>CM060987.1:174915059-176378588 GCA_030765065.1 Deroplatys truncata | reverse complement strand
TTCCGCTGAGAAAACGTAACGCATTCAAAGACTGGCTGCACCATGCACTAATTGAAAGCAGCAAAATAATATGCACCAAAGTTTTAAGTTTGTAATAGTTTTTGTTAAATTATATTTTATTAAGAGGTTATTTCGATTGTAATAACAGTGTAATAAAGAAGTTGCTTCACCGTAACAGTGGTAGATAGTTAACACAAGCTTACATAAAACAAAACCGTAACCTAAGGCTAACCTTCCCTGAATTCAGAAACGTAAGCTTATATAAAAACAAGTAATCCTAACCTAACCTACCGTGAACCAGAAACGTAAGCTTAGGAATGCACGCTCGCTTCGTTTGCATGCTTTGATGTAACCACTGGTAACTAATTAAAACAAGCTTATATATAAAAAAAACTAAGCCTAACCTAACCTATAAAAGTATGTCAGAAGCCTAAGCTTATATTAAAAGAAAAGCAACCTAAACTTCCGTGAATTCAGAAACGTAAGGTTATATAAATAAAAAAAACGTAACCTAAATGTAATCTTCCGTGAATTCATAAACCTAAGGTTATATAATATCCCTCGGCTATGCCCTGTGTCGAGGTTGCGGCGCTTTGGTTGCATCAATTATTCATATGTGGCAGTATTGTGTTAGTCAAGCGTGTGACATAGAGTGACATCTGTTGAGCTAGTGTTTTGCATAGAGTGACATCTGTTGGAAATATACGACATCATCGTCATCGCTGTGCGGGCCACAACTAGAGCATAATGTTGCAGTTTTCTGTGTCTCAAGATTTTATTGCAAGTTCAGATATTTGCGACACAAGAGTTCACATGTAATGTGCATTTATAACTTTTTTGGTGTAGTAGGCTGCGGGAAACATTTGAAGATTTATGATACTTTACTTATACATGTGTAGCCATAATAAATAAAATGTGGTGTTACTGATAGATTGCTTTTGACTTCCATACTTTCTTTCACTGCTTAGTTAATGGCTTGGCCCAGTAGTGGCTGCTTTGCAGCTATTCTAGTTCATGGAATTTGAAGTGCTGCCAATAGCAAACAATATTGCAAAATAGAAATGACAAGGTAGAATGAATATGAAGCGAGTATAGGTTATCAGGCCATAGTGAATTGCAGCATAATCACAGCGTCATGTGTTTTCTAGATTTACCCAAAGTTAGGTTAAAGTTAAGGATTCAAATAATGGGTAAATCAGTAACTGGGCATTTGCTACCTCTAACATTGCTATTTTTGCAGATTACACTGATGTGTTTGGTTTGGTGGTTACTTCTGCGCATGCGCAGTATTAACAAAATAGAGTGATTTGCTGGCATATCGCAGTGGTTTTATTATTTAAGAGTGTGTTAAAATGGCTGTGTGGGTTAGAGCTTTCTTAAGTATTCACGTCTCCTCTTAAAGCCACTATTATGAGCATTTTCCTTCCCTAAACTATTTTTTCACAAAACTAACCAGAAGGCAATTATGGAAGCATTGCCAATTGTTTTATGTGGATTACACTTTTGCAAACTTTGGTTAAAGCTCCTTTTTGGAGTTAAATGCTGATTTGTTTCATACTCTACTTATTGTTAACCTTAGAATGAGTTAGGAGAGCATAGGTTGTCAGGCGTAGCGAGCCACAGTGAAATCAAGGGACCCTGTGTTTTCTAGACTTAATCCAAAGTTAGCCTAGTTGAGTGTGTGTGTTTATAAATGGATGTTACTCTATTTACATGTGGTATAAGTTGTGGCAGCATGCATTGATGACTATCTTTGTGGCATATGTAATGGATTAGCATCTAACTCCATGAGATTTTGTACAGAGTTGGTAAGTAAATCTCCTCTATGGTTGAGTGATCTGCATTCTGGCTTCTCAACTCAGAGGTCCTGGTTTCAGTTCCCAGCTGAGAAATTTTCTTTAATTAAAATCTTCCCTTATTCTCTGCAAAGTCTGGAAGTATGCATGCAAGTGTTGAATGTAAAAAACATTTCAAATTTACATTTAATAACCTACAGCCAACAAGATGATTCTCAAGTAAAAGCCCCTGTTATGACCATAGAAGTTAAAAGGGGTCTATACAAATAAGGCAAGAAACAAAAAAGAAAAAGAAAGAAAGAAAGAAAATGATAAAAACATAATCATCATAGCATTTAACATTAGCACTGCATTTAATTTATTTTTTGAGTGGCCCAACTTCTGTATAATTACTTCAAAGTGATTTTTATCTTTAAATATGCAAACTTATTTTAACTCACTAACATGGCTATTCCTAACAGAGGTCTGCATTGACTTTAATTTCAAGAATGTTTGTCAGGCTGGGCTTGGGCTTGAAAATAAAGACAAAAAAATTAATTTATCACATTCAACATGACATTTTATTTGTCATGTAACTATCCTAAACTTATAGTACTTAAATCAAAATCATTAGCACAATTTTTTATAAAATAAAAAAAAAACAATGAAATATTTTCCATATAAAGGGAAAATAAAGAAAAAAAAAATTAATTTGTCACATTTTTGGTCTGCAATGTTAAGATGCATTGGATAGTACAAATATAACAACAACAACAATAATAATAATAATAATAATAATAATAATAATAATAATAATAATAATAATAATAAATGCTTGCTTCAGCTAATTGCAGATAACACTACAACAGCATGGCAGCTGCAAATTCCACCTTCCCCCATTCAACCACATCCAGGATTCACAAGAAAAGTGTGACATGTGGTCAAAAACGCAGTATGCTGTCAACATGCTGCTTACTACGTGCAGATTCCAGCACTTTAGCTGTCACTTTTCTGTAAAGTGGTTCCTCAATTGCTCCCAATGTCCAAAGTGTCCCTGTTTCACAGCGGGGGCAAAATCCCCATGTCAATCTTGGAAGCTGAACCTGGGTTCCATCATGCTACAGGCAGCAAAGCTTAGTGAACTAATAATAATAATAATAATAATAATAATAATAATAATAATAATAATAATAATAATAATAATAATAATAATAATAATAATAATAATCAATAAGTACGAAATAATTTTATTTAAAACAAAATAGACAATCGGGCCTGGGCTGAGTGGTACAGTATAACTTATTCTTGGGCCTGTGCTCGGTTCAGATAGGGCCAGGCCTAAAATTTTGGCCTGTGCAGACCTCTCAATTCCTAACCCATAGTCTCCTTGATGAATGAAGGCAGTGGATGACAGTTGCACTATTAGGTGGTAAAGCAACAAAGGGGACTAGTTTGAAGCACATGACAGATTGGAATGCATTGGCCTAAATATTTTTTATATAATTTTTTTAAAAGTTTAACATCCTTTAATCAGTAAGGTCATATTGGATGATGAATGAAATGGGTGAAATGATGCTATGAACCTGGGGTCCATAGAGCTTAGAATTACTCGACATTTATCTTTCGGAATAAGGTAAAATTCTGAAGAAAAAAAACCTTATCCGGTAACTCATCCAGACTGAAATTCGAAATTAGGACCTCTTGAATGTGAGGCATACTTGCTATGCCCACACTACAGAGTTGGGAAAACATTATTTTGTTCTTAAATTTTAATATCTGATATCATTTCAAATCTCACTTAATTTTCATTGCTGGATTTGATTCCCAAAGGTTGATGCAATGGAGTTGAGTTATAGCTCGGAATTATCAAATTTCATTTTTAAATCACACAGACTAATGCTGATTGGCTAGAGGCATGTGACTATATCACAGAGTATTTGCTGTTGTGCAATGCCTTCACAGATAATGGAGACTAATGATTTCTAGTTCTTGGGAAGGGTCTGCTGAATGATTCTTGCAATCTGCATATCATTTATATTCACAAACGTGAAGAATGCTGCATTCAGATAGACAATATCTTCAGAGTTCATCAGCATGACTCAGTGTTATTTGCGAACAATGGCTAACGACATGGCCCAGTTTTCCCTCTTGCATTGTATTTTGTATATATTTGGGGATTAATTACACTTTTTGACAGTAACTAAATCCATGTCCATGAGTTGACACATTTATGACATGCCAAATCCTCCATGATAGTATTACTTTCTCTACTACGTATAGTAAGTAGGGGAAGTATTGCATTCCACCCAAAAATTCGATACCGAGATTTCACCGGAAATACATGTTTTGAGGCCTCCTGAATCCAAAAAAAGTATTTTTGGAAACATGTCCATGTGTGTGTGTGTGTCTCTGTGAACAGTATAACTCAGAAACGAACAGTTCGATAAACACCACACTTGGTATTTAGGTTCAGTATCTTCCAGAGATGTGACACAAAGGTTTTCAAGAAAATCCCCCACCCCAGATTTTCCTTTACATGGAACATTTTTTGAAAATGTTAATTTTCTCAAAAATGGCTCTAACGATTTTGATTAAAATAATACATATTTAAGATACTTTCATGACAAATAAAATGTACATCTTGAATTTTCTGGGAATGTCTCCAAAAGTATTCTTCATTGTGAACGACTTTTGCATAACTGGTAAACCATAAGAGATAGACAAAATTTTACTACACAAAAAATGTAGATAGCGTTAAAATACACAATTTATGTCATATACCTTTTTTTTTTTTTTGTTGAGTGAACCATTTTTGAGATATTTCTTGTTATTCCCTTAAATTCTCCAATACTTACACTTTTTTGTAAATGGGAATTTGTTATTCATTCATTTTTTTTTTGTCCTGGTAATGCAAAGAGAATGAAATACTCCACATAGCAACCAGCTCTTAAAATATTTGACTATCGCTTAAAGCCTACCAATTCCCCTTGCATCTACAAGAAAATTAGCAATAAGATTAACATCTCGATATCTCGATTAACATGAAGCATATGGAGAATAAACGTTTGTAAAAATAGTTTGTGCAAGAGTAGAGAAAGTCATGTGAGTGTAACACATCAGATTATTTTTTATGTGCTTCATGTTGATCAAGACAAATGCTTTCAGAAATGTGTCATTACACATTTAGTTGGAGGTTCAAAGGGGTACAAGAGGCTGAAGCAATTGTCAAATCTTTCAGTAGCAGGTTGGTTTTGCTTTCTTTGAACGTCTGCTCTTTGCATGACCACAAGAAACAAAGGAATGGTGACTTAAAACTTAAAAAGAGCATAAAGTGTTTGAAAATTCACCAATAAAATGAATATCTTGGAGATGGTTAGTGCATCCAAAATTTTGTTTAGTGTAAATTCCATATTCTTTGCATGGCATTATAACAAATAAAAGATTGACATCTAACAATTTAAAGTTCGCATGATTAATTTTTGGGAAATTTCTAACCAATATCAACAATAGTTCAACATGGGCACTGGTGATAAAAAGTCTGAACACCTTGTTTGCAACTCATCATCTTCCAAGCTCTTAGAACATTTCATGGTATTTCTACCAGGTCTGTGCTTAAGTTTAAAATAAGTGTACACAAATGTTATACCAGGTCTGTGCTCACACCCCAGTCATATTATATCCTACTGTGCAGTCCAAATCTCTTGACGTTTCGTGATAACCAATACGGAGTGGCCTGCGGTTGCCAAACTTCACTTTGCTTCATCAGAATGTTATGCATTTATTATAAATGCTATCGCAATGTTCACTTAAACATTACAAGAAAACAAGAAGAGACACGATAATGGAAATGTAATACACAAATAGAGAAATAGAAAAACATACCTTTCTATGCGTCCTTTGTTATTCAATGGGCACAGCTAACGGCATATCCTCATATTACTCGATATCAGGTTTTTCATAAAATTAAAAAAACATTGCGCCGTACAACATCTTTTTTGATTGTCCAGGTTTGTCATTCTCTTAGGTAAGCATGTATGCTTTCTCGGCGATGTAAATAATTTCACTTCCCTACACACACGTAAAACATTTGATGTACTTAATGGGCACGCCTCACCCGTAAGTTCTTGATATTTCGTGAAGTTAAGATTTTTGCGGTTTTCTTCGTTGGCATACATTTTAAAGAAATTATACACACTGAAGACAACAGCCCTAACTTTACTTCATATCCACTGGTACTACTGGGCTTACTATAAACACTAGGACAAAGCCTATCACTATAAGAACTGAGTACACTGCAGAGGAATTCACAATTGAGTGACAAGCGTGCTGTAAAAAGTACACCAGCAGTGTTTTGCTTTATCAGTGTTTTTTTTAACCTTGAGCTATCGCGTCAATGGTGCAATGAATTCCATTGTTGATGCTTCCTCGGGAATTGATAGCAGTTGCTGATTCTTTGTTTAAAGTTCGCAGTTAGCTTATGCTTTATATAGATTATTATTATTATCATTATTATTTATTTATTGGGTAGTGCATTCTAAGTAACAAAGTGTTGAATGTTGTAAAAAGCACAACACGCTCTTCTCATGTAACGGATACGTGCTTGGTTCTAGGATTTGACATTATGCAGAAGTAAGCATAATAACCACTAAAACACACTTAATCATTGGGTTTCTAATGGTATTATTCTGTTAAACAAAACCATACATGACGTTATTTAATAATAATAAAAAAAGTCATGCATGGTTTTATAGAGCTGCGTCATAGGGCTTCGAAAGGATTTTCATGACGAGTTTGTGGCTGTATTAAAAAACCTCGTGGAATAACTATTTCTAAATTTATTTGGGACATGGAGAATTGCACATTATTAAGTGATAATTATGTCTATGACATAACAACATATAAAATAGCTACGACAGCAATGGATTTATTACTATTACAAACAAAACTATGACTAAAAGTCTCTGTTTAAACATCACGAAAGATAATTATAAATTAATGGCGAACCATTGGGTGTAAAAATATGGTTCTTTTTTGTATTTGTTCTGGGAAACGTCGCCTTTTACCCTAACTACTTATTGCTTTTCTGAAGTATGAAATATGCATGCGTGCACATGATATTTCAATTAAGAGTTTTACCAATGGCGAGGTGTACTGTCTGTATGAGGCAATGCCACACTGCTGCTATTCACTAGTGCCATTTTAGTGGACATGCCTCAAACGTCAAGTGATTTGGACCGCATAATAGTTGCTTCATGGCCATGTGAACCAATCAGATTTTGACTTCCATTTCCATCAGTTTTATACTGAACACCTTCGAAACGTAGGTTTCAAACCAACCATTTACCTGCTAGAAGCCTGAGTTTAGAGTTATTATGCTGTCAGGAAAGCTTCAATTCTTATCTTGGGTCTTATCTGAATTGTACATGTCATATGGCACATATCTCTCCAAAAAAACATGGAAGTTATTCCAATCATGCTTCCATGCATTTTCACATTCTCTACTACTTACCTATAATATGTAGAGGAAGTTTTCTTTTCGACCCAAAAATTTGATATCAATGTTTCACGAGAGAGAGGGGGAGGGAGAGAGAACAGCATAACTCAAAAACAAAATGTATAAATACCAAACTTAGTATCTACTGCTGAACTTACCTTTGGAAAATATTTTGTTTTGTTTTATTCAAAAATGGTTTTGATTTTGATTAAAATATATTGTCAGGCCTGCAAAATCAGCTATGTGATCTAAAGTTAATTTTACAGGAAACAGAAGAAACTTCACCAAATATTAATTTGTCAATGTATCTGCCTGCTATGATATAGTTCACATAACCAATTTTAACTGTGCAGTTTTTTCATATAGCCTGTTTAAAAGGTAGTGAAATGAGTGATTTTGGGAAGCATTTTATAGCTTTTATTTATGTAAATGGCACAACATATCACTAAAGTAATATTTTAATACACTGTGAAGTAAAGTAAAAAAAATTAGAAAGCATAATAAATAAGTGCACCCAGTCATGAGATATAAATCTTTCCTCAGTCAACAGAAATTCCGTTTGATAATCACTATTCAATTATAAACCCATTTAAAAACCAGCATATAAATTAACATTATAAGCATTAGTATTCAAATGAAATAGATGAATTGAGACCACATATGTTTAGATGTCACTACAAAATAGCAGAAACAGAAAGTGGGTAATTAATTCAACTTGAAATAATGAAGACATTGAAATTCAGGATTATTCACATTTAAGAACTGTCATAAATGCATGATACTTCTTATGCAAGAACATTTTCAGTGCTTGAAGATTTTAAAATTTAATTTTATTTATTTTGCGTTACTCTTGGTAATGTTTTGTTTAGTGCGTATTTGATTTAACTGTCTTTTCTGCTGTGGAAGTGGTTGTCATTCATCCCTATGATTTACTTTGTAGAACACGTTCCCTTCTTTTTATATAAGCGCTTTTGTGTCTGCAACAGTCGGATTGCCCACTTTCTTTCCATGCCTAATAGAAGAAAAATTGAAAAGAAGACCTTTTTAGTTCTGAAGAAAGTGTTGTCCAGGTATTTTGTGGTATAGGGGTAAAGGCTGGTTCACAACCGCCCAAGAACAGTAACCAGAACGGAAACGAGAACGGGCAGCAATGCACCATGCAAGATGTTCACAACAGCCTGTTAACGAGAATGGGAATACATATTGATCACAAAGTGAAAGTCGATTTTGCGCATTGGGATTTCATTTGTTTTTAACTGACCAATGATGTTTTTTCACCTACTTCCAATTTAGCCAAGCCAACGTGAAAATTCGATAGAGCAAACATTATCTAAATGTATATCCATTACATTTCCGATCCCTCTACTTATGCCAAGCTTTCATTCCTTTATTAAATGGCATACATTAAAGTTGTTTATTGTTCTTTTTCATTTCCACCAGTTTTAGCTGTTCTTTGTAGCTTGTGCCATTGTTTTTTAGGTAATAGCCAGTTTTGAGTTGCATATGAACAAACTAAAAATGATCCCTTCACCAGAGGAACCAACGCTGATTAGATTTGCGGGTGTCGGGATGAGGTTAAGAAGCACATGTACTACTAATTCCTCCCACTTTCATGTTTCCAGCTTGCGACTATAGAGAGCACTATTGGCTGTTTCATGTCACGGTCACCTAAAACAACCTCTAGAGTGAAGAGTCTAATATGTACAATAGGGATCTAATATGCCGTGCCCGAGAACGAGAAAGTTAAAAGTTGGGCAACTCTTCTTTCCCATTCCCGGGGCCCGGGAAGGCTTCCCGTCGGTTGTGAACATTCCCATTTGAATACATGTATTTCAACTTTCTCGTTCTTGTTCTGGTTACCGCTCTTGTTGGTTGTAAACCAGCCTTAAGGATCCTTCTTCCTGATTCTTGCTGACTCTGACATATATGGTGTATAAATATGTGGGATGAAGAGATGTTTCAGGGTGGAATGTGCACTGTCTACTTCCATCATTGTGTCAGCTCTCTAGTATCAGCTGTTCAATTTCAATTCCCAACTGTTTGGACTTATGATCAAAGTGCTGGCCAAAACTTTGCTTTTGTTCTGATAGGAACAACCATCTGAAATGAGCACTGCCTTCTGATAGGAGCGGTTCTTTTCAATGAAGTTTACAGTGTAACTTGTGTAGTCATCAGCTGTCACTCTCCCTTCCCCTTCATGCCACACATATAGATGAACATCATTGTTTGTCATGTAAATTATAAAATTGTTTACTTGCAACTTTTGGCTATAGCATTATTTCGAGACTTGCAATTTTGCGTACAGAAACACACTTTGTACTTCCATCATGGCAACAAGGACGGCTTCTGATGCAGGCGGAACAGCAATTTTCTTTGCTTTATGTGTGTCATCCTTTTTTCAATGTAGAAATTGTATTCTTTTTTGCTCAAGTTTCCTTCCTTGAATGGCACACATTTGTCATATTGGACCTTCCTTGTTTTAAAAATTGAGACCTTTTCCTTCTCCAAAATCTCCAAAACTTCTTTCTTTCCTGTTTTGTTGCACCATTCTTTGCATATTTGATCCATGTTGTTTGCAGATCTAAATTCTGAATCCACATAGGCTTGTGAACTTTGAGGCAGAATTTTTAACACTTAAATGATTTCAGTCAAGTTATATAATATGTAAATTCAATAACAGCCCGCCTTGAAACAATATGTTTATGTAATAATTTGTAAAATATATGTAACAGCCATTGCATATACTTATATTATTGTATCCATGTGTAATAATGTTATGTGAATATATTACATAATTTAATAATGTAGGAACTGTGAGAATAATAAATTAAAAGTTGCCAACAATGAGGTACCCTTGAGTCAATAATCAGTAAGAAAGTTTAACAGTCCTACTTGTGATTCTTGGAGTAACAATAATGTAATTTTAGTGACAGTTTATAAAATAGCCAATCAACAAAAAAAAGAAGAAAAAAACTTTAGTTAAATGAAGGTATTCTATTGGAGTAGGATTAGCCAATCAGAAACTGAAAAGGAGAAAATTTTATAAATTTAGAGTTCAGTTGCCTGCAATTAGTGTTCCTAACCGGACGCAAGACACATCCTCGAGAGATTTAATACGTATTCGTGTGAGACGAAAAATAGTTTACGTGTTAAAAAGTGTAAGTAATTCATAAAAGAATCTCACAGCTCTATATCAGTGAAGTTTTATTTAAATTGTGTCAAGGATTAATAAATGTAGTGAAGTAAAATTAAATTATAATCTGTGTAAGCCTACATTCTTTAGTCACACCACTACCCTACTAAGAGAAACGTGTCTCTAACAAATACTGACGCAGCCCAAGGCAAACATAAATATAATATTTAAAGAAACAGTAAAATTACATTTGGGGTGAAGGCTACCGGAAACGGTTTACTATATGTGCAGTTGCAACTACTACAAGTTCGGCTCCCCAACAGTTGAAATATAATACAACTCCTGCTTCAAATTGTCTTTTCCAAACATAGCAGCAACAAACCATCTTCTCAAATTGGCTTTTCATACGTGAAGCAATAGATGAAATTTATGCAGAAACCATTTCTTCCACAACTTCATGCCCTGCAGTAGTGATTGAGCAATTCTGGAATTAATTCAAATCATCTGATGGAATCTGATTTCAAATTCACTTTTTAGTTTATGGATCTACTGTCTCTCTTTTCCTAAGTTCAGTTTCTGAATTGCTGCTTTTGTTTTCCACATCCCTGCTTCATTTATTGAAAGTTTTTTATCCATGTGTTGAAGAGTTTTCTTCAGTCATAAGGTTGACAAGAGGAAGTGTCTCTATACCCTCACTTTTATTCAGTCTTCTTTTGGTAAATAACAATAAAATCCATACTGTGTGAATCAGTTCGCTTTTGCTCCTAAGTACTTGTTTGATGTCCACAAGGCCATTCACATAAATCTTTTCTTTGTCCCAGATGTAAGAGCTGAGAATTTCCCATGAATTTGTTCTCCTACATTCTGTGCAACTTGGCCACAAATAAAGCTTCCTTTGAAGGCATTCCTTGTTTATATGACCAAGTCTGAGAGCAGTTTCTTCATTTCCTGTTTGGTTATAGTTGAGGTGCTACCAACTCTTTTTTGCCACGAACCTAAAATTCCTATTGTCCTCTCTAGTGCCTTCATTCCTGGAGTATTTCTTGAATCTTTTAGAAAATGTGTCCTTCAGTATAATTTGTGTGGAAGTATTCAGTAGCTGTGCATTAAAATTTTAAAATTTTCATTGATTGACTCGCCTACAGTGCCTTTGTTAGGCAGTAAATCAATCATTTTAGGTGTCATTTTCATTGAGGTCAGCAGAGTCTTTTACGTCTGAGCTTTTGTTTTCAGTAACTGTATAAAGAATTGTGAGAACGTTTTCACCAATGTATGTCCCTGAAGTATTTTCCTCTATTTGATTTTCCACCACTACATTAGAAGTAATAATTTAATTCAGTGCAAAAACTTTTTCCATTTGAGAATGATAGTTTCTTCACGCTCCATGTTTAGGCGCCAATTTGAAGTAGGTATTTTATTATGTTATTTATTAGTACCACGCTTTGGGCATCAATTTGAAGTAGATGGTTGCTGCTACGTATTGTATTTCAACTGTTCGGGAGCCGAACTTGTAGTAGTTGCAACCGCATATGTAGTAAACAGTTTCCAGTAGCCTTCGCCCCAAATGTATTTTCAGATGGCCTTTGCCCCAAGTTTAAAAAATATTAACTTTGTAATTTGACTGTTTCTTTAAATATTTAATATTTATGTTTGCCTCGGCTGCGTCAGTATTTATTTTAGAGACATGGATGGCTTGGCAGGGCGTGATGCGACAAAGAATGTAGGCTTACACAGATTTTAAGAATTAATTCACTCCTTTTTATTAATCCTTGACACAAATTAAATAGCACTTCACTTCACTCGCTGTGAGATTCTTTTACTTAATACTTTTATCTAATACGTAAACCTATTTTTCGTCTTACACGAATACATAATTAAATTCTTGAGGACACGTCTCGCGTCTGGTTAGTAACTCTGTCTGCAGGCAACTGAACTGATTTCAAGCGCCTAAACTTGTAAATTTCTGTATTTCAAGTCTCTGATTGGCTATTTTTTACTCCAGTAGAATACCTTATAACTTAAGCTTTTTCTGGTTGTTGATTGGCTATTTTTATAAACTGTCACTAAAATTACATTAATGCTTCCAAGAATCACAAGTAACATTTAAACTCTCAAACTCATTATTGCCTCAAGGTTACCTCATTGTTACCTCACTGTTAGCAATTTTTAACGTATTATTCTCACAGCTCCTACATTATTAAATTACGTAATATATTCACATAACATTATTAAACATGTTTACAATAATATAAGCATATGCAATGACTGTTACATACATTTTACAAATTATTACATACACATATTACTTCAAGGCGGGCTGTTATTGAATTTACATATTATATAATTTGGCTGAAATCATTTAAGTGTTAAAAATATTGCCTCACATATAAAAATTTTTGAAGTTCAGGTTCTTAAAATATAGCTCCATTGGTTTGCCCGCTTCAAGAGTTAAGCAACAGTAACGTGTTGTCGTTTAAATCTGGAAGGAAAACATTTTTAACCAGCTGATAGTGTTTTTTCATGTAAGATTACCAAAGGTGCAAGCATTAACAATGATATTAAAATAAGTTTTTCGTGTTATTAGCTGTCTCACCCTTGGTCCAAATTTTCCATTTTGTTTTTGAAAACAAATGCACAATTTTGTACCATAAAGTCCAGCAGATGACATGAATAATTTGGGCATATAAGAATGTGCTACAGATGGAATGGATTTTGCCACAGCATGTGTGCTTTTCTCCTACATTCCATAAAGTTCATCCATTAGCCATTTCATATTAAACTCTTGATTGGTCTATATTGAAAATATTGTTTTTACTATACTTTTTGCCTGCAGTTAAGGTGTTGACCTTGTTTACAAATGCTGAGCAGATTTGATGATGTCTTTTTTGTCCATTTCTTTCATAGAAACAATTCTTGTTATTTTACAGGGGAAAATGCAGTTTTCTCTTTTAAATCTGTCTGCAAAAGTTTTCGAAGCAAGGCATTTACAATTGTGTTTTTTGTGGCAGAAATAATAGCCCAATTTCTTAAATTGTAATCATGGGCAATCAGAATCATCACCCCTATATTCTTTAAATGCTTTGAACCTATCTTGTTTTATTAAAGAATACTGATATGAATTTTTGGAGGCATGTTGCAAAATCTTACTGCTTTATAAACTAAATTCATTATACAATTAAACTTCTTTGCGGTTGCAAATACATATTTCCTGTTATGTTTCTTTTTTAACTTTTCTGCATATGCATACATTTTCCTGTGCCTGTCTATATTGGTTTCTGTCAATTCATTTTGTTTAGCTTTGTCTGGTGATGATTGTTCATACTTGCTTGTAGAATAACCTCCTTCATTCCAACTTTCAATTGCAGCGGCCCCATAAACACATTCATACTCAAAATTATTCTCATCCTGAACTTCTAAGGTATCATTTACAGTCAGAGATATTTCTCCAAAAAATTTATCGTTAATGAGTTTGAAGAGTGTATTTGCAAAACAAAGGTCTTATATTCCATTTTCTATCACATTATAATACACTGTTGACATATAGTTTTGCAAAATGTCCATGACATGATTGGGATTTATGTGATTCATGTTGGCTGGAAAAGAAAGCTTTATAATGCTAATGTGAAAACGTTTAACTAGAAAAAATAAATGCACTAACAGTACAATCATAAACACATTGCTATTATATTGTAAGCATACCTGAATATTTAACAGACTGCAACCAGAATGATCTAGGACGTGTAAATAAAATAAAGCGCTAGTACCCTACGTTGGGTTCCTTCCGCATGATAACAGCAGTGGGCATTGATTGAATGAAAGCATAGCAAAGGTCCCATCACAACAGCATGGAGTGCAGTGGTATAGTTACATACAATAAGGACATAGAATTCACAAATTACAGTAGAATCCCGTTAGTACGTTTTTGCAGGGACCTAAGGATTTGAACATCATAGGCGGGAAAATGTGTTAACGAAAATACAAAATCTGCAATTTAAGAATGTAGTTGTGTAATAAAATCTAATAATTACTACATCTCCATGAGCAATTGAAATAGATTTAGAGTACAATTTCATACCGAATATGATCCGTGTTTCCATGTTAAATTCAATGTGTGTTCAAATGGATTTGAATACACAAAACCTGAGAATGAATAATTCAATATTTTGGTCAACGTGGATTTTTGAGGTTATGAATGTTTTTGAGAAAATAAATTGCGAATTATGGAAGCAACAATAGTGGCTTTGCTGTGTGTTTTATTACACTTGAGATAACAATTTCCGCTAAAAAAAGAAAACAAAATTATGAGCGTGCATCGTGTTACGAGTAAATAGTCGATAGTATCTTTGGTGTATTCAATACGATTTGAATACAGTAGGTGTTTCCATGCAACAAATTTCGTTCCGATCCTCTTCTGATCCTATTTTCCAAGAGGAAAGTTTTGTTTTAGCATTTTTCCCTTCTTTAAAAGCAGTTTCAATCAATTTAGGTTTGCTAACAATCGTGTTTAAGGTTGACGGAGGAGTGTTTAACTTCCGCACTATATCCACATGTTTCATATTTGGATTGTGATCTACTTCAAGGATTTTAAGTTTTTCAGTGTTGGTTATTTACTACATTTTCTTTTTTTTTTCCATTGCAAATGAAACGCTAAAATACAATCTACGTATGTTTGGTCAACACTCAATAGTAGAAAGTATCGTTAAAGCATTCTCTATCCTGCCCACACAAATCCTGTTGCACAAATATTTACATATATGCATGTGATTGGCTGCCGGTATCCACCCCATGACCAAGGATTGACCAAAGTAGTAAATGAGGACGTCAAACTTTGAACGTGTTAAGTGCCTATTCCCACTGGACCGAGCAAGGATTGGCCAAAACAGCGAATGAGGATGTCAAATTTCAAATGTAGTAAGCGGGATCGGGAAAATGCACTAAGTAAACGTTATTTATTACATTTGGTGATTTGGTACTGGGGCTTTGATAATTCAACGTAATACTCGGGAAAACTTGTTAATGAGGAACACGCTAACGAGATTCCACTGTATATATTGTTATAATTAAAGAACTAGGCATTTCACCAACAAGGAATCCCAACCACTGCAATCAGAGACACAAAATGAGCCCAGTACATATGTTTCACCCAAAAAAGACTCTAAGATTGAGAGACCTACCTTGTTAGTAAAGTAAATGACTAAATAAAATTGGAGTGCTAAGTTAGAAGTGGAAGAGAATGGGTGTGTTTGAATGAGCTCCTGATTGCTTAAGAAAAGAAGGACCCAAGGGAGTATTTCGATGTAGAATCAAGTTTGGGAGTAATAAGAGGTAAGGAGTTTAGAAGTAGAAAAAAGGAGGAGGCAAGAACTCCAAGATTATAGCTGTTATTATGTTTGTGCTATTGATGGTCAGTGGAGCCAGTGGATAGGGGTGATGGTCTGCAAGGAATACTAAGTAGAATGGATGGCCTGGAGAAGCAGCTTGGTGATCAAGTGGATGCTGCCATTCGAGAGGTTAAGCAGGAAATCAAAACCAAAGTTAAGGAGGAAAGGAGGATGGGATGAAAGTGAGTTCGGATAGACAAGAGGAAAGGAATCACAGGTGCAATTTGCTATTAATCGGAGTGGAAGAACATCGAGGGGTATGAGGCATGTAAGAAGTGTATGATATTGTGAAATGAAAACTGCAGTTGAAGTTAGGAGTGTGGAAAATCGCTGATAAGTTCCGCATAGGGAGAAACATTATTGTAAAGTTGAAGCGCATGAGCATTGTAAATCAGTCAAAGAAACTGAAGGGGGTCAAATAATTTCATAAATAAAGACCTGTCATTTGAAGAACGGGAACTGAAGAAAAGGCTCATTATGCGGATGAAGGAAGCAAGACTGGTTGGGTAAAAAAACCATACATTTGTAAATTACAACTGTGGATTGATGACAGATAAGTGAGATTTGTGGGGGGAAAGGATCTAATATTTGGAGGTAGGCTAGAACAGGAAATTACTCAGTAAAAGGTAACAACAGATGTGGAGAGAACGAGAGCAGTGGATTGTGCTGTTAGAAGAGCTGATGGAGAGGTAGTGCGACAACAGCACTGGAACATGGTCAACAAAAGGAAAGAATGGCGATGATGTTACCATGCAAGGCCATTTCTCCCAGCAAGAGACTGTTGTAAGAGCCACATCAGCTACGACGAGTAGGTTAAGGGGAGCAGGGATATGGTATTGTGATGAAGGGGAAGCTACTAAGGAATTGGGTAATGTTAATGCTGAATGGTAGTATTTTGGAGTTAAGGGATGGGGGAAGAACCGGTTTAGCTTAATGAATATTCATGATATGGGGAAACGGATGAGGGAATTGTACTTAGAATCAAGAAGAAACTGCAAGGATTCAGATATAGATCAGGTTTGCAATGAGGAAGGAAGGAGGGAGGGTAGTGAAACTGGGGTTTTGGAACTGTGAGGGTTTAAAAAGAAGTTTATCTTTAGGGTTTATTAGATTAGTGAAGTGGATATTTTAGGATTGACTGAAAAATGGATAAGCAATAATAAAAGCATAAAACTCAATAATTTTACTTTCATAGGGAAAGGAGGGGGAGACAAATGAGGAAGGGCAGAATGTCTGGAGGAGTAGGTGCGATAATAAGTAATGCGTTTGGGAGGTTAAAGAGAGGAACTTGAGGGTGAATGGGGTTATATGGCTGGTGTTAAATAAGTTAGCATTGTGTTTGAGGATTATTTATAACCCACCCAGGAGCTCTAGTTTCATGATCCCGATCTTATTTGTCATTTAGGAGTTGAAATGGAAGAAATTAGGTCAGATATGCTGTATTATTTAGGGATTTTAATGCACAAATTGGAAGTACACAAGCAGGAAACTGTAGGAATTTTGACGAGGAAGAGAGTGAAATAGGTGTCAGAAGGAGAAAGGACAGTATTATGAATGAAGAAGGATGTAAACTATTTCAGTTTTATGAAGGTTATGTTTATAAATGATGCAGCGAGCGAAGACATTGATGGTGAATTTATGTTTGTTAGTGGAGGTGGACACTAATATTGATTTCACATTGTGCAGTCTAAAGTGCAAAATTTTAAAGTAATGAACTTAGTCAGCATTGAATGTGGTTGTAGGGTCAGGGAAAGTAAAAGCATTATGGCATAAAATCAGAGATGAGTGAGTGTGTTATCTCTTACAAATGGTGCCAAGATTTTTCAGGAAATTTTTATGAACTTTTGAACTCGCCAAGGGCAAACCTGTGTGTGCTTGGTATTAATTGGCTATCTGATTTAAATCAAAGTGAGAGTGGTTTATGTTTGATGAAATTTTTGTTAGAATGGGCTGACAATGAGATGATAGAGAGAGTGAATAAGAAAGCAAAGAATGATGATTGATTTGATAAACAGTGCAGGGATCTGAGAAGATTAGTGAAACAAGCTATCATCCAATGGAGGGAAAGGGGTAGAGAGGAGGATAAGTAAAAAATGATAGGGGTGAGAATGGCCTATAGGATGTTGTTGGAAAGGAAGAAAGGGGAATGGGAGAGGAGAAAAGCCTTGGAGGTGGATTTGAAAATTACGTCAGGGAAGACAAATGAAGTATTGAATATCATCAGGAGATGGTCGAGACCAGGAGACTCTGAATGTGCAATTAGACTGAAGAATGGTTGTCATTTTGAGAAACTGAATTTAATGTAGCAGGCTTAAATAATTAGGGTCTGATAATGGAAGAATGATGGGATGAAAGTATGAATAGATTGTTCTCGGTAGAAGAGGTTTTAAAGCAGGTTGGTTCTCGAACATTTCTGTTAAAGATAGATTTCCGTTAAACAAATGTAGGCCTAGGCTATTAACAAAATTAAACCACAAACATACATACATGGACAGACTGAGATAAAAAAAATGTATGTACCTTATTCAGTTGTGTATTTAGATATTTTTACTACAGTATAATTCACACCAAAACTTATAATGAACGAAAAATAGCTGTATACACGATTTATTTATTTTTTCCAGTAGTCAAGGAGAGTTTTCTGCACACATTGCTGCTTAGCTGCTCGACTTTCCACAAACACTTTAGCCTGAGAAATCACACCAAACATACACAAGTCATTTTGCCATAGGGTGAATTGCTGCAGTTCCTTTAAACTTTTGAGAGCTTCTTTCACCTTACATAAGAAAACAGTCAATCTCTCCTTGGACAATTTTCCTCCTGAACATTTCTCACCTTTTAAACACAAAGATTTATTCAGTAACGTGTAGAAGAGTAGCCCTGTCTCGTTTGCTATGTTTTCAGGCTCGTATCCTTCGATTATTGAAGGTAGTTTAGCAATGCAATCAGTGATGGTTTCAATATTAAAGTCATTCGATTCACCACAAAGTTCGTTAATGCAGAAACTCTCCAACCATCCATTAGATGCTTTGAATTCAGTCTTGCCCAGTTTTTTAGCTATTGTTTTAGCATATTCTTGTAACATAAGCTCCGATATGCAGTGATTTTTTGCCCTAACACTAATGAACCACACCCACACTATTTCATTGATGTCATGGTTTTTGGTTTTCTTTAGTTCTCTTTTATTTTTCCATTAAGCACAATTTTCCCACCACTTCAGAATTTCTTTTTTCTTCTTTAGAATCTCGTAAGCTTGAATTTTGCCTACGTTGAACACCTTCATGATGTTTATCACGTTCACTAGCATAAATCACTTTCACTCTCATGTTAAGATATAGCACAACTCTTGTTTTCGAAGCCATGACAACTACTGTTGAACTAAATCATCACCTATGTAAGTTTAGAGCTGTACTGTTAAGAGCTGCATTCTATACTGTCTGACAAGTCATTAAAGCAGGAAATGGAAAGGGAAGAGACAACAATAAAAGACAATCAGCTGTGCTTATTGTTAACTTTGCAGTGAAGGATGAGTGTGACAGGTTTCTCAATATTCGGACTGTCATTAGTGCATCCCCCTCCTAGACTGGTCAGGTAGCAGCAAAATGGTCATGTTCCAACTTAAATATCACGTACTTAGACCAGACTTTCATAGTGCCTGAAAATTTTCTAAACTCTGCATTCCGGAACTGGAAAGTTTCTGTTAAAAGGCATACTTTGATTTCCGTTGTCCGCATAAGAGAGTTTCCATTTAATAAAGGGAATTTATCATTTATTTAAAGGTGAGTCGGAATTGTTACACTACATCACTTAAGTTTACTCACTTAACATGTTTCGGGAAACGGTTGTTCCCATCCTCAGAAGCTAATCTGACTGGCCCGCGTTGTTGGTGTTTCCGTTTTGTGGACTGGATACTGTGGTGGTGAAATGTACTTCCATATCAGGATTAGGTTCTGAGGATGGGAACAACAGTTTCCCGAAACATGTTAAGTGAGTAAACTTAAGTGATGCAGTGTAACAATTCTGACTCACCTTTAAATAAATTCAATACACATCACTGTTTCTAGCTTCTTTTCATTACAATATCAACGGAATTTATCATGTTTTTCACCCCAAAATTCATGAGACCATGTAATATTTCTGTTGAAGACAGATTTCCGTTTAACAAGGGTTCCGTTGAAAGCACGTTTTGCTGTACCTAAATCTTAGCAGATAGCAATCATTCATCTGATTTACAAGGGAAGGGGTTTGAGGAAGAGCCTGAGTAACTACAAAGGAATTGCGCTTTTTTCAAATCTTGTAAAGATTTTCACAGGGGTATTAACTGACAAAATTAATGAATGGGTCGAGGGAAATTAATTAATATCTCCCTTTTAGAGTGATTTCAGGAGAGATCAAAGTACCGTGGATAATGTATTAATAATTAAAACATTAATTGATAAATATTTGTCAGAAAAGAGGTAGACTGTATGCAGTGTTTATTGACCTGGAGAAGCTTATGACAGAATAAACAGAGATGCATTGTGGTGCAAAGGAATGAGTAAAGATATGAAGAGAATACTGCAAGTAATCTATAGGGATAACACCTTTTGTGTTAGATGTGGGGAAGGCAAGGTGAGAATAGAAGTTGTACAGGATCAGGGCTGAGGCAAGGATGTAAAATGAGTCCTATCCTATTTAACTTGTTTATTAACAACATTCTAGTGGAGTTAGAGCAGTTAATAAGGGCATGCCGGCAATTAATAACCGAGAGGTCCTGGATCTGTTATATGCTGATGACCTAATGGTGGCATCGTTTTCAGTGATTGGTTTGAGGTAAGCAATTGAAGAAATGCATATTGTGAAAAATAGGATCTGAAAGTGAATCAGAGTAAGACAGAAATAATGGTTTGAAAGAAAATAAACTGAAAAAGGAAGAAATACAGAATACGAGGGTGGTCTGAAAAGTTTCCGACCTAATAAAGATACAAGACATTTTTTCAGATTTTTTTTTTTTTTTTTTTTTTTTTATTTTTCAACATAGTCTCCTTGTAACTCTACACACTTGTCCCAGTGATGCTCCCATCTCTGTAATCCGTCCAAGTAGTACTCGGCATTTTTCTCTGCAAAATAATTGTTCACGAAGGTGATTGCCTCTTCATTTGACGAAAATCTCTGACCTCTGAACGCAATTTTCAGATGAGGAAACAAAAAGAAGTCGCTTGGGGCTAGATCTGGTGAGTAAGGTGGATGGTCAAGCAGTTCAAACCGTAATTCGTGGATTTTCGCCATTGCAACCGCTGAGGTGTGAGATGGTGCATTGTCTTGGTGAAACAAGATTTTCTTTTTCTGCAAATGTGGCCGTTTTTCCGCAAGTTCTGCCTTCAACTTGTAAAGTAATGATGCGTAGTATGCTCCTGTAATGGTTTTTCCTTTTTGAAGATAATCAATTAAAATAACTCCATGACTGTACCAAAAAACAGTCGCCATCACTTTCCGAGCCGAAAAAACACTTTTTGCTTTTTTTTTGGAGCCAGTTCCTCCTTTGCAGTCCACTGTTTGGACTGTATTTTTGTTTCGGGTGTATAATAGTGTATCCAAGTTTCATATACAGTAATTAATCGGTGCCAAAACTCGGATTTATTGTACCTAAACTGCGCCAACAGAGCGTTGGAAATGTTCATTCGAACATGTTTTTGGTCAAACGTTAACAAATGTGGCATGCAACGTGCGGACAGCTTTCTCATGTCTAAATGTTGATTTAGTATGTGACAAACACATTCTTTTGACATGTTCATAGCCTCTGCTATCTCTCTCACTTTAATTTGGCGGTCGTCTAGCACCATTTGGTGAACTTTGGCGATGTGTTTGTCAGTAGTTGCAATTTTTGGACGTCCTGAACGTTCATCATCTCCCAAGCTCTTACGGCCACATTTAAATTCAGCTGCCCAAAATTTCACTGTGGTAAATGATGGTGCAGAGTCCCCATACACAGAATCCAATTCATCTTTGATTTGCGTAGGCGTATTGCCTTTCAAAAACAAATATTTAATGACAGCTCAATACTCAATTTTGTCCATTTTCATAAAAACACTTACATCACCTCACTCAAATGACTGTTACATAAGAACTGAGCATCCAAAATGGCTGAAACTTTGGTGAATAACTGTCAACAGATGAACAATGAAATTCAATAGCTTTTATTTACGAGTGCTGCCATATTCATGTTGAGGTCGGAAACTTTTCAGACCACCCTTGTATAGGAGGAAACAACATTGAAGCTGTCAAAAAGTTTATTTATTTGGGAATAAGGTTTGTCAGCTCTGGTCAGGCGGAAACATTTTGCATTGGTCAAGGATAGGATAGCTATGTCTCTTGTAAGGAAATACTTATATTTTGCACCTAACATGAATGCTGCTTGGTATGAGAGGGTGTACAGTGCACTGGTACAATCGAGGTGGATCTACGGTATAGAGATATGGAGGTGGAGGATAGTTGGAAAGAGATGGACAAGATTCTGAATATGTTTTTCAAAACTAGGGTTGGTATTCCACAAAATGCAGCTTTTCTGGGGCCCTCTTAGAAATGGGAAAGGTAAGTGTGAGGCTATGGGGTGATGGAAAAATACTTAAATACTGGTTCAGAGTACAAGGGTCGCTGCAGGGTTATATATTGAAAGAATGCTTAAAATTTCAAGATTCCTCTTTGGGTGAATCAAGCTGGGTATGAAAAATGGAGCTGAGCTAAGCTGGAATGGAATGAGGGAGGAGTGGTTGAGGGAAGAAAATCTGACAACTGGTTTCTGGAAAAGATTAGAATCAGATTTGAAGAAATAGACAAAATCTGCATGCTGCTACCAGTGAGAAAAGTTACTTGTTGCCATTCCGAGAATTAAAAGAGATATGGATGAGATGGTTATATAGATGAATGTAGCAAGAAGGAAAGGAAGGGCTTAGCTTGGTTTAGGCTGGGAATATGGAAATTAGGTCAATGGAATGGTTTTCCGCAGGGATACATTTAGCATCTTCTATACCCCCTCTATGTGGGGGTATACAAGATGCTAAATATATCTTATTTGAATGTAAGGAAACAGAAATGGAGGAAAGGAAGGGTTTGTGCTAGAATGAATAGGAGCATGTATATGAAACCAGTCTTAAATAAGAATTGTAAGTGCATAGGTTGATATCTAAAGAAAGTGAAGAATAAATGGGATTGGACTGTTAAATGAGGAAAGGAATGACATATGACTGTAAATGTAAGAAGTGAGAACATTATAAATTTATATATTTCATACCTTAATAGGCTGCCCTTCTAAATAGTGACTTGGCCCAAATTTTAGAGGGCAGTCTTGTGTGGCAACTTTGGGCTTCAATAAGTATTACTATTACTAAATAAAACTTGCTTTCATTTCAGTTTGTGCTGGTTACATGTGAATGAAAATATATTATGCTACAAATACAAACCTAAAGCTGTGTCTTTGTTTGCCACATCTTACCTATTAGGAGCAAGAACTTCGCTATGTTTTGTTTAATATCTTCCTCTATTGGATTTGTTGTTAGCTTTAGTTCAGAAGTGTTTTCCAGCGGCAACATAAAGTGTTGTGTGCAAAATAACATTTACAAATATCTATAACATAGGTCTAAAAGTGGCCGTTTTTCACTGAATTAATAATCTCATGTGTTGAGTGATTAGGTATGCACTGAAATACTTTCTGCCAAGTTCAATGTACACCTAAAGCCATTTTCATTTCTACATCTCATCTTTTAGCAAAACCATCTTCATTAAGTTTTGTTCAAATGCTTTCCTGTGTTGGATTTGCTGTTACCTCCTTATCAGGAATGTTCAATGTCAGTTTATTGACTGTGGCTGCAAACAAACTTAGAAAGTACCTACTATGTAATCTTGGATATGGGCCTTTTCATTGAGGCGATAAACTTCAACGTGTAATAATTACAAATGAATTACTTTCTTCTAGTTGTGAGATGAAATAAGCACATACCTGAGGCCTTGATTTCCATTGGTATTCAGACTTTTTACCATTAAGATCTTCATTTACTCGAAATTCAAGAGCCAGTTACCCTCTGCTTTCCATTTCAAAAATCAACTCTCAAAAGTGCAGAATAATTTTGACAGCGCTTTACTGACGTGCAGTAACAATATGATAAGAATGCAGCTTTGGTCATGTGTGCATAAAACATGTGGTAATGTAGTTCAAATTCAGCCATGAGCTCTTGCTTCACGTAGCCATTTTCAAATGCACAATTTTATGCATTAGCACATGGCTGGTTTTGTTCAAAAGTCTGCACAAGGTTAACCTTAATTTGTTCACATGCCTTATTTCGACGAGCAAATCTAGACAATATTCTGCTTCCTGTAGTGCACTTTGTCGCAGTTCTCATGGCTCGTGTTATCTTATTTACTGGGCGCCTCTTGTTTTATTATTTTAAATTTGGGTTCATTGTCCTCTGGCTAGCTATTATAACTCAGTCGAGCAAGTATCTCTAAGCAGGGCGTGTAAACGGAAAGGAGTTGTTGCTATAAGATAACTGATAAAACATTTGTTTCTACACTTTTATTATTGCCGTCACACTTAATTAATAATTCACATATTTAATCTTTATACACATCTGACTGAAACTGTGATATTTCTGAATGTAACCACAGTCGTTATAGTTGCCGCACACCAATTACTTCGTGTACTTTACATTTTTGTAACTAACTCTGCGACGTGCACCTCGTGAGAGATTCTTCAGAACTGCGTGACGTGTGCCTCGTGAGAGATTCTTCCAAACTGTGCGAAACTTGCATATGGCTCGAGAATATGTACTCCTTCACCTCGAATTGCCTAAACATTATAATATAGCTGCTATTGGTTACCAAATCGCGCCTACTTTAGCGCCTGTTTTGGTCAGCCAATCACTACTACTAACATATATACTCTAGGGAAGATGTTCCCTCCATTTCTAAAGAAAAGGCACGCTACCCTGATGTCATTTGTTTATCTCTTCTTAGTGATAAACAGCTCACCCTCTCGGTTTATTGTTATCCACTTCTATTGTCAGTTTCAGTGAGGCCGTGTAAACTTATTTCCTAACAATACTTATGGGTAACAAACATCTAAAATCCTGTACATACAATAATATTAATTTACACTACAATCACTCTGGCATTCACAGCATGTTATGATATAAAATATTGCCTCAACTTAGCTCAAATTCACCAAAAAGTGCACATAACTGGTTCTGAAGGTGCAACAACAATATGTTTAATACATTTGTATGACAAATAAAATGTGTGTCTTAATTTTTTGAGAATAGCCTGCAAAGTCTACTTCATTATGAATGATATTTGCATACTTTTGTATAATTGGTAAACCATAAGAGAAAAACAGGATTTGAGTATTGCTTCAGCCTCTTGTATCCTTTCTGCTAAAGTTCATCTGGATTAAGATGAAGAGATAGAAGAATAAACTTTTGTAAGAATGTGTAGAAGAGTGGGCAGAGAAAGTCATATGCATGTAGCAATATTTTTATTTTCTCTACCATGTACCTGGTAGGCAGAGAAGATATTATATTCCACCCAAAAATTTGGTAGCAAGATTTCAATGGAAATACATGTTTTGAGGCCCCCTGAATTACAAAATGACATTTTTAGAAAAAGGTTCACATGTGTGAACAGCATAACTCAAAAATGAAAATTCAGATAAATACCAAAGTGGTATTTAAATTCAGTACCTTCCAAAGGTGTGACACGAAGATTTTCAAGAAAATCCCCTCCTCCCCACCCCAAACTACCCTTTACATGGAAGATTTTTCAAAATTTTATATTTTGTAAACAGTGGGTGTAACAATTTTGGTTAAAATACCATATATTAAAGATGTTTACATGATAAATAAAATCAATGTTTTGAATTTTCTGAGAATAGCCTGTTAAGTCTTTGATCTGAAAGAACTTTTTATAATTTTGTGTAACTGGTAAAGTTAAGTGATAGGCAAAAATGTACTACACAGGAAATTTAGATCTCTTTAAAACACGCAATTTATTTCAAATAACTTTTTCTGTGGCATCAGCCGTTTCCGAGGTATCCGTTACTAATGGTACAAATTGTTCAGTTCTTTGTCATTCTTTTGAAGCCTGATGATTTTCAATTGTTTCTTGCGATGTCATGGAAAGCGTAGGGAATTTTAAGGCCAGAATGTAGCATCCAATTCTAAAACATTTGAATATTGCTATTCCCTTTGTGTTTATGAAATGTGTAATGCAGTTGTTTCTGGAAATGCTTATCGCGATTAAATTGAAGTTGATAGGAAAATAAACGTTTGTGCAAATAATTTGTATACTCACTAATAAACAATAGAGTAGAGAAAGTCATGTGTATGTAACACATCAGAATTGTTTTCTCCTTCACACCACTTTTTGAAGCCAACTTAAACATTGACTAAGAAATGTTGATTCTTAAATCTTGTTATCCAGGCATTGAATGCTGTTTTGTAGCTGGTCTGCAATGGATCTTCGCTTCTGTGCAAGGGATAATTCCATCAACAGGGATGTAGGATGCCTTTGTCAGAACTAAGTGAATAGGACTATCCAACTCAGTGAATGTAGTCTCCCAGCCTGTCTTTCTGACTTTATATTTTTGATTTGTTTGTATGTACATATGTTATACAGAGTGGAAATAATAACGGTAGATGTGGGAATTTAACACAGGAAATCAGGTTTTCTCTAATACACTCTCCCTGTTAATTTCAGAGAAAAATCATGCAAGTCTATTGTAGAATAAGTGGAAAAGTGAATCAGAATAAAATATTAAAACATTTTATTTTTATTTCTATCACTAATCCAATGAATCATTAGAATGTTAATAGTTTTCCTTTCTATAACAAATATGTGAGTAATTTAAGTTTCCATAATGTGTTTTTCATATCATGATTCTCATTTGTTACAAACCTATGGTGAGCCTTGGCCCATAATAATGTAACAAAATTCATTACTTAAAGAATTAATAAAAGTTGTCTTATTAGATGTTTTCTCTAAACTAAACAACAAATAACCTTGCTGCGTTTAGATTCTACTCCTTTTTTTTTAGTAGAGTAAGTAGGGGAAGTATTGTATTCCACCAAAAAATTTGATACCGAGATTTCACCGGAAATACATGTTTTGAGACCCCCTGAATAAAAAAAAGCATTTTTAGAGACATGTCAATCTGTGTGTGTGTGTCTGTGAACAGCATAACTCAGTAACGAACAGTCAGATAAACACCAAACTTGGTATTTAGCTTCAGTATCTTCCAGAGATGCGACACGAAGGTTTTCAAGAAAATCCCCCCCACCCCAGATTATCCTTTACATGGAACATTTTTCGAAAATTTTAATTTTCTCAAAAATGGCTATAACGATTTTGATTAAAATATCATATGTTTAAGATATTTTCATGACAAATGAAATGTATATCTCGAATTTTCTGGGAATGTCTCCGAAAGTATTCTTCATTGTGAACGACTTTTGCATAACTGGTAAACCATAAGAGATAGACAAAATTTTACTACACAAAAAATGTAGATCGCATTAAAATACACAATTTATGTCATATACTTTTTTTTTGTTGAGTGAACCATTTTCGAGATATTTCTTGTTATTCCCTTAAATTTTCCAATACTTTTTCTCAAATTTGTTGTTCATTTTTTTATGTCCTGGACATGCAAAGAGAATGGAATACTCCACATAGCAACCGGCTCTTAAAAAATTTGACTATCGCTTAAAGCCTACCAATTCCCCTTGCATCTACAAGAAAATTAGCAATAAGATTAACATCTCGATTAGCATGAAGCATATGGAGAATAAGTGTTTGTAAAAATAGTTTCTACAAGAGTAGAGAAAGTCATGTGAGTGTAACACATCAGAATTTTTTTTTGTAATGTTCTTTAACATATCCATATACAATTTATCTCTAAAATCAACAGGGGAAAGAATACCTGAGAAAAAACTGATTTCCTATGTTAAATCTTATGTCCAATGATTTGCTTTCCATCCTGTATATCTAACTATTCATTTGTTCTACTACTTGGGCCAAATTATACACTCTTTTTCTCTGCTTACCAAATTAATGCCAGGACATGTTTCGTGGACCCTTTGTCCACATTCTCATCTGCTAGTTGACTAGCCAATGATTTCTTCTTCTTCTCTTCCTCCTACTCCTTCTTGATCTTCTTCTTTGGCTGTTCGTAGTGTCATCTGGTGTTGATTAGATTAAAATTTAATAGTGATCTTTTGGAATTTTGAAATCCATTTTAATGTATGTCTTTTACCATATGTTCACATAAGTTTATTATGTAATTGCATACTTTCTCATGTTCCTATTTATTTAAGAGAGAATGAGAAAAAATACAAATATATAATATGCTTGGAAGAAGTAAACAGATTCAAAGCAGAACTGGACAGCAATAAAATTAAGAATTTAAGAAAACAGAAATGGTTGAAGAAATTTACTACTTTGGTTCCTGACAGAGAGAAACCTAAATTCACAAAAATTCACCTCTGGGCATTTCAAACATTTTGAAAGATGTTTAAAGAATTCAATTTGACCCTAGTACTGCAAAACAAGTAAGACATGAATGTATTGCCAAACTCCCATTAGGCAAGAAGCCAGGCATGTAATATATAGACTGTTTGGACTACAGTAAAACATACATCAGAATAACAAGAGGAACATTAGCACAGACTTAAAGAACACTTCAGAAATATAAGATACAAACAGCTCTGGATAACTAATTACTTCGGGGAAGAGAATCGTTCAATAGAACAAGATACCAAGCAGCTAAGACCAATACATTGCCACTTAAAACATTGCATTATGAATTTTGAAATTTCAATAGACCACAGTTTAAAGAGAGATTAAAAGCCATATTCTGCCAATATTAAATTTGCTAAATTCATGATCTGTTCTCTCTGAAACTATATAAGATATCAAACTGAAAGTTTTACAGGATGTAGATGCATGCGTTTTAAGTTTGCTGATGTACTTTTACCCATTAAGTTTGTTTATTAAGGATAGACGTCCAGGTTTCTGGTATTAAAGATGAGCACGAAATTTTCAAGTGACACATTTAATGTTACCAAAATCACACATTTGTGCAAGATAAACTTAATTATTTTTTTTAAACTGAAGCCACAAAATATTGCAAAAAGTTTTTATTTTATGAAACCTGCTTTAAAACGTGAAATGTTGCAGATAATGTCAAGTTTTTATTGTTTATTTGTGCATACTGTGGTTAAGGCAGCCTTCAAGAATGCTAGGAAGAGGAAGCACTGGTATATAACCTTTTTGAAATATAAACATGCAGGTGTTAAAGACGCAAAGATGTTTCTGATTACTGCGTTACCTCTGTGGGGTTCACGGATAAAATCTGTTCTTTATGCTGGGGAATACTACAACAATCTCCTCGAGTACTTCAAGCAACGACTGATTCTAATTTGGCAGTCAGCTACTTTAAAAGCTTTTAAATATGACAGAAACTGTATTTGTTTTGAGGCTGCTTTTGTGAAATAGCATTGCTGCACTGTTTCTGATCAATTTTTGGAGAGGTGTCAATATCCTACAGTGCACAAGTTGTGCCAAGCTTGGTGAAGTGCAGCTCATAAAAAAGCATGGTGTCTGGAGAGGAAACTTCCTTAATCCTGCGTAAGCTGAAGGATGAAACCAAGCAGAGGGAAGACGCTCAAGTGGTGAAATTAGCAAATGCAGCATGGGAAAGCTGGAGAAGCTGTTGGCAGAAGATCCTGCAGGAAAGTTCTTTCGCTCAACTGCCCAGTTTTTCGTATATTTAATGTACTAATACAGGGTGAGCCAAAAGACTCCGAACCGCCTGCGTGGTGTTTTTCTTGTCCGTGTTCTCGGCGCTCGTTGCTGTCTGCCGCTATCATAGAAGGGTGCGGATGAAACCGTACAACATTTTTAAAACAGCTTTTACTTACCAACTTTATGAAAGGAGATGCTGAAACTGGCTACCATTGTTGTCCATACATTTTTGGCACCTCTTTAGAAAACTATCCATCATGACCGATGTCGTCTAATGTTTCTTCGGTAAGAACCAAACGCCGTCTTTTAGATTTCTTAGCCTGAACACTTCCGTGGCCTGAAATTCACTCTAAAGTTCATGGATTGTTGTACGGCCTGGAACTTTTACACCTGGAAATCTTTCTGCAAATTGTACTTTCACTGGACGAGATGACCGAGTTAACACATATGAATCATAAATAAATACACGCTGTGCATAGAAAGCACATAATATACTTTGTGACTAAGTACAGGACAAAATAATAAATATCTCATAATAACTGAACTACATCACATCACTATCAACTAAAAACTGCACTTCACACTGTACAGCAGCGTGACTTTGTTTATAGCAGCAGTGCGTTATCATGTTTTTATCATATTTCCACATGCCCAGTGGAAAAACACTGCGCAGCTGGTAACATTCTTGATAAAATATACCTCCGGGGTAACTTAAAACATAAAATGTACAAGACAAACCCACCACCCTGGAGGAATTAAAACAAAATATCCGCCAGGAAATTTCTCAATGTGAACTACGACGATAGTTTCCTAAAGAGGTGCCAGAAATGCATGGACGACGGTGGCCAATTTCAGCATCTCCTTTCATAAAGTTGGTAAGTAAAGCCTTTAAAAGTAGTTTTAAAAATGTTGTATGGTTTCATCCGCGCCTTTCTACGATAGCGGCAGACGGCAGCGAGCGCTGAGGACGCGGACAGGAAAAACATAGCGCAGGCGGTTTGGAGTGTTTTGGCTCACTCTTTAGCACCAGTATCCAATCAGCTCATGTGACACATGAGTCAGATTCCACTTCTGAAGTGCCTCTATAAAGTTGCATTTCGAAAAGATACCTAGTATTGCAGCATTAGGCAAAGACAGTTGACGTGAAGCAGGACGTGGAACCTGAATTACTGAAGGGGCTGATGTAGGAATATCCTAATTTTTCAAGCTGCTGCTTGAAGGCAGTATGGTTTCCAACTACAAATGTGGATAGCGAGAGAGGCTTTTCAACATATGCAAACTTATTGTCAGACAGGCGAACAGATTTACGCCCAGAAAATGTAGAAACAATGCTGTGTGTGTACTTTGGTGACACTTTCAGCTAAATTTTATTGTACTTTGTTATTCATTTCTGTGTGTTCGTTTGTTAAGATAATTGTAATTATGATTATTTCAATGGAAAAGCAATAGTTATTCCACTTGAGTTGTCATTCCTTGATTTTTTATTTCACTGCTCTGAGCATTTTGTTTTAGCACTTTGAGCATTTTAGTTCACCACATATCCTGGTCTCTAATTAAGGTAGATCAGACTATTTTTTCAATTATACTAATCCTTGGTTAAAACTTATCAACATTTTTTTCCCCACACATACGACTAAAAATAAAACATGACTAATCTACATCTGTAACCCATTTCTATGACTGCTTCAGGCTAACAATGGATAATCATCTGAATACACATGACATGTGACTTTCAGTATCATTGTTTTCAAAACTACAGTATATGAGGATATATAATAAAGTTATCCATTCAATTAAACAAAAAATTATGTTTTTTAAAAAATAACCAATCATCTTATCAAAATCAAAATAGATCCATGACAACACCTGGAGATTGTTTTTATCTCCCTAAAGCTTGATTTAAACATCTTCTGAGAAAATGGGTCATTTAATCTTAGGGAATGTCATTCACAGAAATGGAGAAAACAAGCTTTCGTATATTTTCAAAGAAAGAAACCAGAAAGCTGGAGCATTCAGAAATTTCCATATTCTACAGCAGTACCAATTTGTAGAGCAAAACTTCCCTTAAAAGATGGGTTAAAGTTTACCTTTACTCCAAAGTGATTTTTGTTTATCTGTGAAGTGATGCAGAATTCACAGTACAAAATGGCAGATGCAGTACCATTTTTACAGTATAAGTATTGTGCCTAGAATGTATGTCCAATTAAAGAGCAAATTCCAATTTGTATCACAGCATAAAAAACTAAAAATATAAATTTTTGACATTAAAATTAGCCTTCCCTTAATTTCAACCCAACACCAGATAACATAAACACCCCAGAAAGAAGATTGGACCATCATTGATTAGTGGACTACCAGTTATAGAATGTGGACAAAGGGTCCATGAAACATGTCCTGTCTTTAATTTGGTGAGAGCAGCAAAACGAGTATTCAACAACCAGTATGAATGAATAAATATTTATTTTTCAACCCTCAGGATTACATAATTAAATTACATACATTTTAGACTATAACAAACAACATTTGAAACTATTAGGCTATTTAAGCTATAAGTTCACTTCTTGGTTGCTTGCTTGCCTATGCTAATTTATTGCCTCAATACACACAACTCCTGGTATTCCGTGTATTGATGACCCACTGTCTACTTGCTTACATTATTCATCTATTTCATTTGCCTTTGGACCCATCTTCTTTATAGACTTTCTTAACCAATTTCTCTTTGACCTTACCCAAATGTCTGTTTCCAAACTTGTTTTCTCTATGTCTTTGTTTGATTACAATATAATATACAATAGAAATCCATGTTCATTTTACCGCACATTGGGCATTTTCCTATATCTTTGTCCTGCCTTATGCCTTTCAAGTTTATAACTCCTGTTCTTGCCTGTGCAAATCCTTCTTGCCCTAATTTATTGCATATCTGTATGTACTTTTCCTTCTCCCATAGTGTTTTTATTCCCCTATATATCCTCAAGGAGCTTTCTCTCTTGTACTGTCAAAAATATCTTGTCTGTCAATACCTTCTAGCCTGATTCTGCTTCTTTCTAAAAGCCTCTAATGTGATATTCTGCATTTGTCCACATATCTCCCATACTTATTTGTTCCATAACTTCTTGGATTTTTAATAACCATGATCCTTTTACTTACGTTTCTCTTATATATGAAAACATTCTTTGATAATATCACTATTTTCAAGATTGGAGATTCTATATAAATATTTCATAGCTCTTATGAAAGTTTTGGTCCTAGTGGAGTATGTACCAAGTTCTGCTCCGTTTGGTGATGCTATTGGTAGACCTAAAACATATTTGCAAAAACATCTATTGACTTTGTCAATCTCTCTCCAAGCATCATCTCTCCCCATAGCTCTGCCCCATGCAACATCTTGTTTTCTACTGTAGTAGTGTAAATTCTTTCAAGCCATTTGACATTTATGTCCAGCAATGTTTTTAAACATAATCTTATAACATGTGGCAATTTTACCTTTTGCTATAGACATTTCTTTTGTTCACTCCAACTTCTATTCGAACTTAGTCTTAACCCCAAGTAATCAATCTCCTTAGCGTTGCTATTTCTCTTCCGTTAGTCTGCCATTTCTCATCCTTACATAGTCGATAACCTTTTTAAACCATGATCTTCGTTTTCTTTTCATTTACTCTTAGTCCTCATTTCTACAAAAATTATTTACTGTCTTGATTGCCCTCTTCAGCCCTCCACAAGACATGGACCCAACTACTAAGTCATCTGCAAACAATAGCCCTGGAATTTCTTTATTATTAATAACTGGTGAGTGGATCTTAAATCTCAAGATCTCCTCTAGGATGCCATCGACACAAAGGTTAAATAGCACTGGACTAAGCTACATCCCTGTCTTACCCCTGCCTTACCGTCATGTTCAGTTACTTTATTGTCTGGTAGTTTTATACAAATTTCCTTCTCCTGATATATCTTGCATAGTATTTCTATAAATGTAAAACTTACCCCTTTACTTTTTAATTTTACCCATGATGCTTCTCTATTTATGATATAAAATGCCTTCTCAAGATCCATAAATACCATATATACCATTCCCCTTTTGTTGCTCAAATATTTGTCAACAATTATTTTAATTATGAATATACTACCTGATGTTCTCCTACCATCTAAATCCTGCTTGGAACTCTTGATAACTTCGCCTTCTCTACTCAATTCTGTAACCTATTAGCTAGGATGCCTGTAAAGATCTTATCTAGAATATAAAGTAGACTTATCCCCCTGTAATTAGCTGGTTTGTTTTTTATTCCCCTTTCCCATATATATTGGCACTATCATACTAATTCTCCATCTCTCGGAAATCTTCCTTGTCTCCAGTATTTAATTGAATGTTTTATCATTATTTTTCTTCTAGTTTCATCTATCAACCAAGCCCTCCAAAGTTCCCCTGGGATACCATTAATACCACTTGCTTTGTTGGAGCAAGCAGAAATTATTATTTGCTTTACAGCGTGAAAATTCCAGTTATTTTAAAGTAATCATTATGTTCATAATATGTTTCACAATAATTTTTGCCCAGAAATGATTTTAAATTAAAACAGTAATTTTACATGCACAAATTGAAATTTGGATTCCTCTAGCTTCTTTTTCTGCACCCAAATTTACTGGAGCATGTTCCAGAGACTGTTGTCTTCATCCACTGGACTCACTGCTGTGCTCCCTCATGTGGCTTGTAGATGGTGTTTCCTGGTTGGATATAAGTGCAATGAGATCATCATTTTCATCAAAATTTAATAAATTACTTTCTCTACGATGTACATAATAGGTAAACAAGGTATTGCATTCCATCCAAAAGTTTGATACTGAGATTTCACCGTAAATACATGCTTTGAGGCTCCCCACCCCCAGAGTAAAAAAAAATAACTTTTAGGAAAAGGGCCGTGTGTGTGCACGCGTGCGTGTGTGTGAACAGCATAACTCAAACACAAAAAGTAAGATAAATAGCAAACTTGGTGTTTAGTTTAGTACCTTCCAAAGATGCAACACAAGTATTTTCAAGGAAATCCCCCACCCCAAACTAACCTTTACATAGAACATTTTTGGAAATTTTTTATTTTCTAAAAAAATGGCTGTAACGATTTTGATTAAAATACCATATAGTAAAGATATTTACATTACAAATAAAATGTATATCTTGAATTTTATGGGGTAGCCTGTGAAGTCCACTTCATTTGGAAGAACTTTTTTATAATCTTGTACAAGTGGTAAGCATTAAACGATAGACATATCTCTCAAAAAATGTAGATCTTTTTAAAACACACAATTTATTTAAAATAACTTTTTTTGTGGCATCAGCTATTTCCGAGATATCTGTTATTAATGATTCAAATTGGTCAGTACTTTGTCATTCTTTTTAAGTCCTTTCGACATTCAGTTGTTTGTCATGATTGCATGCAAAGAGCATGGAGTTTTAAGGCCAGTACAAACAATCCAATTCTTAAACATTTGACTATCGCTTTTCCCTTTATATTGATAACAAAATGTGTAATGCAGCTATTTCTGGAAAGTTTTGTCTTGATTAAAATGAAGATACGAAAACAAACTTTTGTAAGAATAATTTGTATAGCCACAAATAAGCGCTAGAGGGTACAGAAATTCATGTGAGTGTAACATATCAGATTTTTTTTATATATGTTGATATTTTCCCAAATGGAGAGTTCCAACTGTTTTTGAATAGGCTTCAGGAGCTTTTCGCTTTCAACTAATGTTTAAGTTGGTATGCTTAAGCTTATTTATTCAAGTACTATGTGATTATAAAATTACAATCTTAAGGCATAATTTTAGCCCTGGGTCTCTCCCAGCCATGAAATCTGATAAAATAACAAAGATTAACATCTTAAAACATACATCTATTAAACATAGTTCTCCTGATTGCAACTTAGTTCAAACCATCCATGTGATGAATCTAAACTAATATGTACAACCAATATTAAATTACTTATTGATTAGCAAACCCATTTATTTTTACTTTCTCTACTACGTATAGTAAGTAGGGGAAGTATTGCATTCCACCTAAAAATTCGATACCGAGATTTCACCGGAAATACATGTTTTGAGACCTCCTGAATCCAAAAAAAGCATTTTTGGAAACATGTCCGTGTGTGTGTGTCTGTGAACAGCATAACTCAAAAACTAACAGTCGGATAAACACCAAACTTGGTATTTACGTTCAGTATCTTCCAGAGATGCGACACGAAGATTTTCAAGAAAATCCCCCACCCCAGACTACCCTTTACATGGAACATTTTTCGAAAATTTTAATTTTCTCAAAAATGGCTCTAACGATTTTGATGAAAATATCATATGTTTAAGATAATGTCATGAGAAATGAAATGTATATCTCGAAATGTCTGGGAATGTCTCCAAAAGTATTCTTCATTGTGAACGACTTTTGCATAACTGGTAAACCATAAGAGATAGACAAAATTTTACTACACAAAAAATGTAGATCGCGTTAAAACACACAACTTATATCATATACATTTTTTTTGTTGAGTGAACCGTTTTCGAGATATTGCTTGTTATTTCCTTAAATTTTCCAATACTTATACTTTTTTTCAAATTCGTTATTCATTTTTTTATGTCCTGGACATGCAAAGAGAATGGAATGCGCCACATAGCAACCAGCGATAAAATATTTGACTATCGCTTAAAAGCTACCATATTCCCCTTGCATCTACAAGAAAATTACAAATAAGATTGACATCTCGATATCTCATGAAGCATATGGAGAATAGGCGTTTGTAAAAATACATTGTACAAGAGTAGAGAAAGTCATGTGAGTGTAACACATCAGATTTTTAACTTAATAAAGATATTCTCCTAGATTCCTGATTTGAGTTTTATGTCCAAAAATTTTCCTTACTGCTATTTTACTTTGATCTACTGACTCCTTCAGTCTGTTGTCCCTGGGCATTCAAATAGAATACATTCTCATTACAACTACACACTGGACATAAATTCTGCTCCACGTTTCTTATGGTTCCCTCCAGTTTCCATATTCCTAGTCTACACCACGTTAACTCCTCCCTTTTTTCTTGTTGCATCTATCAATATAATCCTTGCCCACACGATCGTCTTTTATAACAAGGACCTTTTCTCTCTTGTATCAGCACACAAATTTTGACTGTCTTTATCCTCAAATTTAGTTCTGGCCATCTCCAAAATCCCCTTGTCAGATTGACTTTACTTAACCCTCCTCTCTCATCCCATTCCGAATCGGCTTGTACACAATTTTTCCAACCCAGCTCACTTATTTTAAAGTGGATTCCTGAAATTTTAAACAATTTTTCAAATTATGCCCATGTGGCATTTGTTGCCCTCTAAACCAACATTTTAATACTTTTTTCCTCACCTGAAGTAGATGGTTTGTTACGTTATTTTTTACCACGCTTTGGGCGTCAATTTGAAGTAGTTTGTATTGAAGGAGTTGTTGGAGAACCGAACTTGTAGTAGTTGCAACCACACGTATAGTAAACAGTTTCCAGTAGCCTTCGCCCCAAATGTACTTTCAGGTGGCCTTTGCCCCAAGTTTAAAAACATTAACTTTGTAATTAAACTATTTCTTTAAATATTTAATATTTATGTTAGCCTCAGCTGCGTCAGTATTATTTTAGAGACATGAATATCTTGGCATGGTGTGATGCGACAAGAATGTAGGCTTACACAGATTTTAAGTTTTAATTCACTCCTTTTTACTTTCTCTACTACGTATAGTAAGTAGGGGAAGTATTGCATTCCACCCAAAAATTCGATACCGAGATTTCGCCGGAAATACATGTTTTGAGACCTCCTGAATCCAAAAAAAGCATTTTTGGAAACATGTCCGTGTGTGTGTCTGTGTGTGTGTGTGTCTGTGTGTCTGTGAACAGCATAACTCATAAACGAACAGTCGGATAAACACCAAACTTGGTATTTAGGTTCAGTATCTTCCAGAGATGCGACACAAAGGTTTTCAAGAAAATCCCCCCACCCCAGACTACCCTTTACATGGAAGATTTTTCGAAAATTTTAATTTTCTCAAAAATGGCTCTAACGATTTTGATGAAAATATCATATGTTTAAGTTAATGTCATGGGAAATGAAATGTATATCTCGAATTTTCTGGAAATGTCTCCAAAAGTATTCTTCATTGTGAACGACTTTTGCATAACTGGTAAACCATAAGAGATGGACAAAATTTTACTACACAAAAAATGTAGATCGCGTTAAAATACACAACTTATGTCATATACATTTCTTTTGTTGAGTGAACCGTTTTCGAGATATTGCTTGTTATTTCCTTAAATTTTCCAATACTTATACTTTTTCTCAAATGCGTTATTCATTTTTTTTATGTCCTGGACATTTAAAGAGAATGGAATGCGCCACATAGCAACCAGCGTTAAAATATTTGACTATCGCTTAAAAGCTACCATATTTCCCTTGCATCTACAAGAAAATTACCAATAAGATTGACATCTCGATATCTCGATTAACATGAAGCATATGGAGAATAGGCGTTTGTAAAATTAGATTGTACAAGAGTAGAGAAAGTCATGTGAGTGTAACACATCAGATTTTTATTAATCTTTGACACAAATTAAATAGCACTTCACTGATATCAAGAGCTGTGAGATTCTTTTATTTAATACTTGCAGTTTTTAACACGTATACTATTTTCGTCTCACACAAATACATATTATATTTCTCGAGGACACATCACGCATCCAGTTACAAACACTGTCCGCAGGCAACTGAATAGATTTCAATCATCTAAACTTGTAAATTTTTGTATTTCAAGTCTCTGATTGGCTAATCCTACTCCAATAGAATACCTGCATTTAATTAAAGCTTTTTCTGACCTGCATTTAACTAAAGATTTTTCTGGTTGTTGATTGGCAATTTTTATAAACTGTCACTAAAATTACATTAATGCTTCCAAGAATCACAAGTAACTTTTAAACTCTCAAACTCATTATTGCCTCAAGGTTACCTCATTGTTAGCAACATTTAACTTATTATTCTCACAGCTCCGACATTATTAAATTATGTAATATATTCACATAACATTATTACACATGGATACAATAATATTAGCATATGCAATGACTGTTACATACATTTTACAAATTATTACATACACATATTGTTTCAAGGCGGGCTGTTATTGAATTTATATACATATTATATAATTTGACTGAAATCATTTAAGTGTTAAAAATACTGCTTCACACCCATTCTCTCACACTTACCTTTCTCGTTTCTTTCAAAGCACCAGCATTGCCTGTATTTTGCAGAATACATCTCTTTCCAGCTATCCTCCACCCCATACCTCAATACCATAGGTCCATCTTGATTGTAAAGGAGCACTATAATCTATCCTCCCAAGCTAACTTATATTATGTGCAAAATATAAAAATTTCCTTAAAAAAACTTCATTGCTAGCCTCCCCTTAGCCAAAGCAAACCTTTTGTTTTTTCCCACTGACCTGAGCTGCTAAATCTTATACGCAAATTTGTAAACTCTAACAATCTGTATGTAATTTTCATCTATTGACCACGTTTATTCCCTTTCAAGTATATTTTCTTTCTTAAAAACCATAATTTTTATCTTATCCTGATTAACTTTCAGATCTCATTCTTCACAATATCTGACTGAAATTTCACTCTTCGGACAAATCACTGAGAAGGATGCTACTATTAGGTCCTCTGCTTATAATGATCCAGTAATCTCTTGGTTATTAATTACTGATATATGTTAGCTTTTGTAACCCTACTAAAACTTTATTAATAAATAAATTAAACAGGACAGGACTCAGTTTGCATCCCTTTCTCACCCCACAGTTGTGTACAACTTCCTTTGACACCTTGCCTTCCCTACATCTGACACAAAAGGTGGCATCTCTATATACAGGGTAGATCATTTAAGTTGAGATTGTACAATATCCTCAAAACTAGGCGTTGTAGAAAGAAATATCTTGAATAAAAGCTGCTTGATATTATGGTTAAGTAAATGCCATTAGTCATGATTTATTTGGAGGATGTTGTGATGGTGATTTTAGGGTCAATTTAATTTGACCCTAATTGTACATACCCATTTAAAAAAAATTAAATTGATCCTAAAATGAGTATCATAACGTCCTCCAAACAAAACACGACTAATAGCATTTACTTTCCCCCATAATATCAAGCAACTTTTATTAAAGACATTTCTTACTACAACACTTAGTTTTTGAGATATTGTACAGTCTCTACTTAAATGGTACACTCTGTATGTTGCTTGAAGTAATCTACTCATGCCTTTACTCATTCTTTTGCTCCATAGTTTATACTACAACACATCTCTAATTACCCTATGTAGCCTTTCACTAGGTTTACACTACATATAATCCACCTTGTTTCTTTGACAAATATTTGACAATTAGTGTTTTAATTATTAGTACATTGTCAGTTGTTCTTCGTTCTCTCTTGAACCTGCTCTGAAATGGAGATATTAATTCATTTCTCTCAGTCATTCATTAATTCTGTCTGTTTATATCCCCATGAAGATCTTCCCAAGTTTTGAAGAGTGAAATTCCTCTATAATTACCTGGGTTCCCCTTCATACACTTGCTCGTATAAATTGGATGAATGGTAGCTGTCAACCATGCTTTAGGAATATTTTTACTTTTTATTAGATGAAAGAGTATAACTAAGGACAGCAGCTTCCCCCGTCTTCACACTATGCTTTAAGAAACTTGGCAGGTAATCTTTTTGAAATGTTTAACCTGTTTAAGAACCTCTTTGCTAGAAAATAAACTATTCATGCTGTATCCCACCATTCTTCCAATTTCCCAAGCCTCTCAATTTAAATTCAAACAATTTCTTAAAATTACATAATCATACCTCAGGTTTAGTTTTAAATTCAACACCACGGGACCTCAACCATCTTGTAATGACGTTCCATACTCAAGTTGCCCTCCCCGACTTGATTTTTGTGTCTTTTTCCTCCCCCAATCTTCTTTACCTTTGCAACAACAACCTATACGACGTTCTCAGACCAGTCATTCTTGTCCTACCCACCTCTGTTTCTTTCCCTGCATTGAATAACAGCCTATTTTATTAATCTTTTCAGATCCCTACGCTCTTTATCAAACCAGTCATCAATCCTCACTTTATTTGCCCCCCTCTTAATCATCTCACTATCTGTTCATTTCATAAAAAATTCCATCAAGTTAGAGTATTTTCACTAAGTTGTAACTCAATTGATACCATGAACACACAAGCTAGATACTGAGGAATTCAACATTTTATTAAAATATTTTGAGAACTCTTGGCTCCATTTGCATCCCATAACACTATCATATTTCCTTTTTAATGTTAACGACTTTATCAATCACTAGTCGTACATCTCCATTCACATATAATTGGGAAATATGCACTACTGCTCATTAACTTCATTACTTTGAAATTTAACACTTAAGATGAGTATCAATACTTATTAATGAAGATCTGTGTATATGTTTATGTGATGTGCGAAAGAGAGAGAGAGAGAGGGAGGGAGAGGGAGTACATCTAACTCAAAAATATGACTCTCTCTACCTGCTATTGTTTATTACTTTCTCTACTACGTATAGTAAGTAGGGAAGTATTGTATTCCACCCAAAAATTTGATACCGAGATTTCACCGAAATATATGTTTTGAGACCCCCTGAATCCAAAAAAAGCATTTTTGGAAACATGACCGTGTGTGTGTGTGCGTGCGCGTGCGTGTGAACAGCATAACTCAGAAACGAAGTCGGATAAACACCAAACTTGGTATTTAGGTTCAGTATCTTTCAGAGATACGACACGAAGGTTTTCAAGAAAATCCCCCACCCCAGATTACCCTAAACATAGAACATTTTTAGAAAATTTTAATTTTCTCAAAAATGACTCTTAACGATTTTGATTAAAATATCATATATTTAAGATATTTTCATGACAAAATGTATATCTTGAATTTTCTGGGAATGTCTCCAAAAGTATTCTTCATTGTGAACGACTTTTGCATAACTGGTAAACCATAAGAGATAGACAAAATTTTACTACACAAAAAATGTAGATCGTGTTACAATGCACAATTTATGTCATATACATTTTTTTTGTTGAGTGCACCATTTTCGAGATATTGCTTGTTATTCCCTTAAATTTTTCAATACTTATTTTCTCAAATGGGAATTCGTTATTAATTTTTTTGTCTTGGATATGCAAAGAGTATTAATCTGTGGCAAAGGGAATGGCGCTGCACATAGCAACCAGCTATTAAGAGATATGTATGTGCTTAAAGGCTACTGTATTTCGATACTGCCCTTGTAAATATATATTCCCCTTACATCTACAAGAAAATTAGCAATAAGATAGAGTCTGCAAATGTTTATCTCGATTAACATGAAGTAGATGGAGAATAAGCATTTGTAAAAATAGTTTGTACAAGAGTAGAGAAAGTCATGTGAGTGTAACACATCAGAGTTTTTTTATACAGCTTCTATAAACTCTGCTTACAAAAGCTTATTTTCCTATCTAATTCATGTTAATCGAAATAAACATGTACAGATATAGTTTCATTACACATTTTGTTGGAGGTACAAAGGGGATAGAGGAAACTGAGTCGAGTCAAGCATTTAAATGCAAGACCTTATATGCTGGCCTTAAAATTCCTTAGTTTTTCCATGACATTGCGAGAAACAAATGAATAGCAACAGCTGTTTAAAAAATCTGATGTGTTACAATAGTTACTATACATAGTAGAGAAAGTAAAAAGCTATTGGAAATAAATTTTATGCTTTAAAGAGAAGTAGAGTTTTTGTTTATTCCATATGGTTTACCCACTATGCAATATTTGTTCTGAATGAAGCAGACTTCACAGGTTATTCTCAGAAAATTAAAAATATACATTTTATTTCTCATAAATTTCCTTAATTTATGGTATTTTAATAAAAATCATAGAGCCATTTTTTGAGAAAATAAAAAATTTCAAAAAATCGTCCGTGTAAATGTTAGTTTGGGGTGAGGGGATTTTCTTGAAAATCTTTGTCACATCTTTGGAAGATACTGAACTTAAATACAAACTTTAGTATTAACCTATCTTTTGGTTTTGAGTTATGTTGTTCTCTCTCTTTCATATGTACGCACACAGTTAAATTGAGTTTTATTTGTAGATGCTCTTTAACTGCTGTGGTCCTTAGCGTCCCATTCTATATTGGATGTGAAAGACCAGTAATTTTGATCAGATGCCTCTTTATCAGGCTTGAGGTCCTTTTACAGGCTGTAAATCTACGCCATGGGACTACTGGCTTTACTTGCCTTCTGAAGGAAGCCATGCTAAGGACTTTTTCACTTGAAAGAAATCCATCGCGCTCTGCTGGGTTTGAGCCTGCAACCTTGGGAACTAGACTAGCATGGTACAGATGCACATTCACACAATTTTTTTAAAAAGGGCTTTTTTTTTTTGTTATTGTTTATTCAGGCAGTCTCAAAACATGTATTTCTGGTGATATCTTAGTATGAAATTTTTGGGTGAAATGTAATACTTGCTCTACTTACTGTAGGTAAGCAGCAGAAAAAGTTAAAAGCGTTTTTAGAAAGTTTTCCTCATGTGTGAACAGCATAGATCGAAAGCAAATTGTTCGATAAATACCAAATTTCATACTTGAGTCAGATACATTTAAGAATGACAAATTCAGAATTAAACTCATTGACCCCAAACTACTGTGTACATGAAAGAAGTTTTACTATTTTTTATTTTTTAAAACAACTCAACTAAAACAACAATTTTGGTTAAAATATTGTACGTTTAAAATACTGGCATGAAGCATAACGTCTGCAATTTAAATTTTTTGTGAAAATTGTGCCGCCAGTGTGTCAGAATTTCGTCCTGCATTTCTTTTACATGCTAGTAAATCTACTAACATGGGGCTGTCGTTTTTAAACACACTTAAAAACCGTTGTTCTGGGCCGGGTTTGAATTCTGCAACCTGGGCCTAACCAAGTCGTCCAGACTGACAATTTTACTGTGAAGTCTCCATCATTCTGTCTAAATTTTGTATAACTGGGAAACCATAGAGGATAGATAAAGCTTGCTACAGTAAAGATGTACATTTCATTAATGTACACAATTTGTATCAAAAAATATTTTTGTAGCTGAGCTGTTTGAACTACTTCCTGTTCATTTAAATTTGCCAATATTTTAAGCATGACTTTTGAAATATTGTACCTTCTACATATAGTTGACCTGCTTCCAAATGTTCAGCCAACATTTGTAATGATTAATAGATAGTACAAAGAAAAACAAAATGTGATTTGTATACAAACACAACTTTCTCTGTGCATTAAATCACGTAATCCTTTGCCACCATTGTTGTCCATTTCTGGCACCTCTTTAAGAAACTATTCCTCACTCGTTGTAGTTGATGTTGAGTAATGCTGATATTTGGTTTCATATCTTCCAGGATTTTTTCTTCTTAATTCTATTTTATTTTATGTCGGCTTTAACTCCTTGGTCATATCGCGACGGATCTGTTGGTGGATATCTCTTAGAAGATATGTGATGGACAGTTAGCCTTCTAGGTCTCATTCCTGTAACTCCTGCTTCATGCTGTGCAGATGGCATTAGGGTGCCGTCCAGTCTAACCGTCGCCCTCACACAGAAAGGCGGACAGTTAGCCTTCAAGGTCTCATCCCTGTAACCCCTGCTTCATGCCGTGCAGATGGCATTAGGGTGCCGTCCAGTCTAACTGCTTACATTGTCTATAGATAGATGGCATAGCATTCGTTATTACCATTTATTTTTCATTTTACTATTGTTTTAAACTTAAGATGGAACTTTGGGTCGTGGTATTAAATATCCAAAACGGAATTTACTTTGGCGACTAAGGAAAATCACGAAACAGATTGGTCAGCCCACAGGATTTGAACGCGGGATGGGCCACAGACTTTACCGCCTGAGCCATCCTGCTCTGTTTCCAGGATTTGTTTTGTATATAAAGCTACAAACATAGAGGTTTAGGTTGGGGGAGCAAACGAGCCACAAATCTCTAATAGTTCTATCCTCTGTGAATACTGTTTCAATTGTTCTTATTGAACTGTTCACATTTTTAGCTGTGGCAGTTGACAAAAGATGAAATCTGGCTCCCTTTTGGTAAATTCTTTAAAAACAGGAGCAAGGCTGCATTCATAAGAAGAAATAGAGAAAATATAATTTAATATACAGCTTTAATAAGTAGAAGAAAACAGCTTTGAGTGTGTGTTAAGATTTTAAAATCCAATTAATGGGTAATAAGTGGAGACCTATAAAAGTTGGTGTTATTCTTTTTTGAAAAGTGGACATATTTTTTGTTCCAAAAGTGGGGTTATTTTTCATATTTTCAGAACGTAACTGTTATCTACATTATTCAGAAAATTAACAAATCATAGTATCATGAACATAATGTAGTAAGCAGTTAAATTCCTTAACACTATCCAGCTATTCAACAATGTATTGAGAGATAACATGGAGTGCCTGGGATAATAGGTATAAATAGAACAAATTTAACTCAATATGTATCATTTTACTCCTCTGTTTACTTTATCTAGGTTTTATCAAACTAAAAGCTATTAGCTTTCAGATGAAACAGCCAATGAGGCTAAATTATATGCTATTTTTCGTTTATAATATGCTGTATATTAAGAAACCAAAAGTACCTGCAAGGAATTTGGGTATGTAAGCTTGTATTACAAAAGTATGAAATACTTCTGCAATAAATGTGTCTGGGAATGTAATAGGAATTAAGTCCATAGTGGAACGTAATACCGCTGTAAAATAATTCCCATAGTTTGCTATATTTTTACTACAAAGAAGGAAAGAGTGCGCAGTTAAGCGAGCAGTAATTATAGTAAGTATTTAGCTTTCGGATGTAATATATATGTACATTGTAAACATTGCATTAATGGCTCAGGGGTTGAGAGTGAGGGAGAGATTACATAACATGCAGAAGTGAAGTGAAAGACAATATGAACATATTGTCTCCATTAATACTCTGTTTATCAAAATATGCATTATTATTCACGGTTTTATATATCTGTTCTAAAACAGTTGGTCCAGATAATACATCATAGCTTAATGTACATTAACATACATTTCCATCCAGGTCGTACAGCTGGCAATTTTCATTTCCAGAAAGTACTCCACTAATGTAATTGCTATTTCATTAGACTTGTTCCAAAAACTCTGGTTAGAATACTGCATTCAGGATTCCAACAAACTTCTGAGCATTAGTGCATGCTGACTCTGGGGTGATGTCAAATCTTGGTTTTTCTATGACAGCAAACGCTCTCTATGTTAACTTACTTTTTGCAATGAATGTGACAAACCAAGGCATAAATGTCGTCCATGATCTAGGGGTACCATGGTAGCCTCTTCTCAACTGCAAATCACTATTTTTACTTTCTCTACTACGTATAGTAAGTAGGGGAAGTATTGTATTCCACCCAAAATTTCCATACCGAGATTTCACCGTAAATACATGTTTTGAGACCCCCTGAATCCAAAAAAAGCATTTTTGGAAACATGTCCGTGTGTGTGTCTATGAACAGTATAACTCGGAAATGAACAGTCGGATAAACATCAAATGTACTGCATGCTAGGGTTAGCTTCACATGAATATTTTACGACAAATAATACACTTTACTTCCAATGTTACTGTAAAGAACTACTAATATAATTTTACATAATTTTTAAATTTTCAAGATTAATTTTGCTAACAAATTGATAAACTGGTTCTATATATCTGAATTAAATCTTTTAATTGAGGTGGCCACATTCCATTTACTTTTATCACCTTTCTCTTAAGTATATTCTTTCATTATTTAATAAAGTACATTTATATACGAGGGTAATCCCAAAAGTAAGGTCTCCAATTTTTTTAAAATACAAAGAAAGTTTTATTGACAACAAATGATACATAGTTTTGAAGCTTTAACATTTGTCTATTTTTCCACATAATCGCCATTTCGGTCAATGCATTTTTGTAGATGCTGTGGCAGTTTTTGTATGCCAATGTCATACCAGCTTGCCGCCTTGCTCTTGAAAAAGTGATGGACCTCATTTTTCACTTCATTGTTGTCACCGAAGCGCCTTCCAGCCAAGTGTTCTTTCAACTTGGGAAACAAGTGGTAGTCACTGGGTGCTAAGTCCGGACTATAGGGTGGATGGGTGATGGACTATAGGATGGATGGTTGGTGGTTTCCCATCCAAACTGTTGCAGAAGATTCATGGTTTGACGGGCGGTATGGGAGCGAGCATTGTTATGGAGAAGGCTTATGCCCTTGCTCAACATTCCTCTTCTACGGTTCTGAATTGCCCGTCTGAGTTTTTTTAATGTTTGACAAGACCTGTTGGCATTTATTGTTGTCCCAGGATCCATAAAGTCGACCAACAATATCCCCTTTCGATCCCAAAACACAGTTGCCATGACTACCGGCAGACTGTGTTCTCTTGAATTTTCGCGGCTTGGGTGAACCAGAATGCCGCCACTCACGTGATTGTTGTTTGGTCTCAGGTGTGAAGTGGAAAGCCCAGGTTTCATCACCCGTGACTATTGAAACCAAAAGGTTGTCCTTTTCATCTGAATAGCGTTGAAGAAATTGGTGGGAAGTTTCAGCGCGTTGCCTTTTGTGATCTTCTGTCAGCATTCTTGGGACCCATCTTGCGCACACCTTCCGAAATTTCAACTCTTCAATCAAAGTCCTATGAATAGTGCTTCGAGAAATCTCAGGAACAACAATGCAGAGCTCATCGAGAGTGATCCGCCGATCTTGAAGCACGATTTGTTCAACCTTTGCGATTGTTTCGTCAGAAATGGACGGTCTCCCGCATCGTTCCTCGTCATGAATTTCCTTGCGACCATTTGCAAATTCTCTACACCACTTGCGAAGATTTTTGGCATCCATACAAGACTCTCCATACACTTCCATCAACTGTCGATGAATTTCGACAGGTTTAACCCCTTTTGCACTCAAAAAGCGAATAACTGCGCGAACTTCGCACCTGGCGGTAGTGGCTAACGGGAGCTCCATTATAACTGGCTGCTAAGCCAAGACTGAGGGCGCTAAGGGATGTGTGGTGGTTTCTGAAGAGAGTGGAGGGAGGAAGGAAAAAAGCAGTATGGGCAACATACACAAACAGTTTCCCTGCGATCCCAGCGCTTTGGAGACCTTACTTTTGGGATTACCCTTGTATTAGGTGCTCTACAGTCTGCTCATTTTGTTTGCATTTACACATAGGTTCATCAGCTATTTTAAATCAATAGAAATAGCCATTTATTTTTCAGTGACCAGTTAAAAGTGCTAATGTTGGGCATTAATGTTATTTTTGTGTTTATTCTGTTATGTACGGTGGGGAAATAAGGACTTTGTTAGTTTGCCATTTCCCATAGCTTAAGTTTGGCATTTGATTGTAGCATACTTCTGGATCATTATCATTTGCTACCTCCGCTAGTTGGTCCGCCACTTCATTACCAAAATGCCCCACCTGTACCTATATCCGTTTGAATTATATTTTCCAGTTATTTTTACTTAATGCTTTTATATTCTTACAAACACAATATAACAAACTGAATGGATGTATTAAGAAACATTTTGGAAGGAGTATGAGAACTGAAATAAAACAGAGATTGTATAATATAGTATCCAAGCTAGCCTTGAGATATGGAAGTGAAACCTGGACACTGAGAAGCCAGGATAAACGCCATTTAGAAGCAGCACAAATGTATTTTATGCGTTATCTGGTGGGGAAGACTAGAAGAGACAGAGCTAGAAACCAAGACATAAGAACGCAGTTGGGAGTCGAGAGTATAGCAGACAAAATATGTAACTACCAGAAGCAATGGAAAAAGTATGTTATGATTACCTAAGCTAGCAATGTATTATAAATCTAAGGGAACTAGAGACTTGGGACGCCCACGAAGATGATGGAGTGATCAACACAACTGACATTGAAAATTAGCCTTGGAACAGGCCATTGTCCTATACCTTAGAAGGAAGAAGAAGAAGAAGACAAACACTGTGTATTAATTTTCACATCCCAAGCATTTTCTACAGTGTATAGATCAGGGGAGTTGACCATTCAAGTACAGATATATTATTATCTTTCAGGAACTTCTGAACTGTTTTGTTCTATGGGCAGGGGCACCACCGTGTATAGAGTACTGATACTTATGTGAATTGGCCAAAATGTCAGAAAATGCTGTTCAGCACTCTTAAATAGTTACTCCCCTTTACTGTGACATTCTTGGGGAGAAAATATAAGCTCCCTGTGCCATAACTACCACTAAAAGCACTCCATAGTATCAGACTTTATGGATGTTTAATGGTTTTGACTGTAAACTTTGGATCATACCATGAGACATTGTTGGCCGTCTCACCAGTTTGAAAGTGCTTACATCAGAAAACTTTACCTTACTCCAGTCATCTTAAGATCTAGGGTGTGTAAATGTGGTGTGGAAATTTAAGCTTTCCTTCTTCATAGCTTTGGTTAGAAGAGGCTTCTTGGCAGCATACCAAATTGATAAATCTAAGGTCTTTTTGAAGCCGATGCTGAATGATCTGGAGATTTCTTCTTTAACCCTGCTGTGTTATCCATGGGTCAGCATCACTTCATGCTTTAAAAGTTCATTAGTCCTTGATGTTGCCATCTGTTTACCCCTGAGCTTACTTTTCATCTCGTGTGATACCACATGGCAATGGCACTTGTGATGAACCTGCTCCTCTCTCCAGCTGTCATATCGTCTTTCTGATTAGCTGGTGAATTGCTCTGACCAAATGCCCTACAACGCTTCTGTGTTGGCGTATGCTTTTAGCTGTTATCTCAGAATGGTTACAGGAGATGAAATGAAAAAGTTGAAGCTCACTTTAACTGTAATTTATCAGCACACTTATTTGCAGCTAGCTGTGAATTCAATCCTACAATTATTTGACTGGCTTATGATGTTCTATCTATCACCTGCACCTCTCACCCTAGGTTGATTCTAAATTGCTAATAGTTTCTTCACATGCTCTGCCATGCAGTTCACTTTCCGAGGAAAATGTATGCATTTTTGCGATTGCAAAAATTCCACCTTGTTTTATACACCCAGCTAAAGGTGGTAATTTTTCCCACTGTAGTTAATAGCAATGTTGTGATTGGCTGATAACATTGGCTTCTTGTGAGAAGATGTACCCTCGTTCCTTCCATGTTTCTATTCTATGATGAATTCGGGCTTCCCATTTCTGTTCCGACCTCTATCTTGTTTTAACCTCTGCCCCTCTCTCTCATTCAAATGTCTCTGTTGGTCTTATTTAGCCAATTCCCTGTGCTTTGGGCAAGCCTGAAATATCTCTGCCTGGTGTCATGTGCCATCAGGCACCTAAATTACAAGGTTGTACAGCTAGCTTCCTTTACATTTATCACATAATATATTACTTTCTGTATTGCATATAGTAAGTAGGGGAAGTATTGTATTCCACCCAAAAATTCAATTTTTTGAGATTTTGAATTCAAGATTTCACCAGAATACATGTTTTGAAGCACCCCGAATTAAAAAAAAAGCATTTTTAGAAAAAGTCCATGTTGGTGCATGCACGTGTATGTATGTGTGTGCGCGCACAGCATAACTAAAGAACGAAGTCCGATAAATACCAAACTTGATATTTAGGTTCAGTACCTTAGTAGAGACGCGGCACAAAGATTTCAAGAAAATCTCCCCACCCCAAACTACTCTTCACATAGTAAAATATTTTTCGAAATTTTTGATTTTCTAAAATATGGCTAACGATTTTGATTAAAATACCATATATTAAAGATATTTACATCAAAAATAAAATGTACATCTTGAATTTTCTGTGAATAGCATAAGTGTTTTTGTGGCATAAGCCATTTCTGAGATGTACATTATTAAAGATTTGAATTGTTAATTTCTTGGTCATTCCTGTCAACACCCAGTTGTTTCTTGTGATTGCATGGAAATAGAAATTTTAAGGCCAGCGTATAGCATCCAGTTCAAACATTTCACTATTGCTGTTCCCTTTGTATGTATAACAAAATGCGTAATATTTTTCTGCAAAGGCTTATTTGGATTAAAATGTAGTAGTCAGAGAAAATAAGCTTTAGTAAGAATAGTTTGTACTCCCACTAAAAACGATAGAGATTAGTGAAAGTCATATGAATGTATCACATCAAAGTTTTTACGCTTATATAGTATTTTTTATTGATGCACCATTATTTCCACTACACTCTGCTGTTTTTTTAGATCATAAATAGCCTGTTCTGAAACCGTAAGGCCAGTGGCTATGAATTATAGATGCATCTACCTCGAACAGAGTCAAAGTATGCATCTTCTCTTCGGCAGTTAGCTGCTTCCGCCCTTATTTGTATTGGAAGGAAGCAGAAATACACCTCTCCAGCAACAGCATTCAGAATAAAAACCTGACTGCAGCAATATTTAAATTAAAGTCTTTGTTCGAATACCTCAAGCAGATAAAGAGCTGGCCCGCAAATAGCAGCAAGCTGCTGCTGTGCATGTGAGTGTCATGCGATTATAGCTCCGAATGCTGCTTTGATGCTGCGGGATCAATCCAAGTGAATTATTCTTGTAAAGATTTCCCTCGCATAAAAAATATAAAGATTTCAATTGCAGCAACTGTATAATTACATTTTAACATCAATGCTGATGTTTATTTATAAATTACTGACCAATAACAATGGATATCTCAGAAATGTTAATGCCACAAAATAGTTATTTGAAATAAATTGCTTGTTTTAAAGAGTTGTGCATTTTTTGTGTAGGAAGCTTTTTGTTTATATCTATGGTCTACCAGTTATACAAAATTCATTTCGAAATTAAGTGGATTTTCTTAGGGTCTTTGCAGAAAATTCAAGGTGTACATTTTATTAGTCATGTAAACATTTTAAATGTTTTAAATATGATATTTTAATCAAAATAGAAAAAATAGTAACAATTATTCTATGCAAATGGTAGTTTGGTTTGGGCAGGGTCCTTGTGGACTTACTCTGTAGCCCTGGACCTAATAATGGATAATGTATTTAATATGCACATAGACTACATAACAGCAAGATGTGCAAAAAAAAATCCACTTGCTTTCAAAATCTGCCAAAATCAGTAGGGGTGTTTGGGATGAGGCACTAAAAACCATTTATCAAGGAGCAGTTTTACCACAATTATCTTATGCCATACCTATATGGAAGGAAGCATTGACTAGACAATACAACCAAATTAAGTTCAGCAAGGTCCAGATATTAATCAATATCAGAATAGCCAAACATTTCGAACTACTTCCAGTGAAGCACTGTGCATTGCGACAGGGCTTAAATACTCATTCGAAATTTACACTGAGGGAAGCCAAAGTGAAAATGGAGTAGGTTCAGGTGTAGTTATGCTCACAAAATAGGTCATAACAGATGAACTGAAATGCAGATTACACAACAGATGTGTGAACAATCAAGCCCAACAATTAATTATTATAAAAACACTAGAGAAGTTAGAGAAATCAACAAAATAGAGAAAGCTGAAAGAAGAGTTGTATTATATACAAACAGCCAGATCACTTTCGCACTCCATCAGAAATAATGGCAACCACAACAATCTTATTGAAGAAATCAGAAGTTAAGTTCGCATTAAATTCAGCTGGATAAAAGCCCATACAGGACATCAGGATATGAGCTAGTAGACAAAATGGCAAAGCAGGTTACAAGTGACAGACACCTGGAAGATATTTATGAAAAAATTCTGAAAAACCAGTTAACTAGGGAAATGTGTGAATTAAGCTTAAATAAATGGAAAAAGGAATAGCAAGCGACCATGAATGGGCAAGTTACAAAGACTTTCTTTCCAAAAATGAAGGATAGACTGCAAACCTAAATTCACATGCCTTGTCACAGGAATTGCTTCAAGATCATGGAAAGCTCAGAATGTCCTTGCAAAACAGGAGATAAAACGTCAGATCATCTTATATTTAGTTGTAAGATATCTGAGAGGGAATGGAGAAAACTAAAACACCAGATTTCAAAGAAAGGTAGAGAATGGCCAGTGTTAAAAAGTGCCACGACTTCATTATACAGGAAGGAATTTTTAGACTTTATAAATAAAATCAATTATGAATTATTGTAAAAATGTTGTACAGATTAGTTAGTGTGGCACTGCAAATTTGTTAAAGGAAATATTAAAAATCTGATGTGTTACACTCACATGACTTTCTCTACTCTTGTACAATCTAATTTTACAAACGCTTATTCTCCATATGGTTCATGTTAATCGAGATATCGAGATGTCAATCTTATTGGTAATTTTCTTGTAGATGCAAGGGAAATATGGTAGCTTTTAAGCGATAGTCAAATATTTTAACGCTGGTTGCTATGTGGCGCATTCCATTCTCTTTGCATGTCCAGGACATAAAAAAATGAATAACGAATGTGAGAAAAAGTGTAAGTATTGTAAAATTTAAGGAAATAACAAGCAATATCTCGAAAACGGTTCACTCAACAAAAGAAATGTATATGACATAAGTTGTGTATTTTAACGCGATCTACATTTTTTGTGTAGTAAAATTTTGTCTATCTCTTATGGTTTACCAGTTATGCAAAAGTCGTTCACAATGAAGAATACTTTTGGAGACATTCCCAGAAAATTCGAGATATACATTTCATTTCTCATGACATTATCTTAAACATATGATATTTTAATCAAAATCGTTAGAGCCATTTTTGAGAAAATTAAAATTTTCGAAAAATCTTCCATGTAAAGGGTAGTCTGGGGTGGGGGGATTTTCTTGAAAACCTTCGTGTCGCATCTCTGGAAGATACTGAACCTAAATACCAAGTTTGGTGTTTATCCAACTGTTCGTTTTTGAGTTATGCTGTTCACAGACACACAGACACACACAGACAGACACACACAAGGACATGTTTCCAAAAATGCTTTTTTTGGATTCAGGAGGTCTCAAAACATGTATTTCCGGTGAAATCTCGGTATCGAATTTTTGGGTGGAATGCAATACTTCCCCTACTTACTATACGTAGTAGAGAAAGTAAAAAAACCTTATTGCTAATAATCTAACATAAAATATAATGTATGAGAATAAACAAAAGAATATATATCAGCAGGACATAATTAAGTGTATTAGCTGCGGAAAATTGGAAACCGTCAAATTAAATTAGGAATAGGAATATTTAAGAAAACATTTAGTTGACAAATGTGATGATCAAGTTCAGAACAACGTATTGCAAATGATAATCATTTGAATTTTAAAGCAAACATAAAGCTAAAGTTGATAAAATCACAACTATGGAACAAGCAGCAAATGTTACGTAGAATAACATTTAATTACAGTGAGGAAGCAGGACAACTAATATCCATCTGTTCACTAAGCTAATTAGTTGTGTTATAAAACAAAACACGTAGCTGAATATATATCAATAATTGCACGTAGTATTATTGATATTGTAATGGAACATGCAGCTCGCAAAAACCTTGTATTAAAATCCATATTTGATTTTGCTTAAAGCAGCATAGGCTATTAATGCTAAAGGAAAAACTGTTTTTGTATAACCTGCAGTGTGATTAAAGAGTATTTATCAATGTCCAAGTGTTTGTATCACTTGTGTGAACAGAGATGGAAGGCACTATCTAGACGAAACCAATTTCTAGCCTATTTAAGGCACATCATTCACCTAATTATACAATGAACAGTTAAAGCCCTCTTTTCCATTGTCGTGCTTCCAACAAAACATGTTGAAAATGGGGAGAAAATGCGAATTGGGGAAATTTTCATTGTGTATAGTATAACAGACTTAATGAAAGCAAACAAATATTGTCAATTACACTCTGGTTAGAACCAAAGAAAGCTGTGGTAGTGAGGTTCTTGTCTGCTTCTTTTGTTAGTTTGTTTGATTTTTAATGGATTTATTGCTAGTGGTGCCAAATCTTGCGTATAAAAAACCATACTGGCACTGTGAACATCATGACATTCAGAATTAACATTATTGTTCTATGAGGGTTGCCTAGAAGGTAATGTCCCATATGTTTTTTCTCAGCTGACAATGTTGCAAATGAGAAATGTTAGGTATGAATTATTTGAAGTTTCTTGAGTGTGCACGCAAAATTTTTTTCCTCTGACAGATAGCATAGCTGCAGCAATGTTTCAAAATGGCATCTGTAAGTGATGTGCATTACAAGCAGCATGTCATCATTGAATTTCTCACTGTGGAGAAATAAACTGTGGGGAATATTCACAGACATTTGTGTGAAGTCTATGGAGCATCTGCAGTCAACAGAAATACATTTGGTGGTCGCTGGGCATAAAGGGTGAGGCTATCAGAAGGCAGTTTGGCAGAGCTCGCAAGACCACAGCAGTCACACCTGACATGTTGCAGCAGGCTGATGTTTTCATTTGGAGGATCCACACATTACAACTCGGCAGTTGGTGCTGAAGCTGTCATTCAGCAAAGGAAGTGTGGATGCAATTATCCACACTCTTGATTACTCAAAAGTGTGTGCAAGATGGGTTCTGCACTGTCTTACAATGGAATGTAAATCTCACAGAAAAATCATTTCTTTCAATGTTTTGAAGCTGAGGATGGTGCCTTCTTGTCCTGGATTGTGACAGGTGGTGAAACTTGGGTTCACCATTTTGAGACTGAAACAAAACAATCAATGGCATGGCATCATCCTCGCTCTCCACAGAGGAAAAAATTCAAAGTAGCTGCTTCCACCAGTAAGGTGAGTGTGATTCTCATTGATGTGATGGCAAAGAGGCAGTACCATTAATTCAGAAGCATACATCAACACATTAACCAAACTGAAGAATTGCTTCCAGTGACTTTGGCAACATAACAACCCAGGATATGTTTTGATTCAACATGATAATGCTCAGCCTCATAAAAGTTTGAGGACTTCTGAACACATCATGAAACAGAGTTGGACAGTTACCCCATCCACCCTACAGCCCTAACCTAGTTCCCTTGGACTTCCACTTGTTTGGGCTATTAAAGGATTGCATTCGTGGGAGACATTTTGAGGACAAGGAGGTGATTCACACACTGAAGAAATGGCTTCGTAACCAGAGCAAGAATTGGTACCGACAGGCTGTACACGCCCTTGTATCTTGCTGGAGGAAGGCCATAGAACTGGAAGTAGATTACGTGGAAAAATAGGGTGTGTAGACAAATCATTTTTTCATGTGTGGAAAAAGTAATTGTTGAAGAAAATAATATGGGGCATTACTTTCTGGGTGACCTTTGTAACAGTAAATAGTATAAATTTCTCCAAAATCTCCCTCCCCTACCCTTTCAGAATAAAGGTAAACATTTGTAAATGGGCACAAAGTTTAGAAAACAGTGTATAATTTAGCCTTTGCAAACCACTCCACATATCTACCATTGCCATAGAAATGTTTTGTATCCTCTTTTCTGCAGTATTCAGCTCTGTTGCAAAATTGCAAAATTTCAGGCCTCTAGGTATGAATAAATATCTGTATACAATGTTAATAATTCCCTGAAGTAAAAATGATTGTATTAGTAAGTGTATGTGTTGCGTGTGTGCTCTCTGTAATTATAACTCACAAAATCCAAAAACTTGTTTTTTGGCGACTAAACAAAAACTTAGATCCAAATAATCACATTTGACACAATGAACGTTAATATGCTTCTAAATGTATTTCAATGTGATGATGATTTTCAAGTCAAAACATTGAATTAGATGTAAGTTTATGATTTTCAAACAATAACTCATGGATAATGTTTGTTTTGATTCCAAGTTCTGGATAATATTAGTTTTCATTCTGAAGTATATGGATTTTGTTAGTTTCCATTCTGAATGTTCTGAACTTTGAAAATTTACAAATGACTATTTATTATAGCTGTTGATTAAATGCAGAGTATTTAGACAGACAGATTGTCATAAATGAAATAAAGGAACAAATAAAAAGACTAAAAAGCAATAAAGCAATATTGATGGGATTGCGGGGGAATTCTGGAGGGCATGGGGTCAATTTGAAAAGAGATGTATGTTGTTGGCACAGATATTTAATAGAATATGGCAAGAGGGTAAAATTCCTAAAAGCTGGAGAACTGCTATTATAATACCAATATTTAAAGGAAAAGCTGATATAAACAAGACAGTTAACTATAGATGAATTAGCTATTATGTTTATGGGCAAGTTATATACTGGCATTCTGGCAGAAAGGTTACTTAGATGGGCTGAACAAGAAAATAAGTTATCAGAATTTCAAACAGGTTTCAGAAAAAATAGAACTGTAGACAATGTTTTCACAATAAATACAATAGTAGAGAATTACCTGAGTCAAAATAAAGGGAATGGCTGTACTTGCTTTCGTGGATTTTGAAAAAGCATTTGACACAAATGTAGTGCACTGTGGTTAAAATTGAATGGATAGGAGTGAGTGACAAGTTTATAAAAGCATTGCAAAACTTACACTGGGAAAATGAGTACCATATTCAGATTACACCTATGTTGACAACAAGTAACATGAACACAATAGGTCTTTGTGAAGGGGTCAGTTAAGTCCGATACTGTTTAACCTATTCATAAATGACACTTTAGAAGAAGTTAGCAAAGCTAACATCCACTTACCCACTATTGAAAATGTTGAGATTGCAGGACTATTATTTGCTGATGACTTAGTAGGGGGTCAATTACAATATTGGCCTAGGGAAGTCAATTGAAGCAATATCCAAATTTTGTAAGAAGTGGGGTTTAAAAATAAATATGCAGAAATAAAAATTTATGTTTTTTGAGAAAGGAAATAAGTTACTAAATAATAAAAAATGGTATTGGGAAGGGACAGAAATTGAAGTACTGAATAAATTTGATTATTTGGGTATCAGGCTTAGTAATAACAGGGAAAGGGAACAAAAGAAGAAGGTACTATCTAAGGGAAGGTTAGCTTTAAAAGTTATTAGTGCCTGCAGGTACAAACTACCAGGAATACATATTAAGTGGTTGGAGAGAATATATTCGACAGTAGTAGAGGCCAAAATGATGTATGGGACTGAAGTATGGGGTATTGATGAGGGATGGCTAAACGTTGATTTGATTCACAGGAATTTCTGCAAACAAATTTTGGGATTACCAAAAGGCTCACCAAATGGGGTTGCACAAACTGAACTAGGTAAAGTTGGGAGTAAAAGAAAAATAATGACAAGAACTTTAGGATCAAAAACTTGGAAGAGAATAACATCTTTAGACATTGCCTAAATTTTCAAGACAAAATGATGAGTAATACCTGTGTTAATAGAATCAAAGAGACCATAGAAAAAATCGGATTAGGTATGATGTGGTGTGACAGAGAGGTTAAAGAGAGGGGCTTTTGGAAAGGAGTCAAACAAAGAATTGAAGACATTGAAATTCATGAGTTATTTGTTAGTTTCAGCAACAAAATGTCATTAAGGATATACAGGGAGATAAAAGTATGGGGTAGAGAAAATTATGTGAATAAAGGTAACCAGAGGATGAGGGAAGGAGTGCATGGGCTTGAACAGGGGTAGTGGAATTGAGAGGAATAAGATGGGATGTCCATAAGAATGTCCAGTGTGCGGAATGCGAAATAGTTATTGGCATGTGATTCTGGAATATGAAGAAACCAAAATAATGAGAGGAAAACTTAGGGCTAATCTACCAATAGAGATAAAAGGGAAAAATTTTATGAATTTGAAATCCAAGCAGGAAATCATAGAGGTTGTGGAGTATCTAGGCAAGGTTAATAGAAAACGGAGGAGGAAAAACATACATGAGGAATCAGAAATTGTAGAAATATAATTTAAACGGATAAAGTCTGGTTATACCTTTAAGGATAGGCGGGCCCGATAGAACAGCCACAAGGTTGAAACTAAATGGACCAATTGTTTACACAGCAACTCTCAAGAAAGAGTCACTAGTATTAGTGTTGTGGGATTTTCTTTGTATGATCAAGAGATTGTAAAAAATATTATATTTATTGTATGTATTACAAGTACATAATAAATTCATTCATTCATTTAGCTGTTGATATTATTTAAATTACTATAATTGCCGTCAAATTGACAAGACAAACTGGGATGTATATTATATCAAATATGTATATGAGTTGAATGAAAGTTTTTACATCAGTAACTCTTAATCAAAAGTATTTCTTCCTTTCGAACGAACTCACACAACTGATTTTCATTGATTTGACTGACATCACATCATTGTGAACCATATGTACATAAAAAGGAAAGAGCTCCTATGTACGCCAATTTTCTCCATAGTTTGTTTTGAGAAGTTTCTCAACATCAGTCTTCTTGACTTTAGATATGACATTCCTTTCTCATATTTTGTCAGGTTTGAGATCACCTATGCTGCTTTTTGTCTTAAACAAGTTCTTGAATACTTGGTTTAGAATACTCCTGCATCATTTTGAAAGCAACTTCTCCCTTTACTAACACTTTTGCATTTAACTTTCAGAACTTGGAAATGTCAATCTTTTGGTTCTTTCATTACTCCAGTCATTTCTTCCTTAAAGCCAAACATCACAGTCTTTATCCATCAATTTTACTGTTGCATGCTGCTGTTTAATGTCAACAACCTCTTCAGCATTGGAAATCACCTCCATTCTTCTTCATTTTCTCTCATTAATGCCAAATACTCAGTTTGGCGGCAAGAAAACTGTGTCCATTTACAGGGTACACTGTCTCTTATGTGATTGAAAGCCAGGAGCTAAGCATAGCAATGAGCATTAAGTTTTTGTTTTGTCTGGTGTAGCCGTCGCATATGAGACAAATTCTTTTGCAATTGTCATATTTAGTGAATTCTCAAGATACCAAAACTGCATGATGCAGTCATATTGGAATCTCAGGTAAACTGATTCTTGGTCCAGCAGTAGGAAGCAACAGCCATTCGCTGATGCTGTTATTTTTGAGAATTTTGGAGATAAATTTGCAGCTATAATATGTTATCTTGTCTCGCTGCTGTGATAATGATAAATTATTTTTTCAGTTGAAAGAAAGCATCAGAGGATTTTCTGAAGAATCTTTCAGCTTTGCAAAGAATGCTCTGTAATTCAGCTTATATGCCTGTTTTTCAAACATTAAGAATGTATTCATTTTATTCTCTTGTCTGGTTTTTTCAAACTCAAACATGTTGAACGGACATTGACTGATCTAAAACCTAGACTGTATTTTGTATTGAATATCATTCCTTGTCAAGCTCAGTGCATTAGATAAATACATTCTGAAGTATGATTCTTTTGCAGGTATGTTTTCAGGATTTGACAAAGATATTTTCCAAAATTTCCTTATGGTGAGCTCAGTAGATAAATATTTCCTAGCTGTATGCCCTGATAATAATGGCTCCACAAAGTATTCAAGGAATTAATAAAATTTTAACACTTTCTCTTTTCGGCTTGGAGGCAGCATCTCATTTAAATACTCCCATTTTGTTTGAAATAAACCCATATTATGAAATTCAACTGTTAATCTGTTAGAAACACCTAAAATACCAATGAAAGCTGCTACAAGAATTTTCTTTATTTTTGAATTGTAAAAAAGTACTTTGTTTTATTTTGTTTAGTGTAAATCTTAGGATCAGTTTCTTGGACTGGAATGTCCTACCCTGTTTTTTTATCACTGTTTGTTTCAATATAAAATTTGCCTTCGTAGACCCTGTCACATTTTTTGTAAAGCATGTATTGAAAACCTTTCATATCTCTCATTGATAGAATCCTGCATTGAAATTGATGCTGCTTATGTTGATATACAGGATACATAAGTATTGATTTTGGCTTGTGCCTGAAAACCCTCCTCTCCTCCAAAAAAGAATCACTCTCTAAAGATTTATCATCTTCATATTGTTCAGTTGAATATCATATCCTCTGTGATATTTCAGATAAAACAGTGTTTTACTGTATATGGCAAAACTAACATTAATGTGTCGTTTATTTATACAAAGATGTAAAAACATACAGAATCAGAATTATGAGTTATAAACTATAGTATAAGTTTAAAACAACAATTAGTTGTCCTATCCTATCAAAATGTTAAATCTGCTGAATTGATGACTGATTATCTCAGAAACTGCTTAAGATATCAGGCTGAAATTTTTATAGAATGTGAATGCATGCCTTCTAAGTTCATTGATGTACTTTTATACAATAATGCATATCTTTAGCTTCTGGACTAGGCTCCTTAATCTTGCATGAACTTACTGACATTTCGCTCATCTTGTTAACTTCTTCTGGGCTCTTCTCCGATTTTTGTGCTGTTGTTCCTGCTTATATTCTGCTTGAAACACAACCATATTGTCATCAGCTTTGATGTGCAATCGTTATTCGCCAAGGTCCTTATCGAATAGGCAGTTTTCTCAAACATTTTAGCAGTCTCCATCACAACATACAATTAATGATGGAAATTTAAGAGAATTTCCCTTTCTGGATGTCTTGGTACAATGACATGTAGCCACCAACACCATAAATTGCTCCATATACGAAAACCCACACACACTAATTGATACTAGGATGCACCCTCTCATCATCCACCTACTGTAAAACGAATGATAAACATGTTGTTCCTACAAGCCAACCACATATGAGACCCAGAGCTCATCAGAGAAGAAAAGAAGGACTTAAATAGCATTCTAAAGGCAAACGGCTTTTCTTACAGAGAATGCAAGAGAACACTAATAGGATAAACTTCCAGAAGACAATAGAGAGGATCTCGGAAAAAAGACACAAAATGAACCACTTTACCCCATATACAAGGTGTAACTGACCAGATTTTGAACATTTTCAGAAGCTACAACATCAGAACATGCTACAATTCAACCAAAAAACTCAGATTGCCTCTCTAACCAGCTAAAGATAGCAGTAATCCGCTCTTAAACCCAGATGTGTACAGGATTAGTTGTGACTGTGGAAAAGCCTACATTGGCCAATCTGGCAGGTCCATCACAACACGTAAGAAAGAGCACATATACAGCTTAAAATCAAACCAACCTGAAAAATCTGCATTAGCAGAACATGTGATTACAACTGGCCACTACACTGATTTTGACAATACAGAATTTTAGTCACCCGTAGCAGCTTCTCCCAGAGGATAACATGAGAAAGCACAAACATTTTCAAAGAAAAGAATATCATCAACAGGGACAACGGAAAGCAACTCTACAATGCTTGGAAGGCCTTGCTCTCAAGCTCAGCTATTGGCGGAGGTCAACCAATGAGAGGCAAGGGGCAGATTCATGAGACTATCTTGGGATCACAGCTCAATGTATCAGTCTTTGCCACATAAGGGCCAAAAGAGAATCAAGAAGATGAAAAGAAAAGAAAAGAAAAAAAAAAACAGACCTAAAGAAACTAATAACAAAGAAACAGGCAACAGAATGCATCCCCAAGACTTTCAAGAAATAGTGACACTGGCATGATATTGGTTGGTGGACAGGCAGCCAATCAGGAACAAAGGGGCAGGACCACTGGGGAACTGCTGATATGTAATCAAGAACAACAGCGCAAAGATTGGACAAGATCTCAAAAGAAGCTCATGTAAAGATGTGTGAAATGTCGGTAAGTGTATGCAAGATGACGTGGCCTTATCTGGAAGCTAAAGATACATATCAAGACAGGCTGCAGAAGTCTATGCATCCATTTTATACAATAAGTTTGTTTATTAATTAAGATAGGGTGTTTTTTTTCCCCTTAGTTGTACCATCTTTAATTAAAGCTTGTTAGCAATTATTTTTTTAAAAAAATAAGTAAACATTTATTAACAACAAAATAACCTATGGCAGCATTTTTAGATTGTTTTTATTAACAGTAATCTCACTTGAGGTTTTGATTTGTCCAGTCGAAATAAAAATTCAAGTGGGATTTAATTGACTATCTCACAATTAAAAGAAAGTATATAAAGATGACAAAAATAAATACAATAATGTTAATTAACTTACTAAATTAATTGATCAAACTGCTTCATATACCGTTTCTGTTTCCTTTGTGTTTTTTGTCCTGTTTTGGTGATAATTTGAATATCTATGCGAAAAATAAATAACAATTGCAAACCTATTAACAAATGTTAGGGAGGTGATAAAAGCAGACAAATCTACGGAAGTGATAAAAACTAATAATGTAGGGAGGTGCTAAAAATATGTAATAAGCAGCCATGACTGGTTGAAACATGTTCCACTACGGCTACCACTACAGTTTAATGGTCAAAAGGAGTATGATGAAGTAAGAGTGCAATAGTCTTTATAACATTTGATTTACTTGTCTTTAATAGTTTCTAAGAAAATGGTTCATTTATACTAGAAAATGTCGTTCTTGGAAAAAACTGTTCAAAGCAAGAAATTGGGAAAGGAAATTCGCATATATTTGCAAAGAAAGAAACCATGTGGCTTGAGCACACACAAGCTCCATTCTTAACAATAGTACCATTGGTAGATCAAAACTTCCCCTAAAGGATGGGCTACTGCTTTATTTCTCCTGTCCAAAATGTGCAGGAGTTATGATTTTTCTCTGTTAGATATTTCAGATTTCACAGTGCAAAATAGCAGATGCAGTGCCATTTTTAAAACTCTGATGTGTCACATTCACATGGCTTTCTCTATCCTCTATCTTTATTAGTGGGTATACAAACTACTTTTACTACAGCTTATTTTTCTATATACTGTATTTTAACCCAAATAAACCTTTGCAAAAATAGCTACATTACACATTTCATCATAGATTCAAAGGGAACAGTGACAATCAAATGTTTAAGAACTGGATGCTATATGCTGGCCTTAAAATTTCATCTTCATACCATGCAATTGTGAGAAACAACTGAACGAGCACAGAACTTTAAGAGAATGACCAAGCAATGAACAATTTGAGCCATTAATAACAGATTCTCAGAAATGGCTTATGCCACAAAAAACTTACTTGAAATAAATGTGTTTTAAAGAGATTCACATTTTTTTTGTAGTACATTTTCGTCTATTACTTAATGTTCACCAGTTATACAAGATTATACAAAATTCCTTCCGAATGAAGAGGATTTCACATGCTATTCACAGAAAATTCAAGATATACATTTTATTTGTCATATAAATAAATTAAATTGAGTTTTATTTATGGACGCTCTTTAACTGCTGTGGTCCTTAGCGTCCCATTCTATATTGGGCGTGAAAGACCGGTAATTTTGCTCAGAGGCATCTTTATCAGGTTTGAGGTTCTTTTACGTGCCGTAAATCTACGACACAGGACCACCGGCTCTACTTCCCTTCCAAAGGAAGCCATGCTAAGGATTTTTACGCCCGAAAAAATCCATCACCCTCCGCCGGGTTTGAACCCGCGACCTTGGGAACTAGAGGATAGCACGGTACCACTAGTCCATGGAGGAGGACATCATATAAATATCTTTAATATATGGTATTTTAATCAAAATCGTTAGCCATTTTTTGGAAAATCAAAATTTAAAAAAAAGTTCCATGTAAAGCATAGATGGTGGGGGGGATTTACTTGAAAATTTTCATATTGCATCTTTGGATGATACTGAACTTAAATACCAAGTTTGATACTTACCCAACTTTTTGTTTTTGAGTTATGCTGCTCACAGACACACACGGATAAACACACAGACCTTTTTCTGGTGCAATCTCGGTATCAAATTTTTGGGAGGAATGCAGTACCTTCTCTACCTACTATGTACATGGTAGTGAAAGTAAAGATATATTAAAAATAGAAGTATTGTGCTATAAAGATAAAATATACAGGGTGGAAGGTGATCTATGATCATTCTTTTAAACTATCAAAGAATACATTGCTTTGAGTGTTTTTCCTTAATAAATTTTTTTTATAAGGCTTTCCATTCTTGAAATAATTACTATTTTATTTTGCACAATATTGCAACTCAGCAAATTCAACAAGTTTACTTTATATTCAACAGGTTAACTTTTAATTCTTCAGCTTCTGCTGATATAGCAATGAACAAATGAATACTTCTGCTATTCAAATAAACAGAAAACTACACAGTATTGTAACGTAACATATATCATATGGAACTGAGGAAGCATTTACAATATTACACAAATTATTAATAGGAACACTTATTTATAAAGGTAAATAAATGCTTGAGAAACCCAAGTTGCAAGATTATGCTTCCTTTCTTTGTGAATTATAAAACTCTGTGAATAATTAAAGTAAGACAAGAACAAAGTCAATAAGAACTTCCTTTTAATGTTTAAATGTTTAGAGAGATTATTCAAAATGCACACCCCTCGCCAACACACATGTTTCACAACATTTTCTCCAAATTTGCTGTGCTCAACAAAGTACAGCCGGGTTGTTTTTTACTTCTTCCACTGCTTGAAGTATTCTTACTTGCAGTGTTTCCACATCAGGCATTTCTGTAATGTATATCAAGTTTTCTTATCACCCCCAAAGAAAAAGATCAATTGGATTTGGACCTGGCAATCTTAGTAGCATCTTATTGGTCCATTCCGAGTGATCCAATGTTCTATGTAGGTGTTCTGTAGATGGCCACACATAGCTCTACTTATGTGTGGAGATGCGTCATCATGCAATAGCTACATATCATTGTTACTGCCGGGGGAACATCCTCAAGCAGAACTGGTAACATTTCTTGAAGAAACTGGAGATGACTCCTGTCAAAACCCGAAGAAGAATCCACGGACCGATTAATGTATTTCCCATGATTCTTGCCCAAACATTTACAGAAAATCTGTGCTGAAAGCTGTCTTGCCTTATTGTATGTGGATTGTTGTAAACCCAGGTGTGTGCATTTGGGTAATTAGTTACTCTATTTTGTTACTCCATAAATGTTGCTTCATCCATTGAAAGAATCTTAAAAGGAAAGTCCCGTCCTGTTGAAAACATTTGGAAAATGCTACTCTTGGCACATAATCTGCTTCAGAGAGATACTGGTCGTGCTGAGTATGATAATGGCATAGCAATTTTTTTTTTTTTTAATGTTCTCAAAACAATCCATTGGGATCAAGCTATTTCATGGCTGCCGCTTCCAGTTTCTTCTTCCTTCAAATGAAGCATTTCTTCTTCTTCTTGTGCAACATTTCTTTGACCAACTCCTTCAACATGAGGAGATACGCTTCCTGTATCTAGAACTCTTGACAGATGAAAACAAATGTCCCATGATGTGGTGCTCATCTGTTTAAAAGTCTTCCTCGATAAATTCTTGCTGCAGCTCCCACATTACAATGTGTTTCACTGTAAATGAATAGCGTTTCAAGATACTCGGCATTAGTAAAGTGAGCCATTTTGTAACTGATAATCTGCTGTTTCAAAAACAAGCTATAGGCGCAATAAACAAGTGCGTTTCTTTCAATCTTACAGTGTTGTCATGTTGTGTAGTCTCAGGCTAACGATGTAGATTCAACTGAGACAAATTTTGAAAGTGTATAATAATAGTAATAGTGCAAATTGTTTTAATTCAAAATGTATTTAGAAATGCACAAAATGCTCATCTTTTAATCTCCTCTAAGAAATATTTGAAAAAGCATTTAAGTTTTGTAAAATCTTCATTTAAAATAGAGTTAATATTAAGCAATGTTCACTTTTTTCTCAAAAACTACCTTAAGAACAACAAAACTGCACTAAGATTTTTTGTTCTATTCATTACAAAGATTCATCCTGTTCAAGGATGATAATAGGTCACCTTACATCCTGTATATCAAATTAAAGAAGAAATTCCAATTAGTAAGACTGCTAAAAAACTAAAGATGTAATTTTATTTTGGTAATTTTTGTCCTTAAAATGACAGAGATTTGAAAATTTAATTGTTAGGCTATAGAAGCATATGGAATCAGAGTGATGAGGTTATGGTAGCATAATGTAATAAACAATAATTAAAGTATGCTGTAATATGCTTAGTTATTGTTGTTCATTATAGGGGTCTAGAAGTCTTAAAAGTTAATTGTTAACATGAGAATTACGATACAAACAGACTTTTCTAAACACAGCATAAACGTGGTTTAGATACCTTTTAGTTTTAAGTTTCTGTTTCTACCAGGAAAATGGATTACAACTCCATTTTTAAAGAGCCTTGAAGAATGGAGACATGTTTGTTGTGATAGTTCAATATTAAGAGACAAGAATTCTTCCAATAATTTAAAATGTATCATAAATGGCTGATCAGAAATCTTTTTTCTTCTCACAACTTACAAAACACTACAGCCTCTTGCTGCTCTCTGATGGTTGGAAATAGCATTCTGGACAAAACTTATATTTCAGGGATAATTGAATTTAGACTCCAACACACACTTTTTGGATTACTTTTCTGTTAGGATGTTGTGATGTTAGAAGTGAAATAAGCTAAAATATGAATTCTTTGTGTGAAACACTATAAGAAACACATATTTCATTTCTGAATTTTTGGGATTTTGTGAGTTACGATTCTAGAGGGCTCATGTAATATAATTTTTGGATTTCCTTTTGCAAACATTGCTTTATATGGGAAAAAATTGTAATTTTTTTAAATTTCTTAAAAATGGCTCTAACAATTGAAGGGTCCACTGCAAGAGAGGAGCTATAAAGACTTCAACCATGAAAGAATATGAATAAACCTTTGTGAAATGTATCAATTCCATAAATATTTTAATTACAAACATTCCATTACTGGATTATTTGATTTGAAACAAAAATGTGAATATAAGAAATATTGGAAGTATAATTTGGAACATCTTCAACTTCTTTGACTCACAACCTTTTATTGAGCTTGACTTAAGATTCTTGTAAACACTGTGATTCCTAGTGGAATGTGTGGTAACATGGATTAAGTTCTTTAGTTTTGGAGAAGCTATAGGATGGCCATTAGGATATTGTACGAGGGTGATTCAAATATAAACAGTAATTTTTTTTATACGTTTATGGTTTAAACATATACACAAATGAGAGCTTTTCTATTTCTCTACATAGCTTCCTTCACACTCTACACACTTTTGCCAATGATTTGAAAGCTTGAATATTCCTTGTTCAAAAAAAGTTGGGGAACGTGTCATCAACTATGTGCGCACATGCTCCTCAATGTCTTCATTGGTTTCGAATCGTTGCCCTCCAAGCGATTTCTTCATGTGTGCAAACTAAAAATAATCCAGGGGGAACAAGTCTGGAGTATAGGGAGGGTGTTCAAGGATTTCTCAGTGCAAGTCCTCCAATGTATCTCTTGTCAAATTTGCAGTGTGAGGTTTAGCATTGTCTTGGAGAAGGACGACATCTCTAATGGACATACATCTTTTGCTCCGGTAGGGGCTTTTACTGACTTCAACAATTGGCAATAGTAAGTTGCATTCACCGTATGTTGATCATGCAGAAAATCAATGAGTAAGACTCCTTTGTAGTCAAAAAACACTGTCACAAGAATTTGTCTGGCTGAGAGACGGTTTTGGCTTTCACTGGGTAGGCTTTATCCTTTCTTCGCCACTCCTTGCTCGCCATTTTGGATTCCAGAGTGATGATGGACCCATGTGTCATCACATGCAACGATTGGCTTAAAAAAATCATTTCCTTCTTGCCGGAATCGATTCGGATCTCTTTCACACATCTCCAACCTAGCCTGTTTTTGCTGGTCGGTTAACAGCTTCGGAACCCATCGAGCACTAATTTTTCTAAATACAAGATGTTCATGGATATGAGTACTCTCAATGCTGACATCCACTTCTGAAGCAATTTCTTCAACAGTGCAGTGGCGATTACTTTCACTAAGCTCTCGAACGGCACTAATGTCGTCATCATTGAGACTTAATTTTGGACGTTGAGCATGATCTTTGTTCTCTACAGTTTCGGCCATCCCTAAATTCTCTGGCCCAAGTAAACACTCGATTCTGGGACAGTGTAGAGTCCCCAAACTGTGCCTTCAAATGAGTGAAAATCTCCGAGGGTTTGATCCTTTCATTGGTTAAGAACTTAATAACGCACAATTGACAAAAGAACCTCTTGTTCACTCACGGCTGTACTGACGCCTAAATTTAGTGAAGCAGCTAACCAAGGTGGTTCCCCCTCCCTAACATGCCGACCTTCAACCGCCCACTCCACCATCCCACTTGCAACTGCCTGCGCAGTATTCTTGCGCAATTACCGTTTATATTTGAATCACCCTCGTATGTGAAGATCTTGGAGATAGTATGTAATAAATGGGTGGTCAACTGCGGGTCTTGGTTGACGTCCTGGCATCTTGGAAGTTCTAATCATATTGCGTCTTCAAGATTGGAATACATATATTACAGCATTTAATATGAAAATAATTTTTCCTACTAATCGATAAAAAGGATTATAAAGAAACTTGACCAAAAATGTCTTTAAGTTTAATAGGCTACTAAAAACTGTTAATTAAAGAAAAACTTGGGGAACATTTTACCTTAGTTCCCAATTTATCTTGCAAAACTGCTACTCTTAATGTTTTGACTAATTATTGGACATGCTTGTTTGAGTAAACATCTTCACAAAACTGGAATATTACCACCATGAAATTGTTATTGTGCTCTGAAGAAGTTGAAATGAACATGAAACACCTGGCAAAATGTACAACTCTTCAAAATCAGCAAGATATCACTTCCAGATGTTGGGAAGCTAGAAGGGGAATGACTTCATTGTTAACTCCTGAGTATTATAAGATAAGTGCTGGTTTCAAGATTGGTGTAAGTGAACTGCAATGGTGCTGCTTCATCTTGCACTGGAAAACTTGAGAGAATAGATTTCCTGAAACTACTTAGAGGCCCAGTATTACCACATTCAAGGAATTCTCATATATTATGCTAGATGTCAGGAGCTGTCTGAAATGCTAAAAAACTACTTTTTTTCATGTCTTGTGACATAGCTCCCTCTTGCAGTGAACCCCTTAATTTTCATTAAAATATCTCTAGTTTGAGATACAGCATGACAGAAAATGTATGTCTTGAAATTTCTGCAAAGGCCAATGAAGTTCCTCTTTATTCTTAAGTAGGATGTTTACAACATTTTGGGAATGGTAGAGGAAGTCAAGAGGAACAGCTATTTTTATGTGACAAATTCAGTAAATGCGCCGTTTTGCTCTTAGGGATGCTGATATGATGGAGTGGATAAGTGTCTTGAGAATGCGTCCTCCATGATCAAAAGGTAGTTTACAATGTTTAAGGAATTGTAGAGTAAGCCAAGATCAACAAAATGTTTTAATGTACCAAATGTATGTTACAATCATTACACAGTATACTAAATACCACTTCCACAAAAGGCCAGAGGATGTGAAGTCTGCCATTTAAAGCCTATGACAAATGGCAATGTTGTTGTACTGAACAGTAAACAAACTCTCCAGAGTTGTGAGAACAACACGGACAGTATAATAGTATCCAACAAAGGGAACTTCTGCATCAGTAAACAGTGTCAACAAAGCTGCTACTACTTTACCTCAGTAAACCTTTAATTACAGTAGAGCATTTCGTGTAGTAGTGTACTCTGAGTTTAACTGCCATACTTTAACTATCATTGTTAATTTACAGTTTTTCCGATTTGGAAGTTCCCTTAATCAAATGGCCCAACATGAAGACTTACCTTTCTTTGTCAACACAGCGTTGTCAAACACATGATGCAAACAGCAACAGACTGAGTAACGTAGTAATGGAGCATACATGCTCATCTGCTCCACCTCATCAGTGCCCCTACGGGCAAAATGGTGAATGTACATGAATTTTGTCCCATAAAATGGTTGCTCCTCTTGACTACTTCTACTATCACTGAAATGTTTTAAACAACCTTTTGTATCACCTGGTATAACTGTGAAACTGTATTACTGCTTGTTTCAAAATGTGTTCATTACAATCAAAAAATAATTGAAGACTACTCCATTGCTAACAGGAATGTTTTCCTTTCAGATTTTGTCATAAAACCTTTGAAGTGCATCCCTTTCTTATGGGTTAGGTGGGTCGTCTTATTACATCTTCTGCACAATACAAAATTGAGCTTTATTTATGGACACTCGTAACTACTATGGTTCTTAGCATCCCATTCTATATTGGGTGTGAAAGACTGGAATTTTGCTCAGAGGCCTCTTTATCAGGCTTGAGGTTGTTTTACATGCCGTAAATGGGACCGGACCACTGGCTTTACTTCCCTTCCATAGGAAGCCATGCTAAGGATTTTTACGCCCGAAAAAATCCATTGCCCTCCGCTGGGTTTGAACCTGCAACCTCAGGGGCGGGTTTTCTGCACAATGTTGATGTATTCTCCAGTCACTGCGCTTGCAAGTCTTCTGTTCCTCTCTTCCTGTTTCAGTGCGGTTTGCCTGCTTCTAACCCCTTTGCCATTGGCCATTTAAATTCCTGCCATTTCAGTATGACACTCATGCCAGTTCAGACCACATTTGGTAACTTCACTTCACTCATCTACTATTCAGTGTATTTGAGAGAAACAAAAGCCTTATTGAAAGTATACTTTGTAAGCAAATGTATTGGTATTTACATTTTTAATTTTACACTGATTTTGAATTTTTTATGGAATATTGATGTATGCATAAAGAAGTCCATTGGTATTTTATTGCTTTATTAGGTGTGTGCCACAAAAGCTGAATGGAAATTTAAGTTATGCGGTTTGTGTTTGCTGATGTGATATCAGAGTAAATGGTTACTTGCTTGAATTTTACTCCAAAAGTTTAAATTGCAATATGCTTGTATAAACCAACTAGAATCATATGAATGGGTTTCTGACACCAGTGTAAATAAAGTAACTAATAATCTTAAACTGACTTAAGTTTAAATATGCAAACTCCAGTAAAAACTACACATTTACCATTTGTAACTAGAAACATATTTTTGGAGTAGTCATCCCGTTCTCAGCTAGCTGCCTACTGCAGCTGCTAGGCTGCATTATCCTCTTCTGTTTTGGGTTACTCTTTAGTGATGGTTGGAAAAGCGACTGATTAGGTCCATCTCCTTAGGGATTTCATTACTTGGTGACTATTTTTGACTATTTTTCTTGACAAAAAGCTTCTATATAGTTCGTTCACGGGGGATTGGTCTATGGCTTTGAGTAAAGAGATACTACGTATGTATTGTAATGAAAAGAAGCTAGAAACAGTGATGTGTATTGAATTTATTTAAAGGTGAGTCGAAATTGTTACACTAACATCACTTAAGTTTACTCACTTAACGGTTTCCCGAAACATGTTAAGTGAGTAAACTTAAGTGATGTTAGTGTAACAATTTCGACTCACCTTTAAATAAAAAGAGATACTAGTTTGAATATTGTGGTAGCCGCTGTTCCAAAAAATGTGATCTATTGCAGATTCTTTATTTCATATTTTGAGGTGTTCTTTTAGCCTGCTTTTTAGATTCGGTTTTGTTTTTCCTATATAAACTTTCCTGCAATCTTCACAGTCAACTTGATAAATCTGATGTATCTTCCAGAGGAAAATTGAATCTTTAACACCTCAAAGAAATTAAGTAAAAAATAGACAAATCTGCAGAATTAACTTCATTAAACATTTCATTTTAAGTACAAAGGGAATATAAGAAGCTGAAATTTTCGTCAAATCTTTAAAATAGGTCACTATAACTGGCTTTATAACTCCATAATCTGACATCATGAGAAATGTACTTTAAAAGTTTGTAAGTATTGGAGAGTTCAATTCAATAACAATGAATGTCTCGGAAATGACTGATCCCCCCCCCCCCCCCCGCCCCCAAAAAATTCCAAATTGTGTCCTTTACCGAGATCTACATTTTCTTTGTAATAAATTTTACCTTCTTTTGTAGTTGACCAGTTATTCAAAATTAAACAAAATTTATTCAGAATGAAGAGAACTTTGTTGTCTATTTGCAGAAAAATTAAGGTATACATTTTAATTTTTATACAAATATCTTAAATATGTAGTACCTATTTTAATCAAAATTGTAAAAGCAATTTTTGGGAAAATCCAAACTAAGGAAACGTTTTTGATGTAAAAAGTAGTTTGGCATGGGAAGATTTTTTGAAAATATTTTCGTAACCTTGGAAGATGCTGAACACCAATTAATGTATTTATACAACTTTGTTTTTGAGTCCAGCGGACCTCAAAATGTGTGTTTATGCTGAAATCTCAACATCTAATTACTTTCTCTACTACGTATAGTAAGTAGGGGAAGTATTGTATTCCACCCAAAAATTCGATACCGAGATTTCACCGGAAATATATGTTTTGAGACTCCCTGAATCCAAAAATAGTCTGTGTGTGTGTCTGTGTGTTTGTGAACAGTATAACTCGGAAATGGACAGTCAGATAAACACCAAACTTGGTATTTAGGTTCAGTATCTTCCAGAGATGCGACACGAAGGTTTTCAAGAAAATCCCCCCACCCCAGACTACCCTTTACATGAAACATTTTTCGAAAATTTCAATTTTCTCAAAAATGGTTCTAACGATTTTGATTAAAATATCATATGTTTAAGATATTTTTACGACAAATGAAATGTATATCTCGAATTTTCTGGGAATGTCTCCAAAAGTATTCTTCATTGTGAATGACTTTTGCATAACTGGTAAACCATAAGAGATAAACAAAATTTTACTACACAAAAAATGTAGTTCGCATTAAAATACACAATTTATGTCATATACATTTTTTGAGTTAAGTGAACCATTTTCGAGATATTCCCTTAAATTTTCCAATACTTATACTTTTTCTCAAATTTGTTATTCATTTTTTTATGTCCTGGATATGCAAACAGAATGGAATGCTCCACATAGCAACCAGTGCTTAAAGGATTTGACTATCGCTTAAAAGCTACCATGTTCCCCTTGCATCTACAAGAAAATTAGCAATAAGATTAACATCTCGATATCTCAATTAACATGAAGCATATGGAGAATAAGCGTTTGTAAAAATAGTTTGTACAAGAGTAGAGAAAGTCATGTGAGTGTAACACATCAGAATTTTTTTGGATGAAATCTATGTAACACTTCCCAATGTACTATAAGTGGGTGCTAGAGAAAGTAAAAATTTGCAAGGAAAGAAACCCACCAGGAACCTATTTTAGTGTATAGTAAATCAGTGTAAGTTGGACAATATTATAAGCACATGGGGAAATGTTTGATGTATAAATTAACTGTAAAAGTATACTAAACATTAAGTCTGAGAGGGGTGCGAAGTGTGAAAATGTTAATCCGTTTATAAGCTGTATAATTATATTAATATGGTAATACTCCTTATAGCTTCCAAACACAGGTGGTGCTTGGTAATACCATGCTATTCATATTGTGTGAAAGTTTGAGCAAATGGTACTTTCCATAACACTGAAGGAATTGAAGACTGTTGTACATGAAGAACAAGGTCTTCTTTAGGACACTGCTCCTTGTTTCATTGAGATTTAGGGTAAAAAATTCTATTACATTCACATAGCTTTCTCTACCTACTATAATTAATTTTTTTACACCTCCTATAAACTGGTTTTGTGAAAGATTATTTTTCTATCTACTTCATTTTAATGGAGATAAACATTTACACATTTCATTGTAGGTAAAAGGGGGATACAGGAAGCTGAAGAGATAGTGAAGCGTTTTAAAATGGGTTGCTATATGCTGGCCTTGAAATTCCATACATTTTGCATGATAATTCCAGAAACAACTGAATGAGGACAGCACTTTAAAAAAAATCTGATGTGTTGTATTTGTTTTATAACTATTCTTACAAAAGCCTGTTCTTGTATCTACTTCTTGTTAATCAAGATAAACTTTCATCACACAATTTATATATTTTGTTGTAAGTAGAAGGATACAGAAGCTAAAGCATGAGTGGGATTTTTAGCATGACCATGAGGGAAAAAAAAACATGTTTGGAAAAGGTATACGTATTTAAAAATCTGATGTGTTACACTCACATGACTTTCTCTACTCTTGTACAATCTAATTTTACAAACGCCTATTCTCCATATGCTTCATGTTAATCGAGATATCGAGATGTCAATCTTATTGGTAATTTTCTTGTAGATGCAAGGGGAATATGGTAGCTTTTAAGCGATAGTCAAATATTTTAACGCTGGTTGCTATGTGGCGAATTCCATTCTCTTTGCATGTTCAGGACATAAAAAAAATGAATAACGAATTTGAGAAAAAGTATAAGTATTGGAAAATTTAAGGAAATAACAAGCAATATCTCGAAAACGGTTCACTCAACAAAAGAAACGTATATGACATAAGTTGTGTATTTTAACGCGATCTACATTTTTTGTGTATTAAAGTTTTGTCTATCTCTTATGGTTTACCAGTTATGCAAAAGTCGTTCACAATGAAGAATATTTTTGGAGACATTCCCAGAAAATTCGAGATATACATTTTATTTGTCATGACAATATCTTAAACATATGATATTTTAATCAAAATCGTTAGAGCCGTTTTTGAGAAATTTAAAATTTTCGAAAAATGTTCCATGTAAAGGGTAGTCTGGGAAGGGGAGATTTTCTTGAAAACCTTCGTGTCGCATCTCTGGAAGATACTGAACCTAAATACCAAGTTTGGTGTTTATCCGACTGTTCGTTTTTGAGTTATGCTGTTCACAGACACACAGACACACAGACACACAGGCACACAGACACACAGACACACAGACAGACACACACACGGACATGTTTCCAAAAATGCTTTTTTTGGATTCAGTGATTCTCAAAACATGTATTTCCGGTGAAATCTCGGTATCGAATTTTTGGGTGGAATGCAATACTTCCCCTACTTACTATACGTAGTAGAGAAAGTAAAAATTCAAACCAATAAGAAAGAATATCTTGCAAATGGTTAATGCCACAAAAAAGTTTTATTTAACATAAATTGTGTGCTTTACCTGAGATCTTCATTTTTTGTGTAGTGAGAATTTGTCTTATCTCCCATGGTTTACCAGTTGTACTATAGTCATTCAGAATGAAGAAGACTTCACAGTCTATTCACATAAAATTCAAGATTATATCTCAAATGTATGGAGTTTTAATCAACATTGTTAGAAACATTTTTGAGAAAATAAAAAATAGGATAATTTTTTAGGGTAGTTTAGGGTGGGAAATTTTCTTAAAAATTTAGTGTTGAAAGACGCTGAATTTAAATAAGTTTGGTATTTAACCAAATTTTTGGTTTTGAAATACACTGTCTGCCAACACGCAGACCTTTTTCTAAAAATGCTTTTTGGATTCAGGGAGCCTCAGAACATGCATTTCCAGTGAAATCTTGATATTGAATTTTTGGGTGGAATGCACTACTTCCTCTACTTTATAAGTAAGTAGTAGAGAAAGAAAGAAAGAAAGAAAGAAAAAAGGCTATAAGAAAGTACTGTTGTTCCATCTCCATTGTTGGGTGCGAGGTTTGCAACACAAATGTTCTTTTCAGGTCACTTTATTGAGGCTGTATAACAGCGTTTTCCAACCTTTTTCAACTTGCAGCACATGAAAAGTGTAACTTGAATTCTGTGGCACACTCATTGATCTTACACATTATTCTCAAAACTAACATTTTTTATTATTTGTAAGTTTATGATGTAAATATAACTGTAATTTAACGAGCTAAAATTATTACAAGTATGTTGCAATTTGTCAATAATAATATAACTAATGTTAGATTTTCAGTATTCAAACAAGTTGGCAAAATTAATGTGAAGCTTGAACTTGGTGTGCATTCGGAATCTTCTTTATTTGTGGCTGAATAGCTGATAAACACACCTTTATATCATCTTCCAGAGTTAAGAGCATGACATCCTTAAACAGGATGTAAAAAAAGGAAGGAAAACTGTCACAGCTATTGTAGAAATATTTGGATATTCTTACCGTAAATAAATCCAGAATGATGCCATGTCTTGCGTTAAGTGCTGTAGCTTCAAACCTCAGTCAATCCTCACCACTACCGATTCATATGCTTCATGAACATTTAATTCTGCTGGCTGAAGAACTGAAGGGACAAAGGGATCCGTACCCAGTCGAAGCCAACTAAAGCCTAGGAAAATACTTTTCAGTATTTGTACACAATAAAGACAAGGTGTCTGAAATCAGTATTGAGAGAGATTTGTGTCAATTTTGCAGTACTTTGAGCTCAAATATCTCATAGTTATTATGATTTTTATTTATGTGCACCCAAAGTAAAACATTTTTCCCAAATTTTGTCACTTGAGGTGAGGATATTTTCGTTTTTCCTCTGTATGCTTTCGTTTAGTGCATTTATTCTTTAGAATATGTCAGTGAGAAAAACAACTTTGTTGCACCAACAATCATCGCTTAGGAAATAGGCATATTCACTTTCCTCACAAAGAAAGAATAGGAGGAGTTCTTTAAGCCCATAAAATCTTGACAGTATGCGACCATGAGACAAACAACTCACTTCTATGTGGATAAGTAGTTGAGTGTATTTAGAATCCATTGCAGAACATAGATCTGAAAATAATCTTGCTTTTAAAGGCCTTGCTTTTGTATAAACCATTTTTACTACTTGATTTAAAACTTCGGCAAGTTCAGGAACTTGAAACAAATGCTTCTCTATGGAGAAAACGACGTGTAAAGATTATTTTATACAACTTGTCATAGAAGGTCCGTCATCTGTGCAAATACTCAAACAAGATTTCTATGACAAACCTGCTGCATCAAAATAATCACTTAATAAATCAATCCCTTAATTGTTTGGGAGAGAGCTTTATAAAATAAAACCTGTTCTATGAATATTTCCATCATGAATTAATCTGACAAGTGGTAACAACTGTGCTTCATTTATGTCAGTTGACTTGTCAGCTGCATAGAAAATTATTTAACCCGATGAAGTTGTATAGTTTGAGAGTCAATATTTTTAATCATATCTTAAATGTGTATACTAATAGTATTGTCTGATTCAAACTCATCACCAAACATTATTTTTATAATTTTGGGACATTATAGATTCAGGTGTTGTATGGGATTTCAAATTTTCAGCAATTATTTCAGCCATAGCATAGCATGCTTCATGTGCATTATCAGATATACTAATATGCTTCGTTAAAATTTTTGACTTTCTGGTTTTTTTTACAAGATTTGTTTCAAATACTCCAATGGTTTATCCTTTAAATGGGCATGCTTTGTGTGAAAATGATGATTTAATTTTCTGTGTACCATTGCTTAATTTGACAATTACTCCCCACAGATGACACTGAGGGCCTGGGTGTTACTGTCCTCCAGTTGACTTGAAACCAAATGATAAATACGTTTCTTGATACTGCCGCACAACACTTTTACATTTATTCACATACCTGCAAAGATCTTGTGGAAGCAGAAGTACTCTTTTGTTTCATCACTTAACTTTACTTTTTACTTTCTCTACTACGTATAGTAAGTAGGGGAAGTATTGCATTCCACCCAAAAATTCGATACTGAGATTTCACCGGAAATACATGTTTTGAGACCTCCTGAATCCAAAAAAAGCATTTTTGGAAACATGTCCGTGTGTGTGTCTGTGTGTGTGTGTGTGTGTCTGTGTGTCTGTGAACAGCATAACTCAAAAACGAACAGTCGGATAAGCACCAAACCTAGTACTTAGGCTCAGTATCTTCCAGAGATGCGACACGAAGATTTTCAAGAAAATCCCCCCACCCCAGACTACCCTTTACATGGAAGATTTTTCGAAAATTTTAATTTTCTCAAAAATGACTCTAACGATTTTGATGAAAATATCATATGTTTAAGATAATGTCATGAGAAATGAAATGTATATCTCGAATTTTCTGGGAATGTCTCCAAAAGTATTCTTCATTGTGAACGACTTTTGCATAACTAGTAAACCATAAGAGATAGACAAAATTTTACTACACAAAAAATGTAGATCGCGTTAAAATACACAATTTATGTCATATATATTTCTTTTGTTGAGTGAACCATTTTCGAGATATTGCTTGTTATTCCCTTAAATTTTCCAATACTTATACTTTTTCTCAAATTCGTTATTCATTTTTTTTATGTCCTGGACATGCAAAGAGAATGGAATGCGCCACATAGCAACCAGCGTTAAAATATTTGACTATCGCTTAAAAGCTACCATATTCCCCTTGCATCTACAAGAAAATTACCAAAAGATTGACATCTCGATATCTCGATTAACATGAAGTATATGGAGAATAGGCGTTTGTAAAAATAGATTGTACAAGAGTAGAGAAAGTCATGTGAGTGTAACACATCAGATTTTTTAACCACAAACCGTTCCATTGTCCTCCGTGGTGTGGTGGTTACCATGCTAGCTTCTAGTTCCCAAAGCCATGGGTTCAAACCTGGCGGAGGGCGATGGATTTTTCGGGCATAAAAATCCTTAGCATGGTTTCCATGGAAGGGAAGTAAAGTCAGTAGTCCCGTGTTGTAGATTTACGGCTCGTAAAAGAACCTCAAGCCTGATAAAGAGGCCTCTGAGCAAAAATTACCGGTCTTTCACGCCCAATATAGAATGGGATACTAAGGACCACAGCAGTTAAAGAGCGTCCATAAATAAAACTCAGTTTAATTTTTTTAACAAACTGTTCCATTTTATTTACAATTACAGCTCTCGGCTTATGCATAAAAACACTACTTGATTAAAACCTGTCAAACTAGTCAGTGTGTTCTATTAACGCGGAAAGTCTAATGGTTATTCTCTTTCATACAGAACACTCTGAATAATAAACAGAACATAATTACTTGCACAACGGCGGCTCTATTAAATGAACTATTTCACATCATTTTGATATTGGGGAATGGTAATTGCAACAATAACAAGGAGTAAAGAAATAATAAGGAGCTATTATTATTAATTAAGTTTTCTTTCATAGTTTGTGCTTTATTGAGGATTTGCATAATTAATTAAGGAATATTTTGGGAAATTTTCAGTATCAGCCTCTGATTTTGAATCATGAAGAAGTAATTCCTTCGGTTACCATAGATGAAAATATCCGATATTATGTGCAGACTTTCATAACTTCACACTTTTTGACAGCGGAAAAATATGGAGAAGTTAAGAAGCAAATTAGATTGTTTAGCTGTGACTCCTTTTCTACAACCCTATCAAACATTCACAGCCCTATCCAGCTTCATTTGTCCAAAACTCATTTATTCATGCCAAACTACATCCTGTAATAGAATACGTGGAAAGTTTCTTAAAGATACTGATACCATGATTAAAAACACGCTCAAAGATGTATTACAACTACCAGTATATCTCCCTGATAGAACGATTTACTCGGAGAAAAGGACTATTTCAAACTCAGTGGGAAGCATTCCTACATCGTTTGAATGCTTGTAGGAAACTTGACAAATTCCGGGAATGTTCATGTAACAACCTATATCACTGGCAAAATCGACACTTGTTTTCACAAGCTTGGCCATGTCATTGATGAAAGTGCCACTGTTTGCACCTTAAGAAGACCACTAAGAGAGAAAGAATTCAAAACTTAGTGATCTCACCCTCAAAAATGAAAGGGCGTAGTTCTTTATAAGCAGTTCATCCCTGCAACTAGTTGGATCCACAAGCCAGAGGGACTAAGTAGAGTTGGATGGAAGCAAGCACTGCAAATGACAGCAAACGTTTGTCCAGTTAGAGCAATACCAGGACAGTAACCACTGCTCCCACTGTGGCAGTGAGATAGAAGCCTTGCATGCGTCCTTGGGTCCTGTCCACATGGAAGCATGCTCAGAAATGTAAGATATCAAGTGTGTTCAATGATTGCCAAAGCCTTTAAACTGCAAAAGTACCAGGTTTACGAGGAACTCCATGGTATTATAGAGAATGGATCAAACAGAAGAATCGACACCATAGAACAGATATTTATATTCTTTGCAATTTCAGTTATGTATTCATATTATTTTGTTGTTTAGTATGCTTTGTTTATGACAGCCTCCAAGTGGGGGAAGCTGAATTTGTTAATAATTTCTCTCTCTAACTTTATTTTAATTTTCATGCGGCACACCAGTAGCTCAATGCGCCACACCAATTGAAAAACATTGCTGTATAAGTAGAAATTTTTGAAAAATAAATACCTAATTTAGAGATCATTCACATTTTGCATATTATTATGGTTTACCTAGATCAGCACTATTTATAAAAGATTCTGGCTCTGCTTGTCTTCCTTTAGATAATGCTGGATGTTCCAAGGACTGTATTAAACAAGGTTGAATTGATCAAATTTTAATTTTACAACCCAGTAAATTGAGGGCAGTGTATTTAACCTGTTTAAATGCCTGCTTTCAAGAACTGTTCATTTAAAAAATTAATAGATGCAAAATTACATTTCAGTATTGAAATGACATATCTTGATTTTTCTGTGAAATAACCTATGAAGTTCTCTTCCTTCATCTGTAGTGAATTTTATATAACTAGGAAACCATAAAGCAAAAGCTTAATGCAGAAAAAATGTAGAGCATTAAACTATACAGTTTATAACTTTTTCGTGGCATTTGCTGTTTATGAAGTATTTATTGTTGTATGCAGGGAGGTGGGGAGACATATATCGGGAGGGGCCAGATGATTTGGTTGATTTTCTTATTGAAAAGCTAATGAAAGTGTATGGCTGTTTAAAAGCATTTGCATATCTCATTTGGCACAATGATCCATAAGTCTCTGTCATTGAACAGGAGGTCGATCCCAGAAATAGTGCACACAGCACTTATACTCCTGTCTTCTTGGAGATGGATGTTAATTGTTGCATCATTCTCTCTGTCTTTTACTTATGTATAGCAAGTAAAGAAAGTATTGCATTCCACTCAAAAATGTGGTATGGAAATTTAACTGAAAACACACTTTTGAGGTCCCCTAAATCCCCTCCCCCTTGCAAGAAAAATCAGAGGGAGAGAGACAGTGTCCCATAGCAACTTGTTTTTTAAAAATTCTGTATCTCTTGAGTCTTCTTATTCCTATAACGATGTGTGATGAAATTTTATCTTGATTAACAAGGAGTAGTTAGAAAAATAAGCTTTTGGAAAAATAGTTTGTAGATGAGTGAATAGAAAAAGTCATATGAATACAACACAAGATTTTTTTTTAGATTCAGGACACCTCATAATGTGTATTTCCAATGAAATCTTGATATCAAATTTTTGGGTGGATAGCAATACTTCCTCTACTTACTATAGGTAAGTAGTAGAGAAAGTAAAAATGGTAGCCAGTGATCACAGAAGCTTCAGAGGAAATTTTACTCATAATGTTCATGAGTATATACGATAGCTGTAGGGTCTTCAAGCTGGTCAAATTCAGTGTGATGTTCAGGAGCATTCTGGAGGTTTTTCTGAACAGTGATTTATGTTTTTGAGAATGTTGGTGTCCATCTACACCCATCGAGCACTGAAATAATTGCCATTCACTACAAGATTTTTCAAGTGATCTATGTAGTTTTGTCAGCAAATAATGACTCCCATGTACTTCAGGTGTATTTCCTGGTGCAGTTCTTGTCCACACTCTTCTAGGTTTGGTCTTGTAACTGCGTGGGCATCTAATTGTTCACAACTGCTGCTTTCATTTTCCTTGGATTCAGATGATCCAGTTCAGTCAGAAATCTGCAGGAAATAGCTACATCGCCAGCTAGCTCATCACAAATTATCCTCTTCTTTCAATGAGTTATTTTGTAAGAAAATGCACTACTTATGCAGAGTAATATATATGGGGGTTGGCAGTAACCATTCTTTGTTATTGGTTTCAATTTTCAAATACTTAATACTAAAGTCGGATATCTTTACGTTATTAGCATCACACTTTGGGCGCCAATTTGAAGATAGATGTATTGTAGTTCCACTGTTGGGGAGCCAAAACTTGAAGTAGTTGCAACCACGTATGATACAAACTTTCCGGTGGCCTTCACTCCACGTTTACTTTCCGGTGGCCTTCGCCCCCTAGTTTAAAAAACTCAACTTTGTAATTTTTAATGTTTATTTAAATATTATATATGTATGCCTCGGCTGCATCATTAATTTGCAGAAACACGTATCTCTTAGCAGGGGGTGGTGTGGCTAAAGAATGTATGCTTACACAAATTATTATTTTTACTTCACTCTTTTTTTATTAATCTTTCACACGATTAAATAACACTTCACTGATATATCATACTGTAGAACAGTGAGATTATTTATTAATTGCACTTTTTAATACATAAACTTCATTTTTATTCTTGCCGTAATGAAGTTTTATGTCTCACACTTAACCTGCACCATATCGAAGTGCTCAGGAACGCTGTCTAGTATTGTCTAGCGTTTACCGCTTAAATTTGTAAATTTCTCTATTTCAAGTCTCTGATTGGCTAATTTTACTCCAATAGAATACTTTTATTTAACTTAAGCTTTTTCTAGTTTTTGATTGGCTATTTATAAACTGTTTTAAATATTACATTATTGTTCCAAGAATTATTAGTAGCAATATTAAACTTTCAAATTCATTATTGCTTCAAGGTTACCTCATTGTTAGCAACTGTCAGCTTCTATTCTCACAGCTCCTACATTGTTAAATTATGTAATACATTCACATAACATTATTATACATGTACATAATAATATTATAAATATTAATAACAATGACTGTTACATACATTTTACATATTATTACATACACATATTGCTTTAAGGCGGGCTATTATTATATTTTATACTATATAATTTGAATGATATCATTTAAGTGTTAAAAATACTGCCTCAATACTTTTTTCAAGCGGTAAGTTGCTGTTAATTTTTCTGGTGGTCATGCAAAGAGCAAGGAATTTCAAATAACTGCATATTGATCTACTTTTGGAAAATCTATCACATTAGCCTACTGTATTTTTCTCTACCATGTACCTATACATAGTAGGTAGGGAAGGTATTGCATTCCACCCAAAAATTTGATACCAAGATTTTACTGGAAATACATATTTTGAGGCTCCCTGAATTCCGCCCCCACATTTTTTTTGTTTTGTTTTGTTTTTTAAGATTTGCCTGTATCTGTTAATTGCATAACTCAAAAACGAAAAGTTGGATAAGTGCCAAATTTGATATTTAAGCTCAATATCTTCCAAGGAGGTGACACAAAGATTTTCAGGAAAATCGCCTCACCCCCAACTACCCTTTACATGGAACATTTTGGTTCTAAAAAGGCTCTAACAATTTTGGTTAAAATACCACATATTAAAGATATTTACATGACAAATAAAATGTATATCTTGCATTTTATGGGGATAACCTGTGAAGTCCTCATTTGGAAGGAATTTTGTGTAATCTTGTATAACTGGTAAATGTTAAGCCATAGATGAAAATGTATTACACAAAAAATACAGATCTCTTTAAAACACATAATTTATTTCAAATAACTTTTTTTGTGGCATAAGCCATTTCTGAGATATCCGTGATTAATGATTTGAATTGTTCATTACTTGGTCATTCTTTTAAAATCCTGTCAACATTCAGTTGTTTCTCGCGATTGCATGTAAACAGTATGAATTGTAAGGCCAATGTATAGTGTCCAGTTTTTAAACATTTGACTATCGCTGTTCCCTTTTTGTCCTTAACAAAATGTGTAATGTAGCTATTTCTGCAAAAGTTTATGTAGATTAAAATGTAGTAGATAGAAAAATAAGTTTTAGTAAGAATAGTTTGCACACTCACTAATAAAGGTAGAGGGTAGAGAAAGTCATGTGAATGTATCACATGAACTTTTTTCCTATTTTACCAATTTATATCGCAATTTTCTCATCTTTCTTAACTGCTCTAACCCATTTCTTCTTTACTTTTCCCAAATATTCTTCCATCATTTTATTCCTTTCCCCCCCCCCCATATCAGTCAGCATTTAAGCACTATAATTTATTTGTCCCATTTTATATCCCATATACCTCCCTCCATTTCTTCGCCCCATCACATTCTAATAAATAATAAAATGGTCCTTTAAGCTCCCTGCATATAATACACCCTTCCTCATTTTCTCCTTTCAAACTCTTTGAAAACAGTGCTCGTGATCGCATCTTTGTAAATCCTTCCCTCTTAAATATGTCACAACACTCCAGATATTTCTCCCTCCCCCAACCCTTATTAATTATTCTATATAATTTTAAAGAACACTTTTCTCTAAAACTAGCCCAAAACTTTTCCTTATTTATATCTTCAATGCTTTGGTTAACTTCCTTCCAAAACTTTACTCTACTTTGATCTCCAGATCAGCATTTTCAACCACTTCTTTGAAGGTCCCCACTCTTCTATTCCATGACATTTTCTCCATAACAGTTTCTCTAAAATAAAATGTAGCTTGTAGAAACTATCTTTAATGACGATTTTTATAATTTTAAACAATATTTTAGGTTTAAAATAGAGTTGAAGGTTGTTACACTACATCACTAAAATGTTCTTACTTTGAACGTGTTTTGGGAGAACGGTTTGCTCCCATCGTCAGCATGTTTTCAACTGATTTTGCCGGTTATTGTCTGCGGAATGTGTGTGGCAGTGGTGTTGATCGATTTTAAGAGTTTTATGTTTGGAGTGATTTCATGGTTTGAAGACCATAAATGATGTGCTACTGCTGATTTATTTGTCTTTTTTTGGTAAATGCATCTCAATGCTCTTTAAGTCTTATTTCAAGATTTCTTTTGGTTCTTCCTATGTATACCAGGTTACAGTCATTACAAACTATTTTATATATACCAGCTGATTTATCGCTGGGGATAGAGTCTTTTGTTCTGTTGCATAGTAGTTTCTGTATATTGTGGTTATTCTGTGGAGACAGGGTGATGATGTATTTCTTGAAAATCCTTTGAAATTTATGATGTGTCCAAGGGTGGTAAGTGAACTTCCAATATGCTTGTGGTTTTTGTTGTCTTGGGTAAAGTAGTCGTTCGTTGGATGTATTTCTGTCTTTCAAACTTTTTTATCTTCTTGTCTATTGTTTTTTTTCTGGTATCCATTCATGATGGCTATGTGGATAATGTGTTGGTATTCTTTCTGGTATTCCTCTTTCTGCAATGGTATATGTACTAACCTGTTTGTAATACTATTTAAAATTGCATGTTTGTGGCTTGTAGGATTTCGATATCAGCTATTTCGATATCAGCAATGAAGTTTTCTGTATCTGATGATCATTGGAGGATCATCAGCCCAGCACCAGAGAACACCACTGGCCACACACATTCCGCAGACAATAACCGGCAAAATCAGTTGAAAACATGCTGACGATGGGAGCAAACCGTTCTCCCGAAATGCGTTCAAAGTAAGAAATTTTAGCGATGTAGTGTAACAACCTTCAACTCTCTAGTTTAAATTATGACACATCACTGTTACTACAGAGTGAGCCGAAAAACTTCGAACCACCTGCGCAGTGTTTTTCCTGTCCACGTCCTTGGCATTTGTTGCCGTCTGCCGCTATCATAAAAAGGCACGGATGAAACCATACAACATTTTTGAAACTACTTTTAAAGGCTTACTTACCAACTTTATGAAAGGGGATGCTGAAACTGGCCACCGTCGTAGTCCATAAATGTTTGGCACCTCATTAGGAAACTAAACTATCATGGATAGTGATGAATAGTTTCCTAAAGAGGTGCAAAAAATGTATGGACAACGACGGTGGCCAGTTTCAGAATCCCCTTTCATAAAGTTGGTAAGTAAAGCCTTTAAAAGTAGTTTTAAAAATGTTGTATGGTTTCATCCATGCCTTTCTATGATAGCGGCAGGCGGCAATGAGCGCCGAGGACGCAGAGGAAAACACACTGCGCAGGCGGTTCATTGTTTTTTTTAGCTCACCCTGTAGCTTCTCAATCTAATATTTTAGGTGCCTAAAATTGGTTTTGGGCTTAAAAATCTGAGATCTAGTGAAGTAGAACCAGAAAAATATCTATTTCATATATAATGTTGAAAAATATTGCTGTGTTGCACTTAATGCCAGTATTTTAAAGATTAATGAAAGTCACATATATCGTTTCAGTGTTGGTGTCCCTTGCAATAGAAAGATGAAGTAGCAGATTCCACAAAATTTTCAGCAAGAGAACAGAGCAGCCTCAAGTTGAGCGGCATTCTAACTGCAGGTTGAGAATTCACAAGAGGTATGATCATATCGCTAAAGTAATTATTTTTGCATACAGGTACTCTCCCACCCGTGCAACAGCAGAGGATGATTTGCCACCAACTCCTCCACCTCTTCCACCTCCAAAGTCAGAACCACCAACGTTGGGAGCACGTTCCCAGTCAACAGGAACAAAGACAACTGTGTTGGGTAAAGCTCAAGCAAAGAAACGACTTCTTGCGTTCTCCATGACCAAGCAGGGAGGAGGGGCAGGCTTGTCATTTGGATTTGCTAAGAAATTGATTCCGAAAGTGAACACTGGAAGCGCAAAGGCATTTTCAGGTAAGGCTAGTGCAGAGATAAGTAAAAATGTAATACACTATTGAATTGGATGCTAAATTTTAATTTTAGTAGTAAAAATCATCTTTCAGGTTTGCAATTAATTTTATGATTTAAATTATGTGTGTTAACATTTGGTGGTTGTCACTATTGCAGAGTCATATTTATTTTTCTCAGTGGTGAGTAAGAAGCACATATCTAAGCTTCTTTTTTAAATGCTCTCTGATGGGAAACATTCCCAAACACTGCATTGGAAAGAAAAGGCACTATACAATGATATTTAAATTTAGAAGGATGTTAAATACTGACCACTCTATTCATTATAAGAAATTGCCCCAAATATTGATTGAAATGTGACTGATATTTTATACATTTTGACGTATGGCATTACAGACTGCAAATGTGAATATAACATCACATTTTATGCATTAAATCTGAGACACTGATGTCAAAATTTGAAAATAAATGAGAGAAGAGAGTAAGGTAAAGCAGTTTTGGTAACAGATGGGAAATTGCTCAGTTTCTGCGAGGAGTAATCACACTAAGTGTTTTAGAAGTAGAATAAAGTGATAAATGGCTTCGTGACAAAGAATGGGTTTAAAAATGCTATTTATATTATCTCACACAGAGCAAAACCTGTCTTAAATGGAAATATTTTTTGATACCATAAGGAAAATGGAGAAAGATGCATTAAATCCACTAATTAAGCAGGCTATTCAATGTGTAAGATGAAAATAAAACCCACCCCATCAGAAGCACCCAGGTTCAACTGTATATATTTTTGTTCTTATTTGTCATTTTGTCACGTTGCTGATTGTCATTAGTTTACATCCTCTTCCAAGTTTCTGTGCAATAAACTTGCTAATAATCTTTGAAATTCACTCTTCAATGGTATGGTTCCTGATCTATATTTTCACATCTATATGGCAGTAATCATTATTCGCTAGGAAGAGAGTAAAAATAAATTAATTGTAAATCAAAGAGGATATTATTGTGTTCTATTATAAATAAAAACATCCAAAATTTTTGAGATGATGGTTTAGAAGAGAAAAAAATTTAATGTGCTGCACTCACATGATTTCTCTACTCTTGTGCAAACTATTTTTACAAACGCTTATTCTCCATCTACTTCATGTTAATCGAGATAAACATTTGCATAAATTGTATTGCTGATTTTCTTGTAGGTGCAGGAGAATATGGTAGGCTTTAAGCGATAGTCAAATCCTTTAAGAACCAGTTGCTATGTGGAGCATTCCATTCTCTTTACATGTCCAGGACATAAAAAACTGAATAACGAATTCCCATTTGAAAAACAGTAAAAGTATTAGAAAATTCAATCAAATAACAAGGAATATCTCTGAAATGGTTCACGCCACAAAAAAAAAAAGACATAAATTCTAGGTTTTAACGAGATCTACATTTTTTGTGTAGAAAAATGTTATCTATCTCTTACAGTTTACCGGTTATGCAAAAGTCATTCAGAAAGAAGAGGACTTTTGGGGACATTCTCAGAAAATTCAAGATATGCGTTTTATTTGTAAAATACCTCAAGTATATGATAATTTAATCAATATCGTTAGTGCCATTTTTGAGAAAATCAAAATTTTAAAAAAATGTCCCATGTAAAGGGTAGTCTGGAGTGGCAGGAATATCTTGAAAACATTCGTGTTGCATCTTTGAACGATATTGAACGTAAATACCAAGTTTGGTATTTATCCCACTTTTCGTTTTGAGTTATGGTGTTCATGGACACACATGGACGTTTTTCTAAAAGTTCTTTTTTTTTGGATTCAAAGGGCCTCAAAACTTGTGTTTCTGGTGAAATCCTGCTATTGAATTTTTGGGTGGAATGCAATACTTCCCCTACTTACTATACGTAGTAGAGAAAGTAATAAAAAAAGTGTTTCCCAGTTGGTAGTTTTAAAGCAGATAATACAGAAAAGCTTGTGAATCAGATTTGTTGGAAACAGTGAGTCATACTCGAGCAGATTTCTTTCTTAAAATGAGAGAAAAATTTGGTTTAATAAAATTGATTAACAACAGTTTCACATGGGAGAGGCTGTATCTTTAAGAAATTTGATGCGTTAACTTCACATGACTGTCTAGACACTATTGTTTATTTTTATATAGCTTTTAGATTCTTATGGAAGCCTGTTTTTCTATCTACTTTATGTTGTTTGGGAATAACATTTGCAGAAATAGTTTCATTAAAGATTTTGTTGTAGGTACAAGTGGGAAGAGGAAACCGAATCGACAGTTAGATGTTTAAAAACGGCTGCTCTATGCTGCCCTCCCCCTAAAAAATGCAAACATGCATACACACGCATAGTATGTGGTAGAGAAAATAAAAATAAAGTCCCTTTTTTGCACTTAAATGTTTCTGAAATTGACAACAAAACTTGCAAGTACATCCAAAAATCAGCACAATGACCATGCAAACTATAAAAAATAAACCTGTTAAATATGCCATCAGTAGGCAACATAAAACTAAAGGTGTTAGGCAATGACTCACTGAACGCGCTGAAGTGATGTGATAAACGAAGCAAGATAACAAGTGCTCAAGTTTGACTTGCTGTTTCTAATAAATATTATAGAGAACTTAAGTAAACAAACAACAAACTAAATACATTGCTTTTCACATACAAGTTGGCTGATTGATTGATTGATTGGGTGTGTAATAAACATAACATGTACTGACGAACTAGCCGATTTATATATGAGAATCATAAAGATTGGAGTAGTTGTCAGCATAACTGCAGAACTGTGTGTATTGTGTTTCCATGGGGCAAGAATGTATGAAAATGATGAGAACAAATTAGGAAAGACCGAATTCCAAGTGTTGAGGGGATAGCTGAATGCCTTTTGCAGGACTGAAGGAAAATTTTTAAAATTTAGAGATGTTCTAGCATGATGTTTGATGTTTACAATTATAGTGTGAATCAATAATTAAACACATAACTAATTAATTATTTTATTTCACCTAGATTACATCACACCCCTCATATACCCTTTATTAAATGGTTTCCTGGGTTTACAGAAGAAATTCACTTACCCTTATGATAACATTTAAAGCAGGTTTTACTCTGCTGTAAGAAATAACAGGCATTTGGGTGTGATATTGAAGATTTATGTAAGATATTACTCAAGGAAAGAGAACTTTTCTAAGATAGAAACAAAAAAAGTTATAGTTTAATATTGGGTGATATGCATAAAATTAAAGCTTTTGACTTAGAAGTATACTCTCTAAATTCAAGTGAAATCTATAAGCTTATGCTTGAAGCTTAAGATCATCTGGTTTAGGCCATGCATAAAGCACTCTCAATCTAGCAAGCTTTTGCTGGATGGTTTTCTAGCGTTGACTTGAAAGAGATAGTGTTGTATGTACATACTTTGAATTGCAGTGGGAAATTCATCTGCTTACATGCTGCTGGTTGTACTTTTCTTTGGCATAGGTTCCAATGTGGCATTGGAACCAAGGGATGGTTGATACTTGCTCTAATGGGGAAAATGCTGATGCTGCTGATTCTCTCACAGAGCATATTATTTCCTGTGCTTGTGCTTTAATTGGGACACCTTTATCAAATACATTTTATTCGGTTACCGAGTATGCTCAGTTTTTCGTTTGGCTCACTGTCTTCATCACTATTTTTTGGATGTTAAATATCCATTAAGTGTTAACACAATTGCAAATGCTCAGAACAGATGCACAGATACACTGACTCAAACACACGTAAACACAAAGCAAATAACCGTAAAATAGGATGATGCAAAATAACTTGTCGGCACTCAGACAATCTCTAAACTGATGTAAATACATTTACGTCATGCTAATCACGTGTTACAGTATCGGCAACAAGGTTTTTGTGTATCATTGCTATGGAAATGTCTTAGTTCTAATTGTTGCTATGATGACTGCTATGACGTGTCTATCCCCGCCCATTCATTTAAAGCTTTCTGCCATGTGGTTAGTAACTGACGATCACCTTGTTGATTGGCGCCGACTATAAGTCAAGTGTTTTCTGAGTCGTATGTACTCATCTCAGTGCTGAACACCAATCTTTAATCTTTTATACACAAGTCCAGTGGCTTTCAATGAGCAATATGCTTAGCAGGCTGAATTGAAATCATAGGTGGTGTTTCTTTTGAGACAGGGGAAAGCTGAGCTTCATCATTCATTCACTGATGACAGCTTTCTGTTTTTCCTAGCATACCTTGCAGACTTCTTTGAAACTTTCAATAATCTGAATTTGAAACTAGAGGTAGTAACTCCTCTATAATGGATGCTAATGATGCCATAAGGTATTCTTGGAAAAGATACAACCTATGGAAGTGCTCCCATTACTTACTAACTTTTCATCACTCCCTCGATTCAGAGAATTTCTAAACAGGCAACAGTATAATGTCGAGTGGAGTGTTTCATCAGTGCACACCTGGAACTGCTTCAAGATGAGTTCAAGATTTATTTTTCTGATTTGTCTTCAGAAGACCAGTACTGCAAATTAGCAAGATCACTTTTCACATTTGATTTACAATGAGATATAAGAGGATGCAATTGATTTGAAATGTGATTTGAGTGCTAAAAAACAGTTTCAACAAATGGGGCTGGAATAATTTTGGACCAGGCAGGAATGACAAAGGAAGCCTTAAAAGCTCTCATACATTTGTTATCTACTTACTATGTGTGACTGGATTTTCGGCACTCACCCTCATGAAAACAAAACACTGCAGTTGTCTGAATGCAGAGAGTGACCTTAGATGTACTTTAACCAGTTTGATACCAAACATTCAGGAGCTCCATAAAGAAAAACAAAATTCAACCATCTCATTGACATTCTGAATTATTCTTGTGAGTTTCATTGCATAAAAAATATTAAGTGTGAAAATTTTTTTTTCAAGTGAAAAAGAATATGATTAGGCATTTAAGCAAGACATAAAACATTTATATTTCAGCTACCAAGTCCTTTGAAACACTATAGTTTTTTGTTATTCTTCCATTTGGTAACCCTCTTTTACTAACACGTGGATTGTACATTATTGTCAAATAAAGTTCTTTGTAAGAAGCCTCTCTAACCCCCTCCCAAAAAAAGTATATATGGGGGGCATGGGATATTTGGGGTTGCAAAGGAAGGCACCAGGTAGGAAAAGTTGGGAACCACTGCATTAGATTGAAGCTTTGATTCCAGAATATTTTAAGCTAAGCCTAGCCTTTGAGCAAAAGCTGAATCAAGCATAACTGTAAGCTTATTTTGTACATTTGAAGATAAGATTTTAGTGGAGAAACTGCTGTATAAACTAAGGCTTGGTTGTATGCATATCACCTAGTATTTGATGGAGCTCTGAGCATGAACTGTTACCAAAACTGAATCTTGTTTTAATGAGTTTCCCTTGCCATAACTATAATAATGCCTGAGGTAAACATATCAATGGAACTAAACATTTTTTTTATGTCCACATTGGAAAGCTTCAGAGACCGCCAGCTATGAAGTTGTTAATCACTTTTGGAGGTATTTTCAGTTAAAACTGATTGAAAAGTTATGCTAAAGAAATAAATATATCAAAATTGTGTTATGTAAAAGGCAAATCACAGTGTTCAAACATTTTTATTAAAACATTAACATTTTAGGACATAATTAGCTAGTGTATATGAATTCAAAGCCTGTTTGAAAGGAATTTAGTGACTTTTTGCTGAAACGAGGTTCAAGACTTACAGTGAGCCAAGAGACGCATCCAAGAAACATTCTTGTAGGTATTGAAATATTTTTTATTGACATTTTAACTTTTCTTGGGCTTGTATAGACTTGTACTTTACATATATTTTGCAGTTTGCTCATATATGTCATAGCAGTTTCTTGATAAAAGTTTACAGATCTTTAAATATTCAACTTTTCCATTCTTTGACTCATGGTTATTTTATGTTTTATCGTATTTAATCTTGGTGAAATAGATCCATACAATTTCAAAGCTGCTTATTAAGTTCCATAACAGTGGAAAGCGAACTTAACTTATGCTGGTAAAATGCTAAATACAATTTACCACATTCTTCTGCAATGAACAACTTTTAAGAAAGTTCCTCCCCTTCTGTTGGCGTGTTTCATTGTGATTTTAGATGTCTTAGTTAAAATGTACATACATGTAAATACTAAGGCTTTTCATAGCATATAAGTGTAGCAGTGTGCAGGGTGTTCATAACATGTGTTTGCCATTACAAAACTAGCAGTAGTAATTTTCTGAAATTTATGTTATTTCTTTCTTCTTTGCTCTTTCTAAAAATAATCAAGTGTTGGCATTCGGTATTTTGTCTTACAATGGCAAATGTAGAGCAAGCTGCAAGCAGTAAAATGAGAAAAACATATGTAGCATAAAAGGTCACCTTCCAAAACCTCTAGAAATTGAAGGTAGAAGTGTCTACATATAGGAAGTGTTTTACAGAGGAAAGGAGCTGGCAGTCATCCTGTCTGTGAAGAAGGTGAAGGAATCAGGACATTCAACACGAGCACGTGAAAACGAAGTAGAGGCTGTCCACCCTCAACTTTCATCAAGACGATGTGCCAGCACACACGGAAGTGATGCTGTTGGGCGTTCCTAAACCAGTTTTTTTCCAGGATGTTGATTGGATGGAGCCATCCAATCAGTTTGTGACCACTATCACCATTCTGTCTTGTTATGTATGAAACACATACACTTTACTTTCTTGCTTTGTATAACTAACTCATACATTTATACTTTTGTCTAATAATGTCAACACATGCATGAATGAAAACTTATTGTTGGTTTTAATAAGCTCTTTATGACACTTCACATTTCATATTGTATGCTACACATTCAGGTTTGCCTGCTGTTAGTTTTAAAATGGAAAAAAGAACAGATTATGAACACTCTGTGATTTTAATCTGAGTAAGTAATAACGGAACATTTTAATTTCTTACATTATGTTAAATGGTTAAAGCTATTTAATGATGCATCTCTGTTTATATGATTGCACTACAGAGTGCCTCCCTGTTGCTTGCCAGAAAAGTTTGAAGATATCATTGACGGAACTTTCACTTGTTTGTTTTATGTAGTTTTCCTCGCAAAGCCCAATGTTTTGTTCTAAATGAACAAAGCTGCTGCTTTTTCGTGAACGTGCTCTTTAGGAAGGCTAAGCTTGAAGTGTTAAACTACTAGCGTCCCATCATGGAGTATTGTGCTTGTATCTAGTGGACACACATACAGTTTTTAACATACAAAATAGAATTGGACATTTTCTTCAAGTGCTTTAATTTCTTCTGAAATTTATTCAGCCAGGTGCTACATTCATATTCAACCTCACCCCCATGGTCACACTAACATTAAGTGTAACATAGTCCACTCCATCAAGTTATGCAATTTAAAAATTGACTACAATAATGGCCTCTGCCTGTTCCTTAAGCAACTCATGGTAATGATCAAGTAGAGTTAGTTTTTTTCCCATATCTACATGCATTTTGGCATTAAATTAAAATTTTTTATTTGCTTTGTACAACACATTCTTTGATATTCTCAAGTTCTGTGCAAAATGAAGGATCCACTAGTGAAAAACAATCTTGCATGCAGTTACGTTTCTACATATTCATTTTTCAAGGGAACAGAAGAAAACAATAATTAGTGGGAAAACTATAATCCTGGGAAACCATAAAATAATCTTTTGAGAGTAATCATTCAAAAGAATCGTGAAACTTTAAGTTACCAATTTGAGGGTTTGACTCTGCTAATTTACTTTATACAAAGCTGAACATGTCAGATTTGCTAAAGCTGAGCAGGAATAATCATGGATGTTCTTCCACCCAAGAAATGAATAAGGTAATGTTGTGCTTGCTGGAGCAAACTGAGTGGCCAATGGATCAAGGCTATACTATACTGTGTGACAAGTGTTTTTAATGTTTGTTTTCATACTAGCATTTTTTTTGTCTTCTTTCTTTGCAAGGTCTAGGCACTGCTTTCCCCATTCCAAACATTTTTTAATGGGTTTAAATTATATATGGGGGTTGTGATGAAGAGATGAGATTATGCAGGGCAACCAACTGGTTATAGTGCATGGTGAATTTCATCGTATCCATGGTCATTTACGGAAATTGTTTTAAGAATGCACTTGACTTCGCGTTTATTCTAATAAATAGTTGACCAAACACTCATTAGGTTTCACTAACCATACATATACTGCAGGAGCATGCTTTTGTAGGGTGTTACCTACAGCATTAGTTACTGTTGATGGTTTGAATATCTGGGTTCCCCAGCTCGATGGAGTTCCTTTTGCGTGGAGGCAAACAGACAAATCTGCTGTGGTTAACCATTTTTGGAACACACATCAAAACCAGGAGAAATACCAAGGAATTGGACGTATGGAAGCCAGTTTTCATCAAGAAACGTGAAGATGAACTTATGAACTCTTGATGTTCATGCAGATATGGAAGGTATGTGAGTTTGTTTAAACCTCCGTCCATCAGAGAATCTTTGTTGAGCCATGAGGGACCCAGAAGTTTGAATCAGTCAACAGCAACTGACGATGTAGGTAACAAATTACGAAAGCACACTCCTGCAATATATGTGTGATAACTGAAAGCTTAAGAGTCTTAGTGGATCCCACTATTTTTTACATTGTTGGCAGTTTCACTGTATAAAGTTATTTTATGTTTGTCTTTTAAAAATAAGAATCCTTACAGTGTCAGTTCATCTTATTAAAGAATGTAGATTTTAGTACTTAGTTGTTTTTTTCATACAAGCCTTGTGTAGGACAAGGTTGGAAAGGTAGATTCAGACTGAAAAATTCAATACCATAGCCAGGATTTGAACCACAGATCTTCTGGTTTCCATCCGATTGCTCTAACCAAAAACTATGAAGCCCATGTCTTAAAAGTACTTACGACATTGTAAGTCGCCATTGGGGAATGTCATCTCAGACGAATTTCAGATCTCATGTTTTACCGAGAAAAATGTGAGTCATTTGGAGAATTTAATGTTCTGCCGGCATGTTGCCATCGGAAGCTGGTCCCTTGCCATACAGGTGGTATTTTCTGTCTCAGCAGAATTCATTTTTCTCCATAATATCCCCTTGAATATAAACACCTTTCTGGAAACCATTCTGAGCTTTCTGTATTTTTGGACTTCAGGCTCCTGGAAGGTAGTAGATTGTCTCAAGTACATTAATCTTTTGAGATTGTTGATAGCAACACTGTTTGCTTTAGATGTTACTCATAAAACTGCTGCTCATCTTGATAGCACCATCAAGAGGCTGGAGAATTCATACACTTGGTGGGGGCCTGTTACCTTTTAGTCCTAACAAATGTTTTGACCCTCAGATGTGCACCATATTTATGCTCCAAAAAACGATGTAATTAGTACAGAAAATGCTTGAAGGTATCTGTTGTCATCCATACTGTATTAGCAAAGTATTTTGTTGGCAGCTTGTTTATATTCTTGCTACATCTTTGTTTTAACTGTTAAAACTGGCTTTCTTGATGTCCTTGTTTGTACAAACTAAAGATTCTTCTCATACCTAATTGTAGGCATCAAATGGCATGTACCTCTCCAACAAACATGACATTGCTTTTAACCATTTTTCCTTGCAGTCTTTATCCACTGGAGAATTTCTCAGCCCATTTTCTTTTACACTATATAGTTGTTTTAAGCTATGGCAGGCACAGAATTTGATGGTGGCTGGGTTCTGACCACTACTGGAGCTGCCACGTTTTAAAGGACAGAGCCAAGTTAAAAGCGTAAACAAGGAAGAAGATGTAGGCTTGAGGAAATAAAATTTGGTATCTATGCATTAGTAAATCAGCAAGGAAAATAACTTGAAAGTCTCCCTTGTTAACAATAACAACACTTGTGCAGGCCAAACATAAAACACCTTATGACAAACCCGTTACATCATATTGGAAGGTTTACAAAAAAATATAATAAATATAAATTGTTTTTCTGCTCTGATTTTGCAGTATTTCCCATTTGCATATTATTGGGGTTTACTCTCACCACTTTACATTGCTCATTAACTTAGATGTTGACTAAAAACCAGAAAAATAGAACAAACACTTACCACTGTAACTGTTTTATGAGCACTCACTGGTTTTATTACCAAAATGTAAAAGCTACACTTTCTACTGAAGGTAAAACGTATATCAATTAAAGGTTCCATCCTTATCACAACAAAATAGGCAGAAAGAGAGTTGGACAGGCGACTTGAAAGTTTTGGTTCATAGCAGCACCTCTGGTGAAAGTTGAGTTCAAATGCACAGTTTTATATCGCAAGTGGTTAATGCAGGAAACTGGTTTTGTGCTGCAAACTTTAAAATAAAATGCTGTTCATTAACAGATTATTTCCTCTCCTGAAACACTGGTAAATTTCATGGGCATAAACGAAATGTCAGTTTTTGTATTGGCAGTTTTACAGCATAAATTCACAGCATCTTAACTGTATAATGCTGCAAGGTGGAGCATACTACTTACAAAAATTGCAGGCAAAGCAGTGGTCTTTGTACAGTAGCCAAACACTTGTTCCACCCTTCCCCTAACTACCATAAACATCTTAGGAAAGAAGAATGACATTCATATGCTGTGTACGTTGTTGCCACAATTTAAATAGTGTGCAAAAGCAAAACTTTGCAGCTGGTTTCCACCTGTACAAAATGCAATCATGCAGTTTAGTTGTATTACTTATCTTACACACAAATGAAGTAATAATTATGTATTGCATAATAATCATGTGTTACAAATGCTTTAGAATATAACTGAGAAAGAGCTGAATTAATATATGCTACAAGAATGGAAATGCATGTTAACACATTATCTGAGGGAAAATTGGAAACACGTTCTGAATAAACTATACATTAATATAACTTAAGAGTCTTAACACTCCATGCTCCATTTGTTACTAGTATTTACCTAGAACATGTTTCGTTAGGATCTTCCTAACATCATCAGCTTATGTCGACTGCTGGATTTTGTATAGCAAATTTTCTGGTGATGATTGAAGGAAAACTTGTCAATTTTGACACAACATTTGACGAGAACTCAAACTTCAAGTTCATCAGGTCACCGAGAGAGATGCCTCAAACACCACCAGGGAATTCGCTAAACCAAAATCCAACAGTCGACATTAGCTGATGATGTTAGGAAGGTCCTAATGAAATGAGTTCTAGATAAATATGAGTAATAAATGGAGGAGCATGGAGTGTTAGACTCTAAATTATATTAATTTTGTGCTTCATTGTATCATAGTCCATACACAACAAGAAACTGTACATTGTTGAACAACTATTATTAAATTATTAAAATACATTAATATGAATTTATTTTGAAAGAAACAATTACTTCTAAATTAAAGCATGATCTTTGATTATGTTACTTACCCTGATAGTTAATTTTTATAAATAAGGGTTGTATGTTTGCAGTTTTTTGCACTGTAATTTGTATGCGGAGCTATGATGAAAGCATTCTTTATTTTGTTTGCCCTGCAACAAAAGAATGTAGTAAAACTAAGTTCTGGAGGATGTAAACAAAAACAGTAAATATGTCAAAAGTTAAAAAAGAAACAGGTGTAAAAAGTAATCTTGGGAGATATTCACTTATTTCGCAGTTTTGATAAGACAATAAATTTGCTTCGCAACAGTGTTTATAGTAATATAAAGCTAATATAAGAAGCAGTTGTGTTAAAGTGCAAGACAAGCAAAAAATCTGATGTTACACTCACATGACTTTCTCTACTCTTGTACAAACTATTTTTACAAATGCTTATTCTCCATATGCTTCATGTTAATCGAGATATCGAGATGTTAATCTTATTGCTAATTTTCTTGTAGATGCAAGGGGAATTGCTAGGCTTTAAGTGATAGTCAAATATTTTAAGAGCTGGTTGCTATGTGGAGCATTCCATTCTCTTTGTATTACCAGGACCAAAAAAAAATGAATAACAAATTTCCATTTGAGAAAAGGTATAAATATTGGAAAATTTAAGGGAATAACAAGCAATATCTCGAAAATTGTTCACTCAACAACAAAAATGTATATGACATAAATTGTGTATTTTAATGCGATCTACATTTTTTGTGTAGTAAAATTTTGTCTATCTCTTATGGTTTACCAGTTATGCAAAAGTTGTTCACAATGAGGAATACTTTTGGAGACATTCCCAGAAAATTCGAGATATGCATTTTATTTGTCATGACAATATCTTAAACATATGATATGTTAATCAAAATCGTTAGAGCCATTTTTGAGAAAATTAAAATTTTCGAAAAATGTTCGATGTAAAGGGTAATCTGGGGTGGGGGGGGATTTTCTTGAAAACCTTCGTGTCGCATCTCTGGAAGATACTGAACCTAAATACCAAGTTTGGTGTTTATCCGACTATTCGTTTCTGAGTTATGCTGTTCACACACGCACACACGCACATGCAGAGTTTCCAAAAATGCTTTTTTTTTGGATTCAGGGGGTCTCAAAACATGTATTTCCGGTGAAATCTCGGTATCAAATTTTTGGGTGGAATACAATACTTCCCCTACTTACTATACGTAGTAGAGAAAGTACTACCAAACATAAAAGAAAGAAAAAAAAATTGTGATGTGTTACATTACATGACTATCACTACTCACTCTTCTACAAACTACTCTTACAAAAGTTTATTCTTCTATCTACATCTTGTTAAACAAGATAAACTTTCATTGCACATCTGCACATTTTGTTGTAGTTATAAGTTTACAGTAGGCTAAAGCAGTAGTCAGAATTTTAAAAAGCAGATGACTCTTGTGATGGCTTTGAAATTCCATGTTCTTTGCATGACCACGAGAAAAATACAAATAGTGGCTTACCACTTGTAAAAAGTATAAGTATTTCAAAATTTAAACCAATAACAAAGAATTTCTTGGAAACTATTGATACATAAATTAGTCCTTTAACAAGATTACATTACATACAGTAAGATTTTGTCTATATCTTACGGTTTACCAGCTATACGAAAAATTATTCAGAGTGAAGAAAGAGTTCACATGTGATTCCCAGAAAATTAAGGTATGCATTTTATTTTTGATGCAAATATCTTAAATATATGGTATTTTAATAAAAATCATTATAGCCATACTTGAGAAAATCAAAACACTAATGAAACTTTTTCCTCGTAAAGCGTAGTTTGGGGTTGGGTGATTTTCTTGAAAAACTTTGTCGCATCCTTTGAAGATGCTGAACCTAAATATCAAGCTTGGTGTGTAAGTGACTTTGCTTTTTTGATACTACTTGGCAGGGCATCATTTGCTGTGCGGCCAGAGGGGCAGCAATTTGGTTTGTTTCCCAAAGCCTCCACATCTTAATTAATCCTTTGTATCGTGTACCATATGCATTACAAAGGTGGTGTTTTAGGTTCTTTAGCGGGCTTTTTTTTTTTTTTCTTTCTTTCTTTTTCTAATTTCATATTGTACTAGCCTTCAATAAAATTAAGCTATTTATGGCTGTTGTATATTGTAAAAATATTAATTTTTTCAATAAAACCAATGTTTTAATAATAAATAATAAGCAAAATACATGCAGCTGTAGTCAAATGTAACCCTGTCAGCATGTCAGCAATCCAAGCATGCCATTACACTGGTTATTTTACTTTGGCCGTCCCCGTCCTTTACCACAGATACATTGGATTACAGCTACTGGGACTCAGCTCGTGACGTTTGGCTTTGAATGGATGGTCGGCCCATTTCATATTGCTCTAACAATCACGACTATTCAAAACACTTTGATTGTGGTGCTGATGAAAAGGATGTAAAAGCCAGTTTAAGAATTAGATGAAGAGTGGCATATATAGCAAAATAATTGTGACAAAAGAGGGTTAAACTGTCCAAGTACTACATACTAATAACTATTAAACATACAATACTGCACTAAGTAAAGAACTATATAACTTCTATGAAGATGCAGATATAAGTTTAACCGAAGGATGAAAGAAAAGCACATGCACACAGTCACAGCTGCTATTGAAGAAACAACAGAAATGACAATGCAACAACGCTTGACTTTGGTGGCATGTAGTGACAGGACACCGGCTATGGTTAGGGCTGGAAACTCTACTAATCAGTTACAAATGGATTTGTGAGCAGGCTTCAAAGCGTTCTATTCGCTTTGTAGCCACTTGGGGATCTGATCAGCATGATTTCTATATTGGGTTTTGCACTAACCAGCCCCACCCTCCACCTGCCATCAAGTTTTGTATTTCCTTTAATTATCCAGCCATTTGATGCTGTATGGTTCTCAGTGTTTAGCTGCATTAGTCATCTTTATCTTTCCACATTTCATTAAAACATTTTTTTGATCTCTATGGATTTTTTCTGTTTTTGAATTAATTGAAAATAACTACTTGGTGCCAACCAAGGGATTTAGCAATGTGTAACACATATCCTCTCTGCTCTTCAGTCATCATGCAGATTTTTTGTGATCGTAAGGTAAAAGCACTAATCCCAAGATAAAGGATAATGGAAAAAGCCAGCAGGAATAAAGAATAAGAAAAACCCACCATAAATGTGTAATGTGTATAAAATACAGGAATAAACACAATGAATAAAATTGTTACAGGAATAAAAGGACACAGAAATAATAAATATGCATAAAAATGTAACAGGTAGACAATGTAATGGAATAGTAAAATAGGAACAAATAGAAATACTTATGAAAAATGGGGATAGCTAATGAATGATGGAAATGGGGGGGGGACTAAAGAGCATGATATCTCACAACATAATATATTACTTCGAAGGAGTAGAAGGTGCATGTATGTTAGAAGAATCAAAGCTTCAGACCCAAAAGTTGAATATAAAAATTTATTTAAAATACATTTTAATTCTTGAATGGTGTATTATGGTAGCAGCTCATAATTGAGTGTTCTAAAAATGCAGCTGTGTTGTTTTAGCCTATTGTTTTGCCTAGAAAAATAAAAAGAAAAGGAAACAATCCCATAGTACTCATGAAATTTAATTGGGAGAAGAGTTAGACAGTATGTGATATACTGGCATAAGAGGAAAAGTTAATTGCAGATGAAACAACAAATTGATTTAATTTCATCTTGTAGAACAAGCAGTAGCTTTTTTTTATACATTTTTACTCTCTCTACTACATATGTTAAATAGGGGAAGTATTGCATTCCACCCAAAAATTCAATATCAAGTTTTCACCGGAAATACATGTTTTGAGGTGCCCTGAATCCAAATAACAATTTTTTGTACAGTGCATTTCTGTCTATCTCTTATGGTTTACCATATAAGCAAAATTCCTTCTGAATGAAGAGTGCTTTACAGGATATTTCCAGAAAATTCAAGGTATACATTTTGTTTACTGTGTAAATCTCTTAAATATATCATATTTCAGTAAAAATCTTTAGAACCGTTTTTGAGAAAATCCAAAATTTTGAAAAATCTACCATGTAAAGGGTAGTTTGGGTGGGAGGATTTTCTTGAAAAATCTTCAGTCAGATCTTTGGAAGACACTGAACCTAGATACCAAGTTTGGTATTTATTGGACATTTCGTTTTTGAGTTATACCCGCAGACATACATACATATAGCTACGAACCTTTTTCTAAAAATGTTTTTATTCAAGGGCTCTCTACACATGTATTTATGGTGAAATCTCAATATAAAATTTTTGGGTGGAATTCATTACCTTTACAGTGCGATCGTTTTATGGTGAGGTCACGGATTGCGTGTATGCGTACTCTGCATACTGCGTATTACACTGGGGTTTTTGTTCTGCAAGTCCCATGTTACAGATGGTAGTAACATGCACTATAATGAGTACAAACCTTGTTATAAGTGGTGTTGGAAGTAGTGTCCATCTGCATGAAGTCATTCCTGGCATCTTGAAATAAAATTTCTATTCACATGTATAAGTTCTTCTTACATAATGGTAATAATTTCTGTTTTTATATTGTCCTTAAGTTTGTCTATGGTGTGGGGATTATTCCTATAAACCTTTTTTTAGGGTTTCCACAAATAGATGCACAAATTTCGTCAATTTTTACTTTTTCTACTACGTATAGTAAGTAGGGGAAGTATTGTATTCCATCCAAAAATTCAATACCGAGATTTCACCGGAAATATATGTTTTGAGACCACCTGAATCCAAAAAAAGCATTTTTGGAAACATGCCTGTGTGTGTGTGTGCGCGCGCCTGTGTGTGCGTTCGCGCGTGTGTGCATGCGCGTGTGCGTGCGTGTGCGTGAACAGTCGGATAAACACCAAACTTGGTATTTAAGTTCAGTATCTTCCAGAGATGCGACACGAAGGTTTTCAAGAAAATGCCCCCACCTCAGATTATCCTTTACATGGAACATTTTTCAAAAATTTTAATTTTCTCAAAAATGGCTCTTAACGATTTTGATTAAAATATCATATGTTTAAGATATTTTCATGACAAATGAAATGTATATCTCAAATTTTCAGGGAATGTCTCCAAAAGCATTCTTCATTGTGAACGACTTTTGCATAACTGATAAACCATAAGAGATAGACAAAATTTTACTACACAAAAAATGTAGATCGTGTTAAAATACACAATACATTTTTTTCGTTGAGTGAACCATTTTCGAGATATTGCTTGTTATTCCCTTAATTTTTCCAATACTTTTTCTCAAATGGGAATTCGTTATTAATTTTTTTTATGTCCTGGACATACAAAGAGAATGGAATGCTCCACATAGCAGCCAGCTCTTAAAATATTTGACTATCGCTTAAAGCCTAGCAATTCCCTTGCATCTACAAGAAAATTAGCAATAAGATTGACATCTCGATTAACAAGAAGCATATGGAGAATAAGCGTTTGTAAAAATAGTTTGTTCAAGAGTAGAGAAAGTCATGCGAGTGTAACACATCAGATTTTTTCATTTGTTAGAACATTTCATTTTTGCTTCTGAGGTTTAATGTTTAGCGATCCTCTTGTCTTAAACTTATCAACCATACGTCTAACAATTTCTCAATCCAGGACATTTCTCGGGAAATTATCTACACATCTGCCTACATGATTCAGTGTTTATGTATGTGTCATACATAAAAATTTGTTGTTTAAGCATGAATTTGTCAGTAGGCATTGCAGCGGATGAATAACAAGACATTAACACACTAAAGCAAATCACACAACACAGATGTCTTGAATAAACTTTTACCTTTGAGATGTACAATGTTCACTCTCTTAACAGAACGAAGACAGCAGTGACTGAAACACAGCTGATAAAGATTTCCTTGAACGCATCATGCACTGCCAATTCGCATCACTGGCGCTATTTCAAAATTCATTACATGATTTCTATATTTTAAAATAAATATTTTCTCCCACACAATTATAACTATGGATCCATTTAAATGCTTTAATAGTTTAACTTCTGGATTTATTTCATGAATAAATTGACCAAAAATGATGTGCTATAACTGATTTATTTATTTGTTTGTATTTAACATTTCTAAAATGCTCCTTTACTCTGGTTTCCAAATGATGTTTGGTCTTTCCAATGTAAACTTGGGTCTCAATCTAAACAGTTTAATTGATAAATGCCAAACTTTTTTATTCTTTTGGAGTTTTATCTTTTTTAGAAAAACCTAGCAAATTTTTAATATTCTATCTATTTTGGGAAACTAATATACCGTGTTCTTTAAAATTTTTTGTAAATTTTTTATTTGCCCAAGAATGATAAGTAACTTTTTTAAAAATATAATCTTTTCGTATGTATTGTAATGAAAAGAAGCTAGAAACAGTGATGTGTATTGAATTTATTTAAAGGTGAGTCGAAATTGTAACACTAACATCACTTAAGTTTACTCACTTAACATGTTTCGGGAAACCGTTGTTCCCATCCTCAGAAGGTTAACTCGACTGGCCCGTGTTGTTGGTGTTTCCGTTTTTTGGACTGGATCCTGTGGTGGCATCTTGTGGTGGAGAAATGTACTTCCAGAGAGGATTTGGTGGCGGCAAATCAAAATTCATTAGATGTGTGTTGTGTTTTAGAATGGTGATCTTCTCCCATGAATTCTCCCAGCCAAATTTGCAGCCGAATTAGATGCATGGGAGAAGATCACCATTCTAAAACACAACACACATCTAATGAATTTTGATTTGCCGCCACCAAATCCTCTCTGGAAGTACATTTCTCCACCACAAGATGCCACCACAGGATCCAGTCCAAAAAACGGAAACACCAACAACACGGGCCAGTCGAGTTAACCTTCTGAGGATGGGAACAACGGTTTCCCGAAACATGTTAAGTGAGTAAACTTAAGTGATGTTAGTGTTACAATTTCGACTCACCTTTAAATAAAAAAAAAAAATATAATCTTTTATTTCTTTATGACTAGAAACATCTTTTAACAGCTTTCAAATATTTAAATTTCTCAAAGCTTTTTATCGGTAAAATCAATATTAAAATCATTAATTAAAGCGCTGTTGATAATGTGTTTATATTTTCTATTAAATTCAGCTTTATTATGTGGTATACCAACGTATAAATTAAACTATTAAAAACAGCAAATTTATGTGAAAAGGGTTAAAACCTTCTATTTCTTTGTATAATTATCAGTATTAGTTGATTTTTTATAAATGTCAAAATTCATTTGGTTGTTTTTTTTATTATTTTTAAATCTAGGAAAGCGAGGTAACCATTATTTTCAATTTCTAATGTGAACTGTATAGCTTTATGTTGTAAATTTAAAAGTTTTAAAGCATCATTTACATGTTTGTCAGGGATAATAGCAAAAATATCATCTGTGTATCTGTACCAAGTTTTAAAAATTAAAGGGAATGCTTTAGGGACTTGTATTTCAAAATAACTCATAAAAAGATTCTCAAGAAAGGTGGAAGTGGACTACCCGTTGCTAGGCCAGAAGTTTGATAGAAAGTTTTCCATTAAAATTGGAAGAATCTTAATCCAAACAAGCTTGGTAAGCTTATAAAAATTATTTATTTAATTCTATAGAATTTAACCATTTTTTAAAAACATCAAAGGTTTATTTTTTAGGAATGCTTGTAAATAAAGCAGTTACATCAAAAGAAACAAGTAGTATTTATGACAAAAACAAATATTCAATAGAAACAGCCAAACAAGTTAACTCAAAAGGGCACATAGACATGAATATGGTATTGCAGCATACTAGTGGTAAAACTCAGGAAGATACATTTTACCAGCGAGCTTGCACAGCCAACTTGGTAAGTTGATGAATGCAAAAGCAGAAAATGGGCAGATAATATTTTCCTCTAGTAACATCGGCAGAGTATAAATAGCGGTTGCCTTTTCTTTTGGATGTCAACCCTTCCTGTGCAGAATTAATTTGGGTCATATTTAAAAAATTTTAAAACTTGCTCTAAAATTGAAAATATGATGCTATTTACACTTATTTGTACATCATAACTAATATTGTGTAAATATAAGTGATCATACCTGACTTACTGCTGATTAAAAAAACAAAAATCACTAAATTGCTGGTTGGAAAACAATGTATGTGCTAAATGTTATATACATAGAAATGTTGGTATTACACACTTGCTGGTTTACTCTTAAGTAGGTTTTCTTTGTGTGATAAAGTTTGAAACATTATAATATGGATGGAAATGGGCTTTGTCAATTAAAGTACTGGTACTGGTAACAGCATATAACATCTCTGAATCCAAGCAGTTGCCATTGTCATCACTGGAGTCAACTGTTTCCTTTGAACATGGTATTGAGATGGTTTTTACTATAACTTTAAGAAAACTTAAATGTATTATAATCAAAGGCAAGGTGAACAAAACTTTTTCACATAAACATGTGTATTATTACCCAATTAGTACAAATGAAAGCAAAAACTTACAATGTAGGATAATATAACAAAATTTTGTCTCAACAAAATACCCTCCCCGAGCTTAGATTACTACAGTACATATTCTAGGCATTGTGTTTATCAAGTTATCTAGAATATTTGTATTGATTTGATTCAGTTTTTCTTGAAACACACCCCACAAATGAGCTTTGCTTGTAATTCCCATTTGATGAAGTGATCCCATAACTCAATCGGGTTGCAGTCTGGACTTCAAGGTGGCCAAATCATATTTTTAAAAGCATTTTACTACATTCCCTACATTCAACATACCTCTTGCAATATAATCATTTGTGTTTGAGGTCATCCTACATTGTCATTGTGTAAGACAAAACCACTCCCTAATAAATGAGTCCCACTTGGCATGGTATTGGAGGATTCTGCTTTTGTTCCAATTTTTCTTCAACATTTACAAGATCTCCAATGTACCCCAAACCATCAAGGAACCTCGTCCTTGCTTAACAGTTGGCTTGATGCACTGGGAAATCATATGCTCCCCTGCACAGTGATGAACAAATGCCCAACACAACTAAACAACTCAAACTGAGCATCTGTAAACAGGACCTTTTTCCACTCTTCAGATGTCCAATTCCTGTGTTGTTTTGCCCAGGCTAGGTGTTTCTTGTTGTTAACAGGATTTAACAGTAGTTTTCTTACTGCCACACGTCCGTTTAGCCCCACATTGCAGAGTCATTGCTTAGTGGTTGAAATGTATGTTTGTATATCGCTTGTTTCCATTAACTCGGACCAGAATTTGGGTGCTGTTTTAATCTGTCTTGTTTTGTGAGTGTGATGCCTTATCTGTTTGAACTGAGGTCTTTCTGGACTGTCCAGGCCTTGAATGATCGTTCAAAAGACCAGTATCTGCATATCTGGAAACTGTGTATTGCACACCACCAAGAGATAGTTGCTACAGTTGAGCTGTATATATTTCAGTCATGGTGTTCCTTGCATGTCGTAGTGCTATAATGGCAGAACGTTTTTCTACTTATATTTCTTTCCTTGGAGCCATTCTACTGTTGTTGTTACTCGCTTTTACACTGTAGCTTCAGGCAACCTTTGTGCACGTATCACTGCCTGTTGTGACTGGAACCGCCTTCAAATGATGTATTCCGATTGTATGCTCATGCAGTTCAACTTCAGCTCACTCTAATGCTATCTAGACGGTCATACATCTGTTAATTAGTGCAGTGACTAAAAGCTAACGTCTTGCTTATTTTTTATCTGCTTTCTAATTTCGAAAATATGTAGGTTTTTGCTTTGAGTTGTATTTATTTTGTAATAATAAACATGTTTTTGTAAAATAAAACACCTAGTTTCATTCACCTTCCCTTTAATTGTGATTATTGTGCATTTATTGAAATTAATGAGCAGTAGTGTAGTTGGTGCTTTAATTTTGTGTAGCAAGAATTTTCTTTTACAATGAATCTAGAATAAGTTAAACCCTGCACATAACTATGCTTACTTATGTTGGAAAGAAATTTTGTGTTACTAAGGAACCATAGCAAATGAATGCTATAGTCACACCACCTATGCATGCCCTTGAAGCAAATTTGGGCTTCCAGCTTAATTGTATAAAGGACTCTTTTTCTTTTTTTTATATTGTTTTGTAATTTCCGTTCTTTGCTTTTAGTTTTGTCTCTCTTAAAAGTGAGTTTAAAGGATAAAAACGTGTTAAAGGCTATATACTGAGGGTATTATTTAAAAATAGATACCAACTGTATAACAAGCTTCCTAAGACATTGAAAAAATTACAATGGAAATCTGTTTAAAACAGAACTATAAGATATGTGGTAATATTAGCTCTATACAAAATAGAGGAATTATAAGACAGGACTAGATATAGGCCAGAACAAATAGAATGTTTAGTTATAGTATTTACAAACTATGTTTAATATCTGTGATCAGTTATACAAAATGTGTGTGTTTTGTAACGGCAATTTTGATTTGGTCTACATCGTTGTAATGTGATAAATAGACAAATAAAAATGTATGTTGCTTTTAAGGGGTGGGAGGTGAAGAGGAAGCTGCCCAAGAAGGCAAAGACAGCTCAGGAACAAAGGAAAAGGGATCATCTTCTAAAAAGAAATCAAACAAGAAGGGCCAGTCACGGGAAGATAAAGCAAGAGCTGTGGTGTCTGCCATTGAAGAAATTAAGCGTGAGGAACTTATGCTGAGAGGAGCCATTGCTTATGGTACTCTAGGTACTGGTGATATGACGCTGCCGATACCACTTCTGGGTCAGCCATTAAATTTGCCAAGTAAGTATCTTTTACCCATAAAATGAGTTAACTGTTTGCTCATTATGGTTGACTTTAAAATAGACAATACTTATTTCAAAATTAAGTTTCAGTAAGATAAATGCAGATTTATTTAGTGGAGGGATCCAGCCAGAACAAGAATATAGGTGTAATTTACTGTGAATTGATTGGAATTGGAAAAGCAGCATGTGATGTTATTGTAAACATCACAGTTTTGGAGCTGCCATCGTAGGAAAAAGTAGCCGAGTCTGTTACATCTTGTGTATAAAATGGCTGTAACGTTATGTAGCAATAGGAGAAACACAGGCTTATTATATCTACCAGTGTGAACAGCTGCTTAACATATATTTAATCTGAATGCATAGATTGTCACCATTTAACAATTAAACAAAACTGCAGATATTCCATTGGGTTTTGAAGATTTACATAGGGAGGAAAAGAAAACTAAACATGTTTATATTTCAAGATATATTAACCGCTGCTTGCACTTTCTAGGTTATTCTGTCTTTCATAGCTAATCTTGCATAATGGTGCATTCTAACCAAACAAGGGTCTATCCATGGATTTTATCGCCTCATTAGACTTGAGTAGATGAAAACTTATTCTTGGGTTGTTACCTATCTTCAGCTAGATCTCAGCTGAGTTAAGATCTAGCTGAAGATGCGGTAACAACTATGAAGACATCTTTCTAGGTAATCTAAATTTAGTGAAGTTTAGTATGTGTAGAAACTTGTTTCAGTTTTTTAATGCTAGCTGTATATTTATGTCACTGTGATTAAGTGCATGCAGGGGTTATGCGCATTGCGGGCCATAGGATAATAGTAGTATATTGGATGACTGAAGTGGTAATGGTAGGAAGGACAGAGAGAGAGCATTTCCTCTCATAAAGTAATGGATTTTTACTTTGTGCTAAGAGTTTTACAAATTTGGTTGTCTACTGCACTTTGACCCTGGTCACTCATTCAGTAGACAATCACTACAGTTTATGTACATTTTACAACTTCTTGTCAATAAATTATCTTGTTTTTTTCAGTTTTTTTCATGTGCCATTTCCACTCGTTTTTCACTTTTCACTTATTGGTTACTTAACCATCACATATTCACTATAGTTTTCCATTCAAAGTAAGATGCGCTACCTCTTACTTTTCTCTTTCCACTGTCCAAAGCCATTTATTTTTTACTTTACACAAAAACTGTCCAATGCTTCTAGCGTCCTTGCATATCATTTCAATCATAAGTGTATTTCTATCCCCCTTCAACCACTTCTTATTAAAAAATTCTTTTCTCCAATTTTCTGTTCCTTGGTACTTAAATACTATGTGTTCAATGTCTTCATTACCACCACATATCGGACATTGGTTCTGAGGAATACCCTGTCTTAGCTCTTTTAGCCTCCATGCTCCGGTTCTTACCCATGCAATAGATTCTCTCTCTTCTTTATTTACTATGTCTATATATTTTTCCCTACCCCATGTATTTTTCATTGGCCTATAACAAACTAATGAGCTCTTTTCGGCAATCTCACTGAACATGATTTGTATTTCTATATCTTCCAGTCTTTTCCTCGCCTTTTTCCAAAAAAAATTCACATTATTTTCTCTCCTTCTCCACATATCTCCTAACCCATTTTCTCCAAAATGTTCCGTAATTTACTTACCCATCCATCATTCATTAAGCTATTCTCTTGGTATTCAATACATTGTCTTAACACATTACTTTTTCTAGATTTAAAGTTCTGAACCAAAATTTCAAAGCTCTTTCCATTATCTTCCCCTTAGTTGCCACCCTGTCCATCTCTAATTGTGCTACCTGTCTTACAATTGACTTCGGTAGCCCTAGTATTTCTCTACAAAACATCCTGTGCACCACATCTATACTTTACTAAAAGCTAAAATTATAATGAGAATTAATAGTGATAATTATCAATGAGATGTTGAAAATGCTCTCCCTCAACAGGGATACATTTCTGGTGTCTTCATATGAAATTCTGTAAACATTCATAAGCTCTACAAGTGTGATTCTGACAATTTCTCTTGTGATATTTTGTTTTAGATCTTCTATAGAATGTGGGTTATTCTTAAACACTATGTTTTTTTAGGTTTCCCTATAAACAAAAAAAAATCACAGGGTATCACATTGCGGCTATGAATGGGGCAGAATGCAGAACTGATAATTCTGCCCTCAAATATCTTCTCATCAATCTAAGTGATTAGTAAGCAGTGGTCTGGAATGCAGTGTTAGATGCCTGGTCCTGGAATGTGGCCCATGTTAGAGTTCACCCATGGAGGGGGGTGGGGATTTTTCAGCTTATATAGGATCAGTTATCAACTCAGCATTGTGAGAAATATGAGGAGCTGTGATTGGTAGCAATTAGTGGGTTCTAAAAACCAACGATGCCTGCTGCTGACCACACCACCTCGCTGTACTGTTTAGATGATTGCTCATCTCTGTGGTTTGCTTGTGGGCAGAGGTCAAAAGTTGGCTTGGCCCTTCATGGACTGTTGTACCACAGATTATCATCGTCACCTAACAGAAGAAAGTGCACATAGATCACGTAAATGATAGGAACAATCAACAGGAAGCATTCAAAACAATGTTCTGAAAATTATTTAACCTATATCATTATGGGGTCTGTTAGCTGATAAGTGGTTAAAAGTTAAGATATGTGCAGGACCAGTTAATAAATAACTGTAGCTTTAGAAAGACACAAAAAGTGGATATAGTATTGAAAAGTTGTCAATTGAATTTATTTGTAGCTAAATCCTGCATGTGTACAAATATAATTACAAAAATAGCATACAGCAAATTTTAAGCCCCTAGCACTGATACTCTAGGTCATATGGGACGTCTTGTCTTGACAGTATTAAGCTTTGTACATTTACATATTATACATATTTAAATTTAGAACATATTAGAAACATGAATTATGGACAATATCATTGTTTAACCATGTGTGAGACCATATCATCTTATTTCCAATAAAATGTAGAATCGGACTTCATGGTCCATCAGGTGACACTTAGCTGACCACAGCCTCCTCGTTTCTACTTTTTATTGGAGCTGCATCAGCTGTTAAAGCATAAAGACTGGTACATAATAACTGGGAAAAGAAACCAGAATTAGAATCGCAAAGTTAAAATACAGGTATTACAATGTTAGCATTCACAATTAATGAGAAGCTTTCCCAGTTCCTGGGAACGGCAAAGAAGCTTTGGTCATGCTTTAATTTTTTTGTTTCCCCTCCCATAAATGACATATTGTGCACATAAGACTCTTCACTGTGGAAATTATTCAAAGCAACCATGACATAAAACAGGAAGAAATTCTGGCAAATGTGCTCTCCGAGTATCTCAGATTCATTGAATGTTGGTTCTTCTAGAAAAATGTCACTTGTAGTTTCTTTATAGGCAACTCAGAACTGGCTATTGGCTCAAAAACCAACAGTAGCAAAAATTACAGTGAATAGCTAAATAAAATGATCAAAGTTAACAGAGAACAATAAAGAACAACAAATAACTTTAAGATATTAATATATGAATGACACTTGGTAAGACTCAAGTGAGTTTTGATGTTGGTTAACCTGCATTATGTTGGCTGAATTGGAAGCAGGAGAAAAAGTATCATTGGTCAATTACAAACAAATTATGTCCCAGTGTGTAAAAATGACTTTACGCTTTGCTAATAATCATCAATATGCATTTGCGTTTTTGTTAGCAAAATGTGAACCAAAATGTTGCATGATGTTTTTTCTCTGTTTCTTTTCTGGTTTTTATTTTCAGGTTGTTGTGAACCAGTTTAAGCATGTGTATCTTAGTGTTGCTCTTTCTGTGTACTGCTGTTAAGGCCATCTGTCTTTTCTGGCTAATTGCAATTCTAAATAATGTTGAGTGTATCTAGAGTATGTTTGACCGTATAGGCTGTGAAGGGAAATGCTATTAATGAAATAAACAGTGTTACTTATTAGACCTAAAGGTACTCGTCCATGATGCCAGTTTTATGGCATGCCACTTTTCTTGCGGGCCACAAATGTGGCACGTTCTGTTTACACACAGCTTGCAAAGTTGCACGATTTCGAGTTGTGCCACTATAAAAGTGGCACGTCCACAGAAATGTTGCACCGAGCGTTTACACAATGCTATGTTTGTGGCGGTAATTTTTTTGCATGCCCTTTCTAGCCAGCTGTGTGCTTGGTATGGCGAATATGTCATCTGATAATGAAGTTTTATCCGTAGCATGCCTGTCTCTTATTTTACTTTGTCGACATAGAGAAAAACGTAAAAGGACGGCCAGAAAGTGTTGGGTAAGAGAGTGGATTTTAAATTGTGAATATTGTGGGGTTGTAAACAACTTGCTGCAAGAGCTCTACAACGGAGATCAAAATTTAGAATTTCCTACGCATGTCAGCAGTTGATTTTAATTATCTGCTTAGAAGAATAGCACCTGTAATACTAAAGCAAGATACAATAATGAGAAGGTCAATATCAGCAACAGAACGTCTTGTGTTGACACTGAGATTTCTAGCCACAGGTAATTCGACTTAAAATAATGGAGCGGCAACATTACCAAGTTTAATATATAACATGTTCGGCTGTCATTATTTATAACTATATAATCAATGTGATTTTTTTAGGCAGCAGCTATCAGTCAAAGATGTATTTCTTTCTTATATTTGGCACAACAAGAACTAAGGATTTGTGCCATTGCAAAGAACTGTAAGTATGAATCCTCATACTGCAGCAAAAAACGTTAGGAATTCAAGAAGTACTTTTTGCCGTGAAGGAGAGGTTCCATGGCAATATCGCTATATTTAAAGTGAGTGTGTTGGTACTTACCAAAGAATCTACTACATCATTATTGGTGCTGGTGTGGTAAAACATAAACTGCAGTGCATCGTAAAATTCCCATTTTGTTTTATACTTGTGTTTTGCACCACTTCCAGATTTCCCTGCCTACATTTTGTTCCTTTCGTTGGTGAACTGGGTTCTCAACCTGTGGACCTTTACTTTAATTTCCTCTACTGACATGTTGAGCTCTATTCCTATATCATGTAATGCATTTTGTTGCTTTTGTTTATTTCTGTAACCTGCAGTGTCTACTCTCCACAAGCAATCTTTGGTCTCAATCGGTTCAATAAACTTTTTTGTCATTTCCCTCGTCCATTTATTGTTAAGGACATTATTAGCTATGAAGAAATAAATTGTCACCGTACTACAATAAATTGTTCGTATTGTTAAGGAAATAAAATGCACGTATCTGTCTTAATTCTTTATTTAGTGTAACACAAATTATAATCCTTGTACCTACCTCTCAAACAGCTATTTACTATCACAGCAGACGACATAACAAAGTTGCACGGAATACGCCACAAAAGTTTTCTAAACTGTTCAAGCCACTTTCAGATGGCACAACTTTCTTTTTTTCGCTGCGTACACGAAGCAACTTCCTAAGTTGCACGCCACTTAGAAGTTGCGCTGAATTTGAGTTGCGCGTGCAATTTTCCTACTTGCTTGGCAGTTTACACGATGCAACTCCACTTTTGTTGCACAGTTTGAAGTTGCAAGCCATTTAAGTTGCATCGTGGACGAGTACCTTTACTCCCCTAGGATTTGTTAGGAGTGTTCTAAAATGGAAGGAAGAAAATCAGCTGCACCTTTTGACACTTTCAGTTGTACATTCTTTTAAAGCTTATTGAAGTGGTAGAAAAGCTTTTGAAACTAATTGTGTTTTTTGTTCTTCAGTTAAGCCGAAGGGTGAGTTTGATGTTGCTGGAAATCGAGTCTTAGAACAACAAAAAGGTGCTATTGAGTCATTGCTAGATACTTTGCTGTCACAGAGTGATAAGACTAGCAGCAATGACAAGGCAGCATCTGAACTAGATGCAGATGGTGGTAAGGGCGAAAAGAAAGACGATAAGAAGCGAGAAAGAAAAGACTCTGACAGGAGGAGCAGCAGGAGAAAATCTTCAAGGGAACGTCATCGTAGCAGGGATAGACATGGACGAAGCAGTAGTGGCAAGGATCGGCACAAGGAAGAAAAGAAGTCTTCAAAGCTGGAACTTCCCACCAGCTGGGGTGAATTCCGTACAGGTGGCTTCAAGATGGATGAGTTCCGTCGCATAAAGCTGAAGCTTGAAGCTCGTGAATTGACCTCCTCAAACAGCAACCGCAGCCGAGATCGTCATCGCAACAGGAGGAGATCGCCTCGTGATCGCAGGAGTCGGTGAGTTACTTGTTGCGCATTACTTCTCATTTGTAGACCATAGCATTGTTTTGTAATTTTAAATCACTTGCTTTGTTTAGTTTATTGTACATTCTCTTTTGCAGTTCTCTTCAGATGCTTTTTTTTTATTTAGAGTATAAATTAAGTGCCACAAGAAAACCATAATATGTGATAAAGGAGGTAAACCTAGTATTCTGTAATGAATGATCTGCTCATTAGACATTAAAATCAGATGTGTAAAATGAAAAGCTTATTTGTCTCTATGTTGGACAAAATTTGACTGTATGAGTTTCTAGATAAACATGCAGCTGCTGATATATGTGAAAATTTGGAGAAATGGCATCACATTATCTGTAGCTGAACATTCTGTGATTACCAGCCTAAGAAGACATCGGGATTGAAGTTGGACTTGTAGGTATATCAATGAAATTGTCATCACAGATCTGAGAAAGGAAGTGGTGTGGTTATGTTCGTAACAACAGGAGGACAAACAAATGCACTGCAGTACACATTTATGAACTACAAATTGTTTGAATGTGTTCTGAGAAGATTACAGCATCAAAAATTGTATTCAGAAATTGTTATGAACAATTTTCATAGGACTTGATGGTTTGCACACACACATACACACACACCAATGTCAGATGTATTATATTTGTGTATTTCTTGATTATTATGTCATTTTTGCATGTTCTTTTATTGTCCTACAGAAATGTGTGTAAATAGATTGAGTACCTTGTAAACACTTATGCCCTGTGACTGTTCAGAGCAATACCATTGTAACTAACATCCCTTACAGAATGACAAATTAAAATTATTATACATCGTTATGGAGACGTGATAATTGCCATTAATGCCTAGAGGGGACCCATAATATGAATTGCTGAAAACCTAAGTGCGCTTGATATACATGTTTTGAGCATTAATTTGCCAGTGAGTAAAATTACCTATGGTAGTGTGGCTCTGGTGAACCATTGATTATTTCCATTTGAGCTCTGTTTAGAGAGCATTAAACTGTCAGTTTTCATTAATTACTGTTTACCTTTATCATGCAGAGTGTTTTAATTTTGGTTTACTGCAATTCAATATGTTGGATACACGATTGAATCATGTTGGTGTGAAAGATACAAGTAAAAGATTGCAATATTAAATATATACATTGAAATAAAATCTGTGACATAATACAATATGTACAGTAGTGAGGGTCTATAGTAGAATAAACATTTGTCAGTATGTTTACATCAACAGGATATGTACAGTACAAACAAAGGTAGACTACACTAATATCCAGGTCTATCCATTAAGAATGATTACAATGAGTTTTTAAATTTACTATAATGGTTATGATATTTAATTTTTTAGGGTAGAAGCAATGTGAAGTTTTATCCCCATAAAACTAGGCATGTTTTCATAAAGGCAAAGTTTGTGGTCAGGAATGGAAAAATCATTCTTAAGCTGTCATGATCAATTTGTTGAATGACTTTGATCACATGACTCATATGCATTCTTGATATGTCAGATCAGGTTTCACTGCTGGCTGTTATGTCTCACTAAGTATTCTGGTCAAAGGATCAGGTGAGGCAAATTTCTGAGAGCCAAGATTTGAAATGTAGAATATAGTTTATGCATAAATAATAAACTATTTCATCACAATGTATTTTATTGAGTGTACATGACACAGCAGTCTAATAAAAGCAAGTTCTCTAACAGCAGCATGATTAAATGAATAATTTCATTTTAGTTTCTATAAAATTAAAATTCTGTATTACTTTGTTTTTGAAACGTTTTAAATACTTTAATTCTAGCATAGTAACATCTTAGGTTCGAGCTCTGATGTCACAATTCAGCAAATTAATTAGTAATGCTGATAAAGGGTTTAAAGAGAACTCTCATATCAAAACCATGATTGAAATGTGGTTGACACAATTGATAGCCATCCATCAACATTCAACTGCTACTTTGAATATCATCCACGGTCGACATCAGAAAATCTGTAAAATAGACTTCAGCTCCTCATGTTCATGGATGGACTTTGAGGATCCCTGATCAGCTTCATGCCGTTTTATGTTCATACCTGGCTGAGCATAACTACTTTGCTGGCCTACTGGTATGCCCCACTTCTGATGCCAAGGGATATCCAGCAGCCATGGATGTGTTGCAGCGTCTGGCATTACTGAAGGATCATTCTTGGGGCTTTGTGATCAAAAGGGGCAGTTGAGTTTTGGTATCTGACATCCTAAAGAGGAGATTAAAAACCTATCCCACCAATATTAAATCTACTGAATTGGTAACCTATTATCTCAAACTATTTAAAATATAGGGCAAAAACTTTTACATGATGTAGATTCGTGCCTTCTGGTCTTTTTGTTTATTAAGGAAGGTAAGATTATTTTCTTAATTATACCATCTTTTGATTAAAATTTGTCAGCAATTATTTTTTTTTAAAATAACTAGCCATGTTATTAACATCAAAGTACAGTGCCTTTGTTTTATGCCAAGGCTGCAGATTGTGGAAATGTACACAGTCTACTACACTGCAGGGTTTTCCTTCCGTAACTCCCGTGTTATTTACTCACAAGGGTTAGTAACATATATGTAATGAGTACTAACCTTGTTATAAGTGTTATTGAAAGTGGTGTCCATCTGCGCGACATCCTCAGATGAAATTACCATTCACACGCATAAGTTCTTCTTGCATAATATTCATAATTTCTGCTTTTATATTGCCCTTAAGTTCATCTACGATATGTGGATTGTTCCTAAAAACTTTATTTTTTAGTGTTTAGTGATCCTGTTCTAAATTTATTGACCAAGCATCTACAGTCTCTACCCAGAACTGAATAACCAGGAAATTGTCTACACATGTCTAACATGATTCAGTTTTCACGTATGTATCCTACATAAAAATATGCTGTTCAGGAGCGAATTTGTTGGCAGGCATTTCCATGGATTAATAAGAGAATAACATTTCTAGAACATCACACACAACACACGTATTGTCGAAACACTTCACAACATGAACCGTGGTCTAGTGGTACCATGCTAGCCTCTAGTTCCCGAGGTTGCAGGTGGAGGGCAATGGATTTTTTCGGGTGTAAGAATCCTTACATTGGCTTCCTTCAGAAGGGAAGTAAAGCCAGTGGTCCTGTGTCATAGATTTACGGCACGTAAAAGAACCTCAAGCCTGATAAAGAGACCTCTGAGCAAAATTACCAGTCTTTCACGCCCAATATAGAATGGGATGCTAAGAACCACAGCAGTTAAAAGAGCATCCATAAATAAAACTCAATTATTTTTTTTAACACAAAGATATAAAGCAACGACTGAAACAGCTCACAGCTGATAAACATACCCTTGGCACGTCCTGCACCCCTTCTGTGTAGTGGCATAATAACGAGATCACTGTCATCTCTGCCGATATGCATATAAGGCGGTTGTGGCCTTGCCATAAAACGAAGGCACAACAGCATTTAGAGGTTTTTTTATCATCCTAAAATTTAATTTGGCTATTTTAAATAGTTTGAGAAAATGTCTTTCGTAGGAAATGTGTTCAAAGCAAAAATGGAGAAAACAAACCACATGACTTAGGCACATAGAAGCTGTCATACTTAACAATAATATCAATTTGTAGAGCAAATTTTCCTCTAAAAGATGGTCTAAAGTTTACCCCTCTATGAAGTGTGCAGTAGTTTTGCTTTTTTTCCTGTGAAGTGCAGAATTCAAAGTACTAAATGGCAGATGCAGTATCATTTTTAAAAATATGTTTGTAATATAATTATTGTGCCTACAATGATAAAACATATATCAAATTAAAGAGAAAATTCCAAAGAACTAAATGAACATTTTGGTCAATTTGAATCATTTACTCTCCACTTAACAAGATATCAATTTTGCCATTGAGATTTCATGTCAAGTTTTGTTATGAGTAGCATGTCTGCTTCCTGATGAGATGTTATAGTAAAGTCATTGCTCTCTTTGTTGAATACATTTAAATTTAAATTATTCCCTGAAAATTCAAGGTAATAGCAGTCTGTTACTTGATGAAGATTATGTAGTGGCAAAGAAATAATGTTACTTTTGTTAAAATGCTTGTCTGTGTTTTGCCATGCTAATTGGAAAAATGCCATTTTTTTGCTGGCATATTACGGAATTTGAATACTTCTTGGTTGAGTCTTAGGGACTTACTAGTCAGAGTTAGTTATGATTTCTCCAAATAATTTAATAGAGGATTGAACTAATGCTTAAACATTGAAAGATTTTGTACACTTCAGAATGTTACTTCAAATCCAGCAATTGCTGAGTACAACACTCCATTTCTTACATTCAGAATGTATTTCAAGAGGTGTATCTGTTGATTTGGTTCAAGTATATGTAAAACATGTTTTAAATATTGTACTTTTTAAACGAATGTGTTTTAAAGTATTTTAACATTCATTTGTAGAAATATTTGACTTGAGGCCAAAACATAATTTTCAATTTTATTTGTAAAGGAAGTGTATTAAGTGTAAATGTTTAAGTCTGATTTATAGAGCTATCCATTTTTTTTTGTTAAATCCAGTTTTAGCGGGTAACAGTGACTTGTGGAAGAGTAACAGTGAAGAAGTGGGCAAGTTCCCTGATGTAATCCTTCTGTTCAGCAGTTGTTAACTACAAAGGCTTCGTCGACATATGCAGAGTATGTTTTCTCATCACTTAGATTAACAAATTTTGAAACATAGAAATTAGTGTATTTGTCTATTTAATATGAAAGTGACTGTTTACATTTTAAGAAAATGCTAGAAAAACAAAGATAAGTTTATGTTGGTTACATACCTTAGTGATCTACTGAAGCGTATTCTCCAGCATTTTAACATTAGATTTCACAGTAACTTATTGTCGCAGCATTTTCTAGTTACTTAGAATATATGACAGGCAAAATAGTCGCAGAAAATAAAACAGAAGCTTAAGCAGAGGAATTTTTAACATGTTCATACAGTATTGAATTACAATACATATAAAAATAATTTGCTTCATTGAAATATTAAATCTGAGCTGAGCTTGTACATGGATTTCAGCTTATATGCAGTTAATGTTTTCATAATGTGACTCTTTCTTGGAAGAAATAGAGGCATTTTAAGTGGATTTTGAAGTTAAAAATAAACTTAATGTCCCTACCAGGGTGTATTTTTCTGTCTGAGCAAATGGATGACGTAATTTAACTCTTAGAAATCTTTTTCACTATAAGGTTGCTTCATGTTATAGATCTTATATTTTAATGTAAACAAAAGTTATGCCTTAAGCAGTACCGACTGTATTTTTACATTTTAAAAAACAGGCTTTATATACCTATAATTTTGGTAACTGCTGTTTTTCATAAATAAAAATAAGCCAAGTGTATAAACACAGCTTCAAGTGGTTAATGATGATCCTTGTGTAGCAGAGTAATAAATTTAAAAAAGGACTTACGAGTGTTTGAAGGTTCCCATGTACTACATAGACATGTTCCATTTGATAAAGTGAGCATCTGCTATTAATAGGTGGTAGAAATGTACTTCCAGATTCTTGATTTTGTATGCGAATAGTTTTGGATGTATGTCGGTAATTAAGCAGCAGTTTGGCATTTGGCATTTATTCCCATTAAGATAAACCTCTGCTGTGATTGCAGTTTATGGCTGTAGTTACTTAGATTTTTTTCTTTTTAGATGCGCACATTTAACAAATCTGAGTTTGAAGTTTTTGACTTCTTATTGCCCAATAAGTTCTGTTTCCTAACATACGACATCTGCTCTTTTTGTGAAGTACAAGCATTGAGTGAATTTTCACTGTACCTGCATTTTGAAGCTTCAAATAATGCAGGAAATGTTCTTTTGTTGTTTAAAGTTATGAATTGGATTATATGAAAATATTTGTGGGTAAAACTTTGAAAAAACACTGCATTACATATATGCACATATTTTCTTAACTGAAGAAACCGATTAAATGCCAAAAATTTGCATGTGAGTGCTAGACAAATTAATTGTGTGTGTTAGAGGCACTGCAAAAGTGCCATCTTGTGTGGACTCTATAAGCTGAGCTAAAGTTGTGCCACTTAGCTGTGTCTTGAATACATTGTCAATACAAAAACTAAGTGTAGTTACAAACATCATCTTGGGTTGGTTTCATCAACAGCGATAATTTTTGCTGTTATTTTGTTTGTGTAAAGCCAGGCATATGTCCTTATCACTGGAACATAGGAGCACATTTCACTGTGAGGTTGCAAACCGAGGTTAAATAATCATAGCTTTGGTTTGTGGTGTTACATGAGCCAGTAATTTCTCATACGTAACAAATGAGTAATATCTGCTGCTTTTGGATGGTGCCTCTTCCTGTGCATATGGGAAGATATATATAATAATGTTTATTTCCCAATTCAATAAGAATACATGTTAGGTTATTAGTTACACTATAAATTAGAATACTTACATTTGGATTCTACAATAATCCTATTAACCTAATTCATAAAACACTACACCCAAGTTTTTGGATTCCCTGGGGCTCATAGGCTCAAACCCCGTGGTTGCTGAGGCATTGGGCCCTATTTGCTTTTTCTTTATATCACCTACTAATATCTGACTTTCATCCTTCTCCTCCTTTCTGATTTTCCTCTGCTATGTAGTCCTCACTAAACTTAAATAGTTTCTTATTTCCATTAAGTTTGTCCTCGTTTTTGCATTTATCATCGTTTCACCTACAATTTCTCTCGGTAGATCTAATCATTTCTTCTTTCCCAATTTTTTCCTAAGAATTTTGGTTCCCTAACATTCTAGAATTATATGCCTGTTATCATATTGGTTACAGAATGGGTGTTTTCCTATTCAGCCCTTGCTCTTAATCCTTTTACTTTCAACACTCATGTTCTAGTCCATGCAAAGCCTTCCCTTGCTGTTTTATCACACATGTGCACATAGAAGAAGAAGATATTGTAGTGTTTATCCATGCTGTACATGTTGAAAATCAAAATTGTATTTTGTATTTTGAAGCTCTGCAGTTTGGAAACCACTCATATGAATAAAATTGTATTGGGCCTGAAATTTCAGCTTGTCACGTACAAACAATTATAATTACTGAATTACTTTTTTCTTCTGGAGAATTACAACAGTCATAAAGAATGTTTCATAAAAGTAATTATATAAATATCTAGAAAGGAAGAGAGGAAGTGGAAACTGAAAAGCTTGCTTATACTTATGCTACCACAAAATATGTTGAGAATGATACAATACAACTATATACAAATAATTTGGTGCTTAAAGGGTAGTGGAACATGTACTAGGAGTGACAGTAGATAAATAGAGTTATAACTGGTGCAACAGTTCTAGACACGTGAAAATCTTAATGACAGCTATGAAGCGAGTTACATACCAGATCAGTAGTGACCGGTCATCTGCATGCTGCAGGAGTGTGTGGGACAGTCATTGTCAAATATTCGCACACTGGTTATGCATTGCACTACACGATAAACTTATAGTTATATACAGTATATTTAAATCCACCGCTGTAAAATGCCCTTAATTTAAAAGCACTGTCAACCATCTGCCTCCAGTTCTTCCACACCTGACAGCCCTTCCTCTTCTGCGGAATCACTCACATCATTGCCACCATCACTGCTGTTGCTACTTTCTGCACCATTATCCTGGATGAGAAGTTTTTCTAATTGATTTTCTACAATTCTGTATTTTTTGAAATAATGATTCTCAATTTATTCAACATGTCGATATACATTTTCCCATTCTGGCCTTCCAATTTCTGCAAATCGCTGGCGACATAACTGCTCCACATCTTTTAGTTTAAAAGTGATATTTCTGCAGGCCACCCAGTTTTTGACATCAGCCCAGATTAATTCGATTGAGTTTAGATCTGGGTGATACGATGGCAGTCTAAGTACATTATGGCGATGTATTGATATCTGGCCAAGTATTATGAGTTATGACTTCTGAAGGGATTTGTTGGCTTTATCTAAGTTGTATTTGTTTTACTCATGCTTTCATCAAAAGCTACATTATGCCTAAGCAACCAGGTTTTTATTTCTTCTTTTAAGGAATTTGAGGTAGGTTGTTTGTCAATTTGAGTGTTACCACATTGTGAAGCATTGTCGATAACCAGAATAGACCCAGCAGGCATATTAGGTATCAACATGGTGTTGATTCACTTCATGTAATTTTCTGTATTCATTTTTTGATGAAAATCTCCTGTTTTTTGTTGCGACTTGTAAAAGAAGGGCATTTGGAACGAACAGCATGAACGATAATAAGTATTTGCCCTTTGGCAACAGGTGTCTGAAAACCTAATTCACTCTCGTCACTTCAACTTCTAGATGTATGACTGCTGTGTATGTACGACTCATCTTCATACACTATAGTTTGACCCTCTAATTTGTACCTCTGCGTAAGGTACTCTTCCAGCTGAGGTCGTATGTCGTGCTTTTCTATTAGAACTCTATTTGGTTTCGTTTTCTTCCACTTAAACCCTAAATCTTTTATAATTTTTCTGAGATTTGTAGCAGCATCTTGAAAATTTATGCTGATATAAGTACATATAAAATTATAGTCATTTGGAAAGTTAGTATCAGACTGCAAAATTCAGTGACATAGCCGGGATTTGAGACTTATAGCACCACTTGGAACATTTATGACATCTTTCAGATTGATGAGCAATCTGCTTATTGTTGACACAGTTTTTTCTTCCACATAGAAATTGTGAATCGTGCACCGAATGACGCATTTGTCGAAATCGTTTATTTGTGTAATACGTTTAGGGACCTTATGTTTCTTCACAGGTGTGTCAAATGGTACTCTTTCATCCATATGGTTTTTCTTATCTTTGAGAAATCTGGAAACGGAATTCAGTGAAACAACAGTTGCTTTGGCTACTCTTTCTTTCACTCTCTTAAGGCTTTTGTGGAACTGGGGTAAACACATTTTTTCTTCCTTCATCTCTGCTTCTTGCTTCATGAAGTCGAGGACATTTGCAATTATTTCCCTACTTTGAATACATAATACCTTACCATTTAACTTTGAAAACGTATGGGCCATGGTTATAAATATCACAAATATAAAATCAGCACTATTTACGTACTGATCTCTTTGAAATTACAAGATGCGGACACTTTCTATGCAGACTGTATGTGTTACGCAGTGTGAGTAAGCAAAGGTATTATATCGCTTTCGTTGATTAAGCTAAACATAAACCATTCCTAGGCTCGGCAGCTGGGGTGGCAATCAAGGTCACGATTCCAGAAGTTTTGCGCCAGTTATAGGTGTGGTGACACAAAAGATAACAGTTATCAATTGTGCTGTACACAAATCTAATTTAAGTGAAATTTCTTCCTTATGAATTAACTGCTTCACTGTTGGGTGGGAATTCCAATTCTTGCTGTGTTTGTTCTAAAATAGAGAATGCAGATTGTTTTGTGACAAAATCTCTTCACAAAATCAACATCATATACACTCTCTGATTCATCTTGTTCATCTTCAATTTCTCACCTACTGCATGTATTCCTTACTACTTTCTAATTGTTATTTCCGTAACCAAATCCATTACACATTGCAACACCAGTTTTCTTTTTTATTTCACTACAGTGATTCTGATTTGTAAACGGTGGAAAATTTCTGGTAGTCTTTAACTGGGTTTGCAGGCCTAGGTAATCATTGCATTGATTGGTGAAACAGTTCTTGTACCAAAACATGTTTGGTTTTAACATCTTTTAACCAAGTTAAAGAGATTATTGTTGTTGAAACTGCTCCTTAGTATCGTTTTGGTTTACACTTTTCAATTGATATGTGCTAATGTAAGGTTGGTCCCTCAGTTTGACATACCATATTTCATTATGTAATTGCACATTTTAAATGCTTTTTCTTTTTTTTCTTTTCTTTTCTTTCTTTTCCTTTTTTTTTTTTGGTAGAAACATACAGTGCAACCATTACGTGAAGAATAAATTAATATTGTAACGAATGGTAATGTTAAACTTTTGTGATTAGCTTACATTTAATGGGTAATTAAGAGAACTGTGTGATTGATCCTGACCGAGTTAGGTGATTTGCATTCTTAGAGAGAAGAGGGGAAGAAGGCAAAACAGAAATGGTATATGATGCTGAAACCACGGTGTGAATAATAGTCTATTAAAATGTAGTCACTGTTTTTATTTAATAAAAATTCTTAATTAATGCTTGCAGAAGCATTATTAATAGCATTTGCAGTATTTTTGATCTGCAAGTACATCTGAACTGTAGTTGGTATCTACTATTGGACTAGCATGTTCTGGAAAAAAAATTAAAATACCCAATAAGTGAAAATTGTTGCAGCTGAGTGTGTTTAATATTACATTTGGAAAAATGAGTAAATTTAGGAAATAAATAATGGGACAAATTAGCATTCAGTTCTGCATTCACTCATAATTGAAACTTGCCATATAATTCCCATATTTTCACATACTGTATTTCACAGCATAAATACTCGCAAACAACTTCATACCATGAAGCCTGAAGATGATTAATTTTGGCTTGGTGGTTGATGTTAATCATGTGTAAACAACTCAAACCACCATTCACATTCATTTTACTCATGCAACAATGCACATTTCACCTTGAATGTAACAGTAATCTTTTGCAGTGGTGGTGCATTTTTAAATATTCATGACAAAGATAAAGAGGAATATTTATGTGATGATTGTGCAATGAAATTTTAAGTCCTTATCAGTTTGTGTGTAAATCAGGGTGCAAACATTATGCATAATTATGTGATAGAATATGGTATACATGAATGTTTACTGTTTGTTTGCTGAGGATGAAACCAAAAGCTTTTGAAGCATCTCCTGTTTTTTTAAAACAGTTAAGTGAAGCAATTGTCTCGTTACATCAATTCATAGTTCCAAGTTAACAATTGTCAGGACAAACAAACCTGATCGACCTGTTCCATGCACTTCTTCACTGATTTCTTTGTGAGAATTTGGTGTCACGTTTCCTGTTCCAACTGCAGCAGGAGCTATTGCTGTAGCATATCCATGAATGTTATTTGTGTCATTAGTTTTGCTCAATGAAAAATAAGGGACCTGAATTTTTGTGTTAGGGTATATACAAGACTGTGGCATGGTTGCTGTGAACAAAGTTTGGGTGAGCAAGACAAAGCCGGCTGGTTGCTGGTTACCTGGCTTGTTTAATAGTGGTTGTAGCCACAATTGTGGATTCCAGCAGTGAGGATGAAATGTAATTAAATAGTAATGCAACTAAATGAGTAGCATTACAGACCACCACAAGAAAATGGGCTGTCCATTAAGTGTAGCTAGAGACACTTTGGTGAATATCACCATAAGAGACCTTCCCTGACTTTATTCCCTGATCACATTTTAGATATATATAAGCATTTTCAGAGCAGATATAATATCTATTACCATTTTTTCTATGTGGCTCCTTGTAATAATTATACTACAATTTATTACGTCTCTTGTATGTGCAAGCGATAGAATGTTCATAGACTGCAAACTTTAACATTTTACTATTGTTATTCATTTCTGTGCTGCTTCATTCCATAACTTGAGGGCCATCCCAGATGTGCCCAACCTAACAAACAAAATGCAAAAATTTTGGGAAAAAGTATCTTTATTTCTCTACATAGTTTCCTTTCAGCTCGATACACCTTTCCCAGTGATGTTCAATAGTTTCAATACTCTATAGTGAGAACCATCGAGCTCTGCAAAATAGGCATCACTGCAGACTCCACTTCTTCATTGTTGGCAAATCTTTTATTAGCAAGCCATTTATTCAAGTTTGGAAGCAGAAAATAATCAGAGGGGGCTAAATCTGTTGAATAGTGTGCGTGAGGAAGCAATTCAAACTTTAAGTCATTGATTTTTGCCATAGATAATGGATGTGTGAACTGGTGCATTGTCTTGATGAAACAAAACTTTATTTTTTCACCTTATGCGGCAGTTTTTGCTTGATTTCATCACTCAAACACTGCAATAAATTTGCATTATACTCACCATTGATTGCTTTTCCTTTTTGAAGGTAATTAAAGTTATCCCACACGCATCCCAAAAAACTGATGCCATGACCTTGCCTGCAGATGGAACTGTCTTTGCCTTCTTTGGAACTGATTATCCCCTTTCACTACTGTTTTGACTGTTGCTTCGTCTCAGGTGTGAAGTGATGGATCCATGTTTCATCCATGGTTATGAATTGACACAAAAACTTGGCTTTATTGAACAAAACATCACCAAACACTCGACTGAAACATCCTCATGATGCTATCTTTGTTCCATTGTAAGTAAACACGGCACCCATCTTGCACATAGCTTTGTCATGTCCAAATTTTTAGTCAATATGTGATGTACAGCACTCTTTGAAATGCCTGTGATGTTTGCTAGTTGGCGCACTTTCAGTCAATCATCCAATACCATTTTGTGGATTTTCTTCACAATTTCTGGCGTGGTCACCTCATTTGGTCAACCACTGCAATGTTCGTCTTGGCAGCTCGTACGGCCTCACTTAAACTCTGTCATCCAATGTTTTACTGTTGTAAACGAAGGAGCAGATCCACCAGAGTAGAATCTAGCTCAGCTTTAATATTACTTTGGCTAAGAGCTTTCAAATGAAAGTATTGTATCACATAACAATGACCAGTTTTATCCATGTTTACAAATTTGTTGAGAGCATTCACTATTGTCGGCTGCCAAACAAACAAATACTAAACAACATAGCATTGTCAAACTTCAAACTTAAGTTTTATAAGGTTGGTATTTTCTACCATAGTCATTTGTTTGAAACAACAACTGCCATTTATATGTCAGGTCGGGTACTTCTAGGACTGCCCTTGTAGCTACAACATATCTGTTACGATGGCCAGGATGAACCTGATTCTATAGAATAGGTCTTATAATATACAAGTGAAATATAAGTGACTGCTTTTTGCAGTCCATCATGCATATGATTAATGGCTAGTGCCTGTGCAAAAAATTTAGTTTTATTTATGGATGCTCTTTAACTACTATGGTTCGTAGCGTTCCATTCTATATTGGGCGTGAAACACCGGTAATTTTGCTCAGAGGCCTCTTTATCAGGCTTGAGGTTCTTTAAGTGCCGTAAATCTACGACATGGGACCACCGGCTTTACTTCCCTTCCGAAGGAAGCCGTGCAGCATACATACAGCTTCCTACTGATGCTTGCACAAACAATAACCAGCTGGTAGACGGTTGCCAAAAAAAATGAGGGAAACTGTTTTAGAAAAGCAACGGGCTAGCTAAGCAACTGAACAAGCGTTATGTTGCACACCTCCATTACAAAACATTATTCATTCCTTCCTACTAGGTAACCAAGCAGGCGACGAAGCTTCTCTTGCAGTACCCTTAATGTATAGCAGAGAAAACATTAGAAGGACAATTCCTTGTGGCCATGAAAGTTTTGCATCTCCAGATTATGGTATTATGTCTGCATACCCGATATATTATGGTAACTTTGTCGCTTAAAATTAAGAATCTGACATACTTCAAATTTTTCATGAAAGCCTCTATACTCCATGAAGAAGAAAAGTTTCAGCATTTTGTCGTCTGGTGTAGGGCTTGCAGCAGTTGCACAGAATCTGTTAGACAGTTGACTTTGGGACTTGAAACTCCTTGGTGATGCTGATGGTAGATTTCTGTAAACTATACTTGCCAACTTCTACAGTTTGCCTCTAAAATGTATGGGAGTAGTAGCCCTTTTTATGACTTTATTGGCAATTGACGCATTTTTACAGCTTTGTGCCAGATTTAAAGCAGTACAGATTTTCACCACATGCATGACGAAGCGTATATTGCATTATATTGTAATTTGTTGGTTATAAAACTTAACACTTCTGGCTGTACTGAGCTAATTGGTATACAGTTAAGTGATAGGCCAGATCTTATCTGCGCATCTGTCCATCAGTATCATGCCTTCCCTTCACTGGGCTGTAACAAAACATAACATGTGGACTGATTTTGTGGGATTTAAAATTTGATTGCACCAAAAGTGACTTCTATGATAACCAGCAGTAATTGATGAGTGCTACATAGCCACAAACATTCAGTAATGGACCGCATGAATTGGAAAGTCAACTCCTTCACATAAATTATTTATGTTATTCTCGTACTATGGCTGTGGAACCAAGTTTCACATTTGTTGTGGCAGGATTTTTTTTATAGTTCATTCTATGACGTGTAAAATGGGACTAGCTCTAGTCTTCTTGTGGTGATTCCAGGAATTTGCTGATTTAAATATTTTATTGGAATTTCAAAATTGAAAACTGTGTCTTTGTTTTTCCAAATGTATATTTTCTTCCAAGTGGTCAGCTCATGCTGCTTTGTTGTTTGTTTTAGGAGTATAGGAGTGGGATTTATATAATGATTTTTAATCCAGAAAGTGAGTTCCTGGAACCATCACAAGAGGGCTACAACAAATCAGCAGTCAAAAGTAGAGGTGATTTATCTAAATCACTAAACCTGGAGAGGTGATTTATGAAACATGTTCTTAGTGATTAATATAAGTGGTTATATTGGTCACTAAATGATTCAAATTCTTCCCAAATTATTAAATTACACTGTGTAATGTTAATGCCACATTTCACGTGGTTCCATCAAATAAAATAACTGACATTAAATGGAAGTTGAATTACAATAGCTTCAAATGTGTGCCATTCAGCTGCTAAGCCGAGGAAGTAGGAATTATAAACTTGCTTCATAAGTGTTTTAGCTTGCTTTAGATACAAGCCCTAACTATTTAGGCCATAGAGATTTTTGTAAAAGAGGAAGAAATATTTTTTTTTTAAATATATTAAAACAGCAACTTTTAGTAATTTGAATAAACACTTTTTTCACTCTTAGGCTGTAAATAAAGTACTCTAGAGAGGGATAGTTATATAAATATTTTAATCGCATAGAGACATCACCGTTACTCTTAGATATTTTTACTGGTTCTGGTCATTTCTGCAAATTGCAAGTTCATAACAGTCCAATAGATTTGTAGAAGGCTGTTTAGGTGATAATATAAGCAGTAGGATTCTTATTTTACTGATGCTTTTAAGGTACTTCTCTCTTTTAAAATATGTGTGTGTTTTAAAGCTGTTTGGTAGAGGGAGTAGCCACAGTGAGATAATCATAAGATGCAGCTGACTAAGATTGAGTTCCCAAGCTTGAAGAGGGTGTTGCGAGCAAAGAAGAAAGAATGGATTATGAAAATCGGCCTCAAGATTTAGGATGGTGCATCAGGAAGCGATTCACTCGAGGAGAAGATGCTAAATGGTGAGAAAAGGAAAGGAATAATAAGAGAATCTTCAGTTTTCCTTGAGGGTTTTGTGTTGTTGTTAACAATGCCATGTCGCTGCTTGAAGATTTATTTGCTAGTTAAATGTTGAGCATTTTTGAATATCAGTTGAATGCACCAGCAGGAGAGAAAAGTTGAATCAGAAATAGCTCTCTAATGGGATAAAACTAAAGGCTTAAAGCTGATGTCTTCGGAGTGAATGCAGTTGTAACAAATTATTTTAATCTTAAATGCATTTTTCTCTCTTAGTAGCTACTTTTATAGAGATTGCTTTGATATTATGGATGTACACACATTAGCAGCCTATTGTGATTTTTGAGTAAGCGTAGGCTTTCACGGCCGGTGTTCGTAATTCTAAAAGAGTCTTCCGGGCTGATTTGCCGTGGTCTGCTGGAGTATTTGGATCCAGACGTTTCGTCCACTACTGTGGTGGACATCATCGGTGGCGTTCTCGAAGTCTTCTTGGTGAAGGTACAGTTGTGTCTGAGGCGTCGACTGTCCGGGATGCAGTATTTATACATGGGGGGGTCTTCTCTGATTGGCTCGGGGCTCGCTGAGGCAGTGCGGTAGGTGGGAGGGGCCTAGCTGCATACTTGGCACTACTAGATTCTGATTGGTTCGTGTTGTTTGACTGTCTGTTAATGCCATCGATGATGGGGTACCAAGTTTTGTTGAGCTTGAGGGCTTCTTCCTTCCTATTGAAGTTGTTGGAATGCTTATAAATTTCTATGGCTTCGCGCTGTAGTCGAGCATGGTAGTGTGGGATGTTAGATAGAATGCTGGTGTCCTGAAACTTGATGACATGCTCCCCTTCCGCTTCTATAGCATTTTCAGCGACCGCTGACTTTTCAAATTGTCCAAGACGGCGCATCTCTTGTGTTCGTTTAGTCTGGTGTTGATACTGCGTAGCGTCGTGCCAATATATACTGCAACACATGAGCAGGGGAACCAATCAGAATCTAGTAGCGCCGAGTATGCAGCTAGGCCCCTCCCACCTACCGCACTGCCTCAGCGAGCCCCGAGCCCATCATAGAAGACCCCCCTGTGTATAAGTACTGCATCCCGGACAGTCGACGCCTCAGACACAACTGTACCTTCACCAAGAAGACTTCGACCATGCCACCGATGATGTCCACCGCAGTAGTAGACGAAACGTCTAGATCCAATTACTCCAGCAGACCACGACAAATCAGCCCGAAACACTCTTTTAGAATTATTGTGATTTTGTTCTGTGACATATCAGAAATCTCATTATTAAGATGTACCAGATTTTAATGCTAATACTCGTTGCAGATAGCAAATCTCGCATTTTATGGTTTAAAACACAAAGGATAGATGATGCAAATGTGCATTTTAGCACACATTTTGCTTTTATGCACCTTATATTCTGTAGCAGATGTAGTTCTTCTATACAAAAGCACATCTCCAAGTTTACATACTGTTGCAGGATGATCTAGACCTATTGTTTATTCACTTCTTGGTAATAATTAAAGGAAGTTGGTGTTTCTCCACAACCCAATTGCTTTTGAAACTAGCACACAGTGAAGCAAATAATTAAGTTATGGAAAATGAATCAACTGAATCATTACTTCAGTTACCAAATTATTGGCAGGGCATGCTTCGAGGACCCATTGTCTGTTTATCGGCAGAAGAGAGATAAAGCTCACATTCACCATCTCCTCGCCAGATGATGCTACAGATACCCAGGGCAGAAAGAGATTGGGGAATCACCAGTTAATCAACCAGCAGCCAAAAAATGGGGACAATAGATCCACGAAACATGCCAGTAATTTGGCAAGCGCAGCTATATGAATGCTTAACGTTAGTTCATTTTTCATAATTCATTTATTTATGTACTGTTTCACTTGTACAGACCCTTTAACTTCTATGGTCATATTGGGGGCTTTGAATTTATAAATAATTGATGGTGTTAGTAACTTTTCTGGAGGTTTTAACTTTTATTTTATTCGTTTTCGTCAGGATACACACATACATTCACTCGCACATTCATACTGACAAACTCTGCAGTGGATAGAGAATTATTCTAAATAAAGAAAAATCCCCCTACCCCCTCCAACTGGCAATTGAACCTGCGTCCTGGTGTTTTAGATCTTGCACCATGACAGAAAGATATGGTGCTTAAGGGCTAAATAAATAAATGCATTATTTGTTACTGGAAAAAATTCTGGTAAAAACCTTTTGTAATGATTAAATAGTCATAAGAATGTATTAAAATGAAGTTTTTAGTAATAATATGAGTGAAAATGATAATGGTAATAATGTTAAAAAATGCATACCTACATAGTCAATATTAAATGAACATGATAAGAGCTTAACAGATCTGAAAGCAATCAGATGAGCTAATAAAACAAATGAAACCCAATTTAGAATCTAAGAAGTAGAACAAATTCCTTGACCCAAAACAAGCATCAGAAAGTGTAGAAATTCCTTCAAAATGATTTCTTTATATTTAGGCCCCCCCTGCAAAAAAAAAAAAAAAAAAAAGGGATGGGGGAAGAAACCATTACATTGCATATTCTGCTTAGTACTATTCCACTAAAGGAAATGCTTTTGAAATTATTATTTCCTCAATTACTACTATGTTAAGTGCTTTTGGTTAGCATCTTTGAAAGGAAGAAATATTTTAGTAATGCATTTTTAATTGAATAGTGCAGAAATCAGCTTAAAGTCATTTACTCCCTGGAAACAAGCATTTAAATGATTTACATACCCTGTCTTCAGTAGGTTAAAAAATTGCAAACAGGACAGACTATGAACAAAACGAGAGAACTTTTAAACACCATTTTCAAGTATATGCTAAAAGCATTAAGCTAACTATTTTTTCTTTACATATAGTCATACTTGCCAATTTTTACGGTTTGCCCATAAAATGTATGGGATCAGAGGATTTCTTCTGAGTTTACAGGCTTTGTAGGCAGATTCAAAGTGTTACATATTTTCAGCATAGTCCATGACAAAGCATTAAATTCTATTGCATTATGTTGTAACTTAGTATTACAGACTCATTCTCTGCATATCTCTCAACTCATTACATTCTAAATTGCTGTGCAGTAAATGTGTCCACCCACTCTTACTTTGAATGCTTTCTTGATCATTTCAAACGTTCTTTTAAGATATACATATGAGGGAACTTAATAAAGCAAAGTGATGGGTAACAAGATTACATTGTGTCAGGTTTAAATACACAACTTCACTAAAGTGCCACCTTTACCTTGTGTAACTAGAAGCTTGTTTTTGGTGCAGTTATCCATTGCCAGTTAGGTTCCGACTCTAAAGCTATTAGCTGGGGATGGAGCAACTACTGCAAAACAAGTTTCTAGTTACACAAGATGAATATGTAACTTTTAATGAACTTTGTATACCTAAACCTGACTCAGTTTAATATTATTATTCTTTAAAGGTATTCCTCTTTTTTAACTGATTACTCTCCTCTTTGTAGGGCTTATACCCCCAAGGAATTACAGGCCAGTGCCTTGGGTCAACAGCCTGTTGAGGAGCAAGCAAACTCCAGATCATACCATATCAAGGATGGTTCAGGCAGTAACATCTGTGGCCTACATTCTGGAGGTCCTGCTTTCAAACCCCCAGGGCTCACCAATCCAACTGAAGTTTATTTTTAGAGGTTTTCCTTGGTTGCTGGGCAAATACTGGGTTGGGTAATTTGTTCCACAAATTTTCCTATCTCCCTTTTATCATTATATGTATTTCACTCTTCTAAGATATTACAGAGAGAGCCAAGAAAACTACAAACCGGCTACGCAGTGCTTTTCCCGTCCGTGTCCTCGGCGCTTGTTGCCGTCTGCCACTATCATAGAAGGGCGCGGATGAAACCATACAACATTTTTACTTTCTCTGCTATGTACAGTAAGTAGCGGAAGTATTGTATTCCACCCAAAAATTCCATACCGAGATTTCACCAGAAATATATGTTTTGAGGCCCCCTGAATCAAAAAAAGCATTTTTGGAAACATGTCCGCGTGTGTGTGTGTCTGACTGTCTCTGTGAACAGCATAACTCAGAAACGAACAGTCAGATAAACACCAAACACTTGGTATTTAGGTTCAGTATCTTCCAGAGATGCGACACGAAGGTTTTCAAGAAAATCCCCCACTCCAGCTTACCCTTTACGTGGAACATTTTTTGAAAATTTTAATTTTCTCAGAAATGGCTCTTAACGATTTTTATTAAAATATCATATATAAGATACTTTCATGAAAAATAAAATGTATATCTTGAATTTTCTGGGAATGTCTCCAAAAGTATTCATTGTGAACGACTTTTGCATAACTGGTAAACCATAAGAGATAGACGAAATTTTACTACAAAAAATGTAGATCACATTAAAATACACAATTTATGTCATATACATTTTTTTTTGTTGAGTAAACAATTTTCGAGATATTGCTTGTTATTCCCTTAAATTTTCCAATAGTTATACTTTTTCTCAAATGGGAATTCGTTATTCATTTTTTTTTTGTCCTGGACATGCAAAGAGAATGGAATGCGCCACATAGCAACCAGCTCTTAAAATATTTGACCATCGCTTAAAGCCTACCATATTTCCCTTGCACCTACAAGAAAATTAGCAATAAGATTAACATCTCGATTAACATGAAGCATATGGAGAATAAGCGTTTGTAAAAATAGTGTGTACAAGAGTAGAGAAAGTCATGTGAGTGTAACACATCAGATTTTTAAATTTACTTTTAAAGGCTTTACTTACCAACTTTATGAAAGGAGATGCTGAAACTGGCCACCGTCGTCCATACGTTTTTGGCACCTCTTTAGGAAACTATCCATCACTCTCGTAGTTCATGTTGAGAAATGCTGGAAATTTCCTGGCGGATATTTTGTTTTAATTCTTCCAGGTGTGTGGGTTTGTCTTATACACTTTGTTTTAATTTATCCCAGAGATAGAAATTGCAGGAGGTTAGGTCGCGGGACCGAGGGTGCTACAAATCTCTACTAATAATTCTGTCCTCAAACACACCTTCATAAAGTTGTTAAGTAAAGGCTTTAAAAGTAGTTTTAAAAATAGTGTATGGTTTCATCCATGTCTTTCTATGATAGCGGCAGACAGCAACGACCGCCGAGAACGCGGACAGGAAAAACACAGCGCTGCTGGTTTGTAGTCTTTTGGCTCTCCCTGTACTTTCATTTAACTCCAGTATTCTGTAGCAATATTTTAAGGCTGTTCTTTGCACCTACCCTATTTACATTTGTATAACATCCTTTTGATGTCCTCGGTAACCCAAAATCTGTGCACCAGGTTAATGAGTTTCCAACATTTATAAAATCTCCAAGTTTTAAATAACATTCTGGCTTCTATCACCATATTATACAGGTGAGTCACCTGAAAATAACGCTGCAAATATCTCACTCAAAAATAGGAATTTAAAAGCGACTCACAGGCATGAACATAGGGGAGGAGCCCATTAAAGTAGATGATATAGGGCATTCAAAAATTCAAGTGAATGTGTTTTTCAATGTATGCTTAGGTTTTTTAAATGGAAACCTCATATTATTTTTTTATGCAATTGATAACAGAAAATAACATTAAGAACAGCTTTTGTCGCATTATAATACGTCAATCACCTTGTGATTAACTGTAACGTGACGTTTGCGCTTGAGACTCGACACAGTTGAACCCAGGATGTGCAACTGATGTGTATTTTGCATATCTCGAGCATCAACTTCACGTTACAATTTCTTGGGATGTTATATTCCAGATTATAAATTGCATAAAAATAATATGGGGTTTCCATTTAAAAAAAAGGCATAAGTTTATTCATTCATTCATTCATTCATTATCTGTTTACCCTCCTCTTATGTAGGACTTACACCCCCCAGGACTTACAAGCGGGCGCCTGGGGTCAGAGGCCCGTCGAGGAGCAGACACTCATGGATCAGACAGAGCATCCAGGATGGGTGATCAGCCCGATACCTGGTATGGGATGAAGGAAGTAGATGAAACGAAATGTTGGTGAAATGGATGAAAGGAAAGGTGATGATGGAGCAGTTGGTGGAATGAATGGCGGGGGAAACCGGAGAACCCGGAGAAAACCCGCCCAGACGCCGCTTCGTCCACCACAAATCCCACATGCAGGTCCCTGGGATTGAACCCGGGCCGCCTCGGTGGAAGGCGAGCGGTCTAACCACTCGGCCACGGCGCCGCCTGCATAAGTTTATGTTGAAAATAATATTTTCTCATGTTTTTGAATGACCTGTATCATCTACTTTATTGAGTCCCTCCTCTACCATCACTTTAAATGGTTATTTTCGTTTTGGAGACATTTGCAGTGTTAGTTTTAGGTGACTCACTCTGTATACTCTCTCTAGTCATTGAACTTCCATTTCTGCTTTGATTGCTGATATAACTGCAGATCCCTTTCCAAATGCTAATGATTCCTAAATAAATAAAGTCTGGTGCCACTCTATATTGCTTTCCTATCATTAACCATTTTCCATTGTTTGCTTAGTTTGCCACCTTTGTTGAAAAGCATTATTTGGGTTTTTTCTTGGTTCAAATTTAAACCCATCTTCAATATTTACCTATTTCCTTAAGTGCTATTTGCAAACCTTTTACTACAGATGAATTAACTACCAAATCATCTGCAAATAGGCAGCCCTAGGGTTTCATGATTATTGTATATTTTTACCCTATGCTGAAAAACTTATTTGTTGTTGAATTAGAAGTAACATCGCTCTTCTAACACAGCATTCAAGGATGGAAACATTTGGAAAATAGCCGTAGTCCCTATATGATTCAGTTATATGCAATAGAACCTCCAATTATCCTAATGTATACTTACTGTCTGGATTAATTAATCCTCCTCTGCCTGAAAAGTAATTCTGTTCCAAATACAGGAAGTTAAAAACTTATACGAACTAGAGCAGGCTGTTTCTGTAAACTACATATTACAAGATTTTCCATACAAATAAAGATTTCAGATTTTTTTCATCATTTGCAACAATATTTCACAACAAATTAGAACCTTATATTTTCACTCATCTCGTCGTTTGAAATCTATACATGTGTCGTTTCACCATTAAGATAATTTGAGATAAAATTAAAGTTGACAGATAACAAGGAAAGATTCTTTCCTGATAACTACATTAAGCGAGAGCAGATAATATGTAGATGACAATAAGTGGGAAATTTGTTGTTACAAAATTCATGTTGGGTATAGCAGAAATGCCTGTTACCATGTCAGTGGGAAGTTATACAGTGAAACCTGTTCAAGATGGAAGTGACATAAACCTAAATGTTTTTTGTTTTGGTAGGTTTCCCAATTATTCAGATATTCCAGATATTTTTCCTGTGTATAGTTTTAGGATTAATTGCAAACATCATGCCAATTATATCAATATCATGCATTTTAATAAAAGTAACTTGCCTTGAGTATGTGTATAGTTTTATATCCACTGCATAATCCAGTACATATTGTATGTTACATATGTTATTTCAGTCTCTCTCTGTCCTTTCAACAACACATTCATCACAAAACTAATTAAAAAATTTTACCCCATACATTTCAGTCTCTTTGTTATTGCATTAACGTATCCATCACAGCACTAAACTAGAAATCTTAACACTATACACTATGTGAGGATCTTGTTTTTTCAAATATTATTATTATTTATTATTATTTTGGAAACTTCATAGGCCTGTCAGCCTCAACTGCTTTGTGTTTTACTCTTCTTTAAGCACTCCTTCGCTACACACATTTTCAACTATATCCCCTTTCTTTTGTCCTTGACGTGGTCTCTACTCATATGTATGTTCACAAAGATCTCATTTACCTTAATGACCTACATTTGCAGATTCCTCAACAGTACAGCATGTTAAAAAAAATATGCAGTTTTCTTGGAAGCACAGCATATCCCAAAACAAATGTGTTTTAGTACTGCATATTTCCATTTTAAGTAATCGCAGACAGTTTGTGTTTCCATATTGAGCAGTTTCTGTATTATTCAGGAAAAATTGCACATAAAATATAGGATTTTCACTGGGACAAACTTTTTTCTGAAACTGACATGATTCTGGCTTACTCAGTGCCTGATTTGGGCAGGTTTCAATGCAATTTGTCTCAGGAAAAGGTATTTTGTTTGAAAAGTGTAGCATCCTCTATTTGATTTAGTACTACATGTTGGATCTTACTTTTCTGCACTTTAATAAAGTGGTTGAGTAAATTAAAACATCACTTTCAAGCCAAAGTACAAATAAAATAATTGTAATATTGCCAGCTGTGAATAATCACTTGTCTGAGGGCCTGAATTCAAGTCTGGGGCTTTCATTATCCTGCCAAAACAATAGTCAGGTTAGAGGTCTTTGGATTCCAGGCTTATTTGAACCATAATTAATCATCATTACTTTATTTATCTATGCAGATCTGTGCTGTTAAACCCAAAAATGTTGCAGGTAGTGAATGGATAATGGGGTAGAAGCTTATTTGGCAGATGTGTTTGTTAACAGCAATATGAGTACAGTTACGAAAGTGTGCACTCTGCTAATCATTTTTTTTTTGTTTGTTGATTTTCAATAAGTGCATATTATCATTGTTCAGCATATCAAAATATCCAAGTTAAAAGAATATCTTGATGTGCTGTTAATATATGATGAAGCAAGCCATATTTCCCATGCAGCTCGATAGCTTTATGCAGAATGATACTCAGAAAAACTCATACGAAATTTAGAAAGATGTATGGCGATCTGTCAGCAGGTCTGTGATACCAGCAGTCGTAATCATTGGCAGTAATGCCTTGATGAAATTAGCAGCGTAGAGATTTGATGGAAGAAAAGCCTGGTCGCAGCAGTTGCAGCATTGCTTGTGAGGTTGGGGTATCATATTGGAAGGTGCTTCAGTAATTACATCCATACAACATCCAGCATCATATCTCATCTGAAGTGTGTGTCCTTTCTTCATCATGAAACAATAACTAGCAGGTATGCACACAACAGATCAAGGGTATGAGTGGATTCTTTTCTCTTTTTTTTTTAACCTGTATCATGTACTTATGGTGCATAATGCTATGTAAAGCAGAGCTTTGCAAAGGCATGGGTCATGTAGTGTCAGCAAGATTAATACAGTTGGTGATGAAGTGTCCTGTTTGTGAGTAGTGCTGGCATTAGTGAATACTAGCAGTGTAGTGTTCATTCACATCCTTACTCACTACTTGTTTCACTAGCTACTGCAGTGTCAAGCAGTGTGCAATATTATTATTCTCACTCTGTGCATGCTATGCAGATTGGAATTGTCATCCCTTAAAGCCTTTAAATCTGATGTAGGTTTAAGAACATGGGAATTAAAGAAAAATTACATTCTAGCTTTAATAAAAGCAAGCAGCTTTCAGAGCTTAAAAATGCAATTTATAAAAGATTTATAAAGTTTGTTATAGGTTTGCACCAAAATAAAGCAGCAAATACAATGGGATGGGTGGGTTAAAATGTTTTAACGAGTATATCTCTATTTTTTATTGTTTTCAAGAAAAAGCTTATTTCAGCTATAATTTAGCAACACAATGGGTTTCTGCTGCCAAAAACCCATGTGAGTGAATGAACAAACGAATGAATGAATTAACTTTATTTTTACATCTTTTATACACAATCCTTTTTTACAATATTTCACTTGTAAATTAACTTAACCTATGTACACATTTTTTGCCAGCTATGTTCTACCTATATTGCTCATTTTGCCTGTCACCCTGGCCTTATGGCTCAGCTGAGCAGCCCTTGCTACCCTTAATCACCTATGATCCATCCTCTCTCTGTTTGCCCTTCTACCTTTCTTATCTCACTTTTTTAACCCATTTCTCCTTTACTTTCTTTAAAAACTCCCTCATGTTGTTATTTTTTCTTTCTTCTTTTGTTGTCAACATTTTAATTGCTACTATTTTTCCATCCATTTTTCAACACATACTTTGTGCCTCTATTCCGTTAATCCTGTGCATTTTGTCATATAATGCTCTGTGCTTTCACTGCCTCCGCATAGTTCACAAATTCCACTTTTTTTGCCTCTTAGCCCTCTCAGGTACATTGGTCCTGTTCTCATCCATACAAACGCTTCTTTTTCCGCTCTGTTACAATAATCCATATACCCTTCTCTACCCCATTTCCTTTTTACTAAAGTATAGAACCCTAGTGATTTTTTATTCTCTAAGCTTCCCCGGATCTCTTGTCTTTCTATATCCTCCACTCTGTTTCTTACTGTTATCCAGAAGCCATTGCTGTTTCTTTCTCCTGCTCTCCAAATGTCTCCCATCCCTATTATCTCCATAATTGTTTCTACTCCTGCCCACCAGCTATTTTTATTTTTCATACTCTTTTGTTGTTCCAAACATATGTTTGAAATTTTCCCTTCATCTTTTTTCAAGCATCTAAATCAAAATTTCAATATCCTTTCTTATTCTTCTTCCTAATTCCACTAATGCTACTTCACCTGGTGCTGATCTTGGTAACCCCAATAGTTCTTTATAGAACATCTATAGCTCTGGTCTATTTTTCTGCTTAGTTTAGATCCCCCCCAAATTTCAATTGCATATAGCATTCTTGCTTCTACCAGTGCCTCATACATTCTTTCTATCCATTTAGTCGGCATTTCTAATTTGTATTTGCACATTCTTACTCCTGTCATTGTCGCCTTTCCTTTAGCCATGACCTTCGTGTTATGTGCCGCCCATTCACTGTTACTGCTTATGCTCACCCCCAAATAATCAAACTGCTTGAGAACTTCTAACTTTAAACCCCCCATCTGCCATTTTTCTACCTTTTTAAATTTATTTCTTCTTTTAAATACCATAACTTGATTTGTTTATATTTACTTTAATTCCCCATTCTTCACAGAATTCCTGTATTCAATTGATTGCTGTCTGTAGCCCAATTACCATTATAGCCCAAACCTAGTGTCTCTCTAATTGCTATTATGGGCCGGTGCAGATTTTTTCTTTGACTCTAATATGTATATACCATGTGAGTGCTAATACCACCTTAGCTCTGTATGCATGAGCATGTTGTCAGAGAGGGGAGATGGAGGACAAAATGTTTTGTAAATAACTTTGTGATCATGCGGATCTTTATCACATTTGTATGGGGAATTGAACTTGGAGGTAATTAATGCTACAATGTGATTGGTTGGTTGATTGATTGTATCTAATGTTGCGCTATTGGTAATGAAGCTTGGGAGTATAGCTATCAGCTCACCCAATAGCACTTCATCGGAATTAAAATATTGGCCATTGGGCCAAACAAATGAAAGGCTGAAGATCCAATGACTGGACTGTGTGACAGGTGCCAGAGCACCTCCCAACCATATTTCACCATTTTGGTACAGACAAAAGCTGCAACATGATACAAGCATTGTCATGGAGCAGAATGTCATTTGCAGCATAACGCAACTTCACCAATGTTCTTTCATATGATGCAGGATTCACAATGGTCCTTTATGTAAGGAATTCCACCAACTGGATGGCCACTAGAATATTTTTTGCAGATTGCATCACTTTGAATTTCTTCTTTGCTGGGAAATGAGAATGTTTCCACTACATTGAGGCCAGTTTTGTACGAGGCGTGTAGTGCTATACCCAAGACTCATTACCAGTTACAATTTCTTCCAGAAAAGCATGCTGTTCTGCAGCATAATGCCATAAGTGATCCAAGCATGTCATCACTCTCCTTTCTAGTCATTTGTCAGGTTCTTCTGTATCCAACGGGCACTAACTTTGTGAAAATTCAGTACTTTATGTATGGTATTATGCGTGGTGGTATAAGAAATATTGAACAACTCTGACCAGTTTCACAGTTGGATCCATTGGTCATTTAGAATTGTATCTTCAATGGCTATGGCATTCCATTGAGTTGCAGCTGTTACTGTGGCAAGTCAACAAGTTCATGCAACATCTTTCAAAGAATGTGTACCACCTGGAGATATTGCTACAGTGCAAACAGTCTTGCACAAATATATCCAATATTGCCCTGTGTTTTACACTCAGGTTTTGTCCTTTCACCCACAAAAAACGAACTACACATCTTTGCTCTTCACAATCTGATGACAATAGCATGCATGCCATCTTTGCAACATAGTTCTTGTGCCTTTAACAAGAGCTATACTTGGTCGAACACATTATGTCTTTAGCAGGAACTTCAAACTATATATGTGCAAAATTTCACTGTCCCAGTCATAACATTACGGGAAAAATTGATGTGTGTTACTTAATAATCCACCCTTGTATTAGACTGAGCATATTAATAATTAAGTATAAAACCTGCATAACTGGGAAAGAATTCTTGGCATGACTTACTGTGTTACTTGGTAAGATGTAAGAAATTGCAGAGAGAGGTTTTTCCTTCTTTCAGCATCTTCTAATGATGCAGCACAAGATTTTGAAGAAAATGCCCAAAATTATAATTGGTGAATCATAAGAAGTAGACATAATCTTACTATGCAAAAGAATGTAGATTTGGTTTAAGTCCACAGTTTTTTTTTTGTGGCGGTAACCATTTCTTAACCAAAGATATTCTTTGTCACTTGTTTAAATAAACATTTTTCAAGTGGTAAGTCGCGATTTGTTTTTTTCTTGTGGTTATGTGAGGAGAATTGAATTTCAAAGTTATCACATAGAGATCCACTTCCTAAAAAATCTAGCTGTAGCTTTAGTCTTCTCTACCCTTCTTATACTTACAATAAAATGTGTAATGAAAGTTTATCTTGATTAACAAGATGTAGGTACAAGATTAAACTTTTTAACAATATTTATTTAAGGTGAGTCGGAATTGTTACACTAACATCACTAAGTTTACTCACTTAACATGTTTCGGGAAACGGTTGTTCCCATCCTCAGAAGCTAATCCGACTGGCCCATGTTGTTGGTGTTTCCGTTTTGTGGACTGAATACTGTGGTGGCATCTTGTGGTGGTGAAATGTACTTCCAGAGGGGACTTGGTGGCGGCAAATCAAAATTCATTAGATGTGTGTTGTGTTTTAGTATGGTGATCTCACAAGCATCATTTTTAACAATAGTTTGTGGAAGAGCGAGTAGAGAAAGTCATGCAAATGCAGCAAAGATTTTCCTTTAAAGATTAAACATTTTGTCAGTGTTTATCAAAATTATCACAGCATTTGTACAGGATGAGTCATATTTATAAATTTCCTAATGGTCTATCCACTGTATAAGATAGTCCTTTAAAGTTGGTCTAAAGAGGATAAGTTGTGGAACTCATAGATTGTTGAAATAGTTTGTCTCCAATAGTTGCATATGTGCTTATACGAGGGTTTTTTTTCAACTTCTGTTGGGGCATAACAGAAAGACAAATGTGAATCACAAAATGATTTTATTACCAGGGGTTAAGTACAGTCACAGTTACTTTTCCACATTGTCACTGTGAAGATTAAGGCATTTGTCATATCGATAGATGAGCTTTCCAGTACTCTCTTAGAAGGTTGGTGCCAGCATATGCAGATAGGTCTTCAGTTCTGTATTTCCAGACCTTTCTTCAGCTGCTGAAAAAGATGAGTCACTCGGTGCTAGATCTGGACTGTATGCTGGATGATCAAACACTTCCCAATGAAAGTGAGTAAGCAGCTGTTGGTTTACTGCAGCAGTATATGGTTTTGCATTGTCATGAATTAAAACAATTCCAGATGACAGCATACCTCTTCTTTTGTTTAGAATGGCGCTCTGCAGGTGACTAATGTCTGACAGTACACTTTTGCAGTGATCGTAGTCCCTGGCTCAATAAACTCCATGAGCGACACATCTTTCTGATCCCAGAAAACACTAGTCATGGTCTTCCTGTTGCTTAAAGTTTGTTTGAATTTTTGGGGTGTGTGTGCGCATCCATTGTTTCGATTGTTCTTTTGATTATGAATTGTAGTAAACAATCCGCATTTCATCCCTTGCCACATTGGAGTTAAAAAACTCTTCCCCATTATCTGCATAACGTGTGAGAAAGGATAAGGCTGATGCTATGTGCCATGCTTGTGGTTCTTGGATAGCTTTTTGGGAACCCAGTGTACACAAAGTTTTCAATAGCCTAAGTGTTCTGTATCAATTGTGTACAGAGCTGGCCTTGAAATGTCAGGAAAATCCACAGACAACTAACTGATGGTAAACCGTCTCTCTCAAACCACTTGATCAACTTGCTGAAGAAAGTCTTCACTAGCGACAGACTTGTGTCCTTGTCCACCTTCATCATGAACATCAATTTGGACTTTTTTAAATTTCTTACACAACCTCTCACTCATAATTAGTAATTATTGAGTCGATTGTAACACTACATCACTTACTTGTTTTTATAGTGCTGCATGCTGGTGGGGAACAGGGTTGAAACTGTTTTGTTTTTTGTAACTATTTGTGTGTGTGGGTTTCCTGTAGATACTGAATGTTAAGTGGTTTTCTTTCTTGATGATTTTAAGGTCAAGGAAGGGGAATTGTCCATTCTGTTCTTTTTCCATTGTAAAATGTATGGATTTTTCCTGAAGGTTCAATGATTTTAGTACGTCTTCCAGGCTATTGCAAAAATATCATCAATGTAGTGGTACCATCGTTTGAATATCCAGGGGTAAGCCTTCGTGACTCTTGTCTCTATATTGCTCACTCATAGTTTGTACTATAAACACAGCTCATTATATGATGAATTTCTGCTGAATTATTCCCTTCTGCCTGTAGAAAATGAATGACATTTTGCAACTTGCACTTGGCAGGAGAATCAATGATATCGGCCATGTTGAAGTGCTTGTAGCTTGGCTCCAACTGATGGATTGAGCTTGGCCTTGGCAGATATTATGGTGAAGTAGTTGCGCAGTAGCACAGTGTACAGATCTGCCTCCTTATGCTTGTCTGGTCATGTAGCAGAGCGATTAGAGGTTGATAAAAAAATAGCCCTTGTATTTTGCTGGTGATCCCTAAGAGGTAAACAATCATTGAAAAGTAATTACTACAAGTGATCTACTACTTTCTTCACCAGTTTAGGATGAATATCTAATACTGTAACTAAATTGTTGTGTCAGTTCATTGAATCTGTCCATCTGTCTGGTCCACCTAAGTGTTGTGCCTGTACCATTCTTATTCAGCTATTCTAATAGCATCCACATAGCTCAATTGATCTGTAATTTTGTGGGCTTTTAACTGAAAACCACATTGCTTCGCTCTGAAACTCTCTTTAAACACCTGGTTGGTTGTCTGCCTTAGCAGCAAAGCAGTTGCAGCCAGTTTGCTTGCTTTCTTTGCTCATGTCCGTTTGTCTAGACTGCAACTCAGTTGAGTGGTTGTAAGACATTCAGGCCTAAAGGCTGGTTCACAACCAACGAGAACGGGAAAGTTGAAATACATGTATTCAAAAATGGGAGTGTCCACAACCGACGGGAAGCCTTCCCGGGCCCCGGGAACGGGAAAAAGAGTTGCCCAACTTTTAACTTTCTCGTTCTCGTTCTCGTTCCCGGGCACGGCATATTAGATCCCTATTGTGCATATTAGACTCTTCACTTTAGAGGTTATTCTAAGCGGCCGTGACATGAAACAGCCACTAGTGCTCTCTATAGTCGCAAGCTGGAAACATGAAACTGAAAGGAATTAGTAGTAAATGTGCTTCCTAACCTCAATCCGACACCCGCAAATCTAATCAACGTTGGTTCCTCTGGTGAAGGGATCATTTGTAGTTTGTTTATATGCAACTAAAAACTGGCTGTTACCTAAAAACAATGGCAAAAGCTACAAAGAACAGCTAAATCCGGTGGAAATGAAGAAAGAATAAACAATTTTAATGTATGCCATTAAATAAAGGAATGAAAGTTTGGCATAAGTAGAGGGATCGGAAATGTAATGAATATGCATTTAGATAATGTTTACTCTATCGAATTTTGACGTTGGCTTGGCTAAATTGGAAGTAGGTGAAAAAAGTCATTGGTCAGTTAAAAACAAATGAAATCCCAATGCGCAAAATCGACTTTCACTTTGTGATCGATATGCATTCCCGTTCTCGTTACCGGGCTGTTGTGAATCAAAATTTCTTGCTTCCCGTTCTCGTTTCCGTTCTGGTTACCGTTACCGGGTGGTTGTGAACCAGCCTTAACTCCAGAATTTCCTAACAATTGCTGCATTTCTTAGGGTAAAAAATAAACTCTAGAGAGTGAATTTTAATCCATCTTGTAGCATTAAACAACTTAAAAAGGAATTTTATGCACTGAAGCCACCAGCAATATAAAATCTAGAGCTGGAGTTAACTAAAAACTTGTAGGGTTTCACTTACCACACATATATTGCAGGAGCATGCTTTGTAGGTTGTTACCTACATTGTCAGCTGCTGTTAACTGGTTTGAACATCCGGTTCCCTCATGCGGCTCAATGAAGTTCCCCTGGCAACGGAGACTTAAACAAGATAGTATATAGTGGAATCTCAGTATAAAATACTTTTGAAAAGCATATGATTTATACTTTATTCTGAAAAGTATGTTATACTGAAAAAGGGATTTATCAAATACAAAACTTTGTTAAAATCTGACGACTTGTAATTGACAGATTTGCCAAATGCAAGAAAAATTAGAGCATTATAATGCATAGTTATGTAGTTTTAATTAATTCTATCATTGCAGCCCTATTGAAGTTATTGTGTATACAAATAAATATATACACATTCATACCTATCTACAATCCACATATTTACACAGAATACATCACCAAATCAAATGACATGTTTTACTTTACACACAGGTCTTGAAGAAGTCATTGATTTTGGTTTGTTTTGACAAGTTCTGTTCCACAAACTGTTGAAGCTCACTAAGTGAGTTCAGAATGTTTTCTGGCACCTTGTCAGTTTTCCCCATGTATCGCCTTAACTGCTGTGATGCTTCATTGCATCAACAGAAGACGCACTTTCAGCTGCAGTTTTAACTTCTTCCTCTTCATTGCCATCACTGTTGTATTGAGGAGCTGCTGCAGTTAAAGACTCCACTATTTCCTTCTCTGTAAGATGATGTGTTGTCTCTGCCTTAGCATCCATAGAGACATTCTTCAAAGGTTAACGAGGATGACAGATCCAGTTCCTTTGCACCTTCTTTCCATAACTCAGAGACTTCAGCATCATCTGGTGCTGTAACTGGCTCAAAATTCAGAATGCCAGCTTTTCACCCAACCATTCACAATTGTAATTGCTTTCACATTCTACCAAGCCCCTGCTATTATCTGGATACCCTGCAGAATATTGACGGTGGGCACCTTAAGTTTTATGTTGATAAGCACATGTTGCAACAGATGTTTGTGAAGGCGAACTTTGGCATTCTGGATGATTCCTTAGTCTAGTGGCTGTAACATCGATGTGCAATTAGCAGGTAAGAATTCAAGGCTGATATTTTCTAACCTGCAGTTCACTTTATGTGCAGAGCAGTGTTTATGATGAGAATTTTTTCTTGTCTCTGCCCATCTTTTTGTCCACCTCAATGAGCCAGTCTGTGAATAGACTTTTCATCATCCATGCTTTGCTGTTGGCTATGTATTTCACAGGAGCGATGCAACACCTTTAAAACACCTTGTCTAAGCAAAGTGCCCTATTATGAATGGCTTCAGCTTTCTTGTACTTGTGGCTTTGCAACAGAATAATGTTGTCAGTCTGTATTTCAATTGCTTACTACCAGTACAGGTTTCACCCTTGTAAATCATTGTTTTATTTGGCAGTATTTTATAAAAACAAATGCGGTTTCATTTGTGTTGAAAATGTCTTCTGGCTTGTAATTTACGATGACATCCTTCAAATACGTTTCCTTCCATTCCTGAGCAGCTTTTACATTGATATCTCTTGCTTCTCTACTGACGGATTTCCAGGAAATGCTGTATCTCTTCTGAAAAAGAAAAAGCCAACCAGGATTTGCTTGGAAGTCTTTGACGTCCAATAATATTACAAACACCTTTGCGTTTGCTTAGAGCATTGGTCCAGAAACTGTTGCACCTTGGCCCTAAAATCTTTGAACCATGTGTCCACTGCTGCTTCCACTTGATGGAAATCACCAGCACAAATCATCTTTCTGTTGGGGCAGATTGTTGATCTTTCATACGCCTGAAGTATTTTCTCCTTGTCATGAAGTATTGTCAAAAGAGTGGGTTTGGTGTTATGCACCGTGCTACTTTGATCTGCTTAATTGTGTCTTCTACCTTCTTTATCAGCTCAACTTTCTGTTCTATTGAAAACTGCTTTCTTTTCTTTGCCTCCATTATGTTGTCAAAGTTAAACAACTCTTTCATCAATGATCAACCAAAATGCAAGGCACAAATTTTAACAGACAACTCTTAACGAATAAAAATACAAAACACAAACTTTAAGAACTGTCTTCCTCAACAAAAATGCAGGATGCCTTTAATAGCTTTAACTTTCTTCCTGTGCGTTAACAACAAAAACTACATGAAAACGAAACCTTCAATTTAAATGAAATCGTAAACGGAACTGCATTTGGGTTTAACCAATGCCATATCTGTGCAAAAATATCAAGTTGCCAGCCTACGAAAGTGGCTACACATTTGTTGGTATATAATTTTATCTTTAATAACTAATAAATTTATAGATTGACATGTTATAGACAGACAATATTTAGAAATCCTTTGAACAGTCTTGATGATTTGCTTGGAGAACAAAGAACTTAATGCAGCAGATACTGTACAGTTTGTTTCCAGACAACAGTTTGAAATTGAAGGAAAAATGTACTAATACGCATTATGTTATGACGTTTTTGTTCAAGAATAGATTAACTAACACTATCAAAGAAAACATATTTAATAAAAATTGCATACGTAATTTTGAATTATTCATAATTAACACACTAAAAATGAAAGTTCTTTGCATTATATGGTTTGGGATTTAAGCAGGGGATTTAAAAACTATACGTAAAAGCAAAATATGCGCTACAGTGAGGTGTGTTATTTTGAGATTTCACTGTATCTATCCACATCTGTAAAAATATCAAAGTTCATAACTTGATCTTCACGCCGCTTGCTGAAAATTATTTCCCATTTCTCCAACTCCTTGTCATTTCTCATGGTTTTTATCAATTTTATAACATTGTTTATGTTCTGATGTATGTTCCAAAAATAGTCAGCTAGTGCAGATTTGTCCATTTGCATTGATCCATTAGTATTTGATGTTTCTTAGATGTTCTTTTTATTAAACATTTACACTTCTTTTAGTTTTTCCAATTGTGATCTTGTATACAATACTATAGCTGTTCTTAGAGTGTATACACTTTTCTTGTACACTTAAATTGTCTTTCGAAACATGTCTGTGTTAAAATGAGTAGATTTTAAAGCAGTCTTTCAACACACTTTTCATAATTATACCTCTTATACTAAATTTGTCTGATTCTAGCTGACTCCTTCAGAAATTTTATATGGTACTCTTAGAATCAATTTACGAAGGAGTTTATTTTCTTCCGTCCTTCTACTTCACAAATCTCAATTGCAGATAGCCATCTTGATTCAACTATTCTTTAAATCTGTTCTCACATTAATCTTGGAAGCTGTGTGTAAGCATTTATCAACCAACTTTAATGCTGATTTTCCTTTTGCTGTGGCTATCACTTTGTTTCATTCCATCTTTCTGTGCTGTTACATTTTATGCCTAAGTGTACAAACTCTTAAAACAATTTGAACTTCTTTGCCCTGCAATAACCTCTAATGTTTACCTACTCTACCATATACCTTGTAGATAAGGGAAGTGTTGCATTCCACGGAAAACATTTCACAGATTTCAGTGGAAATACATGTTTTGAGAGCCACTGAATCCAGAAGCATTTTTAGAAAAAGGTGTGTTGTGCATGTGTGGATTTTTTGGGAATAGGGAATAGCTTGTGAATCACTTTTCATTTAAAAGGAATGTTATATAATTTTATACCTATAACTGATAAACCATAAGAGTTAGAAAAAACTTACTACACAGCAAATGTAGATCTCTTTAAAACATACAATTTATTTCAAATATCTTTTCATGTGTTATCAGCTATTCTCGAGATATTCTGTTGTTATTGGTTTGAATTTTGCAATACTATGTCATTTTTACTTTCTCTACTACGTATAGTAAGCAGGGGAAGTATTGCATTCCACCCAAAAATTCGATACCGAGATTTCACCGGAAATACATGTTTTGAAACCTCCTGAATCCAAAAAAAGCATTTTTGGAAACATGTCCGTGTGTGTGTGTGTCTGTGTGTGTGTCTGTGTGTGTGTATGTCTGTGAACAGCATAACTCAAAAACGAACAGTCGGATAAACACCAAACTTGGTATTTAGATTCAGTATCTTCCAGAGATGCGACACGAAGGTTTTCAAGAAAATCCCCCCACCCCATACTACCCTTTACATGGAACATTTTTCGAAAATTTTAATTTTCTCAAAAATGGCTGTAACGATTTTGATGAAAATATCATATGTTTAAGATAATGTCATGAGTAATGAAATGTATATCTCGAATTTTCTGGGAATGTCTCCAAAAGTATTCTTCATTGTGAACGACGTTTGCATAACTGGTAAACCATAAGAGATAGACAAAATTTTACTACACAAAAAATGTAGATCGCATTAAAATACACAACTTATGTCATATACATTTCTTTTGTTGAGTGAACCGTTTTCGAGATATTGCTTGTTATTTCCTTAAATTTTCCAATACTTATACTTCTTCTCAAATTCGTTATTCATTTTTACTTTCTCTACTACGTATAGTAAGTAGGGGAAGTATTGCATTCCACCCAAAAATTCGATACCGAGATTTCACCGGAAATACATGTTTTGAAACCTCCTGAATCCAAAAAAAGCATTTTTGGAAACATGTCCGTGTGTGTGTCTGTGTGTGTGCGTGTCTGTGTGTCTGTGTGTGTGTATGTCTGTGAACAGCATAACTCAAAAACGAACAGTCGGATAAACACCAAACTTGGTATTTAGGTTCAGTATCTTCCAGAGATGCGACACGAAGGTTTTCAAGAAAATGCCCCCACCCCAGACTACCCTTTACATGGAACATTTTTCGAAAATTTTAATTTTCTCAAAAATGGCTCTAACGATTTTGATTAAAATATCATATGTGTAAGATAATGTCATGAGAAATGAAATGTATATCTCGAATTTTCTGGGAATGTCTCCAAAAGTATTCTTCATTGTGAACGACTTTTGCATAACTGGTAAACCATAAGAGATAGACAAAATTTTACTACACAAAAAAATGTAGATCTCGTTAAAATACACAACTTATGTCATATACATTTCTTTTGTTGAGTGAACCGTTTTCGAGATATTGCTTGTTATTCCCTTAAATTTTCCAATACTTATACTTTTTCTCAAATTCGTTATTCATTTGTTTATGTCCTGGACTTGCAAAGAGAATGGAATGCGCCGCATAGCAACCAGCGTTAAAATATTTGACCATCGCTTAAAAGCTACCATATTCCCCTTGCATCTACAAGAAAATTAGCAATAAGATGGACATCTCGATATCTCGATTAACATAAAGCATATGGAGAATAGGCGTTTGTAAAAATAGATTGTACAAGAGTAGAGAAGGTCATGTGAGTGTAACACATCAGATTTTTTGGTATGCTGCCTACATACAGTTGTTTCCATGTCATGGGAAGAGCATGGAATTTTAAGGCCAGCTTATAGCCACTCGCTTTTAAACATTTGACTGTCACTTCGGTGTCCCTCCCCCCCTTGTACTTACAGTGAAATGTGTAAACTATCTTGCAAAGTTTAATGGTTAACATTAATAGTTTTGTGGAAGCTATATAAAACTGATTGTGGACAGAGAAAAGTCATGTGAATGTAACATTTGAGAACTTTAATCTTAATTTATTGCCATTTCTAAACATTATGATTTATAAATATCTTTTGGAAACTACAGTGAAGGTTTTTGACAGTTATATGCACAGATTGATATTTATGTTACTCTGGGTTCACTTTCTGCACCAGAACTTACTGGGACATGTTTCGGAGTCTGTTGTCTCCATCATCAGCCTAGATTCACTGCCGCACTTCCTCCAGTGATTTGTAGATGGCATTTTCCGGCTGGACGTACTGTACAATGAGATCTTTTCACGTGGAACTTAAAAAGTGTAATATATTGTGCTTAGTCGTATGTATGAATAATTTTTCCCAAATGGAGAGTTCTGCTAGCTTTCTAAGGGCCTTCAAGAGCTTCAGTTTCTCGGTCAAGTGATCTGTGGACCAAAAATGCTCGCAACTGCTGATTCTGCTGTTTGTTTATATTTCTGATATTTTCTTCCCTATGTACACTTTCTTGCAAACTAATTTTATAAATACCAGAAGTTTGATGTCAAGATTGCAAGAAAGTGTACTTTGAGAAGATAAAAAGGAACATAGACATAGGGTTTAAAGAACACATGAGAAATATCAAATATAAACAAACGGAGAAATCAAAGTTCTTAAAGGTCTTTAGAAAACCAGCAGGTCTCTCCATTTGGAATAAAGAAGTTCATACGAGGGTAATCCCAAAAGTAAGGTCTCCAATTTTTTTTTAAAATACAAAGAAACTTTTATTGACAACAAATGGTACATAGTTATGAAGCTTTAGCATTTGTCAATTTTTCCATATAATCGCCATTTCGGTCGATGAATTTTTGTAGACGCTGTGGCAGTTTTTGTATGCCCACGTCATACCAGCTTGCCGCCATGCTCTTGAAAAAGTGATGGACCTCATTTTTCACTTCATCGTCATCACCGAAGCGCCTTCCAACCAAGTGTTCTTTCAACTTGGGAAACAAGTGGTAGTCACTGGGTGCTAAGTCCGGACTATAGGGTGGATGGGTGATGGTTTCCCATCCAAACTGTTGCAGAAGATTCATGGTTTGACGGGCGGTGTGGGGGCGAGCATTGTCATGGAGAAGGCTTATGCCCTTGCTTAACATTCCTCTTCTATGGTTCTGGTTGAGTTTTTTTAATGTCTGACAATACCTGTCGGCATTTATTGTTGTCCCAGGGTCCATAAGGTCGACCAACAATATCCCCTTTCGATCCCAAAGCAGTTGCCATGACTTTACCGGCAGACTGTGTTCTCTTGAATTTTCGCAGCTTGGGTGAACCGGAATGCCACCACTCACGTGATTGTTGTTTGGTCTCAGGTGTGAAATGGAAAGCCCAGGTTTCATCACCCGTGACTATTGAATCCAAAAGGTTGTCCTTTTCATCTGCATAGCATTGAAGAAATTGGCGGGAAGTTTCAGTGCGTTGCCTTTTGTGATCTTCTGTCAGCATTCTTGGGACCCATCTTGCGCACACCTTCCGAAATTTCAACTCTTCAATCAAAGTCCGATGAATAGTGCTTCGAGAAATCTCAGGAACAACAATGCAGAGCTCATCGAGAGTGATCCACCAATCTTGAAGCACGATTTGTTTCAACCTTTGCAATTGTTTCGTCAGAAATGGACGGTCTCGCGCTTCTTTCCTTGTCATGAATTTCTGTGCGACCATTTGCAAATTCTCTACACCGCTTGCGGACATTTTTGACATCCATACAAGACTCTCCATACGCTTCCACAACTGTCGATGAATTTCGACAGATTTAACCCCTTTTGCACTCAAAAAGCGAATAACTGCGCGAACTTCGCACCTGGCGGTAGTGGCTAATGGGAGCTCCATTATAACTGGCTGCCAAGCCAAGACTGAGGGCGCTAATGGATGTGCGGTGGTTTCTGAAGAGAGTGGAGGGAGGAAGGAAAACAGCAGTATGGCCAACATTCATACAAACAGTTTCCCTGCGATTCCAGCGCTTTGGAGACCTTACTTTTGGGATTACACTCGTACATATGAATAAGTACAATATATTAAACTTTGGTGTTCCCATATGAAAAGGATCTCATTGTACAGTATGTCCAGCCAGAAAATGTCATCTATAGGTCACAGGAGAAAGCATGGCAATGAATCTAGGCTGATGATGGAGAAAACAGTCTTCAAAACATGTCCCAGTAAGTTCTGGTGTAGAAAGTGAAGCTAGAGTAATAAAAATCTCAATTTGTGCATATAAGTTTTATGATTTTAGTTTTATCAGCATTAATTTTAAGACTGTATTCTTTGCGGTAAATTTCAATTTCTCAAACTTACTTCTGAGAATGAATCTGCCAGCAGGCCATCTGCATACATCAAACAGACTATATTGCAAGTACCATTAATAGGTAGAGCTGAATATCTATTTGTATGCCTATATGTATGTAATATTTTTTTCTTTGGTTCTTCTTCTCTTCTGGGGAATAAAAACTGTTTAGTGTTGTAACAGTAGTGCAAAAACAGATACTGAATATTTTGTATTTTTTAAGAATTTGACTTAAAGTAAATCACTTAAACACTGAACAAATAAAATTAAAAGTAATGGTTAAGTGATTAAATTGTTTAGATACTCAAAAGATTTTTTTTTCTACTTTGTAGAACAAAATAAAATTGCTTTTAAGCTTAAATTACTTGATATAACTATTACAGAGGTATTTGGAAAAGTCACAATTTTCATTTGTATTGCAGAGTTCTAGAGTTGTTTACTCTTGGAAATCTGTTGGATCTGCATTGATTGCTGTGTACAAGACTTCCACTTCATCAAGGCTGGTTCTGCTCACACTCACACATACGTGCATTGACATCCTCCTTAAATTTATAAATGTAAGCTAAAAAAATATAGGCAAATAACTCTTTCTTATGCTAATGGCCTCATTATGTTTACAGAATATTTTAATAGCTCTGGCATAGACTTGCTGCCATTTGATATCTTAATAACTGTGTTGAGACATAAAAGTAAATAACAGCACTCTTTCTCACCGAAATGTTATATTATCCGTTCAATCTTTTCCTTAGGCAATGAGGATTTACCGCTTGACTTTCTATTTATTGTTTTCCCTTGGTGTTCCTGCTCCTGTATCTTTGTAGTTCCTTTTCATGTTTGATCAATTGCTGATTCCCAAGTTTTGTTTTCTTCCCAAAGTTCCACACATTGGAATTAACTTTATGGATATGGTATAAGAATGAAGTTAATAATTCTGAAGAAAAATTGAAATAAAGAAGAGATTTTAGTTTTATTTTATTTATTTTTTTATTCTCCTAATAACCCTCTTTAACTTCTGTGATTGTATTGAGGATTTGACTTGAGAAAGAACTAATGGTGTTAAAACCATTGAATTGGGAACATGCATGAAGATGTAATTATGCTCACATGTGAATTATTCGGAATGAAAACTTCATATAGAATCCAAAAATATTATCAATAAGTTGGAATTTGAATTTTATTTGTACATCTTATCTTACAATTATTTATTACAATATTTTTCCTAGTTATTACCAGCTTAACCTATGTACAAATAGTCTATCTATGCAAGTATGTGCTCCCCAGCCTTATCGCACCAATGAGTAGCCCTTCAACAACCTTAGCCCCCCTGTACTCATTCTTGCTCCTTTCCCTTTGCTGTTCTTCCTATCTTGCATTTCTTACTTTTCTAATCCATTTTTCTTTTGCTTTCCTTAAAATGTCACTGACGTTTCTATTTTCCTTTTCTTCTTTTCCAGTCAGCACTTTTATAACTACTATTTTTTCATCTGTTCCATCCCATTTGTTTAGAACCCTAGTGATTCTTTGTCTTTCTGTATCTTCCATTCTTCTTACTGTCTTCCAAAAGTAATTGAGTTTCTTTCCCCTAACTTCTGTATATCTCCCACTTGTATCTTTTCTATAATTTTTTCCACCCCTGCTCACCAACTCTACTATGTATAGTAAGTAGGGGATGTATTGCATTCCACCCAAAACTTTGATACCGAGATTTCACCAGAAATACATGTTTTGAGGTGTCCTAAATCCAAATAAAGCATTTTTGGAAACATGCCCGTGTGTGTATGCATAACTCAAACAAACAAAAAGTCAGATAAATACCAAACTTGGTATTTGAGTTTAGTACCTTCCAAGGATACGACATGAAGAGTTTCAAGAGAATCCCTCCACCCCATACTACTCTTTACATGGAAGATTTTTCAAAAATTTTGATTTCTCAAAAATGGCTCTAATGATTTTGATAAAAATATCATATGTTTAAGATATTTTTATGAGAAATGAGTCTTGAATCTTTGTGAATGTCCCCAAAAGTTCTCTTCATTCTGATTGATTTTCGTATAACTGGTAAAGCGTAAGAGATAGACAAAATTTTACTACACAAAAAATGTAGACCTCATTAAAACACACAATTTGTGTCATATACTTCCCTCCCCCCTCCCCCCTCTGGTTTTATGTCCTGGGCATACAAAGAGAATGGAATGCTCCACATAGCAACCAGCGATAAAATATTTGACTATCGCTTAAAGCCTACCATGTTCCCCTTGTATCTACAAGAAAATTAGCAATAAGATAGTTTCTGCAAATGTTTATCTCGATTAACATGAAGTAGATGGAGAATAAGCGTTTGTAAAAATAGTTGGTACAAGAGTAGAGAAAGTCATGTGAGTGCAACACATCAGGTTTTTTTTTTTTTTGTTGTTCATCATGCTCCTTTGTTGGTTCATGCATATCTTAAAGATTTCTCCCTCCTCTTTTACCAAACATCTAGACCAGAAATTGATATATCTTTCCAGTATAAATCCATTTCTTCTGTTCTTCGTAGATCTATTAAAGCTACCTCCACTGTTGCTGATCTTAGTAGCCCTAATAATTCTTTACCAAACGTTCTATACATATGATCTTCTTCTAACATAATTCTGATCCCCCCAGATTTTCACTGTGTATAACATTCTTGACTCAACCAATACCTTACACATTCTTTCCTGCCATTTAGTCAACATTTCCAGTTTGTGTTATTCCTGTCATTGCTACCCTCCCTTGAACTACCACCTTCCTAATGTGAGCCTCCCATTCTCCATTTTTGTTTATTATCACTCTTAAATCAAATTCTTTGATGAGCAAGTTTTGCACCCCGGATTCCATTTTGCTTCTTTTTTTAATTTAGGTTCCTCTTTTAAATACTACAGCTTTTGATTTGTCTGTATTTATTTTAATTTCCCATTCTTCTCAGAATTCCTGTATTACATCTATTGCTCTTTGTAACCAGATTATCGATATAGCCCCTGTCATAAGGTCATTTGCATATAATAAACCTGGTATCTCCATCAGTAAGTAAAAATAAGAAATCTAAAGTCCTTAAATTACAATTTAATCTGCAAAGAGGTCATGTGAGGCAATAATGCATCTTTATTGGTATAACATCACCGCTTATGTTGGCGCTACTACCAGAAAGAATAACAACAGATGCTATGGAAATGGAGATGCACTGAGTTTATTTCGTATTAGTATATGGTGTAGTTAAATGCAGTTTTTGTGTTCCATATGTAACAAAGCATTTTTGTTTTGGGATCAGCATGAATGTTGAAGCAGAAAGGCTACAAATCATGAATAGTTCTTCTGTGCACCAATACATCACATACCGCCATGAATTGTTCATTCACGTGCCAAAAAATCCTAAAATGAGGAAGAAGTGATTTTGTCATAGTGTGGATATATCGGAAAAATCTCCAATGTATTGTTGCAGGGATCATTTTGATAAACAGTAAAACATGTAGTAACATTTTTATGTTGCTTAACTTTTTTTTTTGGTAATGTCGAGTTGTCAAAACCATACCTTGGCCACTTTTAACCTCTTTAAGAATTGTATTTAACATTTCAGCATTTAATAAAAGGTAGTAGTGAACACAACATTGCCCAAACATAACCTATCTTTCTTGTGTCTAATCAAAAACCAAACCATAAGGTTAAATCAAAACATCTGATCATTCAATGCTAAGAATTAACGTATCTCATTATCATCACTATCATCATCCTCTTCATGTAACAAAATGAAACTTTACTGATTTATTTGCTCTTTTTGTCTTGCTATCCATATAGCATAAATAGAGGGTATCTTGGAGCTAATTAAACATGAAGCTAATTATGTGCTTCATAGTATCAATAAGTTGCAGCTATTTGCATAGTCCCCATGGTGTGCTATGTTTATGTAATACAAATCTGCTAGTCTGATGGGAAATGGTTTTTAACCTGATGTTTGACCAAATACTTCATTGTAAATGAGAAATACAATTACCATTTATTTAAAGGTGAGTCGAAATTGTAACACTAACATCACTTAAGTTTACTCACTTAACATGTTTTGGGAAACCGTTGTTCCCATCCTCAGAAGGTTAACTCGACTGAACTTAACTTCTGAGGATGGGAACAACGGTTTCCCAAAACATGTTAAGTGAGTAAACTTAAGTGATGTTAGTGTTACAATTTCGACTCACCTTTAAATAAATCAATACACATCACTGTTTCTAGCTTCTTTTCATTACAATACATATACAATTACCATGCTTCCCTAATAGCATCTGAAAACAGATCTTAGATTAAAAACAGAAGCACTATTAACAGTGAAGTATTACTTCTCTTATGAAGGAAGCCATGCTAAGAATTTAAAATTAACAGGAAATAATATTGCATACAATGCAATGTTCTTTTGAAAGTAAGGAAAAAATATTTTAAGAGTCCCTTTTTGCAAGGCTCTTGAAATGCTGTTGAGAGCAGCAACCAAGTTGTGACATCCCCATCTAGTACCTCAAAGTCATGCCTTATGCTTGTGTTGATGATGGACATATGTTGTTGGTTTACAGCTTTATTTTCGCATTTTTCCTCAAAATACTGGATGAAAGTTTTAAAAAGGCACAATTGGATAATCAGTGGATGCCTTAATAGTAGCATCATTTTTCAGATACAATGACTGTTTTGTAGCTGCCGAAATTCTTGAATCAAAAGCATCTTGTTAAGTAGCATAACCACCTACTATGCAAGTTTGCTAAGTTCAACAAATCTAATGCTTATGCTGAAATACTAAGATGTGATGGTAGATTGAGTCACACTTATTGACACTCACCTTCACTAATTAAATGTTGTATAAAACAGAAACATTTTCGAGGGCATTCATCCTCGTCAGCAATTGGGTAACTAAAGGTCTCTTTCTCCCGTATGCTCTTCTTCCCATTCCTGCTGATTCTGAACCTCTTGACATCTGGTGTTTGGGGCACAAAGTTTTAACACATTGTTCACAGGTGGGATTTAAAAATTAATGACATTGTTGCTGTTTTTGATGATGTGTAATTTTTTTTTTTTTTTTTTTTTGTGGTGAGGGGTTTTAACAATTTTGGCCAATGTTGTGGTTCTCTGTCCAAAAATGGTGTGATACAGCGAAATTCTCTATTTGTTTTAGTTTTATGTTCCTTTGGTGTTCCTTAAGTCTGGTTTCGAAGTTTCTGTTTGTTTTTCCTATGTAGTATTTATCACATTCGTCACAATTAATGTATGTGGGAAGGTATTTTTGAGAGGTGTGTTTAACAAGTTCTTCAGGCTGAATTTGTTTTGTGGAGCTAGTCTTATGTTAAATTTATTGAAGATTCATTCAAATTTTCTAAAGGCCCAAGGGTGGTATGTGAATTTCCAGTTTGTGTTTGAGAGAGGTGTTAGAGTGGTAGATTGTGAAATTGCCTTGAGTTTCTTCTTCTCGTTGATCATGTTCCTTATGAGATCTGAGTTGAATCCATTAGTTACTGCTATTTTTTCTATATGTTGTTCTTTTAAAAATTTTCATTGTTCAAGGGGACCGGTGGATCAAACTTCTAAAGGTAGCTAGTTGGTGTGAATTTGGGTTGCAACCGTTTTTCTTGATATAATTGTCCACATGTGTAGGTTTCCTTTGTATACCGAATTTAAAATCATTTTGATCTCTAGCTATAATGAAGTCCAGGAAGGGTAAAGTGTTGTTCTCTTCAATTTCAATTGTAAATTTAATGCTGCTGTCCTGCAGGTTCAACAGTTTCAAAGCATCTTCAATTAATTTCTGGGGTATGATGGAAAAAATGTCATCAACATATCTCTGCCAAAATTTGTATATGTGAGGGAAGGCTTTCACTATATGGACTTCAAGGTGGCTCATATATAGTTTTGCCAGAATGGGGGACAGTGGGCTTCCCATCGCTAATCCTTTTGATTGTTTATAGAATTTATTATTAAATGTGAAGAAGTTGTGTCTAGTGCATAAGTCTCCAAGGTTAATGATATCATCTTTTCTGTGAGGTCTATTATAGTCTGATTCAACCATTTTCTGAGTAGTGTAGGTATTTTTTCTATGGGAATACTTGTGAAAAGTGCTTTGACATCAAATGATACCATAATGTGGTTTTTTGGGATGTTGTAGTTCTGTAAGTGGTTTATTAATTCAGAGTAGTTCTCAATTCCCAGGTTTTCAAACTTTTTGTAGGTTTTCAGTTTGTTTACTAACCACTTCGCAATGTGGTAGGTGGGTGAGTTAATGCCATTAATAATGGGTCTCATGCTATTGTCATCTTTGTGTACTTTTGGTAAACAGTATAATCTTGGTAAGGTGGGGTTAGCAGGTTTTAGATTGTATTTTTCAGTTGTTGTTAGGGTGTTGTTAACAGAGAGAGCCTTATTTACTAAATTCATGCATGTGGTTAAAGGGTTCTTGGAGATTTCTTTGTAGTCTGGGCTATCTAACATCTGGTTTACTCTATGGTTATAGTCATCCAGTTCCAGGATTACAAGAGAATTGCCTTTATCTGCTTTCAGGTATACCACTGGCTTTTTGTTTAGACTCGTAATTATTTTACTGTAGTTGTTATTTTGTTTTTTACGAAGTTGTTTTATTGCGTCTAGACATTCATTCTTAGCTTTGATTTTCTCTTCTGTTTTGAGGTTATGTGTGGCTATTTCTAATTCGGTGATAAAGTCATCTTTGTTCTGTGAGTAACTAATGCAAGTTTTGAATACTTTCTGGAGTGGCTTCATTTTTTCGAATGAGAATTTTTATTTAGATAAGTTAATAATGTTGGTCAGTTCGTTATTACGCCAGTTTTTTTGTTGCTGTGTATATCCCGCTTGATGAAAATTTAACTGATATAATTTCTTTTTTAGATTCTCATTTTTCATTGTCATAAATTTGTTTAACTTTTCATGTATATGCGTTTCAAAATTTTCCCACATGCTTGAACCCATTTGTTTGGTTAGTTTTAAGTGTAGGTTGTATAATTCCAGATCTATTTTACTAATGATGCTGTAATGTTTTGAAATTTCCAGCTCTATTATGTACTTTTCTACCTTAATCTGGTGTTTATGGTTGCTGTTGTGTTTAACCATTTTTCAGACAAAGGTTGGAGTAACATTGTGTTTTAGGCATAGTTTCAGAATTTGATGTATGCTGCCGCGTATCTTCTTTTAGTATGTAATTTCAGAAATTTTTTAAAATCCTTTTTTGCATAGCAGAACTCTGTGTTAAATTCTGTAGAATACTTCACTGTTAATAGTGCTTCTGTTTTTAATCTTTAACGTATTTGGTATTACAAACCAAAGAAGCAATATAGCAGTTTAAAAGAACAACATATAGAAAAAATAGCAGTAACTAATGGATTCAACTCAGATCTCATAAGGAACATGATCAACGAGAAGAAGAAACTCAAGGCAATTTCACAATCTACCACTCTAACACCTCTCTCAAACACAAACTGGAAATTCACATACCACCCTTGGGCCTTTAGAAAATTTGAATGAATCTTCAATAAATTTAACATAAGACTAGCTCCACAAAACAAATTCAGCCTGAAGAACTTGTTAAACACACCTCTCAAAAATACCTTCCCACATACATTAATTGTGACGAATGTGATAAATACTACATAGGAAAAACAAACAGAAACTTCGAAACCAGACTTAAGGAACACCAAAGGAACATAAAACTAAAACAAATAGAGAATTTCGCTGTATCACACCATTTTTGGACAGAGAACCACAACATTGGCCAAAATTGTTAAAACCCCTCACCACAAAAAAAAAAAAAAAAAAAAATTACACATCATCAAAAACAGCAACAATGTCATTAATTTTTAAATCCCACCTGTGAACAATGTGTTAAAACTTTGTGCCCCAAACACCAGATGTCAAGAGGTTCAGAATCAGCAGGAATGGGAAGAAGAGCATACGGGAGAAAGAGACCTTTAGTTACCCAATTGCTGACGAGGATGAATGCCCTCGAAAATGTTTCTGTTTTATACAACATTTAATTAGTGAAGGTGAGTGTCAATAAGTGTGACTCAATCTACCATCACATCTTAGTATTTCAGCATAAGCATTAGATTTGTTGAACTTAGCAAACTTGCATAGTAGGTGGTTATGCTACTTAACAAGATGCTTTTGATTCAAGAATTTCGGCAGCTACAAAACAGTCATTGTATCTGAAAAATGATGCTACTATTAAGGCATCCACTGATTATTCAATTGTGCCTTTTTAAAACTTTCATCCAGTATTTTGAGGAAAAATGCGAAAATAAAGCTGTAAACCAACAATATATGTCCATCATCAACACAAGCATAAGGCATGACTTTGAGGTACTAGATGGGGATGTCACAACTTGGTTGCTCTTCTCAGCAGCATTTCAAGTGCCTTGCAAAAAGGGACTCTTAAAATATTTTTTCCTTACTTTCAAAAGAACATTACATTGTATGCAATATTATTTCCTGTTAATTTTAAATTCTTAGCATGGCTTCCTTCATAAGGGAAGTAAAGCCGGTGGTCCCGTATCGTAGATTTACGTCACGTATAAGAACCTCAATTCTGATAAACAGGCCTCTGAACAAAATTTCTGGTATTTCACGCCCAATATAGAATGGGACGCTAAGAACGATAGTAAAAGAGTGTCCATAAATAAAACTCAATTTCAGCTGTTAATTTAAGGATGAAGTTTTCAATAAAAATAGTTGTAGCGCTTGTGCATGTTCCCAACTGTAGGTTTTTAACGTTGTTGACTAATTTTGAAGATTTAGAAGCTAGTAACAGTGATGTGCCATAATTTAAAATAAAGAGAGTTGAGGGTTGTTACACTACATCACTAAAATATTCTTACTTGAACGCGTTTCGGGAGACGGTTTGTTCCCATCGTCAGCATTTCCTCAACTGATTTTGCCGGTCATCGTCTGGGGGATGTGTGTGGCTAGTGGTGTTCTCTGGTGCTGGGCTGATGAACCTCCAAAGGCAGCTGGGTGGCGACAGTTCGAAATTCATTAGATGATTCCTGTGTTTGACAATATGTACTTTTTCCCAGATGTCCAATTCATTGCTGCTGTTGATCGGTTTTAAGAGTTTTATGTTTGGAGTGATATCATGATTTGAAGACCAGAAATGATGTGCTACTGCTGATTTATGTGGCTGCTTTTGGTAAATGCATCTCATATGCTCTTTAAGTCTTATTTCAAGATTTCTTTTTGTTCTTCCTATATATACCAGGTTACATTCATTACAATCAATTTGATATATACCAGCTGATTTATCGTTGGGAATAGGATCTGCTGACGATGGGAACAAACCGTCTCCCGAAACGCGTTCAAGTAAGAATATTTTAGTGATGTAGTGTAACAACCCTCAACTGTCTTTATTTTAAATTTTTAACGTTGGTTTTTATTCAATTTTTACCATGAAGCATGCGCTTATTCACTTCCACATGCATACCAGACTGTATGGATGGTAGGGATTGATTCTAGTTAAAAGAAAAATTCTCCCATTATAGCTGAGAGTCGAACTTAAGACCTGGATGGAGAGACCAGAACACTGACCTAAGAGGCAGTCTTTGAGTGTTCCGCCTTTCTTGCCTCTGTTTCCCTCTTTCTACTAGATAATGAACATCACAACTTCTTCTTCTTCAAAAAAAAGTAACTACAAGAAAACATGTATTTTTCAGCTGCCACATATCTTCTTAATAGTCTCTACAACTTTGTTAGCTAAATGCTACAATTTCATCTCTACAATTTCTATGCCAGTCCAACTTCTTATTTTCATTTCTTTAAGATCTTTATTTATTAATAGGCACAAAGGACTTATTAGAGGATTAATTTATGTTTTTGCTCAGAAAGTCAGGCTAGAAAGAAGGTTTGTGAATCTCTATGCTTAAATAATTTGAACATAGAATAAGCTTTCTCAAAATCTACATTAACTGTAGATAACCGCGCTACATGGAGCAGAAGAAAAACACACTAGTAAAAGGAAACTACCTTTGAGTAGCATAAGAACATCTTTGAAGAAAATATCAAACATGAAAGTCAAGTGGCTAGAGAGGGTTTATACGCCACAGTGGAATCAGAACTGCTCTATGGGGTAGGAATATGGGTACAGAGAAAGGATGGGAAAATACTGATAAGATTCACAGATCATTCTGCAAATTGATATTAGAGCAGCGCCAAATGGAGATAAGGGTTAGAGGTAAAACACATACACTGATTTAGAATTCATTGGAGGAGCGGAATGTTGTCAAGGTCTGTTTGAATTTGAAGAAAGCAGGATGGGAAGGGAGCTGGCTAGTCCAAACATAAAAGCTAATACAAGATTCACATCATTATTAAAATAATAATAGCTATATTAAAAAATCATACTTCCATATAGTTATAAGCAATTCAGGAAAGATGGATTAATCATCAGTGAAAATTAAGTGTTGCTAGCTAGCATATAAAATATAACCAAATTTATTTCTGGTGAATTTATATGTGCAATTTCACAGGCATTGTCAACTCATCAAGGCTAATTTTTCTTACATCATACATTGAGTTCCCAATTGAGAAGGCGGAAGAAAGTATTTTCAACTCAGCACCATGATTCATGAAACTGAATTACTTTTCATAGATTGAATGACTATTGTTGCAAAGAAGAGAAGAAAATTATCAAATGTCTCTTAGTCCCTAACCAACTCCAATCTTAACACCTTATTTGAAAGCGAGCAGTTTCACCCTTTGGCATTATATTGTTAATTTTGTTTATAAGGCAGGTTTATCGCAAATAATTCTGATACTTAACAATGTTTACACTGGCTTTAATGACAAAATGTAGCCTTTTTTCTATTTAACCTTTTAGTATGTCCTATCTACTATTTAGTGTATTAATTTGTTCATATCTGTATGTGATCCTCCCATCTGCTTTTGGGTGTCTATAGACAGCTTCAAGGAATTTCCACATTTACTTTTTTACTTTCTCCACTGCTTGCTTATAGTAAGTAGAGGAAGTATTGCATTCCACCCAAAAATTTGATTCCGAGATTTCACCAGAAATGCAGATTTTGAGACTCCCTGAATACAGAAAAAGTATCTTTTGAAAAGGTCTGTGTGTGTCTGCCTGTGAATAGCATAACTCCAAAAAGAAAATTAAGTTAAATACCAAACTTGGGTTTTTAAGTTCAGCATCTTCCAAGAGTGTAACATGAAGATTTTCAAGAAAATCTCCCACTCTAAAGTACACTTTGTGGAAAAAATATTATTTTTTATTTTCTAAAAACTGGCACTGCAATGATTTTGATTAAAATACCATATGGAATTAATTGTTCTTCCACACAAGCCTTATGTTGAACAAGGTTAGAAAGGTAGAATCAGACAACTGAAAAATTTAATGCCAATTTGAACCACAGATCTCCCAGTCTTTGTGCAGTTGCTCTTAACCACTGAGCTACCATGGCTACATGCTAGTACATTAAATTCCCCAAATGATTTGCATTTTTCCTGGTAAACCACAGGAGATCTCAAATATATTGATATCTCCTTGTCCGAGTCCATACAGAATTTGCATTGACCTGATTTAAAATTTCCATTTTTCTTGTTAACCAAAAACACTTTCCGCTATATTTCCTTCCATTTTTCAATATATCAATTGAAAATCAAGTTTCAATAATCACTGATTATGTGGATTCAAAAGGACTTGCAGCAGTTTGATTTCAACCTTTATAGCTTCAAAGCAAATGTAAAACAAATCAGAACATGTATGCAGATGTAGCAAAGCAAAACAGATGGCAGTTCAAGGTAACTACCGGAAGCAGTGGTTGCATCTTGCTGCCATCTGTAGACCTGTTTTGAAAGTCATTAGACAGATGAATGACAAATTGTAGCAGTATATGATTTGACAAGAGAATTCTCTATTCTTTGGGTTAACAGAAGATTTGGCAGGATACAGAACATTACGTAATAAGGCTTCAGCGAAATGTACCTGTATATATTGCCATGTGTAAAGAAAACGAAATGTCGTCTTCACGCAGGGCGTCCAAGTTAGACGAATACATTGCCACAAGATAATAATTGCATTAAACTATATTTCTACACTCAATGGGATTCATAAACAGAATCAAATATAATTTTCAATTGTTTAATATGGTTTCAATGATGCATTGAAGTGTAATACTTCTGTATATTCTCTACTTTTATGCACCCAGCATGCCATTTAATGGCTCGATTTGGTTTTAACCTATAAAGCCTTTTCAAGCTCTGTAGGAGACATCTGCTTGCCATTTTGCCATGATCTTATAAGAATCGACTATTATGATTCAAGAGTAGGGGGGAATGTAAAATTGAGAGAAATATTTGGCCGTAAAAAATAATTTGTGAGGTTATAGTTGCGGAAAACGTAAAACCGTAAAACTTAACAATGCATACAAATATGTTATTGATACATGCCATAAAATTTTGGTGTAAAATCGCGAAAAACATTAATTCAAGGACTGTAAAATTGAAGTTTCACTGTAACCTCTGAGGTCCTCTTCATTTTGAATGGCTTTTGTGTAACTTTGTGGCAGGAAATGGTGGTCGACTCTTGCAGTGGGCTGTTGTAGTGTTCTTCCTCGGCTAGTGATGCTTGTCGGTAGTTGAGTATTCCATTCCTACCTAATTGCTAAGTTTCGTTAATATCAGGTTCTTGTGGGTGAGGCAAGTTAAAAAATACACTGCAAGTTTTCCCTTTATAGTTGATGTTTATTTCATTATTCAAATAAATATGGGCGGCTAGCTTTTCCCATTTACTTTATCCCACCACTTGAATATTTATCAGGAGCCTATCTATCTTCACACGCATCCCCACCCTTATATGCACCCACATGCATCTGTAGCACCTTGCTTCGGCGTGACTTCTTGTTGCGCTGAACTGGTAATAAGTAAGAGTGCCCCCTCGGCAAAATCTGGTCTTATATAGGGCAGCTTACCCACTCTGTGCTCTAAGTTTGAAAATGTAATGATGCTTCCCACTGGCCCTCAGGCCGCGTTACCCAAGCATGTATGAAAATATGAGGTTTCAGAACCTTGCGCTTCAGCGCCATCATGTAGCGTCATACCACTCTGTTCCAAGCACGGTCGTTATGAGTTCCAGGAATTCCCATTCAATTAGCTAGTGCGCCCGTTGCTTACAAATAGCTCTGTGCAAAGTTACATGTTGAATGTCTTAACATTCAGTGAATTAAATTATTGCTATACAATTCTTATGTGTATGGTTCCCCTTTCATATGTACAATGTATATGTATGATATATCCCCTTTCAACTTGTAAATCCTAAAATATAGACAAAAACTTACTACACAAAAAATGTAGATCTGATTAAACATACAATTTATATCAAATATACTTTTCTGTAACATTAACGATTTTTGAGATATTCTTTATTACTGGTTTGAATTGTCAAATATTTCATGCTCTTTTTAAATTGCTATTCAGTTTTTTTTTGCAAAGGTTTATTTCAGTTAACATGAAGCCGATAGAAGAATAAGATTTTGTAAGAAAGTTTGTAGAAGGGTAGATAAAGAAAGTCATGGGACTGTTACACATCAGATTGTTTTAAACCCTTCTTTTCCTTGACATCCTCTATACAATTCCAAAGTACCATGATCTTTGTGATTTAATAAAATTAGTATTCTAGTTTTACGTAACTCTTTAATTTTTTGGAATATTTCACTAGCTGTGTTTGTCTTTAATTGGTTTTAAGGCTTCTCAGAATCTCTCATTTGCATTTGTGAATTTTTAAATACCCAGGTGTCACATCCATATGTTGTTATTAGTTGCATAATTGTATTATAAATTCTTAGTTTTGCATGTAATGCTATTAATTTATATCAAAATAGATTACTACCAATGTAATATATTTTTTTCCCACTGAGTTATTGTTTACTTTAGTGAACCAAGGTTGTATGATCTTGTAAAGCTTTAATATACTTATCAATTGTTTTGACTTTCTCAAATTGCTGAAATAATTATTTGACAGCATTATTTTTGGATTTTTTCTTGAATTGCTGAAATATTTATTTGGCAGCATTTTTTTTGCAATAATAAAGATGTGATCTGCTTATGTTACAGTGTTTTAACTGTATTGACACCTCTCAAATATATATTAGTGACAAACACTTCACTTATCTTTTTAAATTAAAATACACCATGTAAGAAATTCTGATACTTGTGTATTTGCTGCACTGTTACTAAATTCAATTTTTACTTTCAAATGTTATCATCTTAGAATGGAGTCAATTACATTGCTGAATAAAATGACAGACAGGTGATCTTGTGTCATTCCAGACCTAATTTAGAATGCTTCACAAGGATTGTTAGTTATTTTAACTCTAATTGGATTGAGTTAAATGCAGTTGATCTGAATAATTTTGTAGGAACATCTTACTTTTTCAGGCGATGTAGAAGATTACTTCTGCACATTTTATCACATGCATGTTTCTAATCTATGATGATAGTTGCCATTGCTTATTGGTATAAATTTTACCAGTAGACATTTTGCGTAATTACATACCTGTCAGTGCCATAGGCACAGAAATTTAGTCACTTCACATTATGTTTATTATGAGGAATATTGGCACACAAATTTAGTCACTGGACTTAATTTCACCAGGATCCAAATATAGTATGTATCTTTTTGCCTTTTATCAATGCAAGGCAAAGTAACTGATATTGTAAGAGAACCATGAAAGTGTAAGGCATGTCCAAAGAAAAGGAGACTAAAGTTATATATAAAGAATAGCTTTTTTATTGTAGCATATGTGAAGTACTATTAATGTGTAACATCACATCTACAGATAATTGCCATTGCTTTTGATGCGCTGATCCCAGCACGTAGCAAGGGAGGGGATGGTGGTTTCAGTGTAGAAACTCCTGTGTTGTTGATGAATTTGGTTTTCCACAGTGTTCTGCACTTCATTACCACAGGTGAACCATTGACCTCTCAGTGACCTTTTTAAGATCTGAAGATATGGGAGTCATGTGGGAAGATACAAGGTCTGTATGGAGGATGTCTGTGGGCCTCCCCATCAAAATGTTTTCAGCAGGGTCATCTTGGCCATGTGTGGCCTAGCCTTGTTCTGGAGCTGCAGTATTCCTCAAGAGCTTCTCTCAGCACTTGCTTTTTATGGCCTGTTTCATGCCATTTCAGCCAGTCGATGGGTAGAGATCTCCCCCCCCCCTCCTCCCCAGACATGGGGAACCAGGATTGTGTCACTCAGTGTTCCTCCATTTGGAGACAGGGTTGAAGTGGTGACCATATGTCTGATCACATGCCATAACCTCGGTAATCAAATCCATACCTTGCTCTGCATAATACAACAAATGGGTCAACCAAACAGCCATCATCTCCATGCTCTGATTCTCTGACAGATGCTTATTATTGGGTCCAGACCTCCTGATGCTTGAGATATGTCCACTAGTATGGCACTGGTAAATAGCAGCAGTACAATGGTGCCTCATATGGACAGTACACTTGCTGCAGTGAAACTTTATAAATGCAATATCATGTGTGCACATGTGTATTTCATATTATAGAAGAGCAACAAAAGTTGAGGTTTTTCTGAACAAACACAGAAAAGAATCATATTTTTAGATCCTTATTAATTAATTTATTATTATCTTAATTATTTATAGTGTTTAAATGCAGACTTTTAGTTATAGTATGCTTATAATAGTATGAATACGTTCTAGGCATAAATTAAGATACTTGATTTTTAATGTTGTCAGTTGGCTGCTATGTTGTCACAATTTGATGAACCAAAATATATGTGATTTTCACAAATGCTTCTCCAAGACAACTTTTTGAATCAGCCTGTATATGTTGATGTCTCTCTAGCATTGAAAATGGTTCCTAATCTTTACAGTAATCAGTGTAACTGCATCCACTTATTCTATTGGTTGCACAGAATATCATAAATCTATGATGGATTTTCTAAGTGCCTTTTTCTGGGATGTGTGATGATATTGCAATTTTTAAATCAAATTACTTTTACAATACTCAAAGACTTAGCTGGTAAGTATAGTCGCACAGTGCTAGCCTAGGTCTGTTTAGGAAATCTGATGCAGTGCTAGAAAACAGTTTTGATGTTGATAAATGGACAGTTTGTCTCAAATCCTCAAGGTCGACCATCACACTGTTTTAAAAGTTCTGGAATACATAGAATGATGCAAAAATTGCATTAAAATACCAACTTGCAATATGTGGTGAATGAGGATATATTTTTACAGTAGGTTTGATTATTATTTAGTCTAAGCAAATTTCTGGCTTTAAAGTCACAAATAATTTAGAGAGACATAGAAAAAATTTCACATTTTTGCTATACCCTTAAAATTGTGTTCCTAATTTAATATTAGCAGTTTCAAAATTAAATATAGTTGGGTGGCTTTTGAGAGATGGGATTTGGGAAAATAATGTTAAGTTTTGCAGAATTTACCTGTAAACAAGGACCAAAATGCTTGTTCCATGAACAAGTGTATCCTTTGTTGTATGGATCCTTACTTGCTAGGAAAGATGATGAGCTTTTATAAGAATAAACTAATAATATTTATTAGGCTATCTCAATAATATACTTGCCGACTTTTAAGGTTTGCCCATAAAATGTATGGGAACAGAGGCCTTTTTATGATTTTGTGGCTAAGGAGGTGTTTTTACAGCTTTGTGGACTGATTCAAAGTGTTATATATGGACATGACAAAGCATTAAATTTGATTGCATTATATTATAACTTAAGGTTACAGACTTAATGTACCATGCTAATTGGTATGCAGTACTATGATAGGCCAGAACTTATCTGTGTGTCATCCTGATCATTGGTCCCCCTTCAGTGGGCTGCAACAAAATGCGTAGCATGAGGATTTAAAATTTATTCCACCACTGCTGACCTCTAGTTACCATCAGTAAATGGGTGCAGACATTCAGTAATGGACATTATGAACATTAAAGTCAACTTCCTCATGTAAATTGTTTATCTTATTTACATTCTATGGCTGTGGGACACATCCCCCTCCTTTTTTTTTGTGTAAGGTTCTATTTATAGTTAAAGTTACGAAGCATAAAATAGGACTAGAAATTTAATAGTCAAGGAAGTGATGTTCTTTGCTTTAATACGAGGGCTGATCAATAAAGACTGAGATTGATTTTTTCCTGTAGCTTTCTTGAGAGTTTCCTGTCTCTACCATGAATATTTGAAAAGAGCAGGGTTTCATGTATAATGTCCATAGGCGGCAGCACTCTCGTATCGGTAGGTTGGTAGTAATGCTGTATATTGTTGACCCTAGTTGAATTTTGCATACCACAAAATGGTGACACAAGAGGAGCAATAAAATTTTGTTTTCGTTTAAATCATACAGCCTCTGAAACTTTGGAAAAGCTGAAGCAAGCATACGGTGAAGATGCACTACCTCGTGCAACAGTGTTAAGGTGGTTCAAAGACTTCAAAGTAGAGCGAGTCCTCTGTGCTAAGCCAGGTGGGCCTGGTGCTTCGGCTTCTGCTATGACTGAAGTCAACATCAACACAGTTTCTGTGATTGTTGTTCCCACTCACACCACTGTTACAGCAGCGTACTACATGTCAGTATTGGCTACACCGAGGAAGCACATTGCAAGGAAACATCCAGAACTTATCACAACAACGTGCGGCCTCACGTTGCAAATCAAGTCCAGGAATTTTTGGCTAAATTCAACATTACCTGTGTGCCGCATCTGCCTTATAGCCCCAATCTTGTCCCCTGTGATTTGTTTTTATTCCCATCACTAAAGGCAAAGCTCCGGGGCATTCGATTTGAGAGCACTGAAGCAGTGCTGAAGAAAAGTGAGGCGATTCTCAAGGACCTGACAAAGAATGGCCTGTACCATGTGTTCGAGGACTGGCAGAGATGCTTTAAAAAGTGCATTCAAGTAGGAAAGGACTACTTTGAAAAAGACCATGTCAACATTGAAATGGAGTAATATCTGTTGAAAAAAATTAGTCTCAGTCTTTATTGATCAGCCCTCGTACATGTTTATTATGGTACCAGGAAGAATTTCAGTGTGTGTGACAGAAAGAAGCAATACTATCAGTTCTTCAGGGATTCTTATAAAACAGAATTTCCATTTATTTTACATGTAATTTTTGTACATTTACTGCTCTGAACATTTTATGCGTTCTAAAATTTCATGTCATCACAAAATTATTGCGCTTTGCTGGATGAGGGAAAGTTTTATGGGTTTGAATTTCAGGAAGTTGGCAAGTATGCAGTAATGTTGTAAGATTAACAGGAACATTGATGCCATATGGCTGAGGATGAATGTTCAATGACCCATGATGAACTATTTGCCAGGTGCATATTACATACATAATTGTCCTACGTAGTATTGGGTTTGGTGGGAGGGAAATGAATTCTTTCTTGTAGACATGTGCTACCAAGTCATGGGATTATACTGTCGTGAAGAACAGTTAAATGTTCTGATACATCTTCATTCTAATTTCTTAATGACCTAGAGTGAATCTTCAATCCTAGTAGCATATGTCATTATGTAAATCAGCAGTCAGATATCGGTATTGCAGTTGTAAAGGTTTCCCTTTGCTTAATAGTGTAATGTTGTTTTGTTACTTTCAGTTAATACACACTTTCGTGAAGCCACTTGGAAGATGGCTACCAATTGAGCAGCAAGGAAACAGCAAGTTTAAGCTGGCCATACTGCTACCGCTGTTGGTTTACTGGGGGGTTTGCTAGTTTTCCTAGCCGGATGTGGAATCTCATCTGAAAGCCCATCTATCATCTCAAAATGTGCTCACATTTAAGTGTATTTCTGTGTTTGTGTGTAATGAAAATATATCATCTCTGAAAACAGACTACAGACCAACTTTTAAAGAACAGAATTGTTGTAATGTACAGTAGTAAAATGTCTGATTTTACACCCAGCATGATACTGTTATTAATTTTAACACACATGTGATCAAGTTTTTCTGTCATTGTTGCATTTTGTCATAGCGGTTTCGTTAAGAAACTTAATCAAAGTTGCCATTACTATAGTTTAAGTAGAGTGAAGAATTGTTATTTAAAACCAGGAGCATGCCGTGATAAATAAAACAAGAATGTATAAATCTACTAGCAGTTTATACAAAAAAAGGAATTACTAAATATTTAATAAATGGCTTTAATTGTAAAAATGTGTATACATTATCGTTAAGAAGAATTGCAGCTTTCTGGACAACAATTTTTCAGTTTTAGTTGTGAATTTACTACAGTTTTGATCATATCTCATCAAGAGGTTGTTATACACTTTACATTTACAAAGAAAAAGAGGAAAAGAAAGCTCTAATTCAGAAATTGTTCAACTGATAGCCATGAAAATAGTAAAGCTACCTTTACCTTTTTCTTAATTTTTTAATTCACATCATGTTTTATTACCTTCATTTTGTGAGCTAATCAGCATATATATGTAAACTTTACGTTTAAAGCAAGTCTTCCTTGAAACATCCTTCTCTTTCAATGCTCATTGCTTTGAAATATAGAACGAAAGGGGCACCTTTAAGCTACTAATAGAAATTTATGAAAGCAAAACTCCTTAATACCCTTTGCTACACTTCCATTCATTTTGCTAAATGTAAATGATCTGCATTGTAGTAATTAGCAATATTTTACCACTGATGAATGGTTGAACTTATGTTAACACGCACCAAAACAAAAACCTGGTATATCAAGCCAGTAATAAATGAAGGAAACAATTTCATTCTTAGGTGTGAAGACTAGCAGTACTTCAGCCAGAACTCTCATTTGTAAAAGAGTAAGGTTAAGTGCACATAGAGTGTTCACACTTGAAAATTATATACAGCAATATTTTGCCTTGTATAAATTAACAAAAATTCTATGCAATGCAAATGCTGTAAAATAAATATAGTTAGACTCTCTTACACTGTGCTGTGGGCTTTAGCAAAAAATTTTTGTGAATCTAAGGAGAACATAAATTGGGTGAAAATGTTCCTTTTGTTTAGCCATATGATATTCTGATACACACTTAGCTCTTCTTTACTACAGGAACTCTTATTTAAATGTTAAAACAAGTTAAATTTTGTTTCACAATTATTAAAAAACAAGAGCCACTAGGACATGCATAGGCAGAACCCAGAGGCAGTATTAGAAAGAATCATTGAATGGCACACGTCTCTCACAAACATTCCTAGCATAGTGCTAAACTCTGTTTCTTCTAAGCTTACTCCACATGTAAATATACCAAACTATTTTTAATAAAGAGTCAACTGAAAAATTCAATGACACAGCCAGGATTTGAATTTGTATTCAATTCTTTATTAAAACCATGCCCTGACCATGTTAGGTCTTTAAAAAGTATGAATAATTTCCTTAGTTGATAGCAAACTGTGTTACTCTGATTGACTAAAGCTATTCACACCATAAAGTGCACACTCCCTAATGCATGGAGACCATGGTACCAACAGATGACATAGCTGCAATGGAATTGTTAGAATGTCCACTAGTACAAATAAAGCATGAAATTGTAAAATATTATTAAATAATGTTTATTAATAAAATTGTAGTGGCAACACACTCTAACTTCACTCTTTCAAGATAATTACCTTGAACTCGTTTCGAAGACACCTTATCCTCATCATCAGCTAAGAGCACTAAGAGTCTGTCAGTTCCGGTGTAGAGGCCGCCGTTGGGTTTCCTGATGTTGACATCATTTTCGCCTTGATGTATTTAAGGATGAGATCCTTTTCCGGAGGGAAATTGAAATTCATTAGATGGCTTTTGATTTTTTGTATGAGGAGTTTTTCCCATATCGTCAATTCTATCAGATTTGGGATCGACTTGATTAGATTTATTTCATTATGATGTGGTTTGAATTCCAGAAATGATATGTGATAGCAGATTTTTCAGTTCCTTTGTGTCTTATATTTCTAAAATGTTATTTCAGTCTCACCCCATGTTCCTTTTTGTTTTGCCTATATATTTAAGTTTGCAATCATGACAATTTATCTGATAAATGCGTGGCATTTTATTTCTAGGAATTTTATCTTTTGTATTTGTTCTTAATATGTTATTTAAACTATGTTTATTGATGGGTGCTAGTTTGATGTTCCACTGCTTGGATGTCTTTTGGAATTGGGCACATCAAACTAGCACCCATCAATAAACATAGTTTAAATAGCATATTAAGAACAAACACAAAAGATAAAATTCCTAGAACTAAAATGCCAGGCATGTACCAGATAAATTGTCATGATTGCAAACTTAAATATATAGGCAAAACAAAAAGGAACATGGGGTGAGACTGAAAGAACATTTTAGAAATATAAGACACAAAGGAACTGAAAAATCTGCTATCACATATCATTTCTGGAATTCAAACCACAACGTCCATAATGAAATAAATCTAATCAAGTCGATCCCAAATCCGATAGAATTGACGATATGGGAAAAACTCCTTCTACAAAAACACAAAAGCCATCCAATGAATTTCAATTTCCCTCCGGAAAAGGATCTCATCTTTAAATACATCAAGCCGAAAACGACGTCAATGTCAGGAAGCCCATCGGCGACCTCTACACCAGAACCGACAGACTCGTTAGTGGCTCTTGGCTGATGATGAAGACAAGGTGTCTTCGAAATGAGTTCAAGGTAATTATCTTGAAAGAGTGAAGTTAAGAGTGTGTTGTCACTAGAATTTTATTAATATTTTAACTACTTCACTGTGTTTCCCATTAATTGTTATGTTAAAATAATGTTTAGCTTACAGTTATGGAGTGTTCTCCAGGGCTCAATTTCTTCCCTGTCTGAGTCTGATTCCATAATGTCAGGTTCACTATTGGAGAAGAACTTTCCTGTTAGCTCCCAGTTGTTTTATTGTAATTTCCTTTCAGGGTTTTCCTACACTGGTAACACACTGGTAAATTCAGATATGGGCACCTCAATTTGTCATATTAGGTGGCCTACCTACATTTTTAGGATTTTCCTCCAAATGAATTACAATTCAATTTAAAGCTAAAATTTAATAATTTTCATAGTAAGTGAACCTTCTTGCTACAGTATTTTTTTAGATCTAGCAGGTATACCTTGATGATATTCAGATCACCCTGATGCTTGGTAGAGATGAAAGGACATTAAAAACGTGTAACATGTTTTTTTTTTCTCACCAATACATTAAGATTTCTGCTTACGATGTTTGAACTCAGAGTTATCAGTGAATTCTGCCATTATACAGCATTTATATATGATATACGGGTTTTATTGTGCACTTTCAGTGTCAGTGAATAACATTGATGTTAATGTCCTTCAACTTTACACTTGGCTGAAATATTAATCTGTGGTGAAGGACCAAGCAATAAACAACCGTCGGTAAGCTAATCAAACTGCATGTGTCTTTTGGTACAAGAGTGAAGTTTAAACACAAGAAGTAACCTTCCACAAATTTCATGATACTGTGGTGTTAATGTACTAATTTCATACATGTGCTTGCAATGTAACTTCTTGTGATTCTTTGAATATATGAAGGCAAACTACTGTTTTAAATACATGGCATATATTTCTGTAGATAAGATGATAGTTGAATCATAAAAGGGCCCCCAAAATTGGGGTCAGCTTTTAGGAGAGAGAGAGACACACTCACGCACACACACACTGAAGTTTATGTAAATTAAAACCACTATAAAATAAAACAAATCAGTCGCCAATGTATTTAAAATCCTGTAAAATCCTCACATTCTCCATCTAAGGCAAACAGCTCCTCAAATACATCCTTACTTTCGTTATTGAGATGCTCATCATATGGGTCCCATTCTGTACCTGGGAGTCATTTTCCGCTTTATCATCAGTATCCCATAACAAATCGTCCACAGTGCCATCCATATCATTAGAAATCCCACACCTTTTTTTAAGGATTTGATCACTGTTTCCTCTTTAACTTTTTCTCTTGATTTGCACGAAATCATACAGTACATCAGATGACTGCCTGCATGGTTCCACTTTTCATATACAACGTTTTGCCACTCATTGTCCAGTTATTCTGTCCTTCATGGTCTAGGGATACCATGCTAGCCTCTAGTTCCCAAGGTCGTGGGTCCAAACCCGGCGTGATTGATTTTTTTGGGGCGTAAAAATCCTTAGCTTGGCTTCCTTCAGAAGGGAAGTAAAGCTCGTGGTCCCATGTTGTAGATTTATGGCACACAAAAGAACCTCAAGCTTGATAAAGAGACCTCTGAGCAACATTTCTGGTCTTTCATGCCCAGTGTAGAATTGGACTCTTAAGAACCATTCCATAAATAAAACTCAGTTTAATGTTTAATCCAGTTATTCCATTGTTCACGTATGTGATATTTGAATGTTTTATTCAGAGAGATAAGGTTGTAGCATCAAAGTAAAACCACCCAGTATAACAGCAATCTTAGCATTGTTTCATGCTAAGCGATTTTTAGTGTTCTTAGTTACATGACTGTGAAACATATCAACAATGTTGATTTTGTAGAGCACCTGGTCGCCCCTGCCACACATTTTCCATCCACAATTTTACACCATTCTCGTCCATCCACCCCTTTTCATGAAAACGTACAAAAACGCCTGATGGGAATTTTATTTTAGGAGCATTTTTCCTCCTGAAAATGACCATGGGTTTTAGCTTTCTTCCATCTGCCATGCATGTTAATACTACTGTAAACCTTTTCATGGTGTGTACTTCTGATTTGAATAGTTTTTATGCTTTTGTTTCCACAGTTCTATTCATTCGAAGTACATTGATGTTTCATCCATATTTCCAATATTATACACTGGTGTGCAAAACCTAAGGACGAAAGTAATCTTCGCATGCTGTGTACACTGCCAAGTAACATAGCTCGATGAAACTTGAATCATACATAGAGGGAACTGCTACGGTATGCTACAGTAGGCAACTAAATGAAATATGCAATGAGACGAACAGAAGTGCCACTTTTATTCATAGACCATAAGCTACACTAAAGTCAGTACGACATATGATGGCTCTCTAGATTTACAGAAACAGATACATGGTGCTTAAAAGTGTGTATGATCACCATGGACAACAATGCATGCTCTGCATTGTGCTCCCATGCTGGCCACAAGGTTGATAAGCAGTTGTTGTGGTAGGGCGTTACATTCCTCCACCAGCGCTGTTGACAACTGTTGGATGGTCGTTGGTGCATGTGGATGTGTTGTAATGCGTCTCCCCAAAGCATCCCACACTTGTTTCATGGGATTTAAATCGGGGGAACGGGCAGGCCAGTCCATTCGCCGAATACGCTCTCGTTCCAAGAGATCCTCCACCTGCACTGTTCGATGCTGTTGCACATTGTCATCCATAAAAATGAAGTCAGGGCCAACTGCACCCCTGAAAAGATGCACATGGGGAAGGAGTACAATATCACAATAACAACCAGTGAGCATACCGTGTTCAAAGATTTGGAGGTCGGTGCGCCCATGCAACATTATGCCTCCCCAAACCATAACACCTGGAGCACTAAAATGATCATGTACAAGGATGTTCCTGGGTTCATTACGTGTTCCCACCTCTTGCCAGATGAGGGTACATCGAGAATCACTACTTAGACTGAATCTGATCTCATCCGAGAAGAGCACGTGGCCCCATTCCTCATTGGTCCAATTTTGATGCTCTTGGGACCATCGCAAACGGTGCCGCCGATGTGTGGAGGTCAGTGGAATACAATGTACTGGCCGTTGGGCAAAGAGACCACCTCTGTGTAGTCGCCGTGCCACTGTGTATCGTGAGATTGCGTGCCTAGCTGTCCTGTTAAATGTGGTTGCAATTGCACTCGCTGTTTGGCGTGGATCCCTTCTTGCCTGTTGCACAATGAGCGGTTAACTGCTGCTGTTATTGAGTGTGGTCGACCACCACCTCTTCTTGGGATAGCAGTGTCTGTGGTTTGGTAGGTTCCCCATGCATGTGAAACAATGCTGTGAGCAATTCCAAACTCCTGAACAACACCGTCACACTTTGCCCTTCTTCCAGTTTCTCGATGATTCTTCCCTGTGTGAAGTCATCCAAATCGTGTCTATGGGCCATGTTTGCAATGAAGAACACCACTACAGTGCACCGTAACAGCTCATTAATTGCAACACACCATCTTGTCCTGTTTCGTCAACTGCCCCTTGTTGCGGGACCAGACCCATTTGGCACTGTAGGCTTGCTACACTCACGCCATGTGACGTCCAGCTTTCTGTGTACGTGTGAGAGATCTCTGGCAACAGGCTCCCGCACCTTCATCTACTTCCACCAAATAGTTCATTTGTTATGTTACTTTACCCATCTCGTCCTTAGGTTTTGTACACCAGTTTATAATGGAAAGTTGTCTTTTTGCGTCATACCAATAAGAAACTTGTGAAAAATCGTGATTTTATGACTTTACTTTATCTTGTAACCTCTGCACAATTTTTGTTTTCTGTTGTATTACCAGATTTTTTTCTGTTCATGAAACGATTGCACCAACCTACTGTTGCTTTAAATCCTTTGCCTTGTTCTGGATTGGCCTGTGACCACTTCAGTACATAAACCCTAATCCTATTTCTTCTAACAACATAACGATTCTGCCTCTATTCTCATACCCATTCTGCAACATTATCTTCTAAATCTCTCCAGCAAGTTATTCCTCTCCTCATAGAACATTTTTTCATTGGCATTTTTTTTAACAGTGTCTTCATTGTTTCTCTAATCTCTTACGTCTTCTCTGTTATTTCGAAAGCCCTTGCTAGAGCACAGTTGTTTGATTCTTTAGCCAATTTTATGACTTTTATGCTTCATATTTCCTTCCTTTCGTTGGTTCCATGATTAGGCCCACACTTTACAAATTTTACGCTGATTACACTTATATACAGTATAACACTTAGATACACTTAAAGTACAGATTGTTTGAACACACAATGCAGTCTACAATGAAACTTGTTACATGCGAGTTCGTGATTCGGCAGTGCTTGTATAGGCAAAAATGCAACGATGCTGAAGGAAGCTTTTTCTTCATGCCAACTGTAATTATTCACTAGTACAGAGTATGGTATGTCTACAAAATTCAATAGCCAATACGATGCTGTTGTGAATAATCAAGGTCATTACATGAATGCCTAAATCAGTGTGTGTATTATTATCCAGATGATGGTTACTAATCTAATGGTCACAGGCCTTTGATAGTTTGGAGGTCATCTTATAGGACAGATATACACTAAAACTATAGAACATTGACAAAAATTTTTACCTTATCTTATCTGAAGGTTGTCTTATTCTGCAGAAATGTACAATAAGTAATTTCTAGTGTAATAAGTGGTTAGGAATTCAGCAAATAATAAGAGAAGATTAGATGTTCGTGCTTATGTTTATCTGCAGAGTAAAGTTAGTGGAAGCTGGGTATAGCAATTGAGACGTACTATAGCTATTTGAAGTGTTAGTTAATGCACATTACCAATTTTGTGTTATCTAACACTTAATGTGTATTTGCCTGTCACAAGTGCAATGGTGCTATGTGACCAAAAATAAAAATTGGTGATTTCTTCTGATGACATAAATTTAATTGACTTTTATTTATAGACGCTCTTTAACTGCTATGGTCCTTAGCGTCCCATTCTATATTGGGCGTGAAAGACCGGAGATTTTGCTCAGAGGCTTGTAAATCTACGACATGGGACCGCCGGCTTTACTTCCCTTCCGAAAGAAGCCATGCTAAGGATTTTTATGCCCGAAAAAATCCATTGCCCTCCACTGGGTTTGAACCCGCGATGTCAGAAACTAGAGGCTAGCGTGATAACCACTACACCACAGAGGATGACTTTCTGATGACTGTGTGTAACCGCGTTTGACTTATTGGGTTTGGTAGCATGGATTAACTAATGCATCATAAGTACAAGGTCCTTTGTGTAATGGAAGTTGCAAGCACACTGCCATATAAATAAAAACAATGTTTGCCAATAATTTCCAAAGACTGTGTGTAATTCATGCTGGCTGAGTGATTCATGCCATTTTAAAAGTGTTCTTGGGCACCTTAAAATGATGCCAAATGTGGAAGTTTCAGAATCTCAAGTTAAGTATGAGGATAAAAATACATTGTAAAAAAACAAAGGGGCTGTGAAAAATTAGTTTAAATAATGGGCAAACATTACGTTTTGCAAATTATCCTTGAAAATACATTTGACTAAAGGCATGTGTTCTTCCATGCAGAATTGTTGTGAAAACTGAAGATGCTGCATTTTGCAAAACATGCTTCAGTGTCAGAAACAGTGACAAATCCTCTAACCAATTAAAATTAATCTCATTAGGATTTTTGCACATTTTGGAATTGATAAGAGCATTGGTCTGCATTACATTTATAATTTTTTTTCATACTTGTGAAAGAAACTTATACTTATTTCTCCTATGGAACTATTCCTCCATCATTCATTTTCAGAACTTATTCTCTTGGCTCAGAATTCATTTCTCTGCATAGAGAATGTTAGGATGGCCTTTATCTCCTCTCTTCTTGTGTAACAGGATTATTCTTTTCATGTTTGCACTGAAAGTAATGGTGGTCTGATCTTTGGGGCACTTCTGCTAGGAAATCAATGTTCTAGCTGCTTCTCTAATGCTGCATCCAATTTCTTCATACATTAAACTAATTTGTAACTACTCTGGTTTGCAAAAGGTCCTATAGTTGACTTTTTTTGTGCTTCTCTCATCATGTTTCAAATATCATTTGTGTTTGAACTTAGCTGTTTGGAAAATTTCCTTGCAGATGGATTTTGTAATAATAACCTATACTTTTTCCATGATAGATGGTAGATATGGCAGATTGCTAATTTTTACTTTCTCTACTACATATAGTAAGTAGGGGAAGTATTGTATTCCACCCAAAAATTTGATACCGAGATTTCATGGGAAATACATGTTTTGAGACCCCCTGAATCCAAAAAAAGCATTTTTGGAAACGTGTCCATGTGTGTGTCTGTGAACAGCATAACTCAGAAACGAACAGTCGGATAAACACAAACTTGGTATTTAGGTTCAGTATCTTCCAGAGATGCAACACGAAGGTTTTCAAGAAAATCCCCCCACCCCAGGTTACCCTTTACATGGAAACATTTTTCGAACATTTTAATTTTCTCAAAAATGGCTCTAACGATTTTGATTAAAATAGCATATGTTTAAGATATTTTCATAACAAATTAAATGTATATCTCGAATTTTCTGGGAATGTCTCCAAAAGTATTCTTCATTGTGAACGGCTTTTGCATAACTGGTAAACCATAAGAGATAGACAAAATTTTACTGCACAAAAAATGTAGATTGCGTTAAAATACACAATTTATCTCATATACATTTTTTTTTGAGTGAAGCATTTTCGAGATATTGCTTGTTATTCCCTTAAATTTTCCAATACTTTTTCTCAAATAGGAATTCGTTATTCATTTTTTTTATGTCCTGGTTATACAAAGAGAATGGAATGCGCCACATAGCAATCAGCTCTTAAATGATTTGACTATCGCTTAAATACTACCATATTCCCCTTGCATCTACAAGAAAATTAGAAATAAGATTAACATCTTGATATCTCGATTAACATGAAGCATATGGAGAATAAGCGTTTGTAAAAATAGTTTGTACAAGAGTAGAGAAAGTCATGTGAGTGTAACACATCAGATTTTTCTATCAAAGACACATCAGTATCTAATCCTCTTAGCACAACCAGGGTTATGTGCATTGTTTTTCTAGAGCTTACCATAATTTTCTATATTAAATGAATTGAAATGGTGATGAAATCTGATTTTATCTGAGTTTCAGCCAGATATTTACTCTTATTAAACCTTTTACTGTCAGCTGTTCAAATGCCTGCACTGCACCACAGCAGTTTATCGGCAATATTGGTGTAAATTACAGTTGATTTAGTTTGCAAGTGTTTTTCAAAATGCGATTTACTCTGTTATTTTGTGAGATACTGAATAAAACAAAAACTATAATCTTAAAAGTTAAAATTGAGTTGATTAATCGTGCAAAAGACACACTTTTAAATTTACCAAAACATGTTTTACGGACATATATTCTCAGTGTGGAAAAATAACGTACAGAAAATTATGGAGTAGAAAGGTAGTACCAAAATAAGCATTTTAAAGACAAGAACAAGGGGTCGCAGAAGTGTCTTATTGTGCTACATGCATCAACATAAATCTATCATGTTACAGTCTCCGATTGTGAAACCTGTTTGTGGCATGTCAGATGTAAACAAGGTGTATTCTTGCTAAGTACTAGTCACTGTTACTAGGTGTGATTTACGTGAAGCCTACTGAATACTCATCTTGTTCAGTACAAAGAGTACAGTGCAGTATGCACGTATAATAGTTTCCCATTGTGTACCAGTACTGATTAGTTGAGACAGTACGTACACACTTGTCTTGTGAGTATCATTTCATTTTGACTGGCAATTGAAGGTGTTTTATAAAGTTAGATTTCAAATATATTCCACATGTAGGCCTCCTGTTGTTATACGGCATCTGTACCTCATACTCCTAATCCCAAAATGCTTAGCTTGGTACGAGGGCAAAACTGAAAATGTTTAGAAAATCAAAACAAGGATTAGTTTTAAAAAATTGATTTTATTGTTTTTCAAAATATTCTTCTTTAACATCAATACATTTTGATGAAATCAGTCCTTAAAGCAATGAAGCCACTCTTCTTGAGGCACTTCAGAACACAGGTTTGTAATAATGCTCCACTGCTCCATCTGCTGAACGAAAAGGTGATTCCATGCATTTTATCTTTAATTTTTGGAAACAAAAAGAAACCACAAGGTGCTAGGTCAGGGCTGTATGGTGGAGGGTTCATGATGCTGACTGTTAGGGCATCCAGATACTCAGTTGCTAGTTTTGCTGTATGTGATAATGAGTTATAATATAACATTATTTTTCCTTTTGGGTGTTTTTCACAAAATTTTTAAAAAAATTGTGCTAAAAGACACGTGTACCAATCGTGAGTAACGCTACATCTATCTTCTAATGGTATTGGAGCAATATGGCCCATTTAAGAAAAAACCTAGCAACTACCTTCTTACCAGCACTGCGAATTTGTCAAACTTTTGTAGCCTAGGTTCTGTTCGAAAGACTTATTGAGTCCATTGACTTTTCTTTTCAGAAGCATAACAATAAATACAAGATTCATCATGTAATGTTATTCCAAACCAAATTTGAAGAGCCACCTTCGAATTTTCCAGTTTTTCTGCACCAATCATTGTGTCGTCATTTTTAATCGGGAGTCACTTTATGTGGAATCCATTGGCAATAAAGTTTTCTCATGTCTACTGTTGAAGTAAAATGTTTTGGATTTGACTCATACCAATGCCCAATATTGTTAGAATAAGTTCATAGGCTGTCCGCCGTTCTTCTTCAAGCTTTACTCGAACAGTGGCAATATTTTTATCAGTAACAGCAGTTTTTGGGCATCCTTTACAAAATTCATCTCTAACAAAAAAACCGATCTCATTTGAATTTGCTGTACCAATTATAAATTGTTGCCTTAGATGGGATTTCTTTGCCAAATGCATTTCTAAGCCAATATTCACATTGTACAGGTATTAATAACAATTTAAATTTGTAAAAAATCATATCCTGGAAATATTCTCTGGTCAAACTCATTTTTGGGTGAACACAAAATCTTTAAATGATAATTAATAAACTATTAGCGCAAATCGAACAAGGTACATGGCAACCAACTTGCAAAACATTAGAAAGTAGCTGTTAAAATACAAAGAAATATACAGAACAATAATATAAAGAAATTTCATATTTTAAACCATGCTTGCAATCATTATGGAAACAGGTATTTTTACATTTTCCAGTGTGCAGAATACAATGCATATGACAAAAAATTTCATATTTCATTATATTAAGTAAAATCTTCATAATTTGTAAAATTGATGATCTTTTTTACTTTTAAAACAATTTCCATTAGCAATGGCTGAGCTTTTCAAATTTTGTATTTTGGCAGGTTTCTGTGAAATACATTTAGAAAACTCGAGCCACTCTTTCCAAATCAGGTCCAGTTGAGAAAATTGGCAATTCCTCTATGTGAAGTCAGAGGAAAAATTAAATGCCCTCTATTCTTGAAAAGTTTTTATTTTCTCAAACTGGTGCTTTTAGTGACACATTGTAATTAGTATTAAGCAAGGAGAAAGCGAGTAACACCTATTTCTTTTTACTTTCTCTACTATGTATAGTAAGTAGGGGAGGGATTGTATTCCACCCAAAAATTTGATACTGAGATTTCACAGGAAATATATGTTTAGAGACCCCCTGAATCCAAAAAAGACATTTTTGGAAACATGGCCGTGTGTGTGTCTGTGTGTCTGTCTGTCTGTCTGTCTGTGTGTCTTTGAACAGCATAACTCAGAAATGAACAGTCGGATAAACACCAAACTTGGTATTTAGGTTCATATCTTCCAGAGATGTGACAAGAAGGTTTTCAAGAAAATCCTCCCACCCCAGATTACCCTTTACATGGAACATTTTTCGAAAATTTTAATTTTCTCAAAAATGGCTCTAATGATTTTGATTAAAATATGTTTAAGATATTTTCATGACAAATGAAATGTATATCTCGAATTTTCTGGGAATGTCTCCAAAAGTATTCTTCATTGTGAACAACTTTTGCATAACTGGTAAACCATAGGAGATAGACAAAATTTTACTACTCAAAAAATGTAGATCACGTTAAAATACACAATTTATGTCATACATTTTTTTTGTTGAGTGAACCATTTTCGAGATATTGCTTGTTATTCCATTAAATTTTCCAATACTTATACTTTTTCTCAAATTCGTTATTCTTTTTTTTATGTCCTGGACGTGCAAAGAGAATGGAATGCGCCACATAGCAACCAGCGCTTAAAAGATTTGACTATTGCTTAAAACCTGCCATATTCCCCTTGCATCTACAAGAAAATTAGCAATAAGATTAACATCTCGATTAACATGAAGCATATGGAGAATAAGCGTTTGTAAAAATAGTTTGTACAAGAGTAGAGAAAGCCATGTGAGTGTAACACATCAGATTTTTTTCTATGTTTAGGAGTTTCACAATATTTAAAATCTTTAAACTCTTGTAATTTGTTTATTTTATATTTTGTTAAATATGGACAAAAATCTACAAAGCCTATATTTACGTTCTCTACCCGTATAGTAGGTAGTAAAGGTATGGCCTTCTGACCAAAAATTTGATACCGAGATTTCATCAGAAGTGCATGTTTTGAGGCTCCTGAATTAAAAAAATCATTTTTAGAAAACTCTCTCTCTGAGTGCGTGCGTGTGTGCGCGCATTTTAATTTTTTTTATGTAAAGAACCTCAAGCCTGATACAGGGGCCTCTGAGCAAAATTTTCGGTCTTTCATACCCAATATAGAATGGCACGTTAAGAACCATAGTAGTTAAAGCGCCTCCATAAATAAAACTCAATTTAATTTAATTTTATGGATTTGTCAGCAGACACAGCTGCTGATAGTGGTCAGTCCACAACAGATGGAGATTGTAAATCCACAACGGATGGAGAACCATATGCAGTATCCATAGAAACGTAATGTTTGGGCTGGTATTGTTAGTGATCATATTATTGATCCTCTCTTCTCTAGAGAAACATTAAACAGTAATAGATACTTGAATTGCTTTGAAATCAAGTAGTACTGGCCATCGCAAACTTGTTTCCACACCCACACAACCTAGGTTACCTAAAGATGACATCTTTTCCCAACAAATGGAGCTCCAGCTCACTTTAGGCAGAATGTCTTGTCTTGTTCGATACAGATTTCTATCATTGCTCCGGACTTCAGCCTTGGGCTTACTGTGCTACCTGTATCATTTTGAAGCCAATTCATTATGCCTGCACCCTTTATGAAGGAATACAGTCTCATAATAGATATGGTTCCAAATTCTTCTGGTCATAAAAACATTTTATCAAAAGCAATAAATTTCCTGTGAGCCAAGGCTTCAAGGAGCATATAATGTGCTGTGCTGTTTCAGTTTCTTTCATGCATAATCTGCAATCTAAGTTATCCTGAAACACTACCATCATGTTAAATGCTTTTTCACAGGAGCATGTCTTATGAGAAATGCAATAAGTGTTCTCAACTGAAGTCTGTTACATTTAAGTAAGCTTTCAGCTCTTTTCTTACACGGCTTTCTAATAAATAGTTTGTTTCCTGAAGTTTTAAGCCTGGCTTTATGATGTTCTACTTTCGACCAGTTCTTAATAGCCTTTCTTACTAAACATTGAGATGTTCTTAGAGCCAGCTCTGGCCCAATAAATTGTGAAGCTGCTTTCTGTCTTGCAAGTTTATCAGCTTTTCATTTCCATGTATGCTACTATGACCTGGCACTCAGATGAGTTGAACTTCATTCTGTTTTGCCAAGCTTGTGAGCATGTTTAGGCAGTTGAAAACAGTGCTGACGTTACCTTATGACTACTAAGGGCCGGTTTCACAGTTCAGGCTTAAGTCGAACCTTTACTAAGCTACAGACGCAGCTTAAACAAAACTTAAGCTTTGGTTAAAGCTTTGCAAGTTTCACAGTAGGTCAACCACATTTGGCTTTACTGAGCTGAACAACTCCTCGGAACTTTAAAGTTGGTAATGCTTGCGCATGCGCATCCAGCGAATTCCCATCATTTGTTTATGGTGGCGCTGTTCCTGAAAGTAAGGTTTTATAGGTTATTCAGATATACACATTAAAATGACCGAAAACCCAGAGCCAAAGCGTGCTGCTAACTTTACTTCTCAAGAAGTTAGCATTCTGTTAGAAATTGTAAAGCAGTATAAACACATAATAGAGGCAAGCAATCTGATAAGGTACTGTGGAGCAGGAAGAACCAAACCTGGGGGAAAATTGCGGAGTTATTCAATGCAAAGAGCGGAATAATATACAGACATGCTACCGTGTTGAAGAACAAATGACAATTTGAAGAAAGTTACAAAAAAGAAATATGCAGGCGAGAAATGTGCTATTCGGGGTACAGGTGGAGGTCCGGCTGTGCCATCGTTAATTACGCAAATCGACGAGGAAATAAAAGAATTAATTGGTGTCAAAATTGATGGATGTGAAACAATTTTCACAACCCTGCATGTTGTAGATTTTGAGACACCGGAAAAATCTCCAGCTACAATTAGCATGCTTCCACTTGCATGTAAACTCAACGTCAAAAGAAGCCTTGCTTCTGACGAGAGGGCTTTGTTCCTGAAATATAAAGTAATAATACCTTATGAGCGATAAAGTATATTATAAAAGTGTAAGAATGAATTTAATATTAAGTTTTACTTACCAATATGTTTTACGTTTAATTGCATCATCAATAATCTCTAGTACCAACATCGCAGACTGTTTACTTAACCGAAACCTCTAGTAGAATTCTCGGTCATTCCATATGTGGAAATGATTTGGACGCATTCTAAACACTTTAGGCCATCTTCTGTTGTGGATATGGTTTAAAATAATTTGCATTTCCTCGTCACTAAAATCGTCGTCCTCAGATAACATGGTGACTCCTTAACTTAAACTGCAGTTCAGTACGGTTTAAGTCGAGTCCCGTATAATCTTGGTTTAGCGCTTGGACTACGCACTGTAAAACTCAGCTGTAGCTTAACTCTCTGGTTAAGCCCGATTCGAAGTTTAAGCTTATACTGTGAAACCGGGCCTCAGAGCCTTAAGTGCAGCCGGCTATCTGAGAAGATAAGGATCTATTTACAAGTGTAAGCGCATTTATGTTTTTATATATATGCATTGAATAATAGCATAAATTTATGTTTCAAAAACACTAGTTTATTTACCCAAAAGAAAAAAAAACGTTTTGCACCTTGGTCTTATGTGATATACTCGGATCCTGTTCTTGAGCCGTCCTTTGAGCCATTTGCAAACCACATCAAAGTTTTCTCAGGAGTTTCCAGAGTTTTATTTGTCCAATGTTCAGTATCAATAAGAAGTTCGTTATAAAGTGTTTAAATCGAATTATATGGCTTGATGGCTTTTCTAAAGATGTATCTCCTTTGAATTTCCTAATTCTTAGCAAACCTGAGTCTATTTCAGGAATTTTCAATTGCTTAGCGTGTTGCAGTCTTATAGAGTGCCATTCTTGCCTCCTCCATTACAACTAAATGCAATGGAGTCAGGTTCAAGAGTGTCTTCATTGCTGCAGTAGGAGTTATTTTCATGACTCTTGTAACAGCCATACATGCTGTTCTTTGATCTTTATTTGGTTGATTTTTAGAGCAGGTTTGAAGGACCTTAGGCCACCAAATCAGTACTCAGTGTGTTATTGATGGCATGATTATCCTGGTATACAGGGTGGACCATTTAAGTTGAGATAATACAATATCTCCAAAACTTAAGCATTGTAGAAAAAAAAGCCTGATATTATGGGGGAAATTAAATGATATTAGTCCGTTTTGTTTGGAAGACGTTACGATGTCCATTTTAGGGTCAATTTAATTTTTTTAAATTTGACAACAATTTGGAAGCTTAAACATTTCTTGTTCCAAAAAAGGTTGAGGTCATGTCATCAACCAGTGGTGCACATGTTCAACATCTTCATTGTTTTCAAATCACTACCCTCCAAACGATTCTTTCATAGTCGCAAACAAAAAAATAGTCGGGGGACAAATCTGAACTGTAGGGAGGGTGGTCAAAGGTTTCCCAATGCATATCCTTCAATGTATCCCTTGTCAAATTTGCAGTGTGAGGCTTAGGATTATCGTGCAGAAGGATGACATCTCTGATGGGCACACATCTTTTGTTTCGATAGGCGGCTTTTGCTGACTTTAACAACTGGCAATAGTAAGGTACATTCCTTCAGCATCTGACGATTGTAAAGAAAATCAATGAGTAAAATTCCTTTGTAGTCAAAAAACACTGTCATAAGAACTCTGGCTCAGAGAAGGGTTTTGGCCTTCACTGGGCAGGCTTCATCCTTTCTTTGCCACTTCGTACTCACCATTTTGGATTCCGGAGTGTAACAATGAACCCATGCAAGAATGTGCCTAAAAAAATCCTCCTCTTCTTGCTGGAATCGATTCAGAAAACTCTCACAGATCTGCAACCTGACCTGTTGCTGTTCAATAAATAACTTTGGAGCCCATCGAGCACTAATGTTTCTAAAGCCAAGATAACTGTATTAGCACACTCAAATGCTGATACTGACTTCTGATGTGATTCCTTCAACAGTGCACCGGCAATCACCTTCAATAAGCTCTTGAACTGCATGGGTGTTGTCATCTATAAGACTTGACCTGCATCAAGCATGACCTTCATTTTCTACAATTTCTTGGCTGCCCTTGAATTCTCTGTTCCAAGTAAACACTTGGTTTTGGGAGAGTGTAGCATCCGTAAACTGTGCCTTCAAATGAGTTAGAATCTCAGAGAGTTTAACAATTTCGTTGGTTAAAAGCTTTATAACAATGTGTTGCACAACAGATAAAGGAAACACTTGTTCACTCATGGTTGTACTGATGCCAGAACAGAGCAAAGCAGCTAACCAAGTTGGCTACCTCTAGATAACATACTAACCTTCACACCCCCATTCTACCATCCTGCCTGGAACTGCTTGCTCAGTATACTGCCTCAATTACAGTTTATATTTGAATCACCTTCGTATATAAACCATTTAGACAAATCTAGTTATATTTCAACATAGATTAATAATGTAAACATTTTATATAGGTTTGTATGTATAAATGTTTTTTGTAAATTTTTTATCATATTTTCTGTAATTTTTAGTTAGATAAAATTCTGTAAATTTGACGAGTCACCAGTTTACTGGGCTGTTGCCCAAATTATGTAAATGTATGCGATGAATAAGGTATCTATTTATCTACTCCGGTTCCAAAAAGAAGGATCCTAGGGATACATACCTAAGCATAACGAAACCTTCACATTCACATAGTGTATGCTGCGAGGTCTCAAAATCTCTCACAAATTTCGGACATAAAGGGTCTTGTGTAAGCCCCATTGTGTATAAATATCTGTGCAAAGTGTTGTGGCTTGTAAAATAGCCCACAACTCCTCTGAACTTAGATCTGGCCAAATTTAGGAGAAACTCGCTCACTTTTCGGTGAGGCCCTGATATCAAGGCATGGACCTGCCTGGTGGTGATTTGCATACTCCAGATTTCAAGATGAGCCTTTGCTGTGACCTGGATTATCTCACACTTGACAGTTCTAGTCGAAACATGGCAGAAGGGCTCAGGCCCAATAAAATAGATCCCCACTTTGCAAGTGCATCTGCCATCTCATTTCCTCTAATACCAGTGTGCCCAGGAATCCAGAGAAGTGTAACTGGACAACTGGTACAGAGTCTATCCAACATCCTCTGGTACTACTACACCAATCTGGATGTAGTTTAAACTGCCCTAAGGGCTTTCAAAGCTGCCATGCTATCTGAGCAGATGTAAATCTCCACTCGTCTGCATGGCGTAGTGTAAATATGCATAGCGCAAGCCAAGATTGCATGTACCTCAGTTTGAAAAATCTGATGTGTTACACTCACATGACTTTCTCTACTCTTATACAAACTATTTTTACAAACGCTTATTCTCCATATGCTTCATGTTAATCGAGACAAACATTTGCAGACTTTATCTTATTGCTAATTTTCTTGTAGATGTAAGGGGAATATATATACTTACAAGGGTGATATAGAAATACAGTAGCCTTTAAGCACATACATATCTCTTAATAGCTAGTTGCTAGGTGCAGCACCATTCCCTTTTCCACAGATTAATACTCTTTGCATATACAAGACAAAAAAATGAATAACGAATTCCCATTTGAGAAAATGAGTATTGAAACATTTAAGGGAATAACAAGTAATATCTCGAAAATGGTTCACTCAACAACAAAAATGTATATGACATAAATTGTGTATTTTAACGCGATCTACATTTTTTGTGTAGTAAAATTTTGTCTATCTCTTATGGTTTACCAGTTTACCAAAAGTCGTTCACAATGAAGAATACTTTTGGAGACATTCCCAGAAAATTCAAGATATACATTTTATTTGTCATGAAAATATCTTAAACATATGATATTTTAATCAAAATCGTTAGAGCCATTTTTGAGAAAATTAAAATTTTCGAAAAATGTTCCATGTAAAGGGTACTCTGGGGTGGGAGGATTTTCTTGAAAACCTTCGTGTTGCGTCCTTGGAAGATACTGAACCTAAATACCAAGTTTGGTGTTTATCCGACTGTTCGTTTCTGAGTTATGCTGTTCACAGACAGACACACACACACGGACATGTTTCCAAAAATGCTTTTTTTTGGATTCAGGGGATCTCAAAACATGTATTTCCGGTGAAATCTCGGTATCAAATTTTTGGGTGGAATACAATACCTCCCCTACTTACTATACGTAGTAAAGTAAAACTGGTGGTAAGACAACTGAGTGGAATGATAAGCCTGGTTCTAGGGCTCCAGGCCTGCCCCCAAAGCAGGAACCATCCGTAAATCACATCTTTTGAGAGAGACCCTGTCTCTGGGTCCTACTCCACCCTGGAAGGTATTATCACTGTATAAAATGGACTTAGATTAAACCTAGTTCCCCATCAAATCCCCTATCATCAGGGTTGTAGGGCACATCTGCTAAAGTCCAGAAAGGATCAGTGAGTGACCTTTATGGTGTAGCTTAAAACACCAACCCCCTACAGTCTACAGTGGTGCACTCTCGCCATGCCAGTACTGTCATCCTCCGTGGACTAGTGGTACCGCGCTAGCCTCTAGTTCCCAAGGTTGCGGGTTCAAACCCAAGGGCGATAGATTTTTTCGGGTGTAAAAATCCTTAGCATGGCTTCCTTCGGAAGGGAAGTAAAGCCGGTGGTCCCGTGTCGTAGATTTATGGCACGTAAAAGAACCTCAAGCCTGATAAAGAGGCCTCTGAGCAAAATTACAGGTATTTCACGCCCAATATAGAATGGGATGCTAAGGACCATAGTAGTTAAAGAGTGTCTATAAATAAAGCTCAACTCCTTCACAAACTAGTGCAAAGAGGAAAGGTCTACCAAGATCTCTAAGGCAGACTGTGGGGTAGTCCGCACTGCCCCTGTTATCATACATACCAATATTTGCAGCAACTGCCTTCACAAGAGAGGCAGGTCACCAAACCAGTGCTGCATAAGATATCGAAGGTCTTATAACCGAGGTGTATAGCATATGACCACTTTAGGTCTCAGGCCTCCTATAGACCTCTGGCAGGCCCACAAAGTAGTATTAGGCCTTCTTTACTTTATATGTACATGTTTTTCACTGCGCATTCCAGCATCCAGAATAACCCCCAGATACTTAACTGCTGTGGAAAGTGGTTCAACTTCTTCCCAAACAGATGGGGCTCTGCCAATCCAGCCTTCTCCTCCTCGTGAAGATCATTACTTCAGTCTTGTCATATTAACAGACAAGTCCATTTCTTTACACCATCCCCGTAAAGCATGTAGAGAGCCCTGTATGAGCTCCGAAATAGTATTTGGGAATTTTCTACTTGCTACAAGGCATAATATTGTCATTGGCAAAACCTTGAGCATGATTCCCTCCCTTGTTGACTCTGTCCAACAGATCATCCACCACTAAACACCACAGGGTAAGTGACAAAACTCCTCCTTGTGGGTAGCCCTGGGGCACTTTGCCTCGTGGACTCACTCCCCAGGGTCACCACTGCCTGACAGCTTCCAGTAGTCCATGACTGTTGGGTTGACTCCCCTACTGTCCAGACACTTCCTAATGGTGACTAAAGTCATATGATTGAAAGCACCTGCAATGTCCAGGAAAACTACCATGGCCAGTTCTCGACAGTCCAGCACCCTCTCCAGTCTCACCAAGAGCTGATGGAGCATCATTTCTGTGGATTTACCCAGCCAGTAGGCATTCTGATGAGGGTGTATGGATCTGTCAACCAGTACCCATCCCTCAAATATCTATCAGTCTTTCCAGAGCCCTCAGCAGAAAGATGTTAAGACTGATAGGGTGAAAATCTCTAGCCTGCAGTAGAATTATGTACCTGGCTTGGGTATAAACACCACCTTGTGCTGCCTTTAGAGGTGAAAAACATGCCTCATAGCAAGACAGGCCCTAAATATCTTCACCAGGTGAGAAGAAATGATCTCCCAGCTCTTTTGTAGAAGAGCTGGGAAGATTCCATCCTTACCCACGTTTTTACTGGGCTCAACAGAAAAAATGGCTCATTTAACTTTTTTTAAAAGTAACAATCTCGGTGTCCATTAGCCAGCCTTCTCACAAAGACCCGCGTGCCCTAACCAAGGTTGGTTCTTGATCTGTTACGCAGATCTCCAGAAAGTGGGTCTCAAGCAACATCCTTATTGTCTCCTCCTCTAACTTGCTTGTACTACCAGAGGGTCCTCCAACAAGGCCGACCTGGCCCTACCTCCGGAGACCAACAATTTCTGCAAGCGAGCAGCACTTGACTGCTTCTGTGTGTTATCACAGAAGTGCCTCCAAGATTCCTTGGAGGCTTTTCTGATTTCCTTTTTATACATTCTTTGTGATTCCTTATATGAATCCCAGGTTGCCTGGCACTTATTGACCATATATGCATTAAAAAAAAAAGAATTTTATCTAAGTTTATCTTTAGCCCAAATCTCATGCATGAGGGGGCAATTTCTTTCATAAGTAGAGACCAGGCTGTTCGTGAAAAAACCCCACATACCACCCCAGGTCTGTATTTCCTAGCTTGATTTGGGTTCCATACTTAAGCCTGCCATCAAGGTCCCCTCCTAAGGAGTCCCAATTGGTCCTCCTAGGGTTCCTGTACAGGCGGTCCTTTCCTTTTCCCTCAAGATCAAAGCAGTATGTCTAGTCAGACAGAAAAGATTCCAGACAAACTCTCCAATCCTTGATTTCCTCTAGAATCCCGAAAGATGCTAGTGACAAGTCTTAAGACCTCCTCCCTTTGATAATTCACAAAAGTTGGACTGTCCCCTTGGTTCAGGATCTCAAGATATGTTGTACTCAAATACTTAAGCAGCATCTCCCGCTTCCCGTTGATATTTGTACCACCCCAAATGCTATGACGGTCATTGTAGTCAGCCAATCAACAGGTTGAGGTTTATGTCCCTGCAATAAAGCATGAGATTTCTAAACTCCTGAGGAGGAGATTCATCAGAGTCATATAGGAAAGAGGCAGAGCAGACTACCAGCTATGTGGCACTCCGCTCTCCTCATACCTGACTAAGATCACCACCAGATCTTTCCGAAGAAAGCCCAGCAGAGCCCAGGTGTTACTGAGTCTTGTCAAGACGCATGCTCTGGGTTTTACATCAAACAAAGCACTGAAAAAACATAGTAAAACCCATTATGTTTTGTCCCATAATATGATCCTGCCGAAGCCAGGCTTCTTGTATTATGGCGACATCTAGATCATGCCTTGTTACATTATTAGAAAGAACTTGCAAGGCGGTAATACTATGTTGCAAGTTAGCCTGAATGAATTAAATCACCATAGCTTAACCTGCCCATTTAAGCCTTTTCCGTTAGAGTCCAGTTCTCCTAAACACCTGGTACACCTCTGGGATAACTGAGGGATATTGATACTCCTTTGGAGGCAGGGCCTGCATCTCCACATCTCGGGAGTTGCAATTCCCACCTCTATTTGTTCACACTGTAGGGGCCCCAAGCTCCGCACTTTTAATTACATGGGGGCAATGCTGACAATTTTTAGAATCCCATGTTTCTAAAAACAATGGATGACATTGAGCATTGGTATGAGTTAAATCCAAAACATTTTACATCAGCAGTTAGACTTTGTTGTCAGTGGATTCTACATAAACTGACTCCTGATCAAAAACAACAATGCATTGATTGGTGCAGAAAAATTGGAAAAATTCTAAGTGGCACTTCAAATTTGGTTTGGAATATCATTACTGGTGATGAATCTTGGATTTATTGTTATGATCTTGAAAAGAAAAGTCTGTGGGCTCAATGGGGCTTTTGAACCGAACCTAAGCCTGCAAAAGTCTGACGAATCTGCAGTGCTGGTAGGAAGAAGATTGCTAGTTTTTTTTCTAAAATGGGCCATATTACTATATAGTAGAAGAAGGTAGACTTACTGTTACTGCCGATTGGTACACAAAGGCCTGTTTACTGCAAATTTTTGAAAAAAAAAGTGAAAAATGCCCAAAAGGAAAAATAATGTTGCATCATGACAATGCCTCGTATGCAGCAAAACTAAAAACTGAGTATCTGGATGCCCTAAAGGTTGCATCATGGACCCTCCACCATACAGCCTTGACCTAGCTTGTGATTTCTTTTTGTTTCCAAAGCTAAAATGCGTGGAAGCATTTTTTGTCATCAGATGAAGCAGTGGAAGATTATAAAAACCTGGTTTCTGAAGTGCCTCAGGAAGGGTGGCATCATTGCTTTAAGGACTGGTTTCATCAAATGCAAACATGTATTGATGTTAAAGGGGAAATTTTGAAAAACAATAAAATCATTTAAATTGTTTAAAACTAATCCTTGTTTAGGTTTCTAAAAATTTTCAGTGTCGCTCTCGTAATACTCCCAAAGTCTCTGTATGGGACTTCTGGTTTTGAAGGCAGGACCTGCTTCTCCACATCTCCGGGAATGTCTCCATTGCTATCGTCTTGGTGGCAGTGTTCTCTTACTAATTCTAGCTACCTGAACTTTATTATTGCTTCTCTTGGAGTTCCCTGTTGAGGAGCTAAGTTAATTGGTGGAATTAAAAACCTTTATAATTCCCTCATTTAGCTGGGGATATCTTGGGGCCGCCCAGACAGAGTCCTGCATGCCTGGGTAAGACTAAATACTCTTGAGAGGTCTTCAGGTATCTCAGAGGCTCCATTAACGACACTTCTCCCATGTGCTATGCACCCCTTTGGCACAGGTCGTGTAAGAGCTTGGGGTTGGGGAGTTGGATCGCATTTTCCTATCGTTTATTCAGAGACAGGCCTGTCAACCTGAAATTGCTGGTCAGGTCCCGGCTATCCACCACCTGCTGACACATCTGGTACCCACTCAAGGTCCAGCTTTAAGGACTTACAGGCTGTTAGGCCACTCTAGAGACCCCCACTACGGAGCCGACTAAATGAGTGCCCTGACTGTTTCTGTGCAAAGCCTGGTTACTAGCTTGAACAAGTAGCCCTCGACCACCAGGTTGCATAGTAGGGGTGATAACATCCCACACTCTGAACAGCCACTCAATGACCTTTGCAGCTAGGCATGAAACTTATATGAACTATTCTGTCCCTCAGCATGGATTGAAGCCACTGATAGCAGGTTTCATCAATTCCATGTTTCCTTGAAGCAGTAGATATTGCATTAAAGGAGGTGCTATCAAAGTTCCTTCTCCTTTTCCTGAGTTCTCTTTTCCAATCTATAAGCGACCTGAAAAGGGACAGTTTCAGTTGATCTGCCCAGACAGAATGTTCATCGGTGCTTAAGACCAGGTTTTTTCTGCAATGATGGATTTGTAGGAGTGGTCACATGGCATAGCCAGTAGGAACTCCAGATTTGTCACCTTTGGACTTCTTTTTGTGGAACCATTTGAAGTCAGTATAATATTGAGACAAATCCAGCAACTTAGAAGTCTGGAACATTGAATAATGGAAGTGATGAGAGACATTCTTAAATGCTGGTTAAGTGATTCTTTAAATGGTTTCTATGATCGACTGTTGCATTGTTAAGCAGCTGGGAGCTACCAGTTTGACATAGAATTTAGAAGGTGAACTAAGGGCGGCGCCATGGGAGAGTGGTTAGACTGCTCGCCTCTCACCGAGGCAGTCCGGGTTCAATCCCAGGGACCCACATGTGGGATTTGTGGTGGACAAAGCGGCATCTGGGTGGGTTTTCTCCGGGTTCTCCGGTTTCCCCCACCATTCATTCCACCAACTGTTCCATCATCACCTTTCCTTTCATCCATTTCACCATCATTTCATTTCATCTACTTCCTTCCTCCCATACCAGGCATCCTGGATATTCTTTCTGATCCATGAGTGTCTGCTCCTCGACAGGCCTCTGACCCCAAGCACCCGCCTGTAAGTCCTGGGGGTGTAAGTCCTACATAAGAGGAGGTTAAACAGGGAAAAAAGAAGAACTACCTTGTTGTTTCTTTTCTTTTTTTTCTTTCTTCTGTTTTGTTTTCTGTTGTGAGTACTTGTTGAAAAGCTATTGAAGAGTACTATCTGAATTTATAAAAATATAGGGTATTTTATTTAAAATAAGAAAGTTGCAGTCACTTGCAGTTAAAGCGGAAGGAGCAAAAGAATTGGTAATATTCTTGAGTTCCCTGTACATGACTCTCTCCATACACTAAGTTTCATGTTAATGAGCCACAGGCTTCAAAAGTTATTTAAATAGTGAAAGACTTTTAACTACACTGTATATAAACAGTGCAAAGTTCAAAGAAAATTTACTATAGAATTTTGCACAAAATTTACGGTGGCCACAAATGTAAATTTTGATTTGTGCATTTTTGTGACTTTTTATTTTCTAGCTTAAACCCTGGTCAGTGTTTGACTGCAGTTGCAGAGATAAAGCTTTGCTACTCTAAAAGCAATGTTCTGAGCTGAAGTTCACAGTAATAAGATGACGACATTGGCACACTTTGAACAATAAGAAAGCATGATCAAATGTAATTTATATGATCCCAATTTAATTATAAATTTAGCAGATAAATGGCAGTTTTCCATTTTTCTTTTATTTGTAGTAAATGTGAAAATGAGAATTTTTAGAATAGACTGTCATGCTTAGAAAAAGAGCCGACAGCTAAATGTATATCTGAGAAATATGAATATTTGTTATGCATAAGGGATGATAGTCTCCACTCTTGTGTTTTCATAACTATTTAGTTATGTACAACTTATTTATTAAAGTGAATTAGTATTATTAGCTTATTTTTTACCTTGTTTACTGTATACTACAGTTAGTAGAAATAGTATTGTATTCCACTTAAAAATTTGATGCTAAATTTCATGGAAATACATGTGTGCCTCCCCCCTGAACTCCAAAAAAGCATTTTTAGAAAAAGGACCATGTGTATGTGTGTGCGTGCGTGTTCGTGTTAACCAAAAATGAAAAGTTTGTTAAATATGAAACTTAGTATTTAAGTTCAGGACCTTTCGGAGATGCAGCATGAAGATTTTGAAGAAAATCCGCCACCCCAAACTACCCTTCACATGGTAAAGTTTTCATTATTTTTTATTCCTCAAAAATGACTCTAATGATTTTGATTAAATATGTTTAAGCTATTTTCATGGTAGATAAAATGTAGAACAGCATTTCAAAGCTGTCACATAGCAACCAACTTGAATTTGATTTGATTATCATTTTAGCCTACTGTGTTATTCTTATATCCAAAACAAAATGTGCAATTACGTCATGAAGGTTTATCTGTGTTTACAAGAAGTAGATAGAAAAATAAGTTTTTGTAAGAATACTTGTAGAAGAGTGAGTAGAGAATGTCATGTGAATGTAGGAATGCGTGTTCCCCCCCCCATTTCCTGTTGATGTTTACAAGAAATAATACCAGTCAGATAACATCGTAGAAATAGATTCTTATGGTTTCATTTTATTTAGTAATTATTGAGTCAATTGTAACACTACATCACTTACCTTTTTACTTTCTTTACTATGTACAGTAAGTAGGGGAAGTATTGTATTCCACCCAAAAATTCGATACCGAGATTTCACCGGAAATACATGTTTTGAGACACCCTGAATCCAAAAAAAGGCATTTTTGGAAACATGTCCTTGTGTGTGTCTGTGTGTCTGTCTGTCTGTGTGTGAACAGCATAACTCAGAAACGAACAGTTGGATAAACACCAAACTTGGTATTTAGGTTCAGTATCTTCCAGAGATGCGACACGAAGGTTTTCAAGAAAATCCCCCCACCCCAGATTACCCTTTACATGGAAGATTTTTCAAAAAGTTTAATTTTCTCAAAAATATTTTGATTAAAATATCATATGTTTAAGATATTTTCATGACAAATAAAATGTATATCTTGAATTTTCTGTGAATGTCTCCAAAAGTATTCTCCATTGTGAATGACTTTTGCATAACTGGTAAACCATAAGAGATAGACAAAATTTTACTACACAAAAAATGTAGATCGCATTAAAATACACAATTTATGTCATATACATTTTTTTGTTGAGTGAACCATTTTCGAGATATTACTTGTTATTCCCTTAAATTTTTCAATACTTATTTTCTCAAATGGGAATTCGTTATTCATTTTTTTGTCTTGGATATGCAAAGAGTTATAATCCGTGGCAAAGGGAATGGTGCTGCACCTAGCAACCAGCTATTAAGAGATATGTATGTGCTTAAAGGTTACTGTATTTCTATATTGCCCTTGTAAATATATATTCCCCTTACATCTACAAGAAAATTAGCAATAAGATAGAGTCTGCAAATGTTTATCTCGATTAACATGAAGTAGATGGAGAATAAGCATTTGTAAAAATAGTTTGTACAAGAGTAGAGAAAGTCATGTGAGTGTAGCACATCAGATTTTTTTATAACAAATACATGTTTCAGGGGCTAATTGCTTCCATCCTCAGTTCCCTGTTGACTGTAGTTTTTAACAACTAAGACGAAGGATGTGGGCAGTCGACAGGGAACTGAGGATGGAAGCAAGTAAGTGATGTAGTGTTACAATCGACTCAATAATTACTAATTATAGACACATCACTGTCACAAAGTCCACCAAACCAATTTTATTGTGAATTAAATTAATTTTATTTGTTTTCAAGATCACGTATGATACATTCATTCTTGGTAAGATTTGCAATGATATGATACAGGCCTTGTTTCTGAAGTGAATTCTAATTAAAGTTTTTTATTTTCTACTTATATAGCCATCTTTAACCACTCTGGTCATATTTGCTTGATTGTGGAAATATTTTCATGTTATTCACTTTTTGCTGGTGGGTTTTGCATTTTATAACTCTGAAACCTACTCAAAAACCTTGCGCCCCTGTCAGGAATTGAAATATGGGTCTCTGGAATGAGATGTCAGCACTGACCAGTGTACCACAAAGGCAGTCAGAAGGGGATTTTATATTATTGGCTGTGATAGGTTAGTTAGATTCAACAACTGAATTAGAAGGCAACAGTTTTAGTAGTGTTTCCTCATGTGCATGTGAGGGAGACAAGGTGTATAAATAAAAAGGAAATAAAATAAAATGCAAAAAGATATGATTCTAGGCTAGTTGAATGAACATGGAGTGCATCCTGCTGAGGGGCGTTGTTGTAGAGTTATTAAATTTTGTATATTTCAAATGCATTGCTTGCACTTTGTCTTGACTCCTACAACTTGGTATACAGATTTTTATATACGAGTATGGAATTGATCTGGAACGTTATTAACACATTGCTTCTCTTAGATCTTTTAGAAGTTAGATAGAGCTAACAACATTTTTTAAACTTTAAACCTTTTGATAATGGCACATAAGTAAACAATACATGTTTTAACAGGTGTTTTCATACATCAAAGAAGCAGCAGCAATAGATCTATTTGAGAATCATCTGATATGGACTAAAATTGCTAAGGAAACAAACACACTTGCTTGCTGCTTTGCTTACCAATTTCTTACTACATGCTTTGTGGGTATTGCCTAGAATGTATTTAAGCATTAGGAATTGAATTTGGGACATGTTTGCTTCACTTACTCTGTAATTTATACAGGACTTTTCAGAAGCTTTCGCTTCCAGCATTAGCTGTAGGTCGACTGATGGCGCTGGTGTCTGGTAGATGGTGCGATGAATTTGGTATAGATGGGACTTCAACGTTCATAACTTAAATACCGGGAAGGTAACGCTACAAGGGGAGGAAAGTGTTGACTCGGTATCCAGACGTACTAGACTCTGAAAAGCATGGAGAAATTTACATATCAGGATAAAACAAAGAACAAATAGGGAAAGGAAGTAAATTGATACAAAGAAAATAAGAATAAGGCAGGGATGTAAATTGAGTTCATATTAGTAATCTATTCATAGATGATATTAGGAGTAAAAATAATAAATTAGCATTATCCAGAATAGGAGATAAGGAGATTGCAGGTTCAGGTTCTATATATGCAGACGATTTTATGGTAGGCACCATATCGTTATAGGGTTACAAAAGTGATAAATGAAATTCAAGAAAGTGTGAAAAATGGGGAATTGGGGTAAAAACCATAAAGATGATTGACTCAATAAAAGGCTCTAAGAAACAAAATCAAGAACTTGAGAGAATAATAAGGAAGGTAAAGGGAAGAAAATGGTATAGAAAAGTAAGAGAAGTAAGGGCCGCTCAGTGAGCGAAAAGGCCAGGGAGCCAAGCAATCTGAGTGGCCCAATAAGAAAACAAGCACCAGACAGATTGTACAACAGACGTAGGGATATAAATGAATATACATTGTATGTATTGTAAACATGTAGAACAAATTGTACAATAAATCTAACTTAAATACTGAATTTTGCCCTCACTGTTACAAAGCTTCTAAAAAATTAATTCCCTATAATGTTCAGCTCCAGAGTGACTGATACCTGGGACAGTTTATTTTGGAGTTAGGGACTTCTTGTGGCATTTATATGAAGTTGAATAGTGGGTCTGCTTCAGGAGTATGGAAATCCATTAGTTAAGATTAATGTGCTTTTTGATATAATTTCCTCCCAAATGTCCAGTTCTTTTGGCTTCTGAGCAGTTTGGTTTCTGCTCTGATGTCATGATTCTCTTTGTTGAAAAGGGCTGCTCCTGCAAACTTTCCTATTTGTTTGTATTTTAGTCTTCTCCAGTGTTCTTTGAAGCAGATGCCTTTTGGTTTTTCCAGCATGTTTTATCACAAAAGTGTTTTGACCATTTTGTTTGATCTTATGAGTTTTTTTTCTTATGCTGTAATTACGAGGGCTGATCAATAAAGACTGAGACTGATTTTTTTCTGTAGTTTCCTTGATAGTTTTATGTCTCTACCACGAATACTTGAAAAGAACAGGGTTTCATGTATAATGTCCATAAGCGACAGCACTCTCGTAACAGTAGGTTGGTAGTAATGCTGTATATTGTTGACCCTACTTGAATTTCGCATACCACAAAATGGAGGTGACACGAGAGGAGCAATACAGCGCAATAAAATTTTATTTTCGTTTAAATCATACAGCCTTGAAACTTTCAAAAAGCTGAAGCAAGCATACGGTGAAGATGCACTACCTCATGCAACAGTGTTTAGGTGGTTCAAGGACTTCAAAGAAGGACAAGTCCTCTGTGCTAAGCAAGGTGGGCCTGGTGTTTCGGAATGGAATGATTTACCAGCATGCAGTTCCCCCCCTCACACTACTGTTACAGCAGCTACTACATGTCAGTATTGGCTACACTGAGGAAGCACATTACAAGGAAACGTCCAGAACATCAACAGAATGGGCGGTGACTTCATCACGACAATGCGCGGCCTCACGTCGCAAATCAAGTCTAGGAATTTTTGGCTAAATTCAACATTACCTGTGTGCCGCATCCGCCTTAAAGCCTCGGTCTTACCTCCTGTGATTTCTTTTTATTCCCATTACTAAAGGCAAAGCTCTGGGGCATTCGATTTGAGAGCACTGAAGCAGTGCTAAAGAAAAGTGACGCAATTCTCAAAGACCTGACAAAGAATGGCCTGCACCATGTGTTCGAGGACTGGCAGAGATGCTATAAAAAGTGCATTCATTTAGGAGGGGACTACTTTGAAAAAGATCATGTCAACATTGAAATGGAGTAATAAATATCTGTGGAAAAAAATCTCAGTCTTTATTGATCAGCCCTCATATTATATGCAGCCATTGTGATGTTTAAGTCTTCTTTTAATACCTTTTGAGTGGCAGATAAATTTTGGAAGATATTAAAAATATTCAGCATCACTTTGATTCCCTTTTCCATTAAAAGATACATAAGATCAAATAAAAGAGACCATTGTATTGAGGGATGTATCAAATACTGTGGTAAATCATGCAGTGAAAAAACACAAAAATCAGGGATCCACTTGAAGGAAAACTATAGAAAAATGTAATACAAACAAACTGAAAAATCTTCAGTGGAAAGAAGCATGACATCAAACCAGAAATCAAATCACTAAAAGTTGTTCAAAAGCCAAAAGAACTAGATGCTTGTTATGCCCTCCCAAAGCAAAAGGCCAGAGACTTCCAATTTGAACATAATTGGTCTAGAAGTCTGCCAGAGTGGATGTAGAGCTAAACATGCGGGTGATGCTCTCAAAATATGTTTTAAATTGAATGTTTAGTAATTAATTAAGATTTCCTTCACTGTGCTGGATACTATATTCATTAAAATTATGGAATGTCTGGCTCTTTTTTATCTCCTGATTGTGATTAACTAAGTAAACTACCATCTTATCAGCCTTGTCATTTCATCAATGATATTTATACAGGGAGGATTCATCTCCTTTGAGAAGCATATTTCATTTATGCTTTCCAGCAGTGAACTAAATTGTTAACCAGGCTGAATCTTGAAACTGAACTAAATGGTGGGGCAGTCCAACAGGAGTCAGGGCCTTCTGCGTTACTGCTGCATCCTCTCCCTACATCCTTATAATACATCATGCAGAGGGCATTAATACGGATATTCTGAACTAGCACCAACAGATACCGCACGTGTACTTTGCGGAATGAGGAATGCATTTTGAAACTGCATGTCGTCTGTTAACCATGCTACACCCTGCTTACCCTGATGTTGACATAGCATTTACATTTTGTATGTACTTCACAGTATATATGCATGTAAAAGCTTTTGAAAATGGAAATTATTTCTCTCTTCCACTCTGTAAAAGCAGGGAAAACCTTTACTTTCCAACAGTTTTGGAATTATATTTAAAAGTAAATGGTTATATGCCATTAGAAGCTATCACTATGAGTAGTATTACCTATAACATCTGATTTTTCTCTGCTCATTTTAGAAGATGATTATCAAAATACATTATGCCTAGGTAAGGTTACACTGTAATTTATACAGGTTAAATGGATTGGGAATCTGCAAATTAGCACCATGTATTTTAAACTAAATTTTTCATAGAAGCCAGTTTGAATTTATTATCCATTATCTCCCCCAACAAGTTGTCCCCCATGCTATAGAGGTACCACGCTAATATCTAGTTCCAAGGTGGGTTCAAATCCGGCGGAGGGCAATGGATTTTTTTTTTCAGCGTAAAACTTCTTAGCATTAGTTCCTTTGGAAGGGAAGTAAAGCATAGATTTACAGCACATAAAAGAACCTCAAGCCTGATAGAGGCCTCTGAGCAAAATTTCTGGTCTTTCATACCCAAATAAGTCTAGTGAAACAATTTTAAATCAGTAAACAAAACGATTAGTAAATTCTTAACCTTAGTGCCATCAATTGTTGATTTTATAAGCGTAAATGTTCCTTAACATCTGTATGTGATAGTCTTATATAGTCTTGAAATATCTGAAGCATCCATCAACAATATATACCATAGTATCTTCTGTTTCTTCATATATTGGGTGGTTCAACTTTATTCCCATTTGGGTGTATACTTTAAAACATCACAATCATCATATATTATTGTTATCGTTATCACGATAATAATAATAATTATAATAATAATAATAATGTTACACATCCAGGCACACTTGTATTCATACACCAAACTCAGGCAAACTGAGAAACCTTCTTGGGTAAAGGAAAATATCCTGATTCTAGCAGGGAAACTAACCTTATATCCCTTGAAAAGCAGTGTTCTACCAACTGCCCTATGGGGCCAACTACAAGCATTTAAAGATACAAAACTGCAGCTTTAATGTTTCTTCAAGTAAGAGCCTCTAGCAGAAGACAAAGCAGCATCCACTGCATAGAAAAATCCTGCCATCTAGCAACAGAACTTTGCATACAACATCCCTATTGTGGTGAATGTGGCTAGCGCTCACAATTCCTCCCAGCTGCTAGGTATGGTTCACTAGACCATGAACCTGTACTTCTCAGTCAAATAGCCCCTTAGCCCCTCGTGCATTGCATACTGGATTTTCCAGCAAGAAAAAAAAAAAATCTTATGTGATACATTCATATTACTTTCTCTACCCTGACTTGTTTATTAGTAGATATACAGATTATTCTTACTAAATCTTATTTTTCTATCTACTTCATTTTAATCCAAATAAGCCTTTGCAGAAATAGTTACATTACACATTATGTTATAGATACAAAAGGAACAGCAACGGTCATATGTTCATATGGTCTTAAAATTACATACTGTTTCCTTGCAATCTCAACTGAATGCTGAAAGGAGTTTAAGAAAATGACCAAGAAATGAACAATTTGAACCTTTAATAATGGATATCTCAGAAATGGCGTATGCCACAAAAAATTTTATTTGAAATAAATTGTGTGTTTTAAAGAGATCTACATTTTTTTGTGTATTATGTTTTCGTTTATTGCTTAACGTTTACCAGTTACACAAGATTATACAAAATTCCTTCTGAATGAAGAAAATTCCCTGAAAATTCAAGATATGCATTTTATTTGTGTTGTAAATATCTTCCCCAGGGACCTGCATGTGGGATTTGTGGTGGACGAAGCGGCGTCTGGGCGGGTTTTCTCCGGGTTCTCCGGTTTCCCCCGCCATTCATTCCACCAACTGCTCCATCATCACCTTTCCTTTCATCCATTTCACCAACATTTCGTTTCATGTACTTCCTTCATCCCATACCAGGCATCGGGCTGATCACCCATCCTGGATGCTCTGTCTGATCCATGAGTGTCTGCTCCTTGACGGGCCTCTGACCCCAGGCACCCGCTTGTAAGTCCTGGGGGGTGTAAGTCCTACATAAGAGGAGGGTAAACAGATAATGAATGAATGAATGTAAATATCTTCCCTATATGATATTTTAATCAAAATCATTAGGAGCCATTTTTTACGAAATAAAAATTTTTGAAAAATGTTCCATGTAAAGGTAATTTGGGGTGGAGTATTTTCTTTAAAACATGTCGCATCTTTTGAAGATATTGAACCTAAATACCAAGTTTGGTATTTATCCAGCTTTTTATTTTTGAGTTATGGTGTTCACGGACATGTTTCCAAAAGTGCTTTATTTGGATTCAGGGGGTCTCAAAACATATATTTTCAGTGAAATCTCGGTATTGAATTTTTGGGTGGAATGCAATACTTCCCATACTTACTTTAAGCAGTAGAGAAAGTAAAAAATCCTATGTCAATACCAGGGACCAAATCCAGATCCCCTCATCACAAGCAGCAATGCTTTCACAATGCTGTGAGGTTGGTCAGGTTAATACTTAAAGGTCGTCCAAAACACAGCTCTCTGTTCTTAACAATTATTGGGTATATACAGTGAAGTAATGCAAGGAGCTGATCACAGCTAAAGATGATGGCAAGTTATCCTAGTGGATGTCTGATCATTAGAGGTTTGTTATACTTGTCTGTTTATTTAACAAGTGTTTTGCATTTCTTCAGAAATTCTGTGTCTAAATACCTTTTTGTTTTTGGCTGTAAGGGATAACATGTCGTGCTCTTCATATCAGTCATGAAGCAGCCACACAATATGTCAAATCCTTTAAGCTAAAACCTACCCCAAACTTTTACTGTAGGAGCATTTTGTCATAAAAAGACCTTATGCAAAAAATTAACGGCCAGTTTTAACTACAGGGTTTGAATTCAGTACCAACTTGTTCATTAAAGCTATAGGAAACCAGCGTTTGTATTAATTGAATGGTTTGGATAGCTCTAACTGTCTGCTCCAAGATTGTCCTGGGAGTGAGAGAGGGGAGGGGTAGTACTTGTAACATCAAGCAAGGTGTCTCTCTGCATCAGTTTTTTTATACCTTATGGTTGAAACTGTCACACCTAATTTATTTCTTATACTACATGGATTCTCTCACAGGAAGTTTGAAGATGTAGTTTTTGTATAAAGACTTTGATGTATCCTTTATCAGTAAATATTTTACATTTTTGGTTAGCATTAACTGTAATTGCAATCAGTAATACATCAAATTAGTACAAAGAATGAATGATCTTACATTCTGCAGATACTTTTGAGCATTAACCATTTACTTTCTCCACCACGTACATAATAGGTAGAGAAGGTATTCCACTCCAATTTGATACCAAAGATTTCACCAGAAATGCTGTTTTGAGGCCTCCTGAATCCAAAAGAAGCATTTTTTTAGTAAAAGGTCTGTGTGTCTATGTGTGAACAGCTTAACCCAAATCAAAAAGTTGGATAAATACCAAACTTAGCATTTAAGTTCAGTATCTTCCAAAGATGTGACATGAAGGTTTTCAGGAAAATACTCCCAAACTACCCTTTACTTGCACAATATTTTTTGAAATTTTTTATTTTCTAAAAGATGGCTAACGATTTTGATTAAAATACCATATATTAAAGATATGTACAACAGATAAAATGTATATCTTGAATTTTCTGGGAATATAATGTTGTATAACTGGCAAACGTTAAGCGATAGACGAAAATGTACTACCCCCCCCCAAAAAAAAAAAAAAAGTAGGTCTCTTTAAAACACAATTTATTTCAAATAAAGCTTTTTTGTGGCATAAGTCATTTCTGGGTATATAGTAGTAGTGGTTTGAATTGTTCATTACTTGGGCATTCTCTGCAAGTCCTGTCAATATTCAGTTGTTTCTTGTGATTGCATGGAAACAGTATTGAATTTTAAGGCTAGCGTATAGCGTTCAGATTTTAAATATTGAACTGTCACTGCTCCCTTTGTATCCATAATGAAATGTGTAATGTAGGTATTTCTGCAAAGGTTTATTTGATTAAAATGTGGTAGATAGAAAAATAAGCTTTAGTAAGAAAGTTTGTAAACCCACCAAAAATGATAGAGGGTAGAGAAAGTCATGTAAATGTATTACATCAGATTTATAAGGGCGTGCAGCTGTTGAGATCATTCAAGAAAGTTGGGCAGTTGCATATAGGTTTTTCTTTAGTTAGTCTGCTGCTTCTTCTAACGTATTTGGAAGTTTGTTTTACTGGCTTTACTTTGATGTACACATGAGTGCAGAAACAGTGTCTAATTGCCCTAGATTTTTCCTCTATAATAGGGATATTTTTGTAGCAGTTGACTCTGCTTAGGCCTTATCACCTCTCTCTATGAGTGTTTGAAATAAATTCCAAGAACCAATGAGCATTATTATGTTTGTTGTGGAAAAAAGAAGAGGGTGGGGTTTTAGAAATATCCTCTCTCAATGAATTCTGCTGCGTCTGGTGTAAATAACTAGTGGTGGAGTAGCCAAATATAATATGATTAGATTCTTTACCTTATAGAGGGAGGAATGGGTAAGAAATGAGTTACCTGTACTGTTAAAATGCATAACCACCACAGTATTTTTGTTAAACATTTCTTCTGAAATAGACATTTAAACAAAAGCCAAAATTATTCCCTCCCTCAAATACAGATGTGCCAATGCAAATGCTGCTGAATCCTGGTGGAAAGTGTTCAAGAAAGAGGCTATTGTTTTGTTGTCTTTATCAATTTTACTAACTAATTTGGTCCATGGGCATTTAGATACCAGCATAATAGTAATAATAATGATACATTATATTATTATTTATTACTATTATTGCTTAATGGTAACACTGATATGACCCTTGTAATCAAACAGTATTGTTAAATGAAATGATTATTATTGTCATCCTTAGTAATATCATGATTATTTATAACAGCTTCTCAGGAGATTAGCTGTGTAAATGAAATATACCCAAGCTTTTGGCCATAATTCTGAGGATAGCCACAAAGCTAATGGTGCCTGAAAGTTAGATGTATTGACTTGTCAGATCATCAAGCACCAGTGAGAATTTCTATAGAAAATAGTTTTCAATATATCTTATTTGTGAAATGAATTCATTACAACACTCACAAGTATATTTTGTTTCAGTCCATTTTGAATTACATGTATTCTAATCTTTGTAAATATTTGTATTTTAAAGACAGAATTTACATACTAATTTTGACAAAAATAAAGATATATAATATGTATATGATAATTGTTTATTATAGTGTCTAATCAGCAGATCACATTACAATATTTTTATATTGTTTTGTTTTATCGTTCAAATGATGAATTTTTCTTGTGGCACTTAAGGAATCAACAGAAGAAAAAAGTTTCTACATAAGCATGTAAAGTTTTATTTATTCATATTTTTGGTTTTGTCATTTGTGTTTACATTAAGCAAATTATTGTGCATAGTTTTAAGATAATTTAAGGATTGTGAGAAATAGTGATCAAAAACCTCACTGAAATTCAGCATTTAATAAAGCAAGTAACTGCTGGCTTTCATGTCAACATAAAATACTCTAGGAAGCAGTATATTCAAAATAGATTATGTAGCTGCTTTGCATTATAGAACTCTGTAGAGATCTTGGCATTCAAACAGTGAATTTATGCAAGAGTAAAATTGTGGAGATTATAAATAGGATTAAAAAATAAAATGTTAATGGTTTTACATAGGAAAAATGTGCATTTTCAGTGGGAAACAGCAAACTCAACTGTAGTATTGCTATGGAAGTAATTTTTATTTTTGCTTTTTTTTTTCCTGCTTCAGTTTTTCAGTTTAAGCTATATGTGCTCAGAGTAAAAGTAAGAAAACATTTACCTGTAGCTGTCAATATTGCTAAAACTATGTATTTGAATAATATGAGGGTCACACTCAAAGTTTTGAGAATGGGCAACAAATTGTGATAAGCCAAGGCAGGTTTTCCTAGCTTTAGAATTTAAGTTGAGATAGCAACATGTGCAAACTCCAACATATGCAGTGTCAGGGCTTCTGTGCATACATATGTAAGTGTTGCTATGCCTTATGCTCGGAGAGGAGAGCATTTCCATCTTATGACTTTCTACAACTTTAAACTTGGTTTATGGGAGAGAGAATATCTTAAAAGATTGCATTGTGCCCTTCGTTCTTTGCTGTCCATCGTTTATTGACAGTTTGCAAATTTTAGAAGAGGAAGGGATTCCCTTGCAAATGAAGACCAAGTAGGACAGCCAGCTACAGCAACAACAGATGAAAATGTGATGAAAGCAGAGCATATTTTGTGGAAAGATTACACTATCCAGTATTTTGAAATTTTATTCTTGCGGCAGCAATGTGACAGGTGATCTTAACTAATTTTGGGTCGCTGAACATGAATTCATTGTCCATTTCTACATATTGATTTATCGCAATAGGTTTCCAAAAAAAGAATATATTAAATATAATAATAAAAAGTACCGAATAAATTATGATAATTTTGGAAATATTTACAGAGAAAAATAATGATATTTTGTAAACAGTCCACAACATATATTGCATTATTTTTTGTGCGTGGTGGGTAAATAAACAAGTTTCATCAATATAAGTGCCAATACCTGGGATCGAACCAGAATCTCTTGCTTCACATAATGCTGAAATGCATACATTCATGATTTCTGTGCTCTGGCAACTAAATGTGAGCAGTGTATACATAAAACAACACCAGAACTTGCTATTACAGAAGAACATTGTAGTCACCTTTAATGCAAACAGTCTTAAGAGGTCCCCTTTTGAATGAACACTTGGCTGCCCAGTGTCTGACTGCTGCATGTTTGCCATCCCTTTTCAAACACCATCAGTAGTCAGCCATCATTGGTACATCTCACCTCCCATTCTTTCTGCCTCCTTGATATCTTGATGAAACTCTCTCCCATCTCTTCACTAACAGCCCCAAGATTTTACAGAAAGTGATCAAGATGAGAATGAAGGAAATGCAATTTCAGGCTCATTCTGCCCCAATTTTTTCATGTGATCCAACATTGTTTTCACTATTGTTTCGTACTGTTCATCCTTTACATTTTTTAGGAACTTCGTCATGATATCCCTCATTGAAATCCATGCAGCAAGTTCCATAGCATTCATTGTCTGTTGAAAGTTTTGGTCTTTCAGCAGGTTTCTAGTGTGTGGTTCATCAAAACTGCCTTCCTTGACCTTTGTATCTGATAATGTGGGAACTTGCTTGTAGTATACTGAAGACAGGGGCTACTTTTGTCCAAGGCCATAACAAACTGCTTCATGGTTCCCAGTTTGATGTATAGTGATGCCAAAATAACTTTTTGTGTGTTAACTAAGGCAGCATTTGTAAAATGTTTTACTCGTGGTGTCAACATTTGTCTCTTGGGCCAGGTAGGTATAGACCAGTGCTTCTCCCTAGTTCTGCTGTCCCATTCACATAAATGGCAAGGAAATTTAGTGTAGCCTGCTTGTTGTCCTAATAGAATACCACACACCTTCAAGTCACTACACACACTCCACCTGTGCTCATGATATTTGTCGCGGTAACGTTCGTGTTATCTTATTTGCTGAGCGCCTGTTATTGTTTTACTATTTTGAATTTTGAGTTCTTTGTCCTCCAGCTAGCTATTATTACCCAGTCGAGCAAATCTCTTAAACAGGGTGTGTAAACGGAAAGGAGTTGTTACTAAAAGATAACACTGATAAAAGAATTTGTTTTTACACTTTTATTGCCGTCACACGTTATTAATTTCACATATTTAGTCTTGATACACGCCCGACTGAAACTGTTATATTTTCGAATGTAACTATAATCACTTATTTGTAACTAGCTTTACGACGCGAGAGATTCTGTAGAATTGCATAACGTGTACTTCGTGAATGATTCTGTTAAACTGCGTGACGTATAACCCGTGAATGATTCTGTTGAACTGTGTGACGTCTAACCCGCGAATGATTCTCTTAAACTGGGCAATACTTGTCTCTGGCTTCATAATTTATACTCCCTCACCTCGATATGCCTAAACATTATAACAGAGCTGCTATTGGTTAATAAAGCTCGCCAACATTAGCGTCTATTTTTATGTCCAATCAAAATTACGAACACATGCTCTAGGGAAGATATTCCCTCCATTTCTAAAGAAAAGTGCGCTACTCTGACGTCATTTGTTTGCCTCTTCTAATTGATAAACAACTCACCCCCTCGTTTCATTGTTACCCGCTCCTATTGTCAGTTTCAGTGAGGCCGTGTAAACTTATTTCCTAACAATGCTTATAATTAACAAACATCTCAAATCATTGTCATACAATAATGTTAAGTTACACTACAATCACTCTGGCATTCACAGTGTTGTGATATAAAATACTGCGTCATATTTGATTTTCTCCAAAACAGTTTGCATTGCAATGTAATTCTCCTTTAGTGAAATGGAATGTGCCACAGGTATCAAAGCTAGAATGTTTCCATTGTGAAGTAGTACAGCCTTTAAGTTCCTTTTAGAGGAGTCCACAAACAGTCTCCAATCTTTCGACTGGCAGGTCAGATCATCTTCCTTCTTGGAATGCTTCCTGAACTCCTTATCTGTATGCCTATACCAGAAAAAAGTAGTTCCAGGGGAATAAGATTTTTTTCTTTCAATCGTGACCCTAGTAGTACTCTTTTCCTTTGGGAGGCCGAGGTCTCGTATGGGATTACTCAACTCCAGCTGGTTAAACAATTCTGGACTTGCTGTTTATGTTGCTAGTGAAAAATTCATATTAACTTGCTCGTTAGCGGAATCTGAGGAAGCTTTAGAGGCAGGTAAACTGCTAGGAGGTGAAGGTATTGGAAATTCTGGTCCATGAGTAATAGGTCTCATTGCTGACTTAATTTGGGTACGTAATACTGTCCTTGTTTTTCTTATTAAATCCAGCCATTTTACACAGGCAAAAATAACAGTCACTGCCATGGTCCTGGGGCTCGTGCCTAACCATCCCTACCCCAAATGGAAGGGGCTTACATTTCCCATGGCTCCATTGTTATAAGTTTTCAAGCCATATTTAACAAATTACATGGAAGCCCTGAAGTAGTTAATGTTTTAACGTAATTTTTATTTAACTTGAAGATGTGTTGTTGTTACGTATTTTTAAACTTGAAGATCGTATGCTTACATAATATTTATTTATGTAAATATTTTATTTAGTTGCATTTAAGGAGTTCCTAAAACATGCTTTGGGCGTCTGTTTGAATTTGTTGATTATGTAATATTTACTGTTATTATGCAATATGCTGCTACGTACGAGAAGCTGATTTCAAGATGTGTTTTTTGTTATTACACTCCAAGTTTTACACTATAATATTTAACTTTGTTATCAAAAACGGCTTCTATATATTATTTATGTTTGAATTTTGCCTCGGCTGCATCAGTCTTACTTTAGAAACATGTTTCTCTTATTCAGGGTGCGGTATAACAAGAATGTAGACATCACAGAATTTAACTTTGTAAAATCACTTCTTTTATTAATTCTTACACATTTTTATAAAGCACTACACTTTTTAAGAACTGTGAGAATCTCCAATACTTTCACTTAGCGCGTATACATATTTTACGATTCACTCATAGAGAACACATCTTACATGTGTTCACTACCAAGGCTTGCCAGCAACTGAGTAACTCTCAACGGTTAAACCTGTAAGCTTCGGTATTTCAAGTCTCTTGATTGGCTAATTCTAGTCCAATAGAATATCTATTTTACTTAAACTTTTTCCTTGCTATTGATTGGCTAATTTTAAACTGTTACTGAATTTACCTTATCTTTGATATAATCATGACTGGTAACTTTTCAAACTCTTAACTCATTATTGCTACAAGGTTACCTCATTATTACCTCATTGTTAGCAACTCAAAACTTATTATTCTCACAGCTCTTGCATTATTAAAGTATATAATGTATTCACATAACATTATAAAACATGTTTATAATAAAAATAAGCATTTGCAATGACTGTTACATACAATTTAAATAATTATTACATACACATTGTTTCTAGGCGGGCTGTTATTGAATTTACTAATTGTATAATACAATTGAAATTATTCAGGTATTAAAATACTGCCTCAGCCCATAACTTGTCCAAGGCTCCTAATTTTACTTTAAAATACACATAATATAAATGTTTCACCAATGCAGCTATTGGCCACCTCTGCCCCTTCATTATGTAGTACCCATACACATAACAGAATGAGTCTGGCTTATTCATATATCTTCTTCTAATTTCTGACACACTTGCCATTTTCACAGCAGAACACAATCAAACAACAGGTCAGACTTCCACCACACTACAACATAACTGATTGTCACTGGACTAGGCAGCATTAAGAATTTTGCCGCTACCACGAACTACAGAAATGCAACTCTGCATTTCATCGATAACAGTTCTAAAAATAGACTCTGATATCGGAAAGTGCAATGGAGTGATGTTGGATTGACAAACATGCACAAGAATAACAAAGCAAACCATGGCCAGCCAATTCAATGTTATTGCAAAGCAGCCCCAAACTATGATGACACATTTTCAGAGAGTAAATCATGATTAATATGAAAACTAGATGTGATACAGAAAAAACAGTGACATTTCTGAAATCAGGAGACCTTATTTAGTTAAAATCACTTATCAGATGATTATCTGCAAAAATCATTCTGGGTAGTATTATTGTTGCACATATGATTCAGGAAGCTATACGAGGGGCACTATTTATATTTTGAGCTTAATAATTAAAACAAAGTAATTCCTGATTGAAAACTGCTTTATTGTTTTTCAAAATATTCTCCTTTATAATCAATACACTTTTGCATCCGTTTGAACCATTTGTCAAAGCATTTATTCCAGTCTTCTTGAGACATCTCCAAAACATGGTTTTTGAAGGCATCAACGGCTTCTTCTGCCAACGAAAATCCTTGTCCATGCAATTTATTCTTGATGTTCGGGAACAAAAAGAAGTCATTAGGTGCCAAATTAGGACTGTATGGTGGATGACCCATCAATTCGATTTTTTGAGCCTTCAAATACTCTGTTGTTACACGGGATGTGTGTGCGCTCGCATTGTCTTGATGAAAACGATCCTATGGTTCTTTTTGGTTTCATTTACTTCACCGAAGACTTCCAGCAAACAAATGGTTGTGTACCATTCGGCATTGACCGTTTTACGTTTCTCTAAAGGCACTGTTGCCACATGACCAGTTTTGCTGAAAAAGGAGGTGACCATTTGCTTCGAAGTGCTTTGAGTGCAAACAACTTTTGTTGGATTTGCTTCATCTTTAAACACCCATGCAGTCGACTGCTGTTTGCGTTCCGGCTCATATGCATAGTTCCATGATTTGTCACCTGTTACAATCTTATATACGTCTTTTGAGGCACCGCCATTGTATTTCTTGAGCATTTTTGTACACAAATCAACATGAGCATCTCTTTGAGATTGCGTCAGATTATGTGGGATCCAACGAGAGCAAATCTTTATCACGGCTAAATAAGCATGCAATATTTTATATATGCTGGTGGAACTAATTCCTAGGGCTGCCTCAATCTCACAATATGTCACATGACGATCTTTCATTATTAGTGTTTGCACAGCATCAATGTTTTCTGGCAGCACAACCGATTTTGGATGACCTTCACGAACTTCATCATTGAGCAAACGGCGGCCACGATTAAATTCGTTATACCAGCGTTTCACAATGGCAAAGGATGGAGCTTCATCGCCAAATGTGGAAGTTAGTTGATCGATGCACTCTTGTCTTGATAATCCACGTCGAAGGTCGTAATAAATCATTGCACGAACATTTTCACGAGTTAATTCCATGCTTTTGTTGACACACAATTTTCAAGTTAGTGTAAACAAAACAAATGATGCTCTATTGACAAAATGTTTGAAGTAGATTATGGTCAAAAAAGTCAAACTTTCCATTGGAAATGTCAGATGGCACGTACAATATTCAGGGGTGCCAAGGCTCAAAATATAAATAGTGCCCCTTGTATATTGAAATGGCAGCAGTGAGAACAATCCACAAGGGAAGACTTTATATCAGGAAGCTCTGCAATAATTATATCTCCCACCATCTCATAAATGATCAGAAAAAAGCAGGTGTGCATTGGATGCCAGAAGATGATAGAAAAGTTAATGGGGGAAGATCCAGAAACATATTTAACATTGTTTCACATGGTGAAATTTGTATGATCCACAGACTAAGCAACAGTCATTGGTCTGGGTCTTTCCAGGAGAGGATCCCCCAACAAAAGTGAGGTGAGCAAGAAGGCTTGACAAGAAAATGATCTGTTTGTTCTTCTCATCTAGTAGTCATATTGTTACAATTCCATTTGAGAGACAAAAACTGTCACTGCCAGATGGTACACCACAAAATGTCTGCCACAAGTCTTCAGTGAAATAAGAACTAAGTGTTATAGACTGGTCTATATGGAATCTTGTTGCATCATGACAATGCCTCTGCACACGCTGCACTAGAAACAATCCAGTTTTTGCAGGAGTCAGGAATCAAATGTTTATCCCATCCTCCCTAGCTCATGCAACTGACTTTTTTCTACTCCTCCCCCCAAAAAATTAAAAAATCTTGGTAAAAAATTTGAATCATCTGAAGCCACAGTAACTGTGTATGAGGAATGTATTTGCACTTTAATCAAAGAAGAATGGCATTCAGCATTTGCAAAATGGGTTGAATGGATGAGACATTGTATAGAATGAAATGGAGAATACTTTGAAGAGATGCAACAACCAGATCTAAATTTTTACTTTCTCTACTATGTATAGTAAGTAGGGGAAGTATTGTATTCCACCCAAAAATTCAATACCAAGATTTCACCGGAAATACATGTTTTGAGGCCCCTTGAATCCAAAAAAAGCATTTTTGAAAACATGTCCCTGTGTGTGTCTGTGTCTCTGTGAACAGCATATCTCAGAAACGAACAGTCGGATAAACACCAAACTTGGTATTTAGGTTCAGTATCTTTCAGATATGCGACACAAAGGTTTTCAAGAAAATCCTCCACCCCAGATTACCCTTTACATGGAACATTTTTCGAAAATTTTAATTTTCTCAGTAATGGCTCTAACGATTTTGATTAAAATGTCATATATTTAAGATACTTTCATGACAAATAAAATGTATATCTTGAATTTTCTGGGAATGTCTCCAAAAGTATTCTTCATTGTGAACGACTTTTGCATAACTGGTAAACCATAAGAGATAGACAAAATTTTACTACACAAAAAATATAGATCGCGTTAAAATACACAATTTGTCATATACATTTTTTTTATTGAGTGAACCATTTTCGAGATATTGCTTGTTATTCCCTTAAATTTTCCAATACTTATACCTTTTCTCAAATGGGAATTCGTTATTCATTTTTTTTATCTCCTTGATGTGCAAAGAGAATGGAATGCGCCACATAGCAACCAGCTCTTAAAAGATTTGACTATCGCTTAAAGCCTACCATATTCCCCTTGCACCTACAAGAAAATTAGCAATAAGATTAACATCTCGATTAACATGAAGCATATGGAGAATAAGCGTTTGTAAAAATAGTTTGTATAGGAGTAGAGAAAGTCATGTGAGTATAACACATCAGATTTTTTTTAAGTTTCATTGCATTCATTCTTGAAATTTTCAGAGTGACCCTCATATGAACCATTATTTTTAGGATTTTATTTTCTTAAAGATAAAGTAGAATATTTGTTAGCTTGTTGGAAGATGCTTCATGTTTATATGCCCTACGTATGGAAGCCAATTTGTCGCAGTCACTTCGTGTTATCGTATTGCTGGGCGCCTGTTATTGTATTACTACTTTAATGTTGGGTTCATTGTCCTCCGGCTAGCTATTATTTCTCGGTCGAGCACATCTCTTGAACAGGTTGTGTAAACGGAAAGGATTTGTTACTGAAAGATAACACTAATAAAAGAATTTGTTTTTACATTTTTATTACCGTCACAATTAATTAAGTTCATATTGACTCTTGATACACGCCAGTCTGAAACTGTTATATTTTCTAATATCACTATAATCACTTATTTACTGCACATTATTAATTCGCATGTTTCACATTTATAACAAACTTTAAGACGCGAGAGATTCTGTAGAATTGCGTTACGTGTACTTTATGTATGCTTCTGTTGAACTACGCGACGTATAACTCACGAATACTTATGTTGAACTGATCGACGTATTACACGCGAATGCTTCTGTTGGACTGACGAAATCTGCCTCTGACTTTAGCTTTTTATACTCCCACACCCCGATATGCCTAAAGATTATAACCGAGCTGCTATTGGTTAATAAAATGCGCCAACATTAGCGTCTATTTTTATATCCAATCAAAATTACGAACACAAATGCTGTAGGGAAACTATTCCCGCTATTTCTAAGAAAAGCACGCCAATCTGACGTCTTTTGTTTCAACTCACCCCCTCGCTCATTGTTATCCGCTCTTATTATCAGTTTCAGTGAGGTCGTGTAAACTTATTTCCTAACAATGCTTATAATTAACAAACATCTCAAATCAATGTCATACAATAATGCTTATTTACACTACAATCACTCTGGCATTTACATTATTGTGATACAAATTACTGCCACAAAGAATATGTTGTAGCCTAGCAAATAATGGTGGCCATATCAGTTTTTTAAGGCTTAGTAAATGGAAGCAAGGAACAACACACAGTCACTTAGGGTTGTAATGTTTTTGTTACTGTGCATAAATATAATATTGTTGAAAGAAAATTTGGATGAACTTCAACACTATCACCGAAATTGTAAGTCAATATGCTAAGATGACAAAAGCTTTTAATGAAGTAATCATATAGTTGTTAAAATCTCATTTTCATTGCATTTGAGCTTCTCATACATGGAAGCTTTTGTAATATTGGTTATTGTGATTGTGTGCCAGCTAATTAAAAGGTGAGTATGCCTAAGATATGCTTTTGAGGTAAGAGCAACGATCAGATAATATGCATTAAAACAATGACTTAAATCTCATAATTTGTTTATATTCGTTCACCTGTGCAGTCTTTTGACTTAGTTGTATCAGAAGCTTTATAACATGTTTTATTAACCATAAGCTGAGTGTAGGAGGGTGGCAAGTTGTCTGAGTTGTTTAGAAATGCATGTACTAGCCAGCATAATACCACTGTATCCATATAAATATGCCAGTCTTTTCACACAGGCTTTATAATTTTTTCTGATGTATTGTTAAATAATGAACTTATGCATTTTATATCCATACCTCTTTTAACAAAATGATATATATTAGCATCAAAAAGTTGCTGGAATATAATATCTTCTTTTTAATGTGTAGGATAGTAAAGTATATCTTTTTATAGGTAATTATTGATGTTCATAATATCAGTTCCGTAGAATTTTCATGATCATAATGATTATGGTCTTTGCATGGCAACCAGTTTTTGTTGTTTGTTTATTGAGTTCGATAATTTCGGCTATAGAGCAATGTTCAAACATAAGTTTTGCGTTTTTTATACAAATCTCCTTCAGAGACGTTAAGGTTGCTTGAAGAAGCTTATGATAAAGCAGGAATAAAATGAAGGTTTATACCTGGCATAAACATTTCAGTGAAGGCTGCGGTAGCACCAAAGACGACCTGCAGAGCATTGACCAACAATTGCAATAAATGTACCAAGCATTGAATGGATACGTATGATTGTGAGGAGTGACCAAAGGAAGACCATTGAGGAGATAGCAGCAGATGTTGGATTTTCAATTCAAAGTTCACACAATTTTTCACAAACATTTAAACTTGAATTACATCAAAAGTTGGTTCTAAAAATGTTGTCCCCAGAAAACAAAGAATAGAATGATTAATTCCGAGGATCTAATCAGTATGGCTGATCAAGATGACAATTTTTTTAACAACGTAATTGCTGGAGATGAAACTTGGTGCTAATTGTACAATGGTGTCTAAATAGCGGTGATATGAGTGGAGTGGAAGTACAAAACATTTCCTCAAGAACAAAAATTTCCCAAGGACACTAGCAGAGGCAGTTATGCTGAAGTTTTCTTTGGCACTCAGGAACCTGTCCATTAAGAGTTAGTATCATAGGGTCATACTATAACGAAAGAACTGTATGTGGAAATACTTCAGTAGCCTCAGGGATGCAATAAGAAGAAAAAATTTGGAAAATGGCACAAAGAACCTGGTTTGTTTTGCATAACAAAACACCATCACATCAATCAGTACTTGTAAAAAGATTACATTGTCAGGCACAATGTCACTGCTTTGGAGCATCCTCCATACTCTCCAGACTGTTGCAACCTGACTTCTTTTTCTTTGCATGGCTGAAAACTCATCTAAAGTGGCAAAGATTCGTGTGAACGCTGATGAAGTTATTGCAAATACAATGAAAGCACTATGGGTTGTTTCACAAAATGGCTTCCAACAATGCTTCCAGTCACTTTACACTCACTTGCAGAAGTTTATCGCTGCAGAAGGGAGTCATTTTGAAAGAAATGTGTAATTTGCATTATGTTAACTGATTTCTGCCATTACTGTCCAATTCTGGGAACTTCTTGAACTAGGGTTATATTCATCTTTGCTAATATTACAAAGAGAGAAAACTGTGAATCCTGTCACCATTGAAAAAAGCCCTATTCTATTAGATGGTCTCAGGCTATATAATGTTTCCAAAAGTTTGAAAGCTCAGGGGATAAGAGTTTCTTTTTCATATTCATGTCACCAAATTTCAATCCCATTTCGTTGAATATAGATATCAGAGGCTACTTTTGGCACTTTGCTGCAAATATGGCAGATTTTTAATGACTGCAAACCCAAAGGGATAAATGGGGAGGCTTAAAATATTTTAAAATTGAGTTATTTTAGGAGGGGGGTTGTATATCGTTCATATCACCTCATTTCCCTTGTATTTCAGTGAAGTCTTATCCAGTAATATTTTTGGTATGGTTTTGACAAAATGGGTACATTTGTATTATAGAAACTGAGAAAAATGATAAGCTACCCTTACATTCAGTCCCTATTTTCAATCTCTTAACACACAAATCACATTCTTCTATCTAGATGAAAGCTTGTATGCTTATACTATTGGTCCCAACAAAAATTATAAGCTACCTTACAACTCTAAAAAAACTACTCATATTTTCAATCTCTTATGTAGAAATCTCAGTTTAAACTATAGGGTCAAAATGTCACACAATTATACAATAGCAGTTGACAAAAATCATAAGTTACGTTACAACTTTCGAAAACTACGTAATCCTTATTTTGAGCTGTATAGTACTTGGAGTTTTTAAAAGGTGCCCTTACTTTATTTTCAACCCCTAATAGATAAAACTATATTGCTTGGTGAGCCAAGGCACAAATTTGTGCACTTGGACAGTAGGACTTGGCGAAAAATTCAAAAAGCTACATACTAATATTTTTCAACTCTTAATGTGCAAGTTGTCACTATTTGACCAGTCTGGAGAAAACTTTGGATGTTTTAACTTTAGGTACAAGTACAAATTACAGACAACTTGCAATTTTAAAAAATAATCCCTATCCTTATTTTCAACTTCTTGCTTATAGAATTTACCAATGCAATGCAGGGTAATAATTGTATAAAGAGAAAATTGTGTCCAGCTAACATTACAAATCAGTCAACTGATATTTTATAATTAACAACTCTAAATATTGTTTGTCTTGAGAGTTGCAGACTGTGCATATTTTCCAAAGTTACTAAACTTGGTGGCCTGGGAGTGGGAAATCTTCATACTCACGAACTTCACCTCTATTTTGTTGTATACATTAAGGCTAACTTGGAAGACTATCAGAGGGAGGTTAAGGAACATTGTGCCAATGTTTCACATCTTTTGCTTGAATATCAGGGCATTTTTCATTCATTATTAGTATTACGAGGGTCATTTCTAAAGTTCTGCACACTGTAAGATAGAAGTAAAGAAAATAATTTATTTTACAGAGTACCTTTACAGGCTTTCAATATAATCTGCATTCTTGCTTATGACAGCTTCCCATTGTTTTGGCAAATTCTGTATTCCGGATAGGGCACCTTCATTCTTGAGCAGTCTGATTACTTGGGTCACCTTACTGGAAGCTTCAATTGTATCAAAATATTTTCCATATAGTGGTTCCTTCAAATTGGGAAACAAATCAAAGCCTGGTGGGCTTATACAGGACTGTATGGCATATGGGGAGGTATTTCCCATCCATATTTGTTGAGCACTTTTCTCACTAATAGGACAATATGCGGTGTTGCATTATTGTGCAAAATGAGGACACCAGCTGCAAGGATGTCAGGCCCTCTTTGAGAAATTTTCGGTTGCAAAACATTTTGCAGAAACAGCTTGTAGTACGCGCCTGTCTCCTGGGGTACTCTATTTGTAGCTATGACTCCATTCATGTCATATGCAAAGATCATCATCAGTTTTGCCTTTGATTGCTGACGGCAGAATTTTTCCGGGCGTGGAAAGTCGGAACATTCCCATTGTGACGACTGAAACTTTAGTTCTGGCTCAAAATCTTGTATCCAGATTTCATCAAGTGCAACAATCCTTTTCAGAAACTATTCTCCTTCTATTTATAACATTGAAGCAATTCTTCTGTGATTCTTTTGCGACCTGCTTTCTGCTCCTCACTCAAATCGTGTGGAACCCATCTGGCAACTACTTTTCCCATCTTTAACTTTTCAGTAATGATTCTGTAAGCTGAAGTGACAGACATTCTGGCCTCATATGCAATTTCCTCACATGTTTTTCGTTGATCCTCTCTCAAAGTGTCATTAACAATAATCTGACAGATGTAGTCTTTTGCAGTTGATGGCCTTCCACTTCTTGGGTTGTCCTCAATGCTTACCTGACCTTCACGGAAACAAGCAGAACCACCGTGATACTGTGCTACGATCCACTGCACTATTCCCAAACACCTCTCTCAAACATTGTAAATTTCAGTTGGGTTCTTTCGTAGGGATTCGATTTTGATGTAGGAACGCTGGACACTATCTATACTCTGATCTGACTCAGTTTCACCTTCCATTTTAAAACTGAATTACTCATGACACACCGACACAAACCAGGAAACACACATACAACCATCAAGCCTCAAGTCTGACTCATAACCGACGTAAATTTCAACTTGATCATACCATCATAAAAGTCGCACACGCACTGTGTGCAGGACTAAAATGACCCTCGTAGCTGGGATTTTATGAACTTACAATAGGGTAAAGTGAAGAATACACCATAAATATCTTCTAGATTATTGTACAGTAATTTAAAAAAAATGAGGAGTGGCAAATTAATTAAAATCACCATTCAAATTTAAAAAGCTATCCATACAATATTGGTCAGCCAGCTAGTTCTTTATAATTTGTTACAAAAATGTATATAACTCTTCAGTTTCCACCCCAATTTTCTGTTATTAAAGAGTAGTATCATAATATCTCTAAATAGTTGCTATACTTTTTCATAGCGAACTTGTGACAATTATATATGTTTATTATTAATCTTTATTTGTTTATTCAAGTACTAAGCAGATTACAATATTACAAACTCTATGACTCGGTTTCAGGCCCTAGCTCTGTTCCCTAGCCTTAGATATCTTGCACAATTAAAAATGAATAAATTCTCATACAATATTACTCCAGTATATAAATTTCCTGTTATGATTCTTAGTTCAGACCACCATCAGTCTACACCCATAAGACTCAAAATTCATTCACTTATTGACCTATTGTATACATTTATTTTTAACTCTATACAAATGGTATCCTAAATTCCTTATTTGAAGTTTATCTCCAAAAATTTTCTTTACTGCTATCTCAGATGTAATGGAAACCATTTGTACTTCTCTAATGCTTACCTATAGTAAGTAAAGGAAGTATTGTAATCCACCCAAAAATTTCATACCGAGATTTCACCACAAATACATGTTTTGAGATCCTTTTTAGAAAAACTTCTGCATGTGTCTATCTGAGCGTGTGTCTGTTAACAGCATAACTAAAAAACAAAAAGTTGGTTAAGTACCAAGCTTGCTTATTAAGTTCAGTATCTTCCAAAGATGCAACAAGAAGATTTTCAAGAAAATGCTTCCATCCCAAACTACCCGTTACATGGAACATTCTTTTTTTAATTTTAAAAAAAAATTATTTTGATTAAAATACCATATATCAAAGATATTTACATGACAAATAAAATGTACATTGCCGGTCAAAAGTTTCCAGACTCTCAGTTAAAGTGAGACAATTCAGCATTTAGCTTGAACTGTCATTTATCCCACGTAACTAGTTTATTACAAGGAACCCCAAAAACACCGTTCAGGATGCAATATTAGTTAAAAGAGCGCGAGTCATGAAAGTAATGCAATTCAACGTTTAGCTTGAATTAATCTTCATTCCATGTAAGTAGTTGTATTACAAGAGACCCAGAAATCACAGAATGCAATATTAGTTTAAAAAAGTAAGTATGGTAAGATGTTTAAAACATTTACAAAACTGGCATCATACTGGGTGCTTCCACCTGCCTTGTCAGCATCTAGGCATGCCATACCACCGATTATTTAACCTGAGCCCACCCCATCTGAACTCCACAGGTGAGATAGAGCACCTAGGAGGTCTAGCCACACTCCTGCAACAGCATATTTCCAGCAGCGAAATAGGCTGTCATAATGGCGGAAAGCATTTCAACTTGTACCAAGTGATTTGCAGTTTTCAGTGTGTGTGTGTGCGCGTGTGTGTGTGTGTGCGTGCGCGCAGGGGTGGGTGGGTGCGTGTGTGTGATTTTTTTTTGCTGTTGATCTCAGAGAGTAAATGAATGTGCATGTTAGCATATAATAATGTAATTAAAATTTCTGATGTGAGAAAATCAGGTGTTAAAGTTACAGAAAAAAAAAAAAATGCAATGAAAGGCATAACTCTGTCAATCAGGCGTTAAAATTACAGAAATATTATTATTATCACATTAAGCTTTGATAAGACAATAAACCATGCCAAGATTTTTTCTTCTTTAAATTTATCTTTGTATTACACTTACTACCCTGAGTGTTTTGATTGGTAGTGTATATCCTGAATTTTCTGAAGGTAGCCTGAAATCCTCTTCATTTGGAAGGAATTTTGTATAATCTTGTATAACTGGTTAACATTAAGCGATAGATGAAAATGTACTACATAAGAAATGTGTATTTCTTTAAAACATCCAGTTTATTTTAAATAACCTTTTTTTTTGGTGCCATAAAAATTTCTGAGATGTCCATAATTAATGGTTTGGATGTTCAATACTTTGTCATTATTTTCAGGTGCTATCCATATTCAGATACAAAGAACATAGAATTTTAAGGCCAATACATAGCATCCAGTTCTAAAACATTAGACTATTCGCTGTTCCCTTTGTATCTATAACAAAATGTGTAATGCAACTATTTCTGCAAATGTTTATCTCAATTAAAATGAAGTAGATTGAAAAATGAACTTTCATAAGAATAGTTTGTTTGCTCACTAGTAAATTATATATGTAAAGAAAGTCATGTGAATGTAACACATCAGATTTTTTCTTTGATCAACTGCTGCCTGCATTCTGTTGTTGGACATTCAAATAGAATATGTGTAGCAGTTTCATTGGAGCAAAGTATAGAATATATATTCTGCTCCAGATGTCTTCTAATCTCTTTTAGTTTTTCTAAATTACTAATCTAAACCATGCTAACGTCTGTCAATATATGTTTCTCTAATACATTCCTCTTTTAATTCATGATACAGCTTCAAAGAACCTTTTCCTCTCATAGCAGCATACAAAAATCTGTTTCTATCTTCCAAAAACCACCTATTAAATTAGCTCTTCCTAGCCAAATCTCCTCCATACAATTTCATGTCAGTTCATGTCCCAGTTTTCCCAACCATGTTGTGTGAAGTTAAGAGAGTATGCTGTGGATGTTCCATAAGGCCAAATTGTTTTGTAACCAGTCTCTATTTGGAATCAAGAGATGGCACTGCACAATGTTCAGTCTACAGCAAGTTCAGCAGTAGAAGTTTTATCACTACAGTCTACCATTGCTCAGTTCCAAGGAATCCATATGAACAAGGAGAGAAAAAGAGAGAAGAGTCAATGCTAGTTTATACATGAAAACCTTATCAGGTGATTTCATGTTAATTTGGTGGTATGAGACAGAAGATACACACATCATAGTTGAAGCTGTACTGTACTACTGTGTCCAGTTTTATATATTTATTTAGCACATTTTCATATACAACATGGACTGAGTATGTAAAACAGTCATTTATTTTGTAAAATATTTATTAAAATTTTTGATACAAAAATATAATAACTAAAGCATATGTGAAGTTTTACTTGATCTTGATTTCATCAATCAGCCATAACCAGAAGTGGAATCACTGGCGTATCAATTTAAAATTCCAGATGGGAGTAGGGATCAAATATGGTGTGAGGGTGATTCAAGTATAAATGGTAATTAAGCCAATATACTGAGCAAGTAGTTCCGATTAGATGGTGGAGTGGGTGGGTTGAAGGTAGTTTGTTAAGGAGGAGTAACCAACTTAGTTAGCTGCTTCCCTCTCTTCTGGCATCAGTACAGCCACGAGTGAACAAGAGGTTCCTTCGTTTGTTGTGCAACACATTGCTATAAAGTTTTTTTGTTTGAAGGCACAGTTTGGGAATGCTACACTGTCCCAGAACCGAGTGTTTACTTGAGCCAGAGAATTTAAGGTTGCCGAGAAACTGTAGTAAATGAAGGTCATGCTCAATACCCAGGGCCAAGTGCACTGTTGAAGAAATCGCATCAAAGTCAGCATCAGCATTGGGAGTGCTCATATCATCATCAGTGAACATCTTGGCTTTAGAAAAATTAGTGCTCGATGGGTTCCGAAGTTGTTAACTGAACAGCAAAAACAGATCAGGTTGCAGATTTGTGAGAATGTTCTGAATCGATTCCAGCAAGAAGGGGAGGATTTTTTTGAGGTGCATCATTGCATATGATGAGACATGGATCCATCATTACACTCCGGAATCCAAAATGGCGAGTAAGGAGTGGTAAAGAAAGGATGAAGCCTGCCCAGTGAAGGCCAAAACCCACCTCATCCGGAAAAGTTCTTGAAACAGTGTTTGTTTGACTACAGAGGAATTTTACTCATTGATTTTCTTCATGGTTGACGTACAGTGAATGCGGTTTACTATTACCAGTTGTTAAACTCAGCAAAAGCGACCTACCAAAATAAAAGACATCGTATGTCCATCAGAGATGTCATCCTTCTGCATGACAATGCTAAGCCTCACACCACGAATTTGACAAGGAAACACATTGAGGGACATGCATTGGGAAACCTTTGACACCCTCCCTACAGTTCAGATTTATCCCCCCTGACTATTTTTTGTTTGTGCCCATAAAAGAATCACTTGGAGGCCAGCAATTTGAAAACAATGAACATGTCAAGGAGTATTTGCGCAACTGGTTGATGACGGGCCCTCAAGCTTTTTTTGAACAGGGAATGTTCAAGCTTCCAAATCATTGGCAAAGTGTGTAGAGTGTGAAGGAGGCTATGTAGAGAAATTGAAGGTGTCAATTGTGCATATGATTAGTGGATAAGTGTATAAAAAAATTACCATTTATGTTTGAATCCCCCTCATACCATTATATAGAGATCTTCAAAGCAAACAACTTTCAAAGGAATGGTTGCCAATAAGACCATTGTAGTTAAAGGCGCGGTATAAATGGAACTTAAAAAAAATCTGATGTGTTACACTCACATGACTTTCTCTACTCTTGTACAAACTATTTTTACAAACGCTTATTCTCCATATGCTTCATGTTAACAGAGATATCAAGATGCTAATCTGATTGCTAATTTTCTTGTAGATGCAAGGGGAATTGGTAAGCTTTAAGCAATAGTCAAATATTTCAAGAGCTGGTTGCTATGTGCAGTATTCCATTCTCTTTGCATTACCAGGATAAAAAAAAAAGAATAACGAATTCCCATTTGAGAAAAAGTATAAGTATTGGAAAATTTAAGGGAATAACAAGCAATATCTTGAAAATGGTTCACTCAACAAAAAAAATGCATATGACATAAATTGTGTGTTTTAACGTGATCTACATTTTTTGTGTAGTAAAATTTTGTCTAACTCTTATGGTTTTCCAGTTATGCAAAAGTCGTTCACAATGAAGAATACTTTTGGAGACATTCCCAGAAAATTCCAGATATACATTTCATTTCCCATGAAAATATCTTAAACATATGATATTTTAATCAAAACGTTAGAGCCATTTTTGAGAAAATTAAAATTTTCGAAAAATGTTCCATGTAAAGGGTAATCTGGGTTGGGGGGATTTTCTTGAAAACCTTCGTGTCGCATCTCTGGAAGATACTGAACCTAAATACCAAGTTTGGTGTTTATCCGACTTCGTTTCTGAGTTATGCTGTTCACAGACACACACACAGACAGACACACAAATTGACATGTTTCTAAAAATGCTGTTTTTGGATTCAGGGGGTCTCAAAACATGTATTTCCGGTGAAATCTCGGTATCAAATTTTTGGGTGGAATACAATACTTTCCCTACTTACTATACGTAGTAGTAAAAAGAAAATAAAAAAAAATCAATAGTGAAGGCTAAAAAAACCAAAGACACTCCATAATATGGAGAGAGTTTTTGGTTAATACCACTACAGCAGCGCTACGTACTGATATCACCATATTCTTTTATTTCAAGGCTTTCTCTATAGATGGTGCTGTATAGGTATCAATTCTTTATGTTGCAACCACAGCCTACAACAATAAACCTCCATGAAATAGCACAAATGTTTGTATCTGTAAATGATTATAAAAGGAACATTTTTGCCTCATTTATGTACTCTGATCTTGTGAAAAGTATCTCATGGAAAGTTCTTCAGTTATATAATGTAATTAAATTTTTGTTATGCAAATAACAAATGGTAAATAAGAGAATGTTTGTTACAAACAGGTTTTCTTATTTAATCTTCCATTTTTATATCCCCTCAATAATATTCACCTATTGGTGCCCATGCTGAGCATACATATGCTTGGCAGCCCAATACCATCAACATATCAAAACCTTCATTTGTGAAAACCAACACTATTTGTAGTAGAAGTATGTTATTTTTAATCACTGCTACTTTTATACTTATTTCATTAGACACAAAAATTAAGAAAACAAAACACTCAGTTGTCATTGTATTGTGCACAGTCATCAGAGCTTCCATTGCCAATTTAATTTTCATTTTGTAATACTTCTCGATATGAATGGCATTGGTATCTGCATAACTGGGGGTTGTCCTCCGTGGTTACCATGCTAACTCCTAGTTCCTGAGGTTGTGGGTTCAAACCTGGAGGAGGGCGATGGATTTTTTTCAGGCATAAAAATCCTTAGAATGGCTTCCTTTGGAAGGGAAGTAAAGGTGATGGTCCCGTGTCGTAGATTTACGGCATGTAAAAGAACCTCAAGCCTGATAAAGAGGCCTCTGAGCAAAATTACCAGTCTTTCATGCCCAGTATAGAATGGAACACTAAGGACAATAGTAGTTAAAGAGTGTCCATAAATAAATAAAGAAAAAAATAATAATTAAAGAAAAAAACATGCATATCTGGGTTTTAAGTGTGCTTTCTTTTCATATATTTTACTCCTTGAAACAGTATGTGTTAATAAAAATGTTTCCTACAAAAGTTGTTTGTTTTCAGTAGCTCTATCTAATGGGATCCTATTTGACCCCCACTCCCACTTAATTTTAAAGTAATTCACCATTAACCCCATTTCGTAGAAATGTAGCTAATTGAAATATTTCACAAAGGTAGGGCAATGTTTGAATAGAGTGAAGAATAAATGGATCTGGACAGTGAATAGAAACAAATAACAAAATACAAACTTAAAGCAAATTAGAAGTGAGGAGAATTCTTTTAAGGATGGTACTTGTAAATCATGAGTATAGCTGGTAAAGAGCCAGGACTCAATAGTGGTCATATTCAATTGTACATTGCTTAGCACAGACCCTATTTCTGGTTATGGCAGATTGATGAAATCCAGTTCAAGTGAAAGCTCACATCTACTTTAGTTGTAAATATTTTTGTCTCAATTTTAATGGGTATTTCCCCAAACAAATTGCTGTTACAGGGATCTGGTGCATCCTGTACCACTCTGTTATTTCCAATGTGTGGCATAAGAAAGACTATTTAATGATTTTTTTTTTTTTTTTTGTTACTTTCTCTACTACGTATAGTAAGTAGGGAAAGTATTGCATTCCACCCAAAAATTCGATACAGAGATTTCATCGGAAATAATGTTTTGAGGCCCCCTGAATGCAAAAAAAGCATTTTTAGAAAAAGGTACATGTCTGTGTGTCTGTGAAGAGCATAATTCAAAAACAAAAAGTTGGATAAATACCAAACTTGGTATTTAGGTTCAATATCTTTCAAAGATGTGACACAAAGATTTTCAAGAAAATCTCCCCACAGCAGACCACCCTTTACGTAGAACATTTTTCGAAAATTTTGATTTTCTCAAAAATGGCTCTTAATGACTTTGATTAAAATATCATATATTTAAGATATTTTCATGACAAATAAAATGTATGTCTTGATTTTTCTGGAAATATCCCCAGAAGTTGTCTTCATTCTGAATGGCTTTTGCATAACGGGTAAACCTTAAGGGATAGACAAAATGTTTCTACATAGAAAATGTAGAGCTCGTTAAAAGACGCAGTTTATTTCATATACATTTTTTTTTCTTTCTTTCTTTTCTGGAGTGAACCATTTCCAAGATATTCCTTGTTATTTGTTTGTATTTTCCAATACTTAGGCTTTTTCTCAAATGGGTATTTGTTATTTGTTTTTTACTTTCTCCACTAGTATAGTAAGTAGGGGAAGTATTGCATTCCACCCAAAAATATGGAGATTTCAGTGGAAATACATGTTTTGAGGTCTCCTGAATCCAAAAAAAAGCATTTTTAGAAAAAAAGGTCCGGGTGTGTGTGTGTGTGTGTGTGTGTGTGTGTGTGTGTGTGTGTGTGTGTGTGTGTGCGTGTGCGCGTGCGCGTGCGCGTGTGAACAGCATAACTGAAAAATGAAAATTCGGATGAATACCAAAACTTGGTATTTGAGTTTGGTATCTTTCAATGATGCGACACGAAGATTTTCAAGAAAATCTCCCCACCCCAGACTTCCTTTACATGGAACATTTTTTTGAAAATTTTGATTTTCTCAAAAATGGCTCCAACGGTTTTGATTAAAATATCATATGTTTAAGATACTTTTATGGCAATTCAAATATCTTGAATTCTCTGGGAATGTCCCCAGAAGCCCTCTTCATTCTGAATGAATTTTGCATAACTGGTAAACCATAAGAGATAGACAGACTTTTACTGCACAGAAAATGTAGATCTCGTTAAAACACGCAATTTGTCATAAACATTTTTCTTTTTTTTTTGTCGAGTGAACATTTCAAGATATTCCCTGTTATTTGTCTGAATTTTCCAATACACTTTTTTCTCAAATAGGAATTCATTATTCGTTTTCTTTTATGTCCTGGACATGCAAAGAGAATGGAATGCTCCACAAAGCAACCAGCTCTTAAAAGATTTGAATATCACTTAAAGCCTACCATATTCCCTTTGCATCTATAAGAGAATCAGCAATAAGATAATTTCCGCAAATATTTATCTCATTAACATGAACTAGATGGAGAATAAGCATTTCTAAAAATAGTTTGTACAACAGTAGAGAAAGTCATGAGAGTGCAACACATCAGATTTTTTTTTACTATATTTACGACTACGTATATAAGTAGGGGAAGTATTGTATTCCACCCAAAAATTCGATACCGAGATTTCACAGGAAATACATGTTTTGAGGTGAACTGAATGCATATAAAGCATTTTTGGAAACATGTCCATGTGTGTGTGTGTGTTGTGTGTGGGTGCGTGGGTGTGGGCATGCGCGTGTGTGTGAGAGAGAGAACAGCATAACTCAGAAACGAACAGTCGGATAAACACCAAACTTGGTATTTAGGTTCAGTATCTTCCAGAGATGCGACACGAAGGTTTTCAAGGAAATCCCACACCCCAGATTACCCTTTACATGGAACATTTATCGAAAATTTTAATTGTCTCAAAAATGGCTCTACGATTTTGTTTAAAATATCATATGTTTAAGATATTTTCATGACAAATGAAATGTATATCTCGAATTTTCTGGGAACGTCTCCAAAAGTGTTCTTCATTGTGAACGACTTTTGCATAACTGGTAAACTATAAGAGATAGACAAAATTTTACTACACAAAAAATGTAGATCGCATTAAAATACACAATTTATGTCATATACATTTTTTTTTGTTGGGTGAACCATTTTCGAGATATTGCTTGTTATTTCCTTAAATGTTCCAATACTTATACTGTTTCTCAAATTCGTTATTAATTTTTTTTTTGTCCTGGTAATGCAAAGAAAATGGAATACTCCACATAGCAACCTACTCTTAAAATATTTTACTATCGCTTAAAGCCTAGCAATTCCCCTTGCATCTACAAGAAAATTAGCAATCAGATTAACATCTTGATATCTCAATTAACATGAAGCATATGGAGAATAAGTGTTTATAAAAATAGTTTGTACAAGAGTAGAGAGTCATGTGAGTGTAACACTTCAGATTTTTTTTCCTTTGTTTGCCAAAGAAAGAAAGAAAAAAAAGAAGTTTGGCATGCTTATAAGCATGACTCATGTGGAGTGTTTTTTTTTGGAGGGGGGAACAAATTGAGAACCTCTTTTGCAGCATGCATATGTCCTCTTTAAAGTAATTACTTGTATTCTCCTGACTTAAAGTCTTGTCAGTTGCACCTTTGAAATGCAAGCACATGTTATGAAAAGACCACATACGAGGTGTGATCAAAAAGTTTCCAGAATGATGTCATAAATACTACACAACAGTTTGTTTTGTCTAATCTGAACGGTCACCCTCGAAGTAGTCTCCTTGGGAGTTGACACACTTGTCCCAGCGCTTCTGCCACTGCTGGAAGCACCTCTATAAGTCCTCTTCTTTCAACATGTTCAGAGCCTTCGGCGATTTGCGATGGATGACAGCAATGTCCTCAAAAACGGTGTCCTCGGGGCCGCATTTTAAATCATGTGAAAAGAAAAAAGTCTCTGGTGCCAAATCTGGAGAATAGGTGGGATGGGGAACAGCATTCATTCTATTTTTATCCAAAAGTTGGCGAACAGAAAGGGCTTTGTGCGTGGGCGCATTGTCATGATGCAGGAACCAGTCACGCCGAGGACGCAGATAGAAAAAACACCACGCAGGCAGTTCGGAGTCTTTTGGCTCACTCTGTATGTTTAGAGTCAGATGTTTTGATGCTGCAAATTTTGAAGAGCTTTCTTTGCCATATCAGCAATACATTCTTCCTTGTCAGCCTTAAATTTCTTTCCAACCTGGAAAGTGCCTCCCATGGATTTTTTTCTGCTTCATTTCCTTTAATTTGTTTAATTTTTTTTTTCTTGAATGCTTCTGAGAGATTGCTGTGGCTGAGGTGGCTGTGAATTTCCAATTAATTTGCATATTGCAATGTTTACACACTTAAGACATATTTGTTTAAAACATAAAACTTTTTTCTTCAGATCTGAAATGAATGTCAGTACTGTGACGGTATTTATGTTTATTTGTGTATTTGTGTTTACTTGTGTTTTGCCCCACGTTTGGGAGCCAATTTGTGACGGTATTAAGTTTATTTAGTTTGTTAGCTCCACGTTGTGGTAGCCAATTTGCAATGGTATTAGTGTTTGTTTGAAAGAATGCTACTGTATATCTGCCGCACGTATAAAAGACAATTTGTCGCGGTCACTTCGTGTTAGCTTTTACTGAGCGCCTGTTATTTTATTTAATTTTGGGTTCACTGTCCTCCGGCTAGCTATGATCTTTTTGGTCGAGCACTTATCTTATACAAGGTGTGTAAACGGAAAGGAGTCTTTTATCCAAAGATAACACTGATGAAGAATTTGTTTTACACTTTTATTGTCGTCACACATTATGTACTTTCACATATTAATCTTGACACTCGCCAAACTGAAACTGTTATAATAACTTATTTACTGCTCATCCTTAATTCGCGTACTTCAACTTTTTGTGTAATTAACTTTACGACACTTGAGATTTTTCATAACTCTGCTACGTGTAACCTGCGAATCGATAAACTGTGCGATGTATTCAGCGACGTGTAATGCACAAATGTTTCTGATGGACTGAACGAATTTGACTCTGACCTAGCCCTTTTTATACTCCTACACCCCGATATGCCTAAAGATTATAACCGAGCTGCTATTGGTTAATAAAACGCGCCAACATTAGCGTCTATTTTTATATCCAATGAAAATTACGAAAACATATGCTCTAGGGAAAAATGTTCCAGCAAATTCTAAGAAAAACGCCCCAATATTACGTCATTTGCTCGTTTCTAATAATGATAAACAGCTCACCCCCTCGCTACATTATTGCACGCTATTATTGTTAGTTTCAGTAAGGCCGTATAAACCCACGTCTCGACAATGCTTACAATCATCAAACATCTCAAATCAATGTCACACAAAAATGCATATTCACACTACAATTACTCTTGACATTTACATAATTTGTGATACAAATTACTGCATCAGTGCTTTAGATTTCTTTATTTCAATTTATAAATAAATGCAGTAACAGCATACTCATATCAAACAGAAATAACAAGTTCCAACAGCCTGCAAATGTGTAATGTTCAGTGAAACTGATTCTTCTGGTTTATCCACAGCTTTAATATGCAGCACAACCAGTGTATCATGCTTCAAAGAAAAGCGTATGCTGTGAGTGATGCTTTCTGTCTATATGGAAGTAAATAAAATTTATACACCAAATTATAATAAAGCTGTAATGGAAAAATTCAAAGTTCATGACACTTATGATGCCTAATTCGCAATGTTTTGTTTAAAAATTTGGCCATCATCATCAGAATTCATGGATCATGCCCTTAAGGCTTGTAGAGTTTCACTCAAAAAGTTAAAATCTATCCCTTCTTTGATCTAGCAATATTTCTTTCAAGTTTTGGTTTATAATCCAACATAATCATCAGTATGCTGTCTTCTTTCATTCTGTGGACATGCTCTTTTGAGAATTTTCTAGTTCTATTTTATCCATCAGCTTAAAAAATGTTTAGTTTCTAATACCTATTACCTAAGAGTGTACAGGCAGCTATACTTCTCAAAAATCTCGCTTTGGCTACTTTAATTTTTTCTTCTCTTTTAATTAAAACCCTAAATTCACAGCCATATTATAATAAGGGGACTGCCATTACGCTGTAAAACTTTGGTTTAGTTTCGTTTCTAGCGTTTTTAATGCTCTCTTCTTAATTGAGCATTTTTGCAAAAGTCGATAGATGCAGAAATCAAAATGTTACAGGAACCACATATTTACTTTCTCTACTACATATAGTAAGTAGGGGAAGTACTGCATTCCACCCAAAAAATTTGATACCGGGATTTCATCAGAAATACATGTTTTGAGGCCCCCAGAATCTAGAAAAAGCATTTTTAGAAAAAGATTGTGTTTGTGTCTGTGAACAGCATAACTCAAAAATGAAAAGTCGGATAAATACCAAACTTGGTATTTAGGTTCACTATCTTTCAAAGATGCAACACAAAGATTTTCAAGAAAATCCCCCCACCCGAGACTAACCTTTACATGAAACATTTTTTGAAAATTTTAATTTTCTCAAAGATGGCTCTTAACAATTTTGATTAAATATTGTTTAAGATATTTTTCTGACAAATGAAATGTATATTGGCTCTTAACGATTTTTATTAAAATATAATATGCTTAAGGTATTTTCATGACAAATGAAATGCATATTTTGAATTTTCTGGGAGTGTTCCCAGAAGTTCTCTTCATTGTGAATGGCTTTTGCATAACTGGTAAACCGTAAGAGATAGATAAAATTTTTACACAAAAAATGTAGATCTCAAAACACACAATTTATGTCATATCCATTATTTTTGTTGAGTGAACCATTTCCAGATATTCCTTGTTATTTGTTTGAATTTTCCAAAACTTTTTCTCAAATGGGAATTCGTTATTCATTTTTTTATATCCTGGACATGCAAAGAGAATGGAATGCTCCACATAGCAACCACCTATTAAAATATTTGACTATCGCTTAAAGCCTACCAATTCCCCTTGCATCTACAAGAAAATTATCAATAAGATTAACATCTTGATGTATCAATTAACATGAAGTACATGGAGAATAAGCATTTGTAAAAATAATTTGTACAATAGTAGAGAAAATCATGTGAGTGCAACGCATCAGATTTTTTATTTTAAACACATAAACTTATATTTTATAATACAATTTTTTGTCATGAAACATTCTTTGTTCAGAGCCAATGAAAGTTGGTCAAATAGAAATATGTGCACTTTTTAAATATTGGTCTGTTTTACTTCCCCCCCTCCCCCCAAAAAACTGAGGTTTTTTTCAATGCAGTCTTTCTTCATATAAGTCTCATTAAAACACTAATAAAACTGAACAAAATTAATAATCTTAGCTCAAAACTAATTTCTCAAAAGTCTAAATGGGACACCTGCTTTAGAACAGTTGTGTAGAAGTCCTTTGCCTCATCCATTATTTCAAAATACTGCATGATTTTCTTAATGCCATTCTTTTTTTCTTTAGACACCATGTTAACTTCTGGAATTTGGAATCTGCTAGCTTTGCACCTACATGGTTTCAGATACGAATGTTACATCATTGCATTACAAGCAGAAAACATTAGCTCATGCTTACATTGAAAACTTTAAATATGAGTATTTAAGCAGCCAACGTATGTCCAAGGATGCAAGGATTCATATTTCGCTCCCTGCCACCGGAGCCTTCTCTTGGGAATGCAGTAGTTGGAATATTATGACACTGCAGAATGCTCTTACTTAAAACTTTATACTATCGTGAAAAGCATTTTACTTGACCTTGTGTGTGTTTCAAATAAGGAGTCTAATGTGTATCGAGTTTTGCTTTAACTAAGTGACTGCATCTATCAAGTTTTGAAAAAACCTGGAATGTTTGGTTGTCTCTAATTATGGCATGAATCGAGTTTGGATAAATCTAATTTCATAGATTGATTCAGATGCTAAAAAATATATAGATGGAATATATAACTTATTTTGGGAAATCGACTTTTGCAAGAATGCTCCTCAATTGTGCTACATAAAAGTTGAATTTGCTAGGTTTATTAAAAATATCTTTTTTAAAATGGTAGATATCACAGCCCACATACTTAAAACTGTTCACCTGTTCAGTGGATTTCCCATCCAGAATTATTTTAGTCCTTAAGATATCTAGTGCTAGAATTTTAGTTTTCATTGTTGATGCATATACACATTAAAATTTTATTTTTTTTTATAATGCTGTTTAATTAAAATAGGGTCTTCTGTAAAACATTCTCTGAGCTGGATGTGAGAACCTGGCTGTCTACAAAAAGTAATGTGTCAAAATTTGTTATTATTGAATATCCAAGCCATTTAAATGAAGTCACAACCTGAGAAATGGTGAAATAAAAAAGTATCAAGGACATTGTTAATATCAAAAAGTAGGGGCTCTGTCTGTAGCATAAATTAAAGTCATGCAAGCCACAAGGTAGAGGTATGAACTGATGCTAACTTTTCTCATTCTTTCTCCTGTCTCAGGCATAAACTCCCTTTTAGAGAATCCTGAGAAGTAGCTAGTGGTGGCTTATACCAGAATGAACTAGCATCATCTCAAATTTACTCATTATGAAGTATAATGTATAATGCTTTTTTATTTGCTGTTAACCATAATCGGCCATTTGCAAATTGCAAAAGCACTGAGATTTATAAACAGTGAAAAACTTGCAAAGTAACCAAACATTTAAATCCATTGATAGAAATAAATACAAAGAATTTTTTTTCTTTTTTAATTTAACAGTATTTTAACTGGGTAGGTCATACTGGATGATAAATGAAAATGGGTGAAATTATGCTCAAATGAGCCCTGGGGTCCATAAAGTTTTAGAATTGCTAGACTTCATCTTCTCAGAATAAGGGAAAACCCCAGAAAAACCCTTACCCTTGCAACTCACCCTACAAAGATTTGAATTCAGGACTTCTTGTGACAGACATGCTATCCCCACACCATGGAGGTGGCATCAGAAACTGCTGATGTGGTTAGTAATAATGCTTTCCAAAACTGCTTTGTTATATCGCGCCTGCTATAAATGCAACTAGCTTTATCCTATGCAAATGCAGTATTTGATAACTATGTTGTGTTCCTTACAATTTTATTTCTTCTCTGTGGAGTAACAAATGAATTGTTTATTACTCTATAGATATCTTTTAATGTTAAAATTTGTTAGAGCCGTTTTTGAGAAAATAAAAGATGCAAAAAGTGTTACCATATAAAGGATTATTTGGTAAGAAACTGCATCCTTTAAAGATGCTGGACTTAAATATGAAGTTTGTAAGTTATCTTGGCTGTTTTTGAGACTTTGTATCTTTTCATTGTCTCCGATACACACATTTTTAATGTCCAACAGTTACGATATGCGTTTTTATGTGCAACTCATTGCCAGACTACCTGTATTTTGCATCATGGCTAAGCCTTTGTTACTTTCGACTCTCCCAGCAGTTATGTCCAGTATGTAAATTTTATTTTGTAATATTTAAAGAAAATCAAGTCAATTAGTTGTCATCCACACATTTATCATCTTTTATAAAGAGATTCAAGTCTACATGACAGCCAAGGTGGGCATGATGTTGGATGTTGACAACCTGGATATTGGCAACTTCTTTGGCAGGGTCTACCAAAGAACCATAGTTGCTTACAACTGCAGCTGGTTCTGGTCTGTCCTTCATCCCATGGATTATCATAGCACTGTGTTAACCCAGCAGCACTGTGATGATCACCACCCAAAACCCTTTGGATTTGGACATTGTTGGAGTGGTGCAGACTGAACCCTTCTTGAGCTTCTTAATAGCATAGAGTGTATTTGCTTTACATCACCATACATTTATGTATTCTGGAACCTAATGTAATCTCCGCGCTGGTCTTCTGATCTCAAGGTCGTAGGTTCAAACCCGGCTCAGACCGATGGTTTTTAAGTGTGCTTAAAAGCGACATCCCCGTGCCAGTAGATTTACTAGCATGCAAAAGAACTCCTGCGGGGCAAAATTCCGGTACATCAGCAGCGTTGATATGATCATGATAATTTACAGCGTCGTTAACAAACAAAATATTTTTTATTTTTCCCCCTAAAACTTAAACCTGTACTGCAATAACAGTCCTTTAGCAGTGGATATTTCAAATTCTACTTATCACAGAACTCGCAAAATTGAATGTAAACCATTCACTGTTTTTTAAATACAAACTTTTTGTTGTACCAGCAAACACAATCATATGCATAAAATGGGCAGCTTGCATGCTCCATTTCCGGGCCAAGAAATTAGTTTTTTTTTTTTCATAGCACATGTAATCTGTGGTACAAAATGAAGGTTTCTGCATCTACCTGTTGGTAAGCATTCAGTTGTTATCATGAGAATGACAGTATGATTAAAGTTGCATTCCTCTTGCCTAGATTCCTGCCAGTTCTCTTAAAAAAGATTGTTTTTGAAGTGTTACGAGGTATAGGATAGTTGCTTTTTAATATGTCGCAGATGACTAATGCCTTTCAGTAATACTCTAATTGATGGTTTTATGACATATAATGCAATTAACATCCATGAGTAACTATTGCCCAGGCAAACAATAATCCATCTATGCCTCTTTTGACAAGTTTTATTTTTATAAGCTGCTTCCTGAAAATGCACATACCTATGCAGTATCTATTTTTAAACAGCAATTAGCTGCAGAAGCCTGCAGAGCCTCCCAAAATATGGTTTGGCTGCAGATCATGGAACCACTTGGGAGGCAAAAGTTTATCTGCTTCAAAATGTGTATATAGAATGCAAATTTTGAAAACTAGAGTTTACATAAAATATACCACTAAATAGCTGCTAATTTAAAACAATTTGAGGTGTTAATAATTAACATAACATAAATGCTTTTTTTTTGCAGGTCCCGTGAAAGACATAAATCATCGCCATCTCGCAATGGTGATAAGGATTACAAGACTGAAGAGGAGTTAGATTATCTTTATCGCCCGTTTGAGGGCCCATCCCGCCTTAGGTTTCCTATGGTCATCACAAATTCTAAGCAGAAGGTGGTAGAATATCCAAGAGGTCTTATACGATATACAAAATCACGCCCTCCAGTTTGTTATTGTGAAAGACCAGATTCTGAAAGGGGACATTATCGCACGAAATCAGAAGTTCTGGCTGACGCTACACCCGAAATGGTTCAGAGTATGCTGGACATAATTAATAGCAAACCGCTAGAAGAACCACTTCGTGTTAAACAGGAACCTGGAGAGAGGGTATCCAGTAGCTTGGCAGCGCTTAAGGTATCATATGATGAAGCAGAAGTTGACGGTAGTCCATATTCCTTTGAGAATGTTTCTGATGGAAGAAGAAGAGAAAGACCATGGTTCCCAGAGAAAGATTATCTGCTACCTACAGAACCTCAGGTTAAAGGTGGAGAAACTGATTCGGAAAAAGAAAGTGCCATAAAGAAGGAGAAAGAGGAATCGGAAAAAGAACACGAAAGCGCTAATGAGCAACGGGAATCGTTAGATTCTCCTGAAATACATAAAAGTGATCATCAGTTGTCAGATAGAGAAGATGATATGGAAGTGAATTCAGATAAATCTCCTGATACAGTTGTGAACTTCTCCAAGACTACAGTGCGTTCTAAATGGGATAGTGATTATGAGGAAGACATGATGTCTACTGAAGAAGCACAACAGAATGTCACAGCAGAGGAAGAGGAAGAGGAGGAGCTTCAGATTGAGATTGAGGAGGACGAGGAAGAAGAAGAAGAGGAAGAAAATTTGGATCAACAAAATGAAAGTAGGGAGAAAATAAGAGAAGAAGAACAAGAATCACCACCTTCCCTGGATGTTGAAATAAAAGATGATAGCTTTGAACTCTCTGTAGAGGATGGCACAAGTGATAGTACAAAAATGAACAGAGAATCAAACAGAAGCTTGGAATTCCAAAGCGAAGATATGTTGGAAGTAGAAGAGGAAAAGGAAAGTAAAGAAATAGAAGATGAAAATGACAAGGAAGAAAAGTTAGAGATGAGTTCTCCTAATGAAATTGAACATGTTGAGAGTGCTGCAGACAGCGGCAATGAAGAAGTTGCCCAAACAGTTGAAACTGAACAAGAAAAGGAGGAGGAGCTTGATGTTGAAAGTGCTATGGATATCAGCACAGAAGGTAATACAGATATGAAGCTTGTGTCAGAATATGAAGAGTTTATGAAAGCAGTTTGTTTTAATGCAGACACAGATGCAGACGCAGATGTGGATGAAGATGCTCATGAAGATGTTCATGAAGATGCTCATGAAGATGTTCATGAAGATGCTCATGAAGATGTTCGTGAAGATGCCCATGAAGATGCTCATGAAGACGTTCATGAAGATACTCATGAAGATGTTCATGAAGATGTCCATGAAGATGCTCATGAAGACGTTCGTGAAGATACTCATGAAGATGCTCATGAAGATGCTCATGATGTCAGCTTTGAGCAGAATTTGAGTGAGGTGGAAGAACAACAGCATGTGTCAAAAGAATATGAACAAGAGGAAGAAGAAGAAGAAGGTGAAACTACTTTTAGCAGGACAGGAACAGAAGTACAGGAAAACAACACATGGGAGGAAGATAGTAGGGAAAGAATAGAAAACACAAATGATGAGATATTGAATGAGAGCATTGAAACAGTAAAGGGAGAAGAGGAAGAGGAACAAGAATGGAAGGATGATGAAGATGAAGATGAAGATGAAGAGGAAGAGGAAGTTGAAATCAGAAATAAGGAACAAGAGGAGGAACATGAAATGGAAGAAAGACAGGTCAGTACAAAAGAAATGAGAAGTAGATCCCTGTCAGTATCCAGCATAGAGGAGGAAGAACCAAAGCCAAAGAAACATGAGAAAAGGAGAAGAAACAATAAGGTGGAAAGAAAAAAGAAGAAAAAGAAAGCCTATTTTAGTGATGACAGTTCAAGTAGTGATGAATCAAGTTCCTCAAGCTCAGAAGATGCACGTCATAAACGTAAAAAGAAAACATCAAAGAAAGAGAAACACAAAAGAAAAGTTGAGGATTCAAATGAAGCCCAAACTGATGAAGTCCCAGAAAAATCAAAATCCAAGAAGGTATCCAAAAAGAAAAAGAAGAAAACTAAGAAAAAGAAAACCCACAAACGCAGTAGCAAAAGAAAGAAAGTTGAAAGCAGCTCTTCGTCCTCATCAACTTCCTCTGAGGATGATTCATCAGAGGAGGATTCATCTTCAAGTGAATCAGATAAAATCACCAAACATAAGAAGAGCAAAGAAAGTAAGCCCAGGAAGGTTGAAACAGATAGCAGTTCAGATGATGATAGTTCAAGCTCTAGTTCTTTATCATCTTCATCTTCCTCTTCTTCCTCTGCTCAAGAAAAGAAGAAAAAAAGAAAGAAGAAAGTAACAAAGAAAAAGAAAGATTCCCATAAGAAGAAAAAGGAAAGATCTAAAAAGAAGAAAAAAAGGAAAAGCCACCACAGAGATTCTAGTTATAGTGACAAAGAAAAGGGGAAAAACAAATACAGCCGCAAAGATAGTCACAAATTATCAGGTTATAACAAAAAGACAGAAAGCAGAGAATTTGATAAGGAATCAAATGAGCGAGGAAGAAACAAAGAAAGAAATGGCCATCAAATACTGGCCGAAATTTTAGGTAATGCATCCAGCACAGATACTGAACATAAAGCTGAACACAAGCAGAAGTTTAACATAGGAACAAAATCTACAGATTTCAGCGAGGGTAGCAGAAGGAAGGACAAGAAACTGAAAGGTAAAAATGATCTAGCAACTGTAAGGGAAAGTCATCCAGAGATTAACTCCTCAGATGAAAGTTATTGGGCACTGAGTCAGAGATCTCGTAGTCGAATAGCTTCAGAGCTCCAGGAAATAAATAGCCATGCCAATCTCTCAGATGATGAGAGAAGAAGTGAAACTGAGAAACGGAAGTCTTCAAAGAAACGACGTCGGGAGCAACGATCAAGATCTACATCCCCTTCCTATAGTTTAGGTCGAAAACGACGCCGCTCCCCCTCAACTTCTCCAGAACATTCCCCAACTCCACAGCGTCGTGGTTCCACAGAAAGTAAAGACAAAAAGAGAAAAGAGAATAGAAGTTCTCATAATCAGGCTGATGGTGATCGACATTTCAAGCATAGTGATCAGGATGGAAGAAAAAGAGGGCACAGTCGGGAGGAGTACTTGGATTCCGAGTCTCAAGAACAAACTTTGAATAAAAATAGAAATGCTGATTACTCTGGGTCAGAAAATGAAACAGAAGAAAGTTATAATGATAGCAGTGGAGACCGTAAATCTAAAAGACAACATAGAGAGAACATTTCTATCAGAAGAAATAGGAGTTCACAAAAAAAGGATTTAATCGATATGAGCGTTTTTAGTCTGAAAGGTATGGATGAAGGAAAAGTTAATTCGCCACATCATGAAGAAGCTATAGATGGCAAGGAAGATGAGCAAAGAAGCATCAAAACTGAAGATGCTTCATCAGAAGAAGAAGAAGGAGATGGTCAAGCATCTTCTGGATTTGATATAGATAAATCCATGAGTGAGGTTGAGAGAAGCATTCTGGATAACATCAAACAGGAAGCTGTAAGTGATGAAGATGAAGCAAAAGAGGATGTAAGCCATAATAGTGAGCCACCTGAACAACAACTTTACACAGATGACAATGACTCTAATCAACATGCTGTACAAAATGAGGAAAACAATCAAATGTATGAAAGTAATGTAGAAAACCATGAAATATCTGACAAGAATGAAGATGTGCAAGCTAGTATAGATGACGAAGTTGCATCTGATGATGTATACAGTCCTGCTGATACAATAAAAAGTGACCATGAAATGAGCCCTATATCAAAAGACCACTTTATGGATTCTTCAAATCAGATTTCAGGAATGGGTCTTAATCTTTTAGGAGGCTATCAGAGTGATATGTCCATTGACAGTCCTACCAGTCCACCAGAAAATCTTGAGGACTCTACTGCTTTTGCCCAGGACTTCAATGATAAAGGTGATGATTCTTCTTTTGTAAAAGATAATATGAAGGCAGCAGATCAACAAAGTAATACTGTAGATCAGGCAGGTACTTTAGGACAGAAGCCATTATTTTCACTTGATCACATTCCATTGCCTCCTTCATCTGTATTGCTGCTGGCCATTGCAAATAAAAAAGGAAACAGCCTTACAGAGGAAGAAACAAAAATTACCCAACCTGAGGAATCTTCTCCTTCTATTGCAGATCCTGCTATGAATATACCAGAATCTTTAAATCATCATAAATCTACAACTGAGAGTCCACTGCAGAAACTGTCTCCTAAACCAAGGCTAGAGAGCGCAAGTAATATCAGTGTTGAAAAGGCTCAGTCATTTGGAATATTTGACATCCAGGTTAGCCCTGAACACATTCAAACACAGAGTGACACTGAACAGCCGTTGCGTGAAAAGAAAGAAGTGGCCATAAAGGAAGACGTAACTGAGGTGAAGTCCATTTATCCTGATGAAGGGCATGCAGATCAGTCCAGTAATGAAGGAAGTAAAGGAGGAGAAAAGGTGGAAATAAAAGTACCTTGGAAATCTCTTGGGTATCAGAGTGAGAACAGTAATTTTAATCTTTATGATGATATTTTGGATTCAAATTTAACAGAGCAGCAGGTGAGCTCCACAACTGCAAAAACAGAAGCAATACAAGTACTATCAAGTATGAATATCTCAGGAGAAGCTGTGCCCAAAGAGCGTATTCGAAAACGTCCATCCCGATGGGGAATGATAATAGCCCCAGTGAAGCCACCTGAGGTAGAGAAACAACAGGATAATGCTGTTACTTCACAAGTTAAGTCAGGAGTGCAAGATCATGGTCAAACTGCAGAAGACCAAGGTGCAGTGGAAGGTGAAGAAGCTTCTCATTCTACAATGGCTGCTTTTCCAGAGGTTAAGTCTATTGAAAGTGATAATCAAGGGGTATGCTTTGAACCAATATGTTCTCGCGAAAAAGCATATACTGTAGGTGAAAAATGTGATAATTTAGTTTCTAGCCATTCCAATGAAGCAGCCTTTGGGAAAGGTGATAATGTTGTAACAGATAGTGATAAAGTAATAACAAAACAAGAAAGTGTACTTGATAGACAGAAAAAAATAAATGATGAACATAGAAGTGTGGGACTCAAAAACAAAGAGACCAAAGATTCTAAGGAAACAATTGCTGATTTTGGCAGGGAGAAGACCAGAGAGATTAACTATGACTATAGAAGCAAGCACATGGAAGAGTCTCTTGATTATAAGAAATCTTATACTAGGTCTCATGACAGTAGTAGAGAAGTGGGGAAAGTTGAAGTGTCAACTGTTTATAATAAGAAAGTGCATAAAGAAGCCCTTGATTGTGCAAAAATACTGCAGACAAGTGAAAAACATGGTAGTGAACACAGTGGCAAAATAATAGATGGACAGATGATAAGAAAAGTTTCTGATGCTCATGATCAAAGCAGAAGTTCCGTCAAACAGAAGTGTGAGAACGATGATAAATTTCATGCACAGAGGGATGATGAAATGGGATCAGCTTTGCAGTCAGAGAATCAGAAACATTCTGTTGGGCATGTGGATCACAGTGAAGATCACAGAAGCAGTTGGCAACCAGAACAGGTCTCTGTTGATGCTCAGAACTCCACTAAATATGATTCATCATGGGGAGGTAATGAACATCACACAGCCTCTAAGATTACTGACAATAGTGAAACCATTTGGGAGACCAGAGTGGTACGCAGAAGATCGTCTCACTCTAGATCACCTTCACCATTCAGAGGATGGGATGAGAATGAGATAAAGAAGGCCAAGGATGATTACAGTCAGCGTACAGCAGGAAATCATCATGTTATAGAACAAATACATGTTGATCGAGAAACTGGAAAATATGAAGAAGAGAGAAGAAAAATGGACTCTAGTAGGGAAAGAGATTTGAGAGAAAGCAGAGACCGAGTAGAAGACAGTAGAGAGAGACAGCATGATAAAAGGGAAAGGTTGGTGGATGTTAGAGACAGAAGCAGTGGCAGCAGAGAAAGGCAGATAGACAGCAGATCCAGGCGAGATGATAGAGACAACAAGGACAGAATGGAAGATGATCGAGATAAGAGGTATGAGAGTCAAGATAGACATGAATCCTCCAGAGATAGAAGAGATAGCAGTCGAGACCAACAAGAAGCGCACAGGGAAAGGCGTGATGGTGGTCGTGATAAACGAGATAGTAGTCAAGATGGCAGAGTGAGCAGTCGAGATAGAGACACCTACTCAGATAGAAGATCTGATAGACGAGATGAAAACAGAGACATTCGAGATGAAAGAGACAGAAGGGATGATAGAAGAGGGAGAGATCGCTGGGATGATGATAGAAATAGAGATAGGGATAGAGACAGAGATAGAAGGTCAGAAAGGGATAGACGAGAAAGCAGTCACTGGGACAAAGATAGACGAGACCGAGATAGAAGGAGAGATGAAAGACGAAGAGAAGATAGAGATCGAGAAAGAGAGAATGAACGAAGTCGTAGGAGAAAGAGCCATAGTCGAAGTCGCAGTCGTAGCCCTCTAACATCAACTGAAATTCATAATGAAAGTACTTCTGTTGAACAGAATCATTATGTTCGGAACATTCCATTGCCTGGGTCTGGTGGTGGCAATGATTGTTGGCGTCCCAATGCTTCTGTGACAGGTTCAGGGGAGACTGATGTGGAACTCAGTTGCTCTCCAGCATCGTCTCCTTTGGTTGGCTTCAAACGCAGTCTGGCAGATTCCACAATTAGCGACTCAGAATTAGTTGGTATAAAACAGGAAGAACCTTCTAATCAATATCACACTGGCAGTTATTATGAATCTGAGCATTACACACCATCTGTTTATGCAAGCCAAGCTGATGTTTCTCCTACAATTTCTCCAACTTTCTCACCCAAGAGACTTTCCTTAGATGATCGTATTGAATTAGAACTAGGTGTGAAGAAGGAAAACCCACCTCTGCCACCATTACCACAGCTTCCTCAGCAGATTCCTGTGTATCACCAGCAGCAGTCATATCCCACAGTCCCACCTTCTACAGCGTACCCATCTTACCAAGGGGGTAACTATTACCCTGTTCCACCACCTCATTCACATTTTGATAAAGCTACACCAGGGCAGCAACACTATATGCAGCCCCCTCCTGAAGAATTCCACCCTCATCATAAGGCATTCCATCCTGCACCCCCATTGGATGAGAAGATGGGACCAACTTCTGCCAAGAGAAGACCACCTCTGTTGCCTACACCCAATATAGCACCTAATATGAACAACTGGGATTCTCCTGAGGCTTTTATTGGGACTCAAGAAGCTCATAAGATTATGGGTGGTCCACTTCATGCGGAGACTCAGCCAGTTGTTTCTTCAGCAATGTTCATGAGCTCACAGCTTGAGAGTCTTACAGCTGAAAGTTATGGACACAAAGCTGTAACAAGTTCACAGGTTGTACAGGTAGGTTTTATGTTCTTAGAGCTAGGATCATTTTGGTACATTAGGCCATTATAGCTGCGTTTTTGAGGCACTTAATGTAATGTGATTTAAGTTAACATATGGTATTAAATGGCGCTACTTAGGATTGCCTTTTTCACCAGCTGATGTTAAATTTTAACACAGTGTTAAAGTGATTAAACATTGAAGTTAACGTGGATTCTGTTTCATCAAACAATATTAGCTGTAACATTGTGTCAAATTTTGTGTTAGGTTAACGTCATTATACTGGCGTTTAACAAATGTTAGCAGTTGGAAAATAGTTGTTGCAAACCAAGATGTTCACACAGAGTTGCTGTTTTTGAGTTTTTGAATGCTGTTCCTAACTGAAGAACTGTGTATCATATGATTTTGAAAACCTGCAAGAGGAGGAATTTTTAAAGTTACCCAAAGTAGTCATGAGTAGACATCGGATTTGTATGCAAATGCATATTTAGTTTGCTTTTACTTGTGATATAGAGTTAAGTTTTGTAATGTGTTTAGTGCTCTGCGCTTGTACGTAAAGTTTTATAGTGCATATAAATAATTTTTGCATGCATCGAGCATATAATACTCATATTTTTTTTTAATTTTAATATTGGTATTTAAACACATTAGTGACAAAATAATAAAGTCCTTACTATGGAGACACCCATTTCATTTCTCAGTGTGGTTCAAAGTAAACTTGAGATTGCTCCTTTAAAGTGTGCAGTGTTTTAGAGAGAAATCCTGACATTAAAAGTTTTGTGTTCTGTAGATAAACATCTTCAAGTGAAAATGTAGTGCTTTCAGAAGAAATTTCCCCAGAGTTAGTAAGTACTTTCAAATTTTGTACAATAACACCTATAGATGCGTAAAGATCCTTCTCAGCGTATAAGCTTGTGTTAGGAATACACGTCTTAAACTTACACTTGAGCATTTGTAGAAAACGATCATTGTTTACTGCAAGTCAAATCACAACAACCGGAAAGATGTCTAATGAAGAATGCACATTGTAAGTACCAAAAAATATAAGTTTGATGTTAACAGTTTTACTGCATGATTGGTACATATTTTTGAAATTATATATTTTAAAAATATTGACAACATAAATGCATGCTAATTTTAGATATTTTGGTTCATACAAATCCGATGTCTAGTCATGAGCAGTGTTGTAGAGGAAATACAAGAGAGGTTAGAATACTACCAACAGAAACATGCCTCTTTTTCCTATGCCACAACTGCTAACTACCCTGAGATATTCTACTGCTACTTTTCCTTTAATGATAGGTGATAGTCTTAGAATTTCCAAAGCTACCACTTCTAGGTTTATCCAGAAGGTTTCCAAAACAATTGCTTCAAGAAGCAAACTATTTCTATTGTGGTCTTCTTGATCCACAGTCAATGATAATACACTTTCATCCACTTTAATTTCAATGTAATGTCCATTACCAGTTTTAAAACATTCTAAATGCTCTTCACATTTGGCCTTTTTGATGCTGTGTTTTATGTTAGCATAAATTTACTGGACCTGCAAGAAATGTGTGCATTGCAATTAAATTCTCTCAGATTTTCTTCCTTCTCCCAGTTTAAGTGCGTCAAGTACTTTGCTTTTGATAATATCTCTATACTTAACCAGTTTTATAATAAACTCCTTTTCGAACGTTGAAAAATTAGCTACTCTGCACCTAGATTTTTTCAGTTGATATTGTGATTCTAACCTCAAATAATCAAAGATCACATGGCAATTATCTGTGAATGTAACGAGTTCTGTGCTACTGAAACAGATAATGCTGCAATGCATTGGAGCTCATTCAGAAGCCATTTGTTTGCTGTTGTGTTTGATGTTAACAAGATGCTAACCAACAATTTGTGGTAAAAGTTTGATGAAACATAGAGTTAGTAAACAAGTTGTTGAAGAGTCTTTTTAGCATTGGTTGGTGAAACCAGCCATTAATGTTAATTAAAAATTTGTCGGTAACAATGTTTTCCTTCCAGTTTGTCATGCTGCATGGATAATCCAGATGAATGGCATATAGTAGAGCAATACACTGTACAGATTTGTTTTCAGTTTTTGCTGTTTTTCTTCGTTGTTTTGCAAACACCTAGCGGGAACAAGAAGTACAAAAACCTTAAGCAGTAAAATGCACAACATAAGTGTGAGGCCTGTTTGAGCTCGTGTCAGGTCCATGGGCTTCAATTTAGAAAAGCTTTCAGGCATGGGCTGGGCTTAGGCTTGATAAAAAGTCAACAGAATTAGTTTATGACAATTTATTTTTAATGAGTCCAGTCCATGTGTAAATATAGTATAACCTCAGAAGTACATTTTCAAAGGAGAAGGATAGATAGATAGATAGATATTTTATTTCACTTTGTTAGTTACATAAATTAATTCTCATATAAGTTCTATAATACATAATTTTATTTCTACACATTACCCTTTACATATCCTTTTCACTAATTTGCTGCATTACTAAGGGCCCGCAAACATCCAGCACCATGGTTGTTGAGTCATTGGGTCCTATTTAATTTATGATTCTACAATCTACATTTTCTTCCTATTCTCTATTTCTAATTTTTTTCAACCATTTATTTCTCACTACACCTAAATATTTTCCTATTTCAAATAAACTTTCCTTGGATTTAACTCTTAACAACCTTTTACCTATAATTTCATTTGGTAATCTAGACCAATTGTTTCTTTGTAATTTTTTCCTCATATTCATTGTTCCTTCACGTTCTAACATTAAATGCCAGTAATTGTTAAATTTGCTATTACATAATGGGCATTTGCCTTCATTTTCTCCTTCTCCTATGCCTTTTAACCTCACCACCCCTGACCTAGCCCATGCAAAGCCCTCTCTTGCTATTTTATTACAAACATCTACATAGTTTTCTCTTTTAATCTCTTTATATACATATAATGATCTTTTTGAATTGAAACTACCAGTTATTTCCTGTCTTTCCATATCTTCAATCCTCAATCTAACTCTTTTCCAACATCCCTTCTCTATATTTCCAAATATCCCCACACCCTATTTCATTGAGAATTGCTTCTAGGCACTTATACCAAGTATCCTCTTTATTTAACTTGCGCTGAACCTCCAAACATTGTTTTAAAATATTATTATTCTCTGATTCCTCAGTTCTCAACCAATACAAAGGAGAAGGATAAATTAATGTATAAATAAGAATGAGAAAGCATAAAAGTGAATTTTCTTAAGGAACTGGAACTGTTTTATTAGATTACATGCTTACTAGTACTGTCTCATAGCTCAAACTACAAAAAACAAAATTAAAAAAAAAAAAAAATGTAAAATAATTGTCTGGTGCTTTGCAAATTTTTTTTTAAAAAAAAGGTAATTTCCCTTTCCTTCTTTGATTTTTCCTTTCCACACAGTCATACACAATTACCAGGCATGTTTTTAAAGTAAGTACCAATAATTTTTTGTTTTTAAAAGAAATAACAGAACATTGTTTTCCAAATATTTTATTATCATTCATTACCTTACACTACTTCTCTACATAGTCACTGCCATTATTCAGCCACTTGTCATAATGGGAAACCAGTTTTTGTATGCCTTCATCAAAGAATGATGAAAGCCAAGTTTGCACGTCTTGATTCATATCATCATCATTGTTGAAAGGTTTTCCACCAAGGAATTTCTTCAGATGAAGAAACAGATGAAAATTGCTTGGTGCCAAATCTGGACTGTAGGGAGGGTGGTCGAAATGTTCCCAACCAAATGATGTGATGAGTTCTTAAGTTTGTTTGGCTGTGTGTGGCCAGGCATTGTCATGAACCAAAAGGATCCCATGCCTTTTGTTCTGCATTGCACAATGGAACTTTTGTAGTGTCTCACAGTGGACATTTTTGTTGATTGTGGCATTCCTGGCCAAGAATTTAACCAGCAAAACACCTTGTCTTCCCAGAAAACTGTGCACATGATCTTGCAAGTGGATAGCATCTGTTTGAATTTCTTCTTCACGGGGGATGTTGTGTGCCTCCATCCCTGGATTTTTGCTTTGATTCAGGAGTGGTGTGAGACACCCATGTCTCATCACCTGTAATGAAGTGCGTTAGCAAATCCTCAACTTTCTCAGCCAGTGTATCACGTAAGAAAAGTCAGTGTAGTGGCAGATCGCTTGTTCTTGTGCTCATCAGTAAGATTTTTGGGCACTCATGTTGAGCACATTTTCTGAAATTCTAAGCATTCTGTCACAATGTTGTAGAGGATTGACCTTAAAATTTGTCGAAAATGTGAAGATAATACCGATATGGTGAAACGTCTGCCCTTGAGAATGTTTTCTTCCACAACTTGTACCAAATCATCCGTGATCACAGATGGTCGGCCGCTCTGCGACTCATCATGTACATTTTCATGATCTTCATTAAACTGTGTAACCCAGTTCTTCACCATTTCATCACTCATTATTTTTTCCCCCATGAACCTCACACAATTGACAAAACATTTCAAAATGCTCTAACAACAGGAAAACACAAAGTGACGATCGCTCATAGCTGCGTCTGGCCTCCTAATGAATGGAAGAAGTGATAGCACATGCTCAAAATCGCAACTGCAGCGGCAAAATATTAAAACAGTACTTACTTTAAAAACATGCCTCGTATAAATGTTTTCTGTGGCTTTGTGGTGACAGAAATCATTGTGTAATTTTTAGTTCTTGAATTGCCTTATTCACACTGGGAACACTTTCATTGTTTAGGTCTACTTCTTCATCACTGTCATTATCCATGTCATTGGATGCATTCCAAAAATATTGTTGCCTTGCTCAACATGCCTACGACCTTGTGCTGCAGCATCAAGAATACAGTATACAGAAATCTGTATAAGATATTTTAATAAAGCACAAGCATAATATATAATTGAGTAGCTAAACTGAATATATTTCATTTATGGGGCCCAGAAAAACAGACTTGTAAATGAGAAAATTTATAGTCTAAAAACTCATTATTGAGCAAGTATTAATGGAGAAAGCCTGGTGCCTAAAAAGATATAATGTATACCTGCATTAAGTAGAAGTAGTAATAACCTACGAGGGTGGTCTTAAAAGTTTCCGACCTCAACATGAAGATGGCAGCACTCGTAAATAAAAGCTAGTGAATTTTGTTGTTTATCTGTTGACAGTTAACCATCAAAGTTTCAGCCATTTTGGACACTCAATTGTTATGTAACAGTCGTTTGAGGAGGTGATGTGAGTGTTTTTATGAAAGTGGACAAAATCGAGTATCGAGCTGTCATTAAATATTTGTTTTTGAAAGGCAATACGCCTACACGAATCAAAGATGAGTTGGGTTCTGCGTATGGGGACTCTGCACCATCATTTACCACAGTGAAATTTTGGGCAGCTGAATTTAGATGTGGCCGTAAGAGCTTGGGAGACGATGAACGTTCGGGACATCCAAAAATTGCAACTACCGACGAAAACATTGCCAAAGTTCACCAAATGGTGCTAGACGATCGCCGAATTAAAATGAGAGAGATAGCAGAGGCTATGCACATGTCAAAAGAACGTGTTGTCACATATTAAATCAACATTTAGACATGAGAAAGCTGTTCGCGCGTTGGGTGCCGTGTTTGCTCATGTTTGACCAAAAACATCAAATGAACATTTCCATTTCCATTGGCGCAGTTTAGGCGCAATAAATCCGAGTTTTGGCGCTGATTAATTACTGTAGATGAAACTTGGATACATCATTATACACCCAAAACAAAAATACAGTCCAAACAGTGGACTGCAAAGGGGGAACCGGCTCCAAAAAAACCAAAAACTGTTTTTTCGGCTGGGAAAGTGATGGCGACAGTTTTTTGGGATAGTCGTGGAGTTATTTTAATTGATTATGTTCAAAAAGGAAAAACCATTACAGGAGCATACTTTGCATCATTACTTGACAAGCTGAAGGCAGAACTTGCGGAAAAACGGCCACATTTGCTGAAAAAGAAAATCCTGTTTCACCAAGACAACGCACCGTCTCACACCTCAGTGGTTGCAATGGCGAAAATCCACGAATTACGGTTTGAACTGCTTGACCATCCGCCTTACTCACCAGATCTAGCCCCAAGCGATTTCTTTTTGTTCCCTTCATCTGAAAATTGCGCTCAGAGGACAGAGATTTTCGTCAAATGAAGAGGCAATCACCTTCGTGAACAATTATTTTGCAGAGAAAAATGCTGAGTACTATTTGGACGGGTTACAGAGATGGGAGCATCACTGGGAGAAGTATGTAGAGTTACAAGGAGACTATGTTCGGAAAAAAAAAAAAATTCTGAAAAAATGTCTTGTATCTTTATTAGGTCGGAAACTTTTCAGACCACCCTTGTACTCTTGGGCTCAGTTCATATCACACAAGACCAGGACTAAAAGCTTGGCCCATGCTTCTAATTGAAGCATTTAAAGCCAGGTAGAGCAATGTATTAGCTATGTTTACTGAACATTAGAATAACTACTATCAGAATTAATCACATGCCTTTAAGTGATGTTGCACAGTGGCAGGTCAGTTTGTACCATGTTATGTTAAGTGAATTACAATCGTGGTATAGGTGTTAATGTGTTAACCTTCAGACTGCTATGCTTTTGTACCTCCTTAACCCACAGAGAGGTCCAAGTGGACCCCAGGCAGAAAACTAGAATTAGCACAATATAATTATCTTATGTTCTACTTAGAACAAATAAAATAATTTTAAAACAACAATTCTGTCTCAGCATTTTTTTTTTACCAATAATGTACCTCAAAATTAGCATTGTCAAACAAACATCCGAATTACAAATTACAATATTTGTTTTTCTAGCGCTATCACATTAGATGAAATAATTTGCTTTAATTTTCACTTTATTTTGTTTTTTTTTTCACCGTGATTCACAACTGCATTTTAACATTTTTATAATGTACCACCACCGTTTAAGTTTTTTACATGGGGTTTTACAATTCATGTTCACTAAGTGTAACATCCAAGACACACTACTCTCTGCATTTTCTTACAGTGGGTATCGCAAATGAATTTCTTGCAATTATCACAATTTGTTGTAATTTTTCTTGGACATAATTGGCATTGGCATTTTAAAAGTTTCACCTTTCCGTTTCAACATGGCTACACCTTACAGTGCACACTAGGAGAGTACTGAACTGTTTCCACACAGTTTCAAACCAACAATGCATGTTAGAATAACTGAAAAACACAAGGAGCCAACATAAAACTCTCAAGATGCAGAAAATTTTATAAGACATGAACTGCTATGAGGGGTCCAAGTGTACCCCAAGTTGTATTTTATTTTTTTACAATTGTATTTATTGAACATTTTACGGAACTATTTTATGGTAATAAAGCTGATTAATACTGGGTCCAGCTGGACCCCACATAACAGTATGAAGGTTAAGAAAGAGGTATGTTTTGGAAAGGTAGAATCAGACTGAAAAATTCAATGCCATAGCTGGGATTTGAACCACAGATCTTCCAGTTTCTGTCCAGTTGCTCTAAACCAACAGCTACCATGGCAATGTGCTGGGATGACATTAAATTCTCCAACTGATTAACATTTTTCCTGGTAACCACAAGGTGATCTCAATTCATTTTGAAATCACATACCTTAATGGCAACTTAAAATATCATAAGTACTTTAAGTCCCGGACTTAAAGTACTTAATGTACTTTAGTGTAATATACTTTAATGTACTTAAAGCCCAAAATGTATTATTATGTTTGCAAGTATTTAGATCCAAGTGGGGGTTTAAATTTTTTGCATAGTCTTCTTTGCTTTAAGTTACTATACTCATGAACTTGTTTATCTTAACAGCTTCATCAGTGGGTCAATGTGCTTGCTGTTACTGATCTTACAGCTCTTAGCTGATTCACGTAATGACATTTCTGTTTCTTGAATAAGCTGTAAGAAAGTTCTAAAAATCCATTTTAATATGGATCATATGAATAAAAATAAGTATGTAGTATCTACTTTACTTTTTCAAGCAAATATTCTGCTTGATAAGAATAAAACCTTTCGAGGACCAACTTAATTTTGAGAACATACTTGAGTAATGGAAGCAGAGTAGAACATGCTCAAGCATCCATCTTACCGAAGTATGTACTCATATTTTGTAGCAATAAAAGCCAGTATTCAGTTTTACAAGTTCATTCTCTCTTCATGTTGAGCATGGTTAGATGCATGCTCACTCTGAGTATATGTTGATTTCTGTTTACTTAAAAGTAATTCGGAAGAGAATGGCAGAATTTTTTAGTTATATAGTACACAGGGAAAAATATGCAAACATAGCCATTCAAGAAGCTTCAAACTCCTCTATTGCTTCACAAAAACATAATCTAGAAGAATCATTGAAAGTCAGCTGTATTAATTAACCTTACTATGTAAAAACTTAACTCAAAATCCTCGATACTTATAACTGTATAAGAAAACTTTTTCATTTTACAAATAGTGTTTAAATATCCTGGGATTCTAAAAACAGTTGAATTTGTTATTTTGCAAGTAAAAAAATTCCTCTTAAAAATTGTATTTACTACAAATTCATTATAAATAAAAGATTTATTCCTTCATTTAGCATCCTCAATTTACGTTTTCCTAAACTGACAAAGTGTACTAAATGAATTTTTCAAAATTGCATATAAAGTGATTTTAAAATATATATTATGTGTCAAAAGAAAACAGAAAAGGGAAAAACAAGACAATATATTATTGGGTATTAAAAGTGATCCTTTGACAACATTAGCTTATTCTTACAGTAGTTCTTTATGTTTACTGAAATGCCTTTGAAAGTTCAACAGTTGACGAAGAATTGTGCCGCAGATCCCTTTGAATGTAATATAAACTCTAGGCTTATGTGTCCCAGTGTTTTCTATATTAGTGGCACCTTGAATGAAAATGTACATATCTGTTGTTACTTCTCTTTAGTGAATCTGACTGTTTTTTAGTTAGCATGTACATTTAGTTAAGTTATGCAAACTTTTTTTAGGTTGGCAACGTTCTGCAGGTAGTTCCAGCAGATCTACCCACAGCTCCACCTCCACCACCTCCAGCCAAACCAACACAGAAGTCAATGGTTCTACAAGCTGGAAATATGCTCCAGGTATTGCCACAATTTTTATTCATTTCAGTGTCAAATAAGCATAAGTTTCATTAATGAAATTAAACCTGATTTTGAAAATGTAGTGACTGTAGTTGCTTCAGTGTATGGGTATCATTTGAATATGTATCTCAGGAACTCAGGAAGTTCTGCGTGGCATGTGGAGATGGTGATGAATAGGTACGAGGGTCACTCTGAAAGTTTTGAGAATGGGCAACAATGATTAGTGGTAAACCAAAGCAGCTTTTCCTAACTTTGGATTGAAGTTTGGGTGCATTCCCACAATGTGCATCCTCAGCACTACGTATGTATGTACAGTAGATGTTGCTACACCATATGCTAGGATGGATATCAAGCAAGAGCATTTCTGTGCTATGATTTTCTATGACTTTAAAGTCCGTTTAGGGCAGAGAGAATGCCTTGAAAGACAGCATTGTGCATTTGGAGATCTTTGCCCTTCGCAATCCACCATTTAACGATGGTATGCAGAGTTTAGAAGAGGAAGGGATTCCCTTGAAGATGAAGACCGAGCAGGACAGCCGGCTACAGCAACAATGGATGAAAATATGGTGCAAGCAGAGCACATGTTGCAGGAAAATCATTGTTGCACGTATGGTCAGATTCAAGTAGCCTTAAATATTGGATCAGCAGCAGTGAAAACAATCCTGAAAGAAAAACTTGATGTCAGGAAGCTCTGCAGTCGCTGGATCCCCCACCACCTCACAAATGAGCAGAAACAAGCACGTGTGCAATGGTGCCAGGAAATGATTGAAAAATTTGATGAAGGAAGATCCAAAAACATATTTAACCTTGTAACAGGTGATGAAAGTTGGATTTACCAGTACGGTCCAGAAACTAAATGACAGTCATAGGTCTGGGTCTTCCCAAAAGAAGATCCCCGCAACAAAAGTGAAGCGAACAGAAATGTTGGTAAGAAGATGATCTGTTCCTTCTTCTCAGCAAGTGGCCACATTGTGACGATTCCGCTTGAGGGATAAAAGACTGTTACTGCCAGGAGGTACAACCACAAAATATCCGCCACAAGTTTACAATGAACTGAGAAAAAAGCGTCCTGAGACTGGTTTGCATGGAATTTTGTTGCATCATGATAATGCCTCTGCCCACACTGCACAAGAAACAACCCAATTTCTGCAGGAGTCGGATATTTGTCCCATCCTCCCTACAGTGCAGATCTGGCCCCATGTGACTTTTTTCTATTCCTGAAAATGAAAGAAAAAATTAAAGGTCAATGATTTGAGTCACCTGAAGCTGCAGTAGCTGCTTATGAAGAATGTATTTGCAGCATTTGAAAAGTGGTTTGAAAGGATGAACGGTGTATAGAATGCGATGGAGAATATTTCGAAAAGATGCAGTGATCAGATATAAATTTTTAACATTTTATTGTGTCCATTTTCAAAACTTTTGGAGTGACCCTCGTATTACTTATCTAAATAACTTTTTGTGGACTGAAGTTTAAAATTTATTTCCTTTAAAAGTTTTCTAAATCAGTAATTTTTACAACATGAGATATATAAGTATACTTGTAACAACAAATTTTGTATGGTTGTACTTATGACATTTTAAGTCGCCATTGGGGTATATTATCTCAAAAATACTTTGAGATCTTGGGTTTAGCGGGCAAAATGCAAATCAATTGGAAATTTAATCTTATACCAGCACATTGCCATGATAGCTCTGTTGGTTACAGCAACTGCATGAAAGTGAAAGATCCATGGTTCAAATCCTGGCTATGGCATTGAATTTTTCAGTTTGAATCTGCTTTCCAACCGTTGTCCTACACATGACCTTGTGAATGAATGAATCATTTAGTGTCTTCTTTGAACTTTACGTACAAATTATATAATGGAGTTGCTTATTATTTCTCTTCCCCCTATATTTAACATTCTGTTGTATATGTAATGGGGAAGTATAATGTATCTGCTATTACTTTTTACTTTCTCTACTACGTATAGTAAGTAGGGGAAGTATTGCATTCCACCCAAAAATTCGATACCGAGATTTCACCGGAAATACATGTTTTGAGACCTCCTGAATCCAAAAAAAGCATTTTTGGAAACATGTCCGTGTGTGTGTCTGTGTGTGTGTGTGTCTGTGAACAGCATAACTCAAAAACGAACAGTCGGATAAACACCAAACTTGGTATTTACGTTCAGTATCTTCCAGAGATGCGACACGAAGATTTTCAAGAAAATCCCCCCACCCCAGATTACCCTTTACATGGAACATTTTTCGAAAATTTTAATTTTCTCAAAAATGGCTCGAACGATTTTGATTAAAATATCATATGTTTAAGATATTTTCATGACAAATGAAATGTATATCTCGAATTCTCTGGTAATGTCTCCAAAAGTATTCTTCATTGTGAACGACTTTTGCATACCTAACTGGTAAACCATAAGAGATAGACAAAATATTACTACACAAAAAATGCAGATCGGGTTAAAATACACAATTTATGTCATATACATTTTTTTTGTTGAGTGAACCATTTTCGAGATATCGCTTGTTATTCCCTTAAATTTTCCAATACTTATACTTTTTCTCAAATGGAAATTCGTTATTCATTTTTTTTTTTGTCCTGGTAATGCAAAGAGAATGGAATACTCCACATAGCAACCAGCTCTTAAAATATTTGACTATCGCCTAAAGCCTACCAATTCCCCTTGCATCTACAAGAAAATTAGTAATAAGATTAACATCTCGATATCTCGATTAACATGAAGCATATGGAGAATAAGCGTTTGTAAAAATAGTTTGTACAAGAGTAGAGAAAGTCATGTGAGTGTAACACATCAGATTTTTTTTTCTTTTCTGTTGGGAGATAGCAAATATCAATCTTTCATCATGTCTAAGGCAAGCAGATAATCTTTGTCAGCAGGATAATTCCTATCTACTCTACGCTTCTCTCATAGAGAATAATTCACTTGTTCTGCTGTGATATAATTTCCTTGTCTTAAGCCTTTAGCTACATGGAGTAAATTTTTTAACTTTCAATTTGTGATGGCTCAGATTCTCCAGCATGTCTCTTCCATAGTCGGTTCCTGACATGTCTGCACTCATCGGTGGTCATCTCGCATCTTCCAACATTATTCCTATACTTACATTGTTCCTCGTTTGTATCATTGTTAGATTACATACTTTTGAACCTATCTTGGAATTTCTTTTCTTTCGTAATAATTAGCATTCATTTTTGTGTTTCACCTTTGCACTGTAGCTTCCATTCCATTTTTGCCTTTTAAATGTCATCTTTTTCCTTCTGAACCACAATTTATGCTTTCTTGCCATTTTTTTAATTGCAAAGTACAATAATATATAGTTTTGACTTTGAGCGTTACATGATAATTTTGTTTTGAGGCTTCTCGATGTGGCTCTAAATTTTAATTTCCGTTTTCATTACTTTAAATGTTTATAACATTTCCTTTCGCTAGATAATTAATTTTTATTCTAGCTATTTTGCATAAGAAATTATATTAATTCTGTGCCTTATGGCATAACATTTTAGCCTGGAGTTAGTTTCTACTTCTTACCTAAAGTAGCAACACAGACCAAAGTGCTTGTAGCATTTTATAATACCCTTTGGGATATATGTCTGTAGAAGCTGAGATATTCTGGGACATACAGAATCAAAAGAGAGAGTTTAATGGGCAATTTATGATAGTGGCCATGGAGTTTCAAGTGTTGACAGTGTAAGCACGAAAGGCTGAAGATCTAAGATTCAAATCGTGTTTCTTCGTTTTCTTCTATTCCCTGGTGCCTTCTCAAGCATCGGGGTAGCCTTGTTCAATCTATTTCTTCTATTCTAATCTATACTCACTAAGTATTTTCAGTTTTGTCACTCCATATTTCTGCCCAATTCTTTTAATCCTCTCCTCCCATGTCGTTCATGGTCTTCTCTACCTAACCTTGCTTCCACATACATTTCAAAGACCTGTTTCACTTTTGTTTCTTTGCCCATCCATCTTATATGTTGAAACCATTGTCTCTCCTTTATTGTATCAACCATTGCTTTCTTCTGTCCAATCTCTATCCTAACCCTTTCATTTCTTATTCTATATCTTCTGGTTTTCCTTGCTATTCTTCTCAAGCATTCCATTTCCACTGCTGTAAACTTATTCAAATGCTTATCTTGTAATGCCGAGCTTTCTGTTCTATATAGTATTATTGGCTTCATTATTGCTTTATACATTTTCAGTTTTGTTCTATTATTTCCTTTTTTCCTATTGTATTATTCATTGCATAATAGGCTGAGGTAGCTTTTTAATCCTATTCAGTACCTCCTGTTCCATTCTCCATCATTACTTATTATCATGCACAAATTAAAAAATTTCTACCTTCTTCAATACTCGCCCTTCGCATTCTATTTTTAATTCTTTATTGTGTGTGTCTTGTTTTGACACCCACATTACCTTACTTTTCTCTGTCCATTTCTTTTTAGTTCCTCATTCTATTCCATTATTGCCTGTTGAAGTCTCCTTGGGGATTTTGCTCTTAATACATCATCTGCATATAACAATGTAGAAATACTGGTCTCATTCTCCACATTCCCATCTTGTTGCTTTCTGTTCTTCTTTTACATATTTTTGTTATTTCATCCATATGTACATTAAATAGTAGAGTGCTTAAGCTATCTCCCTGTTTTATTCTTTTTTCCATCCTAAATTCACCAGATATTTCACCATTACTCCTATTGGTTGTTCATATACGTATTTTATAGCATTTATTAGTCTTATTGGGGCGGCGCCGTGGCCGAGTGGTTAGACCACTCGCCTCCCACCGAGACGGCCCGGGTTCAATCCCAGGGACCTGCATGTGGGATTTGTGGTGGACGAAGCGGCATCTGGGCGGGTTTTCTCTGGGTTCTCCGGTTTCCCCCGCCATTCATTCCACCAACTGCTCCATCATCACATTTCCTTTCATCCATTTCACCAACATTTCGTTTCATCTACTTCCTTCATTCCATACCAGGCATCGGGCTGATCACCCCTCCTGGATGCTCTGTCTGATCCATGAGTGTTTGCTCCTTGACGGGCCTCTAACCCCAGGCACCTGCTTGTAAGTCCTGGGGGGTGTAAGTTCTACATAAGAGGAGGGTAAACAGATAATGAATGAATTAGTCTTATTGGTACTCTCTTGGCTACTAATGCATCCCATATATATTGTCTTGGTACTGAGTCAAAGGCTGCCTTTAAATCCAAAAAGGCAACAAATTGTGTTTCTGTGTACGTTTTTCAAATCTTGTTCACCTTTACAGTGATTTCATTGTTTAAGTGGAGTTGGTACTTAATACATGCAAATAGTTAGGGAAAATAATGTATGTTCAAGAAGCCGTAAATTAAGTGTTAACAGTCAGATTTGTTTCAAATTGTTTGTGCTTTGTATGTACACTCTGCAGTTTAAAACAAGTCAATAATAATTGTTCTATGACTCACTGTTTGGTAGGAAATAATTTTTTATCATTTAGGGGATATTTTAGTTTTGTCATTGTTAGCCTTGATATATGAGGTGTGATAAAAAAAATAACGGGGATTTTTTATTCATGAGCTTTATGCATCCGATGTTCAAAACTTTTGTTTTATCTTGTTGGTACACATGTTCCTGATGTATGTTTGCGTTTTCAGCTGTTTTGAATGTTTAGTTTATTGTTGGCAATCCAAAAAGTTATATGTGTTTTCGAGTGCTCAGCAAATTTTTACTTTCGAAAAAGACAAATCAAAGAATTTGCATTAAACTTTGCTTGAAAAACAGAATAAAGTGCAGCACCGCATCCAAAATGTTGACTGTGGCTTTTGGCGAATCTACTATGAGTAAGACAAGAGTTTACGAGTGGTATAAATGTTTCAAAGAGGGTCGAGAAGACGTTGAAGATGACAATTGCCCTGGACACCCTAATACATCAATTACTGACGACAATGTGGAAGAAGTAAAGAAAGTGGTTCTGGAAAATCGCCGAATCACCATCAGAGAGGTTGCTGATAATGTTGGCATATCTTTTGGCTCACACCAAGCATTTTTGCAGATGTTTTGGGCATGAAACGTGTAGCAGCAAGGTTTGTTCCGAAATTGTTGAATTTGGACCAAAAATGATGTTGCATAGACATCGCTCAGAAATAACTGAATGAAATAAAAAATAATCCGGAAATTCTAAAGAAGGTTATAACAAGTGACAAAAAATGGGTATATGTGTATGACGTCAAAACTAGGCCCAATCGCCTCAATGAAAACTGCCTGAAGAGCCAAGACTGAAAAAAATTTGACAAGTTCAATCACATGTGAAGGTTCTTCTCACTGTTTTCTGCGATTACAATGGGATGGTGCATCAGGAGTTCCTGCCTTATGGTTGTACAGTCAATAAGGAATACTACCTGGAAGTTATGTGCTGTTTGCGTGAAGCAATCCGAAGAAAACAACCAGAATCGTGGCAAAACCACTCGTGGAAATTGCATCACGATAATGCACCTGCTCACACCTCAATGCTTGTTCGTGACTTTTTGGCAAAAAAACAAAACCGTTATGCTGCCTCAGCCACTGTATTTGCCGGACATGGCACCCTGCCACTCTTTTCTATTCCCGAGGCTGAAGAGAACCATGAAAAGACAGTTTTTTGCCACCATTGATGAGATAAAAACAGAATCGCTGAAGGAGCTGAACACCATAATGAAAATTGAGTTTCAGAACTGTTTCCAAGATTGGTCTTATATCTGAGGGGATTACTTTGAAGGGGGCAAAGTTGATGTTGATGATTAAATAAAATTTCTTTAAAAAAAACAAAAGTTCCTGTTACTTTTTGATCACACCTCGTAGGTATGCTTTATTCCATTTTTCTTCTATGGATTTGTGCGAAACTTAGAGAATTTACTAATACATGCACTAAAAGCCACCCTACTACAATCATGACTGAAGAGTCAACTCATTTCCTTCCCTTATCAGTTTTTATCTAGGACTTGTTTTATAGGCATCCTCAGCTATGCATTGACACTGAGGTACTTCTGGAACCCTTCCTATTGGAAGTGGAAGTCTCTGGTTGATTTTTAATGAGCTTATAGAGGGGTTTTGCTTATCTCCAGTTGAAACTCATGTTGCACAAACCACATGTAATAAATTTCAACCTTATCTTAATGTTCATCAAAAAACCTCCAGATACACTCCAATAGGAATGGTTCTGGAAGTCCTGGGCTTTATAGTAAACCACTATTAGGTCAATCAATGGTAATTAATCGTAAGTCACATTGGGGCAGTTGATCTCAAAATGAATTTGAGAATGCCTTGTGGTTTACCAGGAAAAATAAATGTCAATTGGGGAATTGAATGTCATGCTGACTTGCTGCCATGGTAGCTGAATTGGTTAGACTTTCAGCATGGTAAGCAGAAGCTCCATGGTTCAAATCCTGGCTATGGTATTGAATTTTTACTTTATCTACTACGTATAGTAAGTAGGGGAAGTATTGCATTCCACCCAAAAATTCGATACTGAGATTTCACCAGAAATATATGTTTTGAGACCCCCTGAATAAAAAAAAGCATTTTTGGAAACATGCCCGTGTGTGTGTGTGTGTGTGTGGGTGTGGGTGTGGGTGTGCGTGCGGGTGTGCGTGTGCGTGTACGTGCGCGTGCGCGCGTGCGTGTAAGACCAAACTTGGTATTTAGGTTCAGTATCTTCCACAGATGCGACACGAAGGTTTTCAAGAAAATATTCCCACCCCAGATTACCCTATACATGGAACATTTTTTGAAAATTATAATTTTCTCAAAAACGGCTCTTAACAATTTTGATTAAAATATCATATGTTTGAGATATTTTCATGACAAATGAAATGTATATCTCGAATTTTCTGGTAATGTCTCCAAAAGTATTCTTCATTGTGAACGACTTTTGCATACCTAACTGGTAAACCATAAGAAATAGACAAAATTTAACTACACAAAAAGTGTAGATCGCATTAAAATACATAATTTATATCATATACATTTTTTTTGTTGAGTAAACCATTTTCGAGATATTACTTGTTATTCCCTTAAATGTTCCAACAGTTATACTTTTTCTCAGATTCGTTATTCATTTTTTTTTTTTGTCCTGGTAATGCAAAGAGAATGGAATACTCGACATAGCAATCGGCTCTTAAAACATTTGACTATAGCTTAAAGCCTACCAATTCCCCTTGCATCTACAAGAAAATTAGCAATAAGATTAACATCTCGATATCTCGATTAACATGAAGCATATGGAGAATAAGGTTTGTAAAAATAGTTTGTACAAGAGTAGAGAAAGTCATGTGAGTGTAACCATCAGATTTTTTTAGTCGGGTTTACTTTTCCAACCTTAGCCTACACATGGCACATGTAAGACAATGATCAGTTAACATTCATTGAACATAATAAACTTTGTGGTCGATAACTTTAATGCAAGTTTTCCAAAATTCTCAAAGCATAAATTGCTTCAACTGAACACTACATTTAAACTGTAAATTAAATATGAATTTTTCCACACAATGCAGAGGGTTATTCAGTATAATTAAATCCTTATATTTCCTAAATTTTCCATGTTTGGTTTTTATAGCTGTTGGTAAATCTATAAATACTAAAATTGGAACTAATAAAGTTGAACAAAATCTAGTGTTCCATAAAATCAAGTTCTTTCTTATATCATCAACAAAATACCTGTTACATCTTCTTTATAGGAGATTAAAGACAGTGGTGCAATTTGAAGTGTTTGACTCTATTAGTGATCCTATACACCTCTTACACATTTTTTGAAGATAAATTGTCTCCATTTTCTACTATGTTTGACTGCTGATTTAAAGGATGGCTTTTCCCCGAACAAAAAGTCTGGTGTGTATAAAATGTAATGCTACAAATTGTGAACCGTTTTACACAGGCAAAGCAAAGGGAAATTTGGAAATTATAGCAGGCAATTAAAATATAAACAAGTAGAAAAATCAGTAGGAGACATTTATATCCGGACTAAAAATCAGGATACCAAGTGGATGGCTCAGGTGGTAAGTCTGTGACCTGCATTCGGGAGGTTATGGGTTCGATCCCAGTGGTCGACCTTCCTGACCCATGGGCTCCCCCAGCTCACTAGGCGAATGTTGGGAAGGTTCATTACATCCCTTAATTTCCTGTCCCTCCATTTCACCTCCATTCTCATTTCACTTCACTTTTCATTTGCTTAGTCTCTTTCAGAGTTGCAAGTGTCAGCGGGAGATCTCAGCGTTTGTATGAGGGAAAAGGATGCTCTAAGTAAACCTTCATCCCCCGGATGGGTGGTCTCCGGGTCTCCCCAAGGAATGTGAAAGCCCACAGGGGGGAGGGGAACCAGCTGCACCAGCTACCATCTGGGGAATTTAACTCTGTAAATGGTAGGGACCTTGGCCTCTGTCTCCCCTCACCTCATCCCTCCCTCCCGGCGGGGCATCCCATTAGGGGCCTAGGTACGAAAGATTTGCATAGGTCAAGGTCCCCCTCTGCTCCTAGTCCTATCCCTATCCAAAAAATCAGGATATAAATCCATCTTCTATGCTCTTAAAACAGCAAAGCAACAGGAATAGGAGCAAATTTACATTTGGAAAAACAAGGATGTAGTTTTCAATTTTGAATGTTCACCGAAAAAAAAATTTTCAGCAAGTTCCTGGAACCACCATAACAGGGCTGCAACCCACTTACTTCGACATCAACAACGAATCAGCAGTCAAACATAGGTTGAAAATGCAAATCTCTGAAACATGTTCCTGTTTATTAGTCTAAGTGGTGTATAATGGTCACAAATTGATTCAAATTGTTCCCAAATTATAAAATACTTATTGTTGTATAATTATGTTAAAAGCTCTTAATTTGAAAAACTCCAGGGTGTCTTCATTCACTGGTTGAAACTGAAGTACATTATCTTCAGTTCAGTTTGAAAACCTTGTTTTGTTTTAGAATGAACTAGAAAGATTCACTGTAAATGGAAACATTAAGAGTAGTTTCCAATGCTGAAAAAGATGAAAAGCTATTATTAATCAGAAGAAGACCATTATTGGCCCAAGACATATAGAATTGACCGTTTAGAAAAATAGAAATAGATAACTGAACTTTATTCCTGGTTTCTGGTTCTGATACACAATACAGTAGACTCTGGATTATCCGTGGTATTGGAGGGGAACACTACTGCAGATAAATCAAAACAGTGGTTAATCCAAAAATTGCTGTAACCCCTTTATAAAATATGCTAATGTGAAATATGCTTATACACATTAAGTTACAATGCAGAATTACTGTTTAACTCGCCATTTTGCAGAAGTGGTGTGCTCTATTTAACAACCACTCATGGTTGATACATTTTACACGTCAGGTGTTTTAACAATATTGTAGTAGTTTTTTTTTATAACCAAAAGTAAGCCATTACACTTCACAAAAACCTATGTATTCTGGTCTATTTACACATAAACACACCAGTAAGATCTTTCAAATCCTGTTGAAAAAGGCTTCAATCTACACTTGTTTAATCAAATCACACTTCTTAATTTATGAACTAGACAACTAAGAATCCCATTCTCTTGTTGTTTGAGGTACTCTAGCAAATTGTCCATCGATTCTAAGGGTGGCGTGCACCATGTTGGAGTAAATTGCTTCGGAAGTAACGTTTACTAAAGAAGTCCCCACTACGGAAGTAGGTTACTACGGGAGCAATTTACCCCGAAAGTAACGTTGGAGAGCTCAATTACAATTTACTCTTTTAGTTACGACTACGGAAGTAAGAGCTTATTACTCCCGAAGGTATTGTTTTGTTTGCGCGATTTACTTGATGCAATTATTAATAAGGTTATGTGCGATAGGAAAAGGGGAGAAATGTCAGCAAAAGAGATAAATGTGTGTTGGTAGGAATAAAGAAAATCCATTTAAACAATATGAGTGTAAAAATTGTGTGATAACCTGGATTACGCTGGTCTTCAAAGCCAGTGAGATATCCCCAACACTCGCAACGTGCATTCCTAATTACTTTTTATTTTAGGTTTATTAGTTTTTTTATGTTTCTGATGTACGGGAGGTTAGGTTAGGGTTTGGTTTTATATAAGCTTAGGTTCCTGATTCACGGGAGGTTAAATTTATTAACGTTTTCAATGAAGACCCAAGTAATTCAAAAAAGCCAAAACGTGTTATAAAGATGCTGGAAAGTCATGATTGACGAGTTTAATAATTCTAGCGACGGGAAACATACTGAAGAGCAGCTTAAAATTCTGGAAACAATACTTCTAATGTTCATTTTGCATCGCAGATCACTTGCGTGTTGATAGAGAATACCCTTTTTTATTTCGGAAAAGTTCACCATATTCATGGATGGGTACAAAATAGTAACATGCATGCAGTCAATTCCACACACAATGCGTGGGAAATCTGTGAAAGTGAAGAAGAATACACGGCCAGCAGACGCGTGGTGAACGTTTATATATAAGGTCGCCTGTAATATCGGGATTACGATGAACTTTACTTAACGTGACATGAAAATGCTGGTAAATTAAAGGTATAATTGGCATGCACTTAACGTAATGGGAATGACTCTTAATTCATAGTTCTTTTATTACTTCGAGCTAGTACTGACTGGTTCTAATTACCATGTGAAATCAAACTTGACATAATGGGAGGGAGGAGTTTGATGCCAAACTTACAAAGTTACATCACGTTAAGTCATTTGTAAATATCTCCATTTAATACAGTGTAATACTGTCACATTACGTTAAATTCATCGTAATGCTGGCTCAAGCTTCTGAAATATTCCGGTACAAAACAATTATAGGACACATAACAATAATTACAATTTGGATTATAGAGCTGAATTTATGTCTTGAGTTTTGTTGAAATGTTCTCCAAGCAGGTTCAAAAGATTTTTTCCTAATACCGAAATGTTCATTGAACTTTCTCTCTTTGTATAAGTATCATATAGTTCTCGCATAGCACTATCACATTTCTGTTGTTTTATTTTTTTTTTTTTTTGCCATCGAGATCATCAATGTAACCTAAGTAATCGCTGTTTTCTTCATCGAGATCATCAATGTTATCTAAGTAATCCATAAACGTGTCAAAAATATCTTCCTCCAAATCAGGGGCAGCTGGTGACTCTGACCTTTGATGGTTCACAAAATTATCCTTGCAATTTGAAATATTTTAAGTAATAAATACGGAATAAGTTTCTCACTATAGGCTGATTAATTTATGCAAATAACAAAGAAATGGGAATTCACAATGTATAGCACATGCGCGTTTCATAAACAGTATAGCATATAGCACTCACCTATTTATAGAGAAAATCAGCCCTTCTCTCCTTCCTGCCAACAAATTTATCGATGACCAGCTCATTGAAGTTCTTGATCTGCACGATGAAATCCTTTTCAATGGAAAGCATGGCCAACGCAGATAACCTCTCCTCAGGCATTGTGTTACGCAGAAATGTTTTAATTCTTTTCAGAGTAGAGAAGCATCTTTCTGCCTCACAAGTTGTCATGGAGATTGTTAGAATGGCACTTAGTAGCTTAACAGATTCACTAAAATTGGTACATAAATTATTGTCCCTGAAAAACTCCATTAGTGTAACAACCCCAGTTATGTTTTTAAATTCTTCAGTACTATACATTGTGGACAGTTCTGTAATCAGTTTCTTTTCTTCAATAAAGAATATGTCTGAAGGGCAACTTTAATATGTGTAACGGGAACAAAGTGTTATATTCTGAAAATCTATCAGGCTGAAAGAGAACTGCTGCTCCCATATGAGCAACAAATCTGAACCTGTCTTTCATTTCAGTAATGATTACATCACACACTTCAATGGCCTCTCGTTTTCTTTTAGTGTGTTTTCCACAATTTTTCTTTTCTTCGTCACATTCTCATCAACTGCAGTGGAATTTATGGTGCTTCTAATTTTGAGAATTTCCACCTCAAAATAATTAATCGTATTCTGGATCATTACAGGAGTACAGTCGCTCCTCTGAAGTTAGTTGTACAAAATATCGACATGGGGCATAATTTTATGGAAGAAGGACAACCAAAATATGAAATCTGCATCACTTAAGATTCCAATAAAACCAGATGCTTGAAGACCAGAACTTGAATTTGTGATTTTTTCGCCTCTCCTTATGATTTTCATACATTCTATTAACTCCTCCCTGTATTCGAAAACTGTGTTGACAGATCTAGATTGAAAGTTCCATCCGTTTGCACTGATCTTGGCAGCCGCTTCTGCACTACTTCTTCTAAAACTGATGTTCTCTGAGGAGAGTTGGAGAAAAAAGCACAAATTCCTTGAAGATTTATGAAGAAAATTCGTACACTACTGTTCGCTGATGCTGCATTTAACATAATTAAGTTTAGCTGATGCGCATGGCAATGAATGTATTCTACAGACCTATACTTCTGTTTAATGATGGATTGAACGCTATTTTTTGACCCAGACATAACATTAGCCCCATCGTATGTTTGAGCAATCAATTTATGTTCACATTTATGTTTACAGCCTAGCAGATGTCGATCAAGTTCTGGCAATATGCATGCAGCTAAGTTATCTGCTTTGTGCCCTATAGGATTCACAAAACCCCAGTACCTTTCCACTAGCTTATGGTTTACCAGATATCTATAGACAATAACCATTTGATACTTGGATGCTTCGTCGCTGGTTTCATCTGCTATGACAGATAAAAATGGCGAGTCTTTTATTTCTTTTGATATCTCCTCATGACAGACTTCAAGCATTCATTTAAAAAGCTCATTTTGAATAATTTTTGACGTTCCCTTAAATGCTGTTGCATTTTCCAAATGGTTTTTCAGAACACAGTCTAGCTCTGCACTGAAATTTATCAGTCCACGAAAAAAACCAGGGTTACTTGAAGTTGCTGACTCATCATGTCCTCGAAGATCCAACTCAAAGGCCCCACAAAACCTAATGCAGATAATAATAATGTTTAAAACATATCTATTTTGAGCCACTTTCTGGTTGTTCTTCAATTGTTCTCCGATATGCACTGTCAATCTGTTTTGCTATATTTACATTGCCAAACATAACAAGACTGACAGTATTTTTCAAGTGCAACTTTGACGCTACGTGTTTTTTTGGCGCGGTCATGAAGATGCTGCAAATCATTCACGCCATGCTTTGTTCATGTATCTTCACCACCAAACAAAATGCAAGGAAAGCAAAACATGGCGTTTTTAATATTACAACCACACATCCAATCATATTTTTTATATACATCGCTATTAAAATTCCTGTTAAAACTTCTTGTTTTTATTTGAACTACCTGAGTGATTTTTAGGAATGGTGTGGGCTGGCAATGTGTTTAATTTCATTCTTTTCCTCCAAGTTTAGCGTTGAAAATGGTTGCATTAAAAGAGACAGAACAGAATTCATTGTTTCTCCTTATAGCAGTGTTTACCTGTATTTAACTAAATAAACCACTTTGATTCATAAATTAAAACCAGATACACACAACACGGCACAAACCACGTGGCATACAGGCAACGTAATGATCAGAGAAGCTGTTCAGTAGATAGAAGATCGGAAGTGAGGTAAACATTTACTGTGAATTCAATAGATGGCTCTGTGTATGAGACGAAACGAAAAGTATTGTTCCTGTTGATCATCCTATTCTATGCTGTCTGACTACTAGGTTAACCAACAACATGCAGCTTATGCCCCTCACTTCCCCCCACACACCTCTGCGCTCCCTTGGTTCGTCATTCCCTATCCTTCACCATTATACCAATGTGGGTTGCAGCCGGGAGTGCACTACTTGGCACCTGCAACAACACAACGCTTGCCGAAGTCCACTCCACAAGATCATGTCAGAATGATAACCGAAATGTATGAATCGTATACGTTATTTACATTAAAGAGAGCCAGGATTTTGGTTGTAGCGCAAATGTGCTACCATATTAAGAAGCCGGCCCTGCTCCAAATATGATACGGTATTCTAGTTCAATTGACAGGTTAGTTACTTCATCCAGGTCGCAAGAGTAAATTCTAACCTATATTTGTGCTCTATTTAATTCTGTAGTAACATACTACATGATGGTGCTCTCTGACATTTACTTCTACGATAATTTAATCTGGGAGTATCTGAAAGGAGTAAAATTCTTCGGAAGTAGTTTACTCTCCCATGGAAATCGTCGAATGTTGACTTGAATAGTAGTTTACTATGAAAGTAGAGCTTACTCCAGGTTGGTGCATGCCACCCTAAAGCTGGTGAATGACAATGCTTTTCTGGGATGACTGGATTACCATCATCATCATCATCATCATCGGATTTGTGTAAATCATTCTTCTCAGCCTTTTCATGTATAAAATTTTTTACATCAGTTACATCACTTGACTTGGTAGTGTGCAGTCAATTACAAACTATTCTTCAGTGTTCTCACAGCCAGATACATTTTAATGCAGGGGCTGAGAATACATATTTCTGTGGCTTTCCTTATTCTGACTAAAGGACCCAGGGATTCTCATTTGAAGGGAAAGTGGACAGAGAATAATAAAGTACTGTAAAAGTGAAAGCTTACTGGTGAGGGCTACTACAGGGTGAACCGAAAAACTTTGAACCGCCTGCACAGTGTTTTTTCCTGTCTGCATCCTCGACGCTTGTTGCCGTCTGCCGCTATCATAGAAAGGCGTGGATGAAACCGTACAACATTTTTAAAACTACTTTTAATGGCTTTACTTACCAGCTTTATGAAAGGAGATGCTGAAAAGTGATGGATAGTTTCCTAAAGAGGTGCCAAAAATGTATGGTTAACAACGGTGGCCAGTTGCAGCATTTCCTTTCATAAAGTTGGTAAGTAAAGCCTTTAAAAGTAGTTTTAAAAATGTTGTATGGTTTCATCCATGCCTTTTGATGATAGCGGCAGATGGCAACGAGCGGGACAGGAAAAACACCGCACAGGTGGTTCGTAGTTTTTTGGCTCACCCTGTCTGTAGACCTTAGCAAACCACAATCCACTGAAACACTTTGAGATACATATAAATCACTTTGGAATGTAAACAGCTGGTAATGGAACTAGAACAGAAATCTTAAAATAGCTGCAGATAATCTGTAAAGTGGTTAATCTACATGCGTGTAATCGACAGTTTATTGTATTTGTATGATATGCTGACATTTCACATTTGTATTATAAATCCTCTGCCTAGATGCCAGCTAAATGTTGACATTTGTTTTGTGCAGGTTATCCCAAGTGAAAGCCTTCCTACAGTACCTCCCCCTCATTGCATCACAACTCCTGGGAGCAACAGCAACAGCCAGGTGCTGCAAGTGGGCAATGTGCTTCAAGTAGTGCCCAGTGGGGCCAGTCCTTCCCCCGCTCCACCGTCACCACATGCACCTGTTAAATACCATCAGCACCAGGTTGTGGCACCTCCTCCACCTAGCAAAATGATGGTACCTCCAGGAAAGCCAGCAGCAGTAAACCCTCCTGTGGTGGGCGTCATGGGTATCGGAACAACACCGGAGATGCCGCCACATATGGGGCTGAGCCCCACTGTTGCCACCATTCAATCTCCTGTCTCTAAGGTAGTACAAATATGGATCATCCTCACTGTCGTAACTCTTGCAATCTTGAAACAATTGACTTTACTAACCTTACTTGAGTTTTGCTTTTGTAATGCAACCTCCTTGAAGAAACTTACCTGCATCTGCCTAAGAATGAACATTCTAAACAAAAGAATCATGAATGCTGCACATGAACACAAATTGCTTCGCTAGGAATCAGCACCTGGGCCTTGGTCTCGGTCTTTACTGTTTGTTAAGTAAAAGAGAAACTGTATATTCTGATTAAAATAAATGTATTTCAGATGAACTGCTGGTTTTATATACGTGAGGTTACTGAACACTTGTTTTGAGTTAGCTAAGTTGTAGTTGCTGAGTACATACTTGGTATGATTTAAGGACAGAGGATATTTTCTTTTGTTAATAAAGCAATGGAATAATAAAACTTGAGTAGTTGTATGATTTTAATAGTCTAAATCAAAATAAATTTTCCCACTTGTCCTTTGATCTAGAGCTCATCTCATTGTACCAAGCTTCCCAAGAGCGCTCCAGTTACTGTCCCCATTGCCTCTAGTGAAAATTTTTCAGAAGCCTTGCTTGTATTGCAAAGAGAGGTAGCCAAAAGTTAAACTAATAAGCTTTAGATAAAGTGTGCTGTTAGTGTGTGCCAACTGAACAATTGTCTTTTTGCAGAATGGGAATTGTGTATTCTCTTGAATAACTTTCTAATGCATGTTTTTCTGCTTTGAAGCTACAGGGTTGTGAAATGGAATGTATACAGCTGAAATTATGCTTCTATTACAGTGCCATTTAAACAACATGTGACTTGTGACAGATTGGGAGAGTCGCATTGCCATATTGTAGAGTATCTGTCAGCTGTTTAGCAGCATGCCAAATAGTAAATCACTTGCATAGGTTGAGCATTTAATAAATGTGTAGTAGTTAGAATTAGGATTATAAACTAAAGTGCACCTTGTTCAGCGCATAAAGAAGTTAATTTTATTTGTAACATTTTCCGATATTTTGCATTTAAACTATGGAGCTTAATATTCATAACATATTTTATGTCTCTGCCACTCCTAATTTATGCAGCATATGACATACGTGGAAAATAATCCATTTTTATAGTCTGTTAAAGGGATCATGTAGCTCAAATGACTTTCTAGTTATAGTTAATTATAATGTAGAGGTGGCTGTCAGTTTTTTTTTTTTTTTTTTTTTACTACTATTGCTGCTGCTACATGTTTTTTACCACAGAATGATAAGGGGCATTATCCATCACTATGGTGAAACCCAGGGAGCTGTGTGAAGTAACCAGTTCTGGAACCACCCCTGGAAAGTTCATTTTCTTGTGGTAGCCCCCTGAAATAACGACAATAAAGAGAATATAAATGAATGCTGGTAAGCAGTAGGAAACCATACAGTACAGTGTAGTGTTAACATGGCAATGTGCTCCCCCTTAAGGTTCAGCTTATAGGTGAAAGGAAAGGAGGGTGATTACACCTTAATGGCTAGAGCAGCAGCGAAGGTGAATTTACCATGGAAATGCATGCAACAACTTTCACAAGTTACTTGTTGTTCAAATGGCACTGTAATCACAAGTTGAAAGCTTTTGTCCTGAATCCTTTGGAACAGTTACTAATTTTCCACATACAGTAGTATTTAAACGACTATCCAAAAATGGGACATATAAACAGTCTATTTTAAAATAAAGAGAGTTGAGGGTTGTTACACTACATCACTAAAATATTCTTACTTCAACGCGTTTCGGGAGACGTCTTGTTCCCATCGTTAGCATGTTCTCAACTGCTCAACAGTTGAGAACATGCTGACGATGGGAACAAGCCGTCTCCCGAAACACGTTCAAGTAAGAATATTTTAGTGATGTAGTGTAACAACCCTCAACTCTCTTTATTTTAAATTATGACACATCACTGTTACTAGCTTCTAAATCTTCAAAATTAGTCAATATAAACAGTCATTAATGTTTTCATAATGCATTTGTCTGAGGCACTTAATATGCTTGGCTGGGTTTTCAACAATCCCAGATACAGTATTTCAGATCCCATCACTGCAGAGCTATAGGTTTGTGGTCATGGATGGGGAGGTACCATGTAAAATGATTGGTGGTTGGCATATAGACTTCAGTAACATCATATGATAAAACGTGTTGTCTGCTTTTATAAAAAGCCATTAACATAGTTCTTATCCATTTTAAGTTTTGTTAATATAGTTAATGACCATGATCACATTCAGTTTTAATAGCTAAAAGTAACTATTTACAAATATTTTTAACTGCACTGCAAAATTGAGCCTGTGGTGGGATCTGGCCCTGGTCATTTGTCCCAAAGGCATCCATGCATATAAATTTGTGATAGAAATTAATTATCCCTATAATTTTTATGTTGCTAAAATTTATTTACATAAATAGCTACTAACTCATATCCACTAGCCATTTCCATTTCTCTTAATATTCCAAAGAAATTCCTTAACCTTCTTAACTATTAAAGCCATTTTTCTCTAATCCATTTTCTCCTCTACATTCTATTCTATTAAAATGGGCCCCATTTGCATTATCCCCACAGATTGGACACTTGCCCTGTATAATATTGCCTCAAAAACCTCTTAGTTTTCATATTCTTGATCAAACCATGCAATGTCGTTCTCTCTCCATTTTGTTACATACGTCTAATACTTTTCTCTATTTAGTACTGTCTTAATCATTTTATAAAAGAAATCAAAGAGCTCCTCTCATTCATTGCAGAGTGTCTGCCTATATTTTCATATGTGGAAAAAATATATTTCCAAAATCCTCTTACTAATCCATGTCTTTTAATCAAATATCACTTACACTATTCTTCTTTAGTTGATCCTTAACTATTCTCAGCCAGCTGACACAGCTCAAATGTTTTTCTTGGTACATAAGGCAAAATTTTAAAATATTTTCTTCTGGCATGTAAATAACATGGCACCAATATTTCATTATTCTTTCACAGACCTTACCCAGTACTAATAATAACCATAATATTAGTTGTGTATTGAAAAACACTTAATATAAACTTACAGAATGATCTTAATATCAAGTACATTTCCTTCCATCATCCATTTTCCAAATTTCAACTCCATATGCCCATCTTAATTCCTCTAGGGCTCTATGCAGCCTTTCAAACTGCTCTACTTTCATGATTGGCGTTATACGAGGGTTGGCTGATAAGTCCCGGGCCTCTCAATGAAAATAACATTAAATTTTTTTTTTTTCTCAACATAATCTCCAGAAAGATTAATACATTTGTCATACCGGTGTTCTTATTTAATTAAACCATCTCTGTAGTGCGATTTATTAAGGTCCTCAAAATAGCTGTTTACCGCATCAATGGCCTCCTCATTGCTGTGAAATCTTCGTCCTCCAAGAAATGTTTTGAGATTAGGTAACAGGTGGTAGTCACTGGGTGCTCGATCTGGTGAATAGGGTGGATGTTCAAGCAATTCAAACTTTAATTTGCAAATTTTCCCCATGAACGATGGGCCAGAGCATTGTCGTGATGAAACAAGATTTTTTTTTTTTTTTTTTTTTGCCAAATGAGGTCTTTGTCTTTTCACCTCATCACTCATACGTTGCAGTAAGCTTGCGTAGTAGTCACCAGTGATACTTTTACCCTTTTCCAAGTAATCAATAAAAATAATTCCTGTGCATCCCAAAACACTCGCCATAACCTTGTTAGCTGACAAAATTGACTTTGGCTTTTTTTTGGAGTTGGTTCACCTGGCGCAATCCACTGTTTTGACTGTGATTTACTTTCTGGAGTGTAGTGATGTATCCAAGTTTCATCCATGGTAATAAGCCATCTCAAAAAATTATTGGGATTTTTACGGTAGAGCTCCACATTCTTAACAGAAACAGCTTTTCTATGCAACTTTTGATCAGGTGTCAGCAAACGCGGCACCCACCTCGCACAGACCTTGTGAAAGCCCAAAACATTACTTAAAATATTACCTGCATGTTCTTTTGATACGTTTACAGCCTCTGCTATCTCAAAGAACTTTAATCTGTGGTCTTCCAGTACTAAACAATGAATTTTTTCAATCATCTTGGAGTTGTGACTTCCACAGGGCATCCAGAGCGAGGCTCATCACTAGTGCTCGTACGTCCCATTTTAAACTCTGCAAGCCAGCTTTTAATCATTGAATATGAAGGGGCAGAGTCTTTCAATGTACTGTCCATTTCCTCATTGATTTCTTTAGGTGTTAAGCCTTTCAAATGGAAGTATTTAATCACTGCTCGTTTTTTCAAATCCTCCATGTTCGTGAAAACTCTAAAGTTGTCTTGTTTGAAATGCTGTCATTCAAAAACTAAACAAGCTATTGACCTGTAACTATGGATACAAGCTAGTCTAGAGTAAAACTATATGGTGCTACTGTCTAAATGGCCTAGTGGCGCCATCTCTGTGTGAGGCCCGGGACTTATCAGTCAATCCTTGTATATAAACACTTTCTCAGCGATCCCATTGCTGATCTCCCTTTGGCTATTGCTCACTAATTTGTTTTTCCCATCACCTTGCCCTGCTCAGTTGAATGCCCAAATAAAGAATATTACTTAAAATGTTAAGGTTCTAAGTAAAACCAGCAGAAGACTGAAGAGAATTTATTTTAACAAGTGTTATCATGTGCCCTCTTTGTCAAAAACATTGAGTTATTCCCAGATTCTATGAGTCAGTTGCAAAACTTTGTGGATGCTCGTAAAAGCTATATTCACATAAGGTGCAGTAATTCTTAACAGCCTTGTGGCCTCATGAGAAGAAAACTGCAACACATACTAATGCAAGGAGAGACTGCCTTGTGCCTATGTATCAGTGTGCATGTGGTCAGACTCAGCATGGTTCGCTGAAAACAAGCCTCTTAAGAAGAAGTTGCATTTGTGTGATTCTCTGCACTACACAAAACACATGTGCAGCATATTGCAATAGCTATTATAAACCGTAACTGAAAATTTATAATGCATTAACAAAATGGATTGTTGGGTATGAAAAATAATATTAATTCTTGCTTTCTCTTCTACTTACCTTATAGCAAGTAGAGGAACTATTGCATTGCACATAAAATTTGATGTTAAGATTTCACCAGAAATACATGTTTTGAGGCTCCCTGAATCAAAACAATTAATTTTAGAAAAAACCTTGTGTATGTGTGTGCATGTACATGCCTGCATGGCAAAGTCAGTTGAATAAGTTCAGCATCTTCCAAGGATGTAAGACAACGGTTTTTAAGAAAATAGAACACCCCAAACTAACCTTTACATAGAAAAAGTTTAGTTATTTTTGATTTTCTCAAAAATGGCTCTAACAATTTTTATTAAATTACCATACTTGCGTGACAGATAAAATGTATATCTTAAATTTTCTGTGAACAGCCTGTGTAGTCTTCTTCATTCTGAATTAATTTTGTATAACTGGTAAAGTGTAAAAGATAGACAAAAACGTACTCCAAAACATTGTTAAAGCAGATAATTTATGTTGATATTGTAATGAAAAGAAGCTAGAAACAGTGATGTGTATTGAATTTATTTAAAGGTGAGTCGGAATTGTTACACTAACATCACTTAAGTTTACTCACTAAACTTAAGTGAGTAAACTTAAGTGATGTTAGTGTAACAATTCCGACTCACCTTTAAATAAATTCAGATAATTTAATTTATTTAAAGGTGAGTCGGAATTGTTACACTAACATCACTTAAGTTTACTCACTTAACATGTTTCGGGAAACGGTTGTTCCCATCCTCAGAAGGTTAATTCGACTGGCCCGTGTTGTTGGTGTTTCCGTTTTTTGGACTGGATCCTGTGGTGGCATCTTGTGGTGGAGAAATGTACTTCCAGAGAGGATTTGGTGGCGGCAAATCAAAATTCATTAGATTTGTGTTGTGTTTTAGAATGGTGATCTTCTCCCATGCACCATTCTAAAACACAACACAAATCTAATGAATTTTGATTTGCCGCCACCAAATCCTCTCTGGAAGTACATTTCTCCACCACAAGATGCCACCACAAGATCCAGTCCAAAAAACGGAAACACCAACAACACGGGCCAGTCGAATTAACCTTCTGAGGATGGGAACAACCGTTTCCCGAAACATGTTAAGTGAGTAAACTTAAGTGATGTTAGTGTAACAATTCCGACTCACCTTTAAATAAATTCAATACACATCACTGTTTCTAGCTTCTTTTCATTACAATATATACGTCAGATAATTTATGTCAATTTTTTTTTTTAGCTGTAACAATTTCCAAGACATTCTTTATTATTGTTTTGAATTGTCAAAAACCTCATGCTTTTTTCAACTTCTAAGTTGCTATTTGTTTTGTTTCTTGTGGTCATAGCATTTCAAGCCATCACGTAGCAACCCAGTTTTAAAAGATTGACTTGCTGGAGCCTACTGTATCCTCTTTGTACCTACCACAAAATGTGTAATGAAACCATTTCTGCAAATATTTATCTCGACCAGAATGAAGCAGATAGAAGAATAAGCTTTTGTAAGAATAGTTTGTAGAAGAGTGAGTAGAGAAAGTTAGAGAATGCACATCAGATTTTTTGTAATACATTCAAAAGCCTTTATTAATTAGGAATTTAAAAGAATTTTGTGTTCAGAAGGTGTACAATGTAATGAATTAAACAGGCTATAAAGACATTTGCAGTCTTGAAGTTATTAAATAATATTAAAGATCGAGGAGGCTTAAAAGGCAATTACTTCTGCTGAATTGAAGCAACAGTTTCTTTGTGTTCTTTTTGATTGCAATTTCTTAGATTTTCTGACTTCATTTTATTTGCCTTCTCCGATTGTTTTATTCAAATTCTCTTTTATTAGGGATTAATTATTATGAGTTCAGGAATGAATTTAAATTTGTGAGAACCGAATGAATTAAATAAAAAAAATTTCAGTAGCATTAAGAGCTTTCTTCTCCTTCAATCTGTTACATCTTCTAATGCAGCATCATCCTTGTGGAGCACCTTCAAAAACCTTCTTTGTCAGTTTGCTTGGGCCCATTTGAAATATGCATTAAAATATTGTTGCCTGGATGAATCTTAAGTTTGCAAGCTAATGGTTGAAGATAATATATAGAAGTGGTTGCAAATATACAATTTCACTAAAATAGGTTCAATACCTAAGAACTAGTTTCGAGGAATCACTTCCTCATCATCAGCTGATTACAACTGGTTGGCTTTCCTCTGATAGTTACAGATGTCTCTTTGTCCCTCTAGTGGTGGTTCTACAAGTTTAGTAATCAAATTTTTGTCCATAGAGATGTCGAAATTCATTAACCTTGGACGAAATTTCCAAAGAAATATTTTCTCCCAAATGTTTAATTCCGTAGGTTTTTGTGCCTGCTTGATAAGTGATACTGTGTCCTCAATTTTATGTCCCTGTATCCAAAAATGTGCTGCAACTGCTGATTTTTCTTCTTCCCCGGATTTGATGTTTCGAAAATGTTCCTTAAGCCTCGTTTCTATTATATTTAATCTTTTCACTATGTCTTCCGCTTTAAAAGTAATGAAGTAATAATGGTTGAAGTCTTATTTCAACATTTTGAACTCTTCTTCCAACGTATATCCCAAAATTCATCTTAGGAATTGCATTTCATCTGATTCTATTTATCTTTTTCTTAATCTATAGTGCTTTTCTCCTCGCACTGTGGCCACTGCATGGTGGATAGCGCTCCAGCTGCCGCAGCCTGGACTCCTACTGAAACAACTATAATATCCTGCAGCTACCTACTGAAGAATTAAAGTGATAATAGGCACATACCTTATCATAAAAGATGTTGGAAATGTCCTCTATCCACATATTTTGACACCTTCTCAGGAATTTTTCATTTACACTGGAGAGTTCAATATCCAAAACTTAATGGATTTCTCACCTGATGTCTTCTTTTAGTTCTTCCAGTGTATGGGATTTGTTGTATACAGCTTATTACTTTCTCTACTACGTATAGTAAGTAGGGGAAGTATTGTATTCCACCCAAAAATTCGATACCGAGATTTCACCGGAAATATATGTTTTGAGATCCCCTGAATCCTAAAAAAGCATTTTTGGAAACATGTCCGTGTGTGTGTGTCTGTGAACAGCATAACTCAAAAACGAACAGTCAGTTAAGCACCCTCTAATACACTTTGTATCAGTTTTCTCAAACCCTCATCATCCACACAGATTGTTTTCGCAGCCATGATGGCTACTGAAGTGAGTGCAGGAAGAATAAAATTATATTTTCTTGGTTGAAACACAGTTGGCGAACTCATGCTGGGAGAATTACAAACATCACATGTCAGCACCTCATTTAAAGCATATACAAATGACATTGTGAGAATGAACCTAAACTACATGTTGTTATGTAGAGTAATGCAGCATTGCGAGCTGAGCTCGCCATACGATTCATATGCCAAAAAAGTGTGTGCAAGCCTTGGTCATCAAATGTTGCAATTGGGTTAAGATTACAGACCAAATATACCATACTAATTGGTTTACAGTGCTGTGATAGATCAGAGGTTATCTGTGTGTATTCTTCATCATGATCATGGTAATCCTCCACTGGGCTGCAGCAAAATGTATAGTGTGCAGATTTAAAATTAGCTTGGGAAGCATGCCTGTGTTGTAGTCCATTTAGCGTTACCGGGACTCAAAATCAGCCGTAGATGCAATAGTAAACTACAATAATAAAACAACAAGAAATATTAAAGAAATAAGAAGCCTAATTAAGGTAGTTGAAACTAGAAGTCATGTCCCTCTACAATGGAAAAGACAGCATAGACTTGATGAAGAAGATAAATTAAAGGATAAAGATTATAAGAATATTAAAGATAGAGTTGACATACAAAAAATGCCAAGGAAGACTGCAGTGGCCTTATTTAGGATGGCAACTGGCCCCGATTGCCTCGCAGAACACCTCTACAAGATAGGATGCCTACCTACACCCAAATGCACTCTCTGTGAAGAAGATGTCACCCTGAACAAACATCATCTCGCCAAATGCAAAGGTCTTAAAAGTGATAACTTACAGACTTTATATTGAGAAGCCAGAGGGAAAATGATGCAGATCAATTAATCCCCAGTGCCATTGGTGAACAACAACAGATTTAAAATTTGATTGCAGCACTAGTGCCCTTTAGTAACAGCAGTAAATGGTTCCAAACTTTTAGTAATGAACAATATCAACAGCAATTTCAACTCCCCTGTGTAAATTGTTTATCTCATTTGCATTCTGTGGCTGCGGGATATAAGTTTCCCAGTTTCTGTGACAGTTTTTGTTTATAGAAGTGTAAAATATGGACTAGAAATCTGTGTGTAGTCTAGGAGGTCGTGTTTTTTGCTTTCATACATGTTTATTGTGGTACCAGGAAGAATTTTGCGTGTGTGACAGAAAGAAGCGGTACTACCACCTCTTCTAGGATTCTTATAAACTGAAATTTCCATTTATTTTACATGCAATGTTTGTAAATTTACTGCTCTTTACATTTTACTATAAATTTCATGTCATCGCTAAATTATTATGCTTTGCTGGATGAGGAAGAGTTTTACGGGTTTCAATTTCAGTAAGTTGGCAAGTTGGCTTGAAATAAGGACACTGCCTCTAAAGCAATCTAATAGGACCCATGTAACAATACTTGCATTTCATGCTCAGCTGGTCTTACAGAATGTACTTACTAAAACACATTACACAGTCAGTTCACAAGAACTAACCAGTAGAGCAGTGTTTCCCTCTTGTATAGATGCCTCTATTCCAGGGTCCTCTGAGTTGAAGTTTGGATGCCTAGAACATTTCAGCCAACATTTGAGCTGTTGCCCCCGATGCTGTAAACCTCATTTTTCTCACCAAGCCAACCTTTGGATCTGATAGTGTGATAGTGTAGCAGCTTCTTCCTTGTAGTGCCAACTTGTGCAATTATCACTAGGTGTATCCATTGGTTTAATGCTAGAGCTCAGAGCACCAACAAAAAGGGCACCACTATCATTTACACCATTGCATGAAACAGAATGCTTAAGCTTCATAATTTGAGCTTTCTTGGTTACATAAAAATTTGAAACTTCACAGAAAAACTAATACTTAATTAATGAAATAAGAATTCCATGCTTAAAGACCCCTGACAAATAAGTATCCATAATTATTATTCAGTTTAATTTACTAGCACATTTAATTCCATATAAGAGAATGTTCTTGTGTCAAGATTCAGTTGAGCTTTCAATGCAACAATTTCATTTTGTCAGTTTTACAGTGACTATTCCATTCATATGCCACATACTTGATATTGATAATAATATTTAGCAATGCCTTTCATTTATCTTGCAATATGCTTGAAAGGATGCTATAGTGTCTTTGATCAAAATACATTCAAATAGATTTCCAAATAAGTTATGTTCTTGAAAGTTGTTTGTTTATTGTGTTCTTGATTTTGGCCTGTTATGAGGTTGACTGTTTTCTGATTCATACTGTTGGTAGCATTGATTAGTATTCCATGATGCATTTGATTGTTCATTTAATATGCTGTGTTCTGGCAGCTGACACAGTGGTGGTTTGATTTTAAGCAGCACAGTGAAGAAAGTAATTACTATTTATATAATTTTATTATATTTTATTCATGAAATAGTTGTAATAAATCCCATTCGAGGCTACAATTCGCTTGTGTTTCAAACCAGCTAAATAACATCATCTTCAGTTCTGAGCAAACTTCTACATAGTGTTTAAGCAGCCATTCATGAATTCTGTTGCAGACAAACATGCCGAATGTTTAATTTTGTGTGACTAATGTATGAAAGTCAGTTAAATTTTTATTTTTTCTACCATGTACATAGTAGGTAGAGAAGGTATCTATTGCATTCCACCCAAAAATTTGATACCAAGATTTCACTGGAAATACATGTTTTGAGGCACCTTGGGTGCAGAAAAACATTTTCAGAAAAAGGTATGTGTGTGTCTGTGAACAGCATAACTCAAAAATGAAAAGTCTGCCAAATAACAAACTCGATATTTAGGTTCAGCACCTTCCAAACATACAAAACAAAAATTTTTAAGAAAATTCCCCCATCCCAAACTATCTGTTACATGTAACATTTGTCAGTCTAGGTGGCTCAGTTGGTTTGGCGCCAACCTTCTGATCCCAAGGTCGCAGGTTCAAACCTGGCCCAGACCGAAGTGTGCTTAAAAGCAGCAGCCTGATGTCAGTACATTTACTAGCATGTGAACGAACTCCTGCGGGACAAAATTCTGGCATACCGATGGCGCTGATATGATCCTGGCGATTGGCAGTGTCATTAACAAACAAAATATTTAAATATTTCACATGTAATATTTTTCTAAATTTTTTATTTTCTAAAAAGATGGTTCTAATGATTTAGATTAAAATACTGCATAGTAAAGATATTTACATGACAAATAAAATGTATATCTTGAATTTTCTGGACATAGCCCGTGTAGTCCTCTTTATTTGGAAGGAAATTTGTGTAACTGGTAAACTTAAGCGACAAGCAAAAACATACCACACAGAAAATGTAGATCTCTTTAAAACACACAATTTATTTCAGATAACTTTTTTTGTAGCATCAGCCATTTCCAAGGGCCATATTCATAGATTTCACATAGGTCTGGATTATCTCCAGACTCATTTGGTCCAGACCAAAGGCCGACCAAGTTTTTGGTATTCATAGACGATAAAAAGTCTCGGACCAAGCAAGGCTGTGGATCAGCAAGGAGAAAATGTTACACGACGAAGAAAGGTAGTTCTGCGCATGCGCGACTGCCATAGAGCAGTAAACTAACCAATGTTACTCCTTAGTTTTTACTTTCTATGGTCGTTTCACCGCTGTTTTTTCATCGGTTCAGTGCTCACTCCTCGTCCAAAGCGAAAAAGAAAATGGACATAACCTAGAAGCGTGCATTAAAATGGTCGGAGGAGGAAAATGCCAGTTTCCCTTAATACAAAAAATGATGGATATTATTGAAAACAAATCGGTTTCGACAAATGCAAACACAAAAAAAGAGGAGGTATGGAGGGAGATAATACATATATAGACAGTTTTGTGCTTGATTCTAACCTATTGTCACCCCTCTCTTTTTGGAAACGTTCTTATCCACACAGTTTCATGGCATTGTTAATCATTTCAATAAGAATTTATCTTTCTTGATACCCTTCTCTTGCATAATGTGGAAGTGCTATTAGCATCGTATCAATTGAGATTCAAGCATCGGTTATCGTCGTCTGTCATATAGGTTAGGACGAATCCGTTTTATCAGCCTTCTAACCTTTGCTTTACTAAACCTGTATTTGTTTTGAAGTTTAGGTCGCCATACTTTCCAATTAGTTTTACTCTATCGTCTCATTTCGCGAATTCTACGCAAGCAGCCACGCCCATTACTCCAAAGTCATCCATTTTGTAAAGATGGTCTTGCCTTTAATCTACCCCTCTGAGGTAGATCAAAATATGGTCCCGACCAAGGCATTTGATCCCCGGACCAATGCAAATCCCGGTCTATGAATAAGAAAATCGATGGTCCGCTGTAAATCTACCGGAAGTAGCAAGTTGGGCCGGACCAAAATCGACTATGAATACCGCCCCAAGATATCCATTATTAATGGTTTGCGTTGTTCAATTCTTAGACATTCTTTTAAAATCCTGTTAATTCTCAGTTGTTACCAGTTATTTTATGTTGCTGGCTTCCAGTTACAGTAGTTGAATATATTGTTGATTTAAATTTCAGTTATAATCATTACGTTTTGGATATTTACTTTATTGTTTTCATTTTATTCATTTTATCTAATATGTTTTTATTTACTAGATTATAAGAAAAAAAATCTCTACAATAATAATGTATAAAATGAAAGAAGTGTTAAATAAATCACAAATTTGAAATACACGTCCTGGAGTAGGAAACATCTACCAGGATGTATATTACAGATTTTATTTTATTGTCTTTTTGTTTCTTGCAATGTCATGGAAAGAGTGTGGAATTTTAAGGCCAGCATATAGCATCCAGTTCTAAAACATTTGACTATCGCTGTTCCCTTTGTATCTATAATGAAATGTGTAGTGCAGCAATTTCTGGAAAGGTTTATGTTGATTAAAATGAAGTACATAGGAAAATAAACTTTCATAAGAATATTTTTTATTCCCACTAATAAGCAATAGAGGGTGGAGAAAGTCATGTGAATGTAACACATAAGATTTTTAGTGTTTCTAATGGTACTCTCACTGGTATTCAAGGGTCTTATATTGAAAGCAGTGACATTGATACCTTCTTTTGGAACCTGTTATCTCCCCTCTATAAAAGTTTTTCAAAAACAACTTAATGCTCTGCTGCAAAGAAAAAGAACAAGACTTTCTGTAGCATTGCATGGGTCTGTGCTCATAATTTATTCATAAGAAAGTAAATTATGAACGCCGTGTGTTATCTCATGTTATCTCAATTAAACATCTGAATTACTATTTTGTGTACATTATACACTAACCTAATAACATAATATAAAATTGGATTTTAATGTGAGAAATTATATGAATAAAGTCATTAATCACTCTTTATGGAACAGCCCTCATAATCTAATTAAATTAATAAATGTGTTTATTCCTACAGATAAGATATAACCCTCATTAACACACTCAAGTGATTGTAGTTTAAATGCATAATAAAAGGGGGATCGCTGTACACAGGAAATGATATAAGAAATTGGAAAAACAATTTTGTTATCATTTGTAAGGAAGTACATTACAACCTGAATAAATTTTGAACTGAGAAAGTTATCCACAGATAGTATTAAACTTGAAATATCTATCTTATGGTAGAGGGCATTTGGCTTCCATTTTGTAGCATGCACACATATGGCTGAAATGCATTCAGATAATCCATGCATGTTTAGGTTATTTCAGAATTAAACTTTGCTTGCATTTACCAAATGGTGCCCCATGGTATTAAACACTGTAAGTTCTGATGCTGAATGTGGCAAGCCCTCTATTGGCTGTCATATTGTACTATGCTGTATAGTGTTTCAGACTTCCTGGCATTGTAATATCATCAGATAGTAATAAAGCTACCATTTTTGTTGTTTGAAATATTTGATTGCAGCAGCTTTTCATAAAAATCATACCATCTATACCTTTTTCACTATAAGCTGAAAGGAGAAGTAAACAAAACCACGTGACAAGACAGCACCTCATTGGCTGGTGGACAAATTACAACCTTTCCCGCTTAGCATGTCGTCTCTTCCTCTACAAAAAAACAGTTCGGTTCAGATCGTAACATTTTGTGATTATTCTCGTGCAGAAAAATTTAAAAAACTCATTGTAGTAACAGTTAAATTTATGAAACTAAATGTTTTTGTTCAGATTCAGCTATAACTAAATGAACCGTTACAGCAGAGGGTTTAAGAGGTTATGCGCAGGCACTGCAGTTCGTTTCCAGTTTCCAGCTGAGAATGTTCTGCCATTGTAGAAAACATAAACGAGAGAAATGGAAAGAAGACAGTTGTGTTAAATGCTTTTAACAAATTCTGTGAAAACTACCCACCTTTAATCAACAATGAATATGGTTGGCCATTGTTTAGCAATAATTAATCTTCTTTGTTAGTGATGCAGAATTATTGCTCGGATAGCTTGGTTCGTGTTTGTTTTCTGTGGTTTTATAACCTATAGTGCTAATCGTTATTTTAACTTGTTGACTCGTAAAAGGTTAAACCAAAGGTAGTATACTGATATTAGTTATTAAATGAATGATTTCTAAAGCATGAAGTTAAGAACAGTTTAATCCAGTACCTTTAACCACAGATGCCAAACTTTCAGGTACAACTTTTATTTGTCTACTCTTAGTATTGTGCGTTATAAGTTTAGGATGAAGGCAAAATATAGGAACAAGACATACAATGTTTAAAAGCTAATGATCCCCAAGCTATGCAATATACTGTATTCGCATTCTGTCTGAAGCAATTTCCCATCACGGGTCTTAGTTCCCATCATCCTCCACGTGGTGCTGCCATGTGCTCGGCGGAGTGATACATTTAAGTTTTGTTTACTTCTTCTTTCAGCTTATAGTGAAAAAGATATAGTGCTTTTTTACTTATTGTTGACTTGAAGTAGAATATTAAACAAAATAACAGGATGTGTTATATTATCACAACTTTAATAAGTCCATTCACATTCCTTATAAATTATACTGTCTATGTAAAAAATTATTCTTCTATCCATAGTATGTTATTCATGATAAATGTTTGTGCGGAAAGTTTCTGAAATGGCTAATGGTATGATTAATATCTTATGTGTTACATTCACATAACTTTCTCTACCCACAATCGTATTTTTATGTAGCTTCTACACACTATCTTACAAAAGCTTATTTTGCTATGTGTTTCAAGCTACAATTAACCTTTACGTGAAGTTTTATTACAATTTTTGTTGTAGGTACAATGAAATTCAATACTTTTTCCTTAATATCAGGACAAAACTAAGAAAATGACAAAGTGTTGAAAAATTTGAACCAAAAATAACGGATATCTCGAAACTGGTTGATGCCATGGAAAAAAGTTATTTAAGTAAGTTATTTTAAAGAGGTCTACAATTTTTGTCTATTTCTTATGGTTTACCCATTACATAAAATTATACAAAATTCTTTCTGAATGAAGAGGATATCACATGCATTTTAATAAAAATCATTGGAGCCATTTTGGAGAAAATAAAAAATAATGGAAAACTTTCCATGTAAAGAATAGTTTGGGGAGAGGGATTTTGTTGAAAATATTTGTGTCGCATCTTTGGAAGATACTGAACTTAAATAACAAATGCCAACCAGTAGGCCAGCAGCTGGCGATGAAAGTAACAGACTCTCGAAAGATACCCAGGTACTGTGTTTTTTAATGAAGTGTGTAAATGAACTTTCCTACTCCTCGTTTACTTTCACCAAGTTTGGTATTTATCAGACTTTTTGTTTGAGTTATGTTGTTAGCAGACATACACACACAGGCATAGGCATGGATCTTTTTCTAAAAATGCTTTTTTGGGGCCAGGGGGCCTTAATACGTGTGTTTTGACATCAAATTTTTGAGTGGAATACAATGCTTTCTCTGCTTACTGCAAGTACTTAGCAGAGAAGCAAAAATTATTTGATGTTAGTGTATTTTAATGAACACTACATTTTTCTGAAGTAAGCTTATATCTTTTCTCTTATAGTTTCTAAGTTATGTAAAGTGCACTATGAATGAAGAAGACTGGCGGAAAATTCAAGATACACATTTTATTCATCATGCTAATATCTCAAATGTGATCATAAGCTAATCAAACTCATAAGGGCCGTATTTGAAAAAATAATGAAAGTAGTTCAGTAGAGATCTATTTTCAGGGGAAGGTTTTTCTGCAAAATCTCGTCAAATATTCCTGAATAGTGCATGATCCAAGAATGAAATTTTGTATTTATTCAAACTTTTGTTTTTAAGATAGGCTATCCTCTCTCTCTTATGCACATGCATGCACACGCATACACCAAATGCTCTTTTTTGTTTGGATTCTGGCTGTACAAAGCATATTTCCATTGAAACCCTAATACCAAATTTTTGGATCGAATACAACTCACTCTACCCACCATAGAGAGGCGGTAGAGAAAGTGTAAAAAATATAATGATGCTTTTTCTACTATCTGATGATAATTAGTAATTTTTATTTTGCTTAAGGTGAGTCAGAATTAGTTACACTAACATCACTTAAATTTACTTACTTAACATGTTTCGGGAAACGATTTGTTCCCATCCTCAGAAGGTATCCGACTGTCTGCGTTGTTGGTGTTTTTGTTGTGTTGATTGTCTATTGTAGTGGTATCTTGTGGTGGTGAAATGTACTTCCAGAGAGGACTTGGTGGTGGCAACTCAAAATTCATTAGCTGTGGACTGCGTTTCAAAATGAAGATCTATTCCCATGTGTTTAATTCTGTTGCATATTTGGCTGGTTTGAATAGTGTAATGTTCTGTTTGATGTTGTGGTTGGTTGTCCAGAAATGGTGTGAAACTTCATATTCGTCCATTTGTTTGTATTTTACACATCTCATATGCTCCTTTACCTAGTTTCCAAGTTTCTTTTTGTCTTGCCTATATATACCTTACGGCGATCAGAACAGTTGATTTTGTGGATTCCAGCTTTTTTGTTTTGCAGTATGGGATCTTTTAACCTATTGCAAAGTAAATTCTCTATGCTAAATTTGTTTTGTGGGGTAGGCTGATGTTGTGTTTAAAGAAAATCTTCTTAAATTTGTAATATGTTCTTGGATGATATATGAGTTTCTTTAACTTTGACTGTTTTTCTTCCTGGATGAGATTTGTTGTGTCTCTGATATGTTTGTGTCGTTTGAATTTTGCAATTTTCTTGTTGATTGTTAGTTTGTTGAACCCATTATTTTTAGCTGTGTTTACTATGTGCTGATAGCTCCACAAAACAAATTTAGTATAGAAAAATTATTTGCAATAGGTTAAAAGACCTCATACCACAAAACAAAAAAGCTGGAATCTATAAACTGTTCTGAATCCAACAAGGTATATATAGGCAAGACAAAAAGAAATGTGGAAACTAGGCTAAAAGAGCATAAAATAAGATGTGTAAAATACGAACAATTGGACATATATGCTGTTTCACACCATTTCTGGACGACCAACCACAACCTCAAACTGAACATTACCTAATCAAACTGGCCATATTAGACACATGGGAGAAGATCTTCATTTTGAAACACAACCCACAGCTAATGAATTTTGATTTGCCGCCACCAAGTCCCCTCTGAAAGTACATTTTGCCATCACAATAGACAACACAATGAAAACACCAACAACACAGACCAGTTGAACACCTTCTGAGGATCGGAACAAACCATTTCCAGAAACTTGTTAAGTGAGTAAACTTAAGTGATGTTAATGTAACTAATTCTGACTCCTTAAGCAAATTTAAAAATAGCTTCTTTTTCATGCATTAAAGTAATTTTTACTTTCCCTACTACGTGTAGTAAGTAGGGGAAGTATTGTATTCCACCCAAAAATTTGATACCGAGATTTCACCGGAAATATGCTTTGAGACCCCCTGAATCAAAAAAAAAGGCATTTTTGGATATATGTTTGTGTGTGTGTCTGTGAACAGCATATCTCAGAAACGAACAGTCAGATAAACACCAAACTGGTATTTAGGTTCAGTATCTTCCAGAGATGCGACACGAAGGTTTTCAAGAAAGTCCCCCCACCCCAGATTACCCTTTACATGGAACATTTTTCGAAAGGTTTAATTTTCTCAAAAATGGCTCTAACGATTTTGATTAAAATATCATATATTTAAGATACTTTCATGACCAATAAAATCTATATCATGAATTTTCTGGGAATGTCTCCGAAAGTGTTCTTCATTGTGAACAACGTTTGCATAACTGGTAAACCGTAAGAGATAGACAAAATTTTACTACACAAAAAATGTAGATCACGTTAAAATACACAATTTATGTCATATACATTTTTGTTGTTGAGTGAACCATTTTCAAGATATTGCTTGTTATTCCCTTAAATTTTCCAATACTTATACTTTTTCTCAAATGGGAATTCGTTATTCATTTTTTTTTTGTCCTGGTAATGCAAAGAGAATGGAATACTCCACATAGCAACCAGCTCTTAAAAGATTTGACTATCGCTTAAAGCCTACCAATTCCCCTTGCATCTACAAGAAAATTAGCAATAAGATTAACATCTCGATTAACATGAAGCATAATGAGAATAAGCGTTTGTAAAAATAGTTTGTACAAGAGTAGAGAAAGTCATGTGAGTGTAACACACAAGATTTTTATATTTGTTACAAGCTTTGTCTTTTTTATTTCTATTCACTGTGGATAAACTTTACTCTGTGACTTGTAAGGCCACAAATGAGAACATGAGGACAGTTTATGCATGATAAAAGGCTCTTAAGTAAAACTGTATGTATTTTCTTTTCTCGTGTTTCTCTAAAACAACAGAGGCACTTAAAACTTTGACATGCTCCATTTATCCTCAGACATGTTATCCATTCTACCAACCTGCCCTTTTGTGACCTGTTCCTACCTAGTTGCCTGCTACCCTTGAATTAACAAAAACACAATGAAACGTAAAAGTATTAGCATTTTTATTATAAGTGTCCTCTTATCACATACAATTTTGATAATTTAAAAAATTTCAGCCAATAAAATGTACCCCAAGGCTTAGATAAAAAAAATTTGAGTTGCATTTACATGACTATCTTTACTCATTCTACAAACTATTCTTATAAAAGCTTATTCTTCTGTCTGCTTCTTGTTAATCAAGATAAACTTTCATTACACATTTATGCATTTTGTTGTAGGTATAAAAATGGACTAGGCTAAAGCAATAGTCAGGTGTTTTATAAGTGGGTCACTGTGTGTTGGCTTTGAAATTTTGTGCTCTTTTCATGAACCATGAGAAAACACAAATAGAGGATTTTGAGAATATTGAGAAAAGTATAAATGTTTGAAAATTCAACCGATAACAAATAAATGGCTAACACCACAAAACAATTTGACAAACTGTGTGCTTTGAAAATAACTATATTTTTTGTCAAGTCTATCTGTTATGCACCGATTATACTAAAGTCATTCAGAATGAAGAGGATTTCACAGTCTTTCACCGAAAATTCAAGACATAAATTTTATTTGTCATGCAAATAAATGTGGTATTTTAATCAAAATCGTTAAAATGTCAATTTTGAGAAAATCTAAAATAACAGAAAAACTTTCATGTAAAGGGTAGTTTGGGTTGGGGAGGGTTTGTTTAAAATCTTCATGTTGCATCCTTGGGAGACGCTGAACTTAATTACAAACTTTAGTGCTTAACCAACTTTTAGTTTTTTACATTTATATGCTGTTAACAGATGTATGCTTTTTTTATTTTTCTTTCTTTATTTAGGAAGCCTCAAAACCTGTTTTTCTGGTGAAATCTTGGTATCAAAGTTTCGGGTGGAATGCAATGCATCCTCTACTTACATTAAATAAGTAGTTTCTCTCTCATTTTGTAACATAATTCAATAATAAATATTTTAAATTAATATAATTAGCCATGCCATCAATAATCAAATATCATCTGGATAAAAGGTTTTAATATAATTCATTCATGAATTGAAAACTTTTAGCCAGTTATTATGCAGTATCCACTATTAAAACTGCAGGTCTTTGATAAGAGATAGTCCCAAACTGATTCACTTTGACTTCTGTATAAGAGTACAGTGATTACTCAAGAGCATTTTGACCTACAGGCCTTTAAGATGAATATGGAAACATTCAAGCAGAAGCTATTGTAAGCTGTTATGGCTGTCTTCCGTATTCTGGGAGTTAAAAACATGCATGTTGGCATAAGAAACAAGTCATATGTTATAATCCATGCATTTTTACTATGGGTAGGTGCTTATAGAAGTAAAAACACACAACACCAGTCTTTTGTTAACCCTTCATTGCACAAACTATTTCACTGCATATGCTGCTGTTACTCTAATTCCTAAATCAGTTTTTATATCCCTGTCACAAACACCTTAATAAGTAATTAAAATAGCCATGATTGTTAAGGTGAGACCAAATGGACTGGCCATCCACTCAAAGCCTAACGTTGCAAGTTCAAGTTCCAGCAACTGCAGGCAAATGTGCCTTGGTAAAGGATGGGGAGGGCCCACGTAAAATAACCGTTGGTGTGATGGCACGCATGGATGATGATACAGTTGCATATATTTTGTTTTTTGTGCTTATAAAAATCATTACAATAGTATTGAAGCATATAAATATATTTATGACAAAATAGCTACTAGTACATGCATTTTATTGTTAAAGGCCAGTATAAAATGAAAATAAATAAAAAAAAGAAAGAAACACTTGAAGTATTCTAAAAATGACCTCTTAATATGCAGCGGGCATTGAAGGATTAATGTTAGGACTTAGGGTATGTTTACCATCCCATAGTGCAAATTGTTTGAGCTTATTTTGTCCAATGAGCAATCCTGGAATGCACTTGGGAGAAACAGGATCAGACACCTTTCCCCTCTGCTTGACTAGAAAAGCTAACATATTTTGTTTCTCCTAGCTTTTTAAATACAGCAATTGCTTCTTTATTGCTGTACTTCCCTGGGGAGAATAACATACTTTTTGTTGCCTTTTTGTGTTTTAATTACTTTGCAAATAAAGAGCAAGCCTTTTGTTTCTGGTGAGAACATACACTTAGTGCATCTGAAGCTTTGCTAAGCCTGGGAAGTTGAGAAGAGGATGCTGATAGAGATTATGTGCTGTGATAGTTGTAGTAAATACTAAGCATGAAGCTGTTATTTAGCAACAAATTGAAACTCTGCAATTGATATACTTACAGAATACTTAGATTATAATGCTAAACAACAGAGATTATTGACAGATCTCTGTACCTAAATATCATTTATTTCATAATACACAAATATGAACTACTCTCTGTAAACATCAATAAAGGAAATTGCGCATCTACCATGAAATATGGTCTTTAACCCTTTCGGGGATATGGACGTCATATGACGTCCATGTTAAAATGCAGGAGAAAGCATATGGATTTACATGGATTTAATGCTTATTTAACCTTAAGTATTATAACTTTTCTCTTTTATAATAAATTTGAATAAATTCTACATTTAAAATTTCCTTCTTGAATGGTATACCTCAAAACATAGATAAACACAATGGCACATCACATTCATGACAAATCATATTAGCTTCCTTGCGAACAATTTTTTATTTTTTTTGCGAAACACCAGACACTTTTGAAATGGACGCCACTTTTTTGCAGTGGGTGGTATCCTTTTAGGAAAGTGTTTTCCTACAAGTCTGAGGGGATGGGTACAGGAAGCAAGGTGCTTCCATCTGCAACTTGACTTCGACATCAGGATTTATGGCCATGCGGTCTAAGGCATGATAGGAGTAGCTAACCTATCAAGACCAAGGATTCGTAGGATCGAATGTCGGTAAAATGCATGTTCTGCACTCAATTGAAACTGTGGAAAAGGATGGGGAGGGCCCAACTAAAGCAAGCGGTGTGACGGCATGGTTGGATGCTGACAGGTTTCAATTGAGTGCAGAACATGTATTTCATCCCTTTTTTTAAAAAAAAAATTCACTCCCTATAATATTGGGTGGCGGTTTATGAGACCAAACAATGCTGCAACTATCATGTGTTCAGATGGCCGAGCGGTTTAAGGCATTGTGGCATGATATGGTTACATTGCATAGTTAGAGGTTCGTGCCCCAAAGTAATTTTTTTTTTTTTACTCTCATTGTTAATTAATGAGATCAGACAATGCTGCAGCTATCATGTGTTCAGATGGCCGAGCGGTTTAAGGCATTGTGGCATGATATAGTTGCGTTGCATAGTCAGAGGTATGCGCCCCAAAGTAACAAAAATATTTTTTCGTTTGTGTTTTTATTCTTATTCTCATTGGGTATCCTTGAAGGGGTTTAACACCATCACAGATAGTTAATATAAAAATATATTTTTAAGTCAGAGCAATCAATAACTTCTTTCTCCTTGAGCACAAATTATGTTAATCTAAAATTGCTTAAACTAATTAAGCATATAATATGTAACCTGCTTTTCTAAGTCTTGCAATAAAATTTTTTTAAATAGACAATTTTTTTTTTTTTTTTTCCAGTCAAGTGTGCTGTTGTTTGGATTATATGGAGTAGGGCATGCCATAAATGGAGCTAAAATGTTTTTCCAAAATTTTGCTTTTCCTCAAACTTGTCTATTATACATTTGAATGACACGCATATTGGGGGGGGGGGAAATGGCCAAAATGGATGCTAAGAGTTCTCAAGCACATGCAGCTTTCACTAGTATGTTGTTGCTTAAATGCCATTTTCACACATCATTGCTGACATTATGATCTCATGAGATTTTAAATATAGACCTCCAAATACCAGTCACAAACAGGATTTGTCTCTGGCTGTGGTCAGTGTTTTAACAACTATTATTTATTTGTTTGTTTAAATTTACCAATGGAGCTAATATTTGAAGACTTGTTCTTCCAAACTATTAGTAACACAGAAAGTACAACAGTATTAACAATGTAATAATGAAATATGAAAAGATAAAAAAGGGATATTTAATTTATTAGTTTATTTTATTTATACCATGGGTCAAAATGGATTAGTGTCAAAAATGAAAGGTTTTCGGGAGAAGTCCAAAAAAAAAAAAATTTCTCACGAGCTGTCACCTGACACTTTAATCAAAGTTAAACAAAAGATGAAACCCAGAAGCAGTACTTCTGTGGCAGGTGGCAATTCCATAAAAAGGTGCAACAATCCTTGCTTCAAAACTAATTAAGAAGTTTTGTTTTTTTAAGTAAATGGTCTATTGAATTTGTTGTTATGGGTGATAACTTGTGACTATTCCATCTTGTAAAATAAATTTTAATATAAATTGAATATAATTTTGACCACAAATAGAATCCAAATGACCAGAAATTTTTCGGCATTAGTTTACTTAAGGAACAAGATCTGTCTTGAGGAGAAACAAAAATGGACCATCCTAGTATGGAGTTCATGATTCAAAGTTTAAGGAAGAGTGTTAGAAATGGGATTGAAATCATTCTGTTAGTACCAAATATCTGTTAATCAGCAAAGATGGTGATTTTTAGCTAAGAATGTATACATAACATATTGGATGGACTGTGTGGCTTTGAAAGCAGCACATATTTCCAATGGAAGTGTATAAAATCATTTAGTGGCAAGTATTGGTTGATTTGCCCTGGAAGCTTTTTCTACAGATATTTTTGTTCAAAAGTTGATGAAGCTAATAAAATTCATTTGTTTCATTCAGTATTACTGAGATGTGCAAATTTAGCCTTAAAACTCTTGTGCTTAGGTTTTTCTATGCACTATCATTTATTTTCATAGTTATCCTACAAATTTTTATTATATAAAACAATGTCACTTCTTCCCATTAGTCATGATAAATAATTACTAGAAATGGTTTCAATGCATATTTTGTTATAAATGTGAGGAGAATATAACAGGCCAAGACTATTTTCAGTTGTTTGCAAAGCAGCCTTGATGCCACATTTCCTTTGCCGAGCCCATGAGATGCAAAAGAACGGCCAATTGGCATTTTAAAGTGTACTTCGAGTATACTGGAAAATTAAAACAAGCAGCAGTGAATGTTTTAGAAATGGAATTCTACAAGAATGAAGAAAACTAATAGGGTATTTACTGAAAACTGAAGATATACAGTTCCTTTGTCTTGTTAGTATCTTAAACATGTAATATTTTAACAAAATGTGCTTTTAGTTGCTTTTTTAATTTTTATTTATTTATTTTATTCTTGTTTAAGCCAGATATCTTTTAAGGATGCAAGACAAATGCGGGTTCCACCAACCATGGGCAAATTTAGCTTGAGGGATGTCAAACTAATGCTTTATCAGTTTTTGCTGTATTATCAATCACAAGGACATCAAAATGATGGTTCGTTAACTATGACGACTCGTTACATAAATTTGTGAAGGTTGGCAACAGTAACGTTTGCTGCATCTCTGTTCATTGGCTGAGATTGTGGCCTCAAAAACACAACATAAGCTCTATGTGCATGTTTAAACAATGCCACATCCCTCAGTAACCACTGTCGCCAAGTACCTAAGCATGGGACTGGACCTCTGACTACTCAAGAGCACAGTTGAATCCCTGCAACCCGGGAGAACAAGCTCGTGGATTTTTTCCATTAGGGTGATACCTATTTTATAACCCCCCCCCCCCTGCCTGCTCGGGGTTGAGTCAGGAACACGTCCTTCCCTCATCCCTTCCAAACAGGGACCGAAGTGGATACGCCACTTACGCATGTCAGGCCAATAGGGGAAAACCCTACTGGGGGAGACTGTCAACGACCTCGGTGGGGGCGACAGTACCTAGCTACTGTCTACCAGCTCTCCCTCATGGCTGGTGCCGGAGAACATCAGGGCGTCTCACAACCCTGCCTGGGTGGATAAACTAGCCAAGCATACCCAATCACCCATGGGTATTGGGAACCACTGCCCCGCCGAGTCCAACCCAATATGAACAACTCCCTTACGGGAGGGGCTCAAATGTTCGGCCCGGTGTTCTTCTAGTAACGTTAGAAGTACCACGAGTGCTAAGGATCTGCAGTGCCCGCACCACGGCAGCTGAAAGGGGTCGCCCCCCCCGCTAAGGGGACTGTCACCAAGTACAGACTGCCGTCTCCCTGTCTTGAACAACATTCTCAATCGACTGTTGTCAAATGTAAAACTCAGGAACAGAAGCTGTCCAACGTGCCACAGTATTGGTAATTAATAAACTTTACTTGCATTCCAAGCCATCTGAATATACTGCATACTTTGGCATTATGCCCACCGGGTGACAAAATGGGCACAAAGCCAGGAAAATTTGCAGTCACATAAAACTCTTGGATCACTTTCTCCACGTGTCTGCATACCGTGGATTTTGAAACTCTGTTGCTGTCACCATTAACAGTATGGAATGATCCTTGTAGAAATATCGAGTGTTACCAATAACTGTTGAATTGGTAAAAGTGACTGATTTTTGTTTATAGGGTATTCCAGTCTCAGTTAAATTTCTTCCAATATTTTCAATATTACCTGTTTTGATACTCTGTAGCGATTACAAATTTTATACCATTCATTTTGTAGAAATGGTTATTTCTGTCTTGAATAACATGTTTTGGACCCTTATTTTCAATAAGTTCCTTGAGAAATATTTTGGTATCAAAAATATCATTGTTCAATTACTGGAATGAAAGTGAATGCAATGCTGTTTCTCAAGAGCTTGAGTATGTACATAACCTTTAAACTAAAATTGATGGACCGTCAGTGATTTGAAGTAAGGAATGTGATGCCTAAAATTGACTGGAACTTCAGCTGTCGAAAGGATGATGCACATTGGTGAAATGAAACTTCCTCTTTTGACAAGCCGTCAACAATTATATCTTCAAATGCCTTGACGACGGTTGGTGAAACCCGGCAAAAGATTTTCAAATAATTCTCCCCACCCAAATAATTCTGTACAAGAAAGATATTTTATTATTTTTTGTTTTCTCAAAAATGACTAATTATTTTGATTAAAATATCAGATATAAGATATTGACATTAATAAAATGTATATCTTGAAGTTTCTGTAAATAGTCTGAATTCTTCTTTCCTATTGACTTGTCTATAACTCGGAAACCATTGAAGATATATATAATAAGTAGGAAAAAGTGTAGAGGTCGTAAAGTGTGCAATTGATTCAATTTTAAGTTTTTTCATCTGATTAACCATTTGTAATATATTTTGCTGCTGTTTGAATTTTCCAGTTTTTTAATCAAAATGCCTTGAAATGTTATTAAGTAATTCTTTTGTTTTTCTTGAGCTCATGCACAGAGTATGTAAAGGTTTGCACATGTAAACTTACTCTTTTTAACAGTTGACTATTGCCCCAACCTCCTGTGTGTGCCTGTTTACCTAAAACAATATTGGTATTGAAACCATTTCTGGCAAATATTCTTCAGCATTAACAAGAAGTTGATATAAAAATAAGATTTTGTATGAATTATTTGTAGGACAGCTATGGTATGAATGATAGTTAAAGAAGGCCATGTGATCAGATTTTTATACATGTTAAGAACTTACAATTTGCAGCTGGTGAAAGTGGTAGCCATCAGTTATGTTACAGTACAATGGCTCATACATTTTATTGTACTTGTTCCTCATATCCACTTTAAAACAAGACAGGCAGCTAGGATTACCAAATATCTTGATAATTGTTCAAGATCTGGTGGATCTTGTCTAATGGTTCCCTATTACAAAGTATCCAGCTTGCAAGGGGCATTGCCACACTGATGTTGCAGACTGAGCTGTGATTTTTTATAGTGAAAATACTTTGAACACAAAAGAATCTGTCTTGACTTTCTCTCGCATAGAGTCCCTATTTGTTAGGAAAAAAATGTTAAAATTTTTCAGTTTACAACTAGGTCTGTCTTCTGCTCAATGATCAGCTGCCTGGTACTATGTCAGATGCTACAGTAAATGTATGCAAGGTTATCACAAGGGAAATTAAGGTCATATTTCTCAGGAATCAGAATATTGAATTCGGAACTGACAAGTGAAATGCATAATACACATTCATTAAAAACATAATATTAGCATGTTTAAACAGTTTTCATATGAGAACTTATGTACAATTTGAACATAAGAAACCTTATTACAAATATTTTTCATATTGCTCCAAACTTTAACAAATAGTTATTTCAAATATAGTTTATATAAAAAAAATCTGATGTGTTACACTCACATGACTTTCTCTACTCTTATACAATCTATTTTTACAAACGCCTATTCTCCATATGCTTTATGTTAATCGAGATATCGAGATGTCAATCTTATTGCTAATTTTCTTGTAGATGCAAGGGGAATATGGTAGCTTTTAAGCGATGGTCAAATATTTTAACGCTGGTTGCTATGCGGCGCATTCCTTTCTCTTTGCAAGTCCAGTACATTAAAAAATGAATAACGAATTTGAGAAAAAGTATAAGTATTGGAAAATTTAAGGGAATAACAAGCAATATCTCGAAAACGGTTCACTCAACAAAAGAAATGTATATGACATAAGTTGTGTATTTTAACAAGATCTACATTTTTTGTGTAGTAAAATTTTGTCTATCTCTTATGGTTTACCATTTATGCAAAAGTCGTTCACAATGAAGAATACTTTTGGAGACATTCCCAGAAAATTCAAGATATACATTTTATTTCTCATGACATTATCTTAAACATATGATATTTTAATCAAAATCGTTAGAGCCATTTTTGAGAAAATTAAAATTTTCGAAAAATGTTCCATGTAAAGGGTAGTCTGGGGTGGGGGGATTTTCTTGAAAACCTTCGTGTCGCATCTCTGGAAGATACTGAACCTAAATACCAAGTTTGGTGTTTATCCGACTGTTCGTTTGTGAGTTATGCTGTTCACAGACACACACACACACAGACACACACACAGACACACACACACACACACACAGACACACACACGGACATGTTTCCAAAAATGCTTTTTTTGGATTCAGGAGGTCTCAAAACATGTATTTCCGGTGAAATCTCGGTATCGAATTTTTGGGTGGAATGCAATACTTCCCCTACTTACTATACGTAGTAGAGAAAGTAAAAATCTCAACACATCTTTATAATACGTTCTTATAAAGAAATTGAGTATTATTGAATTGGCGTAAACATACATACACATTCAGGCGTTCCAGCAGTTGGATTATTCATAATTAATGCATTTATTCCCCAATAAATGTTTAGGGAGAATTAACACAGACCACGCTGCATGGAGATATAGAACTAATGGAAAGAAAATACTGTATATCTTCATCAATGTATCAACACAACTGCGACGGGATAATAAACTTTGCCCTGCAGCGAGGCTACAAGTAGGTGCGCACAAGACCACACTAAAGATAACTTAAAACCAAGATTTCAGGTAGCAAAGAGAAAATCAGCTATGTTTAATTTTTTTTCCCAGTGATGGGTGCCTCCGAGAAGAAAGAAAAAAAAAATCTGATGTGTTACACTCACATGACTTTCTCTACTCTTGTACAAACTATTTTTACAAACGCTTAATCTCCATATGCTTCATGTTAATCGAGATATCGAGATGTCAATCTTATTGATAATTTTCTTGTAGATGCAAGGGGAATATGGTAAGTTTTAAGCGATAGTCAAATATTTTAACCCTGGTTGCTATGTGGCGCATTCCATTCTCTTTGCATGTCCATGACATAAAAAAATGAATAACGAATTTGAGAAAAAGTATAAGTATTGGAAAATTTAAGGTAATAACAAGCAATATCTCGCAAACGGTTCACTCAACAAAAGAAATGTATATGACATAAATTGTGTATTTTAACGCGATCTACATTTTTCGTGTAGTAAACTTTTGTCTATCTCTTATGGTTTACCAGTTATGAAAAAGTCATTCATAATAAAGAACACTTTTGGAGAAATTGCCAGAAAATTCGAGATATACATTTTATTTGTCATGACAATATCTTAAACATATGATAGTTTAATCAAAATCGTTAGAGCCGTTTTTGAGAAAATTAAAATTTTCGAAAAATGTTCATGTAAAGGGTAGTCTGGGGTGGGGGGATTTTCTTGAAAACCTTCGTGTCGCATCTCTGGAAGATACTGAACCTAAATACCAAGTTTGGTGTTTATCCCACTGTTCGTTTCTGAGTTATGCTGTTCACAGACACACAGACAGACACACACACGGACATGTTTCCAAAAATGCTCTTTTTGGATTCAGGGGGTCTCAAAACATATATTTCCGGTGAAATCTCGGTATCGAATTTTTGGGTGGAATACAATACTTCCCCTACTTACTATACGTAGTAGAGAAAGTAAAAATGAAGAGAGAAAACTTTCATTTTGTAAGTTCTCTCGTTTAATACTCTTTAAACATCGATATATGCAAGGAATTATATATTATTAATGAATTATTCTAATTTGTAAATAATGTTTTTTTCTGGTTAAACTTGGACCTATGGGAGAGAAAGCCAAGACACGGGTATTTTTATTTTGATATACTTTCACTAAAAAAAACCAGGATGACCTGTAACATCAATGTGACAATAGCCGCTTGTTAGACTCTTCTACTATCTAGTTTAAACTGACCAAAAATATCTTAGGCACACTGAAAGTGGTTTTGGAAGCACCTTTACTGAGTATTTGAATATTTATTTACACCTGTAATACAATTTCATTAATATCCAAGCACAAACAAAACTACAATTATAAGTGAAGTGCTTCACCTAAACTTGTATATTTGTGGGGTTGCTTTTGTAGCACTATGTCACTTACACTAGCCATGTTTCCATTTTTCAACCTCGGAGGTCTGACTCCGTTGCTGGTTGTAGTTGAATGCAGCCTCCTCTCTGGCATCGGAACGATGAACTTCAGGATTTCAGGATGGTCTTTGGCTTCCATTTTAAAATGTTTTCCCACAAGAAGATAAAGCAAAAGAGAGCCATAAAAAAAATAAGCACTCTCCCACAAAAATAATAACACATTCAGGAGGTTCATTTACCACCCAAAAGCATTTAGAAAATTTAAAAACATTTTAGAGAGCAAGATATCTTTGCTCCCATAAACACATGGGAGCATGCTAAAGCATGCTAAATTCGAAAACAAAAGATGAGATTCCACCAGACAATAGATCTGGAGTATACCAAATCAACTGTATGGATTGTGAAAAGTTTCACATAGGAAAAACCAAAAGAATCCTAAAAAGCAGAACCAAAGAACACTTCAGGAATGTTAAGTTAAAACAAGAAGACACGTCAACAATAGCATTTCAATTTTGGAATGAAAACCATAACATCTGAAACTACTAAAAAGCAAGATAGGCCACAATTAATTCACAATGAGGGAAAAAATTTTAATATGAAGCACAAAGAAGTTCTGATCAATTTTGAAAAGCTGCCAATTGATATCTTAGTGAAAAAGTTTATTATTGTACTGCCAAAGAGAAAGCTGCATTCAACTACAACCAGCAAAAGGCAGTCAGATCCCAACGTTGAATATGGAAGCAATGGCTCCAGAAACTACTCCCTTAAAGTGTAAGTAACACAGTGTTATAGAACCAACTACACAAATATACAAGTATAATTTGGATGTCACTATTACTAAATTCCTCCCCATGGGGGGGGGATTCTGGTCCCTTCAGCTGCCATGGTGCAGTGCTGCAGATCCCGAGCCATCGTGGTACTTCTGACATTACTAGAAGTATCCCAGGCCAAACGTTTGAGCCCCACCTGTAAGGGTGTTTGGATTGGGTTGGACTCGGCAGGGCAGTGGTTCCCGATACTCTTGGGAGATTGGGGACGTCTGGGCGGTTTTCCATCCAGGCGGGGCAGTGAGACACCTCAATGTCCTCTGGTACTGCCCTGGATAGCCATTAGACAGTTGCTAGATTGCTGTTGGCCCCACCGAGGTTCTTGGTAGTCTTCCCATTTGGGGTTGATGTGCGTAAGTGGTGTAACCACTTCCGTCGCTGTATGGTAGGAGACGAGGGGAGTTAGATGTCCTGTTCCAGTTTCAGCCATGCAGAGGGGGGCAGATTATGAAATAGGTGCTGTCCTAATGGAAAAGCCCCACCAACTTACTCCTGGGGTCCGAGGATAAAGCTGAGTGGCCAGCCCAGATCCTGTTAGTATTAGTACATTCCTCTAAACATCAATTCATTGCTTAACCTAAGTTTATGATCTAACAAATCTTACATCCATCTATCCAAGGCTTCCTTACGCAGCCCCAGGGTTATCTGTATAATGAAGCCCCCCACTCTTTGCATTCCACTATTAACACTATTTTATCATTTATATCTCAATTCTCTCATCTTTCTTAACTGCTCTGATCCAATTCTCTCTTACTTACCCAAATTTTCTCCCATTGTTTTTTTCCCATTCATATCAATCAGCATTTTAAACACTGTAATTTCCATACTGAGTAAGGATAAAGGGTGATTGCATGCATATTTTACTGTCTACAGCAGCACAGGAACAAAATTATTCTCTAAATGTGATAACAGTATTATTTTATAACCCTGCACTATTCAGCACATACGAAATTTGAACTGATTGCCAATTCTGGTTGCTACACAACTTTTAATGTACCAGAAATCCTTAGTTTGCAAACAGTTTCATGGAAGATAACTGCTTTAAATAGAAACCACACTTTTATAAAGTATTTCTTTGTGTTTAAAATTAAAAGATAAATTAGGAAATCACCTGCAAATCATAGTGCTACAATTAGTTTATTTCAGTAGAGAAATGCCCAGCTGACAGAAAAAAATATATTTGATTTCTTTTGTTAACAGGTCAGTGCATCTGAGAATAGATGCAGTTTTTATTGTCTCTGCTACTTACCTATAGTAAATAGAGGAAGTATTGCATTCCACCCAACAATTTGATACAGAGCTTTCTCTGAAAATACACATTTTGAGATCCCCTAAATCCAATAAAAGCATTTTAGAAAAAGGTCTGCAAGTGCGCACGTGTGTGTGTGCATGCATGCATGCATGCATGTAAATGTGTTTTTCATTTTTTTTCCTCAAAAATGGCTCTAATAGTTTTTTATTAAAATACTCTATGTTTAAGATATTTATATGACAGTTAAAATGTATATTTTGAATTTTGTGCTAGAAGTCTGTGAAGCCCTCTTCTGTCTGAATGACTTTTGTATAACTGGTAAACTGTAAGAGGCAAGACAAAATCTTACTACAAAAAATATAGATCTTGTTAAAGCACACAATTTAAGTCAAATTATTTGTGGCATTAATCATTTCCAAGATATTCTTTTTTTGTTATTGGTTTCAATTTTCAGAAACTTAGGTTTTTTCAAGTGGTCATTGGTTTTTTCTTGCTGTCATGCAAAGAGCATGGAATTTCAAAGCCATCACATAATGAACTGCTTTCTAAAAGTCGGACAATCACTTTAGCATACTCTATCCTTATACCTAGAACAGAATGTGTAATGAAAGTTTATCTCAATTAATAAGAAGTAGTCAGAAGAATAAGCTTTTGTACGAATAGGAAAGGTAGAATCAGTTGACTGAAAAATTCAATGCCATAGCTGGCATAGCATTGAATTTTTCAGTCGTCTGATTCTACCTTTCCAACCCTGTCCAACACACTGCTTGTGTGGAAGAACAATTAATTGACCTGAGAATTAGAGAATTTAATGGCATGCCAAAATTTTGCCATGGTAGCTCAGTGGTTAGAGCAACCGGATGGAGACCGGGTGATCCATGGTTCAAATCCCGGTTATTGCATTGAATTTTCCAACCCTATCTGACACACGGCTTGTGTGGAAGAAAATTAATTTTGTAAGAATAGTTTGCAGAAGAGTGATATGAGAAAATCCTGTGAATGTAACACATCCAGTTTTTATTTCTTCTGTCTGGTAAACTGTTAACTCCTTTGAAATATCACACACAGCATGTCCAAAAATTTGTGCTCTAACTCCCAAAATGTTTTCCACAAGCAAGTCTGAGGTGCAGATAAGAAATAACGCACTACAGCTGTTAACTCCTTTGAAATATCACGCACAGTATATCCAAAAATTTGTGCTCTAACTCTCAAAATGTTTTCTGCAAGCAAATCTGAGGTATGGATAAGAAATAATGCACTTCAGCAGATACTAATAATTTTATAGCAAAAAAGTTAATGAAAATGATATCAACTATGCCACTTATCTGTCACCAAGAAGGGACCAATAATTGATTTGTACACAGTCATGATGTATGTGTCATCTCAATGTAATTATGACAAATATCTTGATGTTTTACATAGCTCTTTGCTTTATGAGGTCAGATATCTCCTTTCTATACCCAATGGTGAAAAATTGTCTTCAGGATAAATTATCATGCAGCCCTGATGAAACAAATGTTACAGCAGCGCCAGGAAATAGTGATGCATAGTGTGCTTTCAGAAGTGGTTCCAAGGGACAATGCATATTTTGTTATTGCTGTTACTGCATTTATGTACTGGACCTAAGTAAAAATAATTTAGGAAAACGAATAACAAATTATTTGACACTGAGGAATGCTCGGGCAGTGTTTTTAGATGACTTACCTTATATGGATTCAATATTCAATACAATTGGTGTCATCCTCCGTGGTGTAGTGGTTACCATGCTAGCCTCTAGTTCCCAAGGTCGCGGGTTCAAACCCGGTGGAGGGCAACGCATTTTTTTGGGTGTAAAAATCCTTAGCATGGCTTACATCGGAAGGGAAGTAAAGCCGGTGGTCCTGAGTCATAGATTTACGGCACGTAAAAGAGCCTCAAGCCTGATAAAGAGGCCTCTGAGCAAAATTACCAGTCTTTCACGCCTAATATAGAATGAGACACTAAAGACCACAGCAATTAAAGAGCATCCATAAATAAAAAACTCATTAAAAAAATACAATACCTACAGGGTGGGAGATCCAGGATACACCTTAAGTGCCAACTTTAAATTTGTCTCATGGTGGGAGGTCAAAAATGTGGACATACTGATTCTCAAACATTGTAGAAGTCACTTAATTATTGAAAAGTAGTAGCTGTTAGTCTTGACAACCAGCATAAACAGTCAGGAGAGCAGTGTTCAGACCATAACCACATGCCCTCTGCCATCGATGTTCTGTACGGTTGGAGGTGGAGGATGCAGCAGCCAAGTGACAATCCACATTAGGTTGCTGCACCGTTGGGAAGAGAAACAGTGTTTTATACATGTTAATTATTTATAATTTCTCTTTCGTCTGCAAAAAGGTATGCAGTTGCTTCAAATCCCAGATTCACCCCACAGATTGATTAGTATGTTTGTGTTTCTGTATAGAAGAGCATAGTTAAAAGCAATAATCCACCACAAGAAAGGGACAAAAGTATATGCATACTTGCCAACTTTTAGGCTTTTTATGACTTCGTGATTTTTACAGCTTTGTGGGCAGATTCAAAGTGTTACAGATTTTCACCATGGGCATGTCAAAGCAAATTCCATTGCATTATAATTTGTAACTTAAGATTACAGAGTGAATGTACCATGCTAATTGGTATACAGTGCTATGATAAGCCAGAGCTTATTTATGTGTCTTATCTTTCATCATGCTCTTGGTCCCGCTTCACTGGGTTGCAACAAAATGCATAGCATGCAGATTTAAAATTTGATTGCACCATTAGTGACCTACTAACTGACAGTAAATGGGTGTGAACATTCAGTAATGGATGATGTGAATTGTAAAGTCAGCTCCCTCACATAAATTATTTATCTTATGCACATTCTAAAGCTGTGGGATATAAGTTCCCCATGTTTTAGGACAGCTTTTGTTTATAGTTCATGTTATGAAATGTAAACCTGTACATATATAGGAAGTGGTGTTTTTTGCTTTAATACATACTTATTGTGGTACCAGGAAGAAGCAGTACTACCAGTTCTTCAAGGGTACTTATAAAAATGGAATGCCCATGTAATTTACGTGTAGTTTTTGTACATTTAGTGATTGAACATTAAACACATTCTACAGAGAGAGCCAAAAGACTACGAACCGGCTGCATGGTGTTTTTCCTGTCCGCGTCCTCAGCACTTGCTGCCGTCTGCTGCTATCATAGAAAGGTGCGGGTGAAACCATACAACATTTTTAAAACTACTTTTAAAGGCTTTACTTACCAACTTTATGAAAGGAGATGCTGAAACTGGCCACCGTCATCCATACAATTTTTGGCACCTCTTTTGGAAACTATCCATCACTCACCGTAGTTCACGTTGAGAAATGCTGGCAATTTCCTGGCGGATATTTCGTTTTAATTCTTCTAGAGTGTGTGGGTTTGTCTTGTACATTTTATGTTTTAAGTTGCTCCAGAGATAGAATTTGCAGGGGTTTAGGTGGGGACCAAGGGGGCCGCAAATCTCTACTAATAATTCTGTCCTCAAACACACTTTCAATTGTTCTCATCGAAATATTGGCCATATGAGCTGTTGCAGAGTCTTGTTGAAAAAAGGCAAAATCACGCTCCCTGTCTGTTAATTCTTTAAAAATGGGGCAAAATTGCATTCACGTATGCACGGGCTTCAACTATTGACTCGAAAAAAATTGGCCCTATAACTCTTTCGCTCTTTTAGATTTCTTAGCCTGAACACTTCTGTGGCCTGAAATTTATTGTAAAGTTCATGAATTGTTATACGGCCTGGAACTTTTACACCTGGAAATCTTTCTGCAAATCATACTTTCACTTGGCAAGTTGACTGAGTTAAAACATACGAATCATAAATAAATACATGCTGTGCAGTAGAAAACACATACTGAGCTATATACTTTGTGACTAAGTACAGGACAAAATAATAAATAACTCGTAATAACTGCACTACATCACATCACCGTCAACTCAATATTGCACTTCACACTGCAGAGCAACCTTGTCAACATCGTGACCTTGTTTATAGCAGCAGTATGTTATCATATTTCCACATGTCCAGTGGAAAAACACCGCACAGCTGGTAATATTGTTCATGAAGTACCCCTTTATAATGAAAAAATTGGTGTATGGTGTGCCAAGAGCGGAGAAAGAGTTATAGGGCCAATTTTTTTCGAGTCAACAGTTGATGCCCGTATATATGTGAATACAATTTGTACCCTGTTTTTAGAGAATTAACAGACATGGAGCGTGATTTTGCCTTTTTTCAACAAGACTCTGCAACAGCTTATATGGGCAATATTTCGATGAGAGCAATTGAAAGTGCATTTGAGGACAGAATTATTAGTAGAGATTTGTGGCTCCCTTGGTCCTCTGACCTAAACCCCTGCGATTTCTATCTCTGGGGTAACTTAAAACAAAGTGTACAAGACAAACTTAGACACCCTGGAAGAATTAAAACAAAATATCTGCCAGGAAATTGCCAGCATTTCTGAATGTGAGCTACGGCGAGTGATGGATAGTTTCCTAAAGAGGTGCCAAAAATGTATGGACGACGACGGTGGCCAGTTTCAGCATCTGCTTTCATAAAGGTGGTAAGTAAAGCCTTTAAAAGTAGTTTTTAAAATGCTGTATGGTTTCATCTGTGCCTTTCTATGATAACAACAGATGACAATGAGCGCCGAGGATGTGGACAGGAAAAACACTGCGTAGCCGGTTTGTAGTCTTTTGGCTCACTCTGTATATTTCATGTCATTGCAAAATTGTTGTGCTTTGCTGAACAAGGGAAAGTTTTATGGGTTTCATTTTCAGGAAGTTGGCAAGTAAGCATATGTTTTTAATACCATTGTTTTACTGGTCATGAAAGTCATAAAAAAAGTCAAGGAAGAAATTGAGTAGGACATTGTGCAATAATCTTTTTTTTTTTTTTCACTGGCACTTGAATACAAACCAATTGAATTCCTGCAATGTAACACATTTTAGGACCAAACACACACCAGTTTTGCCTAAATTTATGTCACATGGAATTCTACATTTGTAAAACTAAAAGAAAACCTGATGTCTGAAGTCAAGGGTATTTATGAAGCAAAAGTGGTTGATGAATTCTATATGTTAAAGCAAAAATAAATTTGAGTTTTGCTGTACCTGAGCATTTCTAGCAGAATTCACATTAACAATATAATTAAATTTCATGTGATTTTATTTCAAAGCAAAACTTTCAGTGTGCTCTGTGAGTATATGTCTTCAAATACAGCAAATATTAAATAAAATGAAAAACGTGGTTCAGTATCTCTGAATCTCACAATTATTAAATTTTGTTTAATATCCACCTGTTCTTATGATTTAATAATGTTATGTTACATTTATATCGTTTAATCCTGTCAGTATTGTTACGTTTTGTGGTATACCATCTATTTCACAATATGTAAAGTTTGCTTCAACATTATTGTAATTGGCACTTTTTAATTGTGAACGTTTTCAAGTTCTCTTTCCTTTTATATATGGATTTTGGGTTTTCTCACTTGGACATCTGATAATAAAGTCATTTTTACTTTCTCTACTACGTATAGTAAGTAGGGGAAGTATTATATTCCACCCAAAAATTTGATACCGAGATTTCACTGGAAATACATGTTTTGAGACCCCCTGAATCCAAAAAAAGCTTTTTTAGAAACGTGCGCATGTGTGTGTGCGTGCGTGCGTGTGGGTGTGCGTGTGTGCGCGTGCGTTCGTGCGTGTGTGTGTGAACATTTTGATTAAAATATCATATGTTTAAGATATTTTCATGACAAATGAAATGTATATATCGAATTTTCTGGGAATGTCTCCAAAAGTATTATTCATTGTGAACGACTTTTGCATAACTGGTAAACCATAAGAGATAGACAACATTTTACTACACAAAAAATGTAGATTGCGTTAAAATACACAATTTATGTCATATACATGTTTTTTGTTGAGTGAACCATTTTCGAGATATTGCTTGTTATTCCCTTAAATTTTCCAATACTTATACTTTTTCTCAAATTCGTTATTCATTTTTTTTTATGTCCTGGACATGCAAAGAGAATGGAATGCTCCACATAGCAACCAACGCTTAAAAGATTTGACTATCGCTTATAACCTACCATATTCCCCTTGCATCTACAAGAAAATTAGCAATAAGATTGACATCTCGATAAACATGAAGCATATGGAGAATAAACGTTTGTAAAAATAGTTTGTACAAGAGTAGAGAAAGTCATGTGAGTGTAGCACATCAGAATTTTTTTTGTAGTGTTTAACACTTGTTTTTTCTGCATACAGCACCACAGGCTGTGATACATGAGATGATAATCGAGAAAGCAAATTTGGGAAGTTTTAGGGTACCTCTACCATTTGCATTTATGGGGACTGAGGAAAATCTCGAAAAAGCCTCAGTCAGAGAGGACGGTCCTGCAAACCTTCCATTCAGGAGTCTGTGCCAACCACCTCAGCTACCCATGTTGTTATAGGCGTACTGATGTCCCATCATTCCTGATATCTGATCCCAAACTTCTTTAAATCTTTATGGAACCTTTCATCTTGCTAGAAAGAATATAAAATGAATGCAAAGTATTTACCTAGCTTTCAGACCATAGTGTAATTGATATATTGCTGGCAAATACATCTGAAAGCCTTGTAAGTACTTCATATTCATTTTATTCTATTATTGCCAGCTGCGAAAGCTTTATTTATACTTTAAGTGTTTGGGAAATTAGTCAGGGTGTGAATTTTAATGCTCATTTTGCAGCCAATTTTATTTGATACATTTAAAATTTGTCCATATATCTGGAGACTTCATTACCAAGAACTTTTGTATGATTTCCCATGCTACTGTCTCATTTTGTGTCTATTGCAGATACAGATGTACTATCAAACATGAATTTTCTGAAACTGGGATCATTGAGTATTTCTTCTTTCTATTTTGTTTCTGAGAGTAGGTAATTTGTCACAATTATAGTGAAACCAGCTACCATCTTTGTTTAAAGCCTTGATATTCTGTTTCATTAACCCTTGTTTGACATGAAGAGGTGACAGTATCATTTGAGGACTGAAGTGACATGTATACAATACACCTGGAACCAGCAGCCAAGGGCTCTTATGAGTACGATAGTGGTCGCATATCCTGCTGTCCACTCATAAATAAAACAAAGATATCTAGTGCAACTAAATTGTTAATGCACAGTAACACTAAGGTAAAGATACATATGACTAATAATATTACACTGAGTTAGGTTTAAATACACTAAACATCATTAAAACTTTAAAAAAAAAAACACATATCACCCATGGGGTAACAGGAAACTCAAAGATTTTCAATGAGTTCAGCATCATACAAGCACCATGCAGTAGATTCTCCATTAAGAACATGCTGAAATGAAAACAAATAAATTTCTCTGGAAAATACATAACAGTCGTTTTATGGCCTAGTCCGGATTGCCTGCATTACGTACTAGTTCCTGAACAGTAGTCACTCTGTAAGCTTTCAGTTTTAAAAATTCAGTACCTCTATGAACAGAATTTTTTAAATATCCACTTGACTTCTATAGACTTCTTTGCTTTTTAATTTGTTTGAAGATTTTTTTGGAAAAAAAAAAAGTCATATTAGGTCCCCGAAACAATTTTAGCATACAAAAAAATCTGATGTGTTACACTCACATGACTTTCTCTACTCTTGTACAATCTAATTTTACAAACGCCTATTCTCCATATGCTTCATGTTAATCGAGATATCGAGATGTCAATCTTATTGGTAATTTTCTTGTAGATGCAAGGGGAATATGGTAGCTTTTAAGCGATAGTCAAATATTTTAACGCTGGTTGCTATGTGGCGCATCCCATTCTCTTTGCATGTCAGGACACAAAAAAATGAATAACGTATTTGAGAAAAAGTATAAGTATTGGAAAATTTAAGGAAATAACAAGCAATATCTCGAAAACGGTTCACTCAACAAAAGAAATGTATATGACATAAGTTGTGTATTTTAACGCGATCTACATTTTTTGTGTAGTAAAATTTTGTCTATCTCTTATGGTTTACCAGTTATGCAAAAGGCGTTCACAATGAAGAATACTTTTGGAGACATTCCCAGAAAATTTGAGATATACATTTCATTTCTCATGACATTATCTTAAACATATGATATTTTCATCAAAATTGTTAGAGCCATTTTTGAGAAAATTAAAATTTTCGAAAAATTTTCCATGTAAAGGGTAGTCTGGAGTGGGGGGATTTTCTTGAAAACCTTCGTGTCGCATCTCTGGAAGATACTGAACCTAAATACCAAGTTTGGTGCTTATCCGACTGTTCGTTTTTGAGTTATGCTGTTCACAGACACACACACACACACACACACACACACACACACACACACACACACACACACACACGGACATGTTTCCAAAAATGCTTTTTTTGGATTCAGGAGGTCTCAAAACATGTATTTCCGGTGAAATCTCGGTATCGAATTTTTGGGTGGAATGCAATACTTCCCCTACTTACTATACGTAGTAGAGAAAGTAAAAATACTGTGCACCAACCTAAAGGATGTATCCCAAATCCAGCATTTACAAAATAGACTGTGCATACTGCAAAAACAACTGTACACAGGAAAAACCAAGAGAAATGTGAAAACAAGACTGAAAGGAGAAGTTAACACAAACAAACAAATCTGTCATTGCTTACTACTTCTGGTCAACCAGTCATGAAATAGTACAAAATATAATGCTTGTAAAAACCCGCAAGATACGCAGCAGAATTAGACGTTTAGGAAAAAATCCTTATAACACAAGGACCAGTCACATCAAAGCCAACCCCCTCCAAAACTACAAGGAAAAATACTGCACCAATTGGAGAATGCTGATGATGAGGGAAACATTCCTCAAAACATGTCCATAAAATTACCTTTTAGTGATGTTTTAGTGTTACAAACTCCAACTTAAAAACAATTATCTAACTCGAAATGCATCAAAGTTTCTAATTTCTGTACACAAATCATACTAAGCAAAAGTTGGGAAGTTTGAACCAGATACGACTAGTATGAAGGAATAGCAAAAGTCCAAAATATGTCTAGCAACCTCTTCCTGGTCATGTATGATGGTGGCAGTACCATGTTTGTTACTTAAAAAATCAAGTCAAAGCTTAAATAGCAGGCATCTTGGTGGGGCCTAAATAGGAATTCCATAATTCTGTACTTGAAGAACAAGTAATTATAAAATTATAATAAAGGTACTCTTCTAGTACCTTTAACTAAGAGACAAACTTGTTGATGCAATAGCATCTGTCAAGTTCATTTCTTCCATATAAGTAGGGGCTGGTTGTATCTGGCAGAACCATGGATGTATAGAAGTCTTATACAATTTTGTTTGTTTTAGTGTTTAATTTCTACCACCATGACTTATAGAAAGAACCCTTACACACGATACATCTTACCTTGTGAATGTCACCTTCGCAAACGAGAAATAAAAGATCTGAAAATACACACTTATTTCAGGAGAAGCCATCACTATTGCAAGTTATGCATGATGCAGCAAAACAGTATTTCAACCGCATTTAAATTACTAAAAGTCCTTAGCACATGCAACAATGAATGAATCACCAACCATGTATATCTTATTACAGATGGTCCCTTTGTGTTTTAAAGTTTTAATATCTACAAAAACATAAAAATGAAACTGTTTGTTCAAAAAGTGGGGCAAATATTGGTCCCACCAAGCTTTTAGGTGGGATATGGGACAAAGGTCTTACATGCAGTACTGTCCCACCAAAATCAGGATATCTGTGATCCATAGACCTAAGACAATACCCTCCTCTTCCCTTGCAACTCCCTTACTAACATGAATAGTTTTAGTCTTCTAGAAGTTTACAGTAGTTCCAAACAACATGTTACTGTCCATCATGGAGACAAATGTAAATTCATTTTTGTTTAAAATTCTCTAAAGTTATACATAATATTAATGTATACATGGTCAATTCAAAACTGACCGATGTCTGAGAGATGGAGCTCGAATTGGTACTTCTGTGAGTGCTTGGGGCAGCCAGGCTTTGTTCACAAGACTGCATATATTCTTGTAGTAGTTATAATGGGGAACACTACTATAATCACAAAGGTCTTCGAACAAAACAATTCATATACAGGATTTCAAACAAATGTTTCAGTGTGTTTCAACACTGAATATTTGTAACCAAAACACACTTTATTGGTTTATAGTGTCGTATGCCTCACTTAATTATTATTCAACTTCAGAGGGGAGCTACTCGCTTGCGAGAGGGATCGTTAATCAAACAAAGAACTTTTAATTTACGAGGCAACGACGAAGGGACGCAGCTAAATTAAATCACAAAATAATTAATACACCAACACAATGCCTGGCTCAAGGGAGAGGAAAGGATTCTATTCTACCATAATTAAAAGTTAAAAGGCGTGGATGGCACACAATTTTTGGATGAAGTTAGTTACATACCTTTGCCCATTGCCTGCCGATGAGGACATCGTGTGTTGGCAGTTTTCCCGTCTGTCTTACCCGAAGCCTACTCACTGAATGTTTTAAGAAGCTACGCCAACTTGGCGTCAGTAACGCTATCCCTTCCAATGAGACTGTTTCCCCTCATTCGCCCCTACTCACGGACAAACTGCCGTGCTTCGGAGTCCAGAGAGCGTCTTAACATTATATCATCTGTGCACATGCCACAATAGTTATCAAGTAGGGTATGATTATAGCTCATTATGCAAATTTTTTTGATGCCATTATTACAGAACTGACTGCTACAAAAAATTAATATGCAGACAGGTGTCATCACTGCAGATATTTGTCTTCTATAAATGCTTTAGTAGTTCTGGAGTAAGTAGGTGGACATACGAGTGAACCAGTAATATTCCCGTAAGAGCACTCCTTTCTCTTCCATACAACCAAGATTTTTATTACTATATTATTTGTTAGCAATACAATTATAATTGTTCAGTAACAACAAGGCAAAAATTCATATCTGCAGGGTGATAGAAAAATTAAAAAAATAACATTTTTACATTCTAGGAATTCAGTGACATACAGAAAGCTAGTAATAAAAATTAATAAGGGGAAGAAACAGGTCCCAGCCCAGTTTTCCCTAGCTACTGTAATTTTTGGAAAAATAAATAATTTTATCTTAAATATGTGACAAACCTGCAAAGCATTATAAACATGCTTGAACTTTGAAAAAATTGGAAAGTACATTTTTTCTTTTAATTTCCTGCCTGTCAATTTTAATATTGAGAGTATATTAATTTGAATGCATTACCATACTACCGAGTCATTTAAGATAAGCCAAAAATTTACCCTTCATTTTTTTCTGAAGAAGTAATGTGTTTATAGCTGAAATTTTTACTCTGTAGTGTTTTATTTGCTCCTTAAATCACTGTATATCTTCTGTCTAGTGGATTTTTAAAAATATTTTAGCAACATTACTTAATCAGCAGTTAAAACATCAGCTGATTTACATTCTATAGAATTTCAATATTTGAATCCATAAAATGTGTATATCTGCATAACAATATCGACTTAGAAAACTTTATAACCAGGCATTCTGAGTTTTTAAAGCAATTGCTTTGAAGTTATCCACACTCAAACCATTAACACTATAAAGAATGCAAAACAGTAGTTGCCAGAGATCATTGAGAGGCAGGTAAAAAGCAGTCTGAGTGGTGTCTGCAAATGCCAAAAGACTGTACAAGGAATATGGGGCAGTTTGCTACCTGCAACGTCCCCGCTTAGTAACAGTTCAACTTTATTTCCTTCCATCTTGGCTTTAATGCTTAGAAATTTTTATGCATGTTCATAACTCTTATAAAGGTAGAATCAGACTGAAAAATTCAATGCCATAGCCGGTATTTGAACCACGCCTCTTTGTGTTACTGTGCCACTGCTCTAACCAACTGAGCTGTCACTCAAACATGCTGACATGGCATTAAATTCTCCAACTGGTCCATTTTTTGTTTTTTTCGGTAAACCACAAGGTGTTTTCGAATTTATTTTGAGAAAATATATCCCAATGGTTTAAATCCCAGCTATGGCATTGAATTTTTACAGTCTGATTTTACTTTTCTAGCTTTAGCCTACACACATGTGTGGAAGAACAATTAACAATGCTTAACTTACGTATAACAAAAATGAGATTTTCATTGTATCTGTTATGATGCCCACATGATATTAAAGGTCTAATCCTTCAAGGATCTTGGCAAAGTAAACAAAACCAAAATGTTGTAGTTTCAGTGTGCCTGATTTAGAAGCAATATTTTGTTGCTCTCCTGAAAAGTTTGCTCAAATGGAGTCAGCACCATTTTATCACTAAGCTGATGATATGTGGAAAGTATGTATAGTGCTTTGTCCTCTTTAACGATGGAAATGCCAAGAATTAATCAGCCTACACGTTATTCAGCTTTTAAATTATTTAAAAACATAACTCAATAGAATCAGACAATACTAGTTAGGCATGTGAGGAGTACTGGTATAAATGAATTCAATTATGTAGTTCTGGAATGGCATACAGCCCAGATTTTATATTCCATTCTAATGATTCTGCTCTGTGGAAAAATTGGGATATATGGATCATGCTGTTCATTTTGTATGAGGTTGCTTTCATTCCAATTTTACTGTTAATCCTTTTAGAAACTTGTGTCTTTGTCATATCTATAGAGATGTTTCATATGTCACTGCTTTCTACCTTACTTCGTTGGACCATCTTCCTTCACATAACTTCCTCTGATTTTGACTGACCTTTTCGTACAGACAGATGCCATCATTTGGGAGCCTAGTTATATATATATATGGTAACAAAGATTAACACCTTACATTAGTGCATCCATTAACCCTTGGCATCTTATTTAAATAACTAATGGCTATTATTTTGCTAACATATGCCTTTCTTTTTCTATTTCCTAAACTGGTTTATATACTCCTGTCACAGGCACCTTTAATGAAAACGATTTGAATAGTCTTGGTTGTTTGGGAGATATGATATGGACTAGCCATACATTCAAAGCTGAATCATGCAGCAACCAGTCAAATGTGCCGTGTCAAAGGATGGGGAGGGCCCACGTAAAATAACCAATGTGGGCGCACATGGATAATGATGGGGTTACATTTGACTACAGTTGCATGATTTTGCTTTTTGTTCTAAGAAAACATAATAGTGTTGAAATAAATCAGTATATTTATGATATAAAATAGCCACAAATACTCTTATTTTATTGTTAAGGACCAGTATAATATGAAAATAACAAAAAAAAACACATTGACTAGACCATCATGCAATTTAAATACCATTACTAACTTATGTGAATGCAGTTTGTCATATAATGTGAATGGATAAATACAATATTCTTGGTTATTATACAATTCAAAGAACTCCATGTCATGAATCTGAACTAATAACACCAATGTTCAATCACTTATTCCATTTATTTTTTACTCAATACAGATATTCCGCTGAATTCCTTATTTGCAATATATCCCCTAGCTTTATTATTACCGCAGATCTTAGCCAAACTGATTTTTCTAATGAGCCGACTCCTGTAGTCCTTTGTACTTTTATCTTTAATTTCCATATTCCTAATCTAAACCATGCTAACCCCTCACTTTCTTTCTTATTATATCTGTTAATATAACCCTCAATCATACCATTCTCTTTTGATTCTCAATTCTCAATATAACACAAGGAACTTTTTTCACATATGGCAACAAAGAAATTTTGCCTTTCTTATATCCTCAAATTAAGTTCTAATCATTTTGCAGAAATCCCTTGACAAGTTGCCTCTACTTAACCAATCCTCCCCCATTCCATTCTGTAGCAATTCGTAACCATTTTTCCCTACCCAACTCACTGCCCTTAAATTGGATTCCTAAAATTTTAAATATTCTTTCAAAATATGCCCATATGGAATCTGTTGCACTCCAAACCAGTATTTTAATACTTTCTCCATCACCCATCCTCTTGCGCCTGCATACATAAATGTAGCAAGTTTCTTTACATCATATGGCATCTCTCGCATCTACGTTTCCATCTTTATTTGTCACTCCACAACATCATCTGTCAATTGCTTATCTTCCATAGCTTGTCTCACACCATTACACCACAACAATCATGGTCTTCCCATCTTCTTAACACTGAGGAGGCTACCAATTATATAGTTTTAATGGCCATCTCTTGGGTGACATTTTTCTAAGGTGTCCATACTGGTAAAACCTCATAATAACAAAGGCCCAATCTGGTATACTGATGGTTCTAGAACCAAATCAGGAACAGGGGCTGGGTTTTACGGTAATGGCACCAAGATTTCTTATAGTCTGGGTACCTTAGCTGCAGTTTTCCAGGCTGAGGTTTATGCAATCCTAGCCAGTGTCATGGAAAGTATTAAAAGGAGATATAAGAATAGAAGTGTTCTTATCCTCTCAGACAGTCAAGCTGCTCTTAAAGCACTTGAATCACCATCAATAAAATCAATGTTCGTCTCAGAATGCCGGGAATCCTTAATGACATTGGCTGAACACAATAAGGTTCAACTTATGTGGGTGCCAGGACACATAGGTATACCAGGCAATGAGAAAGCAGATGAAGCAGCCAAGAATGGCAGTGAAATCCCATTTTTTGGTCCGGAGCCTGTACTGGGGGTGTCCTACAGACCAGTGAAACAGGCTATTAAGTGCTGGGCTCAAGCAGAACACAAGAACTACTGGAACTCCATTGAGGGTTGCAGACATTCCAAGTTGTTTATTACAGACCTGGATAACAGCCAGGCAAAATACTTGCGCGGTCTTAGTAGAAGAAGACTTGCATGGGCAACAGGATTCATTACAGGACACTGTGCCCTAAAGTTTAATCTATACAGAATGGAATTGTTTAACAACCCTAACTGTAGTAGATGCCTAGAAGGAGATGAGACTGTTATGTGATTGCCCTGCTCTTGCAAATCAAAGAGCAAGTATTTTCGGCAATCACGTTCCAAAGATAGATGAACTATCGAAAGCCTCAGTTAGCAGTCTGGTTAAGTTCATAACGAGCAACAGACTACTTAACTGATGAAAGGGGGGATGCGCAATAGATCTTTAAGGTCGCAGTGCTTGGGCATAAAACCCACCCCTTTTCAAACTAGAACTAGAAGGTGTCCTTACCATATTAAACCGTCTTCCTTCTATATCATTGATAATATTTATTTCTGTCACTTGCATCTGCTCTTGTATAGTTTTATTTTTTATTTTGTGAAGTCTAAAGACACAACTTCTCCAATAATACATTTCCATAGATCTTAATTTATTTTGGTTCGAGACCTCCCATAACTCAGTGCCATACAGCATAATACTTTTGATTATTGTTTTATAAATTCTTCTCTTTATATCCTTATATATGGTGTTATTCCATTATATGGATTGTAACTGTCTTATGGCAACTTTCTCTTTTTGTAGTCTGTGCCTGATTTCCATGTCACTACTTGCTTTCTCAGATATGTCGCACTTGCACTTATCTTTCCTATTTTTAACAGGGCATTTACAAAACTTATTATGTATCTTATCTATCTCTTTCCAACTATTCTGCACCCCCCCCTATATCTCATATAAAGTTATATGCAATTAACGTAGAATAAAAACTATGATTATAGTGAGAGGAAATTGTTATTCTGTTTGCAGGTAGCGCAGAGCCTAAGGCAGCAAGTGTCAGTATTGATAGGAACTCCGTTACCTCCCATGACCAGTCAGCAGATAAGCCCCTCTTTGGCTGCTGGAGCTGGAGTTGTGGCTCCAGGAAAAACAATGCTTCCAGTTCCTGTGCCTAATTATTCTCCTCCAGCATCACCGTTCCTCAGTGCAGAAACTACACAACATATACAAAACGTTCTTTCTGAAATTATTACAGTGCAAGGTAAGATAAGGCTATTTTTACTTTCTCTACCACGTACCTAGTAGGTAGAGAAGGCATTGCATTCACCCAAAAATTGGAAATACGTGTTTTGAGGTCCCTTGAATAAAAAAAAGCATTTTTAGAAAAATGTCCGTGTGTGTGAGAGAGAGGGAGGGGGAGGGAGAGAGAGACTCAAAAACAAAATGTGGAATGAATACCAAAGTTGGTGTTTAGGTTCAGTACCTTCCAAAGATGCGATACACAGATTTTCAAGAAAATCCCCCCCACTCCAAACTTCCCTTTACGTGGAACATTTTTTAAAATTTTTTATTTTCTTAAAAGTGCCTATTGATTTTAATTAAAATACCATATATTTAAGATACTTACATAACAAATAAATTGTATAATCGTGTATAACTAGTAAACGTTAAGCAATAGATGAAAGCATACTACACAAAAAGTGTAGATCTGTTTAAAACACGGAGTTTATTTCAAAAAGTTCTTTTCTGGCATAAGCCACTTCTGAGATATCCGTTATTAATGGTTCAAATTGTTCATTTCTTGGTCATTCTTTTAAAGTCCTGTCAACATTCAGTTGTCTCTTGTGATTGCATGGAAACAATATGGAATTTTAAGGCCAGAGTATAGCATCCAGTTCTTAAACGTTTAACTATTGCTGTTCCCTTTGTATTTATATCGAAATGGGTAAGGTAGCTATTTTGATTAAAATGTAGAGATAGAAAAATAAACTTTAATAAGAATAGTTTGTATATCCACTAATAAATCATAGAGGGTAGAGAAAACCATCTGAATGTATAATATCAGAATTTGTTCTGATATTTTAATTCAATTTAGCTTAGAACAAGCAAAAGAAATTTTGAATATGGAAGTGTTGGTAAAGCAAAAATATAAATCAGTGTCAACTAAACTTAAACCTAGCTGTCGTTAATTCATCCATAATAATTTAATGTAGAAATACAGCAAACTGTCAGTTATACAAATTAATTACCAGATGAACAGGCACATATTTGAAAATACACATAATGTGAACAATTAATATTAGGTTATTGCTATAGTCTAAAAATGCTGAATATAGCAAGGCTAATGATAAGCCTTGCCAAAAGCCGCAGCTGCGAAGTGACAGCAGTGAGTAGCCGAGGAATCTGCATGTCTAAAACTCGAATGATTCATGTTGGCAGCAATTCCTTCCAAAAGTCGCCAAAACGCGCCAAAAATGAGTGTATAATGATGTTCGCATAAAAGGGAGGGTGGATGGACTTCACATTACCGCCAGAGCAATACCTACTACACCAAAACCTTCCTTATTAACCAAGGATTAATCTGGATAGCAAAAACCCCAATTTCATAAGTTAAAAGCTTCTGTTTGAACCATAATCCAATATCAAAGTACTACTCAAACTTGAGTAAAATACTATATGTTTAAGATACTTACATGATAAATAAAACGTATATATTAAATTTCCTGGGAATAGCTTATAAATTGTGGATCGCTTTAAAACAAGCTGGCCAAGTACCAACTTTCTAATGCAAACAGTTCCAAAGTTATGAATTATTTTCTGAAATGATGCATAGAACTCATTCAATCTTATTTTTAAATGCCTAGTACACTGACATCTTTGAAAATATATTAAAAATAGGTGCTTTAAATTGGCCAACACATATAAATAATACATTCAAATAAGTGAAACATTTGAAATATTATGACAGCCGAAAACAATAAATTACAAGAAAGAATAACACAAAAATATTTTCAAGCTTTATAATTGCAAAATTATTTCCAGAAGCTGCCACAGTTTCCTACCTCCCTCCACCAGATGTGGAAGCAGATAGACGACGTGAAGAAAGAGAACAGCGAAGGCAAGAGAAGGAAAGGCGTCGCCAAGAGAAAGAAAAACGTCGGCAGATGAAAATGAAAATGGCAGCAGACAACATTATTAAGGTCTGTATTAGACAGCAACACAAATTATGTAAACAAAATGCATGGCATTGCTTGGGGTAAAGTAGACAGATATGAAAGTATTAGGAATTAGGCAAAGTCTTCTGTATTACAGTAATACAGAAAAGGTTTAAAATTACTGAAATATTGCAGACGCTGTTGAAGCTATACTTGAGTAATGCTTTGGTATCATTTTCTTTCATTTTCTCACATGACTATTACATGGAGGTGGCCCCATGTTTTCAGTATACAGAGGGTTGCCCCCACTTAAGCTTGGACAACCTGCCCTGCCACTCTGTCATTGGTCAAACTGCTTATGTTTATTATTACATCAGCTCACTGCGAGTACCAGCTGTCTGTTGGGCCAGTCTGAGGCAAAGTTTACTTGTAATGGCATCAACAATTGCTGACTTGTGGCAGGGATACATTGTTGGTCTTTCCAATGCATCAACAATTGCAGACTTGTGGCAGGGATACATTGTTGGTCTTTCCAATGCATCAACAATTGCTGACTTGTGGCAGGGATACATTGTTGGTCTTTCCAATGCATCAACAATTGCTGACTTGTGGCAGGGATACATTGTTGGTCTTTCCAATGCATCAACAATTGCTGACTTGTGGCAGGGGTACATTGTTGGTCTTTCCAATGCATCAACAATTGCAGACTTGTGGCAGGGATACATTGTTGGTCTTTCCAATGCATCAACAATTGCTGACTTGTGGCAGGGATACATTGTTGGTCTTTCCAATGCATCAACAATTGCAGACTTGTGGCAGGGATACATTGTTGGTCTTTCCAGTGCATCAACAATTGCTGACTTGTGGCAGGGTACATTGTTGGTCTTTCCAATGCCGGTTACAGACTTTCAATGATATTGGGAAGGTGCAAACAAAAAGGTCTTACCATAAGTAAGTCGTGTGTGGGGCGTATAACGCAGCTGCATAAAAATGGATTCCCACCTGAGGCTCAGTGTGCAAAAAAGCTACCAAGAAAAAGGCCATAACCAACACGACCTAAATCAGTAGTAGCCAAGGTGAGTGCAACAGTGACTCAAGAAAACCCACCAACCCAAAGAAGCATTCCCAGCCACATTGGAATATCCAAAGGGACCATCTATCGGATAATACACAGCACTTTGGGTCTAGAACGGCACCATAAAGCACATGGACACGCCTTGAAAGAGTGGCACATCAGAGAACACTTCACCAGTACAAGAAAACTCTACAAACACCACCTTGCAGGTGAAAAGTGGCAATGGGTGTCTTTAGATGAAGCATGGGTTTATCTAGGTGACACAAAAAAACCCCGAGCCATTTATTACCATCAAGTGGACCAAAAGGGGCACTCCAACTTTATTCGGGAGAACAAGTGGAAGCTTTCCAAGGGATTCATGGTGGTTGCAGGTTATTGCTCTCGGGGAAAACTTGACATTCACAGAGATGCCAACAATGTAAAAATTAATGCAGCCTACTGTCATAGGAATGTTATGGGCCCAATTTTTGATGAAGAGATTCCCCAATTGTATGGTGAGGATGCCCCAAATGTTTGGATCAACATGGATAAAGCATCCAGTCGCACTTCTCGGTCCTCCCAGCATTACTACCACCGGAAAGCTATGGAAATGCGTGTCAATGTGATACCATTTAAAAGGATCCCTGTGAAGTCACCAGATGCCTCGCCAATGGATTTTTGCGGATTTGGTCTGCTGAAACAGTGCCTTGCTTCTCGCCGTTCCACCACAATTGAAGGACTCTGGAAAGCCTGCCAGGAGGAGTGGGCTAACATTCCCCTTCCTGTTCTTAGACACACCCTTCTTCAATGGAAATTGCACTGCAGAGCCATAGTTAAAGCTCGTGGAAATCACATTGAATACAATAGGTAGTGGCGAAAGGGAATCTCGCCATGAAAAAACAAGCAAAAATGCCTGAGCTTAAGTGGGGCAACACTCCGTGTAACCAGAGGTTTATTTGATGCATCTTTGAAGAATGCCCATTCATTTATGTTGTTACTTTTCCAAGTAACATAACAGTATTACAGCGTTAACAAGGATGCACTGGTATTAAACTGTATTCACTCTTAAGTTGATCCGCGCCAAAACAGACTCATATGACCAATGCACCGTGATATGACATGTTAGCAATGCGCACAGGAAAATAGTCCCATGCTAATATCTAAATTTTAGAATCAATTTATCCTTACATGGTATTGTCGTGACCTCTAAACACTAACTCAATGGGAGGTAGAGCTACTTGCAACTGAGGTACCAGAAAGTTAATAATTTATATTAAGCGAGGTCACGACAAGGGACGCAGCTAAATGAAAAGTGAAAAATATTAGGGAATACCTAGTAAAAGGATTACTACATGGTGCAGATGAGAGAAAGGATCTATCTACTATGATAAATTAAACTGGAAAGAAGTGGATGGCAAGAGAATGTATTAATAAAAGGGGATACAGTACCTCCTTGTCTTCATGTCCGTCGGTGAGGACGCCATACAATTTTGTATGGGGAGCGCTTACACACACAACCTGCCTCTTCCAGCAACTAGCCGTGGCTCTACTGACTGACTCAACTCACGCTAACTCGGCGTGGGACGCTATTTAAAAACTCGTTTATCCCCACCACTCTCTTACGCAATACCCGATCTGGGCAGCCAAGGTCATGTACGCAACAATACCTGCATACGTCACAGTATAATATTCTATACAAATACCTAAGAGTTCAATTAACACTGATTTATACTGTTAAACAGAGCTACAAGACCCAACATGCAATTCGTATGAGTCATCTTATCCGAGTATGGGCAGAATATTGTTTACAGCCTGAAACCAGCAGTTTCTGTTTAGTATCATAGAGGACGATGAATTTGCTCTCGCGTCTTCGTTGACTTACATAAAGCATAAGCCGGGCAAACCATCAACTAGTGGTGAAAAAAAAAGTGTTGAGTGTTTATTATAAGTTATGTGAGAAATATCCAACACTTCCCGTGAAAAAGGTGGTGAAATTAACATCTGAGCTTATTGGTGTTTCGAGTAAAAGTGTAAACAGTGCTTTTAAAGAAAAATGTGAAACAGGAAAAATTTTACACCCGGGAAAAAAAGAAAGCATGTGAAATACGCGATGCAAGAATGTAACGATTTTGTGAAGAATGCAATTTGCGTAACAGTCCACAATTTCATTTTTTTTTTAAAATGAGCCACCAACAGTTGATAAATAGAATTAACTATTATTATATGTGCAAACTTTTATTTTGTTGTAGCTGTCAATCTTATCTCCTTTAACCTCTATAACAAGTATACTAGTCACTGTATAAGTTGCCAGAACAAGGGCTCTGTTCTTTTTGCATTACATGCCATGTGTACTCGCCACATTGTCGTGAAAATATGGCAGTATTTCTGGCGCGAATGGCGTAAGGATACATTATAACAGTGCACTGGTCACCTTGGTTTTGTTTTGGCGTGGATCAACCTAAGAGTGAATACAGTTTAGTACCAAATTGCTATTATTGAAGTGACGGGAAATTGAACTAGTTCACAACAGTGAAGTGGCACAGAGAACTTAGAGAAGCTGGACAAAGTCACACTATTGTCAGAAGTGGGATATAAAAGCCGCGATGGAGGAAATACTTAAACAATTATTAAGGAAATGAAGAGTGTAGAGGAGGAAATGAAAATTGAAATGGAGAAGGAAATGCAATCTGGAATGGAGAAGATGAGAACGGAAATGAAAACCTGAATGGAGGAGATTGAAGAGTGTAAAAACAGAAATGGGGACTAAAATGGAGAAAATGAAATCCCAGCTACATTTGACACTGTAAGATCTGAGATAAAGACAAACAGTGGAAGCCCAGAAGGACGACCTTGCAAAGGAGTTAGAAGGAACTAAACATGACATGGAAGATGACAATGTAGTGGAAGAGTGTCTAGATCAGCAAGAAAAACAGCTAGATGGGTAGATAAAAGAAAACAAGAGGATGATAGAGGCTACAATGGACAAGTGCCTGGACCAGCAGATGATGGTCCCTACACTCAGTCCCTGCAGTCAGTTGGGATGAGAAGACCTTGTGGAGGGAGCAAATGGACTGAGACAAAGGGCCAATCCTGAAGGATAAAGAATCTGGCGTACAATCTGTATGGGCAGATGCTTCTCCCAGAGGCGTGGCCTATGAGAGTATTGGACGCAGTGGGACTTCCTGGTGGTCAGGAACAGTGTATTGAAGAGAGTGAGGGGGTTTGCAGATGGAAGAACTAGGGTGGAATAGCTAGTTCTCCCAAAGAGTATGGTGAAGGATGTCCTTGAGGAAACCCATGCCAGAAGTACCAGGGGGCACTTGGATGCACTTGTGGTGCATCGCAATATAAAAGTGTTATACCTTTAGAAAATAAACTAAAAGCTTGTAGCATCATATACATTCATGAATCATTTCATTTCATTTATTTATTTGTACTAAGTCCAGTACAAAGCTGATATGGTTTTAGTGAGCCCAGGCTGTATCTCAAGCCATACAAAATATTCATGACGCTCAACTTTGCAACATGTGACGTGAGATTTTTTTTCTAAGTCCATCGTCTGTGGCATATTTTTTCGAAGTACAGCTCCACATTTTTTTGGTGTAATATGCATTTAGAATTATTTATTTGGATGATTTCTTGTTGGAAAACATTTTATTAACATAATTTAACCCTTATAATTAATTATTTATTTACTTCCTGCACATGTAGCTATATAGAAGAATGCAGAAGAATGCAAATTTTCCTTCCTGAATCACTCAAAATAATGCAGCCAACATTACACTAACTATATAATTATACACATTATTCCTAAATTATGTTGACTAGCTGTGCTTACTAAACATTAACTCTTTAATTTAACTACGCCTACCCTAAACTTTAACTAAACCTAATCACTACAACACAGACTAGACCTGCCTAATGTCTTCCTTCTGGGAAGGGTCTACTGAACGCTTCTTGGTGTCAGGATGCCACAAATACTGAGAAATGTGAGCATCTAGGTGTTCTCTGTATCATTGAGGTAAACCGACAGATCCATCTCATCAATCAGATGAGCCATTTCTAAATAAATTAGTCAGGACTTTTCAAAAATGACCAGCTGCTAATCACTTCTAGATTGTTGTGCTCATGTATGGGAATTTTATTCAGGGGTTGGCTACAGTTGTTGCAAATGAAGCACATGTTGGCTGATATGCGATAAGCAATAAAACTAATAGTCATCGGTCGTTTCAGTCTGCTTGCGCAACCACATTGGAGAACCTCCAGACTTAGAAAATTTCTCGCATCTCTCGTGTCACATGTTTAAAAGTACCTCTATTCATCACTACTTTTCTTATACTTACTGTTACGAGAGTCACTTCAAAAGTTTTGAGAATGGACGCAATAAAATATTAAAAATTTGTATCTGATCATTGCATTTTTTCAAGATACTCTCCATTGCATTGTATACACCGTCTCATCCTTTCAAAACATTTTTCAAATGTTGAATCCCATTCTTCTTTGGAGAGAGTGCAAATACATTCTTTGTAAGCAGTTACTGCAACTTCAGATAACTCAAATCGTTGATCTCAAATTTTTTCTTTCATTTCGAGGAATATAAAAAAGTTGCATGGGACCAGATCTGGACTGTAGGGAGGATGTGACAAATATCTGACTCCTGCAGAAATTGGGTTGTTTTTTGTGCAGTGTGAGCAGAGGCATTGTCATGGTGCAACAAAATTTCACGCAGACCAGTCTTAGGACACTTTTTTCTCAGTTCATTGAACATTTTTGGCACACATTTTCTGGTGTACCATCTGGCAGTAACAGTATTTTGTTCCTCAAGCGGAATCGTCACAATGTGGCCACTTGCTGAGAAGAAGGAACATATCATCTTCTTGCCAACACTTCTCGTTCGCTTCACTTTTGTTGGATCTTCTCCTGGAAGGCCCAGACCGATGAGTCATTTAGTTTCTGGATCATACTAGTAAATCCAGCTTTCATCACCTGTTACAATGTTAAATATGCTTTTGGATCTTCCTCCATTAAATTTTTCAATAATTTCTGGGCACCATTGCACACGTACTTGTTTCGCTGATTTGTGAGGTTATGGGGGATCCAGTGACTGCAGAGCTTCCTGATGTCAAGTTTCTCTTTTAGGATTATTTTCACTGCTGCCGATCTAATATTTAGGTCTTCTTGAATCTCATCACATGTGCAACAATGATCTTCCTGCAACATGCGCTCTGCTTTCACCACATTTTAACCCATTGTTGTAACCTGATGTCCTTTTGCATACATGTGCATGCAAATGTCACTTGCCTTGTTAATTAATTTATGTTGCTTTACTCATCCAATTACTTAAAGCACAGAATTAAAATTATTCATACATTTTCTCACTCTAGTGTCAAGTACAAAAGCATGAACTTTCATCTGTGTATATGTTTTCATTCTTCTGGAAAAAATTTGTACATTTTTAAAAATGTGCAATGTAAATTTTCCTCCTTTTTCTTTACACACTTTTATGGCTCTAAAATCTAATCTCTACAGCCTCATGAAAATGCACTAAAATATTCAATAAAGTTGTAACAAATATGTGCATATTTTGAGCTTCCTATCTTCTGTAGTTTCAGGGTAAAAGGAACTTTAACATCTAAAAATGCTGATTTGAGAAAATTGAGGCTAAAAAAAGAAAACAGTTCTGATTTAAAGGCAGCACTGTGGGTTTAAAACACTTAAATGTTGTTATAAAGATATCAGAAGTGTAAATTTCCTGAAACTGGAAACTTTAAAGACTTTTTTAATGATAAAATCTAAAAAAAGCAATTTTTTCATCATTTCAGACTAGTACTCTGTTTCCATTTTGTGTTCCATGACAATACTGTTGTCATATTTTATCTGCCATTCTTTCGCAAGCTTTATTAATTTCAGCTGTTTTATTACAGAAAGCACTACAGCATGAGGGAGAACAATCAGACATCGATCTAGAGGAGATGAGGCTCATAGAGGTAGGTAATTTATTGTTCACATCACATTTTATTCTTATATAACGTTTCAATTCCCTATTCTTCATGCTAGAAAGGGAGGAAACTTCTAGATAGCAGTTTCAAGATTAAATCCAGCACAAATGAAATAATTGAGGTATTTTTGCATACTAAACAACTACACTGCCAGAGGGAAGATACAAAACTTTGGAATTTCATCTATTTCATCTATGTAAGATATTATTCAGCCAACTTGGATAATGTTTCTAATCCTAAAACACATTTATTTATTTTATTTATTTATTTATTTATTTGTGCTAGCAATCTTCCTTAAAATATGGCTATACGTCAGCCTAAGCTGTTATCTTGCCATATTCTACCCATATTACACTCTTATTATAACATAAAAAAAAAAAAAAAATAATAATAATAATAATAATAATAATAATAATAGTAAAAAAGTAGTAATGATACCAAAATAATAATAATAATAATAATAATAATAATAATAATAATAATAATAATAATAATAATATAATTACATAACTTAACATCGCCTGATGAAATTAATTTAATTAATTTACATCTCTTTTTATTGTCCATAACCATTTCTTTTTTACTTTGGACAAGTACTCTCCTACCTTTTTACTATCCTTGTTAAAAACACATTTATAGGCTATACAAAATGTCCACAATTATGAATCGTGGAGCAGGGTAGAGCTAGGAATATCAGAAAGACAATATCTGCCAGTTTTTCTTCTATCTTGATGTTATTATTACTAGGAAATATTAGGTTCATTATTATATCATGGTGGACGCTACAAAATTAAGTTTTAAGGTATAAAAGTGCAGGATACTCAACATAAAAATATTTTCTTGTTCATCGTACATCTAAAAGGTACAAAGGGTAGTAAAGGAATCAATGAATAATTTGATATTCAGAAATAAATTCTACCCATATATGTAGTGCTGGGTAAGACATTTAGTTATCAATAACATTACGTGAGAAATTTGTCATTACAGGAAGCTATGCTTGAGGTTCCAGTTGAAGAAGAACCTCTAATAGAAGGAATATCTACAGGCACCCGTAAAAAGAAAAAGAGGCCTCCCATTCAGGTTAAACCTCTTCCTCCAGCAGGCAAGGGTATCCTGATATCTCCTGGTTTCAGGTTAGTAATTACACGTTCTTCTTTAGTTAACTGCATATAGAAATGTATTTATAGGCTAGTTATTTATTCATCCAATAATTTAGTCAGTAATAAAATTGTTTGAATTGGCAAAGTGAGACTTTACAGATAAATTAGGCTTAATAAAGCATTACAGATTTAGGTTATGAGAAATTGCTACACCAATGTCGTAATAGTTGAATTTAGGCATTGTCTTTTGTTTATTTTCTATTTTTTTATACAGCACTTGGAGTAACATTGTTATAACATCTGTACTAAACTGAATACAAGCATGTCCACCTCCATGATGTTGGGTGGGGGCTAGTGTGCCTGCCTCACATTCGAGAGGTCCTGAGTTCGAATTTTGGTTACGTTGAGTTACCTGTTTAAGGTTGTTTTCGGTTTTCCCTTATCCTAAAAAGACAAATGTTGGGTACAAGGGTGAATCAAATATAAACTGGAATTAATTTTTACAATTTTAATAAATCCACCAACAAAAACAAAACAGCCACCTCAATTTTGTGCATAGTCTTCTGAATTTGAAACACATTTTTTCTATCAAATTGACAACTTTTGTATGTTTTCCCGGGAGAAAGAAGATGAACGTGTATGCAGGCACTCCTCTGCCAGTGCATCGTTATTAAATTGCAATCCTCCCAGTTCTTCTTTCAGTGGTCCAAACAAAGGTAGACAAATCTAGACTGTAAGGAGGTTTCCAATGCATTTCTTCCAGTTTTTTCCGTGTTAAGACAGCAGTGTGTGGCCTTGCACTGGCAGATAATTTCCAGAAGTTGAGTTCATCATTGATGATGGCTTGAATACTTCCAAAGCTTATTGCTACAAGTGAAGCAGTTTCAGAAATTGTTATGTTCTGATCTTCTTCAAAAGGTCGCATACAGCACAAATGTTGTCTGCAGCGATGTATGTCTGTGGTCGTCTTTTGGGGGGCTCATTTTCCACTGTTTCTACCAAAAACTTTTTGTGCCATTCTTATACCTGGGTCCTTGAAAGGGTTGCTTCCCTAGAACTGTGCATGGAGCCTTCTCAAATTTCTGAAGCTTTGGTGCCTTCTTTTGCCAGAAACTTGGTGATGATGATGTGCTGTGTGGTGGACATGTGTACCTCTTGCTCACTCATGGTGTATTGAAGCGAGCAGCTGCTCTGTGGTTTGTGACGCATCAACACCCCTACTCCAAACATCTCCACCAACATCCTCTCAAATCCCCACCCATTTCTGTTCGCTACCAGAGTTGCTAATTTGAAATTCTGGTTTATATTTGATTCACCCTTGTATATCTTAAGTTCTAGGATCCACCCATTTCTGTTTGCTACCAGAGTTGCTAATTTGAAATTCTGGTTTATATTTGATTCACCCTTGTATATCTTAAGTTCTAGGATCCACCCATTTCTGTTCGCTACCAGAGTTGCTAATTTGAAATTCTGGTTTATATTTGATTCACCCTTGTATATCTTAAGTTCTAGGATCCACCCATTTCTGTTTGCTACCAGAGTTGCTAATTTGAAATTCTGGTTTATATTTGATTCACCCTTGTATATCTTAAGTTCTAGGGATCCCAGGCCCATTTGAACATCATTTAATGACTTACCTGGTTAAATTTCAAGCCCTAAAGTGTCCATTATAATGAAATGGTGTCTATTACAGTGGAGTGGAAATAGATAAAATGAATGTATGTGTACCAAAAAGAAGACCTTTAAAGAAGTAGTGTCAAGGCAGATACGGATACATAATATGCAGCAACCCAGCCAATCATAAAAGAATTGGGTTACAGCTCCTTCACAATAACTTGGCTTTCGTTACTAAATTCTTATAGGCTTTATATGCTTACTCCTAGAATTCTTTTGGGTACCACACTAAAAATAATCAGCTTTGAAAGTGAATACATCATCAATAGCCATCTGTAAATAATACAAAAATATAATTTATACGTTTATTGATTAAACATATACACAAATGAACCTTTTCTATTTCTCTACATAGCTTCCTTCATACTCTACACCTTTTTGCCAATGATTTGGAAGCTTGAGTATTCCTCGTTCAAAAAAGGTAGGGGGATGTGTCATCAACCGTTTACGCACATGTTCCTCAACGTCTTCATTGGTTTTGAATCATTTCCCTCCAAGCGATTCCTTCATGGGTGCAAACAAAAAATAGTCCAGGGGCGATAAGTCTGGACTCTAGGGGGATGTTCAAGGATTTCCCAGTACAAGTCCTCCAATGTATCTCTTGTCAAATTTGCAGTGTGAGGCTTAGCATTGTCTTGGAGAAGGATGATGTCTCTGATGGGTGTACAACGTCTTTTGCTCCAGTAGGCGGCTTTTACTGACTCTCCCAATGCTGACACTCACTTCTGAAGGGATTTCTTCAACAGTGCAGTGGGATCACCTTCAATAAGCTCTCGAACGGCACAGATGTTGTCATCAGTGAGACTTGATCTTGGACATCAAGCATGACCTTCATTCTCTACAGTTTCACAGCCACCCCTAAATTCTCTGGCCCAAGTAAACACTCGATTCTGGGATAGTGTAGTGTCTCCAAACTGTGCCTTTAAACGAGTGAAAATCTCTGAGGGTTTGACCTCTTCATTGGTTAAGAACTTTATCATAATGCGTTGCTCAATTGATGAAGGAACCTCTTGTTCACTGACGCCGAAACTTAGTGAAGCAGCTAACCAAGCTGGTTCCCCCTTCCTGACACACCGATCTTCAACCCACCACTCCACCATCCAGCTCGGAACTGCTTGTGCAGTGCTCTTGTGCAATTACCGTTTATATTTGAATCACTCTCATATTTCCATATTAAAGCATTTACAGCTCTTTATTGTATGTTCCTTTTAATTTCCACTGCTACCCTCATTTAAATAAATCAGAAATTAATTTTATAGTGAATAGTAGAGAAGCTTGTTCCCACAATTACATTTTAATATTTCATATAGTACACTAAAATCTCGAATATCCATCACTTGGCTAACCATTTGGCTCATTTTTTAGCGTTCTGGAATGACTTTCCTGTATGCAGCACAAATTAACTTGTTTTGGAAATGAATGCTTCCTATTGGTGCAGTAATAAAATGCACACGTCACGACACAATTGGAAAACTGTAATTGAAGGTTAAACCTACTAGTGCAGCAAAGATGAAACTGTGCTTGGTGTCCTGTGTGAGGTTAAGTTTTCAACTGTACATGTACAGGGGTTTACATTTGTTGCAGAAAGATGTGTCGTAACTTTTTAGGAAGAGTTCATGTAGGGGAAACCATAAGGCATTTATTATAGGGGTGTGCTGGTCAGTCGCACATTGACTGTCTTCCGGTCATGTAGAGCCTTCCCGCTCCACAACCCTGAGAGTAGAGCAGCACTTCCTGCTTGCAAACTGTAGCATCCCTCACCACTCAGCTTTCCCCTAACCAGTGCACAGTGTGCAATTTAACCTGATCTAGCAGGACAAAAATATAAGGAAGCTTCCCGGTGAAGTTAATCGGTCTCTTTTATTTCTCATTATTTTGTTTGATATGGCCCGGCTCACACTGCAGTAGGTCTCCATTAGTGAGTAGAAGGGGAGAGATATTTATGTTTACAGTAGTAAGCAGCTGCGAGGAGATGTTTTGACAGTGGAGAGCAAGCTTTAATGTTAGATAGTTTGAAGAACGAGTGAATCATATGAGGGCAGTAATTTGAAAAGCACACATTTGAAATTTATTATATTTTATTCATGTATGAATGCATCAGCTTAGAAAAAATGGTTTCCTTCCATCGTTTCATTTTAAAATAAGGTTAGTGCTTGAAGTAGAATATTTGTTGGTAGTTGGAAAATGCTTCATGTTTATCTGCACAATGTATGGGAGCCAATTTGTCGCGGTAACTTCGTGTTATCTATTGCTGGACGCCTGTTATTGAATTAATAGTTTGAATTTTGGGTTATTTGGCCTCCGGCTAGCTATTATTACTACTCAGTCGAGCATATCTCTTGAACAGGGTGTGTAAACGGAAAGGATTTGTTACTGAAAGATAACACTTATAAAAGAATTTGTTTTTACACTTTTATTACCATCACAATTAATTAACTTCACATATTGACTCTTGATACACGCCCGACTGAAACTGTTATATTTTCTAATATCACTATAATCACTTATTTACTGCACGTTATTAATTCGCGTATTTCACATTTATAACAAACTTTAAGACGCGAGAGATTCTGTAGAATTGCGCGACGTATAACGCGTGAACGATTCTCTTAAACTGTGCGACGTATAACCTTTGTATGATTCTGTTGGACTGAGCGACGTTTACCTCGTGAATTATTCTGTCAAACTGTGCGTTACCAGTCTCTGGCACGGAATTTATACTCCCTCACCCCAATATGCCTAAGCATTATAACAGAGCTGCTATTGTTTAATAAAATGCGCCAACATTAGCGTCTATTTTTATATCCAATTGAAATTACGAACACACATGCTCTAGGGAAAATATTCCCTCCATTTCTACAGAAAAGCGCGCTAATCTGACGTCATTTGCTTGCTTCTTCTAATTAATAAACAACTCACCCCCTCGCTCATTGTTGCCCGCTCTTATTCTCAGTTTCAGTGAGGCCGTGTAAACTCATTTCCTAACAATGCTTATAATTAACAAACATCTCAAATCATTGTCATACAATAATGCTAATTTACACTACAATCACTCTGGCATTCAGTGTTGTGATATAAAATACTGCGTCATGCTGTATGGGATACATACTATACAGTGTGTTCGTAAAGTCATGGTGCACTTTTGATTGGTCCAGAAAATCAACAAAACAAGATAGAAATGTGAAATTTGCACCAAATTAAAGGAAAATTCTCCAAGTTTCGTATCTATTCAGTGCAGTTCAATGTGGCTTCCATTTGTTGCCCTACACACATCCAAATGATATTCAAGTTCTGTCCACACACATTTAAGGACGTCTGGTGTAACAGAGTGAATAACGTCTATGATTCTCTGTTTTAAATGATTAATGTTTTTGATACGTTCACTATACACATGTTGCTTCACATAACCCCAAAAGTAAAAGTGTAAGGGTGTCAGATCCGGGGATCGTGGTGGCCATGTCTGGATAGAACCCTTACCTATCCACTGCTGGAGTAATGTTTTATCCAGAAATTCACGAACAATACTGATGTAGTGTGGAGGAGCGCCATCTTGTTGAAAGATGACACCTTCTGGAAATTGTGGCACTGCATACAATTCCAACATGCCAAGGTAGTTTTTTGCCACCACAGTCTGCTCTGCAAAGAAAAATGGGCTTATCACTGTGTCATGCATCAGGACACACCACACGTTCACTTTAGGGTTGTTACGTTCGTACTCAACCTAGGCACGAGGATTTTCAGCAGCCCATATGTGGACGTTATGGCGATGAACATGTCCACAGACATGGAATATCGCCTCATTGCTAAACACAATCTTCTGCAGAAATGGTTCGTCATTGTTGATCTCAATGTAGCAAACTCGAATCGTTTGGTTCTATCCATGGGTTTTATAGCATGCAACAGCAACTTGTAACCCAAAAAATGTAGGTTTTTTTTAACACCTTATGAACTGTAGTCTTGCATAGGTGTAATTGTCGAGCACATGCACACACATATTTTTAGGGCTCCTTACGTAGCTCCCCCTTATAGCCTCTGCAGATTCATCACCTACTGATGGCCTACCAGAACGGGGTTTGTCCAACAAACTGCCAATATCCTTCAACTGCTTATTCCCATGAGTAATGTTATTCCTATGTGGTGGCACTTCGTTGTACACACAACGATATTCATGTTACACTTTAGTCATGGATTTGAATTTGGCAAGCCACAGAACACTTAACTTTCCTCTGTACTTCCACATCTCGACTGGCGTGGCGTGAGCTGATCCACTGTTGCACAGTTCGTGGTGTTGCATCATCACCTGCGTGCGCACATGCTTGCACATCATACTACAGAAAGTTGGAGAGTTTTCTCCTTTTATTTGGTGAAGGTTTCACATTTATACCTTGTTTCGTTGCTTTTCAGTGAGTTGTCAAAACTGCACCATGACTTTATGGACACATTGTACTTGGAATGGAATATAAAACAAACTAAAGTATCTTTCATGTAATCTGTTATTAAATTATATGTATCATTTTGATATGTAAAATAACCCCATTCATATGATCTTTGAAGTCTAAAACCACAATAAATGGAATGGCACCACACACAGGAATAGAGAAAGCAATTTTGAGACTTTTTCAGAGGAATTATACTTTATTGTTTAACAGCTACAGTGCAAAATGGAAATATGAGCTCATTTGTTATCATTATAAACAATTTCTAATTTTTCCACATTGAAAGAAATTTCCACTGTCACAGCTTATGATGTGATAAATGAGAAATGGAATATTTGGCTTGATCACCTGGAAAATGCTAGGTTGCCACTACAGGTCTTGAGATACAACCCAAATGGAAAAGACCAGACAAGTTGGTAGACTGAAATAACGAGTTGGAACAGGTCAAAATGCATGAACCTTAATGTAGTTTATTGTATATGATGTCATCATATAAGTTTACAGAAGGAGCAGAAAATTTACATTGAGATGCTAAATTGTTAGAAGTGATTACAAACAGTGGAACTTTTAACAATAATTGAAATTGAGAGTGGATTAATGGCACTTTAGTTTCACTTATTAAGTTTTCACTCTGAGACATTCATCTCCATTGTCAGCTGTATGTCCATGGCCTCTGGAAGGGGATTCACTACTTCCATGTTGGTTGTATTAACAGCAACACTTTTAGTGTTAACTTCGTTTAATGCAAAGAAATGTCATTAAGCATTAAGCAATAAATTCCCATAACTAAGAGGGATGGAGTATGAAGTTAAATTTTCAAGTTTTGAGAAATGTGCATGTTAAAACTTATCCCCTTCTAATAAGTCATTAATTTGTGTTTTTAATAAATGACAATTTTTATAATTTAAATGGAATTTTTACTCTTTTCTAATTAAAAAAAAAAGTTAAACAGTATTTGGAAGTATTATAAGAGAGTAACACATAGAATTATATGTTGACACATTCAGAAACTGTACATAAAGAACACAGTAAATAGGATAGCAGTATTAACAGCGTACTAACAAGATTTATTTTAAGAGATGTTTTAAACAGTTATGATTACATTAGCCATCAACTGTATTTAAGAAAAATGTAACAGCTATGCTTTTGATTCACACAAAAATAAATCTGTGGCCTGTATTTGGAAGTCCTGGTTCAAATACCATGGGTTGATCAATCTGACAGTTTTTTTTTGGGGGGGGGGGTTATGTTTGTTTGTTTGTTTTGTTTTCCTCAGTCACCAGATAAATACCAGATTGGATATTTAATATCATGGCTCAAGTTCCAACTTAAGTCTAAAACTATAGTAAAAGTTAAATTAGTTGCTAGAAGTGAATGCTCTGCCATCTATCCATAATAGTGAAATCAGGTGGACTGAACGGCACCCAAATGCCATCTGCGGCATATGTAGAAGCAGAGATATAGTTGCCTAGCATTAAGATCTCAGTGGACACGTGTCAAAGCTGCCTTCTGCCCTTCACAGAAGCAGAGGTACAGTTGCCTAGCCCTAAGGTCTCTATGGATACATGTTGAAGCTGCCATCTGTCCTTCACAGAAGCAGAGGTACAGTTGTCTAGCACTAAGGCCTCTATGGATACATGTTGAAGCTGCCATCTGCCCTTCAGAGAAGCAGATGTACAGTTGTCTAGCACTAAGACCTCACTGGACTCGTGATGAAACAAGATGGTATGGTACAAGGATGAGGCCTAGAAGACTATCTACCACACACCGAGCCACGAGGTGTATCCTAACAGATCCTTCGTGATATGGCCATGTAGTTAAAGCAATGTAAAAGAAATAAGAGTAAAAAAAACAAAAATTAAATAGTTATCTTAATAAATGTACAGGGATGGACAAGTAGATGTATGGTATATAATAGTATGGGTAGGCAAAACAATGATGAGTTTAATTTTAGGAAGATGGGGCTCTTGCTCACTAAGCATGAATTGTATGAGAAGTTTTAGCTGAAGAATTTCCAAATGAATAAAACTAAGGGAATGAAGTGAATGTTACCAAGATCTCCAGAACCTACCCCTATGAATTTCTTCTTAGGGATGTTCCTACAGAAATGGTTTTTGCAATAAGACCACCACTATTAAAGATACAAGACAGTTCATAAGGAACATATGCCAAGAAATTGAAGAGTATCAAATCTAGTCTGCAACAGTTTGTAAGTGCTGAAGATCAACATTTTGAATATTACAAGAGACTATTCCAATGTTGTGTGTTACTTCCTAAATCTGTATGATATTTAGTTAGTTGGGGAAATGCATCCAAATGGATATTGAGGACCTACAGCTTAATGTGCATCTGAACCACGGTGGGTTAAGTTATGCTTGACATACACTACGTGGTCAAAGTATCTGGACACCTGGCTGAAAATGACGTACAAGTTTGTGGTGCCCTTCATCGGTAATGCTGGAAGTCAATATGGTGTTGGCCCACCCTTAGCCTTATTGACAGCGTTCACTCTCGCAGGCATACTTTCAATCAGGTGCTGGAAGGTTTCTTGCGGAATGGCAGCCCATTCTTCACGAAGTGCAGAAATGAGGAGAGGTATCGATGTAGGTCAGTGAGGCCTGGCACGAAATCGGCATTCCAAAACATCCCAAAGGTGTTCTATAAGATTCAAGTCAGGACTCTGTGCAGGCCAGTCTATTACAGGGATGTTATTGTAATGTAACCACTTCACCACAGCCTGTGCAGTATGAACAGGTGCTCGATCGTGTTGAAAGATGCAATCGCCATACCCGAATTTCTCTTCAACAGTGGGAAGCAAGAAGGTGCTTAAAACATCAATGTCGGTCTGCGCTGTGATCGTGCCATGCAAAACAACAAGGGGTACAAGCCCCCTCCAGGAAAAGCACGATCACACCATAACACCACCACCTCCGAATTTCACTGTTGGCACTACACACGCTGGCAGATGATAGTTCACCGGGCATTCGCCATGCCCACACCCTGCCATCGGATCGCCACATTGTGTACCGTGATTGGTCACTCCACACAACATTTTGCCACTGTTCAATCGTGTAATGTTGAGGCTCCTTACACCAAGCAAGGCGTTGTTTGGCATTTTCTTGCGTGATGTGTGGCTTATGAGCAGCCGCTTGACCATGGAATCCAAGGTTTCTCACCTCACACCTAACTGTCATAGTACTTGGAGTGGATCCTGATGCAGTTTGGAATTCATGTGTGATGGTCTGGATAGATGTCTGCCTATTACTCTTCATGATTGTCTTCAAATGTCGGCGGTCTCTGTCAGTCAACAGACGAGGTCGGCCTGTACGCTTTTGTACTGTACATGTCCCTTCACGTTTACACTTCACTATCACATCAGAAACAGTGGACCTAGGGATGTTTAGGAGTGTGGAAATCTCGCGTACAGACTTCTGACACAAGTGACACCCAATCACCTGACCACGTTCGAAGTCCATGAGTTCCACGGAGCATCCCATTCTGCTGTTTCACGATGTCTAATGACTACTGAGGTCGCGGATAATGAGTACCAGGCAGTAGGTGGCAGCACAATGCACCTAAGATGAAAAACGTATGTTTGTGGGGATGTCCGGATACTTTTGATCACATAGTGTAGCTTATGCCCTACTGAATTAGGGTTTATTTACATATGTCATATTTCATTACTTTATAACTGTTTTTGCTCATCCCTGTGTGTTCAAGTAAATATTATTTCTGAAGTAAAATAGTTTTTTTTTGTTATTATTTTATTTGAACAGAGACAAGCCTCTAGTGACAGAACTGGAAGAGAGGAAGTCTGTAAAATTTGCTGATGGTGTTCGGCCAGGGGAAGGAACGTCCCCCTCTGCTGGAGAAGATTTGCCTTCACCTCCACCACCACCTCGCAAGTTACCCAAAGAGAAGAGGTTCAAAAAGAAGAAGAAGAAGAAAATTAAGGTAATGATTGTGAAAAAGTATTACATTTTTTTCCCAGCAGAGTTTACCTATTACAAAGGAGGGTATAAAGGTAGCTAGATATTTATTTCTCATCATAGGTACGTTGGTTAATAATTTTATATTGCTTATACTCTAGTATAAAATAAAAGATGCTACAGATTTTACTTGTTTGCCCTAAATACTTCCTACCTACAGAGTGACTGGTCTCCAAAATATGTTCCTAGTTATTAGTGAAAGTGGTGTATAACGGTCTCTAATCAACTCAGATTCTTAAATTATTATTTAACTATTAAATTATACATTGTCTTTAATCTCCTAAATAGAATGAAAATTTCTTTAAAATATTACCTTTAATAATATGCCTGCTGGGCCCATTAACTTTTATTTTTAAAACTGTTGAGCATACATACTTTTGTAAGGAAAGATAACATAATGGCTGACCAATTTATGACGAGGAAAGACAAAAGGTTTAAAACACATATATGAATGAAGCTTAATTTCTTTGCTGCTGAACAAATGAATATATATTTAACGACTCCCTGCATTTTAAACTTTACAAATGAGTTACAGTATTTCTGTAACAGTTTTTGTTCTTGTTTTTCTTGCACAAATAAATTACTTTACGTACATTTAATTACACAATTCCTTTAAATCTAGAACGTGCTCTATTCCCCCCATATTAATGGTATTCCACATGCATTGGACATCTGAAATTTAGACAAGGTCGAATAAAAGAATTTAGAAATGAGCCGAAAGGTGTGTGGGGTTCATAGCCACTTTCCAATCGCACGACCTAATGTTGGCTGCTCTGACAGTGGTGGATCCTTGACTAAACTCCACTCTTCGTGCTAACGCTTGGCAAAGATCCTGCAGAGGAGACCATGTGTTCCCACATTACTAGCTCTAGTACCATATAGTGAGCCACCACCCGCCATCTCTGGGTTACGGAAGAAAGCTGCTTCCAACCAGCTCTGCAGGCAGTCCCAGCAAGTTGCACTGTCTGGTTCTCAGGCGAAAGACAAATTGATGTCGGTAATGGAGGTGATACATAACTTGTTGCCACTAACTTTTCTGAGCCGAACTGATAGAATGGGAGGGCGGGGCCCAATATTGCTCATATTTTAAGGCTCTTTCTATAGTCACACCCTTTCTGCGTAACCCAAGCATTTCTCTGCAGAGAGAGAGAGACAAACAGACCAACCAAATTTCCACAATAGATAACACTAGCCATGGGGAACAATAGGACCAAGCTTACTTTTTGCAAATAGAGGTTGATTATGATACTTCTGTCTCTGAAGAAGAAAAACAAAGAAATAGCATACTTTGCAGTAGGAATAAGATAAATTATCTGCTTTTAGCCTATATGCATTTGCATTTTGTATTCCATAATTTTTAATTAACTAATTTTATTTTGGGTTCCAGGTGAAAATAATCCGACAGATTAATGTGGAGGATGACGATGATGATGAAGATATTTCTCCACCACCTCCACCACCAGGCTCTCCTCCTCCTCCACCATTGTATCCAGGATATGCTGCAACATATCCACAAGGCTATGTGTATCAGCAGCAAACACCTACATATACTGGTAAGTTCATTTTATAGTTATATTAATGTGGTGATATTGGGATGTATTCTTTTCTTAAGCAGAAGAAAAATATTAATTAAGCAGAGTGGTCAAAATTGAAAAGCAGTTACTGTCACTACAATGCTATATTAAGAAATCTGATGTGTTACATTCACATGACTTTCTCTACCCTGTCTCATTTATTAATGTATATAAAATTATTGTTACAAAAGCTTGTTTTTCTCTCTACTTCATTTTAATCGAGATAAATGTTTGCAGAAATAGCTACATTACACTTTCATTATAAATGCAAAGGGAATTGCGATAATCAAATGTTTAAGAACTGGACGCTGTACATTGGTCTCAAAATTCCGCACTCTTACCTTGCAGTCATGAGAAACAACTGAATGTTGACAGGACTTTAAAAGAATGACAGAGTATTGAACAATTTGAACCATTAATAATGGATATCTGGGACATAGCTTATGCCACAAAATAAGTTATTTGAAATAAAAGTGTGTTTTGAAGTAGTATACATTCTTTGTGTAGTGTGTTTTCGTCAGTCATTAGAGCCATTTTTAAGAAAATCAAACATTTTAAAAAATGTTTTATGTAAAGGGTAGTTGGGTGTGGGAGGATTTTTTTTTAAAATCTTTGTGTCCTATCTTTGAAAGATCTGAATTTAAATACCAAGTTTGGTATTTATCGACTTTTCATTTTTGAGTTATGTTGTTCCCTTCCAAAGATGTGACCTGAAAATTTTCAAGAAAATCCCCACCTCTTACATGGAACATTTTTCAAAGGTTTTTATTTTCAAAAAAAGTAAGTCCCATTGATTTTCAGTTGTTTCTTGTGATTGCATAGAAACAGTATGAAATTTTAAGACCAGCATATAGCATCCAGTTCTTAAACACTTCACTATCGCTGTTCTCTGTATTCTGATGAAATGTGTACTGTAGCTATTTCTGAAATGTTTATCTTGATTAAAATGAAGTATATAAGAAAATAAACTTTCCTAGGAATAGTTTGTATATTCACTAATAAGCAATAGAGGGTAGAGAAAGTCATGTGAATGTAACACATCAGATTTTCCTCCTCTGTTAAGTATGAATGACTGGATTTTGGGAACAGGGGTGATATCTCGATCGCCTTTATAATATGTGTGTTTCTAATTGTAGCCTTTGCACCTTTTAATAGAGTAAGGTTATGTTCACAAGTTTAGATATTTGAATGGTAAATGAAATATTTTTTTAAAAAAGTAATCCAATACACAATTTCAATGAATGTCCACTTTTTTGGCCAAAATAGATTATTTCACTCTAAAACACATCTATACAGGATAAAAATATTGCAATTTTAGCTAATATATATATATATATATATAATCTTTATTGTCAATAGACTCATTAGAAGAGCATCAGACATTGTCAGAGATTACATCCTATAATTATATACAGATATGTACATATATTATAATTCTGCAACACTGTACAGACACTTCTTAATTAGGTAAAATATTAAAACATTTTTAAATTTAATACTTACATTGTTTTTCACTTGGGTTGGTAGCTTATTATAATATAAGGTTCCAATTCTATATGTGTCCTTATTAGTTTGACTTTTATTTGAGCTAACACTATGATAATCATTTGAACCTCTAGTATCATGGTTATGGCAGTCTTTATTGAGCACATTATATTCCTTATTATTTTTGAAAGTATACTTTTATAAACATATAGTGAAACTACAGTTAATATTTTTGCCTTTATGAATGTTTCCCTGCATGACTGTCAGTAGTCGAGGTTGTACATACATCTGATACATTTTTACTTTCTCTACTGCGTATAGTAAGTAGGGGAAGTATTGTATTCCACCCAAAAATTTGATACCGAGATTTCACCGGAAATACATGTTTTGAGACCCCCTGAATCCAAAAAAAAGCATTTTTGGAAACATGTCCGTGTGTGTGTGTGTGTGTCTGTGTGTCTGTCTGTGTGTCTGTGAACAGCATAACTCAGAAACGAACAGTCGGATAAACACCAAACTCGGTATTTAGGTTCGGTATCTTCCAGAGATGCGACACGAAGGTTTTCAAGAAAATTCCCCCACCCCAGACTACCCTTTACATGGAACATTTTTCGAAAATTTTAATTTTCTCAAAAATGGCTCTAACGATTTTTATTAAAATATCATATGTTTAAGATATTTTCATGACAAATGAAATGTATATCTCGAATTTTCTGGGAATGTCTCCAAAAGTGTTCTTCATTGTGAACGACTTTTGCATAACTGGTACACCATAAGAGATAGACAAAATTTTACTGCACGAAAAATGTAGATCGCGTTAAAATACACAATTTATGTCATATACATTTCTTTTGTTGAGTGAACCATTTTCGAGATATTGCTTGTTGTTCCCTTAAACTTTCCAATACTTATACTTTTTCTCAAATTCGTTATTCATTTTTTTATGTCCTGGACATGCAAAGAGAATGGAATGCGCCACATAGCAACCAGCGTTAAAATATTTGACTATCGCTTAAAACCTACCATATTCCCCTTGCATCTACAAGAAAATTACCAATAAGATTGACATCTCGATATCTCCATTAACATGAAGCATATGGAGAATAAGCGTTTGTAAAAATAGTTTGTACAAGAGTAGAGAAAGTCATGTGAGTGTAACACATCAGATTTTTTTTTGTGTTTTTAATATCCTATCCATGTTGAACTTACTTGTACCCCATCAAATTTCAATTCCATAGGTTAATTGTGGATAAATTATACCATAGTAAGCTGAATTGAGAATAGAAGTGTAATGTAACTGTCATATTCACAAAGATAAACACTTTCTTTTGATATATACAATTTATCACTTATTGCTACCCCAAAATTCTGTGCTCTCTGGCTATATAAATGTAATTTTAGTTAAGGTATGCAAAGGCAGTGTTATGGAAATTACTTAACAGTGTCATTTGTAATTGTTTGTGTTTGCAGTGGTACCGGGCCCTCCAGAAACTGCCACAGCAGCGCCAGTGAATGTTCCTCCAGCAGGATCAGCTACAGTGTATGCACCAATTTATCATCAGCACCATCACACCACTACCACCGCCACTACGGTGCAGTTTGCAGCTCCTCCACCACCACCACCTCCACCTCCTCCTGCCACAGGTGCAGCTATGACGGTTCCTCCCTCGACTCCTAGTCCTCTAGCATACCCTCCACCTCCTCCACCACCGCCAGCATCGTCCCCATCTTCAGGGATCAAACCACACAAAATGAAGTGACCATGACATCTCAGCTTTGAGTTCCTTATCAGCCTGTGGTCAGTAGTCACTCTGAAGGTGCACTTTGTTCCAATGGTTTTTGGACACGGCCTTAAGATCAGGTGACCACCATGTTGCTCAACCACTGGAGCTAGGGCTGTGTACAGCATCACTGCAATATATATGCAAGTTTAATCGTAGCTTTTTATATATTTGGTTTATATACCTTGTATAGACAGATGCCACTGTAAGTAAGACTGTCACTGTTTTCACACCGCTCCAATGCAATGCTTTGATAGACATTAATACATCTTCAGGCATTGTTAAATTCAACTGTTAAGATCTCTGCAGAGTAGCAAAAGTATCTCTAAACAATCAACTCATCCTTATTGTTCATTACATCGATTTAAAATATAGTAAAACCTGGCTGTGACAGAACATGATGGTTCTTTAGAACATTTTCCATCTTGGCAGGTTTCCAGCTTATAAAGGATTGCTTGGAGAAGTTAATTTACAAGAATTGTATATAGTAATGCACAATGTACCTGTTAGAGTATTCACACCAGCTTTGCTGCAGTAGAGTACTTATATTTTTAAATTAGTTTCCTTTTTGTCGTAGTTTTGGCTATGTTGTTTTATGAATTTTACTCGCAAAGCAAACAAAAATGTTGTTAATACATTCCTGCAAAACTATTGAAGAATGAGAACATCACTATTGCCCATAAAAACTCTACTTGAAGTTGATAGGACATTTGCTCCTCTCTTAAAGCTTGGTTGATTGAAATTTGCTGATCCTCTTTTGCAATATCTTTCAGTGATCTCAAGTTCCCTTGCACCCAGGGTTATCAACATTTGTGTTTATTGCTTTTTATGCTTTTTATGCACTTGTGCCAGTAGCATAAACACTGCTAAGTTTCTTATTTAATCAGACAATAACCTACAAATGCTTATTGAAACTATTGTGTTACTCCATTACCGAAGTTTCCAGCTTATAAAGTATTTTTCAAGGAAGAATTACCTAGATTCTGTCATAGTCAGATTTTATTGTAACAGCCATTTAGTTTGTGATACAAGGATTTTGATTTAAGACAAGATGAGGTAGTAGATCTATGGAGTATACATAAGCTTTACCTTAATACATAGTTTCTTACTATCATAAAAGTGTAAACAACGGAAACTTCTACTAATTACATAAAGAATTGTCTCTTAGTCACCATCCTTTAACCGTATAATATTTTTATATTTTATGGCATGACGTAGCATACCTAAATATGCCAAATTTGCTCACTGTGTGTTTTAAGTGAATTTGACTTGAACCGTGAAAATTTAAGTATATGTCAGCTATTTATATGAAAATGATAAAATTTTCTGAGATATTGCAGCTGTTTCTACTCCAAATTAAGGTACGAACTAAACTACTGGCCATATTTTGAAGCTACATTTACAGGATGGAAGGAAATTTGCTTTCAAAAAGTCCTGTAACAAAATAAAATAACCATGGGATTGTTACATAATAGCAATTGACTCATTTTCTGAACCGTTGATTCTGTGGTCATGTTCTACAAAGAGTAAGTTACGGTAAATGCAATGACTTGGTTGAATGACACCAAGTAATATTTCCACAAGCTGATTTTTAAAATGTGGTGCGCTAGTTTTGATGTGTTACGAAAACTGAATTGGACTGTTCATTTAAGTAATACATATTAAAAATGACAAACTGGACTGGTGTTTTAAAATTCGTGGCGGTCAGGAATTTCATCCTGACTAATTTTTACAGAAAATATAAAAGTTATTAATATATTAATGTTCTTAAAACATCCATGCTCTTTCTGTTAGCTAGATTGTGTTATGCATATAAAGAAGACTTCCATAAACTATAAACTATACAGAACATTCATCCAAAACAAAGGAGAAATTAATCTGAGTCTAATGCTAGGATACAAATACTTTGTTTACCAGGATAAATTAAACGGACATGCAGTAAAGCTTAGTGTATATGTTTATCAAGGGCTTTTAAGGAAATTTGCATTTTTAAGCGTGGTTCACAATCCATTTATATCCCTTCATTGACAGTTTTGAAACCATGCAATACTTTTGTTGTTCTCATAATTTGTTACAGTTTACTTCACCTAGAAATTCATGGTTTGTTCTGAATGGGAAAATTATTTGTTCTATTCTGCTCTTGCTCGTAACCAAGAAAAGCCAAAAGCACATCTTTCTGACAACCGTAAAGAATCACTAGAGTGTCCTTGTACTGCGTATTGTCACAATGTAAATGTATTCAGTTTTACAATAACTCTGCATGTTTTTGTGCAAAAACACAGAATCAATCTGAATTTTTTTTATTTTAAAACTCAGTGAATGAATTATCTGCAACCCTATAGCTTGCCCATAAGTCCACACTGTTTAGTCTTTGTTTATGATTCTATCGATGAACACTACATTGTCTTCTCTCAAAAATTTATACAAACTTTTTACATCATCTACTTTATTTTGGTTTATGTCTGGGCAGGCAGTTTTTGTTTTAATATTCAAGTTTTGTGTCATGAAAGAAGGTTTACAAATATTACTTAAAATTCTCACTGGCAGTGAGCTTAAAGAAAGAACAACGGTTTGCATAGCCATTTTTAAACAAGTGCGACATGGCCAATTTTCACTGAAACGTGCACCAAATAAACCAGATAAAATGGCAGAGAAAACCATGCTTTTCGACGTTTTTACACTGACCGCCTCAGTTGAAAGTTCTATAAGATATTTTCAGATCCACAATGATTACATAAATGCTTTTGTTTCATTTGTTGTACAGAATAATCCATAAGTTCCTCTCCATCCAGTATTTGCAGCATTAAGGATTATTTGAATATAAACTGAAACAGTTTCATAGAAAATATTATGAAAAGTACCTTAGAAACCTGCTACCTTATTACACATCTTTGCATTTACAGGAGATCTAGAAGCACAAAATGCATGGACAATCACATTATCTATGTGCTTGCATATTTTATATGCTGTGAAGTGTATGATAAGTTTCAGCAATTTTCATTAATTGCTTGTTAATTTAAGTGAGACGCTAAAACATTGTGAGCCAGGCTAGTTCTTTTGTTGGTTTTGAAACCAACCCATGTAGTAAATACTATCATTGTTCAAAAACACTGCATCTGTAGTAGCAGTTTAAATTATGGGATTATAAGACAGATTATCTACAAACCTATGAGTTTGTGAAGGTGCTTAGTTAATAATTGTATCATTAAATACATAATCCTTGGTTACCATTTAAAGTGCTCTAGAAAAAAAAAAAAAAAAAAAAGGAAAAAAGCTTTTATTATTTAAAACAGAGGAGTAGAAAAAGAATGCTCTTAAGAATGAATTATAAATCTGCTGATATAGAGAAGTATAACAAAGAAGATATTTGATGCATTAGCAGTCACTAACAAGACCAAGATAACTGATGATGTGGTTGGCTTTGTATGTCCAAGAAGCATAAGGAACACTTGTTTGTACATAAAGATTTTTTTTGTTTAACAGTAACTTGAGAACAAATAATATTTACTTTATTTATGACACGAGTAAAGATAGATTCCTTCATTAAAGTATTATCTATATTCCCTCTTCTGCAGTGCTTTACTGGCATTTGGCTGGTGAGATGTCTTTAAAGGATTTTAAGATAGCTGGAAAAACAGAATATATATGTTGTAGATGTGTAAATATTAAAAACAGAGTTGAAATATAACAGCAGTAGTTGAGTAGTATGAGAAAAATATAAATCACTGAGAGGAGCATTTTGAGAATTGGATATCAAGAATTGGGTTGGCTGTGTACAAGCTCAGCGCTAGTCTGTTACAATGTAGAACTTGTTTAGCTGATAACTGGTGACAGTAAAGTTAGTGATTAAATAATCTATTGTGGGAGCTGATATACCCTGGAATTCATTATGCAATACCTGTACAGTGTGTCCTATAAGGGAGAGGTGACCAGACATTTTTGTGTGAATGATGTGCGTGAAATAAAAAGTGAAACTCGCAGAGGATTCTTCCTTCTTCGGCTTTTATTTCATTAAGTGATGATTACAGAAATTGCTGTGATTTAAAGACTTTTTTGCAGTCTGCAACTTTTTTCTTCAAATTGTTTTTCAGGAGTTAATTCCGTGTGTTTTGAAAAGAGAGAAATGAACATATTTGCATAAGAGTTGGAAATTTACTGTTGCTGAAATCAATTTTAGGTACAATGTAGCCCAATATTTAGTTCTACCTGTTTGTTTTAAAGTGCTCCAATTCACGCTCTAACAAAATAATTGATGTGAATTTGTTTAATATAGTTATAAATTCACCTTTATAAACATAATGCTGAAATTGTAAAAGCTCTTATTTTTCTTTTTCATGTAATGGAAACCCAACATTTATTTACTTGGATAGCTGTTTTTGATCTTTCTTTTTTTTTATTTGTTTTCATCTGTAAAAATGAAAAGTGTAGGGTGTTACATTTTACTTAAATATATGTATCTTAACTGCTTTTCACTTTGAGTTAAGAATGGAAAAACAATTTTGTGACTTCCTCACATACAAACTAGAAATCTGGTTATTGTTGTTTAAAATGATTTTGTTTTGAAAATGTATATAAGAACAATTTTCAGTATTTAATGTTACAGAATTCTGTAAAATATTTTGACATTATCACTTTTACTTTTTTGGGTTTAATAAAATCATAGTAAAGTATTGCTTAACTTTCATGACTTTACCTTTCTCAAATATCACTTAATGTCACTTAAGATTTGTCTTACCAAAATTATCATATTATGGCTTTAAGAATACAACATATCAATCGATTGCATCTTATTTATCAACTAGACATCAAAAGGTCATAATAAATTCTGCAGATAATTCCAAAATATCTTCCAAATGTCAGAAATAAAGCATGGTGTTCCACAAGGTTTGATTTTGGATCCATTATTGTTTCTAATATATGTCAACGACCTCCCCAGAGTAATAAATGAACATGCTCACCCAGTTCTCTTTGCAGATGAATCAAGTATTATAATTAAAGAACACAACATCAGTTGCCTCTCAGAGTTATCCAACAGTATTTTCAGTGTGCTAAGTAATTGTTTCGATAGTAACAAAATTCATATAAACTTTGGAAAAACTAAGTATATAAATTTTTGCAAAAAAAATAAAAGTATTGCAGACATAGAAATTGAACATGAAAGCAATGAAATTACTGGTCTTATAGATCATAATATGAATTGGAGAGACCATATTGATTACATCCTACCGAAACTAAGCTCTGCATGTTTTGCAATTAGATCATTAATTCATTTTACAAATAAAAGCATCATAAAAATAGTATATTATGCTTATTTTCATTCAATTATGACTTATGTAATAACATTTTGGGAAAATTCAGTAGACGCAAAAAAAAATATTTCTTTTGCTAAAAAAAGGTAATAAGAATAATGACAGGTGTAAAGCAATCAACTCATTGTAAACCACTATTCAAAACATTTGGAATTTTATCATTTGTGTGTGAATATATTTTAGCTGTACTTTTAACCGTGGTTGACCACCCAGAAATGTTCATAAAAATTGAGACATATACAGCAAACAAACCAGAAATGGGCAGGACTTACACAGGCCAAGCAATAACCTACAAGTATCAAAAAGGGGCTTACTACAATGCTATAGTATTATTTAATTCACTTCCATCATACACTAACTGAAAACTAATAAAAATAAATTCAAGTTAGAATTGAAAAGATATCTCATCACTCACATCTTCTATACGGGGGAGGATTTCTTTCATTCAAAAAAATAACTGACTATAAAATGTTACTGAGTTTTATAAGTACATTAAGTATAAATAATATTGTTTTAAAATTTTTTAGCTCTAACGTACTCTACATAAGAACTACAATTTATTTACATACAAGTAGACAATGTAAGTACATTATGTGATCAAAAGTATCCGGACACCTGGCTGAAAATGACATACAAGTTTGTGACGCCCTCCGTCGGTAATGCTGGAAGTCAATATGGTGTTGGCCCACCCTTAGCCTTGATGACAGCGTTCACTCTCGCAGGCATACTTTCAATCAGGTGCTGGAGAGTTTCTTGGGGAATGGCAGCCCATTGTTCACGGAGTGCGGAACTGAGGAGAGGTATTGATGTAGGTCGGTGAGGCCTGGCACAAAGTCGGCATTCCAAAACATCCCAAAGGTGTTCTATAGGATTCAAGTCAGGACTCTGTGTAGGCCAGTCCATTACAGGGATGTTATTGTTGTGTAACCACTCCGCCACAGCCCGTGCAGTATGAACAGGTGCTCGATTGTGTTGAAAGATGCAATCGTCATCCACGAATTGCTCTTCAACAGTGGGAAGCAAGAAGGTGCTTAAAATATCAATGTAGGTCTGCGCTGTGATTGTGCCATGCAAAACAACAAGGGGTGCAAGCCCCCTCCAGGAAAAACACGACCATACCATAACACCACCACCTCCGAATTTCACTGTTGGCACTACACACACTGGCAGATGACGTTCACCTGGCATTTGCCATACCCCCACCCTGCCATTGGATCACCACATTGTGTCCGTGATTTGACGCTCCTTACACCAAGCAAGGTGTCGTTTGGCATTTTCCTGCATGATGTGTGGCTTATGAGCAGCCTCTCGACCATGGATTCCAAGGTTTCTCACCTCATGCCTGTCATAGCACTTGGAGTGATGCAATTTGGAATTCCTGTGTGATGGTCTGGATAGATGTCTGGCTATTACTATTTACGACCCTCTTCAAATGTTGGCGGTCTCTGTCAGTCAACAGACGAGGTTGGCCTGTACGCTTTTGTGCTGTACAAGTCCCTTCACGTTTCCACTTCACTATCCCATCTGAAACAGTGGAGCTAGGGATGTTTAGGAGTGTGGAAATCTCACGTACAGACTTCTGACACAAGTGACATCCAATCACTTGACCACGTTCGAAGTCCGTGAGTTCCACGGAGCATCCCATTCTGCTTTTTCACGATGTCTAATGACTACTGAGGTCGCGGATAATGAGTACCAGGCAGTAGGTGGCAGCACAATGCACCTAAGATGAAAAACGTATGTTTGTGGAGGTGTCCGGATACTTTTGATCACATACTGTATGCATTTATGATGTAATCTACATCCTAGAGTAGACTAGCTCTCTTTAAGCTGGTGTAGGGTCTACAGATTGAGATGTTATGTTATCTCCCTTTTCCTAACATTGTGCCTCTAGCTGAGACTACACACAAGGCACAGTCTAAGAAATAAAGCAAGCAAGCAAGCAAACATATGCAGGAGTCTAAACTATAACCTGAAAGAATTCATCAAATATAAATTGCTAAACACAGATTAATTGTGCTGCAATTGGCAGTACTGTGATATATCATTTCTAAAGCATTTATCGAAAATTCACACCATAATGGAGAAAATTATCAAACAGCTCTGATGACAGACAACTTTGTAGCCTTCTACCATGTACACAGTTGTGTATTAAAGGTGACCCATTCCCCTAGATCGCCATAGCGTTTTTCCCTCAATAAGATTTCCACCTTTTGACTCCAGCTGGTATCATTTCTCTATGTGACTGGCCTGAAAAACAATACATGAATATGCAAACTAACCAATGAACAATGTTTATAATCTGTGTGAAATGAAGGGGGCGTTCAGATACCACCTCTATGAAAACGTTTCTCTACAATTAGTAAACAAGGAAAGGCTAAGTCAATTACAAATAATTTGGCCCTCTAGAGGAAGGGGTGAAGAATTATTTGTGTGTGATTAAACTGAACGACAGCTATGACATTTACATATATGAGGGCTTTCATCAGCGACATAGAGACGAAGGTTAAACTTTATGCCACTACTAAATGCAATAAGAAAACCGATATCAAAAAAAAAAAAAAAAATTGTGTTACACTCAATGACCTCTACTCTTGTACAGACTATTTTTACAAACTCTTATTCTCCATATACTTCATGTTAATAGAGATAACATTTGCAGAAACTATCTTATTGCTAATTTTCTTGTAGGTGCAAGGGAAATATGGTAGGCTTTAAGCGATAGTCAAATCATTAAGAGCTGGTTGCTATGTAGAGCATTCCATTCCCTTTACACGTCCAGGATATAAAAAAACGAATGACGAATTCCCATTTGAGAAAAAGTATAAGTATTGGAAAATTCAAACAAATAACAAGGAATATCTTGGAAATGGTTCCCTCAAAAAAAAAAAAAAAAAAAAAATGTATATGAAATAAATGTGTATTTTAACGAGATCTACATTTTTTGTGCAGAAAAATTTTGTCTATCTCTTACGGTTTAGCAGTTATGCAAAAGCCATTCAGAAAGAAGAGGCCTTTTGGGGACATTCCCAGAAAATTCAAGATATACATTTTATTTGTCATGAAAATATCTTAAATAAATATGATATTTTAATCAAAATTGTTGAAGCCATTTTTAAGAAGATAAAACATTTTCGAAAAATGCTCCATGTAAAGGGTAGTCTGGGGTGAGGGAATTTTCTTGAAAATCTTTGTGCCTTATCTTTGAAAGATACTAAATGTAAATACTAAGTTGGTATTTATCTGACTTCGTTTTTGAGTTATGCTGTTCCAGGCACACATCTGGACCTTTTTATAAAAGTGCTTTTTTTGGGATTTGGGGGCCTCAAAACGTGTATTTTTGGTGAAATCTCGGTATTGAATTTTTGGGTGGAATGCAATACTTCCCCTGCTTACTATACCTAGTAGAGAAAGTAATAATATAGCATGAAAATATAAGGTTTAAGTTGTAATGTTACCCTTCAGTGGTTCAGCCATACTTTGGGGGAGGTAAAGTACCCTGCCAATTCAGTGGCTAGAATTATGCTTGAGAACAAGAGTTTTTTTATTTTTTAATTTATTTATTCATGGATGCTGTTTAACTGCTATGGCTCTTAGCGTCCTATGTTATATTGGGCGTGAAAGACTGGAAATTTTGCTCAGAAGCCTCTTTATCAGACTTGTTCTTTTATGAGCCATAAATCTATGACACGGGACCACTGACTTTACTTCCCTTCTGAAGGAAGCCATGCTAAGGAATTTTACGCCAGAAAAATCCATTGCCCTCCACCAGGTTTGAAACCATGACCTCGGGAACTAGAGGCTAGCATGGCACCCATAGATGGCAGAGATCAAAAACTGGTAGGGGGTGGGGCTAGATTTTGTCAGTACCAACTTAAACAGCTCTGTTCCATTATGGGCCACATTTTATGCACGGCAGTACACCCGTAGGTAGAGGTATCCAAAATGTTGATATGGAGATTTCACCTGAAATACATGTACATATTACAAGTTATACAAAATTCTTTCAGAATGAAGAGGACTTCACAGGTTATTCACAGAACATTCAAGATTTACATTTTATTCATCATGTAAATAAATATATGGCAATTATTTTAATCGTAATGTTATAGTCAGTTTTGAGAAAATCAAAAGTGACATTTTTTCCATGTAGATAAAGGGTATGAGGAATGTCACTTTTTAGGAAGGGAGAATCTGTGTATTGCATCCTTGGAAGATGCTGAACATAAATACCAACTTTGGTATTTTTCTGATCTTTTGTTTACGAGTTTAGAGGATCCAAAAAGTGAAATCTCAATATCAAATATTGAGTAGAAAATAACACTTCCGCTACACGCTGTAGGTAAACAATAAATGAAGTATAAAAGATTGACAAAACTTGTTGAGTTGACAGGCTGAGGGCAGTCCGATGGAGTGTTATAAAGCGTACCTACCCGCGATGGGTTTAACGAGAGTGACGTTGAGGGAGTGAAAGGAGGTAGCAAGATTGCTCCTCGATGGCTGCTGGTCAGGTTTCATCAGTCCTGCACCGCTAGAGTTGTGTGTTTTCCAAAATGTATTTATTTATTGGGGATGCTATTGTGGATTTTGTGTCCAAGCAACTCTTGAAAGAATTGTGGAGGAGCTCAGCTTTAGCTGCTGTTTGGATGTGCTCCTGTGTTACCGGGGGTGCCCGCATGCCATCCGGGAACCAGGTGTCACCTCAAGCGTCGTCTGGGGGTTGTAAACCGCAAGAGACCAAATGGGGTCGCTCCGATGGAATGGCAATCTGTCGCAGAATTTTGCAGCACCTAATTTCATCCTCCACGTATGGAAGTGACGAAGCTTCAAGAAATAGTCTCATGGGGAAGGAACGGCATATAAAATAGATGTTCCGGAGACCCCTATTCTGTATCATCTATAGACTCAGATATCGCAAGCGTATAATAGTAGGATAATCAAGGCTCTGAAAAAGCGTAGCTTTAAGGCAACTGGCATCTCCGAAATGTGGGGGAGTTCGCGCTCCGCTAAGAGAATGTGGTGGCTTTTGTCTGGGTTAACTGACATCCGTCAACGCCTGCACCAATCTTGGATGAGGCGGAGGTGTCGTATGGGGTTGAAGGCTCTAAGAAGTTTCTGTCTGCACAGAATAACACGTTATCAGCATACTGGGCTATGCTGACGTGCTGCTCTCTAGACAAACTTTGTTTACCGATGGAAATGGTTACGGTTCTGGCGTCAGCAGCTCGCATTTGGGAGGTTGCGGGTTCAAATCCCGTGTAACGCTCAATCTAACGGGAGCTTTTCTTGGTTTTCCTCAGTTGCCAGGTACATACCAGATTGTATGTTCAAAACCACAACCCAAAGTTCCACCAGCAGAACAAAGAAATAGAGAAAATACAGATATGTGATACACAGCAAGGTGCCTACACAATTAAGACCGTCTGATCAACATCTTTAGACTCAAAGAACAGCCAGCATTCCAACTATCCCGAAGTCCACATTCTGCCAAAACGCAATAGTAACAAAATGCATAGTGCACGAAGGTGACTACGTAACTAAGATTATCTGTTTGAGATATAGTGACTCAAATGAACCAACGAACCTAGAGTAACCATCGCAATATGAGCAAGAAGAAGCTGAAGCGACGTTAAACAATAAAAAAAAAACCAGTTTTGACATGGAGGTTAAATTGTTTTGACATTCTAATTTTCGGCTCGTATTTCATTTACATTCTGTACGATGTAATGGAGTAATAACATAATTAGCGATACGGGTTACCGAGGTGCTGAAGGCACAGATTTGTGAATGGGTGGTCTGTGCCAGTACCGTCCTCCCTGACAGGCTTTCCTCGGTCCTCATAACTAGAGACAGGCAAAACATGAAATGTTATGTTCTAAACCATGCTTGCTGTCATTATGGAAACAAGTATTTTTACGTTTTGCAGTGTGTAAAATTTAATGCACGTGACAAAAAAATCCATATTTCATAATATTTTGGTAAAATAATCATTTTATATACCATTAAATCTTTACCAATTTCCACCAGCAATGAAGCGGCTTTCCAGATATTCTCTTTGGGCAGTTTTCTGTGCAACCCATTTAGAAAATCCAAGCCACTCTTTCCAACAGTGAGGTGTAGTTAAAAAATCTGATGTGATATATTCTCATGACTTTATTTACCCTCTATCGCTTATTAGTATACAAACTATTTTTACTAAAACTTATTTTTCTATTTACTTCATTTTAATCCAAATAAACCATTGCAGGAATAACCGCATTACACATTTCGTTATAGATACAAAGAGAACAGTGATAGTCATATGTTTAAGAACTGAACGCTATAAGCTGGCCTTAAAATTTCAGACTGTTTTGCAATCGCAAGAAACAACTGAGTTGACATGACTTAAAAAGAATGACCAAACAATGAACAATTCGAACCATTAATAATGGATACGTTAGAAATGGCTTATGCCACAAAAAGGTTATTTGGAATAAATTGTTCTTCCATACAAGCCGTGTGTTGGACAATTGGAAAGGTGGAATCAGACGACTGAAAAAAATTCAATGCCATAGCCGGGCATTAAAGTACTTACAGCCTTGTAAGTCGCCATTGGGGTATGTCATCTCAATCCATTTTGAGATCTCCTTGTGGTTTACCGGGAAAAATGCGAACAGGTTGGGGAATTTAATGTGGCGACATGTTGCCATGCTACCTCAGTGGTTAGAGCAACCGGAAGGTTCAAATCCCGGCTATGGTATTGAATTTTTCAGTCGTCTGATTCTACCTTTCCAGATTTACATTTGTTGTGTAGTATGTTTTCGTTTATCGCTTAACTTTACCATTATACAAGATTATACAAAATTCCTTCCGAATGAAGAGGACTTCATAGGCTATTCCTAGAAAATTAAGATATACATTTCATTTGCCGTAAAAATATCTTAAACATACGATATTTTAATCAAAATTATTAGAGCCATTTTTGAGAAAATCAAAATTTTCGAAAAATGTTCCATGTAAAGGGTAGTTTAGGTGGGGGGATTTTCTGGAAAGTCTTCATATCGCATCCTTGGAAGACACTAAACTGAAATACCAAGTTTGATATTTATCCGACTTCTGTGTTTTAGTTATGCTGTTCACAAACAGACGCACACGCGGACATGTTTCCAAAAATGCTTTATTTGGATTCAGGGCAGCTCATAGCATGTATTTCCGGTGAAATCTCGACATCGAATTTTTGGGTGGAATGCAATATTTCCTCTACTTACTACACGTAGTAGAGAAAGTAAAAAATGTAGTTTTTGTCTGTGACGTTACATGCGAAATTAAATCCCTTCTATTCTTGAAGAGGCTTTCCGTAAACCGGAATTTTCATTTTTTCCCCTTCAGTGTCAGATTAAAATGTATAAACTCCATGTAATTTGTTGCATTTCATTTTATATTTTATTATTTAATATGGACCAAAACCAACAAAGCCTATTAGTTTAAACTAATGAAGCGAACCTGCTTCAACCCCTTAAAGTATAGTATAAGATGTTTTAACTTTAAATACATATTTCATAATATTTTGGGATTTTTCTTTATATTTTCATATTTGAATTTGTTTCTTCATATTTTGCCTGTCTCATAACTGGCAAACACCAGAAAGGTACCCTAAACTTAAACTGGAACGTTCCTGCCAAAATTTCCTTTAGCAATTATTTCAGTATCACCAGTGTCACCGCCTCATGCCGTGTATGGTAAGAACGGGCGTTAAAGAATACTAAATAAATAATCGAAAAGGTAATAAATACGTTGTAGCTCTTAAATACAAGCACGTTCTGGCGAAAACTTCACATCCAAGTGAAGAGTGAATATAAACATCAGCCATTTCTTGAGGAAACCGCGAGAGCATACTTCCTTGAAACTGCAAAAATTTTCTAAGGAAATCTATAAGGAAAATAAGACGCAGCATTATTTTGTATACATTGTAAGCTTCATTTCTACTCTAACTTAGATTGCTGATCGACGCATAGAGCTGAACCGGATCTTTTAATGTAACGAAGCTATCGAAAAGCAACATAAAGAGGTCATTTCTCCAACAACTTCCTGGTAAAGCACGACAAACAAGTGCTTGGCCGTTACTCCAGTTGTACTGGAAACTGAACCGGCTATTTCCGTCGCCGTTGATACACTGTTATGCTCTTGATGTGCAATCAGTAGCCGAGGATGTGCAATTAATCAGAGCTTGGCTGTCGCATCTTGTATGATACTGCTTAAGAGACCCAAAGTAAACAAGTGCAATAGTGTCCAACTCCATGATGTGAGCGTAGCGTATCTTCCAACCTGGGGAAATCTGAATTCGAATCTCGGTTGTTTCCTTTATCTTAATTAGATGCATGTCGGGGAAGTATAAACTGTGACTGGGAACACCTCGACACAACACGAATCTTTTGTGCTTACCACCTTCAGGAGGAACCGCAGGAGGCTATAGGCCGCAGTCAAGCCGGTCGACAGAGACGCGCAGAGGTCTCTAAAGATTCTAAGCTTGATGACATGGTCATGCCGGCGGGCTGCTCAGAGAGGCTTCCATCTATCAGGACCGAGAAGAACTTTCCCACGTTGAAGCATCTGTCCCGTCTGTCCGACACCGACCGACACTAAGCCTATCTGAAACATGAAAGGAGAAGCGAAATGATAGAAGATAGGGAAAGATAATTCGTAGTAGAAGTTAAACCACCCCAGCACCTCCCGAATGCAAGCCTCTCGTGTTACCGTGGAGCCACTCGGTGTCGGGTAGATAAATCCCAGATCAAGAGACTGCGGTTATTTGAGCATCGTTTCACCCATTTCATTCATTCGTCTTCCGAAATGTCTAACCGGTTAAAAGACGCTAAACTTATTTAAGAAATAAAAAGATGAAGTGGGAAAATAAATGCAAAAATGTTTATATATAGTTTAAATTGTGCAGGTGATTTATGAAGAACTGACACATTTCTTTCTTTAATTATTCTGTTCGAAATTCACTCAATGCCACAATTTTAGCACCAAATTAAGCAGAATGTTCTGGAGTTTCCATTGCCTGTTACTAGATGCGTAGATGTTCATGTTTTATTCGTAATTGTTGGTTTTATTATCGGCAACTGTTTTTGAGATTTTTTTCTAGTCAACGTGAAAATGGAGTACACATTAAATGAACGATTCTTCCTTGTAAAGCAATACTGGGTTACGAATTCAATTACAGCTACTCAAACGGCATACCAGAGAGAATTTGGTGTTCGGAATCCTCCCTAAAAAACACAATACTGTAACTGGTAAACAAATTGGAAACAACTGGATCTCTGCTGAGTGAAAAAGGCAAAACTCGTTCATCTAGGCTTCCCACGATGACTGTTTACATAAGAGCACGACTGGATCAGTCACCCAAAAAATCATTAAGACGTTTGTCGTAGGAGACAGGGTACAGCTACTCAATGTGTCAGAGAGCTGTGAAAAGTGCAGTCCTAAAGCCGTATACGATTACGGTTGTCCATCAGTTACAGGAACCAGATAAAGATAGACGACTGAATTATTGTCGTTGGTTTCAGGCGTTCATTGTGCAAAATCCTGCCATATTGTCCATCACATGTTTCACAGATGAAGCATGGTTCCATTTATCCGGCTATGTGAACTCAAATAATTTACGCTATTGGGCCAGCGAAAATCCACATGTTATTTATGAAGCACCTATCCACCCGGTTAAAATCAGAGTTTGGTGCGCAATATCCACACAGAGAATAGTGGGACCAATTTTTTTTAAAACAATGTGAACACTGCAGAGTACCAACGGATTTTCATGGAGTTTGCTGAGCAACAGACGATGGAGAGCTGAATCAAGGATATTTTCAGCAGGACGGCGCTACATGCCATATATCAAATGAATCCATGGCACTAATTGCAAGTTTCTTTGACGACCGGATAATTTCCAAAAACCTGTGGCCATCGAGATCTCCGGATTTGACATCGCCGGACTTCTTTCTATGGGGTTACTTAAAAGACAGGGTTTATGCCACACGTTCCCAGACATTGGACGATCTGAAGCACAACATTTACACAAGAGATTCAAGCTATTGACAACAGAGTCCTCCAACCAGTGGCCAGTAACATGGAACGACGTGTTGAGTTGTGCCTTATGCAGGATGGAGGACATTTTCAACATTTGCTACAGAGGTAAATAATCTTCCAAAATTCCTCTGCATTTCAGGCATAATAAGTTGTCGTTAGCATAACCCGTTTTGAAATAATTAAAGAAATAAATGTGTCAGTTTTTCATAAATCATCCTGTATTAAAGATAATTTAAGTGATTAAAATGTAATAAAAGTGATGGATGCAGGATAATTAAACTAGAAGTCAGGTGTCGAATAATAAAATATTGTTATATTAGACGTTAAAGAGTTTCTAGTTATCTCAGGACGTCATTAAATAATAATAAGAATTGTTCACTCAGTAGGTACGTCGTGATCTGACAGCTGACACAAAGGTGATTTGATTTTAAACAACATAAATAAGAATGTAGTATTTTTACTTTCTCTACCACGTACATAGTAGGTAGAGAAGCTATGTGTGAGTGTGTGTGTGTGTGTGAACAACATATCTCAAAAACCAAAAGTCGGATAAATACAAAACTTGATATTTAGATTCAGTATCTTCCAAAGATGCGACATGAAAATTTTCAAGAAAATTTCCCCACCGCAAACTACACATTACTTGGAGCATTTTTCAAAATTTTTTATTTTTTTAAAAAAATGGCTGTAACGATTTTTATTAAAATACCACATAAAAGATATTTACATAACAAATGGAATGTATGTCTTGAATTTTCTGGGAATAGCCTGTAAAGTCCTCTACTTTCGGAAGGAATTTTGTATAATGTTGTATAACTTGTAAACGTTAAGTAATAGACGAAAACATACTACACAAAAATTGTTGATCTTTTTAAAACGCACAATTTATTTCAAATAACTTTTCAGTGGCATTAACCATTTCAGAGGTATCCTTTATTAATGCTTCGATTTGCTCAATACTTTGCCATTCTTTTAAAATCCTGTCGATTTTAAGCTGTTTCTCGCGATGTCATGGCAAGAGTATGGCCAGCATATAGCGTCCAGTTCTTAAACATTTGACTATTTCTGTAAAGGTTTATCTCGTTTAAAATTAAGTAGTTAGAAAAATAAACTTTCGTAAGAATAATTTGTATACCCACTAATAAACGATAGAGTAGAGAAAGTTATGTGAGTGTAACAAATGAGAAATTTTTTTGTAATAAAACCTGCTAATTTTATTCATGAACTAGTCTTAATAAATCCCATTCGAGGTTACAAGTTTCATGAGATAAATTCATAACCTCGAATGGAATTATCTATAAGAAAAGGCACCGTCTCTCATATCACATTAAAGCACACGATTCTTTAAAAATGAGGAAAGAAGTTAAATTTTTCTATCTCTCAGCGTTTAGAATTTTCCTTTTGGGTTCGTTACAGAACTTCGTAAGTTCCCAGAATGACACAGAATACGTACGTACGTTGCGCATTTCGCTCACGTTTGTATTTGACATTAAGGTGGATGAGGGAAGTAGATCTTGTGGTACAATGTCAGTAAAGTAGGAGGCACTGTGACATACAAAACATATGAAGGACATGAACTTAGCGTCTACTTGGCAAAGTTTCCTATTGAACGCTTGGCTCTTGTGTCGATTTATTGCACGAATTCACTCACCTGAAACTCTTTTCCAACTATTCTACCCTTGGAGCTTATTTTGGATGGCTTAACAGCTCACCTATAAAACCAAACTCTCAGTACAAAATAGGCAAGAGACGGCTAGAAAGAATAAATTGTAAATTTAGGATTATGACAGTGGCGCAGCCATGTATATGTCGTTTAATAAGACAATTGGTCACCCAAGTAGGTTTGCATTTATATACCTAGGTAATCAGATGAATGCACAGATATAAAAAGTTATGCCAAATATTTTGAGGAAACAAAACATTGAAAAGAAGTTTATACGTATATAGTATTCCCGAATCGCCATCCATTTTGTTTGAATAAGCAGCCCAAATGACATCAAGTATGGTAAAATGTCTCTACTGTTTTATCACCACATTACGTAGGACTAGTTACTTCTGTTTTAGTTATTTTGTTTAAAAGTGTTTGATATTGCTAACACCGTCACAGCGTACGAGGCAAGCGCGTTTGTATACATCGCATAATATTGTAATATTTATAATATGAATACTAATGTAATACGAAGGATTATTCACGATCTATGGTAACGAGCACAATAGCTCCGCGCTGAAACATGTGGAACCGAATGAAAGTTCGGCAGTATGGGTGTATCATTGTGTTTGCTCAGTTGTGTGCTCTTGTTCTTGCTGCATCAAATGGCGCCAAAAATAGGACGATTCTGATAAGGTTACATTATTGCTCTTCCCGATGCAAAATACTTGTTTTCTAAGATTATTAAGCAATGTAAGAGGCACTTAATACATTGAGATACGGCATTGAGATTACACCGGAAATATACATTTTCAGATTCTCGAAAAAAAATTAGTCTGCGCGTGTATGTGTGCCTTTGTGAACAGTATAACTCAGAAACTATAAATAATTAGGGGTCAGACAGCGTTTAAAAGTGCCAGGCAAAGATTTACAAGAGAATACCCTCGCATAAAAAGCGTTTGTCTTTTTTATTCTATAAAATGGCTCTTATTCGATTAAGGAGTATAAACATGTCAAATGAAAGGTATAATGAAAGAAGTGTACACAGTCTTTCTCTTCGCCTAATCTTAGGCTTCTTAATTTGATAAAGTCTACTTAAAATATTTAAATAATACAATAATAATAACATATTGTATAGTATGTATAAGGCAGCGGTTCCTTACATAAGCGCAATTGAAATGCAGAAAAACAGATGATTTAGAGAATGAAAATGCATGTATTACACACTTTAGAAAGGCTAATACCCACCCACCCGCCCTTTTTAAGACGAGTTTCTTATATCCGAAATAATATCAACAAGGTGACAAATAACACTTGAATTTAATCTGTGTAGGCCGTTACTCCTCATTATCATTGAGTGTATATATATATATATACATATATATATATATATATATATATATATATATATAATTTGGAAAACCATAAGAGATAGAAGAAAAGCTTCATTTAAAAATGTGAAACTCATTAAAATACATAATTTGTGTCAAATAAGTTTTGTAGCACAAGGCATTTCCGAAATATTCCCTGTCGTTCTTTTAAATTTTCCTGTACTAAGAGTATACTTTCAAATGTCCGTCTTTTGTTTTTTCCGAGCGTATGCAAAGAGTAAGTACTGTCAGTGACTCAGGAGATTGACTTTGTCCTTGAACTGCAAGCGTGCAGTGGACTGGGAGCTTCTTGCGTAAGGTGTAGATAGTGCAACACCAACAGTTCAAAAATATTCTCAACAAGTGCAGTCTTACTGCAGGCAGTGTCAGAGGATGCTACAGTGTTAAAACGCGTTGTATCGCGAGTGTCAAATTAATATAATCCATTAGTGAAATGGCTAACTTTCGGAAAAAGGGAAAAACCATTCATAGCGAGGCTCGCGAAATAATAAACCATGTAAACGAGCAATGCAAAAAGGAAGCAGAGCAGAAACAACTAATTCTACCGATTTCGCGAGGGATGAGAGAACAGGCAATTAGTGCGGAGTGTCTGTGGGAACAATTAAGAATATAAGACAAGAAATTGCGAAGAGAACAGAAGGAAGCCCTTTACGCACTGCAGGCAAGACAAGACCTCCAAATCCAGAACGAAATATAAATATAGGCGATTTCGACATGTGCTCATTAAGCGGACAATAATGGACTTCTACGTCAATAAAAAGATAGTTCCGACATGCAGAAAGTTACTCCTGTAGTTAGAAGTAAGATACAATTTCCTTGGGGGGAGAGTTAAGGAGAGTTATTCGGAAATTGGGATTTAGATGGCGCAAGTGCCGAGGAAAGCGAACAATCTTAATCGAAAAGCCAAGAATTGTTGAATGGAGATGCAAATACTTGGCTGAGCTAGGGGAATACCGAAGTCAAGGCAGGGATATCGTTTATTTGGATGAAATGTGGATGGACAATAATTTAACATTCAAGAAATGTTGGCAAGCTGATGGGATCACAGGGGTGCTTACTGATGGTAGTGCAGGAAACACTCATTGACCAAGAGAAAAGGTATTTAAGATTGACCGCATCCTTAATGCACATGGACACTCCACTCTGTATCTGCCGCCTTACAATTGCGATCTTAATCCCATTGAGGTTGCATGGGCGACAGTAAAGCACTTCATAAGGGAGCGCAACCTTACTGGGGAATTTTCGTTATTTCGTTTATTGAGTTTAACCAACGAAGGAATCTCTGCGGTACCTGCAGAACAGTGGGTAGGATATCACTGGCATGTTAGAAAATTAGAAGATGGTTACTGTCCATGGATCGTGTGGTTTCTGATGTGATCGATCAGATTATTATTTCAAATGCAAACGACAGTTCTTCTGATGAGCAAGAAGGGATATCATCCGATGACTCGGACTCCAAATCATCTGCATCGATCTTGCATACCCTTTGGATTAATGAGGTTAGTAAAATAATATTCCACATATATAGTGTCGTAAATATACTGTTTTACATGTATTCACGCTTTACAAGTTCACTTATTGAAATTATGATCATAATTGTTTTGTTTGATGCGGTAATAATGTAATATTGATGTTACTTCGCCTAATATTTGTTGTCGCGGAAAGAAAGGATAAGTACCTTTGGAACAGGGTGTAAACAATAAAGCGATAGGAAAGAATAACACAACCCTCTCTCAGGTTCGCTTACGTCAACCTCAAGGACAAAGCTAAACTCCTGAGTCACAGACAGTAGTAACCAGACAGGCAATTAAAACAACAGTTGACTGTCGTATCAGCCTTCTGTATGCTCTTGTTTACCTGCAACAAAACATATATTGGAGCTATTTATGGCAACAGTTATGATTAGCAGCGTGTATGCGTGCCTTTGTGAACAGCATAACTCACAAACCATAAATAATTGGAGGTTAGACAACGTTAAAAAGTGCCAGGCAAAGATTTACAAGAAAATACCCTCACATAAAGAGTGTTTTTGTCTTTTTTATTCTATAAAATGGCTCTATTCGATTAAAGGGTATAACATGTCAAATGAAAGGTATAATGAAAGAAGTGCACACAGTATTTCTCTTCGCCTAATCCTAGGGTTCCTAATTTGATAAAGGCTACTTAAAATATTTAAATAATACAATAATAATAACATTATATAGCATGTATAAGGTAGCCGTTCCTTAAACAACCGCAATTGAAATGCAGAAAAACAGATGATTTAGAGAATGAAAATGCATATATTACACACAGGTAAGAACAGTTAGGCTGTGACCCACCCATCCGCGCTTTTTAAGACAAGCTTCTTATATCCGAAATAAATCGCTGAATATCAACAAAGTGACAAACAACACTTGAATTTACTCATTTTTCATTCTCATTAGGTATATGTAATTTGGAAAGCCATAAGAGATAAAAAAGAAAGTTTCATTTAAAAATGTGAAAGTCTTTAAAATCCACGATTTTTGCCAAATAAGTTTTTTAGCACAAGGCATTTCCAAAATATTCTCTGCACTAAGCAATACACTTTCAAATGCCCGTCTTTTGTTTTTTCCGAGCTTATGCACAGAGTAAGTAGTAACCAGAGAGACCATTAAAACAACAGTTGACTGTCGTGCCTTCTGCATGCTCTTGTTTATCTGCAACAAAACAGTATTGGAGCTATTTATGGCAACATTTATGATTAGCAGGTAGAAAAACGAGATTTGTGTAAATAATGTGCAGAATAGTCATGAAAACAAACTGTGATTACGCATAGAGAAGGTCGTGTGATTGTAACACATCAGACTTTTTATTATTGTCATACTGAGCTATAGAGCAAACTACGAACATGATATGCCATGGATAAAACGGAAATGATAACTGAATTTTCAAGAATTAAAGCAAGAAGGACTCAAGTACTGCCTTGGCTGTACGACAACAATCCCTACTGGTCAAAGGTGAGTTTAATCTTTTAGTTATTGTAAATGTGTATCTAGCGATGTGTAGTTTTTGGAGAAATTCCGAGCTGAGCTTAGATTAGGTTATTATTATAAACAATGAATAAAGACCTTCCTTGGAGAAACTGAAACCTCTCGAGCATGTGTTTCTCGAGAGCACATACATAGTGCTTACTAACACGTGCAGCGTGATTGATTGATAACGCTAAGAATTCAGGCTAAATTGTCATACTTGTGCCCACCTACATTAGGTATAAGTGAGAAATAATGAAATCAATTATCTTAGGAGTGAGTTTAGAACGTGATGTGGTCTCTCCAATATCTGATGCCCACCTACCGACCCGTTTTAGGTTTTCACTTATATAGGCAAATCGCGTGAGGGCAACAAACGTAGCCATTTTTCCGAAAACTCACATGCAAAGTGGGTACTGCCAACCTAAATAAGATTGAAATGCACTAAATATGCGATGTGGTGTTGTTTCTGCGAACGTGAATCATTCGAGTTTTAGATGACGCTCACTCCTCTCCTAAAAAACATCCCTCGGCTACGCTTTGAGGCTGAGTATCTTACCGGCTTCGGTGGCATTATTCATATGTTGGCAGATTTACGTTAGAGCAAGCGTAAGACCTAATGCGGGCAAAAGTGGCACAAATGCGGAAAAAGTATGACAATTTACCCAGAATTCAGCTATTTTTGGGTGTTAATAGGGTGCAGTATCGCTTCTCAAAATTATGAATTTTACAAATGGATATTAATCAATTACAAGAGTAATAAACATGACTATTGTAACTAATAAGTAATCAACTTCCAATCATAAACAGCGGCTATCTGATTTTATCATTTTCGTGTTTACTTTCTCTACTACTTACCATGATAGTAACTGAGCGGAATGGCTCAGGCGGTAACGTCTGTGGTCCGCATTCGGAAGGCCATGGGTTCCATTCCCGTCACCGACCTTCCTGACTCAATGCTTTTTTTCGGGAGTTTTCCCGGGTACCACGAATGCTGGGAGGGTTCATTACATCCCACGAATTTCCTGTTCCTCCATTTCATCTCCATTCTCATTTCACTTCACTTTTCATATGCTTGGCCTCTTTCAGAGTTGCAAGTGTCGGCGGGAGGTCTCGACGTGTGCATGGCAGGGGAAAATGATGCTCTGAGGAAACCTTCGTCCCTCGGACTGCGAGCGGTCTCCGGGTTGGGGGATGTATAAGTTCACAGGGGAGAAGGGGCTGGCTGCACCAGCCACCACCCAGGAGTTGAAATCTGAAATGGTCCAGCTGCCCTCTGTTTCCTCTCACCTCACCGCATCCCTCCCTCCCGGGGGTTCCCGTCACGGACCTATGCACAAAAGATCTGCGTAGGTCGAGGTGCTATGTCCCTCTCCGCTTCTAGTCCTATCCTAACCTACCATAATAGTAAATGAAATTCAATACCAAAATTTCACTGGAAATACACGTTTTGAGACTCCCTGTATCTAAGAAAAGAAACAATTTTAGAAAAAAGTCCATGCTGTGTGTCTGTGAACAGCAGGTTTAAGTCAAAAACGAAAAAACTTGGTATTTAAGTTCAGAATATTCCAAGGATGCGACACGAAGATTTTAAAGAAAATCCTCCCATCCCAAACTACGCTTCACATGGAAAAATTGTCGTTATTCTTAATTTTCTCAAAAATGCTCTAACGATTTTGATTAAAATACCATATGTTTAAGGTATTTGTATGACAAATAAAATGTATATCTTGAATTTTCTGAGAATAGCCTGAAGTTCTCTTCATTATGCATGAGTGCACAGTTTTGTATTATAATAATTGGTAAGTCTAAAGAAATGAACAAAATCTTACTGCACAAGCAATATAGATCTCGCCAAAGTGTTCAGTTTATGTCAAATACTTCCTTTTTGTGGAGTTAAACATTTGCCAGATACCCCTTGTCATTGGTTTGAATTTTCAAATAATTATGCTTTTCGCAAATGGAAAGTCGTTGTTGGTTTGTTTTTTCCCAAGAGCATGGAGGAAGGGATCCAGCAATCCAGCAATCGAGAACAGGTCGCCCAGGTTCACCTGGGCGGAATATAATCGCCACAGTACCTAGCCGCGTATGCGGCTTTACCTGTGCGATATAGAAGGATAAAAAGAATGTACACAAGCTTTTGATTTATGTCTGTCTTGGGCGGGGTTTAGCTTGCTGCGCTACCATTGCCTGGGTCTCGGTGTCCCCTCATGGGCGGACTAGCGACCACGTGGTGACCAAGCCCAATGCTGCTTAACTTGGGCGACCGCTTGTGTGGTCGTCAAGTTAAGCAGGCCGGCATGGCAGCAAAGCAAAATGGGAATGCAGGTAATAGGATGGGGGTACTCAAGTTGGCGGCAGGGCGGATCGCTGCTAAATGGTCACTCATCCAGCTAGCGACCGGGCCCAATGCTGCTTAACTTGGGGAAGTTTGTGAATGAGGGATTGGCAGACCTCAGCCTCGGGGGCCCAAGCCGTCTTTCGGCAACCGGTAGCTCTTCCTCCGCCGTGGCGCCTTGTGGTCATAGCGGCCCAAAGAGTTAACCAGCTAGTTGGTATGGTAGGTGAGTTTCGTGTACATGGTGCGGGTTCTCTCCCGCACCACGTCCACGATGTATGGGAGACCGGAATGGGTATGTAGGATATGTGATGGGAATCTACGCCCGGTATCATAGATCATCCGAAGCGCCCTGTTCTGAACGGTTTGCAGTCTGCGGTTGGTGGTCGCTGCCGCCGATCCCCAGACCTCGCAGCCGTACAGAATTAGGGGCGGGATAATCGTCTGATATAGGCGTAGTTTGAGGCGTATGGGCATTGTGGAGCGGAATACAGGGTACAGCTGCCTGAGCGCGGAGTGGCCGAGGCCGACCTTTGCCCTGACATGTGGCGCGAAAGTGAGGCCGCGGTCGAGCGTGACTCCGAGGTCTTTGGCTGAGGTAACCCATGGGATTCTCCTCCGCCGCAACCTCAGAGGCCGCTCGGGCCGCCACCGACGGACCTTCGCCAGGAGGAGCGCAGAGCTCTTCCCCGGGCTGATGGCCATCCTCCACTTTTCGCTCCACCTGCCAATGGCTCGGAGCTGTCGCTGTAGTGGAGGGAAACAGAATCGGGCATTCTTGTTCTGTGCCATTATGAGGACATCGTCGGCATATTGGCACGTAACAGTCCTGGGTTCCGTGGGGAAGTCCAACATGTAGGCCGCGAAGAGAAGCGGGGACAGTACACTGCCTTCCGGGACTCCAGCGGCTATGGGACGGACTGAGGAAACCTTCCCCTCCACTCTCACCCTGAATGTGCGATCCCGGAGGAAACTGCTTATCAGGGCAAGATAGGCGGGAGGGATGTCTGACTCCTTGAGTTTGTACAAAAGGCCTTGGTGCCACGTTGTGGCAAAGGCCTTCTCTACGTCCAGCAGCACTGCTATGGTCTTGAAGTTCTCCTGGAAGCCCAGGGAGGCCTTCTCGGCCAGTCGCAGTAACTGCAGGGTTGTGGAGTGCCCATGGCGAAAACCAAACTGATGGTCCGGGAGGAGCTGCCTTTCCTCAAAAAGAGGTGTAAGGCGGGCAAGGAGCAACCGCTCAAAGACTTTTGAGACGGTTGGGAGCAAGCTGATGGAGCGGTAAATGAGGGAGAGATACGAAGGGCAACCAGATCCTCAGCACAAACTCCACCGTCCCGCACCAATCGCCTTCGGCTGGTCCTGCAACCCTGAAACATAATTATGAAGGTGAAACAGATGAAAGGAAATTATGAACAGAAAGTTGGTGGTAGAAGAGGAGCCACTGAGCGGGATGGCTCAGGCGGCAACGTCTGTGACCCGCATTCGGGAGGTCCCGGGTTTGATTTCCGTTTTTTACTTTCTCTACTACGTATAGTAAGTAGGGGAAGTATTGTATTCCACCCAAAAATTCGATACCGAGATTTCACCGGAAATTTATGTTTTGAGACCCCCATGAATCCAAAAAAAGCATTTTTGGAATCATGTCCGTGTGTGTGTCTGTGTGTCTGTGAACAACATAACTCAGAAACGAACAGTCGGACAAACACCAAACTTGGTATTTAGGTTGAGTATCTTCCAGAGATGCGACACGAAGGTTTTCAAGAAAATCCCCGTACCTCAGAGTACCCTTTACATGGAATACTTTTCGAAAATTTTAACTTTCCCAAAAATGGCTCTAACGATTTCGATTAAAATATCATATATTTAAGATACTTTCATGACAAATAAAAAGTATATCTTGCATTTTCTGGGAATGTCTCCAAAAGTATTCTTCATTGTGAACGACTTTTGCACAACTGGTAAACCATAAGAGATAGACAAAATTTTACTACACAAAAAATGTAGATCGCGTTAAAATACACAATTTATGTCATATACATTTTTGTTGTTGAGTGAACCATTTTCGAGATATTGCTTGTTATTCCCTTAAATTTTCCAATACTTATATTTTTTCTCAAATGGGAATTCGTTATTCATTTTTTTTGTCCTGGTAATACAAAGAGAATGGAATACTCCACATAGCAACCGGCTCTTAAAATAGTTGACTATCGCTTAAAGCCTACCAATTCCCCTTGCACCTACAAGAAAATTAAGATTAACATCTCGATATCTCGATTAACATGAAGCATATGGAGAATAAGCGTTTGTAAAAATAGTTTGTACACGAGTAGAGAAAGTTATGTGAGTGTAACACATCAGATTTTTTTAAGTTATGGACGTTCTTTAACTGCTATAGTTCACAGCATCCCATTCTATATTGGGCGTGAAATTTTGCTCAGAGGCCTCTTTATCAGGCTTGAGGATCTTTTACTGCCGTAAATCTACAACACGGGATCATCGGTTTTTACGCCCGAAAAAATCCATCGCCCTCCGGCGGGTTTGAACCTGCGACCACGGGAACTAGAGGCATGGTAACCACTACACCACAGAGGACGACTTTATTCCCGGTGGCCACCCAGTCTGACCATGGGGTTTTCCTCTGGTCGCCTAGACGAATGCTGGCGTGGTGTATTCCACCACGATTTCTCCTCTTCCTAATTTACTGTCATTTCATCTTTCAGGCAGTGTCTCCGGGTTCCGTAGTGCGTCTGCTGATGGCCAGATGGCATGGTTGCTGCACTTTGGAAAGATTTCTCCCCGCCAGGGGGCGTTGGCCTGCCTGCAAGGACCACTTCGTCGCCCTCCAGCGGGACTCCGCGTCTACTGGCCGAGTGCGGGTGTTCCGTACTTGAAATTATAGGGCTTCTGTGCGTTTTTGTGATCCTGTCTGCCTGCAGACCTGCGACCTCCTGCGGCTCGTTCACTTCATCCCTGCCTCCCGGGGGATGTAGCCATTTTTTTGTTTTATTTGTGGACACTCTTTAACTGCTGTGATTCCTAGCGTCCCATTCTATATTGGGCGTGAAATGCCGATAATTTTGCTCAGAGGCCCCTTTATCTGGCTTGAGGTTCCTTTACGTGCCGTAAATCTTCCCTTCTGAAGGAAACCATGCTAAGCGTTTTTTACGCCCAAAAAAAATCCATCGCCCTCCGCCGGGTTTGAACCCGCCGCCTCACTACAATATACCTAGTTGGTCGCAGTGGCGAGGTGTGCCCCTCCGATAGATACCTCAAACCTCAAGAGGGACCACTCCAGCATTCGCCTATCGATCTATGAAAACCACGAAAAATCCAAGGTCATGGTTGTCGGTCCAGCGGGATTGAAATCTGAGACCTCTCGAATATGAGCCACACACGTTACGCTTGTTGAGAATTTCGAACTCGGCACTGTTCTTTAACGCACATTCAATGAATAAATCCTTACATTTCATTCAGAAATAGGAAAAGGAAACGGAGATCAGGAAAATAGGAGGAAGCACCGAAGAACAGTTACCCTTTCTGTTGCACGTGTTACGCAAAGTGCCATTATGCTGTAACCATTAGTCAGCCAGCATTGTCACACGTTTCGAGAGTTAACTGGACAGTGTATTACTTCCTTCCGTCCAGCATGCCACACTTGGCGCTGAAAACTGCATGCATGGCCTACTGATTCCTAATCATCATTCAAGGGCAAGTTCACTGTCGCATTGTTTCTTCGTGTAACTGTATTTCGTGCTCAAATTTGGACACGTGTTACGCGATGACACAATTGATAGCCGTTGTGCAAATCGATGACTGCAACGCTGTTACTTCAATCCTATACCTAGCAAAGTTCATGGTACTGCAGCCTGTGTGGCTCTTGTTATGTGTTTTATTAAAAAAAAATCTGATGTGTTACACTCACATGACTTTCTCTACTCTTGTACAAACTATTTTTACAAACGCTTATTCACCATATGCTTCATGTTAATCGAGAGGTTGATCTTATTGCTAATTTTCTTGTAGGTGCAAGGGGAATATGGTAGTATTTAAGCGATAGTCAAATGTTTTTTAAGAGCTGGTTGCTATGTGGCGCATTCCATTCTCTTTGCATGTCCAGGACATAAAAAAATGAATAACGAATTCCCATTTGAGAAAAAGTATTGGAAAACTTAAGGGCAACAATAACAAGCAATATCTCGAAAATGGTTCCCTCAACAAAAAAAAATGTATATGACATAAATTGTGTATTTTAACACGATATACATTTTTTGTGCAGTAAAATTTTGTCTATCTCTTATGGTTTACCAGTTATGCAAAAGTCGTTCACAATGAAGAATACTTTTGGAGACATTCCCAGAAAATTCAAGATATACATTTTATTTGTCATGAAAGTATCTTAAATATATGTGGTATTTTAATCAAAATCGTTAGAGCCAGTTTTGAGAAAATTAAAATTTTCGAAAAATGTTCCATGTAAAGGGTAATCTGGGATGGGGGGATTTTCTTGAAAACCTTCGTTTCGCATCTCTGGAAGATACTGAACCTAACTACCAAGCTTGGTGTTTATCCGACTGTTCGTTTCTGAGTTATGCTGTTCACAGTCATACACACGGACATGTTTCCAAAAATGTTTTTTTTTGGATTTAGGGGGCCTCAAAACATATATTTTCGGTGAAATATTGGTATCGAATTTTTGGGTGGAATACAATACTTCCTCTACTTACTATACGTAGTAGAGAAAGTAAAAATATTTTGTATCACAACCATATGAATTGCTCTGTCCATTTCAAATTCGTATACATACTTTATATATTACAACATTCAATGAAATGTGATTCTTCTATCCACGTGACTAGTTCAGCTAAGAAATTATTTTAAGTTAAACAATTACTTAGTTTTATACACAATGCGGAAATAACATTTGAATGTTGGAAGCACAGAGGAATAGATTTTATAGCTTATAGTAACAAACTCTTGCGAATCAAAAAGAGAAAATGAACCAGAAACTTTCAAGCAACTTCTGTCAGATGGCTCACTTATATTTAAAACATACGACATTAAACGTTTCCAAAACGCTAATGCTACAAAATCTATTTGAAACAAATTCTCTACAGTTTTCCTAAAGTAATTTTTAATTGTACAAAATTACACGAAATTCAATTAGAATGAAGAGAACTGACTATTCACGGGGAATTCAAAATATACATAGAATTTTCATCAAAATATCTTGAACGAAAGAGATTTTAATCAAAATCGTTTGAGAAATTTTTGAGAAAATAAAAAACAACGAAAGCATTTCATAAATTGAGTTTTTATTTATGGACGCTCTTTAACTGCTGTGGTTCTTAGCGTCCCATTCTATATTGGGCGTGAAAGACGGGTAATTTTGCTCAGAGGCCTCTTTATCAGGCTTGAGGTTCTTTTACGTGCTGTAAATCTACGACCGGGACCACCGACTTTACTTCCCTTCCGAAGGAAGCCATGCAAGGATTTTTACTCCCGAAGAAATCCATCGCCCTTCGCGGGTTGGAACCCGTGATCTCGGGAACTAGAGGCTAGCACGGTAACCACTACACCACGGAGGACGACCAGCTTTATATATGAAGAGTAGTCTAATGAGGGGGTGTTTTCTTCAAAATCTTCGTGTTTCATTCTTGGAAGTCGCTGAACTAAATACTTAACGGCATTTATCCGACTTTTCATTTTTAAGTTATGCTGCTCACGACTGTTTTCTAAAATTATTATTTTGGGGTAAAATTTTTTCGGTAGGATGCAGTACACTCCCTCTATAGCATACGTAAGTGATACAGAAATTATTAAGAAGAGCTTTGACTCTGGACGCATCGTTCGTGTTCTCAATTTGATGAATTGAAAACACCGTGGTGTAAATATTACAGGAGATTTTTAAAGTTTCGATACAGTTGGGGGTCGGTCATTAACCACATTATCCATGAAGTTGTCTTTCAGCCATGTTGCACATGACTACTGGGCAATTCTACATAAAACTTCCGCTATGCTACGGAAACGTTTCCTAGCAGGAACAATATTGAACTGCTTTGTACGAGGGCGTTACTGAGAATGTTAAGAATATCAAGTTTCTAAAAATAAATGAAATTTGTTTATATTTGACAGCTACTTTTTAATGTTTTGCGAGTTGATTGCCGTATAGTTTGTTCGATTTGCTGTAATAGTTTGTTAATTATCATCATTTAAAGGGTTTGTTTTCATACAAAAATAATTTGACAGAGGACATTTCCAGGCTAAATTTTAAATCGCCATTAACGGCTAAACAATGTGAAGTTCGGCTTAGAAATGCATTTGGCGAAGAAGCCCCAAGAGATCGCTTTTTTCTTGGTGATGAATTTCATGAAGGACGCCCAAGAACTGTTGTTACTGATGAAAATATTGCCGCTGTTCGAGCAATGCTTGAAGAAGATCGATGGACATCTTATTAATTTATTCGTGCGACATTGAGCATTTCTATGAGTCAAATCCAAAACATTTTACATCAGCAGATGTGAGAAACTTTGTTGTTGATGGATTCCACATAAACTGACTCCCGATCAAAAACAACAACGCTTTGATTTGCGCAGAAAAAATCTGGAAAAATTCCAAGGCGGCACTTCAAATTTGGTGTGGAATATCGTTACTGCTGATGAATCTTGGATTTAGTGTTACGATCCTGAAAAGAAAAGTCAATCGGCTCAATGGGTCTTTTGAACAGAACCTAAGCCTACAAAAGTCCGAGGAATTAGCAGTGCTGGTAAAGATGGGTTGTAGTTTTATTTCTAAAACGGGCCATATTGGTACTATAGAATTAGGAGATAGACGTACTGTTACTGCCGATTGGTACGTAAATGTCTGTTTACAGCAAATGTTTTAAAAAGTTCGCGATAAACGCCCCAAAGGTAAACCAACGTTACATCATGACAACGCATCGTTACATGCAGCAAAACTAACAACTGAGTATCTGGATGCCCCAAAGGTCAGCACCATGGTCCCTCTACCATACAGCCCTGACCTAGCACTTTGTGATTTCTTTTTGTTTCCAAAAAGTGTGGAATGACTTTTTTCGTCATCAGATGAAGCAGTGGAACATTATAAAAACCTAGTTGCTGAAGTGTCTCAGGAAGAGTGGCATCATTGCTTTAAGAACTAGTTTCATCGAATGCAAAAATGTATTGATATCAAAGGGGAATATTTTTAAAAACAAAAAAAAAATCATTTAAATTTTTAAAAACTAATTGTTATTTGATGTTCTAAAAGGTTCAGGTCGCCTTCGTATTGGCAATGGAACTGGCCTTCACAGAATCCATATGGACAAGCACTACGTACCTGGATATGATGGGGGTATCCCTTGAACCACAACTGGAGCAGGATGGCATCTCAGAAACGATTGTTTTTCAGTTGAATGTACCCCTTACCCTCAGATTGTGCGGTGCGTAGGGGGCAAATGGATTTAAGCACTTTGGGAATGTTAGGGACCTATCACGGTGAGTCCTCCTGGTTCCAAAGTCCCTGTGCGGCTCCTACTATTCATCTTTCCCTCCGGGAGGTTCAGTATCTATAAAATGACTATGTCAGAGGTAGGGAAATCATCTTACATGTCACCCCTACAACCTCTAACCTTTCCTTAAGACCTGGAAACCCAAATTGGCTCATTCGTCTATCAGGTCTATAATATAGTCGCATACTATCTTCTAGAAGACCAGACTTGAATACACTTAGAGAAAAAAGGTCTAAGTACAGGCAATAAAGAGATGTAAACGAAAATCTAAAGCAAGACAGTAATTCTCTATCCCATAAATATGAGATGTGTTGCTCTGAATATAAATAACAGTGCAAGCGCTCACCGAAACTTTTCCTGAGCTAGAGAAACAACTGATCGACTTTCCAGGACGCATGTAAGCTATACATGTAATTGAGCCAGAGTAACCTCTGACAGAACGGGTTCAATACCGTATAAGATTATAGTACGAGGGCTGATCAACAAAGACTGAGGCTGATTTTTTTTCACAGATGTTTATTACTCCAATTCAATGTTTACATGATCTTTTTCAAAGTAGTCCCCTCCTACTTCAATGCACTTTTTATAGCGTCTCTGCCAGTCCTTGAACACGTGCTGCAGACCATTCTTTGTCAGGTCCTTGACAATCGCCTCACTTTTCTTGAGCACTGCTTCAGAGTTCGAATATCCCTAAGCTTTGCCTTTAGTAATGGGAATAAAAAAAGTCACAGGGTGCAAGATCGGGGCTATAAGGTGGATGTGGTACACAGGTAACGTTGAATCGGGCCAGAAACTGCATGACTTGATTTGCGACGTGAGGCCGTGCATTGTCATGATGAAGTCGCCACCCAGTTCGAGAAAGCTCTGGTCGTTTCTTTGCAGTGTGCTTCCTCAGTGTAGCCAATACTGACGTGTATTATGCTGCTGTAACAGTAGTGTGAGGGGGAACTGCATGCTGGTAAATCATTCCATTACAGTCAAAAAATGTGATCACCATCACTTTACCTGCAGATGGAACAACTTTTGCCTTTTTTGGTGTTGGAGAACCTGGCAATTTCCACACTGTGCTGGCTTGTTTTCCTTCAGGATCATAATGACGCAGCCATGTCTCAACACCGGTGATAATCGATTTAAAAAATGCATCACCTCCATTGTCTGGTATGCGAAATGCACGCAGGGTCTAAAAATAGAGCATTACTACCAACCTACCAATACGAGAGTGCTGCCGCCTACCAACATTATACATAAAAACCCGCTCATTTCAAATATTTATGTTACAGATACGAAACTATCACGGAAGCTACAGGAAAAAATCAGTCTCAGTCTTTGTTGATCAGCCCTCGTATTTAAGAAAGATGCTCTGAGGGTTATAGGCTAGATTTATTTACAATGAACGCCAAACGATATGGGCCACAGCACTGTACAGAATGTATCCAAACTGCTTCCTAACCTCTTACTATACAGGGTGAACAAAAGGTACCGAAGGATTCTATAACTTTAGTAATAGAGTGAATGCTTGTTTATAACGTTAAATGCTGTATTTGTTTGATATATCGCTTAGTATGTGGGTTCCCCACGTATGCAGGATGTGCCAAAACAAAACTTTCTTAAATGATAATCTATACTCATTACTTTCTCTACTACATATAGTAAATAGGGGAAGTATTGTCTTCCCACCCAAAAATTCGATACCGAGATATCACCGGAAATATATATTCTGAGACCACCTGACACCCTCCCCCCAAAGCATTTTTAGAACAAGGTCCGTGTGTGTCTGGGTAAAGGGACGTATCATGGAGGGGTCCCCGTAATAGGGCAAAACATCGCAAGTCGGCCTTAACGTCCTTCTTTACTTCCAACGTTACCCCTGGGAAAGAGGGACGAGGAGAGAGACTCAAGAGCGTCCAAATCCTGATGCCGACGGGCGCAAGCATGGGCAGGGCCACTAAGGTCACCAGATAGAACGCATCCGATTACGCCCGGTCTCTGCCCACAAGGTACTAACCTCCAGGGTCTCTGGGTCGCCGTCCTACAGCCCTGAAACAGATGCCAAGGAAGATGATGAACACGGAAATGAGAGGGAGAAGAGTGATGGTAGAAGATGAACCATCCCAGCATTCGCCAGTCGACCCGGGGAAACACAAAATACTAATGGGTCGCCGGGGATCGATCCCGGGAGCTCCCGAATGCGGGCGTCTGGGCCATCCCGCTCGGTGTGTGTGTCTGGGGATAGCATAGTTCAAAAACAAAAAGTTGGTTAAAAACCAAACATGGTATTTAAATTCAGCATCTTCCAAAGATGCGACACGAAGATTTTCAAACTACCCTAAACTACCTTTTACATGGAAAATGTTTAGAACATTTTGATTTTCTGAAAAATGGCTCTTAACGATTTTAATTAAAATGACACATGTTTAATGTATTTTCATGACAAATCAAATGTACATCTTGAATTTGTGTTCTGCAAATAACCTCTGAAGTTCTCTTCATTCTGAATGACTTTTCCATAGGTGGTAAGTCGTAAGAGATAGACACTGCCACACATGCTGTAGATCTGTTAAAGCACACAATTTATGCCAAATCATTTTTGTTGAGGCGTTAACCATTTCCGAGGTATTCTTTGTTATTGGTTTGAATTCTCAGTAATTTCTTCTCGTGGTCGTGGAAACATCATGGGATTTCATCTAGCCTACAATATCCTTGGTGTACCTGCAACGAAATGTGTAAACAATGTGTAATGAAAATTTATCTCTATTAAGAAGAAGTAGATAGAAGATTAAACTTTAGTAAGAATAGTTTATAGAAGAATGAGGAGGGAAAGTCATGTGGATGCAACATATCCGATTTTAACAAATAGATCATCATGAGCAATGTTCTGAATGATATAGAAATTGCAAGAATGCACGCGAGGCAAGCATGGATTATGTTGTACGTAACGCGTCGCATACCTACCGGACTAACGCGTTAAGGTTGTCCCGTTATACTTGGGAAATGTTTGACTTACCTCTTGCCTTATTAAGCTACTTAGCCTCCAGCTCTCCCTTCCTACTACTTGACACTTGGCTGCGAGAGGCTTGACTCCACTTTACCTGGTGACTGGCAATCGGAGATTCGAATCTCACTTTTCGTCCTCCAATCCTCAGTATCAACATTTCGCAAAAATAACATTTTAAGTCCAACCAAATTCTTTCTGAATCCGTCTTTTTACTTTGCAGTACGTAAAGGAAGCATTGCATCCCATTACTCAAAAATTTTATATTAGAATTTCACCCGAAATACAAGTTTTTAGGCCCCCTGAATCCATAAAATCATTTTTGGAAAAAGGTTAATATATATGCCTGTCTGAGAACAATACAAATCAAAAACGAAAATAGTATTTTAGTTCAGCATCTTCCAAGAAAGGTTTTCAAGAAAATCTCCCCAACCCAAACTACCCTTTAAATGGAAAACATTTAGATATTTTTTATTTTCTCAAAAAAGGCAAAATAATTTTGATTAAAATATCATATATTAAAGTAATTTGTATAACAAATAAAATGCATATCTCGAATTTTCTGGAAATAGCCTGTGAAGTCCTCTTCATTCGGAAGGAATTTTGCGTAATGTTGTTTAAATGGTAAACCTTAAGAGATACACAAAAACTTACTGAACAAACACACCGAGTGGGATGGCTCAGGCGGCAGAGTCTGTGGCCCGCATTCTGGAGGTCCCGAGATCGATCCCCGGCGAATATCCACTTTGGTCCATGGGTTTTTCGTGGTTTCTCCGGGTCGACAGGCGAATGCTGGCGTGGCTCATCTTCTACCACGACTCTCCTTCCTCTCATTTCCTGTATCCAGCTCCTCTTTGTTGTCTGTTTCAGGGTTATAGGGCCCGGGCGACGGTTGCGGCTGGGCGGTGGCTGGAAACGTTAGGGACTCCGTCCACGATTGCTCCCGTGGGCATCCGGATTTGGTCACCCTTCAGGTTTCCGCTCTTGCACCTCCCTCTCAGGAGTCATGTTGGAAGCAAAAAGGCCTTTACGGTCTTCTTGCGGTGCTCTGCCCCCTTTTATTTTCTCCCTTCGCCCTCTCATGGCCATACAAAGAGAACAGGAATTTAAAGCCATTACATAGATACGCGCTTTTAAAAGGTTTGACTATCACTTAAGTCTACTGTGTTTCCCTTGTACCTACAGTCGTCCTCCGTGGTCTAGGGGTACCCTGCTAGCCTCTAGTTCTCGAGGTCGCGGGTGCAAACCCGGCGGAGGGCGATTGATTTTTTTCGGGCATAAAAAACCCTTAGCACGATTCCTTCGGAAGGGAAGTAAAACAGGTGGTCCCGTGTCGTAGGTTTACGGCGCGTTAAAGAACCTCAAGCCTGATAAAAGAGGCCTCTAAGCAAAATTTCCGGTCTTTCACGCCCAATATAGAATGGGACGCTAAGAACCATGGTAGTTAAAGAGCGTCCATAAATAAAACTCAATTTAATTTTTTCTTGTACTTACAAAGAAAGGTGTAATATTTCTGCAAATGTTTCTCTCTCATTAACACCATACCGCAATTTTTGACGGAAGGTATAAAAATAATTAAATAACAATTATAGTAAGATAATGAAATAATAGCAATAAATAATTTGAGTATATTAAATCAATGTATAAAATAATAAGCCTCGTTGAAAGATTTGTCTGGAGAAGGTCATTAGGGATAGCCGAGTAGCGAATGCGTTAGTATGGAATTACCTGGAACGCAGTTAGAGATTGGGTTCAATATGTTTGCAAAGTTAGGTAGGCAAGAATTCTGTAAATTAGAAAGGGAATGAAATTCTGAGATTCGGGAAGGCTCCGCATAGAAACAGTGTCAGACACACATACTTGGAGTTTTAAGATTGGACTGTAAGAGAAGGAACGTTGGTAGGGGTAGCGATAGGTAGGTAGAGCTTAAGTTAAGAAAAGTCACTTATTCACTTGGATTGGATTGGAATGGCTACGGGGAGTATTCGGTACTGATCCACATAGGGGATATTGTACCTACGCCACACAAGGGCGCGTCCCCGGGAGGAAGGATAAGGCGAGAGGAGACACCGGGCGTCCGGAACCAGGAATGACGGCACAGGAATGGCAGGGTCCCTAAGTTTCCAGATAGAGACTCCTCGGCAGACGAACAGGCTGACCGAGGACCCCAGCCCGCACAGAGGGGGTGCAACGTCCCTCAAGGAAGTTCGGATACCCCCGGCAGCCAACGAAAGCCGAGGGACGGAGAGAGTTACAAAGAGCATCCTATTCGCCCGCCACATTGCACCGAAGCACCATCGTCGACACTTCCAAAACTGAAAGAGTTAAACGGATGAAAGATTAAGTAAAATGAGAATGGAGGTGAAATAGAGGGACAGGAATTTCGGGGGATGTGAGAATCCTTCCCAGCATTCGCCTGGAGACTCGGGAAAACAGTCGAGAACACCCATGGGTCAGGAAGGTTGGTCACGGGAATCGAACCCACGACCGCCCGAATGCGGGCAACAGACGAAACCATCTGAGCCATCCCGCTCGGTCACTTATTTACTTAATTTTGTGACTTATTTCTGTGATGACCCTTGCGAATGTGAGTTTCATTTTAAGCGTCTAATGATGCGCTTGAGTGAGTAAGAGTTAGCTTCTATTGCGAGAGATCTTTCCGAGTAACATTTCTGCGTCTTACGGTAACTGACGCTTCACTTAATTATTGTTATAGAAGTAACATTAATAAATTCAACAGTCGGCGACTCCTCTCATACTGATCATTTTAGTCAGCATTAAAAGTTAACAGCTAACTAAACTGCTGTTATCCTTTCAAAATACACTCACGCGCTCCCTGAAATAAAGAACTCATAGCTATACCACTGGAGCAGCTGGCGCAGAACGAGCTACGAGATGTCTAATCAACAGCGTATGGAAAAATAAGCCTTTGTAAAAATAGTTTGTAGAGGAGTGGTTAGAGAAAGTCATGTAAATGTAACACAGATTAACCGAGCGAGTTGTCTCTGCGGTAAGTGTGAGACTCGCATTCAGGAGATTTCAGGTTCGACTCCCGTCGACTACTCACTTGGGTTTTTCGAGGTTTTCTTGATCGGGTGGTTTATAATCTACCACGATTTCCTTTCACTCATTTCCCTTTCGTTCCGTTTCCTTCTCGTGTTTCAAGTGTGCTTCTAGGTTTCATGATATGTGGCGGTGCCAGACGATGGCGCGGATGCTCGCACCAAGGAAATGTTATTTCCCATGGACACTAGAGGGTTTCCTGGTTCAACGGGTCGTTCATCGCCCTCTCTGGGCAGCTCCAGTAGTGGGACGGGTCCTCGAGCCAGGAATGTTAGGGACTTCCGCGCGTCTCTATGGCCTGTCTGCTTGTAGTCATGTGGTTCCTTTCATTTCATCTCTTTCTCTTGGGGGTGGTAGCTGCAGTAGATCTCCCGTACGTTGTATACCTCATAAATGCTTATATTATTGTAAACATGTTAAATAATGTTATGTGAATGCGTTATGTAATTTAATAATGTAAGAGCTGTGAGAATAATAAGTTTAAAGTTGCTAACAATGAGGTAACCTTGAGGCAATAATGAGTTTGAGAGTTTGAATGCTACTAGTCATGATTAGAGAAGCAATAACGTAAATTTTGTGGCAGTTTTAAAAATAGCCAATCAACAGCCAGAAAAAGCTTTAGTAAAATGCAGGTATTCTATTGGACTAGGATTAGCCAATCAGAGACTTGAAATACAGAAGTTTACGGTTTTGGGCGGTTGAAATATGTTCAGTTGCCTGCAGACCTTGGTAGTAACCGGATGGAAGATGTGTTCTCTAAAGAAATATTACGTATTCGTGTGAAACGAAAATTAAGTATACGCGTTAACAAAGAATCTCACAGCTCTTAATATCAGTGTAGTGGTATTTAATTTGTGTCAAGGATTAATAAAAAGAAGTGAACTTAAACTTAAAATCTGTGTAAGCCTGCATTCTTGTCGCACCACTCCCTGATTAAGAGAAACGTGTTTCTAAAACAATACTGAAGCAGCCGAGGCAAACATAAATAATATCTATAGAAGCAGTTTAATAACAAAGTTAATATTTTTTTTAAAAAAAACTTGGAGTGTAACAACAAAAATACATCTTCAAATCGGCTTTACATACGTAGTAGCATATTACGTAACAAACAAGCTTCTTCTAATTGGCTTCCCAAGCGTGAGGCTAACTCCAACAACAGTAACTCCTACGTAACAAACAATCTTCTTCAAAATTGACGTCCATACGTGGAGCTAAATAAAAAAAACAACAACGTAAAGAACAATTCAACTTCAAGTTTCAGGAATCAATATAATATTATTGATATTTCACAAATTCGAGCACTGTCTAAAAAATTATATATGCCACACGTGTTAAAAGTGGTTTTATTTTTCTCGTCGGATTGCAAAATAAAACCCTTGTACCAGGAGCCAAATATTACAAATCTGAACACTTTAAAGTTTTATACACAAGTGGATGGTATGTGGGTGTTTTTCCTCAAAATTTATATGATGAGATATTCATTCATTCATTATCTGTTTACTCTCCTCTTATGTAGGACTTACACCCCCCCAGGACTTACAAGCGGGTGCCTGGGGTCAGAGGCTCGTCGAAGAGCAGACACTCATGGATCATGGATCAGACAGAGCATCCAGGATGGGTGATCAGCCCGATGTCTGGTATGGGATGAAGGAAGTAGATGAAACGAAATGATGGTGAAATGAATGAAAGGAAAGGTGATGATGGAGCAGCTGGTGGAATGAATGGCGGGGGAAGCCGGAGAACCCGGAGAAAACCCGCCCATACGCCGCTTCGTCCACCACAAATCCCACATGCAGGTCCCTGGGATTGAACCCGGGCCGCCTCGGTGGGAGTGGGTCTAACCACTCGGCCACGGCACCGCCTATATGATGAGATAGATTTTTTAAAATTTTAAATACTCAAAAAATATTAATCCCAGCAAGATGAAACTTTAATAGCTCTGTTATGTGCTGTGAAAAGTTCGTGTGCCAAAAATAAAGCTTCTAGCTCAAATAATATAGAAAATAGAAATTTTACCCCTTAAATAAATAGAAAAATGAGATGTTTTTTATAAATACACTATGGACTGCCTGAAAATATACTTATTTCGAAAATTATTTAATTTACAATTTTGGCGGGAAGTTTGTGATAGTTTCTCCACTTTGATCTAGTTTGTGTTATCATAACAGATAGTTGTTGATATTCTATTGATTACTATCACACAGCCACATGGTTAGCAAAAAGTGTTATTTTCTCGGTGTAACAATGTCAGCTGGAATGGAAAACACAAAATGTTGGCTCGTGGGACATTGCATCATAGTTACATGCTACATAGCTTGTTCCACTCGCGGCCTCCACGCTTGTAAAAAAAACCGCACACAAAAACACGTACGGTTTCACCACACCCATGCCTGCGGCGGGGTTCGAATTCACGTCTGTTATAACGTGAGGCATGAGCTTTAAGAGTTATGACGTGCATCTATTTAACATTTCTGTTACAAAGTAAACCGGATGGAGTTTCTTTCTTCCTTTCCCTTAAATAAATCTCTGGTGCTGCATTCACAACACTTTCTCTGCTCACTCTTCTATGAACTATTCATACTAAAGGTTTTTCTTCTGTTTCTTGTTAATCGAGATAAACTTTCATTACACATTTACAGTTTCGTTATAGCTATAAGAAGGATACGGGTTCGATTCCCGGCTGGAGGGGGTAATCTTTCTTTGAACAGGATTGTTCTCCATTCTCCCTAGAGTTTGGGAGAATGAAAATGTGAGAGTGTAAATGTGAGTGTGAATTTAATCTTTATAAAGTAAACCCAACGCAAACTAACTCAATATACACAAAAGTAAACGAGTGAATATCATTGGCATGAGCAATTGTTTCAAAGGCAAAGCGGCCGGTATGACCTTAGATGTTAAAGGCGGCGTATAAATGGAAAACCAGTAGGCTAAAGCGATAGTCAGATTTTTAAAAAGCGGAGTGGTATGCAATGACCTTGAGAAAAAACGAATTGCGACTTACCACTTGAAATAAGTATAAGTATTTGTAAATGTAAACCTCTAACAAAGAATATGCCGGAAATGGTCAACGCCACAAAAATTTGTATTTGACATAAATTGTTTAGTCTAACGAGATCAACATCTTTTATGGAGTAATATTTTGTATATCTATTACTGTTTACCAGTTACACAAGTCATTCACAATGAAGCGAACTACCCGGAAAATTCAAAATATACACTTTGTCACGCAAGTGTCTTAAACATATTGTGACGAAGCCAGCTGCCGATGCCGTGACCTCCAAGGCAACGCGAGTCGGCAGCTTAGTGGGAGAGTGTCCAGCTGATGTAAACAATTTCAGAAAGTTCTTCTAGCTGTAAGGTGATCATTCTGGATCCTTCTGTACTTCTTGGACTTTCCAAGAACTCTCTATATAAGCGAGCGCTCTCGCGGCAGTGGAGAAGTCGAGTCGAGTGCGAGGTTGTGTTGGTCAGAAGTTCAAGTGAGTAAGTCAATGAGCGACTCTCCGAACGAATTGATGACGACTGTTGTGACGTGCAGCAAGTGCTACTGCAGAGAGACGGGTTGTGGAGGTCTTGTATTCGACTCCAGAGTGAAGCGAACCGTCCGGTGTGAAGAGGCTGCGTTACGAAGGAAGAAGTAAAGTGACGGGAATGAACTAGTTCACCTTGGTGAAGCGACAGTGATGTGAACTCCTAGTGAAGGTGAACTGCATACAAACAGACAGTGACAGTGAGAATGATGAAAGTGATAGTTGAAAAACTGGACGAAGTCACAGTATGGTATTTTAATCAAATCGTTAGAGGCATTTTTTGAGAAAATAAAAAAAAAATGAAAAATTCTTTACCTAAAGGATAATTTGGGGTGGGGTATTTTCCAGAAAATCTTCTTATCGCATCCTTGTAAGATGAACTAAAATAACAACTTTGGTATTTAACCACTTTTCGTTTTTGTAATGGTAGGTGATGCTTTTCTTTAGAGTTTAACGTCGTTTATTCATTTTGATACATGTACATAACCTCTTTTGCTTCTTTGTACTGTCGGTGGTCGCTTCACTGACCAGCATATTAGCTCAACTGTTAAGTTTATGCTTAAGTTTTACGTTGTTAATAAAGCTTAATTTTCATTGTGAATGGCTCTTTATTCTGTTAATGTATTAATGTGAAGAATGGTTTCAAACTTTTTAAATATTTTATAAAATAATGCTTTATTTAATGTACAAATATTTCAGTGCTTTAGGCTTGAAACCATAATCTGTTTAAAAAAACGGGGTTCCTATTTAAAACAATGAGTTGATCATGAAATTACCCTGAAAATATGCACTAAATAAAATGTTATTAGTATCATTGTTTTGCCCCTAAAATGAAGAAACATTCACCACAGGTATAGACAATAGAACGGTGGGGGACACCTCGCGCACTGCGACCTACATAGATCTATTGCGACTACCACCCGCCAGGAGGAAGGGATGAAGTGAAGGAACCGCAGGAGGCTACTGGCGACAGAGACGCGCGGAAGTCCCAAACAGTTCCAGGCTCGAAGCCCCGTTCCACTGCTGGAGCTGCCTAGAGAGGGCGATGAACGACCCGTTGACAAGTAGCCCTGCTAGCATCCGGCACCACCATACGCCATGAATCCTTGAAGGACACCTGAAAAATGAGAAGGAAACGGAACGAAAGGGAAATTATGGAAAGGGAATCGTGGTAGAAGCGATGCCACTCCAGCATTTGCCTATCTCAACTATGAAAAAACCCAAGGTCAGAGTGTGCGGTTGACGGGAATCGAATCCGGGACCTGCGGAATGCAAGTCTTACACGTTACCGCAGAGTCTCCTCCCAAAAAAGAACATCTTGTGTGTAAAGAAATAGTAATAACTTCATTTAAAGGTGCTTTTGCGCTAGTAGTACACATTCTAATAGCTGTTGTAAGCCACTGTCTCACTTTAGTGCTGTGCAGCACCTCTCGATTCAGAAACATTTGCACTGACGGTTTTGATTGATTCCCTAGAGTAGATAACCGCGGCCACAATGTTAATGTGACCACCACGCAGAAGATATGGTCTTGCCATTCCCAGGACAGCTGCGGTCTTTAGGAAAAATAAGTTGTTCCAAACATCTGCCTCTAAGAGTAAAACGCATACTCATCCCATTAAATTAACCAGACGTTGATGAGTTGCTCTTCTTCCTGAGCTGTAAAGAAATATTCCTAAAAGAGTTTAAAACAACATAAATCAAAAGGTTCTGTAATGAAACAAATGAATGCCAATTATACAAAGGCGTAAAGTATGCCTTTATGGGCTTAGATGTGCTGCTTATGGACTTACACATGCTGCAACCGAGCGGGATGACTCAGGTGGTAAAGTCTGTGGCATTCGGGAGGTCATAGTTTCGATTCCCGCGGCCTACCTTCTTGAATCATGGTTTTTTTTCCGGGTGTTTTCCCGGGTCGCTAGGCGAATGCTGGGAAGGTCAGTACAACCCCCGGATTTCCTGAAATTAAAATTAAATTAAATTGAGTTTTGTTTATGGACGCTCTTTAACTGCTGTGGTTCTTAGCATCTCATTTTATATTGAGCGTGGAAGACTGGTAATTTTGCTCAGAGGCCTCTTTATCAGGATTGAGGTTCTTTTACGTGCCGTAAATCTACGACACGGGACCACCGGCTTTACTTCCCTTCCAAAGGAAGCTATGCTAAGGATTTTTACGTCCGAAAAAATCCATCCGCTCCACCGGGTTCCCGAATTTCCTGTCCCTCCATTTCATCTCCATTCTCACTTCTTTTCACATTTCATCTGCTTGGTCTGTTCATGGTTGCAAGTGTTGGCATTGCGTGGCAGGAGAAAATAATGCTCTATGTAACACGTCGTCCCCGAAATGGGAGCGCTCTCCGAGTCTCGGCCCCCCAGTGGGCTGTGTAAGTCTACAGGGTGGGATGGGAGCCGGTTGTACCAGCTGCCATCCGGGGAGATTCAAGCTGGAAAAAAGTAGGGACCCTACCCTCTTCCGTTCCTTGCCTCTTGGTTCCGCCACTCTCTCCTCACCCCTCTTTCCCGGGGGGCGCTCCGTCATGGGCAGACATCTTATAGGTCGAGGTGCTAAGTCCCACTCCGATCCTAGTCCTAGTCTAGTTCTAGTCGTAGTCCTATCTTCCAAAGAAGCAACACGAAGATTTTTAACCATTTAACCACTCTAGATAAAATTTTGGATGCTTACGCTTTATTAGTGAAAGCTATAGCTGCTCACATCTTTCAAACACCACCCCTATTCCTATTTGTAACCCCTTGCTTACAAAATTCGATCGTGTAATGCCGGGCAAGACATGTATAAAATAAGTAGTAAGCATAACAAGATTGCCATTTCAGAACTCTATAGCTCGTACTGGATAGTTTGTTAAAGATAACATTTTCAGTGGTAGTGGTGCCTGATCATTACTTTAACGGGAGAGAAAATGGCGAAAATTACCAAAAAAAAACATGACTTTTCAGTTTTTGTGGAGTCTTATTAATCTGCTTTAATCTGATATAAATTTAAGATCGTAGGCACGATACTTATATTACAAAAAATATGTTTAAAAATGCTACAGCAACTGACATTTTGTAACTACTGCGAATTCACAGCAAAAAAAAAAAAAAACAGTTTCATTCCTACACACTTTGGAGTAGAGAGGTAAACTTAAGCCCGTGTTTTAGGGAAAGTTTTGTTCTACTAGTCTGTCACGATATGAATGCGTGTGATGGGAAGGGGAACTAAAACAAGTGGGCGTGGCATCGGAAGGACATTCTGGTAAAGAAAACAACCGCAATTCCAAGTTGCATTTACTAGCGAGGCTGAGTACATTCCCCTATCACCTTGCCCCGTAATCCCCTCTGATACCTAGCCTTGGTTGTACAGTGGCGCCCTCTTTCAAGCGAATACATTTCGTGGTCGATTAGTGCTCAGTGTATTAAATGGAACCTGGTTTGTTGTTTTACGAATATGTGCCACTTTGTTTTTTTCAAGTTTTGCTTTGAACAGCTTTTTTTCTGGTGTAAATGACATGTTTTCTCATAAACTATTAAAGATAGCCAAATTAAATTTTAGGATGGTAAAAACAATCTCAAAGTGCTGTTGTTCATCTAATTATGTGCTACTAATGTGGTTGATTATTTTTTAAAAACAGAATTTCTGGTAAATTTTAATAAAAAGATGGTATAATTAAGAAAATAATATCTTCTTTAATAAACAAAATTATTAGATAAAGATAGATCACTGAACTCAGGAGGCATGCATAAACATCCTGTAAATATTTCTGTCTGATATCTTAAATGGTTTCTGAGATAATGGGTAAAGAATTTAGGTTGGCGGAATAGGACTTTTAATATCCCCTTGAAGTATTCGAAATAACCAATTAACAAATAACAAGCAGTTATTTCAAATATTCGAAAACTAATCTTCGCTGCTTTTGTTTGCTGAGATAAATGATTCTGCTAAGTACACTGGTGTGCAAAACCTAACTACGGAAGCAATATTCGCATGCTGTGACACTGCCAAGTAATATAGTTCGATGAAACTTGAATCATACATAGGGGGAACTGCTACGGTATGCTACAGTAGGCAACTAAACGAAATATGCAATGAGACGAACAGAAATGACACTTTTACTCATAGACCATAAGCTACACTAAAGTCAGTACGACATATGATGGCTCTGTAGATTTACAGAAACAGATACATGGTGCTTAAAGGCGTGTATGATCACCACGGACAGCAATGCATGCTCTGCATCGTGCTTCCATGCTGGCCACAAGGTTGGTAAGCAGTACTTGTGGTAGGGCGTTCCATTCCTCCACCAGCGTTGTTGACAACTGTTGGATCGTCGTTGGTGCATGTGGATGTGCTGCAATGCGTATACCAAAAGCATCCCCCACTTTCGATGGGAATTAAATCGGGGGGATGGGCAGACCAGTCCATTCGCCGAATATCCTCTCGTTCCAAGAGATCCTTCACCTGCGCTGTTGGATACGGTCGCGCATTGTCATCCATAAAAATGAAGTCAGGGCGGACTGCACCCCTGAAAAGACGCACAGGAAGGGGCACAGTATCACAATAACGTTGACCAGTGAACGCACCGTGTTCAAAGATTTGGAGCTCTGTGCACCATGCATCATTATGCCTCCCCAAACCATAACACCTGGACCACAAAAACGATCATATTCAAGAATGTTCCTGGGTTCATTACGTGTTCCCACCTCTCACCAGATGAGGGTATGTCGAGAATCACTACTTAGACTGAATCTGCTCTCATCCGAGAAGAGCACGCGACCCCATTCCTCGTTGGTCCAATTTTGATGCTCTTGGGACCATTTCAAATGGTGCCGCCGATGTGCGGATGTCAATGGAACACAACGTACTGGCCATCGGGCAAAGAGACCACCTCTGTGTAGTCGCCGTGCCACTGTGTATCGTGAGATTGCGTGCCTATCTGTCCTGTTAAATGTGGTTACAATTGGCGTGGATCCCTTCTTGCCTGTTGCACAATGTAGCGGTCATCTGCTGCTGTAGTTGAGCGTGGTCGACCACCACCTCCCCTTGGGACAGCAGTGCCTGTGGTTTGGAAGGTTCCCCATGCACGTGAAACAATGCTGTGAGCAATTCCAAAATCCTGAGCAACACTCGTCACACTTCGCCCTTCTTCCAGTTTCCCGATTATTCTTCCCCATGTGAAGTCATCCAAATGGTGTCTACGGGTCATGTTGCAATGAAGAACACCACTACAGTGCACCGTAACAGCTCGCTAATTGCCACACACCGTGTTGTCCTGTTCCGTCAAATGCCTCGTGTTGCGGGACCAGACCCATTTGGCACTATAGGCTCGCTACACTAACTCCATGTAACGTCCAGCTTTCTGTGTACGTGTGAGAGACCTCTGGCAACATGCTCCCGCACCTTCATCTACTTCCACCAAGTAGTACATTTGATATGTTACTTTATCTATCTTGTCCTTAGGTTTTGCAGACCAGTGTAGTTTGAGGTGGGAACACGTGACCGATGCGGTCTATTTGCCGTTTTAGTTGGTCTATGCCGAGTACTGCTGCCAGAGGCATGTGAACAATACGCTTCGTGAATAAATTCATTGCATATAAGCTCCACTTGCTGTGCTTCATTGGCATTAAAAGTCTCTGAGACACCATCATCTACCTTGCCATGGTCTTCTCCACTGGAGTGGTTACATACAGAATTACTAAAAAGGTAGAATGAGATTGAAAAATGCAATACTATAGTCAGAATTTGAGCCATGGATTTTCGGCTTACCGTGTCGCTGCTCTAACAAACTGAGCTACCACGGGAACATATTGGCGCGACGTTAAATTCCTCAACTGACTCACACTTTCTGGATAAAACAAGGTGTTCCCAAATACATTTTTAGATAACATATCCCAGTGGCGACTTATAATCTCGTAAGTACTTTTCAAGTTCTGGCTTCATAGTTAACCACTATGAGGTCAATAAATGACAATCAGACCCGGATTTTGACGATCTAAAATGTTTGAAAATGACCTAATAATGACATAATAATTACAATAAATGACCTAAAACCAATATCTATTTATTTAATTTATTAAAATTAGTGCACAGAAAATTATAAATTAATTTTGAAACAGATCTTACAAAACTGTAGCATTAACTCTGTTGAGTTCTCAGATTGTATAAAATTCATAGTGAATGAAAAGGACTTCACAGCCTATGACATAATGGTAAGGACAATAACAATCTGACTGTCCCACTCATTAACGGAGAAAAGGGAAAACTGAGCTGTCTCATCCTTAATTCGGGACATGGCTTCATAATTGTAATTATACCCGCTTCCTTAACAATAGCCACACCTGCACCCTTATGCAAATCTTTTCAGACTAACAATTAAAATGCGAATGTGATTTTTACTTTCTCTACTACGTATAGTAAGTAGAGGAAGTATTGTATTCCACCCAAAAATTCGATACCGAGATTTCACCGGAAATACATGTTTTGAGACCCCCTGAATCCAAAAGAAGCATTTTTGGAAACATGTCCGTGTGTGTGTCTGTGAACAGCATTACTCAGAAACCAACAGTCGGATGAACACCAAACTTGGTATTTAGGTTCAGTATCTTCCAGAGATGCAACACGAGGGTTTTCAACAAAATCCCACCACCCCAGATTATCCTTAACATGGAACATTTTTCGATAATTTTAATTTTCTCAAAAATGGCTCTAACGATTTTGATTAAAATATATGTTTAAGATGTTTTCATGACAAATGAGATGTATATATATCTCAAATTTTCTGGGAATGTCTACAAAAGTATTCTTCATTGTGAACGACTTTTGCATAACTGGTAAACCATAAGAGATAGACAAAATTTTATACACAAAAAATGTAGATCGCGTTAAAATACACAATTTATGTCATATACATATTTTTTGTTGAGTGAACCATTTTCAAGATATTGCTTGTTATTCCCTTAAATTTTCCAATACTTATACTTTTTCTCAAATTCGTTATTCATGTTTTTTTGTCCTGATAATGCAAAAAGAATGGAATACTCCACATAGCAACCAGTTCTTAAAATATTTGACTATCGCTTAAAGTCTTGCATCTACAAGAAAATTAGCAATACGGTTAACATCTCGATATCTCGATTAACATGACGCATATGGAGAATAAGCATTAGTAAAAATAGTTTTGCAATGGTAGAGAAAGTCATGTGAGTGTAACACATCAGATGTTTTTTCTTTTTTTCTAAGAGTGCAAGTAAAGGATACTGTACAAAGTTACTCTTATTTCTACTGAGCGGGATGTCCCCTTGGTAACGTTTGTGACTCGTATTCGGGAAGTCCCCGTTGATCCCAGTCGACCACTCACTGTGACCCATGGAATTTTCGTGGTTTCCCCGGGACGGCAGGCGAATGCTCGGGTGGTTCCTCTTCTACCACGACTTTGTCATCTATTTCAGAGTTGTAGGACCAAGAGACGTGTTCGGCGGGTTGCGGCTAGGCGGTGGATGAGCGCTTTGTAATAGTTTCTTTCTGGCGTCGTTGCTAGGACCGTCTCCGAGTGGGCCTCACCAGGGGAGACAACCGAGGTTCTGGAGGCTTGAGCGCTGGACTGGGCGGCGTCGGATGCGTTCGATCTGGAAACGTTAGGGACCCCGTCTGTACTTGCACCCGTCATCTGGTCTTCCTTCGGGACTCTCCCCTCATCCTGCTTTCCCAAGGTTCCGGTAGAAGCAGAAAGGGCCGTCACGGCCTACTTGCGGTGCTCTATCCCTTTTGCGAGACACCTCCGTTCGTCCGTACCTTTATTTTTTCTCTTATTTCTCAGTTGGATAGTGAAGTTTTTGATGTTTAGAAGTGTATCCTTGTGTAAAATGACACTAATATAAGACTCACAAAAACTATATTGGTCGTGAAAGATCGGAAAGTTTGCTCAATGGCCTCTTTATCAGGCTTGAGGTTCTTTTACGTGCCATAAATCTACGACACGGGATTCTCTTCCAAAGGAAGCTATCTAAGGATTTTTACGCCCGAAAAAATCCATCGCCCTCTGCCGGGTTTGAATCCGCGACTTCGGGAACTGGAGGCTAGCTTGATACCAATTATAAAACTCATATACTGAATCTAAATGCAAGAAAACGATTAAAAAGGCGAAAAGAGCAAGAAAATGACAAAATAGTGACTCAAAATCGAAGAAGATGCCATAAAACAGCAAAACGTTACAGGACCAAAACGTTAATAGTGCTTATGATGCAACAATATCTCGCCGTATTGAGAGTTTGGTACACTTATAGTCGCTAATGTAGGAAAGCGCCAAGGTGCTATTTAAATGCTTGCTTTGCTCCCGTGTCTGACCATACGTCCTACACAACAGTTTAATCAAGATGAAGGAATGTGCACAGAAGTCAGGCGCCAAGTTGGAAGGTCGCACCGGACTGGGTGCTAATCTGCAAGGTCTCCTTCGCATAACCTCAAATTCTACTTGGTCGCATACCGCCGAAGGATACGCCAAAGTATGTCGAACTGTGAGACCTCTGCTGGAGTTTGTAATATTTGTGGGCTATCTACACGTTTCCTTAATTTTCATCCACTTTCAGGCTCAGCAGACCTAGGTAATCCAGTAAATAGTTTTACTTTCTCTACTCGTATAGTAAGTAGGGGAAGTATTGCATCCAACCAAAAATTCAATACCGAGATTTCACCAAAAATACATGCTTTGAGGCGCCCTGAATCCAAATAAAGCACTTTTGTAAACATGTCCATGTGTGTGCCGGTGTGTCTATGAACAGCATAATACAAAAACGAACAGTCGGTTAACTACCAAACTTGGTATTTAGGTTCAATATCTTCTAAAGGCGTGACACGAAGATTTTCAAGAAAATCTCCCCACCCCAAACTAACCTTTACATGGAGCATTTTTTAGAAAATTTTGATTTTGTAACAAATGGCTGTAACGATTTTTAATGTTAAAGATATTTACGTGAGAAACAAAATATATATCTTAAATTTTCGAGGAATAGCCTATGAAGTCCTCTTCATTCAACAGGAATTTTTTATAATCTTGTATAACTGGTAAACATTAAGCGTGGGACGAAAATGTACTACACAAAAAATGTAGATCTCTTTAAAACACACAATTTATTTCAAATACGTTTTTTGTAGCATAAGCCGTTTCTGAGATATACGTTATTAAAGGTTCGAATTGTTCATTTCTTGGTCATTCTCTTAAAGTTCTTTTCAACATTCAGTTGTTTCTCGCGATGTCATGGAAACAGTATGGAATTTTAAGGCCAGCATATAGCGTCCTGTTCTTAAGCACTTGACTCTCTCTGTTCACTTTGTATCTAAACGAAATGTTTAATGTAACTATTTCTGAAAAGGTTTATATGGATTAGAGATAAAGGTAAAGGTTATCACGAGGGGCCCCCGTAGCCGGGGCAGAGCACCGCACGCAGGCCAGTCAGCCCTTTATGCTTCCAACGTGACCGCTAGGAGAGAAGGATGAGGAGAGAGACCCAAAGGGCGACCAGATCCGGATGCTGATGGGCGCAAGCATGAACGGAATCTCTAACGTTTCCAGATAGAACGCATTCGACGCCGCATGGTCCCTGCCCACAAGCCACCAACCTCCAGGGTCCACCAGAACGGAGCCTCACGCTAAGGAGAGACCTAAATGAGCGGTACCGCAGCGATCCCAGGGAAGAAACCTCTACAGAGCGCAAGCCACCGTCCAACCGCAACCCGCCGAACACCGTCGCCTGGTCCTACAACCCTGAAGCAGATGACAAGGAGGATGGTGGGTACAGGAAATGAGAGGGAGGAGAGTCGTGGTAGAAGATGAACCATCCCAGTATTTGCCTAGCGACCCGGGAAAATCACGAAAAACCCATAGGTCAGATGGGTGGTCGCCGGGGATCGATCCCGGGACCTCCCGAATGCGGGCTACAGACGTAACCGCCTGAACCATCCCCGCTCGGTTATTTGGAATAAAAATAAGCCTTCAGTAACAATAATTTGTGTACCCACTAGTAAACGATACAGGGTAGAGAAAGTCATGTGAATGTATCACATAAGATTTTTTTAACATTAAAAGACAATTTAACTCTGTTTTGATTACTATTTCCGCGTTTGGAATTCTAAATAAATGTATTCCTACATTTAATGCTCTTGCAACACTTCCTTAGGATAGTATCATGTATGTAGACAGTTTACACCTTTTATGTGAATTTTTAGTTTCTCTACAACTTACCTACAGTAAGGAGAGGAAGTGTATTGTATTCCATTTAAAAAATCTGATGTGTTACACTCACATGACTTTCTCTACTCTTGTACAAACTATTTTTACAAACGCTTATTCTCCATCTACTTCATGTTAATCGAGATAAACATTTGCAGACCCTTATTGCTAATTTTCTTGTAGATGTAAGGGGATAATATATTTACAAGGGCAATTTGGAAATACAGTAGCCTTTAAGCACATACATATCTCTTAATAGCTGGTTGCTAGGCGCAGCACCATTCTCTTTGCCACAGATCAATACTCTTTGCATATCCAAGACAAAAAAATGAATAACGAATTCCCATTTGAGAAAATAAGTATTGAAAAATTTAAGGCAATAACAAGCAATATCTCAAAAATGGTTCACTCAACAAAAAAAATGTATATGACATAAATTGTGTATTTTAACGCGATCTACATTTTTTGTGTAGTAAAATTTTGTCTATCTCTTATGATTTACCAGTTATGCAAAAGTCGTTCACAATGAAGAATACTTTTGGAGACATTCCCGGAAAATTCAAAATATACATTTTATTTGTCATGAAAATATCTTAAACCTATGACATTTTAATCAAAATCGTTAGAGCCATTTTTGAGAAAATTAAACTTTTCGAAAAATGTTCCATGTAAAGGGTAATCTGGGGTGGGGGGATTTTCTTGAAAACCTTCGTGTCGCATCTCTGGAAGAACCTAAATACCAAGTTTGGTGTTTATCCGACTGTTCGTTTCTGAGTTATGCTGTTCACAGACACACACACACAGACACACAGACACACACACACACGGCCATGTTTCCAAAAATGTTTTTTTTTGGATTCAGGGGGTCTCAAAACGTGTATCTCCGGTGAAATCTCGGTATCGAATTTTTGGGTGGAATACAATACTTCCCCTACTTACTATACGTAGTAGAGAAAGTAAAAATTCATAACGAGATTTCACCGAAAACAGACCTTTTGAATCTCCCTGAAACCAAAACAAAAGGAATTTTACAGATGGTCCATTTCGGTTAAAGACAGAAATTGGTATTTAAGTTCAGTGTCTTCCTAAGATACCGCACGAAGATTTTCAACAAAATCCTCCACCCTAAACTACTCTTTACATGGTTGTTATTTAATCTTCTCAAGAATGGCTATAACGACTTTGATTAAAATACCTTATGTTTAAGATATTTGCATGACAAAATGTACATCTTGGGTTTTCTGCAAATAGACCCGTAAAAGTCCTCTTCAGCCCAAATTAATGTTATATAACTTACATTACTGGTCAACCATAAAAGAGACAAAACCTTACTTCTGAAAAAAAAATATAGATCGCGATAACACACACAATTTATGCCAAATGCATGTTTTTGTGACATAAACCATTTCCGAGATATTCTTTGTTGATTTTTAATACTTTTATCAGCACTTTTACTTTCTCTACCGCTTATCTATATAAGTATAGATAGTATTGTATTCCGCCCAAAAATTCGATATCGATATTTCAATAGAAGTATATGCTTTGAGCTCTCCTTAACTCAAAACAAAGAATTTTATAGAAAAATGTCCCTGTTAGAGAGAAATATTTCATGAACATAACTATCGGATAGTAACCAAATTTTATTTTCAAGGTCAGCGCCTTCTGAATATCTATACGAAGATTTTCAAGAAAATATCTCTACCCCAGGCTATCCTTTAAAAGGAGCGACGGTCTACTGTGGTTATCACCTACTCTCGAAGAAATTCATACATTTCTTGTACCGTACATCCAAGTAAAATTTGAAGTGTTATTTTATCTAAGACACAAAAGCCACATAAGAATGCTGAAGATTCTGGAGAGCCGCGTCATGTTGCAGCTACTTGGCAATATTTCGCTCCTCCCGTTGTTTGCTTCTTCAGGGTTTTTTGTGCTAATATTTGCATTAATCAGCAATCTTCTTTAACGGATTACCCTATTCTTTGTAGGACTTAGAACTCTAAGGACTTACAAGTCAATGTCTTGGATCAGTAACCTGTCAAGGAGCAAGTAAACCCTGGATCATGGCATATCCAGGATGGGTGATCGGCTCAATGCCTGGTATGGCGGTGAAGAAGAAGGAAATGAAATGTAGTGATGGAAGGAAAATTCGCGGATCAAATTAACCAGCCCCGCATTTGCCTAGCGACCGAAGATAATCGCGAATAAACTTTCAGTCACATTGGTCTGCCCCGAGGTTTTGAACCCGGAACCTCCCGAAAGCAGGCCACAGACCTATCCCGCCACACCTTATTGTTTGTTGAGACCTCTTATATGCTTACAGCTGTTGACTCTCCACCACAGGCAATGCCACGTCGTTTGTAGAGGACGGATACATAAGACCTCTTTATAGTTGTCAAATTTTTAAAGTTATTGTACAAACACTGATATTTAAGATACAAGTTAAATGTGAAGAAAGGAATGGAAAGAAAAACTGCAACTCCTCCGCAAATACGTACCTGTTAGTTGTACAGTGTGTCCATAAAAATACTGTCATACTTTGAACTGGTATTGCGTCGCTTTGGATAGTCGTATTTGGGTGAAGTTGGTGATATTCGAAAGAAAATCTCAAACATCTTTGTGCATGTCAACATTGGACACAGAAACTAAATTCACTCACGTTTGTGATTAGTCGATATGGGTTCATTGTTGGCAGGTTACATGTAAATGTTTGCTTTTAAAATTGTGTTGTTGTTATTAAAGAAGTTTTAAGGAGTTACGGCGAACCCACAAGAACGAGTTCGTGTGTTTTAAAATATCACGGCACGCAGAGTCTGGTGCAGGTTCAGCGTGCTTTTAGGCGAAGGTTTCAACATCAAGCTCCTACACACACGTCAATTCTGAAGTGGTACCATGATTTTGTGGATCGTGGCTGCATTCAGGGAGATAAAGATAATAGTCTCTGATTGGCTGAACAAATCTGATCTGGATTCACGCACTTTAGCCAGGAAATCGGCCATGTTTTGCCAGGTGCTCTGGTCAGGCAGTAGATCCTAACATGCCAACTCCTTGTTGCTGGACTTAGTTAATATTGAAGCAAAGCAGGCGGTCCTACTTTTTATAAAGGATTACAAATTGAAATAGTTTAGAAGCTTGTGTGGTTACAACTGTATCCTTTATTCTTTACAATTGTTAACAAAAGCGCTTGTTTGAGTCTCTTCTATCATTCCTGGAAGCTTGAGCACTGAATTTACTTAGAATCTGAATGATAACAAGTTTATGATAACTTAATGCATTCCGCTGCTCTTTCAGTAGAAGTCTACAGAGTTTAACAATCCGGCTAGCTATTCCAGGAAAGCGCACCCACTGGTCCTCAGAGAATTCCACCCCGTTCCCATCCTTGGCCTTTGTTGACTAGTGGCTGCCCAGGTTTTTCTGTAGGCTGTCAGACCACATATTCTTTGCCTTCCTTTGGTCCTGTGTCCTGTCCTTGGACCCCAAGCTGCAACTATAAGCCCATAGTCTGAAATCAAGACTCACTACTGATTTGTTCATTTCATATCACTTAACTGTGTCACGTGCACATAGCGATAGGTGCACTTTGGTTACGTGGTACAAGATACGTTAAGGTTTCTGCAACATGGCTGATTTTGATCCTTAAAAATAAACTTTTAGTCGCCTATATACAGAGTGTTTCAGAAATACTTTTACAAACTTCGAGTATGGGTTCCTTACACCACATAGTTCATATGAACATACGTCCCATAATCCTTTGTTTTCTCGTTAGGAGGTGTTCAACACAGTGGTACACTTATAAGACACAAAACTCATAATAAATGCTCGAAATGTCCTCCTCCTGCTTCTATGCATGCCTGTACTCGTCGAATCATGGAATGTCGCACCCTGTCAAAAACTCCGGGATAGTGTCGAATGGTTTCGCAGGCTTCCATGACACGTCGATGAAGCGTTTCTCCATCCGGGATGGCTGCTCCATAAACCAATGATTTAAGATACCCCCAGCGGTAAAAATCCACAGGATTGAGGTCGGGAGAACGTGTAGGCCATGGAACTGGTCCTCCTCTGCCTATCCAGCGGTCATGGTAAATACCAGTGCAACTCGAACAATACGACTAAAATGTACCGGAACCAGGCATTTATCACATTTATCAGCAAGGCGACGATAAACAGCGACAAAGGTTGGATGACTCGGTTGTCTTCGGTCTGGAAACTCCATCTGATAGAGCCGTGCAGCCTCGCGTCCAATACCATTCGCGCGACCATACATAAAAATCATGTCTGCCTGTTCACGAAATGAATATCCAGCCATGGTGGAACGAAACACGTGCAGTTAACTCACTACATGTACACAATTGAAACGTTGAAGACAGACTAATGACAAATGACAAACGTAAACAAGTCTCCATGGCAACACTTCGCCATCTACCGTATGTAGTACAATGGGTCAATGCATAGACAAATGAAGTTTTGAGGTTGGTCCCCTAAGGCCGTTGAACTCGCACTTTCATTGTGACAGGAATAACGCGAAAACCAAGGATTATGGGACATATGTTCATATGAACTTTTTTCCTTCTTTTGGTGTGAGGAACCCAGACACAAAGCTTTTAAAAGTATTTCTGAAACACCCGGTATATATACATAGGTTACAATATATGAAGGTTACTAAAGCTCAACGTTGACAGTTTTGCACCATAACGGGATAAGTGGGTCCCATTCATAACCTGCAACTCCTCCGCAAATATATATCTGTTAGTTATACAGTGTATCCATAAAAATACTGTCATACTTTGAACTGGTATTGCGTCGCTTTGGATAGTCGTATTTGGGTGAAGTTGGTGACATTCGAAAGAAAAACTCGAATACCTTTGTGCATGTCAACAATGGACACAGAAACTAAATTCACTCACGTTCGTGATTTGTCGATATGGGTTCATTGTTGGACATTTAGCAGGCAGGTTATATGTGAAAGTTTGCGTTTAAAATTGTGTTGTTATTAAAGAAGTTTTAAGGAGTTATGGCGAACCCACAAGACGTAGTTGGTGTGTTTTGGGATATCATAGTACGCAGAGTCTGGTGCAGGCTCAGCGTGCTTTTAGGCGAAGGTTTCAACCTCAAGCTCCTACACACACGTCAATTTTGAAGTGGTACCGTGATTTTGTGGATCGTCACTGCATCTGTCTTCAAAGGAAAGGCCATTCAGGGAGACCATCTGTCAATGCGGGAATTGTGGAACAAGTGCGGGAGGCATTCGTACGTAGTCCTAAGAAGTCTGTCCGTAGAGTCAGCAGTTAAACATCCCTAAAACCACCGTATCTATGATCCTGCATACGCGACTGAAGTTTCACCCCTACAAACTGCAATTACTGCATAAGTTGAAACCTGATGACCCTGCAAAAGATTTGATTTCTCTGAACATTTATTGGTACTAATGGAGAATAATGAAAATCTGTCAGAAAAAATGATGATAATGTCTTCTACAATGGCCACCGAGGTCGCCTGACTTGACGGTCTGTGACTTCTTTTTATGGGGTTACATAAAGGATTGTGTCCATGTAACCCCATTGCCTCAAAACCTGCAAGAAGTGCAACTATGTAACATTGCTGCCATCCAGTCCATTTCATCAGATATGTAGGAGCGTGTGTGGCGTGAATGGGAATATCGCCTTGATGTCTGCAGCGTCAGTCGTGGGGACCACATTCAATGCCTATGAGGTATAGTAAAATGTATTTGAGTTTTTCCTTCGAGTGTCACCAACTTCACCCAAATACGGCTATCCAAAGCGACACAATACCAGCTCAAAGTGTGACAATATTTTTATGTATTGAATCTGTTACGTTGGCACCTGTTTTTATATTCGGAGGTGTTCAAGCTTCGCATGCCGACTATTTAATCACTAACTGCTACATTGATTATAATAATAATTATATTATATATTATTATATTAATTATATTACTATTAGATTAGTTGTGGTTATATTCATTAGAAAATAGTTTGTTACTTCACAGAAAATAGATGTAAAATGAAGTAATTTTATTGCAATCCATGTATCTAGTACAATGCATGTTGCTGTACCTAGTCATAAATACTGACATTAAACTTTGCTCCTTATTTCTCAATTGAAACTATGCAGCGTCTTCCGAAATTTTTATCTTGAATAAACACCCTTCCTGGGCACTATTACCTATCGGCATTCAATATTTATCTTTATTTCAAGATGAAATGGTCTGTGAAAGAAAATCATATAGCTGTAATAGCGTTACATAAGTGACAAAAGGATTCAAAGACGACTTTTAATTTGTTAAAACCGCTAGGAACTTCACTCAGATTTGTTTATCGGACCATTAAAACATTCGACCATCTCTCTAGTGTTGATGATAAACCAAGATAACCAAGATCTGGCCGTCCTCACTCGGTTCGAACCTCGGATGTGATAAAGAAAGTTTGGGAACGTGTCAGAAGAGATCCTGTTAGGAAACAAAAAATAATGGCGTAGTAGCTCCATATGTCAAGAGTGTGTATCTCTGGGCTATTAAATCAAGACCTAGAACTTCGGGCTTACCGCCGATGTACAGGACACATACTCAGTACCTGTCTTAAGAAGATTAGACTGGAGAGATCACGTAAGCTCCTTAGATGTCAAACCAAAAATCAACAGCGGAGAATCCTTTTTTCAGACGAAAACATTTTCACAATAGAGCAGAAATTCAAAAGGCAGAACAATAGAATGTATGCTCGGAGCCGTGAGGAATCCCTTCAGGTTGCTCCTCGGGTTCCTCGTGGCATCATTCAGCATCAGTGATGCTTTGGTTGGGAATCTCGTACAAAGGGGCTACCAATATTCATTTCCGCGAAAAGGGGTCAGGACCATTGCCAATGTGTATGCAGAGGAAGTCCTGAGACCTCTTAACCATACTTGTTCGCCGGTGATCACTGCATATTCCAACAGGACAGCACTCTGGCTCATAAAGCTCGGAAGACTCAGCAGTGGCTCAAGCACAATGTTCCAGATTTCATCCGTCATATGGATTGGCCATCGTCCAGTCCAGTGAACTATGGGAAATTTTGGAGACCAATACTAGCTCAAGTCACAGCAATCTTAAAAGTCTAAAAAAAAAAACCTCTGAGGCGAGAGTGGCGGATGTAGGCATAAACGTCATACCTGCCGCTATGGACGACTGGTCAAGGCTTGTATGAAGGCTAAGGGTGGACATTTTGAGTGAAATGATAGTGCAAAGTGTTCATCATAATCTGATGTATTAAATGATATATTAAAATTTAAAACATTTTCATTTGACCCTGAAATTATTCCTTAAAACTGTGACAGAACTTTATGATATGACTAGGTACACAGATGGTCAGGATTTCATTTCAAATGTCTGGCGGACATGTATTGAAAGCCGCGATTCTTCTGTCTTCTTTGCTTCGCAAGAACTTGTTACCACGTTTTGAAAGTTATTTCCGCATGTTGTATGTAACTAAGCACGTCTTGTTTAATTTGAAACCATTCCTAGGGAAAGATCTATCCCGAATAACGTAACAAGGATAGAGTAAAAAGTTTTATATGAATACTGTGATAATATGGGTGCGGAATAACAATGTGCAGAAACTTGTGGAGTAAAAAGACAGTACCAACATAAGCATTTTGAGGTTAGGAGCACGAGGTTTCAGACGCAGTATAGTAACAGGAGCGCTGCATGAACATGATTAAAATCTGACTTTATGAAACATCTCCATTTGCCAGTCAAAATGAAATGTAACTCACAGGACAAGTGTGTACGTACTGTCTCAACTAATGAGTATTGGTACACAATGAGAAACTAGCGCGTACTGTACTAAACAAGACGGTATTACTGTAACATCCAGAAGGCTTAACATTATACACACCTAGCGACAGTGACTAGCACTGTACAAGAGTGCGTTTTGTTTACATCTGACACGCCACAAACCGGTTTCACAATCGTAGACTCTAACATGACAGATTTAATATTAACGCATGTAGCACAGTAAAAGAGCTTCTGGTTCCTAACCTCCAAATACTTATTTTGATGCTGCTTTTCTACTTCACAGTTTTCGGTTTTGTTTCATACTATCTAGAATTTAATGGTTTTTCCGTCTCCAAACCAGTACTTCAAAATTGAACTTTAACGTTCAATTATTTTCTGTATTCAACACCAACATCTCTTCAACTGTTTAATCAATAACTTAGTGGTTGGCCCGGAATGAGCATATGAAACATATGACTACGCCCATGTCCAACATAATATGCAGTAGAATATTTAAACAATATATAAAGTATTTCGAATTAGTGGTAAACATTTTGCTCTTCTTGAAAAGAAAACTCGCTTTCCTATATAGTTAGTAAAGAACTACAGAGTGGTCAGAAAGTATCTCACCCTCCACTATTTTGAAATTAATAAAAGAATATAAAATATTGATTTCATTATTATAATGGTTTAAAGGTACAACTTTGCATGGTCTACAATGGTTTCTAGTATTTGGTGTGACGTCTATTATTGTTGTGGCACTCCAAAATCGTTTTCGGAAACACACTACCAAAGTTTGTTGGTCAGTATATGTCCTTCTTTCTTCAATCTTTCAATGAGTTGTTTTCTATTGTGTGTTCTAGGTTGTCTAAATACACTGTCCTGAAGTCTGGTCAACAAATTCTCAATGATATTTAAGTCTGGAGAGTTCCTGGCCAAGCAGTCCAGACATCACTGAAGTTCTTCCGAATAACATCCATGATTCGCTTAGCGGTATGTGCTCTTGCACCATCTTGCATCCGAGTCCCAAGTGAACGACATGGAAATTGTTTAGGGTCATCCATGACTTTCTGGTACACAGGCAGAATTTTTTGCTGGTAGTACTCTCCATCTAGAGTTTGATTTTGGGGGACGGTATGCAGTTCTGTCTTACAGTGACGAGATACACTATGTGGTCAAAAGTATCCGGACACCCCCACAAACATACGTTTTTCATCTTAGATGCATTGTGCTGCCACCTACTGCCTGGTACTCATTATCCGCGACCTCAGTAGTCGTTAGACATCGTGAAACAGCAGAATGGGACCTCCGTGAACTCACGGACTTCGAACGTGGTCAGATGATTGGGTGTCACTTGTATCAGAAGTCTGTAGGCGAGATTTCCACGCTCCTAAACATTTCTGATGTGATAGTGAAGTGGAAACGTGAAGGGACATGTGCAGCATAAAAGTGTACAGGCAGACCTCATCTGTTGACTGACAGAGACCGCCGGCATTTGAAGAGGGTCGTTAAAAGTAATAGGCAGACATCTAGTCAGACCATCACACAGGAATTCCAAACTGCATCAGGATCCACTCCAAGTTCTATGACAGCTAGGCGTGAGGTGAGAAACCGTGGATTCCATTGTCGAGCGGCTGCTCATAAGCCACACATCACGCAGGAAAATGCCAAACGACGCCTCGCTTGGTGTAAGGAGCCTCAACATTACACGATTGAACAGTAGCAAAACGTTGTGTGGAGTAACGAATCACGGTACACAATGTGGCGATCCGATGGCAGGGTGTGGATATGGCGAATGCGCGGTGAACGTCATCTGCCAGCGTGTGTAGTGCCAACAGTGAAATTCGGAGGTGATGGTGTTATGGTGTGGTCGATTTTTTCCTGGAGGGGGCTTGCACCCCTTGTTGTTTTGCGTGGCACGATCACAGCGCAGACCTACATTGATATTTTAAGCACTTTCTTGCTTCCCACTGTTGAAGAGCAATTCGGAGATGGCGATTGCATCTTTCAACACGATCGAGCACCTGTTCATACTGCACGAGCTGTGGCGGAGTGGTTACACGACAATAACATCTCTGTAGTGGACTGGCCTGCACAGAGTCCTGACTTGAATCCTATAGAACACCTTTGGGGTGTTTTGGAATGCCGACTTCGTGCCAGGCCTCACCGACCTACATCGATACCTCTCCTCAGTTCCGCACTCCGTGAAGAATGGGCTGCCATTCCCCATGAAACCTTCCAGCACCTGATTGAAAGTATGCCTGCGAGAGTGAACGCTGTCATCAAGGCTAAGGGTTGGCCAACACCATATTGACTTCCAGCATTACCGATGGAGGGCGCCACGAACATGTACGTCATTTTCAGCCAGGTGTCCGGATACTTTTGATCACGTAGTGTATGTCTCCATTGACCATAACTTTCAGCGACAATTTAGGAGTAACAATAGGCGAAATCTGTTGACTACTGGTGCGTTCTTTCTGGCAGTTTGGCTTAGAATTCAGTGCAACTGGACTCTCATATGTGAATAAGATGTGAGCACGTTTTGTTCGACCCTATGGAGTGTCTTCTGCAAATCCAGCATTAATCAATCTTTTGCAAAACTTTACTCGATATCCAAAATTCTTTTCAGCAGGAATATGCTGTACTGGTTCTTTATTACCCACCCTTCCCCAATCTGTAGACTTATGGTATCGCCTCACAGTTGTCATGCCCACTTTCTTATTTCGGTTTTGAAAATCATTAGGAAGTTGTTTCTTCCTACACTGTTTATTCCTATCACCTGATTATTATACAACATTTCCTAACTCTGTCCTTAGTTTTAGGACTAAATATAGTTGGTCTACCACGTCTTTGAGCGTCTGTAATGTCGCCATCGTCTTTCCTTGCCTAGTTTCTGATTGTGTTTCTGTAAACTTCCAAAGTTCGACTAATTTCAGTTATTGACATGTTGATTTGAAGAAGATGTATTATATTTCGACTGTTGCGGAGCCGAACTTGAAGTAGTTGCAACCGCACGTATGGAAAAACGTTCGCCTTCGCCCCAAACGTACTTTCCGGTGGCCTTTGCCCTAAGTTTAAAAATATTAACTTTATAATTTTGACTGTTTCTTTAAATATTATATATTTATGTTTGCCTCGGCTGCGTCAGTATTTATATATTCTTTTTAGAGACATGAATGTCTTAGCAGGGAGTGGTGTGAGTGAAGAATGTAGGCTTACACAAATTTTAAGTTTTCTTCACTCCATTTATTAATGCTTGACACGATTTAAATAACACTTCACTGATATAGAGAGCTGTGAGATTCTTTTGTTAGTTACTTGCACTTTTTAACACGTAAACTATTTTCGTCTCACACTGAATACGTATTAAACTTCTCGAGGACACATCTTGCGTCCGGTTAGGAACACTGTCTATAAGCAAATGACTTCTGAATTTGTACAATCTGCCCTATTTCAGTTTCTAATTGGCTAATCCTACTCCAATAGAATACCTTCATTTAACTAAAGCTTTTTCTGGTTGTTGATTTGCTATTTTATAAACTGTCTCAAAAATTACATTGTTGTTTCCAAGAATGACTAATAGCATTATTAAACCTTCTAATTCATTATTGACTCAAGGTTACCTCATTGTTAGCAACTTTTAACCTATTATTCTCACAGCTCCTACATTATTAAATTACGTAATAAATTCACATAACATTATTAAACATGTGTACAATAATATAAACATATACAATGACTGTAATATACACTTTTTATATATTGTTATACACACATATTGCTTTAAGGCGGTCTGTTATTGAATTTCTATATTATATAATTTGACTGAAATCATTTAAGTTAAAAATACTGCCTCAATGTAAGACTGATAAAGACATTGGATTATAGACCTTACATGTTCTCGTTGTGAAGGTACGTCTGCACCAACTTTTAATTAACTCTTAGTGATACTGAACATTGGTATAAGTAAATATTAGACAATACACTTTTGAGATCGGTACAATGGACCATAAGTTTCTCACCCCGGTGAGAAACCTTTGGTTTAAACTAACCCTGTGCCATAGAATTTCAAATTCATAAAATTATTCTTACGAGCACTGAATACGAAAGATGAGACTAAACACTGGAAATTAAGAAGTTAAAATGTATTAAAAGTATGACTTCTTAACGCTGAAAAAGGCTAATGGCGTAAAGAGAGAAAGGAAATCGATCCAATTTCAAACAATACTACTTCATGCTAATGCAGTATAACAATGTCACAAATGAGAACAGTTCCATCTGTTGCCTTGACAAGTGTTCCCAACATTAATAACAACAGAACAGCAAGAGAGTTTGCGTTTTTCAAAATACCGTAAATAATTTTGATTACAAAAAAATGTAAAATCGGGCATCCTGTACATCCGTACTCTGTATATGAATATGTCGTTGGTATACAAACTCATCTGCACATATTAGTTGTGGCTTTACAATATATCATATAGAATAGTCACGAGACGTATTCATTCGCCTGTTCAGGGGCAGTTGTGAGATGTGCTAATTGTTAATTATATACCCAGAACGCGCACGGTCGCATAAAAATGCTTACTCGAATACATCACAGAAACTTCCCAATAGGGAGCGTGGGGGGAGGAAACAGTCGATAATGAATAATCCAGTGCTTCACGGGCTGCGTTAGAAGGCTACGCTACAACAGTGTTATGTATATGTTACACCCCCCTATTAGCGGTGTATAACAGTAATATATTTCATAAACACCACGCTCTCTCACAGGTGGTCCCATGGTGTAATGGTTAGCACTCTGGACTCTGAATCCAGCGATCCGAGTTCAAATCTCGGTGGGACCTTACAATTTTTTGTACGCGGGGTATTGTCTGGTGATAATGTGGACGATTTTGAGAAGCCCTAGAAAAATACACACAACTTCTATCCCGATGTATACATTGGTAATTTGAATTTTAAAACTGTTGATTCAAATTCAGATCTCTGCTACAGATGACTTTTGCTTCCTAACCCCTTAAAATTATCGACAAATTAATAGCGAAATAAATAAATGTAAAATATTGCGATTTTCAGTTTTATTTTTACTTTCTCTACTACGTATAGTATGTAGGGGAAGTATTGTATTCCACCCAAAAATTCGATACCGAGATTTCACCGAAATATATGTTTTGAGACCCTTGAATAAAAAAAAGCATTTTTGGAAACATGTCCGTGTGTGTCTGTGAACAGCATAACTCAGAAACGAACAGTCGAATAAACACCAAACTTGGTATTTAGTTTCAGTATCTTCCAGAGATGCGACACGAAGGTTTTCATGAAAATCCCCCACCCCAAATTACCCTTTACATGGAACATTTTTCAAAAATTTTAATTTTCTCAAAAATGGCTCTAACGATTTTGATTAAAATATCTTATGTTTAAGATATTTTCATGACAAATGAAAAGTATATCTCGAATTTTCTGGGAGTGTCTCTAAAAGTATTCTTCATTGTGAACAACTTTTGCATAACTGGATAGACAAAATTTTACTACACAAAAAATGTAGAGCGCGTTAAAATACACAATTTATGTCATATACATTTTTGTTGTTGAGTGAACCATTTTCGAGATATGGCTTGTTATTCCCTTAAATTTTCCAATACTTATACTTTTTCTCAAATGGGAATTCGTTATTCATTTTTACTTTCTCTACTACGTATAGTAAGTAAGGGAAGTATTGTATTCCACCCAAAAATTCGATACCCGAGATTTCACTGGAAATATATGTTTTGAGACCCACTGAATCCAAAAAAAGCAGTTTTGGAAACATTCCGTATGTGTGTTTGTGTGTCTATGTGTGTGTGTGTGTGTCTGTGTATCTGTGAACACCATAACTCAGAAACGAACAGTCGGATAAACACCAAACTTGGTTTTTAGGTTCAGTATCTTTCAGAGATGCGACACGAAGGTTTTCAAGAAAATCGCCCCACCCCAGATTACCCTTTACAAGGAACATTTTTTGAAAATTTTAATTTTCTCAAAAATGGCCCTAACGATTTTGATTAAAATATCATATGTTTAAGATATTTTCATGATAAATAAAATGTATATCTTGAATTTTCTGAGAATGTCTCCTAAAGTATTCTTCCTTGTGAACGACTTTTGCATAAGTGATAAACCATAAGAGATAGACAAAATTTTACTACACAAAAAATGTAGAGCGCATTAAAATACACAATTTATGTCATATAAATTTTTGTTGTTGAGTGAACCATTTTCGAGATATTGTTTGTTATTCCCTTACATTTTAAATACTTATTTTCTCAAATGGGAATTCGTTATTCATTTTTTTTGTCTTGGATATGCAAAGAGTATTAATCTGTGGCAAAGAGAATAGTGCTGCACCTAGCATCCAGCTATTAAGAGATATGTCAATGCTTAAAGGCTACTGTATTTCTATATTGCCCTTGAAAATACAAAACAAGGGGAACATAGTACGCCTTAAGGGATAGTGAAATATTTACTTTCTCTACTACGTATAGTAAGTAGGGGAAGTATTGTATTCCACCCAAAAATTCGATACCGAGATTTCACCGGAAATACATGTTTTGAGACTCCCTGAATCCAAAAAAAGTATTTTTGGAAACATGTCCGTGTGTGTGTATCTGTGTGTGTGTGTCTGTGTGTCTGTGAACAGCATAACTCAGAAACGAACATTTGGATAAACACCAAACTTGGTATTTAGGTTCAGTATCTTCCAGAGATGCGACACGAAGGTTTTCAAGAAAATCCCCCCACCCCAAACTACCCTTTACATGGAACATTTTTCGAAAATTTTAATTTTCTCAAAAATGGCTCTAACGATTTTGATTAAAATATCATATGTTTAAGATATTTTTACGACAAATGAAATGTATATCTCGAATTTTCTGGGAATGTCTCCAAAAGTATTCTTCATTGTGAACGACTTTTGCATAACTGGTAAACCATAAGAGATAGACAAAATTTTACTACACAAACACTTGTAGATCGTGTTAAAATACACAATTGATGTCATATACATTTTTTTAGTTGAGTGAACCATTTTCGAGATATTGCTTGTTATTCCCTTAAATTTTCCAATACTTACACTTTTTCTCTTATTCGTTATTCATATTTTATGTCCTGGATATTGAAACAGAATGGAATGCTCCACATAGCAACCAGCGCTTAAAGGATTTGACTATGGCTTAAAAGCTACCATGTTCACCTTGCATCTACAAGAAAATTAGCAATAAGGTTAACATCTCGATATCTCGATTAACATGAAGCATATGAAAAATAAGCGTTTGTAAAAATAGTTTGTACAAGAGTAGAGAAAGCCATGTGAGTGTAACACATCAGATTTTTTATTTACATTTAGGAAAGCGCTTAGCAGTACAGTGCTTTGAAAGACGAGTTTTTATCAGACCTCATGGTGTAATGTTTGGCACTCTGCACTTTGACTTTACCGATCGAGTTCAGATCTCGGTGGGACTTCCCAAGTTTTACTTTCTCCACTATTTGTCTATACTTAGAAGAGGAAGTATTGCATTCCACCCAAAGCTTTTTTTACCCAGATTTCACTGGGATTGCACGTTTTAAAACTCCCTGAATCCAAAGAAAGCATTTTTAGAATAATGTTTGTATGTGCGTGCTTGAGGGACAGAGAACAGCTTGGCTCAAAAACGAAAACTCGGTTAAATATCAAACTTTGTATTTAAGTTCAGCATCTACACAATGATTTTCAAGAAAATTTCCCCACACCAAAATACCCTTTACAGGGAAAATAGTTTTGTTATCTTTTATTTTTCCCAAAAAACGTCATAACGATTTTGATTAAAGTACCATATCATTTAACCTGCGGGATGGCTCAGGCGGTTACATCTGTGGCCCGCATTCGGGAGGTCCTGGGGTCGAACCCGGCGACCGCCTACACTGGCCCATGGGTTTTTCGCTGTTTCCCCGGGGCGAATGCGGGTGGTTCATTTACCACGACTCTCCTTCCTCTCATTTGCTGTACTCGTCATCTTCCTTGTTACGTGTTTTAGGGTTGTAGGACCAGGCGACAGTTTTCGGCGAGTTGCGGCTGGACGGTGGCTTGCGCTCTGAAAAGGTTTCTTCCCTGGCGTCGCTCAGTTAGGTCTCTCCTCAGCGTGAGGCTCCGCTCCGGGGGAACTTGAAGGTTGGTGGCTTATGGGAGGGACCGTGCGGCGTCGGATGCGTTCTATCTAGAAACGTTTGGGAAACCGTTTATGCTTGCGCCCATCGGCTCCTGACCTTGTCGCCCTTCCGGCCTCTTCCCTCTTAGGGGTCACGTTGGAAGCACAATGGGATAACTGGCCTGCGTGCGGTGCTCTGTCCCGGTTTCGGGGTCCCTACGTGAATCGTACCTCTACCTCTACCATATCACTTAAGGTATTAACGCGACAAATAAAATGCATATCTTGAATTTTCTGTGAAAATTATCCGTGAAAACCTCTTCGGTTTGAATGACTTTTGTATAACTGGTAGGTAAACCCTAGGAGATAGACAAACTCTTACGCCACAAAAAATGTAGATCTCCTTAAAACACAATTTGTTTCATGCTATTCGGAATTTCATGTCTTTCCGTCTCCAAACCATTATGTCAAATTGAATTTTTTCGTACGTTTACTTTCCGTACTCCAACACCAAACTTTTAGAATTCCCTTCAATTTATTAATCAGTAACTTAACTGTTGGGCCTGCAATGAGCATATGAAACATATCACTGCGTCCATGTCCAACACGATATCCTGTACAACATTTAACCAATGTATAAAGTACTTCGACGTGGTATGAAACAAAATATTGTACGTAACTGTAGGAAAGTGTTTTTACTTTATCTACTACGTATAGTAAGTAGGGGAAGTATTGTATTCCACGCAAAAATTCGATACCGAGATTTCACCGGAAATACATGTTTTGAGACCCACTGAATCCAAAAAAAGCATTTTTGGAAACATGTCAGTGTGTGTCTGTGTGTCTGTGAGCAGCATAACTCAGAAACGAACAGTCGAATAAACACCAAACTTGGTATTTAGGTTCAGTATCTTCCAGAGATACGACACGAAGGTTTTCAAGAAAATCTCCCACCCCAGATTACCCTTTACATGCAACATTTTTCGAAAATTTTGGTTTTCTCAAAAATGGCTCCAACGATTTTGATTAAAATATTATATGTTTAAGATATTATGAAATGTATATCTCGAATTTTCTGGGAATGTCTCCAAAAGTATTCTTCATTGTGAACGACTTTTGCATAACTGGTAAACCATAAGAGATAGACAAAATTTTACTACACAAAAAATGTAGATCGCACTAAAATACACAATTATGTCATATACATTTTTTTGTTGTTGAGTGAATCATTTTCGAGAGATTGCTTGTTATTCCCTTAAATTTTCCAATACTTATACTTTTTCTCAAATTCGTTATTCATTTTTTTGTCCTGGTAATGCAAAGAGAATGGAATACTCCACATAGCAACCAGCTCTTAAAATATTTGACTATAGCATAAAGCCTACCAATTCCCCTTGCATCTACAAGAAAATTAGCAATAAGATTAACATCTCGATATCTCGATTAACATGAAGCATATGGATAATAAGCGTTTGTAAAAATAGTTTGTACAAGAGTAGAGAAAGCCATGTGAGTGTAACACATCAGATTTTTTTTTAATGTTTTTCTTCGTGGAGCAATAAAGGTGTCAATGATTTTGCTTTTCTGGTATTTAGTCGCAAGATTTATTTTTTGGTTTGCAGTAGATAGTTACATCATTCTCAAATTTTCTAGCGTAAACGATTTCTTATTACCACGTAACACATTCCTGTATGAAGAAAAGGTTCTCTCAACGGAACATGACGTTATTGAAGCGTAGAATATGGAGGAAGTTCAGCAGGTTTTAGGGGTAGTTTTCCTGTATACTTTTCTCCCTGCAATACTGAATTGATTTTCATATCTTAAAAACCAGGATTTTGCTGAAGAATCTTCTGCAACTTCGAAGAACATACAACTCCCACTGGTCCAGGTATTTCTTTACTGGAAACATTGCCAATGATATCTAGAGCATCTTTCAGTGGCAAAGTTGTACTTTCCAACCGGAGAACAGCCTCTCTCTCTGTATGTATGTACGTGTATATATATATATATATTTTAAAGTGTCTTAATATACGCAAGAGAAGGGCAAGAGTGGGGCACTCGAGTGATTTCTTAGCCTTGGCAATGCAGGAAGCATTTCATCCAATTCAGTGACGACATTTTTAGGGGTTGCTGGTACTTGCTGATACTTTCTCTTTGAATAATTGTATACATGTTGGGGCTTTTAAGAAAACCTTCTTGGCCAAAGATAGTACACATCATGGAAGTGGCTTCTAAGCACCAGGCCGTTGGCCTAGCTTGTAACACGTAGCATTGTCGGGTGGAAGGACTGTAGAAACCCTCGCCCTGGGCCTGCCTTCAACATGCAGGCAGCATTGTCTGTCACTAACAAAAGTGAAGTGTGGATCTGCAGCAATAAATGTGATTTAGGCATTGTTTCACTATACAATTACATTAGAAAAGTACTCTCGGTGAACCATTGGAGGTGATCCCATAACGCAGGTTACACTCCTTCTGGTCTTCTATCAGCTGCATCCAGGTTCACCATGTCACATGTGCTACGTTTAACTGTAGTAACTTGAACTATCTACTAGTTATAAGTGGTGGAAATAATTTTACGATGAGTTTCAATCTGAAGATAACATTCTTCATTTCGAAAAAAGAAAAACAGCTATTAAGGTTATTTTAGGTGTCAACACCTCATTTAGGTTTTTTTTAGGCGTAATGAAATTCGCATATACTGCTCCAGGAAGTGTGAAACGAATATATATCTTGAAATGTTTTAATTAATTAGCGAAGAAAAATATAGGTTAAAACCTAAAGATCCGGGCCCTAGTAATGACCGATGTTGTGTGCAATACTCCTTCCTAGGTAAAGAAACTGCCGCCAAATAAAGAACCCGGTTATATACTCGAGTAGTATGACGTCATAGAACCGAACCGTCACCAAGCCCTAAGTTTAACACTTTGTCGTCTGCGCCACAACTTGGAGGAACCGGAGTCGTGTCCCATTGGTGGACCTCGTTTCTGTGAGCAACGACAGCTCTCTCGGCGAGTTTGCAGCGCCACCGAAGGAAGGGGAACAAGTCCTCCTTTCTTTTCTGGTTCTGCAAGTCGCTGCGGCGGAGGGCCAAGCAGTACAGGTCTCCAGTAGTGTTGCGACCAGTGAACCACGAGGATACCAGGAGCTGGACTAGAGTTGAACTCGCGTACAACAGTGATGTGGAACATTTGACAGCGGGCAATATGGGGCAGTGCCTTCCGCGACGACCTTGAGGTGGTGGTGGTGTGACAGTGGGGTTGTCTGCCGAGCAGGGCAGACGGCAGCGAGTGTAGTGTTTTCTTTTTAATTATTACATGCAAAGTTAAGCAAACAGTGCGGGCTTTGAAGACTACTAGTTGTAGACAATTTTTAATAATACATGAAGCATGTTGCAGCCAAGGAGAACACTGCTATTGTATTTAGCGATATTGTTACTGGCGTCAAGTGGATTGTTGCTCAAATATGCGAACTGTGAAACAGGTAAAGTTATTATTATTCTGGACTCATTTTAAGTGCATGCATAATGATGGTGCAATGCTCGCATCTCCGCCTTTCGAAATAGTTCCTGCGTGCAATGTATTTGGTAACAAATGCACGAACATGCAATACCACACAACGGTCATGGTAAACAAATCAAATAATGAAATGGCAACTCTGGGTTATGGTATGGTGTATCTATAGGATCTAGACTAGTCTATCTGAACTAGTGTATAATTCCATTCTGATTATTTGACACAGAGGCGAAGAGAAAGCATGGGTCTTAAAATTTATATTTTCCAAAATTACCTTGTAATTTCAATTCCTGCTTTTGCTGGGTATGCGTAATACACTGACTCCAGAAAATATACATCTATACATTCAAAATTATGATGTGTTACATTCTCTGCCCTCTATTGTTCTTACGAAAGTTTATTTTCCTATCTACTTCATTTTAATCCAGATAAATCTTTGCAGAAATAACTAAATTACACATTTCGTTATAGATACAAAAGGAACGGCGATAGTGAAATGTTTAAGAACTGGACGCTATATGCTGGCCTTAAAATTCCATACTGTTTCCATGCAATCGTCAGAAACAGTTAAAAATCGATGGGGCTTAAAAAGAATGACAACGTGTTGAACAAATCGAGCCATTAATAACGGATATCTCGGAAATGGCTTATGCCATAAAAAAGTTATTTGAAATAAATTGTATGTTTTAAAGTGATCTTTGTGTAGCACGTTTTTGTCTATCGCTTAACGTTTACCAGTTATACAAGAGTGTACAAAATTCCTTCCGAGTAGAATTCACAGGCTATTCTTAGAAAATACAAGATAAACATTTTATTTGTCACGTAAATATCATTAATATATGGTATTTTAATCAAAATCGTCAGCCATTTTTTAGAAAGTAAAAAAATTTGGAAAAATAAACGTAGTTTGGGGTGGGGGATTTTATTGAAATTTTTTATCGCATCTTTGGTATTTATTTGATATTTCGTTGTTGAATTATGCTGTTCACAGATATACATATGGACCTTTTTCTAAAAAGCTTTTTTAATTCAGTGGTCCTCAAAACATGCATTTCCTGTGAAATCTTGGTATCGAATTTTTTGGTGGAATGCAATACCTTCTCTACCTGCTATGTATGTGGTAGAGAAAGTAAAAATATTATATGTAGCATTCACATGTCTTTTCTGCTTATTCTTCTGTAACTATTCTTACAAAGATTTACTCTTCTATCTACTTCTTGTTAATCGATAATCGAAATAAACTTGCATTACACACTTATACATTTCGTTTTCAGTGCAAGAATGATACAATAGGCCAAAGCGATAGTCAAATGTTTAAAAAACAGTCTCTATGTGAAAGATTTAAAATTCCATACACCATGACCGCGAGAAAAAACGAATAGCGACTTACTAGTGTAAGCGTTTGAAAAATCCAAACCAATAATAAGGAATCTTTGAAATAAAAATTGAGTCGGCATAAATTGTATGCTTTTCGTAGTAAGACTTTCTCTTTCTCTGAAAGTATACAAAAATGTAACAAAATTGATTTCAAATGAAGAGTACTTGATGGGTTATTACCCCAAAATTTAAGATATACACGTTATTTGTCGTGCAAATATCTTAAACATATAGTATTTTAATCAAAACCACCAGAACATTTTTGAGAAAAAGAAATTCTTAATATTTTCCATGTAAAGGGAAGTTTAGGGTAGGAGTTTTTTCTTTTTTTGAAAATCTTCGTGTCAAAGCTAAATACCAGATTTTGTATTTAACTGGCTTAGCTTCCCTTACTTACTATACGTAAGTAGTAGAAAAAGTGTAAAATGACAACTCTGGATTATAGTATGGGGTATGTGTAGGCGATTACCAGGACTAGTGTGTAATTCAACTCTGGTTCATTTGCCACAGGGGCGAAGAGAAAGCACATATACAGGGCGTTTCACAAGCTTCCAGTAGACTGAAAAAATACTTATGGGTCTTAAAATTAATATTTTATAAAAATATACACTAATTTCAATCCTTGATTTTGTTGGGAATGGTTACTACAGTGATTCTAGAACGTATACCTCTGCATTTTATAAAAAATCTAGCGGCCAAATTAATGGAAAGAAAACTCTTAGTTTTAATATACAGAAAGAACAATAGTTTTCTAGATATTTCCCGAGTTAAGTAAACATCAGTGAAAACAAGTAAAAAAAACAAACAAACAAAAAAACAAAAATCTGATGTGTTGCACTCACATGACTGTCTCTACTCTTGTACAAACTATTTTTATAAACGCTTATTCTCCATATGCTTCATGTTAATCGAGATGTTAATCTTATTGATAATTTTCTTGTAGATGCAAGGGGTATTGCTAGGCTTTAAGCGATAGTCAAATATTTTAAGAGCTGGTTGCTATGTGGAGTATTCCATTCTCTTTGTATGTCCAGGACATAAAAAAACGAATAACGAATTCCCATTTGAACAAAAACAAATAAGGAATATCTCGGAAATGGTTCGCTCCAAAAAAAAAGTATGACATAAGTTGTGTGTTTCAAGGAGCTCTACATTTTTTGTGAAGAAATATTTTGCCAATCTCTTACAGTTTACCAGTAATGCAAAAGCCACTCAGAAAGAGGAATTTTGGGGACATTCCCACATTTTGTCATGAAACTATTTTAGATATGTAATATTTTAATCAATCTCGTTACAGCCATTTTTGAGAAAATTAAAATTCTCGAAAAATGTTTCATGTAAAGGATAGTCTGGGATGAGGTGATTTTGTTGGAAATCTTCGTGTCACATCTTTGGAAGATACTGAACTTAAATACCAAGTTTGGTGTTTATCCGAATTTTCGTTTTTGGAGTTATGCTGTTCACAGACATAATATAATATCTTTTAACGACATACACAGATTTTGTTGTTGTTTTTGCTACACATTTCAGTTTTTCTAAGGTTAGAGGACTTTATATTTAGTCCTTTTATGAACGGCCGTAGCAATACATCTGCGAACAAGATGATCATGATCATGATGATGCTAAAGTAATTTTTTTGAAACGGTTTGGAGTTTAAAGCTGAATTATCACTTCTCCTTTCCCACAAGATAATTTTTAACTTGGACTTGGCAGTTATTGTTAATATCTCATCAGAGTACAATTTTCCCTGAATTTTAGTTTTAGTATGATTTAGTACAAATAAATAACAATATACAGGTTGGACCATTTAAGTTGAGACTGTACAATATCTCCAAAACTAAGCGTTGTAGAAAGAAATGTCTTGAATAAAAGTTGTTTGATACTATGGGAGAAAGTAAAGTCATTAGTCTAGTTTTGTTTGGAGGATGTTATGATGGTCATTTTAGGGTCAATTTAATGTTTTAAAATGGGAATCTACATTCTGTATGTTGTTTTCTCATTAGAAAATGTTTTATTTTGTGATGAGGAATAAGGAAACAAAATAAAAATACTGGTTCCCAATTACGAAACGGCCATTTGACCCTCAAATGACCATCCATGGATGGTCCAACCATTCATTGCGCTCTTCGTACACAGCCATTCAGAATTTTCGTTGTTATTTACGTTGGTGCAAGAAAAATTGTAAAGTGCTTTATACAAATGTTGCTTAGTTTTTTATGAGGAGTGAGAAAACTACATAAAAAGTTAGGTGCTCATTTAAAAAAATTAGATTGATCATAAAATGACCATCGCAACGTCCTCCAAATAAAACACTACTAATAGCATTTCTTTTTTTCCCCATATCAATTATTATTCAAGAAATTTCTTTCTACAACGCTTAGTATTGGAGATATTATACAGTCTCAACTTAAATGGTCCACCCTGTGTATTATACGGCATGTCTGAAAACATATATCCTACCACAGGAAGTGTATACAGCCTTTTACTTGCAGTTCTATCTCTCGTTGCCTGCTTTAACGTACAACAAAATGTATCATCTTCTCATTTCCTTGTTTTAAATTCTTCAGAAATACGTGTTTCTAAAATCTTTTCAAACGAGTTCAAATACTTCGCCGAAGGAATGCAGGAGCCCTTTAATTAATATTAGTCAAGGATGTTTTTGTAATTACTTACTTAAGTGAAGCCGCATGCTTGCTTAATTACTTTATTGCTGGTTTATACATACCGTAGAAATGTCTTAATTAAAATAATTTCAAATAAGATGTCCATAACCCATTTTACTTTCAGTTCAGCATCAGGTGTAACCTAAGGATATACTTTTTTACTTTCTCTACTACTTACCAATAGTAAGTAGGGGAATTACTACATTCGAACTGAAAATTCGATGCCGAGATTTCACCGGAAGTACATACTGTGGGGCTTCCGGAATAAAGAGCATCTTTAGAAAATTAGTAAGGTTAGTATTTAAGTTCGTCTTTCAAGAATGCGACACGAGGATTTTCAAGGAACCCCCCCCCCCCCAGCCAACTAACCTTTAGAGTAAAAATTTTTGGTTATATTTTATTTCCTCAAAAATGTCTATAACGATAAGATATTTGGATGACAAATGTATAGTTTGAATTTTCTGGAATTACCGGTAAAGTCCTCTTCATTCTAAATTACTTTTCTATAATTGCTAAACCGTAAGACATACTAGACAAAACCTTACCGCACAAAAATGTCTATATGTCGACAAATTATGCCAAAATTTTTTGCGGTGTTAACCATTTCCGATATGATTTGTTAATGGTTTGAATTTTCAAATGTTTCTTTTTCAAGCGGTAAATTTCTATTCGGTTTTTCGTGATCTTGCAAAGGGGATGGAATTTGAAATCTCTCATAGCGAGATACGTTTTAAAAAATATGATATGTTGCACTCGCATGACTTTATCTACTGTTGTAAAAGCTATTTTTACAAACGCTTATTCTCCATTTACTTCATGTTAATCTTATTGCTAATTTTCTTGTAGATGCAAGGGGAATATGGTAGGTTTTAAGCGATAGTCAAATGTTTAAAGAGATGGTTGCTGTGTGGCGCATTCCATTCTCTTTGCATGTCCAGGACATAACAAAACAAATAACGAATTCCCATTTGGGAAAAAGTATAAGTATTGGAAAATTCAAACAAATAACAAGGAATAACTGGGAAATGGTTCACTCCACAAAAAATATCTACTACGGTTTACAGTTAAACAAAAGTCATTCATAAAGAGGAGGACTTTTAGGGATATTTCCAGAAAATTAAAGATATACGTTTCATTTTCCATGAAAATATCTTAAACCTATAATATTTTAATCAAATTCGTAGCCATTTTTTAAAAAGTCAACCCCTTTTCGTTTTTTGAGTTCTGCTGTTCACAGACACACACACACACTGACATGTTTTCAAAAATGATTTATTTGGATTCAGGGCACCTGAAAATATGAATTTCCGGTGAAATCTCGGTATCAAATTTTTGGGTTGAATACAATACTTCCCCTACTTACTATACCTAATAGAGAAAGTATAAAATCTTGACTTTCGCTTTCTTATCCTTACAATGAAAAATGTAAATGCGTAATGAAAGTATCTAGATTAAGAAAAACTAGACAGAAGAATAAGAATTTGTAATAATATTCTTTAGAAGAGTGAGTGGAAAAGTCATGTGAATGCAACATATCAGATTTGTTATTATTAGGAAATTCAATTTCTAACTTTATTAAATGGAACTAACGTTTTAGAGATGGCTATGTAACTCTTCAGTTACTTTAAGTAAACCTACGGGTTAAATAAATTAGAACAGAATTACCGTTTTTCGCGTTAAACAATTAGTTTATTTCGCAAGAATGCGTCTTTTTGGTAATGTCTGCGTTAATTGCATAATATTAAAGACTTTTTGTGATTTCTGGCAATTTTTTTTATTTTATATTTGGTTACCTTGGTATGTACCCTTCTATTAATTAACCAAAGGATTTGACTGATTTCTGAAGATATTTAAATGCCTGCGTAAGTCCAGAAGGGGTACGTGGCTCGAGTGGACGCTAATTCTCGAAAAAAAAATTCTGCAGTTTAACCCCTACATTTTACAGAAAATACGAGTATTATCGAATATGTCTTAAGTTTTACAGTATATGTAGCTCATTCGTGTTAATAACGCCAAGTACAATTTTTTACTTTCTCTGTCTTGTCCCTAATAGGCAGAGAAGGTATTGCATTCCACCCACAAATTTCAAACCGATATTTCATCGGAAATGCATGTTTTGAGGCCCCCTGAATAAAAAACAGAAAAAAGTTCCGTGTATGTCTGTCTGTGAGCAGTATAACTCAAAGACGAAGAGTCGGATAAATACCACACTTAGTATTTTGATTCACTACCTTCCAAAGCTGCGACACGAAGATTTTCAAGAAAACCCCCTCCCCTCCCCAACTATACTTCACATGGAATATTTTTCGAAAATTTTGATTTTTTTTTAAAATCGGTTCTAGAGATTTTGATTAAAATATCATATTAACTATATTTACATGGCAAATATAATAAATATCTTGAATTTTCTGGGAATAGCTTTTGAAGTCTCTCTTCATTCGGAAGGAATTTTGTATAATCTTGTATAACTAGTAAACGTTAAGCGATATGGAAAATATATATCTTTAAAACACACAATTCACTTAAAATAAGATTTTCTGTGGCATAAGACATTTCTGAGAGATACGTTATTAATGGTTCGAGTTATTCAATACTTGGTAATTTTCTTAGTCCTGTCAACGTTCAGTTTTTCTCGATTGCATGGAAACAGAAGGGAATTTTAAGGCCAGCGTCCAGTTTTTAACATTTGGCTATCACTGTTCCCTTTGTATCTATAACGAAATGTGTAATGTAGCTATTTCTGCAAAGGTTTATTTGGATTAAAATGTAGTAGATAGAAAAATAAGCTGTAGTAAGAATAGTTTGCATATCCACTAGTACAGATAAAGGGTAGAGAAAGTCATGTGAAAGTATCACATAAGAATTCTTTTTTTAAAGAAATGATACACACAAACACACAAGGTAACAATCAGTCAGTCGAGTACATTTCATTGTGATGCTGGGATAATAATATAAATCGTTTCGTTAGTGTAAAGAATCCCTTCTATAGCTTCTGGTGCATACAAATTACAGAGAAAGGCTTATAATTTTAAATTAATAATATACTTACTTAATGCTTCCGTAAATCTCTAATTAAGGTACCGAAAAATCGTTTGCTACTTTGAATATTTGGACATTAGACTCTGCGTGTTGTGTTGTTAATAACGTAATTAATATTGGTTTGAGGGCGGGCGTGTATAGAAGCTATTAGTTCATCGACATGGTTCGTAGTTTCAGAAGCTCGTAATTTTAGTGTTTTAAGAACACTTCCTGAAGTAAGGATGACTTGAGACTGCATAGAGACTAAAATCAAGTCTTCAGTTTGGCATTATAAAGTTTCCGCTCAAACTGAGCTTAAATGTTAAACCTTCCGTTGTTTTGATAGTTGAACTGCAGCAGATAGGGGACTGGCTTGGAGGCTAGCAGCTTGAGTTGGTATTCAAGGGAAATAGATTCAGTGCAATCAAGGTTGACAATATGCAACTCTAGGTCGTTACATTCGACTCTAGACAACCAACATCTATCTAGAGACCTGTTAACCTGTCCATAATTACTATCTATTCATGCAAATCCTATTAATTGGAGTTTCCTCTTTAACTTTATATATGTTGTCATTCTAGACACAATACTTACTTTTTAAATATATTTCTAAAGGTGGTAGTCAATTCTACAACCATAACTTTTACACACTTTGGAGGAGAGTGGTAAACTTTGCCCCACATTTTAGGGTAAGTTTTGCTCTACAAATTGGTATTAGTGTTAGCTTCTGTGTACTCAAGCCATGGGTTTCTTTCTTTGAAAACATATTTTCTCTATTTTTGCTTTGAACAGCCTTTCTTGTGAATGACGTTTTTTCCGGCATAAATTATACGTTTTATCTGAAATATTGAAGATAGCCAATTGAAATTTAGGATGACCAAACGACCTCTAAGTGCTGTGTGTTAATAACTTTGATGTTAATAACATTGTTGGTTATTTTTAAAATAAATAAGTTTCGTTAAAGTGTAATAAAATATGATGTAATTAATAAAATAATCCTGCCTTCCTTGATGAACAAATTTACTTAATGAAAGAACATCAGTGAGCTTGGAAGATGGGTGATAGATTTACAGATTTAGTTGGTGGGATTGGGCTTTTAATCTACTTTTTTTCCTTTGCTATTACACTGTTTTATTTTTTTCAAGAGGAGATTTGTCGTAGTTCAACGTAGCGTTGAAAAATATGAGATAATCATAGTTTACCTTTCTTCAGGTAAAATAAGAATAGGATGTATTTCATTCACGTGCCTTTATTTAGGCACTGTCGTTTATTTTTAGATTGCTTCTACAAACTATTTTTGCAAAAACTTATTTTTCTATCTGCTTCATGTTAATTAAGCTTAATGTTCTTAGAAATATTTCATTTTACATTTCGTTGCACGCAAGAGGGGGAAACAGGAGGGTGAGACAGTACTTGCATCTAGGGAAGTCTAAATCCTCTATCTCGCTAATGGTAAATTTATCCGATTGATAACCCATTATCTAAAAACAGCTATTTAAGATAATAAGTGTATTTTTCTACCCGTGTTCTACAACAATTTTGCTGTTGATTGATGAAAAATAATAAACCTTTCTTTACTAGAAGGAAATTTAAGTTTTTAAAATATAATTCCTAAACTTTTGTTTTAAAAAAATAACTATGTTTTATACACAAACACTTTTTCATTAAAATTAGACTTATTTAGCTACAAATGGACGGTAAAATTTATCAGTTACCTTTTAAGATAATGGAGTATTTGTATAGAAAATTGTGGTTGTTTAGGAATTTCTGTTAAATGTAAGATTTTAAGAAAGCTCATAATTATGGGTAGAGAATGTCTCAGAGTCCTCTGTGTCATCTTTTTGGTTCTGCCAATAACTTCAGTGAAACTTCCCGAAAAAAACCACACAAAAATTGCTATTAGACCCCCTTTATAGAGCTGGTTGCATATGCTGGCTTTGATAGTCCTCTCTTTATATGGCCACGAGAGACCATAAAATGACAACTTAGCAAGTAACAAATTATAAAGAATCTGAAAATGTAAACAAATTACAAAGAATATCTAGGGAATGGTTAATGTCCAAAAAATAATTTCACATATTTTTTTCATGTTCCGCTTATATTCCTCCTTTAACATCTAAGGTTATATCGGCGGCTTTGGAGCAATCTCTCATCAGCAATCACGTTCACTCGCTTATAGTGGTGTTAATATTTGAGTCGGTATTACTTTTTATTTTTACATTAAATTCACACACACACATTCATACTTCCAGACCCTAGGGAGAATGAAGCATAATCCTGGATAAAGAAAAACTCCCACCTTCCAACCGGGAATCGAACTCGAGACCTCTGAATTTGGAGACTAGTAACCTAACCACCACACTATATATATTTCGTGTGGTATGATTTTGTTCATGTAACACAAAATTATACAAAGTTCTTAGAGAGTGAAGAAGATAAACAAGGTACTCCTAGAATATTCAAGATGTATATTATTTGTAATGTAATTATCTAAAATATTTGGGATTTAATCAAAATCGTTAGCCATTTTTTGAGATAGGGAATAACGAAACGTTTTCTACATTAGGGTTAGTTTTGGATGGGGGATTTTCTTGAAAATCTTCGCACACTTCAAAACGTGTATTTCTGGTAAACTTCTGATATAGTGGTAGACGTAGAGAAAGTAAAAATTAGCTATAGTTTTTAGAAGTATTTCCAAAACAGAGTGCTCTGAAATTTAACGCTTTGCACACACTCACAACTGTTTTCTTTTCTTTATTTTCATTTGGGTAGCGTTTTAACTTCTGTGGTCATATCGAGGGCTTTGACTTTTAAAACGCTAACTCGTTGACTGTTTGGAAACACACTCACATTGACTCCCACATTCATAGGTCCAGACTGCGGAGTGTAGGGACTGTTTCTAATTAAAGGAACATTTTCCTGCCGCAGCCGGATCGAACCTATGTCCTCTGGGTTGAGAAACCACCTGACCATTCGTCAGTCTTTTACAGCCTTGTTCTTTATTGTAGGTTATACGCTATTCTTGATTTCAGACATATTATAATTCATAATATGATATATTTTATTATCCTACGATGTACTCATTACACTGTTTGGAGCATAAGCGAATACATTTGATACGGAAGTACAACGCAGTCATGTTTGCCTTGAAACTCTTGCACCGAAGGTCCGGGTTTGAGACCGAGGTTGCAACAGATTGCTCCCGTTTGAATAGTAAGCTTCCGCGGACGAGTGTGTGACCCACATGTAACAGTGGTGGCCGCTACACGGGCGTGTCCATCTTATTAGCACTCCTAAAGCAGCACGTCTGTCCCATACAGCTATTACAGGGAACTTTCACACCTAATCACTGCAACAGGTTGGCTGAAGAAACATTACACCAAATTTATTTAAAACTTGCATTCATTGTGATCAGTAGTAGACTTAAAAACAACCATTGAAGTCTACTGATGTGCCCAAAATTACAAATTATATTAGCACAAGAAAAATATGCATCACCGACCGGGATGGCTCAGGCGCATTTGGGAGGTCCCGGGTTCAAATCCCGTGGGCCGATCAATCTGTCTGAGGTTTTTTCGTGGTTTTCCTCAGTCGCCAAGGTAAATACCGGATTGGCTATTTAATACCACGACCCAAAGTTCCATCTTAAGTCTAAAGCAATAGTAAAATGAAAAATAAGTGGTAATAGCGAATGCTACGCCATCTGTCTACAGTTAATGTAAGCAGTTAGACTGCACGGCATGAAGCAGGGGCTACAGAAATGAGACCTAGAAGGTTAACTGTCCATCACATACCGTTCTAAGAGATATCCTCCAACAGATCCGTCGCGATATGACCAAGGAGTTAAAGCAACGTAAAATAAAATGGAATAAAAAAAAATATGCAGATATTTACTAATTATATTATTTACAGAGGGGATCTGCGCTGAAGGATTTCAACCTTGGTTACTTATTCTCTTCTGCCCAACATTTATATCCTTTTTACTTTCTCTACCCCACAGATCCTGAGATATTCTTTGTTATTGGATTGAATTTTCAAATAGTTACTTTTCTCAAGTGGAAAAATCGCTATTAGTTTTACTCTCGTGGTCATGCAAAGAACGCATTTTCAAAGCTTTACATAGCAACCCGCTCTTAAAACCGCTAATCCCTTGTGCATACAGGGAAATACGTGATAAACCCATTCCTGAAGCTATTTATTTCGATTAACATGAAGTTAATTCCGACACGTACACAAATTAAGAAACAATGTGCTAATTCGTCAACATTAAACATAACAAACAGCGAACAAATTCCTTCCAAATCCTAAAGATTTGATAATCCTGTATTCAGTAATTGCGTTTTCAAATAACGTTTGTTGCAATAAAGAAAATGATAAGATATAATAGCATCGTCTCTAACGCTCCCCATATACGGGGATGACCTTGAAGTTGAGACTGTACAATATCTCCAAAACTAAGCGTTATAGAAAGAAATGTCTTGAATAAAAGTTGCTTGTTATTATGGGGGGAAGTAAATGCCATTAGTCATGTTTTGTTTGGAAGACGTTGTGATGGTCATTTTTACTTTCTCTACTACGTATAGTAAGTAGGGGAAGTATTGCATTCCACCCAAAAATTCGATACCGAGATTTCACCGGAAATACATGTTTTGAGACCTCCTGAATCCAAAAAAAGCATTTTTGGAAACATGTCCGTGTGTGTGTCTGTGTGTGTGTCTGTGAACAGCATAACTCAAAAACTAACAGTCGGATAAACACCAAACTTGGTATTTACGTTCAGTATCTTCCAGAGATGCGACACGAAGATTTTCAAGAAAATCCCCCCACAGCAGATTACCCTTTACATGGAACATTTTTCGAAAATTTTAATTTTCTCAAAAATGGCTCTAACGATTTTGATGAAAATATCATATATTTAAGATAATGTCATGAGAAATGAAATGTATATCTCGAAATTTCTGGGAATGTCTCCAAAAGTATTCTTCATTACGACTTTTGCATAACTGGTAAACTATAAGAGATAGACAAAATTTTACTACACAAAAAATGTAGATCGCGTTAAAATACACAACTTATGTCATATACATTTCTTTTGTTGAGTGAACCGTTTTCGAGATATTGCTTGTTATTTCCTTAAATTTTCCAATACTTATACTTTTTCTCAAATGCGTTATTCATTTTTTTATGTCCTGGACATGCAAAGAGAATGGAATGCGGCACATAGCAACCAGCGTTAAAATATTTGACTATCGCTTAAAAGCTACCATATTTCCCTTGCATCTACAAGAAAATTACCAATAAGATTGACATCTCGATATCTCGATTAACATGAAGCATATGGAGAATAGGCGTTTGTAAAATTAGATTGTACAAGAGTAGAGAAAGTCATGTGAGTGTAACACATCAGATTTTATTTTTACTTTCTCTACTACGTATAGTAAGTAGGGGAAGTATTGCATTCCACCCAAAAATTCGATACCGAGATTTCACCGGAAATACATGTTTTGAGACTCACTGAATCCAAAAAAAGCATTTTTGGAAACATGTCCGTGTGTGTGTCTGTCTGTGTGTCTGTGTGTCTGTCTGTGTGTCTGTGAACAGCATAACTCAGAAACGAACAGTCGTATAAACACCAAACTTGGTATTTAGGTTTAGTATCTTCCAGAGATGCGACACGAAGGTTTTCAAGAAAATCCCTCCACCCCAGACTACCCTTTACATGGAACATTTTTCGAAAATTTTAATTTTCTCAAAAATGGCTCTAACGATTTTGATTAAAATATTATATGTTTAAGATATTGTCATGAGAAATGAAATGTATATCTCGAATTTTCTGGGAATGTCTCCAAAAGTATTCTTCATTGTGAACGACTTTTGCATAACTGGTAAACCATAAGAGATAGACAAAATTTTACTACACAAAAAATGTAGATCGCGTTAAAATACACAATTTATGTCATACACATTTCTTTTGTTGAGTGAACCGTTTTCGAGATATTGCTTGTTATTTCCTTAAATTTTCCAATACTTATACTTTTTCTCAAATTCGTTATTCATTTTTTTTGTCTTGGATATGCAAAGAGTATTAATCTGTTGCAAAGGGAATGGTGCTGCACATAGCAACCAGCTATTAAGAGATATGTATGCACTTAAAGGCTACTGTTTTTCTATATTGCCCTTGTAAATATATATTCCCCTTACATCTACAAGAAAATTAGCAATAAGATAGAGTCTGCAGATGTTTATCTCGATTAACATGAACTAGATGGAGAATAAGCGTTTGTATAAATAGTTTGTACAAGAGTAGAGAAAGTCATGTGAGTGTAACACATCAGATTTTTTTATATCCTGGACATGCAAAGAGAATGGAATGCGCCACATAGCAACCAGCGTTAAAATATTTGACTATCGCTTAAAACTTACCATATTCCCCTTGCATCTACAAGAAAATTACAAATAAGATTGACATCTCGATATCTCGATTAACATGAAGCATATGGAGAATAAGCGTTTGTAAAAATAGTTTTACAAGAGTAGAGAAAGTCATGTGAGTGTAACACATCAGATTTTTTATGTTTTCTAACTCCTCGTAAAAAACTTAACAACATTTGTATAAAGCACTTTGCAATTGTTCTTACTCCAACGTAAATAACAACGAAAATTCTGAATGGCTGTGTACGAAAAGCGCAATGGATGGTCATTTTAGTGCCAAGTTGCGTTTCGTAATTGGGAACCAACAATTTTTATTTTGTTTTCTTATTCCTCATCACAAAATAAACAGCGTTTTTAAAAACCATTTTATAATGAGAAAACAACATACAAAATGTAGGTTCCCATTTAAAAAAATTAAATTGGTCTTCAAATGACCATCATAATGTCCTCCAAACAAAACAGACTAATGGCATTTACTTTCCCCCATAATATCAAGCAATTTTTATTAAAGACATTTCTTTCTACAACGATTAATTGTACAGTTTCAACTTAAATGGTCCACCCCGTATATGGCCTACGACCTTTGGGGTTACCTCAATCCACCAAGCAATGACTGGGCCCATTTCTGAGGTGGAGGTACCCAGTGGGCAGAATTCATTACATCCGATGAAGAGGATGGTGGTGGAAGAGAGGACCTACAGCGTTAAACGTGGGCTGCGAACCACGTTGGGCCTTGGGGATATTTTACATGAGTAAGTCAGAGGTGAAGGTGTGGATAGGCGTACTTAAAATCGCCACCCCAGAGCCAGAAATCGAACTCCAGGCACTCATTACGAGAGCCAGAAACGAAACCACTACTTTACCCCAACCTATAATGTTGGTTATTGCTTCTTTACAATAGTCCACGCCTACTTCCACGCTAGATGTCAGTAAATAATGTTAAATGACTACGTTGCATGATCAAACAGACGAAGTGCGCCCGCATGATTGTGATTCCTTTACAAACAACGCCCTTTACAGTGAAGGTAAATACAAATATTTTATGGCTGTATTTAAATAATCATGAAAGTTGGGTAACTCCATTTTGTTCGTGAAATAATCCTGGCGAGTACTACTCTTGATTTCCAAATCCTCTCGACAAAATCTCGTGTCACTTCGTGACTCACGAGTTAATCGATGATTTGGAAACCGCTCCTGGCATTACTTACGATAAATTATTTACTATATATTTTTAAAAATCTGATGCGATGCATTCACATGACTTTCTCGACCCTCTAGCATTTACTAGTGGATATACTAACTATTCTTATTAAAGCTTATTTTCCTCTCTACTACATTTTAATCCAAATAAACTTTGCAGAAATAGCTACATTACACATTTCGTTATAGATAAAAACAGAACAGCGATAGTCAAATGTTTAAGAACTGGACGCTGTATGTCAACCTTAAAATTCCATACTGTTTGCATGCAATCGAGAAACAACTGCATGTCGGCAGGACTTCAAGAGAATGTGCAAGTATTGAACAATTCGAATCATTAATAACGGATATCTCAGAAATGGCTTATGGAAAAAACTTATTTGAAATAAGTTGTGTCTTTTAAAGAGAACTACATTTTTTGTGTACTACGTTTTCGTCTCGCTTAATGTTTACCAGTTATACAATATTATACAAAATTCCTTACGAATGAAGAGGACTTCAAAGCTATTCCCAGAAAATACAAGGTACATTATATTACAAATACATTATATTTGTTATGTAAATATCTTTAACATACAGTATTTTAATCAAAATCGTTTTATAAAATCAAAATTTTCGAAAAATGTTCCATGTAAAGGATAGTTTGGGTGGGGGACTCTCTTGAAAGTCTTGTGGTGCATCCTTGGAAGGTGCTGAACCTAAATACCAAGTTTTGTATTTATCCTAGTTTTGTTTTTGAGTTATGCTGTTCACAGACACAGACACACATACACATGGACATTTTTACTTTCTCTACTACGTATAGTAAGTAGGGGAAGTATTGTATTCCACCCAAAAATTCGATACCGAGATTTCGCCGGAAATACATGTTTTGAGACCCCCTGAATCCAAAAACAGCATTTTTGGAAACATGTCCGTATGTGTGTGTGTGTGTCTGTGAACAGCATAACTCGGAAACGAATAGTTAGGTTCAGTATCTTCCAGAGATGCGATACGAAGGTTTTCAAGAAAATCCCCCCACCCCAGATTACCCTTTATAGGAACATTTTTCGAAAATTTTAATTTTCTCAAAAATGGCTCTAACGATTTTGATTGAAATATCATATGTTTAAGATATTTTCATGACAAATAAAATGTATATCTTGAATTTTCTGGGAATGTCTCACAAAAGTATTCTTCATTGTGAACGACGTTTGCATAACTGGTAAACCATAAGAGATAGACAAAAGTTTACTTCACAAACAATGTAGATCGCGTTAAAATACACAATTTATGTCATATAAAATTTTGTTGTTGAGTTAACCATTTTCGAGATATTGCTTGTTATTCCCTTAAAATTTCCAATACTTTTTCTCAAATGGGAATTCGTTATTCATTTTTTATGTAGTGGACATGCAAAGAGTGGAATGCGCTACATAACAACCAGCTGTTAAAATATCGCTTAAAGCCTACCAATTCCCCTTGCATCTACAAGAAAATTACCAATAAGATTAACATTTCGATTAACATGAAGCATATGGAGAATAAGCGTTTGTAAAGATAGTTTGTACAAGAGTAGAGAAAGTCATGTGAGTGTAACACATCAGATTTTTCTAAAAATGATATTTTTTTGTATTCACGGGGCCTCAACATGTATTTCGGATGAAACCTCGGTATAGAATTTTTGGGTGGAATACCTTCTGTACCTACTGTATACACATATATACACAAAACAAAATAGAGACTGTATTTATCCAAAAACTTCATATGGATACAAAGAACGGCACTGAGAAAACAATGTGGAAGAATTTATCAGAAAAACTGAGTTTCAGCGCACTTGATTGTGAAAGAAGTGGTGCAGTTTTCCTCTTCTAAGGGTAAAATTGAACATGTTGGACATGTTGAACGAAATGCGAAAACGGATATAGGAAGTATTACGAATGCAGCGATTCTTCCTTGAGAACAGGTCCTCTCACTCGACCTCTATAGATACGCAAACAACTGCCTTGTCAGTAATATTGGGAGTGGTGTCCCAGAAAACTATCAACTTAGACACAAAACTGTTAACATCTGTTGGCAGTCAGTCGCCTACCTACCTAGTTGGCTGCAATACCACACACCGCTCCTTCACGAAATGTGTGTCACGACGGTTTGCGAGGAGGTCAATCACGGACTTGCCCGACGGGTCACAAGTCTTCCTTTTGTTGGGCACCGCGCACGTGCAATTCTGCCATTAAATCTGCTCAATGATTTGCGTAAATCTGTGAGAAAGTAAGTCATCACCCACGGGTTTGCTGCACCTGCGTGTCGTCAATGGATGTTTTTCCGCATTCCTTCAGCAGCTGATGGCTTAGCTGCTTCGTCATTGGTCCATGTGATCAACAACATTAGCATTATCATTGATCGCTATTATTTTAGTATTTGTGCTCTTCCTTCCCACAAATGATGGCTCTGTTTTTCTGACGTGACCTTTGTCACTGGCAGCTTCCGTAATCTTGCGATGGCAAGTGCGTAAAGAGAGAACGTTAAAATGCATGTATTATAATGTGAGCGTTCAAAATGAACGGGAAGCTTTCCCGGAGTTTTAACTTTCTCGTTCTCATTCCTGGGCTCGATGTATTAGATCCATATTGTGCATATTAGACTCCTCTATGTATAAATTATTCAAGGCGGCAGTGGTACGAAAGAACCCCTAGAGCTCTGTCTAGTCGCAAGCTGGGAAAATGAAACCGGAAGAAATTCCAGACAATGTATTTCAATGTACGAGGGCTGTCCAGAAAGTAACCTCCGTTTTGAAATTATCATGAAACCGGTATACATACGAAAGTTTTATTATATACACCTGAAAACTACAGCTTTCCTGTATTTTTACTTACTCTACTACGTATAGTAGTTAGGGGAAGTATTGTATTCCACCCAAAAATTGGATACCGACATTTCACCGGAAATATATGTTTTGAGACTCCCCTGAATCCAAAAAAAGCACTTTTGGAAACATATCCGTGTGTGTGTCTGAACAGCATAACTCAGAAACGAACAGTCGTATAGACACCAAACTTGGTATTTAGGTTCAGTATCTTCCAGAGATGCGACACGAAGGTTTTCAAGAAAATCCTCCCACCCCAGATTACCCTTTACATGGAACAATTTTCGAAAATTTTAATTTTCTCAAAAATGGCTCTAACGATTGTGATTAAAATATCACATGTTTAATATATTTTTATGACAAATAAAATGTATATATTGAATTTTCTGGGAATGTCTCCAAAAGCATTCTTCATTGTGAGCGACTTTTGCATAACTGGTAAACTATAAGAGATAGACAAAATTTTACTACACAAAAAATGTAGATCGCGTTAAAATACACAATTTATATCATATACATTTTTTTGTTGAGTGAACCATTTTCGAGATATTGCTTGTTATTCCCTTAAATTTTTCAATACTTTACTTTTTCTCAAATTCGTTATTCATTTTTTTTATGTCCTGGACATACAAAGAGTGTTAATCGGTGGCAAAGAGAATGGTGCTGTACATAGCAACCAGCTATTAAGAGATATGTATGTGCTTAAAGGCTCTGTATTTCTATATTACCCTTGCAAATACAAAACAAGGGGAACATAGTACGCCTTAAGCGATAGTCAAATATTTTTAGAACTGGTTGCTATGTGTAAAATGTAATTCTCTTTGCAAGTCAAAAGATCGTTTCTGCAAATGTTTATCTCGATTAATATGAAATAGATGGAGAATAAGAGTTTGTAGAAATAGTTTGTATAATAGTAGAGAAAGTCATGTGATAGGAACACATCAGGTTTTTTTTCTTCACATAGGCTCCAAACAGATTCAAGCTCTTGTCATACTTTTTCACAGTCTTTGAAATACACTCTGCATAAAATTCTGCCGCCTGTGATCTAAGCTAACCTGTCGCGACGTTTTGAAGTTCTTCGTCAATGCCAAAGCGCCGAGCTACAAGCCACTTTTTCATGTACGGGAACAGATGGAAGTCGCTAGGGTCCAAGTCCGGGCTGTACTGGGGATGGTCAAAACGTCCAAATTTGAACTTGGTCAAAAGTTCATTTGTGTTGTTTGCTGTGTGAGGTGTCGTCCTCCGTGGTGTAGTGGTTACCATGCTAGCCTCCAGTTCCCGAGGTCGTGGGTTCAAACCCGGTGGAGGGCGATGTATTTTTTCGGACGTAAAAATCCTTGGCGTGGCTTCCTTCGGAAGGGAAGTAAAGCCGGTGTCTGGATTTACGGCACGTAAAAGAACTTCAAGCCTAATAAAAAGGCCTCTGAGCAAAATTACCGGTCTTTCACGCCCAATATAGCATGGTACGCTAAGGACAGGTTTCCATGTAAAGGGTAGTTTGGAAGGAGTGATTCTCTTGAATATCTTCGTGTCGTATCTTTAGAAGATGCTCAACTTAAATGCTCAAGTTTAGTATTTTACGCTCAGACGCACCCACAGATGGACCTTTTTCTACCTTGGCATAATTTGATTTATTTGAAATTTACAATATGGACGGAAGGTTATGTATAATAAGAGAATTTGCAGAAGGTTTCTTGCAATCTCAAGTGCTTTTGAAGACTTCATGCCGAAACGTTGTAGGAACTTCACACAGAATTTGTATGCATTTTCTTCTCTATGTTCACTTCCTTGTTTTGCCTTCATGGGACTGTGGGGTCAGTCACCAGGCCTGCGTTTTTTGATCTATCCATGGCAATTATGTCTGCACGGTTGATGAAGTCACCTGATGATTGGAACATAACTTCCTCCAAGACCATACTTTCCAATTTTCTCAAAAAAATCTCAACAGAATTGCAGATTTTTATGTAACCGAGACACATTGACATACAGATCAAAACTGGTCCTATTAAAATTTAGATTGCTGTATTATGTTCCTATGTATATTGAAAATCTAATGAGAAAATGTAAAACAATAAAGTGTACTGGTTTTAAAACATCAGGAGACAGATACTTACTTGAATATCAGTGGAGGGAATCAAACTGAGAAGTAAAAAGACTTTAGAGAGGTTTACATCTTTCTGTAATAGAATGGGATCGCAGTTGTGGCCAACAAGGAGATTGGGATTTTGGAATTGTGAAGGCCAAACCGGCTGCTTCACAATTCCACAATCTTTGATTGTATCATCTTTTAGAGAAAGACATATAAATGTTAAAGGATAAATATATGAACATAGAAACTATAATAATGGGGACTTCAACATAGGAATAGGGGAAAGAGATAAGCAGAGAAAGTAATTAAAATTATTAGGGAAAATAATGTGAGTAAAATATGGAAGGGTATAAAATCAATGTATCTAAAGAAAAGGAGATTAGGAGAAAAGAAAGTTCATGGTATGGAATGAATAGGAATAAATGGATATGGATAGTTAAAAGAAGAAAATAATGTAAATATAAATAAATATAAGGATTACTAATTTTATTAACATGTAATAGTAATCCGATAAGGCATCGAATATGTAATAACTTAATGTTCAATAGATTAATATATTATTATAACCAAAGGAGGGGAGATGACTATAAAATGGCCAGGGCCAGAAGCAGTCACTCCCAATATGATTGTAATTATTTTGGCGCTCAATAAATATTACATTACATTTACTTGAATATACTTCTATTTGCTAATGAATTTACTCTACAATATTCAGTATTTAGATTGCATCAAATCTGCAAAGAAGGTAACCTAAAGAGATAACAGAAGTAATAGCATTTTGAAGAAGGAAACCAATAATAATAATAGAATTTTAGAACAATTGAATAATTTAACTGTAAAGGAAGTTATGTTAGTTATGATTTATCATCACGCGGCATTGATGTTTAAGTAAGCAGGTTTCAAAGTGTTTGTGGCACTATTAGTTGTGCTTTAAGGAGTAAACTAAGAAGAAGTACAAAGTTAAAATTACATAAATAATCACTGTATCTTTATTATCCTATGGAAGTGAATTATGGACAACAACAAAAAGCATTAAACATTAAAATAACACACGCTTCAGCAGTGACATTCCTAAAGGAGATACAAGGTGCTCAATATTTGAGTACATAAAAAATGAAGATATACGTCAAGAACTAAATATTTGTAATATTAATGATAAATTGAAAGGTTATAAGGTTAGATTAGATTGGATTGTATTCTGTGAGTTCACTAGCAGCCATAAAAACTTGTGAACATAGAACATGTCAAGGAAATGTACAATAAAGTTACATATATACATAAATATTACATAGTATACAGATGATTTAAAATAAAATAAATACATATTATATACAGAATGAAACAAATCAAGTGTACTTTTGTACAGAGTCGAATACATACGTATCGGCAAGAACAGTTATTTTAACATTCACTAGGCTTGTACCTTTGTTCGTCTCATCATTTTGTTCTATTTGATTTGTAATGCATAGCATTCACTGTCAGTTCTTTAATATACATACATTTAAATAGCTTCATTAATTCTAGAGCAGGTATCAAATATAAGTGGCAATTGTCATTAATATTTACTAGTACTACTTACAGAGCTATATATGTATTATCATCAGGATAATTTGTCATTCAGATAATCTTGTACAGAATAATATGCTTTTGAGCACAGGTACTCAAGGGTATTAAGACTAGAGACTGGCAAACAGATAATGATATACAGACTAATGGGAGGAAGATCTGAGGGAAGACCCCGGGAAGAGATGGATGGATGGATGATCCTTGAGGAAGAACAGGCATTACATGCCTATGCTTTGAAGTCTAAAATAAGTTGATGTTGATGTTATATCAGTATTTTAATGGCATTAGCCTTTTCCGAAATGTCAACAGGTTGCAACTATTGATTTTGTCTCTCCTCCTGAATACAACAAAGTTATTATTAATACATTTTTGAAACATGTGTTCATGCTGTGGAAAAAAGTTTTTAAATGTTTATTCAAACAGGTCTAATGAAATACTAGACTGCCTGTGTGGTCGAGCTGTCAGCGTTGTGGCTTCTCAACCCAGAAGTACCGGTTTCGATTCCCGGCTGGGACGGAGGAGGTTTTCTTTAATTGGAGTTTCCCTACCCTCCGCAGAGTCTGCAGGTTTGGACGTGGGAATCAACGGGTGTGTTTCTTAATGAAAATTAATAAAAACAAGCAGGCAAAAATCTTCAAAAGTTAAGGATTATAGAAATGAAACAATAAAAAACGTTGTGGTGGTAATAGGTGGAGAAAGGCACTTGGCTTTACACATCAGATTCCTGCCCCAACCCGAAGTATTGCTTGACCTGCTCTAACCAAGATGAGAATTGCTTTCACATGCATTACTTTAAAAACCCTGGTTGTTTAGACATTTCAGTATTTCATATCAGCAGATTGTATACCGTATAGGTGAACATACCTCTAAATTTTAAAACCAGAAAATAGGTTAACAGGCAAGATTCGGCATTTAGTTTCTATTTCTTGGTACTTTAAGTATGTTGCTGGATTGAAGCCAATGTTAAATCTTGCAATTTCATGACATCGTCACCATTTGTCAGAAAGCGTTTAAGATATGAGGATACATGACACTTTTTTACTTTTATCCAATAAATTTGTTTATTAAGAAAGACAGGATTATTTTCCTAATTTTAATCATATTTTGATTAAAATCTGTCTGTAATTATTTTAAAAAATATAACCGATCATCTTATTAATAGAAAAGTAAATCCAAAGCAGTACTTCGAAGATGTTTTTATCATCCTAAAATTTAATTTAGCTATCCTCAATGGTTTTTGAGAAAACGGTCATTTATACCAGAAGATGTCATTCAGAGAAAAAGCTATCCAATGCAAAAATGGTAAAAAGTATTTTTATCACTTGAATGATTTCAGTCTAATTATATAATATGTCAATTCAATAACAGCCCGCCTTGAAGCAATATGTGTATGTAATAATTTGTAAAATGTATGTAACAGTCATTGCATATGCTTATATTATTATATCCATGTGTAATAATGTTATGTGAATATATTACGTAATTTAATAATGTAGGAGCTGTGAGAATAATAAGTTAAACGTTGCTAACAAAGAGGTAACAATGAGATAACCTTGAGGAAATAATGAGTAAGAAGGTGTAATAATGCTACTAGTCATTATTGGAGCAACAATAATGTAAATGTTGAGACAGTTTATAAAATAGCTAATCAACAACCAGAAAAAAGTTTAAGTTAAATAAAAGTATTCTATTGGATTAGGAATAGCCAATCAGAGACTTGAAATACAGAAATTTACAAGTTTAGACGGTTGAAATCTAGTCCGTTGCCTGCGGACAGTGTTTGTAACTGGATGCGAGATGTGACCTCGAGAAATTAATTACGTATTCGTGTGAGACGAAAAATAGTATACTTGTTAAAAAGTGCAAGTATTAAATAAAAGAATCTCACAGCTCTCGATATCAGTGAAGTGTTATTTAATTTGTGTAAAGGATTAATAAAAAGGAGTGAATTAAAACTTAAAATCTATGTTAGTCTACATTCTTGTCGCATCACAACCTGCCAAGACTTCCATGTCTGTAACAATAATACAGACGCAGCCGAGGCAAACATAATTATTTAATACTTAAAGAAACAGTTTAATTACAAAGTTAATATTTTTTAAACTTGGGGCAAAGGCCACCTAAAAATACATTTGGGGCGATGGCTACCGGAAACTGATTACTATACGTGCGGTTGCAACGAATTTTAAGTTCGGCTCCCCAACAGTTGAAATATAATACAACTCCTTCGTAACAAAACACCTACCTCAAATTGACGCCCAAAGTGTGGTGCTAATAAATAACGTAAAGAAACAATTTTCTCAATACACATGGCTTCATACTTAACATAATTTGTAAATCAAAACTTACCTTGAAAGATGTGCTGCAGTTTACCTCTCTACTGTAGAGTTCTGTGTTTTTTTCTCCTGTAAAGTGGTGTAGAATTCATAGTACAAAATGACAGATGCAGTACAATTTAAAGACATATACACGGTGGACTATTTAAGTTGAGGCTGTACAATATCTCCAAAACTAAGCGTTGTAGAAAGAAATGTCTTTAATAAAAGTTACTTGATATTATGGTGGAAAGTAAATGCCATTAGTCGTGTTTTGTTTGGAGGACGTTGTGATGGGCATTGTAGGGTCAATTTAATTTGTTTCAATGAGAACCTACCTTTATTTTCTTACTCATAAAAACTAAACAACATTTGTATAAAGCACTTTGCAATTGTTCTTACTCCAGGTCATGTGAGGGTCAAGTTACGTTTCGTAATTCGGAAATAACATTTTTTATTTTGTTACCTTATTCCACATCACAAAATAAACAATATTTTATAAACCATTTTCTAATGGGAAAACAACATACAAAATGTAGGTTTCAATTTTAAAAAATTAAATTGACCCCAAAATGACCATCATAACGACCTCCAAACAAAACACGACTAATGGCATTTACTTTCTCCCATATAATCAAGCAACGTTTACTAATGACATTTTTTTTCTACAACGCTTAGTGTTGGAGACATTGCACAGTGTCAACTCAAATGGTGTACCCTGTATATATAATTAAAGAGAAACTTCCAGTTAATAAGACTATACAATGACTAAAAATATAATTATTGGCAATTTTTGCCATTTAATCTCCCTTTATGGGAGTGATGTTTCATTATAAGAATCCTGAATTCGAAAATTGTCTGCAATGCAGGAAAAACTGTGGTTGTTTCAATTGTGACATGCTCTTCTGCTTATTCTCTGACTTCACCGATCTTACATCCAAGAATTTCCTGCTCTCCAGTAAGTGCCTCGCAGTGAGGAACCAAACTTTCGACGTCAAACAAGGAAAACACTGGTATTGTTTAGCTTTAACCACAGAAACCAAGATAGAGTTGCTGTCACATGCGAAGCCCTGGCTGGATCCACAAAGGAATCTCGAGGAGAAAGTTGACTAAAATCGCTGAGGAAATAACTCAAGTTTTTCTGCCAATATTAGGCCATGATATTAAGGTCAATATATGTGGGTGTAACAACTTTTAAACCAAGTTTACATATTAACATATGAATTGATTTTTGTAGATTCCTCAATCTACTTAAAAATTAATGGGGTAGGTCATCTTAATATGGGCAAGAAAATATTCTTCATAATTATCAAGATCAAACTGGTTTCACCCCTATCATGCGAACACGTACGAGCAAATTTGGCTGCATTCTGTAAGCGACGAAGTCGGCTGACTAATCCGTGGTTCATAACGCGAATGTTGCCTTGTGATCTGTTATACTCACTTGCATTATTTCAATGCCTTCTATACATATATGATTACTTTAAAAAAATCAGATGTGTTACACTCACATGACTTTCTCTACTCTTGTACAAACTATTTTTACAAACGCTTATTCTCCATATGCTTCATGTTAATCGAGATGTTAATCTTATTGCTAATTTTCTTGTAGATGCAAGGGGAATTGGTAGGCTGTAAGCGATAGTCAAATCTTTTAAGAGCTGGTTGCTATGTGGAGTATTCCATTCTCTTTGCATTACCAGGACATAAAATGAAAAATTTAAGGGAATAACAAGCAATATCTCGAAAATGATTCACTCAACAAAAAAAATGTATGACATAAATTGTGTATTTTACCGCGATCTACATTTTTTGTGTAGTAACATTTTGTCTATCTCTTATGGTTTACCAGTTATGTATAAGTCGTTCACAATGAAAAACATCTTTTGGAGACATTCAAAGAAAATTCAAGATATACATTGTGTTTGTCATGAAAATATCTTACACATATGATATTTTAATCAAAATCGGTAGTGCCATTTTTGAGAAAATTAAAATTTTCGAAAAATGTTCCATGTAAAGGGTAATCTGGAGTGGGGGAATTTTCTTGAAAACCTTCGTGTCGCATCTCTGGAAGATACTGAACCTAAATACCAAGTTTGGTGTTTATCCGACTGTTCATTTCTGAGTTATGCTGTTCACAGACACACACACACACGGACATGTTTACAAAAATGCTTTTTTTGGATTTAGGGGGTCTAAAAACATATATTTCCGGTGAAATCTCGGTATCGAATTTTTGGGTGGAATACAATACTTCCCCTACTTACTATACGTAGTAGAGAAAATAATAAAAAGTGTTACGATTTTGTCATATGCCGGCATTTGAAAAGTTCCCAAAATGAAACACAAAATAATGGTGTTTTGAAATTGCTCTTATTTTCAATGTAGTTTCGCTTGACATTAATTCACTTGGTTCAGTGATGCTCAATGTTTTTATCCCGCCACATAAGTCGGATTCCTTCAGGTCTGCAGAATTACTGATAATTTAAGTTCTTCATCGGTTGAGAATTTCTTTCCCCAAGCAACTTTCTCAGTTTAGGGGAATAGATGGAAATCTTATGCAGCGAAGGCCGAGGAATAAGGTGCACATGGCATCAAATCATATCCCACTTCGTTGATTTTCGCTTTTGCAACAAGAGATATGTGAGGTCGAGCATTGTGTTGATGGAAATTTCTTTGCCAAACTCGGCCTTTCCCTTCAGTTGGCCCAAAACATTAGGGTAATACCACCCAGTGATATATTTTCTAGGGGGAATATAATGAATTAGCAGTACCCTTGCCATCCCCAAAAAACCGATAACTTGACCTTACCTTCCCGGTCAGTACACACTTCGTCCTCTCTGGTGTGAAGAAATTGTGTGCTTCCGTTTCAGGTGGGTAGTACTGCACCCATCTTTCATCATTTGTTACAAATCTACGCATAAAGTCGGTGGGATCTCTCTGAAAAGAGCCTAACTTTGTTCGGAGATTTGCGCTCTATTTCGCTTTTGGTCCGAAGTCGGCAATCTCGGCAATCTTTTGCAGACAACTTTTTTCAAGTCCAATTTTTCTGCCAAAAAGTGAAACACATATTCCCGTGAAATGTCCAGAGCTTTAGCAATTCCGAAAGCTTTCATTCGGCGATGCTGCAGAAACATGTGTACCTTGTCGATGACTTTTCTTGTCGTGGCGGACATCGGTCTCCCGCAATTTCTGTTGCACACACACCCTTCCTTACAAAATGCTTAATAACCGCACGATGTTCGTTATTTGCCATGTATGCACAAAGAGCGCCAAATAAAATCTCACTGTACCGCGCGTTTATGTCACATTATTTATCGTTGTACGTGGCCTTGCCAAGCCATGGCCATTTCATTGGTTGCTTTAGGCCACGGTGCAAGGGTGCGCCACTCCTTCTGCTAAATAGTTACACCAATAACCACAACAAAGGTTACAAAATGGCGTAGAAACGAAATATATGTGTACGCTTTTGAACGTATTGAGTAAAAGAGAAAGAGGTAGAGTGAGTGCATTCAGTTTGTCATACAGATCTCATTATCGTGATTGGTAGCCCATACCTTATCGGCTAGTACAGGGCACGCCTTTGAAAGGGTTAAAAGCTAAGGGGTAAACTTGATGAGCGCCCATGTTAGCGAAATATAGAATGTGCAGTTTGAGAAGATTTTCAAATTAAAGGTTGAATGGTATTCATTAAATACACATTAATACTGTATAACAAAAAATAAACAGAACTGTATTCTCACAGAGCTACCTCTGCTTGTTGCTGCATGGAAGCAAACATAACTAAATAACAAATAAATAAAGCAGCATGTTTTCCCTCTAATTCAAACTACAATTGTTTAATATACCTTTACTAATATATTGCTGGTCATAGGAATACAACAGGATTATACACAAAAATATAACCCAATTTTATTGCCAAAATATGTCATATTCGGTAAACCATATATATATATATATATATAGTTTCTAAACATAATCAGACAATCAATTATGACAAGAGTAATATGCATTTAGTAAAGGAATATCATCTGCGAATGTTTTACGGGAAGTGCCCACTTTCTGACGAGTATCTAGACCGTCTTCCCCACTTTCCTGGAATAGTTTTATCCAGTAATTTACTATAAAAGCACTTTTATGCACTGCCGTTGCAATTGCTGTAACAGTGCGACCAGACTCCCACATACCCACGATATGTTCACGGTATTTTCGCTAGTATACGGCATGACTGGTTCTGAGACAATGAACATGTTTTGGTTTCAAGAACACCAGAGAAAGCAAAGGCATCAACCTCCCCTCTTCTCCCCCTTATTGCTGTGTTATTAAGCCACCACGCTCTGCGATATGTAAGGTGAAGGACACGCCTCAAAACACCCCAGAAAATATACAAAATCCGCCGAAGATTTTCTTTGGTGCTGTTTGTACACGTCTGCACTGAAATAAACATCTATGTCTACAATCTTTGTTATTGCACAAACATTTCCATAAAAAATGGCTGGTTTGGAGCTGTTACAATCTGCGGGTTATTCCTAGAACTTTTCAAATTAACCTCGTATTTAAGGAGGCAACGGAAACTAGAATTTGTAACATTGTACGTACAAACTTGTAACAACGTTTCCTAATACGGAAAGGACTAGGATTAGCCAGAGCCGGCCCCCAGCCACTGAAGCTCAGCACCGCACATAGGCCATTGTAGGCCCTTGGTGCCTTATATGACACCTAGGAGAAAGGGGAGACCCGATGAGCGACCAGATCCGGACAGTGATGCGCACTAGCAAGGACGGGGTCCCTAACAATTCCATAATGACATCAATCCTGACGCTGGCATGAACCTGCCTGCGTCATCATCAACCCGAGGGTACCGGGAACTAAGATCCCAGGAGGGGACACCAGCAGACCACCCAAGCGTAAGGGAGAAGTCATTACACAGCACAAAGTCCACCGTTCTGCTGCACACAACAATCGCCGTCGCCTGGTTCTACAACCCTGAAAGAGATGAAAGGAAATGACGGGTGAAAGGGACATAAATTCGTGGTAGAAAAGGAATCACCCCCAGCATTCGTTTACTGGCTTGGGAAAACCACAAAAAAAGAGCCAAGGTTAGAGTGGCCATCCCTACGGTAATCGAACCTGTGAACACCTGAATGTGCCTCGCATGTTACTTGGAGTCCTCTCGCTCAGTCTTTAATAAGGGAAACAAGAATATTGATTTTTTTTTACATAGTTGTTTTATTTTTCCCAAATAGTGTATGAGAATTACAGGTAAAAATTTTGATGTGTTAAACTTACATGACTTATGTTACATGACCTTCTATAGTTGATTATTGGGTACACAAATTATTTCTACGAAAGCTTATTTTCCTATGTACTTCATTTTAGTCCAGCATAACCTTTCCAGAAATAGCTATATTACACATTTCCTTATAGATACAAAGGGAACAGCGATAGTCAAATGTTTAACAACTGGACGCTATATGCTGGCTTTAAAGTTCCATACTGTTTCCATGACATCGCGAGAAACAATTGAATGTCGACAGGACTTAAAAAGAATGCCACAGTATATTGAACAGTGCGAACCATTAATAACCATTTTTGCTTATGTCGCAAAAAATGATTGAAATAAATTGTGTGTTTTAAAGAGATCTATATATTTTATGTAGTACGTTTTCGTCTGTCACTTAACGTTTACCGGTTAAACAAGAGTATATACATTTTATTTGTCATGTAAATATCTTTAATATGTGGAATTGTAATCAAAATTGATAGAGACAGGTTTATAAAATAAATTTCCAAAAATGTTCCATGTAAAGGGTAGTTCGGGGTGGGTTTTTTCTTGAAAATCTTCGTATTATACCTTTGGAATATGTTGAATTTAAGTACCAAGTTTGGTATTTATCCGAATTTTCGTTTTTGAATTATACTGTTCATAAACAAACACACACGCTCACAGACCTTTTTCTAAAAATCCTTTTTTTATTCAAGGTGCTTTAAAATGTGTTTCTGGTGAAATTTCGGTATCGAATTTTTGGTTGGAACAGAATACCTTCTCTACCTGCTATGTAGTACTAGTTAGAGAAAGTAAAAGCTACGATTTACTTTAAGATTGGGTTGTAGTTTTTGTGATCTTTTCTTTTTGTTCTACTCTTATATGGACTTACCCAGTTTATGATCACTGTGTTTTTTACTGTTTTGTTTCCGCTTATTACCGCAATTACACAACACAAACACCCATTCCCATGGCGGGACTCGAACCCGCGACCCTCAGCTTGGCGGAGCTCCGAAGCTATACACTCTAGCGACCGGCCGTCCTTAAAAGTGGAAGTAAATTTAAAAGTGTTTTTCCTGTTTCTGCATACGGAATATTTCATGAGAGTAAGAAGTGAAATCAGACAGTATTTCTTTAATGACATGTATTTCAAAGATGGAAAACTACATTCCACTTAATGACTGCTTAATTGTTTCACAAATCCTCTCTTGGAGTTTTCTGCGTTTCGTAAAGGCCTTGTTTTGAAGGAGGAGGTTTATTTTCTACTCCTAATTGGTTTGTTTATATAGAAGAATAACATTCCTTAAAATAATACCATACTCTTGGCATACTTTTAGAACAAACATTTTTTCTTTTCTTCGTGTATCGGATGGTACAGACTTTCGACAGAGAAGTAGAAAGCAGAATTTTGGCACGTCCTTCTGATCGAAACCGATAACGGTTTCTTGTATTGAATCTGCCCACAAACTTGTGAAACCAGACGGAACTTTTAGGGAGACGGAAAGGAATGTCACCTGGTGACCGAAAATCTCGAGCAGTACTTTGGGCGACTACAAAATCTGGCATTTTCCATCAAACATAGAAGATGGGATTCTTTTAGCAGACAACCTTCTGGTAGTGTCTTTAATTAAGTACATGACACGGTACATTCATGGTGAAAGGAAAAATCAATGAATATGGCTGAAAGATTGCCTTTAAGAATCACACACCTGGAAGTAATTGCATCTAATATTTCTGATAGGGCATATAAAGGTAAAATAAAATAAGTATTGCGATTTCTCTATCTTATATCTCAATATATGAACAGCTTTGCAGGTTAGTATTACTTTAGAGAAAAAGCATCCACAGAAAAGAAGGTTTGATTTAAATCTAAGCTGCTCTTAAAAGTATCTGTGTAAAAAGGCCATTTTTCTATAGGCAAGTATGTGGAAGACAATACAGATATCTTCTGTATATAATCTACATTAATATCTATATATACTCTTATATAGATTTGCGTTGCTTCTTGTATAATATGTATAAAATGTAGACAGCCATTGCACTTAACAATGAAGTATTCCTAATTTCTTGTGGCTCTATTTGTAAAGCAAATGTTCAGGACAGGTCTCCATTTTTTTCTGGGAATTTCTTAAGAGGAGGAATGCGTGCAAGTATTTTTATTTTTACTGTCTCTCCATTTATGTACCTAGTAGGTAGAGAAGGTATTCCATTTCAGTTAACAATTGGATATTGACATTTTAATGGAAAGATTTTCTTGAGGCCCTCTGAATAACAAAGGAAAAGTCAGAGTTAAATATAAAACTTGGCATTTTAAGTTCAGCATCTTCCAAGGATGCGATACGAAAATTTTCCAAAAAAATCACCTTATCCCAAACTACCCGTATAGAAAATGTACCGAAATTTATTATTTTCTCAAAAATGCTATAACAATTGATTCAAATGTTTGAATGACAAATAAAATTAATATTTTGAATTTTCTATGAATAGCCTGTAAAGTCCCTTCCATTCTGAATGGCTTTTATATAATTGGTAAACCGTAAGATATATATTTGCTCCACAAAAGTTTAGATATTGTTAATGTACACAATTTGTATCAAATATTTTTCTCTCTCGTGGTCATACTGAGATAGTGAGGAATTTCAAAGCATCTCATAGCAAATCACTGTTTAAAAATGTGAATTTCTCTTTAGCCTGCTGTATTCTTCTTATGCCTAAAACTAAATGTATAAAAACATTTATGCAAATGTTTAACACGAAGTAGATATAAAAAATGGCTTTTGTAAGAATACACTTTTGAAGCGTCGGTAGAGAAACTCGTAACTATGTAACACATAAAGGTTTTAAATTTTGCATTCGCAATGCTTTAAGTGTGTCTTTCTATTGCTTACAACTGCTATTAGCGTCAGTAGAACCCTGCTTAACCGAACTAAAGGGGGTAGAGTCGTTTAGGATAACACCGGCAGTAAAATACAACACTCGTTATAACGGCACAATATTCCCTTTAATGTGAGGTAAGGGGCGAGGAGGATGAACTGCATGCGATACCGAGCGAGGTGGCGCCGAAATAACGTGGAATGTTCCGGGTTCGATTCCCGGCGACCGCCCAATCGGACCCTTGGATTTTTTCGGGGTTTTCTCGGGGGTTTTCTCGGGTTGTCAACCGAATGCTGGAGTGATTTCTTACCGCTCCCGAAATTCCCGTCCCTTCATTTAATCACCTCACTCAGCCTTCACTCCGTTAGGTCTGTTTAGGGTTAAAGGTGTCGGCGATGGTGTATCGGTGAGAGTGTGGCAGGGAAAAAGGTGCTCTCTGTGGAACTTTATCGGTCCCTTGGCCTTCAGCTGGTTGCCGGGGTATACAGAAGGGGTCGTTGAACCCTCTGTGGAGGCAGGGGTACCCGGTCTGCCTGTCCGACCGTAGGGGCGTCTTAATCTGGAAACTATAGGGGTCTTGTCCTTGCTGTACCGTCACTCCTGGTTTCGGCCGCCCGATGTTTCCTCTCATCTCATCCCTCCCAGGGCAGTATCCTTACTAGGTATCGACGCCGAGTCCCCTCCGATTAACATTCCATTCCATTCTCATACAAGACGATTTAAAATAGCTAACATGATTTGGAGCGCCTTTAACCGCAGCTGGCATTTCACGGAGTTCCTTTGTTGCGTATTTAAATCACAAATGTGTACACATCTACTGAACCGTATTGAGAAGGATAAAAAGAAAAGCATAAACGAAACCATATATTTCGTAATGTAAGACTTTATTTTATACCTGAAAGAAAGCTATACTCGTTGCGTAAGGCACATATTGCAACGTGTTTTTATTATAAGCTGTTGGAGCACGTAAATTTACATGCAGTACCGTCTCAGAGCCAAACGGTATAACGGTTGTTGTTTATGCTTTATCGCTACTTTTTAGTAGTTCCTTTGCACGTCGATTCTACATGCAGCACCGTTACTAGCGTTTAGACAATGCCTTGATAGCGCGCGCACCGCTCATGTTCGCTGTTTTTCAGTGCCGACACAACATATAATTTCATGTTGCCGATGATCTTCCTTAGCTAGTGGTGCTTACTGCGCTCGCTCTTTCTTTCTCTCTCTCTCTCTCTCTCTCTCTCTCCCTCCCCCCCTCACCTTGAATTTCCAAATAATTAGTCAAATAACCATACTTTTATGCGGCAACGACAATAACACTGCAAATAACTACTAATTCCTTAAATTCATGAGAAAATATTGTTTTATCATGTATCCTCGATTAAAAGCAACAAACAGGGGATAAAATAAACAGAGCTGCTAAAATGAATTCATTACAGTACGTGTACATGCAGTACATTAAAAAAGACTTCTAAAATTCTCATATTTAATTACAATTTCAAACATCTTATTTCAAAACTCGCTGCGGATTTCATGTTTCAGGTCGTTTGAACGCACATTTGAGGTGTGTTTCTAGGACTGGAATAGACAGTAGAGCTGTCTGGCTCTGTAGTCGAGTGGTCAGCGTATTTTGGGCTAGATCATCAGAAAGTCAAAGCCCCCAATATGGCCACAAATTTAACTAAACATCAAAGACTTATTTTATTTCCCTTTAATTTGCTGTATCGAATTTATTATTCGTAGGAGATTTTAGAAGGATACACAGAAATAAAAAGTTCTGAAAACATTTTGTCGCACTTCAAGTTTGACAACATGGTATAAAATGTAAGACACTTAAGGGACGCTGGGTCTGAATTGTATAACCTTTTTAATTTTAAAGCTGTTTACCTGAAAATTTGTACACTTTGACTGTTCAAAAGCCCAAAGCTCTAGCTCAAATGATTTCTTAGGTAGTATAATTAAATGTTTTAATTAGCGAAAAATAAAAACGCAAATTTTCGAAAACTGCCTTGCGCATTCACATTTTGCAGAGCAGTATAACAGTGACATTTTTTGAATACTTGATTAGTCTAAAAATAAATGCAAGTATTTGATTGAAGTTGATGTAATTCGTTATAGAAAAATAAATGTCTATTTTAATGAAGCTGTTAGTGCTAATTTTTTTTTTTGTGTTTCAGTATAAATTAATCTTTCTTGAGATAATGAATAAATACATAAAATACCTACATGCTGGAATCTTTATATAGCACATTTGTGATTATGTATGCAAATTTGAATACAAATCAGAGTAAAATTGAAATGCAAGGATAAAGTTTTATATGCAAACATGTAAAACTGAGAAAAAGCACATATAGGAAGGGTCCATGGGATTAAACGGGAGCACCCGGTTGACTTAAACAGTCGCTAGGCTGTAAAAAATTTGGCCAAAATGGTTCACATTGTCCCTTAAAAATTATATATCAAGTTAAATATAGAAAACATTTGACTGTTGTCTAAGCCTTCTGTATGATTTTACAAACCTACGGTAACATGCATACTGAAATCATTTATGTGGAATATTTATCATGAGTGACAGAAAGCAGAAAGGAATTTAAGCATTTATATGTAAAGTAACTCTTAAAAATAATTGAAAGACATGTGATTGTTACACATAATAGTTTAAACTAAATAATCGGAAGAATAAAATAACGTCGACATACATTTAAGTGGCTGTTTCCATTAATGCTTGGCATTTCTGGCTTGGGCTGCTGTCTTACTCTCGCGTTGAAATCACCGAAGAAAGCCGTTACGTGACAAACACAGGTTTGGATTTACTGCATCTGCACATGCGCTACCACTGCATTAACCTAGCTGACATTACCCGTTACAAGAAGGTCTTTGGGAAGTCATTAAATCCTAGGTAAAGTTAACGTTAAATATCAATTCTTGAGGTCGTTCTTTCTCTCTGATAGATGCATACTCATTTAGGTTGCACCATTACGTGTTAGTGATTACGACATAATTCTATTAAAATGGTTAACCACTGGTAAAGTGTACCATTTTAACGGTCCATTTGTTGCTGTTTTATTTTTACTTTCTCTACTACATACAGTAAGTAAGGGGATTATTGTATTTAACTCAAAAATTCGATGTCGAGATTTCACCGAAAATATATGTTTTGAGGCACCCCGAATAAAAATAGCATTTTTTAGAAAAAGGTGCGTGTGTGAGTGCGTGCGTACGCGTACGTGAACAGCATAACTCAAAAACGAAAAGTCAGAGAAGTACCAAACTTGGTATTTAAGTTTAGTATCTTCCAAAGATGTGGCAAGAAGATTTTCAAGAAAATCCCCCACCCTAATTACCCCTTACATGAAACATCTTTCGAAAAATTTGATTTTCTAAAAAATGGCTAACAATTTTGATTAAAGATATTTACATGGCAAATAAAATGTATATCTCGAGTTTTCTGGAAATATACTTTGAAGTCTTCTTCATTCGGAAGGAATTTTATACAACCTTGTATAAAACTGGTAAACGTTAAGCGATATATGGAAACGTACTATACAAATAATATAGATCTCTTTAATAGACACAATTTATTTCAAATAAGCTTTTTATGGCATAAGGTATTTCTGATATATCCATCATTAATGGTTTGAATTGTTCATTTCTTGGTCATTCTTTAATGTGCTTTCAACTTTCAGTTGTTCCTAGCGATTGCATGGAAATAATGAGATTTTAAAGCTAACATACAGCGTCCAGCTCTTAAACATTTGACTATCGTTGTTCCCTTTGTATCTATAACGAAATGTGTAATGTAGCTATTTCTGCAACGATATATGTGGATTAAAATGTAGTAAATATAACCTTTAGTAAGAATAGTTTGTATAATCACTAACAGACGCAGAAGGCAGAGAAAGTCATGTGAAAGTATCACATAATATTTTTATTTTGTTGTTATAACGGATGTTTAAGTGCCAACTGTTATTTTATCGAACTTTAAAACATATTCGAAAAACTGAGTTAATTTTCATATATAAATTCAGTAGTGAATTTGTCCAGGGAAAGCTGAGTTTATTAAACCTATTCCATAAACAAAATGTAATAAATACAACGTTCTTTACTAATTTCAAACACAGCAATAAAGTATTTAACGTACGCTCAATACAAGTAACGCTTGTACAAAGCAAATCACTATTGGAACACGCCACGCTGTCCCAATGTCAAAATAATATCAAAATTAAGAAAACTTAAAATTAAACAGCAAGAGAATGAAATACAAAAGTTATGCAAGAACGACAGTTTTATTGCTTATTGATCCTTTCATACCTTATATTTTTAATTTAGCATTAACATTCTGAGATGCATTATAGCGTAATGACATATGGATTTTTATTACTGACCTTTTTCGTGTTCAATGAAGAATGAACATAATTGTTAGGTAAATTAGATAATATGTACTTATCATTGTACTGTATCTGAAAACCAATAGTAAACAAATAACAAGGAAGAAGATAAGTCTATATTATAAAATAAATATAAAATATTTGGCCACTTTAGAATTATACACATAGTACGTGCGTAGGCAAAGGTTATCTTAAATCACATGACTTTCTCTATTCATTCTGCAACATACTATTATTACAAAAGCTTATTCTTCTATCTACTTCATGTTAATCGAGATAAACATTTGCAGAACTCTTATTGCATATTTCCTTATTGGTACATGGGGATTAGGGGAATGCAGTAGGCTTTAAGCGGTATTTAACTCTTACAAGAGGTGATCGCTTTGTGATGGTTTTGAAATTTCGTTCACTTTATATAGCCAAAAGATAGAAAACTAATAGCGAAGTATCAGTATTTGAACATTAAAATCAATAACAAAGAATATCTCGGTAATGGTTAACGCTGCAGGAACTTTTATTTGACATAAGTTGTTTGCTTTAACGAGATCTACATTTGTGCAGTAGGACTTCTATCTCTTACAGTTTACCAGTCATGCAAAAGTCGTACAGAATGAAGAAAACGTCAGTGGCTATTCGCAGAAAATACAAGATATACATTTCATTTTTGATGAAAACTTCTTCAACATGTGGTATTAGAATAAAAATCGTTAGCAGTTTTTGAAGAAACCAACATTTTCGAAAAGCTTTCATTGTAAAGGATAGCTTGAGTTTGGGAAATTTTCTTGAAAATATTCGTGTCGTATCCTTAGAAGATACTAAATTTAAAATACTAAGTTTGGTATTTTACTGACTTTCAGTTTTTGAGTTACGCTGTTCACAAACAAAATACACACAGACCTTCGTCTAAAAATGCTTTTTGAGGGATCAGAGGACCTTAAAACGTGTATTTACAGTGAAACATTGGCATTGAATTTTTGTGTGGAATACAATACCTCCCCTACTTACTGTAATTAAATATATAGAAGAGAAATAAATAAGTTTGCATTTACAAAGTAAACCATTTTAGCTTTAACTGCTTGTGTGCATTTCATTATACAGATCAGCATCTTTTGTTAAAAATGGTTGTATCACAAGCAATAGCGAGTATTTTAGCTTAAGCGCGCCTTTAAAACTCAGCAGTTGTCGAAAGTGTAAGCTGAATTCTGACAACACGAGTTCGACTCTCAGTGGTAATACCTCCTTCTTCTCACTTTCACCGAGACAACAGTGCCGTTACTTCATGGCCGAAGCAGCCAAATAACCTTAACTGAAATGTATCCGCTATAGCTATGGTAACACAACGCCATTGTCCCATTCGTTTAACACGACTGAGCTGGACTTGCTTTAAGTAATTCGTTACAGCTACGCAATTACAAAGATGCTTTCTCGCTTAAAAAAGAGAAAGGACCAGTGTTTAATAATCTGAATAGCTTAGGACTTAGAAATACTTTACCTTTAATTCACATATTGCCCCAAAGGAAAGTAAGTGGAATATATCTAGTCTAGTGACTACAAATGTAAGAGATTCGACTCCCGACTGGGAACGAAGAACTTTTCTTTAAATAGAATCACTTCCTATCTTTCGCAAAATCTAGAAGCGTGAATGTGAAACTAAATAAAATGTATTTCATAGTAACAAATTTAAATCTATTGCAAAATTCCAATGTAATTATTTAATACTATAGATGGTTTCTATTCTTTTTAAAGGCGGCGACATAAACGAAACAAACTTAAAAAGTCTTCTGTATTACATTCACATGAATTTCTTTACCCACTAATCACTTATTTTAATACAACTTTTACAAACAAAAGCTAGTTTCATATCTACTTCGAGATAAATGTTTACAACAATAGTTTCATTATACGTTTAATTGAGGTACAGGAGGGATACAGGAAACAAAAATATTTTGACAGTAGGTTTTTCTCTATCTCTTACGGTTTATCTACCATTGTACAAAATTATACAACATTCATTCCGAGTGAAGGGGACTTTGCAGGCTTCGAAGAAAATCCAATATATACAACTTTGTAATGCAAATATCTTAAACATAGGTGTTTTAATCAAAATCGTCAGAACTATTTTTTGATCAAGAACTAGAATTTTCCATGCAAAGGGTAGTAGAATTTTCTTGAGAATCTACAAGTCGTATCCTAGAAAGATGTTGAACTTAAATTCCATGTTTCGTTTTTGAGTTTCTCCCTTTGGAGACATACACACTCATATAAACTTTTATTAAAAATCTTTTGGGGGGGATTTAGGGACCTCAAAAATGTGTATTTTTAGTAGTATTTCCATATCAAATTTTTGGGGGAATGCAATACTTTCTCTGCTTACTATAGGTAAGTAAAAAGGTGCGTCTACCAAGAACTTAACCTACCTTAATAGTAATTGATTAATTCTGATTAGCAATAGATCTAACGCTCGTCAAAAATGGCTGACATACTCCACTACAATTGCTAACAGCTTCAACCAAAAAAAGTATCGCATTGCTGGAGTCTTAATTTGAACCTCTTCTGTTTCACGTCTGTTTACAAAACGAAAGAACTGAAGAAACAGTATAGAATTATTGTAAACAACTATAAGCCCCTGCTCTTGTCCGATTGGTTCAAATTAGTCACGTTACAGTAAAGTTTAACGTAACAGGGAAAAATGCTTATACGTATTAGTTATCTCTTAATTCCCCGCTGAGTTAAGTCGACCCTAAATAGCACTTTTACATCACATCACATTATATCAAGTTACATTAGACTAGTTGTAATTCTCGCTTCATTACGTTTTAGCACGAAATGAGTATGATATGTTTTAAAAGCAAAACTTTAAAACTGCTATTAAAGAATATATTTGATTCAAGTAATTTTATCCTGTACAAGATTGAGTGACAAATTATCCTGATGTTTCTGTATGAAGTATGTTACTGTCTGAATGACATCTCATCTGACATACGATGCTTACTTTAGAATTAATCTAAGTTATTTATGTATGCTTATGTTATGTTATTGCAAATTGCTAAACTAACAAACAATGTCATGCATTACTGAGCGAGGTGGCACCGTGGTAACATGTGCGACCCAATCCCGGAGGTTCCGGGTTCGATTCGCGACGACCGCCCATTCTGGCCCATGAGTTTTCCGTGGTTTCCCCCGGGGTTGGTAGGCGAATGCTGGGATGGTTTCTTCCCTACCACGATTTCCATTCCTTCCTTTCCCTTTCATTCCGTTTCCTTCTCATGTTCCAGCTGTGCTAAGTTTCGTGGCTTCTGGCGGTGTCGGGCAGATGGAGCGGATACATGTTCAATAGAAAGATATTCCCGTGGAAGAGGGCTGCTTGATTAGGGGCCGTTCATCGGTCTCTCTCGGCGGCTGTAGCAATAGGACGAATCCACGAGCTTGTTGTTACGAACTTCCGCGCGTCTTTCTGGCTTGTCTGCCTCTAGCCTCCTGTGGTTCCTTCACCTCATCCCTTCCTCCTGGGGATGGTAGCCGTAACAGATCTATGCAGGTCAAGGTGCACAAGGTGTTGCCCTCCGTTGAATTACGTATACCTATACCTACGCCCTGCATTGCAAAGTAACTGTAATATAAAGATGAGACGTACAGGCTATAAAATCCAAGTGATAATATAAAATAAAGCTAAGTACTGATTTATATGTAGCGAAGTATATTTATTTCAATAGATGTAACCTCTATAACTGCAGGAAAACATTTGCACATTTTGTTGTGTAACTGTACATATCGCACATACTTCCTTTCAGTTGTTTTTACCTTTATTTATTTAAGAGGTTTTATATTCCTATTTAATGTTTGTTTATGCATGTAACGAAATTGTACTTTCCTGGACATGATCTATGTTCACCGGTCTCTATGGCCACAACTGAGCTCGCAGAACAAATTCAAATTCAGAACGATTCAAACATAGAAGTTCCAATACCCCATTTAAAAATCTGATGTGTTACACTCACATGACTTTCTCTACTCTTGTACAAACTATTTTTACAAATGCTTATTCTCCATATGCTGCATGTTAATCGAGATGTTAATCTTATTGCTAATTTTTTTGTAGATGCAAGGGGAATTGCTAGGCTTTAAGCGATAGTCAAATATTTTAAGAGCTGGTTACTATGTGGAGTATTGCATTCTCTTTGCATTACCAGGACAAAAAAAATGAAAAACGAATTTGAGAAAAAGTATAAGTATTGGAAAATTTAAGGGAATAACAAGCAATATCTCGAAAATGGTTCACTCAACAACAAAAATGTATATGACATAAATTGTGTATTTTAACGCGATCTACATTTTTTGTGTAGTAAAATTTTGTCTATCTCTTATGGTTTACCAGTTATGCAAAAGTCGTTCACAATAAAGAATACTTTTGGAGACATTCCCAGAAAATTCAAGATATACATTTTATTTGTCATGAAAATATCTTAAACATATTATATTTTAATCAAAATCGTTAGAGCCATTTTTGAGAAAATTAAAACTTTCGAAAAATGTTCCATGTAAAGGATAATCTGGGGTGGGGAGGATTTTCTTGAAAACCTTCGTGTCGCATCTCTGGAAGATACTGAACCTAAATACCAAGTTTGGTGTTTATCCGACTGTTCGTTTCTGAGTTATGCTGTTCAGACACACACACACACACACACACACACACACACACACACACACAAGGACATGTTTCCAAAAATGCTTTTTTTTAGATTCAGGGGGTCTCAAAACATATATTTCCGGTGAAATCTCGGAAATCTACTATACGTAGTAGAGAAAGTAAAAAGAGTGTACTCCAAAACATTACCAACTGTTTATGCTTTTAAATTGTCTATGATACACATGCGAAACTGCACGATGTTAAGCTTGTTTACATTTTGATAGCGATAAAGCTAGCAGAGATTGCAGCAAACGACTGGTTTAAATGAATCTGCTGTCGGAGGCGCCGCACAGTTTGGTGCACGGTGTCCATATGGCAGAGGCAGGACACGGAAGTTGGTCAGCAAGCATGAGAACAGGGATATACTCATCCAGCAAGGAACGAGTCCACAAAATCATTCATTTCCGTTACGTCGTATTATCGAGCCTTTGGTGTATGCAATAAATATTTTCTTTTTTCTTACTCATTATAGTTAACCGCTCCTTTGCCGGTGCTCCCCCCTCCTGCCCATCAACATCTCTTGGCGGCCTTGTGGAGCCTGTATAAGCCGTTATCCTTTAATACATGTTTGGAGGACATAGCAACAAAGCCGACTTGGTATTTAGCGCTAGTGCAAGGCATGGGACAGTAACCATTCGGCATATCCTGTGGTTTTGTTTTGGCCTAGAGGTTCCATGAGGGATGCTAACTCAATCATTTATTTTAACTTTCTATGACTAATTATATTAGACATGGCTTTAATTCCATAGCATATAATTTCAAAGAGAAAGTCTGTTAAGTATGGGACGTGTTGCATTCACATGATCTTTTTACTCGCTCATACGGTATCGCAGGTGGTGCAACTGGTGATACATGAAATGAAATAACTGGGAAAGGAAATTTGAGAAGGAAACGTTCCAGAACTATGTTTAGGGTACCTGTCTGGCATTTGCCAACTATGAGGACTGAGGGAAAAACCTCATTCAGGGAGGACGTCCTACAAGTCCATGACTTAACGACCTCGGCCACCCGCGTCAGTATCTCTTACTCCTTGACATCATTTACGGCACGTCCCAAGAATCTTGCTACTTAATCCCCTACCTCATCTCAAATTGATAATCTATTCTTTGTTTTTTTCAGTAATCATCTTTGTTTTTACATTTATCTTTATCCCGTGCTCCTTACTGATAAATAATAATAATTAGCAATCTACATACAGTTTTACAAAGTTCTGAAGAAATAAGTTTACCAAAAGCATAACTGTTGAAATGCTTTAGCCATCGAAGAAGACATTGGCTGAAGGAATATGTTCTTCTAGAGAAGTAGTACCAGTCATTCACTGAAAAATCAGACGCGTTACATTCACATGACTTTCTGTACACTATCGTTTATTAGTGGATATACAGGTTATTCTCACCAAAGTTTATTTTCCTATCTACGTCATTTGAATCGAGATAAACCTTTCCAGAAACAGGACACAGAACAGCGACAGCCAAATGTTTAAGAACTGGACGCTATATGCTGGCCTTAAAATTCCATACTGTTTCCATGACATCGCGAGAAACAGCTGAATGTTGACAGGACTTTAAATGAATGGATAAGTATTGAGCGATCCGAACAATTAATAATGGATATCTCGAAAATGGATGATGCCACAAAAGCTTATTTGAGATAAGTTGTGTTTTTAAACAGATCTACATTTTTTATGTGGCACGTTTTCATCTATCGCTTAACGTTTTATCTATTACACAAGATTATATAAAGTTCCTTCCAAATGAACAAGGACTTCACAGCCTATTCCCAGAAAATTGAAGATATAGATGTTATTTGTTATGTAAATATCTTAAATATACGGTATTTTAATCAAAATCGTTAGAGCCATTTTTTAGAAAATAAATTTCGAAAAATGTTCCAAGTAAAGAGTAGCTAGGGATGAGGGATTTTCTTGAAAATCTTCGTATCGTATCTTTCAGGGATACTCAACTTTTCCTTTTTGAGTTATGCTGTATACACACGGATCTTTTTCTAAAAATGATTTTTTGGATTCAGGAGGCCTCAAAACACACATTTCCGGTGAAATCTCGGCATCAAATTTTTGGGTGGGATGCAATAATTTGTCTACCTATTGTGTACGCGGTAGACAAATTAAAAATCTGATGTGTTACACTCACATGACTTTCGCTACTCTTGTACAAACTATTTTTACAAAAGCTTATGCTCCATATGCTTCATGTTAATCGAGATGTTAATCTTATTGCTAATTTTCTTGTAGATGCAAGGGGAATTGGTAGGCTTTAAGCGATAGTCAAATATTTTAAGCGCTGGTTGCTATGTGGAGTATTCCATTCTCTTTGCATTACTAGGACAAAACATGAATAACGAATTCCCATTTGAGAAAAAGTGTAAGTATTGGAAAATTTAAGGGAATAACAAGCAATATCTCGAAAATGGTTCACTCAAAAAAAAGTATATGACATAAATTGTATATTTTAACACGATCTTCATTTTTTATGTAGCAAAATTTTGTCTATCTCTTACGGTTTATCAGTTATGAAAAAGTCGTTCACAATGAAGAATACTTTTAGAGACATTCCCAGAAAATTCGAGATATACATTTCATTTGTCCTGAAAATATCTTAAACATATGATATATTAATCAAAATCGTTAGAGCCATTTCTGAGAAAATTAAAATTTTCGAAAAACGTTCCATGTAAAGGGTAATCTGGGGTGGGGTGATTTTCTTGAAAACCTTCGTGTCGCATCTCTGGAAGATACTGAACCTAAATACCAAGCTTGGTGTTTATCCGACTGTTCGTTTCTGAGTTATGCTGTTCACAGACACACACACACGGACATGTTTCCAAAAACGTTTTTTTTCGGATTCAGGGGATCTCAAAACATACATTTCCGGTGAAATCTCGGTATCGAATTTTTGGGTGGAATACAATGAGTTAAATCCAAAATTTTTATGTTCTTAATTTAGTGTACTAGGAAACATATATCAGATAAATACAATTCTCATACAATCTACGTTATGAATACTATCTTCCAGAATCCAAATACACAGGACCAGACTGAGGGGATTAAGGTGTGAACGTAAATCTCTTAAAACCAGATAGTGCCGCGAAAATAAACAGTAATGTATTACCACGTGTAATATTTTATTGTTGTAGAAGCCTTCTTGAAGTAAATTATTGAGGGGAAGGTTTTATTACAAATTTTAATAATTTACGTCTTCTTGCAGAAGCATTGGGTAGTTTTAAAAACTTTATAACTAGTCACTTTATTTTAAAATGTGGAGCTTAACTTCCGAAATATAGATGATAAGGTTATTTCAAATATTTCTAAAACCTATTGCGTAAAAGTATGCGTGAATGAACTAATTACCAAAAGGATCGGAAATAACCAAAGAGATTTTAGATCTGTTTCGCAAAACGTCATTCTAGTTACCAGAAAACGTATCTGGAGTGTGAATAAGTCTCACATTGCACAAAGATGTGAAACGTTAAAAGGATCCGGGATTCTTACTCAACCGGATGGCATAAACTTTCGGTTGCTGAATATCCCGTTTTCTAGGAATATATATTAAAAACACTGTTGTAATGTTCTGAAGCAGATTCAGTGAACATTTGTCTCTTTCGCTACTACATGGTAGCCACGTAAACCCAATCTTCTGTTAGAATAGACTTCAGCAACAACAGCTACATTCACTCCAATAAAGCATTAAAGAAAGAAGGGAAGGAAAGAAATAAATCTGTTGTGTTACACTCACATGACTTTCTCTACTCTTGTACAAACTATTTTTACAAACACTTATTCTCCATATGCTTCATGTTAATCGAGATGTTAATCTTATTGCTAATTTTCTTGTAGATGCAAGGGGAACATGGTAGGCTTTAAGTGATAGTCAAATATTTTAAGATGTGGTTGCTATGTGGCGCATTCCATTCTCTTTGCATTACCAGGACAAATAAAAATGAATAACGAATTTGAGAAAATGTATAAGTATTGGAAAATTTAATGGAATAACAAGCACTCAACAAAAAAAATGTATATGACATAAATTGTGTATTTTAACGCGATCTACATTTTGTCTATCTCTTATGGTTTACCAGTTATGCAAAAGTCTTTCACAATGAAGAATACTTTTGGAGACATTCCCAGAAAATTCAAGATACACATTTTATTTGTCATGAAAATATCTTGAACATATGATATTTTAATCAAAATCGTTAGAGCCATTTTTGAGAAAATTAAAATTTTCGAAAAATGTTCCATGTAAAGAGTAATCTGGGATGGGGGGATTTTATTGAAAACCTTCGTGTCGCATCTCTAGAAGATACTGAACCTAAATACCAAGTTTGGTGTTTATCCGACTGTTCGTTTCTGACTTATGCTGTTTTCACACACACACACACACACACACACACACACACACACGGACATGTTTCCAAAAATGCTTTTTAGGATTCAGGGGGTCTCAAAACATGTATTTCCGGTGAAATTTCGGTATCGAATTTTTGGGTATAATACAATACTTCCCCTACTTACTATACGTAGTAGAAAAAGTAAAAACAATCTGTGATACATTCACATGACTTTCTCCATCCTCTATCGTTTATTAGCGAGTATACAAACGATTCCTACTAACACTTATCTTTATATCTACTACGTTTTAATCCAAATAAGTCTTTACAGAAATAGCTACATTGCACATTTTGTTTTAGATACAGAGGGAACAGTGATAGTCAAATGCTTAAGAACTGGACGTTAAATACCATACTAGTTCTATGCAATCGCGAGAAACAACTGAATGTTGAAAGGACTTTAACGAATGATCAAGAAATGAACAGTTCGAACCATTAATAACGGATATCTCAGAAATTCCTTATGCCACGAAAGAACTTACTTGAAATAAATTGTGTGTTTTAAAGAGATCTACATTTCTTGTGTAGTAATTTTCGTCTATCGCTTAAACGTTTACGACTTATATAGGATTATGCAGAATTCTTTCCGAATGTAGAGGACTTCAGAGGCTATTCCCAGAAAATTCAAGATATGCATGTTATTTGTCATGTAAATATGTTTAATATATGGTATTTTCATCGAAACCATTAAAGAAAATTTTAGAAAATCAAAATTTTCGAAAAATGTTCCATGTAAAGGGTAGTTGGGGTTTGGGGGATTTTCTTGAAATTCTTCGTGTCGCATCCTTGAAAGATATTCAACTTAAATACCAAGTTTGGTACTTATTCGACTTTTCGTATTTGTGTTATGCTGTTCACACACACACACACACACACACACACACACACACACACACACACACACACACACATTCACACTCGCATGAACCTTTTTCTTAAACTGATTTTTTTTATTCAGAGGGGCTCAAAACATGTATTTCCGGTGAATGTCGACCTCGAATTCTCGGGTGGAATACAATACTTCCCCTGCTTACTATACATAGTAAGGAAAGCAACAAAGATCTATTGCTGTTGTAGTCCTTGAGACTGCAATGTTAAAAAGATAACAGCCTCTCTAATATGGCCTACGTCAAAGGAATGTTTAATAATAATAATAATAATAATAATAATAATAATAATAATAATAATAATAATAATAATAATAATAATAATAATAATAATAATAATAATAATCCCGTGGTGCTGCAGCCTTGAAGGGCTTAGACCTGCCAACACGACTGCCGGTCTCATGCCCACGTACGCACGGTAGGGGTGGGCGATCATCCAACGGATACAGAGAGGTGATGTAGCCAGCATCACGCATCCTTCAGCCAGAATTTTGTCCTGCATGACCATGATCGCTGCCTATCGCACCTCCTCACTTTCCTCACGATGCTGAGTTGGTACCGGTACTATACTTAAAATCCGCACCCCCAAGAATCCGGGCGGATTCCGTAGCCCACTGCGCAGGGTAAAATAATGTTTTATTCTACGTAAAAACGTTGTGAGACAAAGATATAAGTGCAGAAACGGAGAGCAAACACACTAAACACTATCCGTTGTGTACAGAAAATGGAGTTAATGGTTCAAATCCTTGGATACTACAATTTTTAATTTTGTCTATGGTAAGTAAGTAGTGGAAGTATTTGAATTCCACCCAAAAACTCAATACCGAGATTTCATCGAAAACACTCATTTTAAGTCTCTCTGAATTAAAAAATAGATACTTATGTATCAAGTATCCAAAATAAGCACCTATTAAGTATTTCAGCCGTAGGCTGAATGAGTCCGCTAAACCGTTTGCATAATTGGTACATTCAATAGTATTTAGTAAAAGCGCTGTAAATCATATTAAATAAAATGTAATAGAAGTACTGTATAAATATAAAAAGCATAGTCATTTGTTACATATTCTCACAGCCGTCTGAATCCTACGCTATGAACCGTACCAACGCAGCCTAGGAAGCGTTGACCGTAACAATGAGATGCGGATGTAGTCCTTATTCTAGGCCCTCGTTTCTAAACAACAAGCTTGTTGCTGAAACTATGGGTGAAAATCTCAAGAAAATTTCAATTCCAGCCAGAAACATTGAATCGGAGCTGCTGCCAGCAACATTTCAGCAGCAGTTTGAGAAGGAATATGAAAAATTTTCGCTATTTTTGATGTTCTCAAAATGGCTCTAATGATTTTTTATTAAAACAACACGTTTAAGGTATTTGTATGACTAATCAAATGTATGTATTGAATGTTCTGGGAATAGCCTGTGAAGTCCTCTTCATTCTAAATTAATTTTGTATAATTGGTAAACCGTATACAAAACTGTAGATCCTGTTAAAGGACAGAATTTATATCAATTAACTTCTGTGACATTAACCATTTCCGAGACATTCTTTGTTCTTGCTTTGAATGTTCAAATACCTATATCTTTTCCAAGTGGTAAGCAACTATTCTATTTTTACTTTCTCTACTACGTATAGTAAGTAGGGGAAGTATTGTATTCCACCCAAAAATTCGATACCGAGATTTCACCGGAAATACATGTTTTGAGACCTCCTGAATACAAAAAAAAAAGCATTTTTGGAAACATGTCTGTGTGTGTGTGTGTCTGTCTGTCTATCTCTGTGTGTGTGTGTCTGTCTGTCTGTCTGTAAACAGCATAACTCAGAAACGAACACTCGGATAAACACCAAACTTGGTATTTAGGTTCAATATCTTCCAAGGATGCGACACGAAGGTTTTCAAGAAAATCCCCCCACCCCAGATTACCCTTTACATGGAAGATTTTTCGAAAATTTTAATTTTCTCAAAAACGGCTCTAACGATTTTGATTAAAATATCATATGTTTAAGATATTTTCATGACAAATAAAATGTATATCTTGAATTTCCTGGGAATGTCTCCAAAAGTACGACTTGTGAACGACTTTTACATAACTGGTAAACCATAAGAGATAGACAAAGTTTTACTACACAGAAAATGTAGATCGCGTTAAAATACACAATTTATGTCATATACATTTTTTTTGTTGAGTGAACCATTTTCGAGATATTACTTGTTATTCCCTTAAATTTTTCAATACTTATTTTCTCAAATGGGAATTCGTTATTCATTTTTTTGTCTTGGATATGCAAAGAGTATTGATCTGTGGCAAAGAGAATGGTGCTGCGCCTAGCAACCAGCTATTAAGAGATATGTATGTGCTTAAAGGCTACTGTATTTCCAAATTGCCCTTGTAAATATATTGTCCCCTTACATCTACAAGAAAATTAGCAATGAGATAGACTCTGCAAATGTTTATCTCGATTAACATGAAGTAGATGGAGAATAAGCGTTTGTATAAATAGTTTGTACAAGAGTAGAGAATGTCATGTAACACATCAGATTCTTTTCTCGTAGTAATGCAAAGATTATCGCATTTCAAAGCTATTAGTTACCGGCCCACTTTTTAAAATCTAGCACTTTAGCCTACTGTAGGTATGCTTCCTATATCTATACAACATGTTTAAGTGTGTAATGACGTTTTATTCTCTATTAACAAGAAGTAAATAGAAGAACAAGCCTTTGTAAGGATAGTTTGTAGAAGAGGAGTAAAGAAAGTCATGTGAATGCAATACATACCTTCGTTAATCTTAAAAGCTTCATTTATAAACTTGAACTATATGGTACTCGTCGATAATCTAAAACGGGTTATGCAGCTCCTAATAATAGCAGGATAAACTTTTGAGGTTATATAATACAAACGAGTGTAAGTGATATATCACTGTGACTGGCATTGCTATGGATACCAACCCGGAAGTTAATAACCGATTCCTGTTTGGGTTCTGTTACCCTTTCAAGGGCTGTCCTTGTCGTTCCTGAGGGAACCGAAGCGAAAAGCTTATTATTTTTGCCTTTGAGTTGCATACTGGTGTGCAAGAATTTGTGGCCTTCACTTGTTTCTATGCAAGACTTTGCTTGTAAACGGCCTAGACTACTGATTGGTTTTACGTATAACTGAAGGCGTGGACTTTCCTGCAAGGTAAAAGGCAAATACGTTCATATATATTACTGAAAATGAATTCTGAACCATATGCAGGGATTATAAAGTTATTAGCTAACGGATTTAATCAGCTTTTTACTATCTTTAGTACTTACCTATAGTTAATAGGGGGAAGTATTCCATTCCACCAAAAAATTCGATAAGGTGTTTTCACCAAAAACAAAGTTTTGAGGCTTCCTGAATAATAATAATAATAATAATAATAATAAACAAATATATCTATATTAAAACGGGTCCGCGCGCGCGTGCGTCTGTGAACAGTATAAAAAAACTAAAAACTTGGCATTTAAGTTCAGATCTAAAAATGTGACCAAGATTTTCAATAAAATCCCTCCACCTCAGACTCGCCTTTATGTAGAATAAAGGGTATTTTCGAAATGTTTGATTTATTAAAAAATGATTCTTATGATTTTGATTAAAATGCTGTGTGTTTGAGAAATACAACATATTTTAGAAACAAGTTCGAGCGTATGTATTTGTGTGTGTGTGTGTGTCTCTGAACAGCATAACTCAAAAACAATGAATCCGAAAAATACCAAACTTGGTATATAAATTCTGTATCTTCCAAAGATGCGACACAAAGATTTTCAAGAAAATTCCTTGCCCTAAACTACTATTTATATAGCAAAACAGTTTGAAAATTTTGGTTTTCTCAAAAATGACTAACACTTTGATTAAAATACCATATGTTTAAGACATTTTCAAAACAAATGAAATGTGTATCTTTAATTGTCTAAGAGATAGGCCGTAAGAAATAGACAGAGTCTAATGTACACAAACATGTAATAAACATCTCGTTAAAGTACGGCATTTATGTCAAATATACTTTTTTGTGGAGTTTGGCATTTCTGAGATATTCCTTGCTATTGAATTTTCAAATACTTATACTTTTCTGAATTGTGAAGTCGTTACTTGTGATCGTGCAAAGAGAACGGAATTTCAAATCCATCAAATAACGACCCGCTGTTGAAAGATTTGTCTATCGCTTAAGCCTATTGTACTCCATTTATCTCCCTTTACCTACAAGGAAAAATCTGATGTGTTACACTCACATGACTTTCTCTACTCTTGTACAAACTATTTTTACAAACTCTTATTCTCCATCTATTTCATATTAATCGAGATAAACATTTGCAGAAATGATCTTTTGACATGCAAAGAGAATTACATTTTACACATAGCGACCAGTTCTAAAAATATTTGACCATCGCTTAAGGCGTACTATGTTCCCCTTGTTTTGTATTTGCAAGGGCAATATAGAAATACAGTAGCCTTTAAGCATAGACATATCTCTTAATAGCTGGTTGCTAGGTGCAACACCATTCTCTTTGCCACAGATTAATACTCTTTGCATATTCAAGAAAAAAAATGAAGAATGAATTCCCATTTGAGAAAATAAGTATTGAAAAATTTAAAGGAATAACGAGCAATATCCCGAAAATGGTTCACTCCACAAAAAATGTATATGACATAAATTGTGTATTTTAACGTGATCTGCATTTTTTGTGTAGTAAAATGTTGTCTATCTCTTATGGTTCACCAGTTATGCAAAAGTCGTTCACAATGAAGAATACTTTTGGAGACATTCCCAGAAAATTCGAGATATACATTTTATTTATCATGAAAATATCTTAAACATATGCTATTTTAACGAAAATCGTTAGCTATTTTGAGAATTTTTCCAAAAATATTCCATGTAAAGGGTAATCTGGGGTGGGGGGATTTTCTTGAAAACCTTCGTGTCGCATCTCTGGAAGATACTGAACCTAAATACCAAGTTTGTTGTTTATCTGACTGTTCGTTTTTGAGTTATGCTGTTCAGATACACACACACACAGACACACACACACGGACATGTTTCCAAAAATGCTTTTTTTGGATTCAGGGGGTCTCATAACATGTGTTTTCGGTGAAATCTCTGTATCGAATTTTTGGGTGGAATACAATACTTCCCCTACTTACTATACGAAGTAGAGAAAGTAAAAAATCAATAAAGCCATTTCTGCAATATTCATGTTTATATCGATCAACATGACTATAGTTAGAAGAATAAGATTTTGTAATAATAGCTTGTTGAATGGGCAGAGAAAGCCACGTGCATGTAACACATAAGATTTGTGGTTTCCTTACAGCACACCTTTGTTCATCAACGTGATCAATTATATTTAGAAACTCTATCAACAATGTATGGCACGTGATGGTACACGTTTTGAGCACATTCTGTGCCAACGGAATTAACATTTCGGTATCCTTTGTTCTGCCAAGTGTATGCAAAACGATCTCTCACTCGCTCATTGCTGTATTGGAAGAAAGAGAAACTCCAGTTGGTGATGAAAATAGTAGAACTGCTGTAAGAAAATGAACGAAAAGAAAGATGTTGCAAATTGTTTTTAAAACCGGTCATGCATCCAAAAGCTGTTTACGTCTCAGTGACCTACAGAGCGTGCAACTCTGCTGCATCGGATCCGAAGAGATTACCACATCGTTGCCACTTCCTTGTGTCTTCTTTTGTTGTAGAGGACCTATAGCTCTCACGGAGACGGTGGTTCTCGCAGAACCCGGCAGTAAAAGTGAACTCTTACACAAGGCAACCAAGCTCCAGAAAACTTATTGACTTTTCGGGAAACATTACGTCACTTCTGGGGTGAAAATTAAGCTCTTATACAATTCTTCATATAGTAGATAATTACATGGACTATTTCACTCATGACCCCAAATGGGAGCCAATAAATGGCCAATCATGTTTGAAAGAATGTTGTTTTTCAACCAATCACAGACCTGATTCACTCAAGCTTTATCGAAATCTCTTTACCACCTCTTTCTTACGTGATAAACGTATCTCCCCCTCCTTTTTACTTTCTCTACCACGTACGTAGTAGTTTTGCATTCCATCCAAAAATTCTATACCTAGATTTCACTGGAAATTAATGTTTTGAGACCCCTGAATAAAAAACATTTTTAGAAAAGGGTCCATGCGTGTGTATCTGAACAGCATAACTCAAAAACGAAGTCACATAAACACAACATTTTCAAGAAAACCTCCCCATCCCAAACTACCCCTTACATAGAAGAATTTTCGAAAATTTTGATTTTCCAAAAAACGGCTAAAATATTTTTATTATAACACCGTATATTAGAGATACTTACATTACAAATAAACTGTATATCTTGGATTTTCTCGGAATAGTCTGTGAAGTCCACTTCATTCGAAAGGAATTTTGAATAATTTTGTATAACTTGTAAACGTTAAGTAAACGTACTACACAAAAAATGTACACCTCTTTAAGGTGCAAAATTAATTTCAATAAGTTTTTTGTGGTATTGACTATTTCCGAGATATGCGTTATTAATGGTTCGAATTGTTCAATACTTGTTCATTCAGTTGTTTCTCGAGATCCCATGAAAATAGTATGGTGTTTTAAGGCCAGCGTATAGTGTCCAGCTCTAAAACAGTTGATTGTCGTTATTCCCTTTGTATCTATAACGAAATCTGTAATGCAGCTATTTCTGGCAGGTTTTATCTCGATTAAAATGAAAACAGATAGGAAAATAAACTTTCGTAAACATTTTGTATACCCACTAATACAGAGTAGAGAAAGTAATGTGAATGTAACACATCAGAGTTTTTAATATTCTGAACAGGTAAGAATATTATCTTCCATTGCATTTAAATGAAGAATATCATTCCGATATTGTACAAAAATTAAGAAACTATAAGACTGTCATCTCATTAAACTCAACGAACAAGGAACAAATTTCTTCCAATTCTTACGGATTTCATAATTGTGTTTTTTTAAAATATGTTTATTGCAATACAGAAAATAATGACCTATAATCTTGATTATTTCATCCTGACATTATTGTATGCCTACTTTTAGTTTCCCACGCCAGATGGCAGTAAATAGTATTAAATGTTCAAGTAGCATTGGTTAAACAAACGAAGTGCGACTACATGATTTTGATTCTTTTCAAACAATGCGCAAGTAAATATAAATACTTTGTATTTTGAAGATTATGAAATAAATTTCATTTTATTCTTGAAATAGTCCTAGGAAGTGTTATTCTTAGTTTCATCTCGTCACTTCATGGCTCGCAAATTCATTGATGATTTGGAAATCACTCGTGGCATTGCCTATGAACATGCTATATGGAAAATAAGGTGTGCTGAATGGAACACACATAAAGAAGCAGTTGTCCGTCAAGATGGACATTTCATTACGATGGTTTTTTTCCATTCGAAGTACTTATTAATGCTTGTTTAAGAAAATAAATGTTGACACCCAAATTGGTTTAATTAAATTATTTTATCAACGTGAAACTTAATGCAAACTTGATATTTCGCACATTTCTTTCAATTTTTTTAAAGGTTAGCTGCATATGGGTTAATCATTTTCTGAATTATGCATCTTTAAACAAAGATTTTAAAAATAACACGAAAAATACATAAAGAAAATTTCAAGTCAGTTTATACGTACGAATTTTCAAATGTATTTTTCATGGTGCAATATTTTAGGCATTTTTTTAGCATTTGAAATGCCTCTAGCTATGCAGTTGTGTAAATAAATATGCGATTTCTTCGATATATCCTAACTAAGGCTTGCTTGCAGTTATTAGTATAAGACACGTGTGTAATACTATAAGCTGATAAAAACGTGATTGGAAACGGAAGACGGTTTCAGCACTGCGGCCAAGACTAGGCCTATTGCCTTATTAAACCTCCGGGAGGAAGGGAGGAGGTGAGAGAATATGAAGGCACAGCAGGCTCCCTAACGTTTCCAGGTTGAACATCATTCAATCCCCAGGTTCGGTAGAAGGTTCCATGCCATGGAGGAAATAGTTCTCTCCTCAAAGCACATCCACCTTACACGCAGCACATCACCGTTCAGCGTCTGGCCTTGCATCGCTGATAAGTGAATGAAATAAGAGGAAATAGGAATCAACAAAATTCAGTAGTTTACAGTCCACACCACCATTCGCCTATCACCTTAGAGAACCCGAGAAATCAAGTCCAGAGTACCCGGTCCAACGGAAATCGAACCCGGCTCTTCCCGAATGTGAGCCTGAGACCTCTTGTAGGCTTGATAAACATACGTACATTTTCTAAAATAATAAAAACCGACTACTTTAAAAATGTAATTAATTTTAAAAATTTATTAAAATTGTTTTCTAACTCAAGGAGCATAATCCAAAATTGTATTTAAATAATGTTAAAATTTTATCTTAAGGAGCATTTTTTTACAAAATAGTTTAAACTTATGTAAAAAAATGTGTAATTCTGAAACAGATCAACTTAAAGGCACCAACATTTTCAGCAACACCTCTTTACATAGATCTAAGATGTGGCAAATAATTCCAAAGACTCGTTTGAATACTTCAGGTTTTTGGAATATGTTTGTATGCTCAAGAGTGTCGAGTTTGCTCCACAGCTAAGCATTTACAATGCGGCACCCAATACCGTTGCTTGTTTCTAATGCAACCTGTCAGACGTGTTCTCAAAGGTTTCGGCATGACACTTCCAAAAGATCTACCCACATGCGTGTCTGCCGCTTGTAACCTGATATCTCAAACAAGGAAGTCAGGCGGTGTCGCCTATCCTTTGTACCTAGCGAAAGTTAAAACATTGCTTGAACAGAGACGTTGATCTTCATACTTCGATTATATGAGACACGTTTACAGCCTTCCTCTTCTGGGGCTCCAGTTGAGACCCCGTCCTTAAATTTTCTGGTACCACCTCCTCTGTTGAGCACTCCTGTAAAATATAACAAAACAATTTCAAAATTACAAGAATAAAATAACTCAGCCGCCTGAATGATATGGGGAATATCAATACAACAGATGTATAACTTTCTGTAACGACACAGGCATACCTCATGTATTACAGCATTCATTAAAAAGTAGTAACAGATACGATTTTGTATAAGGGGGATTGGTAGTGGTCTAAGAGACTTTTCAAATGAAATGTGGTGATAATTAAATGTTAGTGACATTCACCTGAAAGATATCATGCAGACATATAATTAAAGATGTCAACATGGCATATCATTTCTGTTGTTATAGATTGTGTGCTTCTACAGGGTGATTTATGAAGAACTGACATACTTCTTTCTTTAATTATTCTAATCGAAATTCACCTAATGCCCCAATTTTAGCACCAAATTAAGCAGAATATTCTGAAATTTTGATTTCCTGTCGCTAGATGCGCAGATGTTCGTGTTTATTGGTAATTGTTAGTTTTATTGTCGGCAACTGTTTGAGATTTTGTCCTAGTCAACGTGAAAATTGAGTACACATTAAAAGAACGTCTCTTCCTTGTAAAGCAATACTGGATTAGGAATTCAATTACAGCTACTCAAACGGGATACCAGAGAGAATTTGATGTTCGGAATCCTCCCCAAAGAAACACAATACTGGGACTGTAAAAAAACTGGAAACAACTGGATCTCTGGTGAGTGAAAAAGGCAAAACTCGTTGATCTAGGCTTCCCACGGTTGTTGACGTAAGGGCACGAGTGGATCAGTCGCCAAAAAAATTGTTAAGACGTTTGTCGCAGGAGACAGGGTACAGCTACCCAATGTGTCAGAGAGCTGTGAAAAGTGCAGGCCTAAAGCGTATAAGATTACGGTTGTCCATCAGTTACAGCAACCAGATAAGGATAGACGACTGAATTATTGTCGTTGGTTTCAGGTGTTCATTGTGCAAAATCCTGCCCTATTGTCCATCACGTGGTTCACAGATGAAACATGGTTCCATTTATCCGGCTATGTGAACTCACGCTATTGGGTCAGCGAAAAACCACATGTTATTCATGAAGCACCTATGCACCACAGTTAAAATCGGAGTTTGCTGCGCAGTATCCGCACAGAGAAAGTGGGATCAATTTTTTTAAAAAACAATTTGAACACTGCAGAGTAACAACGGATTTTCATGGAGTTTGCTGAGCAACTAGACGATGTAGAGCTGAATCAAGGATATTTTCAGCAGGACGGCGCTACATGCCATACATCAAATGAATCCATGGAACTAATTGCAAGTTTCTTTGGCGACCGGATAATTTCCAAGAACCTGTGTCCACCGAGATCACATTCATAATAAGTATATTTTAACATCATTCTAAGCACTTACTCATCCGTTATTTACAGATAAAATTATTAAATTGTTATTATTTCTTTGCCTTGGTTATGAACAAAATAAATTACTGTTTCAGTGTAAGATATATGGTTATATATGAAGAAATAACGGAACAAATCTCAGGCTTCAATTATCTAGTTTTTTTAACGTAGCATACAGTAAAATTTTGATGTGATACATTCACATGGCTTTCTCTACCCGTTTATTAGTGAGTATATACATTATGCTTACTAAAGTTTACTTTTCTATCTATTACATTTTAATCCAAATAAGCCTTCGCAGAAATAGCTATTTTATACGTTTCGTTATAGATATAATGTTTCCTTGACTTCGCGAGAAACAACTGAATGTTGACAGGATTTTGAAGGAATGTACCAAGTAATGAACAATTCTAACCTTTAATAATAGACATCTTACAAATAGGGTACGCCACAAAAACGTTATTTGAAATAAATTTTGTATTTTAAAGATATCTATATTTTTGTGTTGTACATTCTTGTCTATCCCTTAACATTTACCAGTTATACATAATTATCAAAATATCTTACAAATGAAGTGGGCTTCACATGCTATTTCCAGAAAATTCATGATAAAAATTTTATTTGTCATGTAAATATCTTTAATATGTGGTATTTTAATCAAAATCGTTAAGAGGCATTTTTTTAGAAAATAAAGAGATTCATAAAGTCTTCCATGTAAAGGTAGTTTGGGATGAGAGATTTTGTTGAAAATCTTCGTGTCGCAATTTTGCAAGCTACTGAATCTAAATACCAAGTTTGGTATTTATTCAACTTTTCGTTTTTGAGTTATGCTGTTCACAGACATACAGATACACACCCGGATATGTTTTCAAAAATGTTTTATTTGGGCTCAGAGAACCTCAAAACATGTATTTTCGTTGAAATCTTGGTATCATATTTTTGATAGAGATAGTAAAAATGAATATAAAACTAAACAAATTAAGGCATGGATGGAACAATGAGAATATTAAAGAATAAGAGTCAAAAGCACAGAAATGAAATTCTATAAAGTAATTATAGTGTGAATGGCAATGGGAATGGAGGATGAACAGGACAGAGAGGAAAAGAATAGAAACTACTCAGGCAGTATTTTTAACACTTAAATAATTTCAGTCTAATTATAATAATATAAATTCAATAACAGCCCGCCTTAAAGCAATATGTGTATGTAATAATTTGTAAAATGGAACAGTCATTGCATATGCTTATATTATTGTATCCATGTGTAATAATGTTACGTGAATATATTACATAATTTAATAATGTAAGAGCTGTGAGAATAATAAGTTAAAGGTTGCTAACAATGTAAATAATGAGTAAGAAAGTTTAACAGTACTACTTGTGATTTTTGGAGTAACAATAATGTAATTTTAGTGACAGTTTATAAAAATAGCCAATCAACAACCAGAAAAAGCTTTAGTTAAATGCAGGTATTCTATTGGAGTAGGATTAGCCAATCAGAGACTTGAAATACAGAAATTTACAAGTTTAGACGGTTGAAATCAATTCGGTTGCCTGCAGACAGTGGTTGTAACCGGATGCGTGATGCATCCTTGAGAGATTTTATACATGTTTTGAGTAAAAAGAAATAGTTTACGTGTTAAAAGTGCAAGTATTGAATAAAAACATCTCACAGCTCTCTCTTTATATCAGTGAAGTGTTATTTAAATCGTATCAAGTATTAATAAAAGGAGTGAAGTAAAATAATAGTCTGTGTAAGCTTACATTCTTGTCGCATCACGCCCTGCCAAGATATCCATGTCTCTAAAATAATACTGACGCAGCCGAGGCAAACATAAATATTAAATATTTAAAGAAACAGTTTAATTACAAAGTTAATATTTTTTTAAAACTTGGGGCAAAGGCTACCTGAAAATACATTTGGGGCGAAGGCTAGCAGAAACTGTTTACTATACGTGCGGTTGCAACGAATTTTAAGTTCGGCTCCCCAACAGCTGAAATATAATACATCATCTTCAAACTGACTTTCCATACGTAGCAGCAACAAACATACTTCTCAAAAGGGCTTCCATACGTGGTGCTAAAATAATAACGTAACAAACCACCTTCTTCACCACACAGATGAGATTTTAAGAGCAGTAAAATATTTACTCTTTTAAGTAAACGAAAAAATTAAGCATATACAACTGAAATGAAAAAGTAGACTAAAATAAAAATAACTATTACCAGTACTCATTAAGACTGAAAGAGGAACGAATGCCAAAATTTGTATTAAATTAAATACCTAGAGTATACCGCCAAGTATGAAGACCCAAGAACAAGATGGAATGGTATGTTTAATTGAGAACGGAACAGGTCGACAGGCCTTGTGGAAGAAGAAGAAGCAGCAGAAGATCGAAATTTATGTATCACCCACCATATTTAAACAACTTGAAATTTATTTTATCTAATCTTGGGGATTTTTTAATTTCGAAGATTTTCAAAACTGCATCAAGTTCCTCTCTAATGGTCAATTCCTTCAGCAATGTCGACTATGTCTAGCTAGTCTTGATTTTCTTCATGACTTCCATTATACATTGCTCTTTGTAGTGTTGTATCTATGATTGCTGATTACAATCACAAACTTCCCTTGAGGAGACAACGGTTTGAGCTACCATTTTACAGCTAAGTGAGAGGAAGTTCACCAACAACATCCTTAGGCCATAAACCGCTCATTGTCAGCAACGCCTATCTTGAATGAAAATGTTGTTCTCATTAAAGTTCAATAGAAAACTGCGTTGTTCATAACCCGGCCAAGGACCGTTCCTAAGATGGTGTACTCGTTTCACTGAACCTTGTATCAGGCGATCATCCTCTAAATACTATCGCGAAATCTTCTTCCTGCAGATGATTAATATTTGGGATGTGCAAACAAAAGATGAAAGCTGCCGCACAAGGTCGACACAGAGTTGCGAAAATTGTTTCATAACGGATATTTTAATCATTATCTTCGTGTTCAACTGCTTCCTTGCATACAAAACATATCAGTCAATACGGTCAAATGCGTACAGAGAAAAAGTTGGGCAGAGAATGAAAACGGATGAGAGATTTCGTATTATTTATGCTGATGAAATGCAATTCTAGGGAGATCAGAGTGGAGTTTTTGGCCACGCTGAAGATGGTTATAGAGCTTAATATAACTGAACAATGGTAAACGTTCTTTCTATACAAGAAAGTAAACTTTTTTCAGTCATTTCTAATGGCTTTCTCACCAATTGCATGATTTTACAGGAAATTTCTTTCTTGTAACTACAATATAAATATTTTGTTTATATGAGTAAAAAGCAAGTGCTTTCTCAAAAGTTAATACTAATGAGTATGAAAACTTCTGTGATTAGATACTCAACTGAATGAGAACATGCTCGTTTTCATAAGAATACAAGCCTCATTCGAGTGTATACCTACTTATCTCCACAGCCTTCTTGATCAGTTAAATGTAAGTATATATCTGTGCTGTCTACGATCTTTAACCATACAGCTTTGTTGACAGTGTTGTGTTGCTGGACTGTTTGGTAGTTTGTGTTAGTGGAGTAGATTTTTACTTTCTCTACTACGTATAGTAAGTAGGGGAAGTACTGTATTCCACCCAAAAATTCGATACCGAAATTTCACCGGAAATACATGTTTTGAGACCTGCTGAATCCAAAAAAAGTATTTTTGGAAACATGTCCGTGTGTGTGTGTGTCTGTGAACAGCATAACTCAGAAAATAACAGTCGGATAAACACCAAACTTGGTATTTAGATTCAGTATCTTCCAGAGATGCGACACAAAGGTTTTCAAGAAAATCCTCCCACTCCAGATTACCCTTTACATGGAACACTTTTCGAAAATTTTAATTTTCTCAAAAATGGCTAACGATTTTTGTTAAAATATCATATGTTTAAGATATTTCCATGACAAATAAAATGTATATGAATTTTCTGAGAATGTCTCCAAAAGTATTCTTCATTGTGAACGACTTTTGCATAACTGGTAAACCATAAGAAATAGACAAAATTTTACTACACAAAAATTTAGATCGCGTTAAAATACACAATTTGTTTCATATACATTTTTTTGTTAAGTGAACCATTTTCGGGATATTGCTTGTTATTCCCTTGAATTTTCCAATACTTATACTTTTTCTCAAATTCGTTATTCATTTTTTTTGTCCTGGTAATGCAAAGAGAATGGAATACCTCACATAGCAACCAGCTCTTAAAATATTTGACTATCACTTAAAGTCTACCAATTCCCCTTGCACCCACAAGAAAATTAGCAATAAGATTAACATCTCGATTAACATGAAGCATATGGAGAATAAGCGTTTGTAAAAATAGTATGTACAAGAGCAGAGAAAGTCATGTGAGTGTAATACATCATTTGGTTCTGTCTCGTCAAAACTGTTCAGTAGGCTGGCTAACAAGTATCAGCAGCATATTATCCAAATATGAAGTTCTTCAAGAAATGATAATTTAATTGAAGCAACATGCACAAAAGAATTCATTTAGCAAAACAATAAATAAAATGAAGGTAATGGGCAAAAATATAGTACCATAAACACAGCAAAAAGAAGGTATTCAGGGCTGTAAAGTCTTGATACACCGGATGCAGATTAACCCCCTGAAATATTTACACAATTTTACCACGAAATAGTTTTGTTATAAAGTAATAAGCAACAGAGTTTTGAGGCTACAATAAACTTAAGTAATATATCTGTTGTTTACTGATACTCCTGGGTTATCGTTTTGTGAAGCAATAGAGATTTTGAAACTCCTTGAATGCTCATGGCAATGTTAGCAAACCAATAAATAAAAGGGTGATGGCAAAATATTATATCAATAAATCAAGACAAAGGAATAAGTGGATTGGAAAGTCACAAACTAATGAGTTGCAGGATGAAGATTCAAATCCGAATGTTTCTAGAATCCCGTTTTATAAGTATTTGTGTTTTAAAGTCAACATTTTGCATAGTAAGGTTAATTAATATAGTTGACCTTTAATGCTAGTTCTAGATTGTTTTTGTGAAGCAATATAGGTTTTTTGAACTTCGTCAATGCCCGCGGCTATGTTTTATACGTAATTATTTTTCTCGTGAGTAGTATACAGCTAATAAATTGTGCCCTTCTCTTAAGTTCTAAGTTAAAATAAATCAACATATGCTCTAAAGTTGTCGCGGTAACTTCGTGTTATCTTATTTGCTGAGCGCCTGTTATTGTTTTACTATTTTTAATTTTGAGTTCTTTGTCCTCCGGCTAGTTATTATTACCCAGTCGAGCAAATCTCTTAAACAGGGTGTGTAATCGGAAAGGAGTTGTTACTAAAAGATAACACTGATAAAAGAATTTGTTTTTACACTTTTATTGCCGTCACACTTTATTCATTTCATATATATTACTCTTAATACACGCCCGACTGAAACTGTTATATTTTCGAATGTAACTATAATCACTTATTTGCCGCACATTATTAATTCGCGTATTTCACATCTTATAACTAGCTTTACGACGCGAGAGATTCTGTAGAATTGCGCGACGTGTAACCCGTGGATGATTCTGTTGAAATGGGCTACCCGTCTCTGGCTTCAGAATTTATACTCCCTCACCCCGATATGCCTAAAGATTATAATCGAGCTGCTATTGGTTAATAAAGCGCGCCAACATTAGCGTCTATTTTTATATCCAATCAAAATTAAGAACACATATGCTCTAGGGAAGATATTCCCTCCATTTCTAACGAAAAGCGCGCTACTCTGACGTCATTTGTTTGCCTCTTCTAATTGATAAACAACTCACCCCCTCGCTTCATTGTTACCCAGTATTGTCAGTTTCAGTGAGGCCGTGTAAACTTATTTCCTAACAATGCTTATGGCTAACAAACATCTAAAATCATTGTCATACAATAATGTTAATTTACACTACAATCACTCTGGCATTCACAGTGTTGTGATATAAAATACTGCCTCAAAGTGAGTATATCTAACCATACTCAACATGAAGAGAATAAAATTGTAAAACTGAGAATACACTAGCTTTTTATTCACACCAAATATAAGTGCATGCTCTTTGTAAAATTGGGACTTGAGTATGTTCTACTCTGCTTGAAGCAGGTACTCCAGAGATTTTATTCTTTCCAAACAGAGTATTTACTTGAGAAAGTGAAGTATATATTATATACATTTTTTAAATCATATGACCCATGCTGCTGTGTATGAATAAACTAAAGACTTCGTTGTGACGTCAAGTTTGGATTCACATAAAGTATAGCATCCGAACTCGGAAGCGATACTCAAACATTAAAACAGGAGCAGATGCTAAGTGTATAGTTTCCTAGGGCAGGTGCTAAGTACTTCCGCTGTGAGAGAACGTCCTTGTCTGACTCCAACTTCCTGTCATTGCCCTCGTCTAGCATACCCGGCCGCCTGCCTGAACCTGCAGGCGTTGAAAGTGTCCAAGTGAAACTTTCTCTTCATCACCTGCACATGGCTGGTCCAGAGGTCGTTCATAACAAGGCCTTTTCTTTCTCTGGTTGTCTCTTATCGTCTCAATGTTATAACTTACTTGTCCAACTTCAAATATGAACTCTATATTTGCTAATTTCTATACATTTCGGAATCCCGTCTTGCATCTGAATTATATCACATAGAAGACAAGTCAACGCCACTGTAATGTACATCACAGAAAAGCTTTCATTAAAGGAAGAGAGAATAATTATTGTAGGAAGAGTTTCTTTTACTCCAAGAAGAAGGGGAAAAAAGACTAAACATATTTTTAGAAATATGACAACTACCTATCTAACCGAAAATAAGAATTAAGGGACATTGGAATTACATTTTATACTTTTTTAATATTAAGGCTATTCACTTGAAAATTGGCAGACTTAATGTGTGCAAATGAAGAAATGAGCATACAAAAGCTCAAAGCTCTAGCTCAAATAATACATTGAATATTGTTAATTAGTGAAGAAATGCAAATTTTCTAAAATTGCCTTGCGCATTCAAATTTGTAAGAAAAGTACGCTAGTGACATTTTATGATTATTCAGTGTAGTGGAAAAAAATAAGGATTTGATTGAAGTTGATGCTATTTGTTGTAGAGAAATAAATTTGTTTTTCAGTATAAATTAATTTTATTAAGAGCCAATGAATAAGACAATCATAAAATGCATGCTTGAATCTTTAGATAGAACTTTTTAGATTATGTACGCAAATTTGAATACAAATCACAGCAAAACTGAAGTGGAAGTAGTAAATTTCATGTGCAAAAATGTAAAACGGAAAAACTCATATCGGTCCACGGGGTATAAAAGGGAGCACATGGATGGTTTAAACATGTTGCTGGGCTTTTAAAAGTGGCGAATTGTGAAAAATGATTGGTTAAAATGATTCACAGGTGTTATAAAATATTTATGTGACATAATTAAAATTGTTGGTCATTTTCGCCTAAAACATCAGTCCCAGTGTACCTTAAGGAGAGTCTAAAAGCCATACTCTGACAATGTTGTATATGCTAAATTAATGACCCATTATCTCAAACTATTTAATATAACAGAGTGAAAATATTCAATTTAGCAAAGTGGAACCAATTCCTACCACGTGATTTGCTCCACGCGGGGAAGCTATTTTGATGGCTTTGATTGGCTAAAGTTAGATATGAATGGATTCCTACTGGATGGAGTCTGGGTAGCAGCGAACTCTGCTCCAACAAATAAAGGATGTCACATTGGCTGGAGCAGAGTTCGTATTTCCATTCATATCTAACTTAGCCAATCAAAGGCATGAGAATATCTTCCCCAAGTGGAGTAAACCACGTGGTAGCAGATGGTTCCGCGTTACTGCTGTGAACACTTTAGTTGTGATGTCAATCTAATTATAAAATGGACTATAGATGCATGCCTTTTTAAGTTCACTCATCTACTTTTGCACAACAATGTGATTTATTATGAAGATAGGATTTTTCCTTTATACACTTTATTAGCAATTCATTTAGAAAATGACCCATAAGTGGTCTGTGTGTGTGTGTGTGTGTGTGTGTGTGTGTGTGTGTGTGTGCGCGTGCCTTGTGTGACTGCGAACTCTCGTGGTCTTGTAAAGAGCATGGAACTTCAAAGTCATCATAAAGAGACCCGCCTTTTAAAAATCTGACTCACTTTAGGCTTGTTTATCCTTCTTATACCTACAAGAATGTATAAATCAGTAATTAAAAGTTTATCTCGATTAGCAAGAAGTAGACAGAAGAATGAGATTTTGTAAGAATAGTTGCAAAAGAATGAGTAGAGTAAGTGTTGTGAATGCAACACATTAAATTATTATTTGAGGACCTATTTGCAAGTTTTTAAAATGATGTTTTTTTTAAAAAAAATGAAAGAAGATCTTTGCACATTGCTTCCTCCTTTTTATACCAACTTGCTCTCGTTTTAGGAATAAAAATGGGGGAGATTATTAGAGAGGAAAGTAGAAAAAAAACAGATTCTTGCTGTTCTCTATTCTTTCTCAATTCCTTCTAAATTTTAGAGGGGGTTAAGATTCTCTCTTTTCTCCCCTACTTCAGAGAAAAGGAAACATGAATGTTTTTCTCTCTTTTCTTCTCCTGTTTCTTCTTTCTGTTTTTGTTTTTCTTTTTTCTGGAGGACGAGGAGGTTTTTCTACAATAACAGAAATAAGCGATGTGTTAAGCTTTTATAGACCTGTTTTTGTGAGTAATCTTTCTAACAACAGCTGCTGCCTCAAGAATTACAAGAACTTTCCACTAACTTTCCCTAACCTTCCGTCTGTCTCTGACCCTTGAGATGGGTATCAGAATAATATAAATTTGGGACTGGTGGTGTGGTTGAAGTTAGACGTTAACCTTGGCATTAACTTTGTAGATGTAACACATTATTCTGACTTGTGTTGAGTGTAACCGCTATTTTTATTCGTGGGAAGCGCATCGCATGTGTAGGCTGAATTCTCGACCTCTTGGAAGAAGCCTCGTTGACCAAGGATATCACTAGTGCGTGGGTAGATCGTGCCAACTTCTACAGGTTTGACAGGTAGAAACTGCTGCTGGACCACTCGAGACCATCCAAGTAAAGCAAATGACCATTAATTTATATGAGGTCTGGATATCACCGTTAAGTTCATTCACTCTCCAGATTCCTTCCAATCTCGTACTGTAGTAACAAATAAATGAGCTAATTTATGCTATAGGTGCTGGTTGGATTCCTCAACAGTTTATAAGAAGAAGTTTGTGTAGGTCTATCTGGTTAACGCGTAATGGTTCTCTAGATAACTGTAAAAAACCTTAATGTGTTACCGTAGGAAGTCATCAGTGAAAACAAATTCAAAACCAGTCGGGAAAGATACTAATGAAATAATCTGTGTTAGTTAAGGTTATAGCTTATACAGTCTATTCTTACGAAACCGTATTTTTCTAAATCATGTTGAGATAAACATTTGCAGAAATAATTTCGTTACACATTTCATTGTAGATACAAGCGGGATAGAGGACACCTAATAAATAGTCAAATGTGTGGAAACGAGTGGCTGGTCTTGAAATTGCATACTCTTTCCATGACATTGGAGAAACAACTGAATAGTGACAGCACTTTAACAAGAGTATTGAGAAGGTCAAACCAATAATAACGGATATCTCGGAAATGGATGATGACACAAAAAATCTATTTGAAATAAATTGTGGTTTAAAGAGATGCAGTTTTTGCAGCACGTTTTTGTCCATCCCTAAACATTATCGCTTATGCAATATTATACTAAATTCCTTTCGAAAATAAAATTCTACACTGTAAAATATTAAATTATACCCGGCGACTCACACCAATTGTCGGAACCTCCTTTATTTCACTCCATTACGGGGGGGGGTAGAGCATAGGACCGAGATCTAAAGCAACACATTTTCTTAACACGAGGTCCGACGGGGGCAAGCTAATAAAGTACTGAAAATACCTGAAAACTACCAAAATATTAATAAATCAGGAGCTAGGAAGGAAGGGACCACCTACATAAATAATTCACATAGTGTGATGTTAGATGCCAAATATATTATATCAATTAAAGGTGATACAATTTACCTTCCTGTTCGGCGAAGCGGCATGCCTAATACACGTCTTGCCCTCTTCACTGGCAACGCTCCAAGAGAGCGCAAGCTACACGCTACAAGATAAAACCTGTTTAACTCCTCCCCTTCTGCTACGTCACTACCTGTTCTCATTGCCAACCTAAGTGTTAACTATACAATTTTACCACATCACATATTACAGTGTTACCAACCTCACATGCCACAATATCTTAAAGGAATGGTATTTTAATCAAAGTCGTTAAAGCCGTTTTTGAGAAAATAAAGAAGTATCGAAAAATTTTCCATGCAAAGGTTAGTTTGTACTGTGGGGGATTTTCTTGAGAAATTTATCCAGTCTCCCACGGTATCATGAACCACTGCTCCGCCGAGTCTAACCCAGTCCGATCAACTCTTTCGAGAGAGGCTCAGGTATTCAGTCTGACGTCCTTCTAGTAATGTCAGAAGTACCACAATGGGATCGGAACTCCTCACCTACGGAATTATATAGGTCTATAAATGGCTTAGTATATGGATATCCGCAATGGGCGGACATAATTGACCGCTGTTTGCTTTGTCTGCCGCTTCAATGTCAAGATTTTTAAAGCATATGTTTGAGATCCGCTGAAGAACGGCCAGTATGCTTGCGCGACTGTCTGTGAAAAGTTTTAGTTCTAGAGAGGAAAGTCAGAGTTACGTAAATCATGTACCTTATAAGGATGCAAGGAAGATTTGGAGGAAATTTCTTCCATACAAAACATTTCTTTACATAGAAAAATGTCTTTCTTTCTCTTTTATTTTCCCAGAAACGGTTTGAATGATTTTGATCAAACTATATGTTTGAAATACTGGAATTGACAATAAATCTGCCTTGAATTTTCTGTGAATAGCCCTTAAGGCCCTCTTTAGTCTTATCGAATTTTGTATAAATATGGAGTATTAAGAAATATTCAAAAGCTTACTTCACGAAAAATGTTGAGGCAAATAAAATATACGATTTATGTCAACTATTGTGGAATTAACCATTTCTAAAATATTTGCTAGTGTCAGTTCAAATTTGTTGTCATGTTTTAAACAGTGCACATTGAATTGTTAATGGGTCGTTGTTTTATTTCTCGTGGGTTCATTTCAATTATGCCATCCCCACCTATAAAATGTACATCACTATAGCTACCGCAATGAAACTTTTTCCAGCGAATGTTTAACATCATTAACAGAAAATAAATTCAGCAATAAATTTTTATGTGAATAATTCTTACTTTCTATACAGCCTAACTATAGTAAATGGATCGTGTTGTATTCCAACAAAAAATTCGATATCGATGTGTTTAGAAAAACTTGTGTGCATGTCAAAAATTAAGAACTAATTAAATACCAAATTTGGTATTAAAGTTCAGCGTTTATTAAGGATGCGACATGAATATTTTCAAGAAAAACTCGCCAGCCCAAACTACCCTTTACATGGAAAAACTTCATTATTTTTGATTTTCTCAAAAATGGCTTAAACTATTTTATTAAAATGTCATATTTTTGAGATACTATATTTTAATAAAATGTATATCTTGAAATATCTTGTGAAGTCCTCTTCGTTGTGAATCAATTTCATATAACTTGTAAACTGTAAGAGATAGACAAAGCCTTACTTCACAACAAAGTAGGTTTTATTAAAACACATAATTTATGTCAAATATAGCTTATAGTGATGTTAGCCATTTCCGAGGTATTCTTTGTTGTTGATTTGAATGCTCAAATGCTTGTACTCTTTTCAAGTGGTAGGCTACTACTCCATTTTTCCTGCGGTCATGTAAAGAGAATAGAATTTCAAACCCAAGCAAGCCATTTTTAATTTCTCTACCAAGTACATAGTAGGGTGATAAGGTATTGCATTCAAGCCAAAAATTCGATACCGAGATTAAAAAAAAAGCATTTTGAGAAAAAGGTCCGTGTGTGTGTGTGTGTGTGTGTGTGTGTGAACAGCATAATTATAAAAATGAAATGTCGGATAAGTACCAAACTTGGTATTTATGTTCAGTACCGCCCATTTTCAAGAAAATCCCCCCGCCCCAAACTTCACTTTACATGGAACAATTTTAGAAATTTTTGATTTTCCAAAAAAGGTGGCTCTAACGATTTTGATTGAAATACTTTAAAAATATTTAAATACAAAATAAATGTGTATTTTAAATTTTCCTGTAAAGTTCTCTTTATTTGGAAGGAATTTTGTGTAATCTTCTATAACTGGTAAACGTTAAGCGATAAACGGAAAAGTACTACAGAAAAAATCTGATGTGTTACACTCACATGACTTTCTCTACTCTTGTACAAACTATTTTTATAAACGCTTATTCTCCATATGCTTCATGTTAATCGAGATGTTAATCTTATTGGTAATTTTCTTGTAGATGCAAGGGGAATTGGTAGGCTTTAAGCGATAGTCAAATATTTTAAGAGCTGGTTGCTATGTGAAGTATTCCATTCTCTTTGCATTACCAGGACAAAAGAAATGAATAACGAATTTGAGAAAAAGTATAAGTATTGGAAAATTTAAGGGAATAATGAGCAATATCTCGAAAATGGTTCGCTCAAAAAAAAATGTATATGACATAAATTGTGTATTTTAACGCGATCTACATTTTTTGTGTAGTAAAATTTTGTCTCTCTTATGGTTTATCAGTTATGCAAAAGTCTTTCACAATGAAGAATAATTTTGGAGACATTCCCAGAATATTCGAGATAGGCATTTTATTTGCCATGAAAGTATCTTAAATATGATATTTTAATCAAAATCGTTAGAGCCATTTTTGAGAAAATTAAATTTTCGAAAAATGTTCCATGTAAAGTGTAATCTGGGGTGGGGGAATTTTCTTGAATACCTTCGTGTCGCATCTCTGGAAGATACTGAACCTAAATACCAAGTTTGGTGTTTATCCGACTGTTCGTTTCTGAGTTATGCTGTTCACAGACACACAAACAGACACATACACGGACATGTTTCCAAAAATGATTTTTTTTGGATTCAGGAGGCCTCAAAACATATATTTCCGGTGAAATCTCGGTATCGAATTTTTGGGTGGAATACAATACTTCCCCTACTTACTATACGTAGAAGAGAAAGTAAAAATATAGATCTCTTTAAGAAACACAGTTTACTTCAAACAAATTTTTTGAGGCATCAGCCATTTCCGAGATATCCGTTATTAAAGGTTCGATTTGTTCAATACTTGTCGTTCTTTTTAAGTACCATCGATTTTCAGTTGTTTCTCGCGATGTCATGGAAACAGTGTGGAAATTTAAGACCAGCATATAACGTCCAGCTCTTAAATATTTGACTATCGCTGTTTTCTTTGAGTCTATAACGAAATGTGTAATGTAGCTATTTCTGCAAAGGTTTATCTGGATTAAAATGAAGTAGATAGAAAAATAAAGAGAATAAGCAATAAAGAGTAGGAAAAGTTATGTGAATGTAACACATCAGATTTTTTAAAGGTATCGCGTTGGGCCTGCTGCGTTCTACTTACAGCTACAAAAAATGTGTAATGAAATTTTATATTAACAAGAAGTGGATAGAAGAGTGAATAGAGAAATTCGTGTGAATGCAAGACATTAGATTTTTAGAAATTGACTGATGTGCATCGGGTGCTTTGGTAAACGAATACTCGACGTTTTAGGATTAAACTGTTCGTCTTATTAACCATGAAACAAAGGAAGATGAGTTAAAGATAGGCATGATTCTGGAAAGATCAATAACGGTTATGCAACTACAATAAATACTTCCTATAGGTTTAGAAATCGCAAAGATGGGAGAGCGTTGCATAAGAGATATCCAGCCAGCCACAGACGAATGTGATAGCAGTTCTGAAAGTAAGGCTGTGTTTTCTGGGGGTAGCCATGCATCCAATGGAACGCCACCCATACGTAAACGGTGAACGTGAATAAAATTGGTGTTAAAATAAGGAGGTGTAACGCCGGACATTATTTTCTGCTTTCTGACTGGCGCGCCCTACCCTAGCATTTCTATATGTGATGGTCTGAGTGGAAGAACTTGGCTCGTTTTCTCCTTCTTATATATTACATAAAAGGAAATATCCTTGTGTATCCGTTTGTGTGAACGCATTAATATCTGGAATCGTTTTCCAAACTGTTCTACTGCTTTTATGGTTGTACAGAGCGTTTTTCCTGGAAGCTTCGGTTGTATAACGATCCAAATGGCATCCTTGCAAACAGAAAATATGATCTTAGAGAAGCTAGTATTACGAGCATGCTTAATTTTGGGGGGGATTAGTGATTCGGGAAGTACACCGACGAGCATAAAATGTGGCCCATTTCCCTAGATAGTATTTATCCCTAAGCAAGGCTTCCACCTTCAGATAACCAACTTTGACTCCATCCAGCCGGTATCAGTTTTTTTGTGACCGACATTCTTTTTTGTCGACTGATATTCCTTGTTATTTGTTTGAATTTTCCAATACTTATGCTTCTTCTCAAATGGGAATTCGTTATTCGTGTTTTTATGTTCTGGACATACAAAGAGAATGGAATGCGTCACATAGCAACCAGCTCTTAAAAGATTTGACTATCGCTTAAAGCCCACCAATTCCCCTTGCATCTACAAGAAAATTAGCAATAGGATAGCTTCTGCAAAGGTTTATCTGGATTAACATGAAATATATAGAGAATAAGTGTTTGTAAAAATAGTTTGTAAAGAGTAGAGAAAGTCATGTGAATGCAAAACATCAGAGATTTTAAAATCTAATTATCGCTTTAATGAAATTTTATATTGATTAACTAGCGGTAGTACAACAATAAACTTTTGTAAGAATAATTTAAAGAAGAGTGAGTAGAGGAAATCATATGAATGCACCATAAGAATTTTTGATTCAGGGCAATCCAGAATGTGTATTTCCGGTGAAATCTCGATATATAGATTTTGGATGAATAAATGCTTCCTTCCTCTACCTGCTAGGTACGTGGTACAGAAAGTAATAAAAATCGCATAATATCGTGGATAACAATATTGCCATTTACAGATGTTATTTCCGTTAAAAAGATTGCCAAATGTTTCCGTGGCTGCCATTTATTGTGATACTCCGCACATAAATCAGAACTGAACAGCACTCTACTGAATTTTCAGACTTGTTCTTCGCTTCCCAACTGGTGCATGACGGCCTTCAAGTGTTTTGCCAGATGGGAGACCAAGCAAGCCGAGGTTGCTGTAGGTGTTATACATATGTACAAATTGCAGTCGTTACATGCGGGCTAGCTGAAAGTAAATTCCATTTCACTGTAGACGCGAAAGTAAAGATACACGGCCTTTAACAAGCTATGCTAATTACAAAATATATTCCTCCTTAGAAAGCTCTTTAGACTTCGTCGGAATACGAAATTAACGAGTTATCCTTGGTAAACAAAACTACCAAGACGAATGTTCAAATCAACATAGTCTTTTAGCACTTAAGGGAAAGCCAGTAAGTTGTTCTTTGTAAACAAAGCATTGAGTTCACACTCTCTGGTAACAATTCAGAATAAATTTGCTTTCGAAAAAGTCCGTATATGTGTTTCTTCATTTCTTGCAAGTATGCACACTGCAAAAAGTTGCCAATGAAATTTTTTATGGATCCTTCACTAATCGTTCCATGGAAATACTGAAATACTTCGTCTTTACTCACCATAAAGATCGTATATATTGCATCCGTACGAGTTTCTTTACTCAGTCTTCTGCAAACAAGCTTATTCTTATATATACTTCTTGTTAGTCGAAAAAAACTTCCATTATACATCTCGTTTTCCGTATAAGAAGGATACAGTAGGCTAAAGAGAGATTTGCTTCAAAAGTGGGTGTTATTGATGGTGCTCTTCGCTTGAGAACGAGAAAAAACGATTAGCCAGTTATCACTTCAAAAAGTATAAGTATTTGAAAATTCAAATCGGTAACAAAAATATCTCGGAAATGGTTAACGCCACAAAAATTGCATTTGACACAAAAGTGTGCTTTAAAGATATATACAACTTTTTGTGTTTATAGTAAGATTTTGACTTCTTACGATTCAGGAATTTTATAAAAGTCATCAGAATGTAGATGACTTACAGTCTATTCCCAGAAAATTCAAGATATATATTTTATTCGTCGTGAAAATATCTTAAAACGTATAGTATTTTAATCATTTTTGAGAAAACAAAATTATCAACAATTTTTCCACGTATAGGTTAGTTTGAGGTGGGAGGTCTTCCTGCAAATTTTCTTACCAAGTTTGGTATTTAACCAACTTTTCGTTTTTGAGTTTGTTGTACACTCTCTCACACAGTCGTCCTCCGTGGTATAGAGGTTACCATGATAGCCTCTAGTTCCTGAGATCGCGGGTTCAAACCCGATGGAGGGCGATGATTTTTTTCGGGCGTAAAAATCCTTAGGATGGCTTCCTTCGAAAGGAAAGTAAAGTCGGTGGTCCGGTGTGGTAGATTTACGGCACGTAAAAGAACCTCAAACCTGATAAAGAGACCTCTGGGCAAAATTACCTGTCTTTCAAGGCCAGTATAGAATGGGGGGTTAAGGACCACAGCAGTTAAAAAGCATCCATAAATAAAACTCAATTTTTATACACACGCGCACGCATCTTTTTCAAAAATGGTAGTAGAGAAAGTAAAAATGTGATGTATTCGGCTTGTTTCACAGGAATGTACTTGGCAACATTGTCAGTGAATCGGGGCGAAGATGTCTTCTTACAGGATGTAGGCGTACATACGTCAGGTCTCACGTGCTCAACTTTCAAATTCACGACTAGCATTACGCGACGTTGCAATTTGGTGCAATAAAAGAAGATTTACAGCCCCAAAATTTTATAATCATTGAACTATTGATCTTCTCATTTCTTCGTTTTGTGTTTGAGGCAGTATTTTTAACACTTAAATAATTTCAGGCTAATTATATAATATAAATTCAATAACAGCAATATGTGAATGTAACAATATATAAAAAGTGTATATTACAGTCATTGTATACGTTTATATTATTGTAAACATGTAATAATGTTATGTGAATGTATTACGAAATTTAACAATGTAGGAGCTGTGCCAATAATAGGTTAAAAGTTGCTAACAATGAGGTAGTTGAGGCAATAATGAATTTGAAAGTTTAATACTACTGGTAATTTTTGGAGCAACAATAATGTAATTTTTGAGACAGTTTAATAAATAGCCAATCAACAACCAGCAAAAGCTTTAGTTAAATGAAGGTATTCTATTGGACTAGGATTAGCCAATCAGAAACTGAAATATAGCAAAATTTACAAATTTAGAAGTCAGTTGCTTGTAGAAAGCGCTCATAACTGGATGAGTTGGTTGCAGACAGTGTTCCTAACCGGACGCGAGATGTGTCCTCGAGAAATTTAATACGTATTCGTGTGAGACGAAAATAGTTTACGTGTTAAAAAGTGCAAGTAATTAATAAAATAATCTTACAGCTCTCTATATCAGTGAAGTGTTATTTAAATTGTGTCAAGGATTAATAAATGTAGTGAAGTAAAAATTATAATCTGTGTAAACCTACATTCTTAGCCGCACTACTCCCTGCAAAGAAATCCACGTCTAACAATAATACTGACGCAGCCGAGGCAAACATAAAATATATAATATTTAAAGAAACAGTCAAAATTACAAAGTTAATATTTTTTTAAACATTTTTGGGGCGAAGGCTACCGGGTACCATGCATGCGGTTGCAACTACTTTAAGTTCGGGTCCCCAACAGTTGAACTACAATACAACTCCTACTTCAAATTGGCTCCCAAAGCGTGGGACAGATAACAATACAACAAAATAATAACTTCATGTTGGACTATTACTTCTTCCGCCTTCGACTTACTTCCATCTTCAGTGGTCAGATGTTATTGGGCCCTGCATGCTTTCAACATGTTCTTTCCAATTGTTCTATACTGGTATTTTTTCTTCTGAAGTTTGTAGAGCGTTTAAATATTTAATTTCGATGGTTTGAATGTAGCTAACTTTGTCATCCATGCTTCAAACGAGGCAGGGATAGCTATAATATTCTAAAAGTTAATCTTTGTATCTTTGCGGGTGTTGTTTAACATTCTTCTAATTGCACTACACATTCTCATATCATGGTGGCTTATTGTCTAAGTCTAAATAAGTACCAAAAACAATGCAGCTTTCAAGATAATGTGATCATCTGCTAAGCTTTTTCTATGGAAGTTGTATTTATTCATATTTTAAGATTAAATTTGATTTGAAATTAATATAAACAGTGAAGTTACTCGTATATACGTTCTAACCTGTATATCCAAACCTTCTCGAAGAAATGCTGTACGGAGCTATGGAACAGGAAAAGTGTGTGTCGAATGATTTTCTCGGCACTTACATGTATAAAAGCCAACACACATGGCGGTGCGTGATGAAGGTGTGATAGCTTTCCCTCTTTTCTACAAACAAACGCCGACCGCGTATGGAACACAAAGCACGAAAGGGATCCTCTTGACAAGTGCTGGACCTCCAGAGTCCCACTTTGCTCCAACTTTCACGCCACATTCTTCATCTCTCGATCGTAGGCACTTTCCCAGCTGCGTGACCGTATCTGACCGAGGAATCGGGTACACGAAGTGGGACGTTCGATAGCTTTTTGATCTGGTGCGCACGGGTTTAAGCTGCAACAGCAAACTTTAAGTTATGGACACAGGTTGTCCAAAAGGTTCCCTTGCAATCCAAGCACTTTACATTACAGCGTTCCTAACCCATGTTACACTTACAGCTGAATTATACAGGGTGTATACTGGCGACCCATAATGGAAGGAAGCTGTTTATGTTGGTGCTGGCAAAATCTAGCCCCACCCACTATCAGCGTGACTACCTATGTTTTTCGAGTATAATTCTAAAGCTTGTCTCGACCTTAAAAGACAGTATGGACGTAAATGGGATATCTCTGTCTCTATCTCTATCTAACGCATACATGTTACCATTAGTTTCGTCCTTTCCTACTCTGGCACTATCGCCAAATTGCTAATAAGTAATAACATGGTGTAAATATTCATTTGTTATAAATCTCAGCTTTGAGCACATTATCCTATGCAGAATAGTTTTTATATCACATTAATTAATTTAAAGAGTCTTTATGGATTTCTGTGGGCGCGCAAATTTGTAAAGAAAAAGAGTTTTTCAGCAAAAGTCCGATATTTACTTTTTCTATGCTTATCACGCAGTAACTAATAAACTAAAGGGTAGAACGCAAAAATATTATTTTCTTAGCTAGAGTAAACTAGTGTGCTGATATCTGCCCAGTTTGAATACTCTACCTTTAATAAGATGAGCGTTATTATTTTTTAAATTAAATACTTTCGGAAAATTCCCTTTACGTATGCTGTAGAAATGTCAGCCAGTGAGAAACTTTTTTTGTTATTGGGTTTATAACCGGGACCATGCGAGAGAAAATGTAAGGAGAGATGCAGACAGTTTTTAAAAGAAACTGGAATTCTCTAACTTCTTGCATTAATTGTGAATGACAAACAAAACTCGCCCAACTATTCAGTTAACAGGCCAGGCGCAGGCAGTAGGCAGTACAGGTTAACATCTATTGTAAGCAAGTGTCTACGTTTGTAGCGAGTAGAACACTGTGAAGTGTTATGTAGCTTATTTATTTAACATTTTACTGAATATTTATGGTTATAGAGAGAGAACTAGGAAGAGACGAAATGCTGGTAAACCAAGAAGAAACGCAAAGTAATAATGAATATGTTAGATTATTTTTCAAGTAAAATGAGTGTTAGTAAGGCAGTAAAAGGAACAGCTAAGGCTATCTGGGTGTTCAGAAACAGTAGTGTATAACATAAAAATCTGATGTGATACATTCACATGACTTTCTCTACCCTCTATTGTTTATTAGCGGGTATACAAATTATTCTTACTCAAGCTTATTTTTCTATCTACATTTTAATCCAAATAAACCTTTGCAGAAATAAATACATTACACATTTCGTTATAAATACAAAGGGAGCAGTGATAGTCAAATATTTAAAAACAGGGCGTTAAGTGCTGGCCTTAAAATACCATACTGTTTCCATGGGAATCTACATTTTATAAAAACCTATTTATTTTGTAATGAGGAGTAAGGAAACAAAAGAAAAAAAATCTGATGTGTTACATTCACATGACTTTCTCTACTCTTGTACAATCTATTTTTACAAACCCCTATTCTCCATATGCTTCATGTTAATCGAGATATCGAGATGTCAATCTTATTGGTAATATTCATGTAGATGCAAGGGGAATATGGTAGGTTTTAAGCGATAGTCAAATATTTTATCGCTGGTTGCTATGTGGCGCATTCCATTCTCTTTGCATGTCCAGGACATAAAAAAATGAATAACGAATTTGAGAAAAAGTATAAGTATTGGAAAATTTAAGGAAATAACAAGCAATATCTCGAAAACGGTTCACTCAACAAAAGAAATGTATATGATATAAGTTGTGTATTTTAACGCGATCTACATTTTTTGTGTAGTAAAATTTTGTCTATCTCTTATGGTTTACCAGTTATGCAAAAGTCGTTCACAATGAAGAATACTTTTGGAGACATTCCCAGAAATTTCGAGATATAATTTCATTTCTCATGACATTATCTTAAACATATGATATTTTCATCAAAATCGTTAGAGCCATTTTTGAGAAAATTAAAATTTTCGAAAAATGTTCCATGTAAAGGGTAGTCTGGGGTGGGGGGATTTTCTTGAAAGTCTTCGTGTCGCATCTCTGGGAGATACTGAACGTAAATACCAAGTTTGGTGTTTATCCGACTGTTAGTTTTTGAGTTATGCTGTTCACAGACACACACACACACACACACACACAGACACACACACGGACATGTTTCCAAAAATGCTTTTTTTGGATTCAGGAGGTCTCAAAACATATATTTCCGGTGAAATCTCGGTATCGAATTTTTGGGTGGAATACAATACTTCCCCTACTTACTATACGTAGTAGAGAAAGTAAAAAAGTTGGTTCCAATTAAGAAACGTAACTTGACCCTCAAATGACCATCCATGGATGGTCCAATCATTCATTGCGCTCTTCGTATCAGACATTCAAACTTTTCATAGTTATTTACGTTGGTGTAAGAACAATTGTAAATTGATTTATACAAATGATGTTTAGTTTTTATGAGGAGTGAGACAACAAAGGTAAAAAGGTAGGTTCCCATTTAAGAAAAAATTAAATTGACCCTAAAATGGCCATCACAACGTCTCCAAATAAAACACGACTAATGGCATTTACTTTTCCCCATAATATGAAGCAACTTTTATTAAAGACATTTCCTTCTACAACGCTTAGTTTTAGAGATATTGTACAGTCTCAACTTAAATGGTCCAGAAAATATATGTTTAAGCCCCCGTAATCATTTGTGTACATCCTGTATTAATAATGTTATAAACAAATCGCATCCCGCAGCTACACTAGCGTCATTGGTACAACTGGAAAGATATTTCTTTCTCTTTCTCTCTCCTCTTTCCTCCCTCGCTCATTTTCTTTCTCTCTCCGTGAAAAGTGCATTTCATATGATATTTTCAAAATCGATAATAAAACTGCTTCTGTTATGGGATGTTACAAAGAAAAGTGCAACTAAAAAGCTTAATAGCACACAAGCATGTGCCTATACCCTCTCATTATTCAAATAAAACTACGCTTTTCGCTGTGATAAAATGACACTAAAAGATCCAGAATTATAATGCATTAGCTGATTTATATACAAGAATAATCAAAATGTAATTATCGAAGTTAGTCAGAAACGTTTTGCTTACAAACATTTTATGTATTATCTTTTTTCCTCGCAGAAGTCAACAGTAATAAGGGAGCTATTTCGATTCCACGACTTCTTTGCCGATTAGAACTTTCCTCGGGAGAATTAATTACGATAGATATCACGCGGCCTATTCTGAGATCTCAAGTACGTTTGGCTATTCTTGAACGAAAAAGTAAAACACGGGCCCGAGCACGTGTGCAGATACAGACGCACAAAAACAAAAAGATTAAAAATGCTTTTAATTTCTCTGCTCCTGGGTATATAGTAAGAAGACGAAATATTGCGAGATGTATTCATCTTGAATATATGGATGGTATTTCAGTCAAAATCGTTAGAGCCAGTTTTCAGAAAATAAAATTGCGAAACATTTTTCACTTTAAAGCGTAGTTTGGGTGGGGATTTTATTAAAATTCTTTGGATAATACTGAAATTAAATATCAAGTTTGGTATTTATCCGAGTTTTCGTTTTGTTTGCCCAAGTTATAGTGTTCAGAGACATAGAGACAGACACACTCACGAATGTTTTTCTAAAAGTGATTTTGTTTTATTCAGTAGACCTCAAAACATGCACTTCCAGTGAAATATGGATATCGAATTTTTATTTGGAATTACATAATTCCTCTACCTAATAGAGGAACACGGTAGAGAAGGTGAAAATGAATACCCCTAGATATTGTAGGTTGCTTTAGCAACGTCTTGCCTGTATTTTACAAGCTCTTAACAATAATATCTATGAAATTCTTGCATAAATTAAAGTACATAAAACACTTTAGAGAACCTCCTGAATGTAAAAACAAGTGCCGGTTGAAAGTGAGAAAGCAATATTTAATGAACCAAGAGATGTAACTTGCTTAGTTCCTCACACCAAGCTGTTATTCATTTGTTTACCGTCCTGTACCTGTCCCTTGGCGTTTAGTCGTCAACATGGTTATTTTCTCGTTAAATTTACATATTTTCCCATTCCACAGTCGACAGCGCAGAAAAATATCATCTCCGGTTGAAAACAAGGTAATGCTTGCCTAGCGTGACCGAGGCGGAGGAATCTCGTGGAGAAGCAATGATACTCGTGCTGCTTATCTGTGGTACAGTTCATGGATGCTGTGGTCACATTTTGTCCGCAATGTTTGTTTCTTGGAGCAAATAGCCCAATGTACTTTTTGTTCAGTTTTTTAATACCACATACCTAATGCTTTCCACCTAAAAGTTCGAAAGCGAAACGTCACCGGAAATACCTACATGTTTTCAGGCTCCTGAATTAAAAACAAAACAAAACATATTTAGAAAAAGTTCCGTGTGAACAACATAACTCGAATGACATTGGGATACATACCAAACTTGAATTTAAGTTCAGCATCTTCCAAAGGTGCGACTCGAAGACTTTCAAGAAAGTTTCCACACCCCAAACGACTCTTTACCTGATTTTTTTCCTAAATAATTCTAACGACTTAAATATACAAGATGGACCATTTAAGTTGAGACTGTAAAATATCTCCAAAACTACACGTTGTAGAAATAAATGTCTTGGATAAAAGTTTTTTGATATTATAGGGGAAAGTAGATGCCATTAGTCGTTTTATTTGGAGGACGGTATAATGGTCATTTGGGGACAATTTAAATTTTTTAAATGGGAACCTGCAAATAGAGTGAATTTAATTTGACCTTAAAATGACCAGAATAACGTCCTCCAAATAAAACACGATTAACGGCATGTACTTTCCCCCATAATATCAAGCAACTTTTATTAAAGACATTTCTTTCTACAACGCTTAGTTTTGGAGACATTGTACAGTCTCAACTTAAATGGTCCATCCTGTATATCTTGAAGTTTCTGGGAATATCACACGAAGTCTTACTCATTCGTAAGGAATTTCGAATGAGTTTGCTTTTAACTTGCAAAACTTAAACGTACCATGCAAAAGCTGTAGAACCCTTTAAAACACACAATTTGTTTCAAATAATCTTTTCTTTGTGTGGCATTAAGGGGACAATGTAGTCTGAACACATGGAAATTATGCCTTAAGTGTGTTAAATTACCACTGCTCTTAAGGTTCTCAATTGTTTTTCCTGAAATTTTTATGAATTATTCTATAAATCATGACAATTAGTTTATGTGGTGATTTGCATTGATAGCTTATGTAGTTGAGTCCGTAAAGTTATTTCATTCAGCAGAAAATTAATAAAATTTACTCTTAAAACATGTGAATTCATGTACCTTTTTCTCTGATCCTACATGCAATACAGAATCACACTTTTGCATTGTTCTTAGTATAATTAGCTATCTTCTGAATCTTAGTTATGTATATCGGTTCCTAGAAATTGAAAAAAAATTAATTGCAAGGTAAAAATAGTAAAAATGTGAAACATTTGCAAAGTTGTTGCTTTCTTAATATCACTAAAATTAATATCACTTATAAAATTATGATTTTGGTTCAGAAGTTTAACTATATATTGTATACATCTACTGAAAATTTTAGCTCTCTGCCTTTCATATGCTCTGAGAAAAAGGTACATAAGTATCCAAAAATATTGTTTTGAGAAAAATGAATTTAAAGTTTGAGCATTAAAATTCTTACACACTTCGGGACATTTCAGGGTTACAATTATCTGCACCTTCATTCCTGGATTACTGCAGCTTTTTTGATTGCCTTTTCTTGGTCCTGGCCTCTCTTGTTGGTTGCTGAACTGCTCGCTGGGCATGATATAGTTGTTCGTTATCGAAAGTTACAAAAATGTTCTAAAAAGAGGCATTGCATGGCAACTTTAAAGGAATGCAGACTAACATTTAAATGGTATTTAAATGTCTTAAAAACCACTTAACTCAAAAAAGTATATATTTTCTCAAACTGGAAATAATAGAGATTTTATTGGAGCCTAAAATAAAAAATGTGGTTTTTGACCATTTCAGAGTACCTTGTCTCCTTAACCAAGATATCCAATACTGTGTTATTTTTAAAGTGCTGTCGCTATTCAGTTGTTTCCCGTGATGTCTTGGAAAGAGTGGGGAATTTAAAGCCCAGTATATAGGGGCCCGCTTTTAAACATCTGTCGATTTAGTTTCCTCTAACCCTCTTGTACCTAGAATGAAATGTGGAACGAAACAATTTCTGCAAATGTTTATCTGGATTAACATGTAGTAAAAGCTTTCGTAAAAATAGTGTAGAGAAGTTGTATAAAAATAAACGACAGTGGCTAGAGAAAGTTATGTGAATGTAACACAACGTGGGTGTACCGTGTTGTGATATTTATAGGCACAAATTACAAAAGAACTAATATTAATATACTTTAAAATAATCGGATCTGGAAGTTTGAAGTATTCGAAATGCGAGTTTTAACCACAACGATTTAAAGACGTTGACGGGAAACTAATGGAATATCAGCAAGTTTGAGGATTTATAAAACTATAGAATATTGTCTGATAAATTCTGGTGCATGAAGTAGACATGTGAAGTCTAAAGAAAGAATAACAAGAAACAAGAAGGATGACTGGAAACTGCAGAACGATATTCAAAATTTCAAGCACCGAAAGGAAAATAAAAAAGATTTTGAAATATACCTTTAAGGGAATAATAAAAAAAATGTAGACAGAACACTTTACTGACAACAGTATGCCAAGGTAATCGTAAAAATGTGGAGTTTCATATTTCCTTCTGAGTTTAAGCTTTTTACTTTCTCTACTACGTATAGTAAGTAGGGGAAGTATTGTATTCCACCCAAAATTTCGATACAGAGATTTCACCGGAAATACATGCTTTGAGACTCTGAATCCAAAAAAAGCATTTTTGGAAACATGTCCTTGTGTGTGTCTGTGTGTCTGTCTGTGTGTGTCTGTGTGTCTGTGAACAGCATAACTCAAAAACGAAGAGTCGGATAAACACCAAACTTGGTATTTAGGTTCAGTATCTTTCAGAGATGCGACACGAAGGTTTTCAAGAAAATCTCCCACCCCAGACTACCCTTTACATGGAACATTTTTCGAAAATTTTAATTTTCTCAAAAACGGCTCTAACGATTTTGATTAAAATATCATATGTTTAAGATATTGTCATGACAAATAAAATGTATATCTCGAATTTTCTGGGAATGTCTCCAAAAGTATTCTTCATTATGAACGACTTTTGCATAACTGGTAAACCATAAGAGATAGACAAAATTTTACTACACAAAAAATGTAGACCGCGTTAAAATACACAATTTATGTCATATACATTTCTTTTGTTGAGTGAACCGTTTGCGAGATATTGCTTGTTATTCCCTTAAATTTTCCAATACTTATACTTTTTCTCAAATTCGTTATTCATTTTTTTATGTCCTGGACATGCAAAGAGAATGGAATGCACCACATAGCAACCAGCGTTAAAATATTTGACTATCGCTTAAAAGCTACCATATTCCCCTTGCATCTACAAGAAAATTATCAATAAGATTGACATCTCGATATCTCCATTAACATGAAGCATATGGAGAATAAGCGTTTCTATAAATAGTTTGTACAAGAGTAGAGAAAGTCATGTGAGTGTAACACATCAGATTTTTTGATTTTCTGAACTCTTTCAAAACTTATACACAGCTCCTTTCCTTCACATTGAGGCCCGAACCGGCCCCGTAGTTCGGACTCCTGCTAAAGCAGTTACAACATCCCTACAACCGCCTCACATTCTCATAGTTGGTTACAATTACAATGATAATAAGCAGTAAATATATAGGTAATTAATATTTGCCGAGGTAGAAGGCAAGTTTAAATCTGCCTAGTCGCACGATTCCTTTTATGACTTAGAAGACACATACGTTGTCTCATGGTAACCATCAGATTAAAGCTTCACGCAGCCAGGCCAAGCCCCTCACGATTATCGACTATTCCTAGCGAAAGTATTGGAAATACTCGCCCGATGACCTCACGATTCTACGTCATGGTTATCGTCGGCATTACAACACTCGCATAACGGATCTGTTCATTGTAGTAATGAGAGACCATATCTTCCAAGTGATTCACATTCCTGTGTTTTCTAATCACTACTGTAACGATCCTAGAAATTTATACTATCTTCTTCACGGCAGGCGGCGCCGAAGCCCCGTTTACCCGAGCACGATTAATTTGGAGATAGGTTTCTACTTCTCTTAATGGGCATCTGAACGCTTGTAGGGGGATGCTTTATGATCGCCCCCCTTTTGCTTCATACTGTGTTTAGCCAAATACATTGTGAAATGCAATTAAATGTAAGATTTATTAGTGCAGGCACCGGCAGGCACACTGCTTTTGAGCAAAGGGCAGCAGGCAGAGCCAAGGGACCGTCCCGCGGGCAGCAATAGGTGGTTACAAGTGTGGACAGCTTGCCAATACAGTAGTGGGGTTTCAACGTTCATGGTGAAGAAATGGCTGAGGACACCGGTAGTACAAAGAGATCCAGTACTCCTAATTTTAAGCCGAAGTGGGAGGGTTAATTTTCTTCTGCAACAGGAGGTGCAAAGTGTTTGGCATGTATCAAAACATTAAATTTGAAACGACTATAAACGGTGAGTCGCAGCAAACAATATGAAGTATATACCGGTGATATACACATTTTTTGTTTGTTAACTACTGCAAAGATTTTTTTATGGCCATTGTAAAGTTTATTCGTAACATAAGATGTTAAATATATGCAATGTTTCAAAGAGATGCGGGAGAGTTTTGAATGGTAAAAAAAATGTTGTTTAGAGAAAAAGTCAATTTTGTGCGGGCGTAACCTATTAGTACTCAGAGTAGGATAATATAAATGACCCTTTAATTCTCTTAAAAATGGCCGCACATGAAAAGTAGTTATATTCCTACGTAAGGGAAAGATTGCGATACGATTTTAAGGAAAAATTAAATTTGGAATGTTGGACCATTTTATTTTGAGTAAAACCTCATTAGAATCCCCCTTAAATTGTGTTTGTGTTATCTATCTTGGGTTCTGTAAACTGAAATATAATTTTTTTCTGTTACGTTAAGTGTTGATCAGGTAAATGTGGTATCATCCTTTCTGTTTTATTCCTTATAATTAAATTACTATACACATATTTTTTATATTTGTTATAATAATATTAATTGTATTAATAAAATAGATAATCAGAAAAGGTGGCGCCGTGGCCGAGTGGTTAGACCGCTTGCCTCTCACCAAGGCGGCCCGGGTTCAATCCCAGGGACCCGCATGTGGGATTTGTCCGGTTTCCCCCGCCATTCATTCCACCAACTGCTCCACCACCTTTCCTTTCATTCATTTCACCATCATTTCGTTTCATCTACATCCTTCCCTGATCACCCATCCTGGATATTCTGTCTGATCCATGAGTGTCTGCTCCTCGACGGGCCTCTGACCCTAGGCACCCGCCTGTAAGTCCTGGGAGGTTAAACAGAGAAAGACGAATTCTGTAATATAACACAGTATTCTGACTAATTGTAACAAATATGTATAATTCCATACATGTACTTTGTAATGCTATAAATAAACTTTCACGTTAGATAATTTGATCTGCTGGTGTTTAGTTCCGCTATCCATAAAGCACGCAATCCAAGAGACGCGTTGAGCCTCTCAACCAAGTAAGAGCAGAGCTCGATCGGGCAAACTCTGCCGGTGCCTGTATTAATGAATACTTAGGTGATTAGTATTGCTTCCGGCCAGACCGGTGTCGGTAGAGAAGTAGAAAATAATGATGCAATATATTCTGGCCAGGCAGAAATAGTACACTGCGATGCATGTCCTGCAAGTGCATCATTGGAGAACGAGGAATGGTTTGAAAACACGAGAGAAGTCAATGCACTTAATTCATATCAACTGCATACCATTTTTTTTTCAACGATGGTGAATAATAGGAACTGTATTTACGCGAATTTAAAGTTATTAATTTACTAACACCTGTTCCACATGGTGGTTCCAATAGCAAGGCCACCAACATTAACCTTGGTGGTAAAGTGACATTAAAAATTAGTAACTTGCAGCTCATACTTAGCTGCTGCATGAATTGAATAAGTAAATATTAACAAATAAACATTTTAACTATAAAATATGATTATACTCCACATCTGCAATAATGCATCTATCAAAAGTTAGATGATTTAATACAGTTCATGCACACACGTGCAGTAAAACAGGCAAAACACACAGATTAGGTTGCCAGCACTGAATGCAGGAAATTCAACTTTCCATCATGAGAACATGAACTGGAAGGGAATAAATACATCGTAAAATATTAGATATAAACTCAGTAATTGCTTTTCTCTTGATTCCATTAATGTAATGAGCAGCGTGACCAAATTACACCTCAGGCCAAATAGTCTGAGGCTGTCGGAAGATGTATATACGAAAAAACCTATTTGATTTACAATAATTATCAAGTAGGTATTTTATAACGAATATTCCTCTTACCAGGCGTATGAATACTGTGACTTTATGACAGTAATTATCGCATCCAGATTAAGTGTTAACCACCATCCGACAATTATACCTTAAGATTCGATTAAGTATCATGCATTTAATTAGTTCCTTTTAAAAATAAATGTTATTTCAGATGGTTTACGATTCTGTTCTAGTAATGTAAGGCTTTACATTTGCTTTTAAGATCAGGTCTACGATTAGGTACTGTTTCATAATTTGGCAGTTACAGTACGCGGCGATGTGATTTGTTTATAAACAGAATGCAAATAGAAATTATTTTATCGCATATATTTTATAATAATAAGTAAACACTTAATGAAAGAGTGATTTCAGATACAAGGAATTTTATGAATATATCAGGAAAATATCCTAAATATCATACATTTGATTTAATTTTCCGCCGATTTCAGCCACATTTGAAATGTTTCGAAGAACTTGTCTTACCTCTCTTATCGGCTACCCTGAGGTTTCTGTATCTATGCAAACTTATAGAAATGTTTGGAAACGCAATCCTTTTTGTCAAAACCTTACTTTGTTCTGCAGCTACGCTTCTGGTATGTTAACGAGGTAGCAATTAAACAAAACACACAAAGGAAACAGCAGTCTTCCTCCTTCTCTTCCTCCTCATTCTCTTATAAAATACCTCATCCTCCTCCTTCTCTTCCTCCTCATTCTCTTATACCTCATCCTCCTCCTTCTCTTCCTCCTCATTCTCTTATACCTCATCCTCCTCCTTCTCTTCCTCCTCATTCTCTTATACCTCATCCTCCTCCTTCTCTTCCTCCTCATTCTCTTATACCTCATCCTCCTCCTTCTCTTCCTCCTCATCCTCTTCCTTCTCTTCCTCCTCATTCTCTTATACCTCATCTTCCTTCTTCTCTTCCTCTTAATCTTCCTTATCCTTCTCTTCTTCCTCCACCTAATCTTCCGTCACCTATCTTCTCTATTTCTCCTAATCTTTCGTCACCTATCTTCTCTATTTCTCCTAATCTTTCTCGCCCTCTTCTTCATCCTTCTAATTTTTCTCATCCTCCTATTCCTCCTCTTATATATTTTAAGGTTTATTAACACCCCAGAAAAAACATTTTATTATAGATTATGGAAACATCATGATGTGTGATGGTGAGGGCGAGGACGCGTATGAGAGACAGTGCGGAAAATGGAGAGGGTGGGACAGACGCGGAGATGGAGAGGAGGAAAGAAAAGAAGAATCAAATGCGGAAATACATGTAGAGATAGGGGAGAGGGAAATAGAGGAAGCAGGGGATAGTGACAGAGATAAGAGACAGAGTATTTAATGCAATAATGCGAGCTGAGCTGCAGGTTCTGGTAGTAAAATATAAGTTTTTGTAGTTGCTAAAGGGAATGTTTTTAAGTAGCTTGAAAAAAGAATTTTGGAGCTGTAACTTTTGAATTTGTGTCATCTGAGGAACTACAGATGTATTAAACCTGCGTATTTCTGTGTTATATGTATAAGTTGATAGATCAGTCAGCGTCAATTTGTCTCCCTTGGTCCGCCTATAAACATGAAATAACTCAGCAATTACAAAGCTGAAATGTTAAGAGCTAGATAATAATTTCTTACCGTATTTAAAATTTGTAGAAGTTGGTACGAAATCAGTACTTTACATACTAAGCCTCGTAAACTTTTACAATTTTAGTATTTCTTCCTATTCCCAATATATTTTGAGGCAGTATTTTTAACACTTAAATGATTTCAGTCAAATTATATAATATAGCATATAACAACAGCCCGCCTTAAAGCAATATGTGTATAATATAATATATAAAATGCACGTAACAGTCATAGTATTAATGTTAATATTATTATGTACATGTTCAATAAAGTTATGTGAATGTATTACGTAATTTAATAATGTAGGAGCTGTGAGAATAATAGGTTAAAAGTTGCTAACAATGAAGTAGCCTTGAGGCAATAATGAATTAGAATGTTTAATAATGCTACTGGTAATTCTTGTAGGAGCAATAATGTAATTTTTGAGACAGTTTATAAATAGCCAATCAACAACCAGAAAAGTATTCTATTGGAGTAGGATTAGTCAATCAGAAACTGAAGTGGAGCAAAATTTAAAAATTCAGAAGTCAGTTGCTTGTAGACAGCGTTACTAACCGGACGCGAGACGCGTCTTCGAGAAGTTTAATACATATTCAGGGTGAGACGAAAATAATTTACGTGTTTAAAAAAAAGTGCAAGTAATTAATAAATAATCTCCCAGCTCTCTATATCAGTGAAGTGTTATTTTAATCGTTTAAAGAATTAAAAAATGGAGTGAAGTATAAATTACATTCTTAAGCGCACTACTCCTTGCAAAGAAAAGCATGTCTCCAACAAAAATACTGACGCAGCCGAGGCAAACATAAATATATAATATTTAAAGAAACAGTCGAATTACAAAGTTAATATTTGTAAACTTGTGGCAAAGGCTACCGGAAACTTTTTACCATACGTGCGGTTGCAACTACTTCAAGTTCGGCTCCCCAACAGTCGAAATACAATACAACTCCTCTTAAAAATAAAATTAACCTACTTCAATTTTATTGGTGCTACTGCTTTATTTCTGCCACTAAACGAACGCATCGAAAACTTAACCTTATATGGTCCACTTGCGATCTTGTATTTGGAAATACTCAGCACAAATCCATTAGTGAGGCTGAGGAAAAAGGTTGATCCTATGCAACAAAAAGACTTGGAATTGAGTGAAACGGTAGCAACTGCTGTTAAGTGAACATGTCTATATCCAGTGGTGGTGTAGCCGGTCTGATGTAAGTGTAACGGGTCCTCACTGTACACTCTCCACCATAATGTTATTAACACAGCAACATTTCTAGAGTTATCATCCACATCGCCAATGTGCAGCTTCTGGCTTGTATTTTCTCAGCACTGAAGCAGAGCGCTGTAATATTTAAGACACCTATAGTAAGTCAAGGAAGTATTGTATTCTACCCAAAGCTTAAACATTGAGACTTCACCTGAAATACACGTCCCGTTGTTACAAAAATACGGTGTGTTTGTGAACAGTATAACTCTAAAAGGAAACGTCAGATAAATGCAATAAGGACTTGCAGTTACCGAGCGGGATGGCCCGCATTCGGGAGTTCCAGGTTCTAACCCCTGTGGCCGACCAATCTGACCGAAGATTCTTTCACTATTTTCCTTGGTCACTAGGCGAATGTTGGGTTGGATAATTTGATCGTGAATTTTCGTATCATCACTAAATTTCATTTCCTTCTTCACCGCCATACCAAGCATTGGGCTGATCACTCATCCTGTATTGGCTATGAACCTGAGTTTGCTTGCTCCTCGACAGGCTACTGACACAAGGCATTGGCTTGTAAGTCCTTGGGGATGTAAGAGATATGTATCACGAAGGGACCCCCCGGATCCGGGACAGAGCACCGCACGCAGACTAGTCGGCCTTTTTTTGCTTCCAACGTGATCTCTGGGAGGGAAGGATGAGGGAAGAGTCCCGAAGGGTGACATGATCCTGATGCCGAGCGGCGCAAGCATAGACGGGGTCCCTAACGTTTCCAGATAGAATGCATCCGACACCGCACAATCCCTGCTCACAAGTCACAAACTCCAGGGTCCCCCTGAGCGGAGCCCCACGCTGAGAAGAGCCTAACTGAGCGGTACCGCAGCGACACCAGAGAAGAAACCTTTACAGAGCAAAGTCACCGCTCAGCCGCAATCTGCCGAACACCGTCGCCTGGTCCTACAGCCCAAAAACAAATGACAAGGAAGAGGATGGGTACAGGAAATGAGAGGAAGGGGAGTTGTGGTAGAAGATAAACCGTCCCGCGTTCGCTGGCGACCCGGGGAAACTACGAAAAACCCATGGGCCAGAGTGAACGGTGGCCAGGGTTCGATCCGGACCTACCGAATTCGGGCTACAGACGTAACCGCCTGAGCCATCCCGCTCGGTCCTTGGGGGTGCAGGTTCTACAGCGAGGAGGTTAATTCGTTAAAGCAGAAGAATACATTTCCTCTGGTTACTATAGGTAGCCAGTAGAGAAAGTAAAACTACATTATATTTACAACATAAATTCGGCTAAATGCATATTTACATAAATGAATCGGGTGTTTAATAATACGAAACTTGAAATTGAGTTTTATTTATGGACGCTCTTAAACTGCTGTGGTCCTTAGCTTCCCTTTCTATATTTGGAGAGAAAGACTGGTAATTTTGTTCAGAAGCCTCTATCAGGCTTGAGGTTCGTTTACGCGCCGTAAATCTACGAAACGGGACCACCGATTTTACTTCCCTTGCGAAGGAAGTCATGCTAAGGATTTTTACGCCCGAAAAAAATCCATTGCCCTCCACCGGGTTTGAACCCGCGACCTCGGGAACTAGAGGCTAGCTAGTAACCACTACACCACGGAGAACGACAATAATAATACGAATCTGTTGCTATTGACGATAATATTATTCATAATGTATATCTCGCAATAGTTTACATGCTTTCTGATTTCGTTACATGTAACACAAACGCAACCATGCATTACAAAATCAGAATTCGCATTTCTGATACTGAAAAAATTGAACACGTCTAACGTAAGTAGGTCTTTAGTTATGGACTCTTAGGCTAAAAGAATTCGTGCTCAAAGAAATGTATCTTTGAAATGGCGCGAATAATAACGAAATCCTTTTTGTTGACATACCAAACAATTCTGTGCAACACCAGTTTGTTCCGCTTGGAAATATTATTAAGAGGTCTAAATCAATTTTTGGTAAACGTTGGTCAGTTTTTTTGTGCCTATTCGTGCTCCTTAACACTGAAATACAATGCAAAAGACTTCAAAGTTACCAGAATATTAAAGAATGTGTGGAAGTTTTACTAAAACTACTGTGAGTTGCGCCAGTTTTATTTATTTTGCTTTGTGAAGTTCATTTTGAATGCTGCAAATCCAGTGAATCTCGTATCAAAGTTTTGGTTGAAATACAATTCTTCAACTACTAATCTAGTAGTAGAGAAAGTAAAAATCTGATGTTACACTCACATGACTTTCTCTACTCTTGTAAAAACTATTTATATAAACGTTTATTCTCCATCTTAATTTTCTTGTAGCTGAAAGAGGAAAATATGTTAGGCTTTAAGCGATAGTCAAATGTTTTAAGAGCTGGTTGCTATGTATATGGAGCATTCCATTCTCTTTGTATTTCCAGGACATAAAAAGAAACGAATAACGAATTTCCATTTAAGAAAAAGTATAAGTATTGGAAAATTCAAATAAATAACAAGGAATATCTCGGAAATTGTTCACTCCACAAAAAAATGTATATTGCATAAATTGTGTGTTTTAACGAGTTTTACATTTTTTGTGTAGAAACATGTTGTCTATCTCTTACGGTTTACCATTTATGCGAAAGTAATTCAGAATGAAGAGGGCTTTTGGGGACATTACCAGAGAATTCTACATATACATTTTATTTGTGATGAAAATATATACAATTTACGATATTTTAAACCAAATCATTAGTCATTTTTGAGAAAATCTAAAATTTCAAAAACTGTTTCATGTAAAGGATAGTCTGGAGTCGGGAACATTTTCTTGAAAATCACACACACACACAACCTTTTTCTAATTTTTTATTTTGGATTTAGGGGCCACAAAGTATGTACTTCCGGTGAAATCTCGGTATCAAATTTTTGGGTGGAATAAAATACTTCCCCCTACTTACTATACGCAGTAGAGAAAGCAAAACTTAAAACAAACCACTGTATTGAGCAAACAACGGGTTTAGTTTTCATTTGTTTCTTTTTGCATTCCATGGTTACTATAGTTACCATTTTGTTGAATAAAACATTATGCCGTAAGTGTAAACCGTGACTTTATGTCCGAATACAACTGTTGGAGTGATATTATTAATGCAATAAGACGCCTTGCTTAAGCTATGGGAAAATTTAACGATTTGGGGGTTTAATAAGAAAATTTTAGGAACATAATTTGGGCAACTGTATCATTGGCAGAACACTATGGCATCCACGATATTCAGCTCTCAATATGGTTATGAGGTTAGCTTAAAGAACACGTTTATTTTGGCTCATTCAACAACTCTACTGCATGGTGCTTAGAGCTTCAAGAACGAATTACGTCGATGCAAGTTGTAATCTGCAATGGTTACCCAACCTGGCCCTACATATGTGGTAGATTTGAGAGAATGGAATCATATTGCTTGCATGCAGTCCAGTAAACTGACAGATGGAATATTGCTATGACAGTTAAGATAGTTGAACAACAATAGACTGCAGACAAAGCACCTGGGTGAAGCGGAAGCAGGTGGTAGGCTAAGAAGGGTATTCTCTCTTTCAAAGGTAATATTTTGTTTATTTTCTTCTTTCTCGACAGGTTCTCGAGACTGTTGAGATACTTTGATAATTCCAGGTGATAGAGAAAACGGAATCGCCCTCTTCACTGAATATTCATGAGAGAATGCCTAACCTTAAAAGTAAACAAAAAACAGTAATCTTCCGTGGTAGAAGCGGGGGGGGGGGTTCAAGAAGACCGAGATCGAATCTCGTTTGTTTTGAATTGCCTGGTAAGGTTTGTTTTTCGGATTTCTCCGTTATCCTGAGAAGATGAATGTCTGGTTACTCTAACCTCTATGAACATAGGCTCATTGGAGCATCATTTCAACCATTTCATTTGGTCACCCTCCGATGTGACCTACCCGGACGTTAAGCATAAAACAATTAGTGTATTTTCTCACAAGTGAGATACTTATCCGAGCCATAGAGAGGTCAGAATTTCGACATGGGTAATGAAATTACACTTTCTTAGGACCTATATAATACATCCATTTTGGTTACGTAATATGAAACGTTATGAAATTCAAAGTGCTATGGTAATGGCTTTTTACCGCAATAGTGTAGTAAATATTTAAAAAACGAAGAATACTCGATAGCGACATATTAGGAAACACACCATTCTTTTGTATGTATAGTTCAACTTTTTCTACTACTTACTATAGTACGAGTAATTAGAGGAAGTATTACATTCGATATTGAGATTTCATTCAACTGTTATTGACACAGTTTTAGCAATATAGCAAAGGAAAAATCACTGTTACGATTTAGGGAAATAGGCAAAATTACTTAAGTGTACCTATCCATCCAGATATTGCGTCGTGGTTTTCTTTCAGTGTTTAGGTATCCTTGCCCGTCCGGCCTCAGAAAATCGCTGCGACCACCTCGATTTTGGGCCCCTCTGGCTGTATAATGTAGAACTTTTCTGGCTATGGTTATGGTTATCAGAAAGCCGAGGAGGATGGGGTGAAGCAACCAGATCCAGGGCGGCAAGCAGGCTCTGATATAGGCGGAGTCCCTATGTCTCCAGGTATTCCATCCTGAGGGCAGGGGGACCCCAACCATAGGCGTATCTCTCCCCACGGAGAGGTCCGTCCCACATCGAAAGCCAGAGTGTTTCACAAAGCAAATTCTACCGCCATACGCCGGGTCCGCCGTTCACTCACCTGATTCTTCTGTCCAGAAACACTATAAGAAAATAGAAGAAAGGAAAATTCGTGGCATTATATAATCCATCCCAGCATTTGACTACCAACCAGGGAAAACTGCGGGTAAAAGCTAAGGTCGCAGTCACCGGATTCGAATTCAGGACACTCAGAATGCGAGCCTCACACTTTATCACGGAGGTATTTCGCTCGGTGTTGCTGTCAGGTTGTCTACGTAGCTTTTGCAATGTTTTCTAAATTCAGATATATATTCACTTGTGGAAGAAAAACCTCTGTTCTGATATCTTCATTTTTCTTCTTATCGTTTAGCTTATAGTCTGCCACTGATCTAAGAAATTTCACTTCTACCTGGATACGCTTGCAGTCGCTTTTTGTTAGGATCCAGGTTTCGGAATCCGTAGGGCAAAAGAGGGACAACCATGACTTTGTAAACTTTGAGAAAAGTGTCGTTCCATGTTTCCCCTTTAATGTTATTAATCAGGCTAAGGATCCGGGACAAGTTAGCAACTAATGCATGTGTAACCTTACTATAGGGTTCCGTAAACACTGTACTATTGATGTAAACAAAGACGCCAATACGCTGCATTGAGTAAAAAGTGATGGTAGATTATGATAAAAGGAGTAAAAGTAGGATTTTATTAATTTTACCTGTCTCTTCCATTTCAGTTTCCTCGGAGTTAATGATTTCCGCCATTTAATGTTTATAGAGGTATACTAGATAAAAGAACAAAGTTTTATCGAGGGGGATGACTCAGGCTGTAACGTCTGTGGCCCGCATTCGGGAGGTCCCGGGTTCAAATCCAATGGCCCGACCAATCTGATTGAGGTTTTTTCGTGGTTTCCCTCAGTCGCAAAGGTAAATACCGGATTGGATATTTAATTCCACGACCCACAGTTCCATCTTAAGTCTAAAGCAATACTAAAAATGGAAAATAGATGGTAATAGCGAAAGCTGTGCCATCTGTCCACAGAAAATGAAAGCACTGAGCGGCACCCTAATGCCATTTGCCCTTTACAGAAGCAGAGATACAGTTGTTATGCACTAAGATCTGTGTGGACACGTGGCGAAGCAAGATGGTATGATTACAGGGATGGGACCTAGAAGGCTACTGCCCGTTACACATCAATCCATGAGTTATCCACTACAGATCCGTCAAACTGACGTAAAATAAATAAGAGTAATAATAATAATTAATATAATGCTTCTCTACAACGAATTGCGATAAATTAAAGTATGACGATTTGTATACTAAACAGATAATGCGAGCGCCATGAGAAATTAATCATGTAAAAGGATAATGGAAAAGTAAAACCTAATCAAACCAAGTCGAGTTATTAAATATGTGCAAATACAAAGGGCCATTAACCATGTGATTGGACGAACCCAAACTCGAAAGCACTAGTGCGATAATTTAAAGCTTTTAGCTCTGTGCACTGTGTCAGTGGTTCTAGTTTTAGGTCTTGCTATCTAAAAGTGTAGTAAAAAGTATAATGTACTTCAATTTTAATTGCGTTCCCATTAAAAATACCTTCTCATGAAGAAATTGTGCAAAAGCAAGGTTTTATTTAGTTATATATTTAAACATGGTTATTATAAGAGATGAGTAAAGCTATTGCCCAAAGTTATATATTCATATGAGAATAATCTAGAACTGTGCACGTAAAACAGGACGCACTGCATGCACGAAAAGGTAAACAGATACACATACCTCCTCCTGGCTGACCCGTGAAGGCCAGTAGAATGCCTCCCAAAGCTGCGGGGACGGCATAAATGGAAGCTAGTGTACACGGCCTCACAGGTAAACAACATCCAAATACGCCACCTCACTCCACCCTACTCGATGCACAGTAAACTTCACTTCACTCTTAAGTTGTCTTGGATCCTTAGTCTGGTTATTGTAATAGTATCACACACTATATTTTATTTTCTATGTCGTATCTAAAATCATAGTTTATAATACATTCTAAATAGTTAAAATTGTTAAATTGTTCGATAATTCTGTTATTTAACACTATTATCCCTTTATTGGGAATTTTCCTCGAAAGAGTAGTTTTCTCTATACATATTTTAAGATTATAGGCCCTAATCGATTTGTATAACTTGGTGAATGCTCTTTGTAGGTCATCCTCTGATCCTGCTAATAAGATATGGTCGTCAGTATATAAAAGATAGATAATTTTAAATTATTTATATTAAACAATGTAAGTGTTTCCTTTCCAAAGTGTTATAGCGTCATTAGGGTATATCCTGATATTTCTTTAAGATATATCTGTAACTTCGTGGTTCATTTTTACGACTGTGAGAGAGGAAGAGAAAGACACTTGAATATAGAATCTCTACGCGTAGGTTTCGTAAATCTTTCACACTCGAAGTAATCCGCGATGGTGATCGCGTAGGGACTATTGAACTGGGTCTGCTGACCAGTAATGCGGTACAGTTGTTCGGCGAGATGAAATTGCTCCTTTCTGTACGTGCTTGCACTTCAATGACGCAAGGGCGCCAATAATAAAGAAAACCCGTTAATAGGGCAAGAAGTCATGACTACAAGATCCACGTCAGGAATAGGACACAAGCCGCACGTGGGCTTGTAAGTAGTGTAATTACTGAAATTGAAGTTCAATTGCTTCATCTGTTATTGCCAGTGTTACCAACCAATCGGCAAGAATGGAGCTATGGTAAGACACCTTTAGAGGATGCTTTTCTGGTGTTTCTCGTGAGGTGGTAAATCGCTGTGGAATGCACGGTGGTCACGTGGGGCTTGGTTCAGATTTAGCACCTGTTTTTCTCAAACATGTACTTTATAAATTAATTGTTCTTCTACAGAAACCGTGTGTAGGCTAAAGTTGGAAAGGTAGAATCATTAAATCCAATGCCATCTGGGATTTGAATCACGGATTTTAGGCTTACCGTGCCGTGTTCTAACCGACTTACCATGGCAATATGCTTGCACGATATTAAGCTCCCCAACTGACTCACATTTTTACTGATAAACCACAAGGCGTTCTCAAATTTATTTCTTGATAACATGCCCCATTGGTGACTTCAATATCGTAAGTCCTAGTGTACGAGGGGTCTCGGGTTCGGTTCCCGGCTGGGGATGGAATTTTTCTCTAGCCAAGATTACTCCCTAGAGACTGAAAACAGAATGAGAATGTGTGTGTGTGTGTGTGTGTGTGTGTGTGTGTGTGTGTGTGTGTGGTCTAATGATTAAAATCCAAACTCTACTAGAGACCCAAAGACAAGCGAATACGAGTTAACACCATTGCCAATAGGCAATAATATGTTCCAAAGGAAAGGCCTACCTATGACCTACCAGGTTGAAGGACTTAAAAAACTTTTAAAAAAATTCTGTGTTACATTCATATGAATCTCTCTACTCTGGCGCTTATTAGTGGGTATACAATCTATTCTTATTAATGCTTATTTTTCTATCACTTCATTTAAATCCAAATAAACCTTTGCAGAAATACTTATACATCATTCATTTCGCTTAGGATAGAAAGAGAACAACGATATTCAAATGTTTTAGAACTGGATGCTATACGCTGGCCTTAAAATTCCATACTGTTTCCATGCGAGAAACAATTGAATGTTGAAATGACTTCAAAAGAATGGCTATATATTCAACAGTTCGAAACATTAATAACGGACATCTAGAAATGGCTTATTCCAAAAAAAAAAAAAATGAATTTAAAATAAATTGTGTGTTGCAAACAGACCTACATTTCTTGTGTAGTACGTTTTTTTTTCTATCGTTTAACTTTTACCAGTTATACAAAGTTAAACAAAATTCCTTCCGAATGAAGAGGACTTCAAAGGCTTTTTCCAGAAAGTTGTCATGTAAATATCATTAATATATGGTATTTTAATCAAAATCTTTAGTTGTTTTTTAGAAAATAAAAAAAAATCGAAAAATCTTCCATGAAAGGGTAGTTTGGGGTGACGGGATTTTCTTGAAAACCTTCATCTCGCATCTTTAGAAGGCGGTTTGGTGTTTATCCGACTTTTTGTTTTTAAGTTTTGCTGTTCACTGACACACACACAAGGAACTTTTTTTAAAGATTGTTTTTTATTTAGGGAGTCTCAAAATATGTATTTCCGGTGAAATCTCGGTATCATATTTTTGGGTGGAATGTAATATCTTCTCTACCTACTATAAAGTAAAATTGTGATCACTATTATTGCCTGATTGCATGCCCACTTTGTGATTTGAAACTAAAACTTAACAACAGGGCACTATACAGTTTCATCTGTGCTGTGCTAATAGCTTTAAACCTCCAATTACAGCTCGAATTGAGTCGTGAGGTGTACATGTTGTCGCATCTATAGGCCGCATTCATTTCAATATAACTTTATTAAACACAACACAGGTTACATTTGAGTTATGACTTTCACTAGTGTGTTTAGTAGTTGAGTTCTGTTTCCACACTTCACTGAATGATACTTGGGTTTGTTGCATAGTTCACAAATGCAGCCCTCCTTGGGGTCGTACTATGATCCATACTAGCACACCTTCCCACGAGAACCATGGGTGGCGAAACGTGTGTACAGGGGCAGAGTTGGAAGTTCGGTCCTTTTCATATATCTGCTGTCATCGCTTCTGTTTCCATTATTTCCTTTGGTACCTCGTTGGCTTTGTTCTGTCTCTCTTCGATGACGATTTTATATGCCTCTGTCTCTCGTACTTCTAGGCAGTATCTAATATCTTCAATGAAGAAAGATTCCAACCCTGTTACGTAGGTAACTCTGAAATTGACAGAGCTGTTTTTAGGAATCTGCTTTGACGCGCTCCAGTTTCTTGAGTTTTTTCACCATCAGATAGGTCCACATTAGCTGAATTCCGTATGTGGCAGCTGGCATAACTTTGGGTTTGAACAGCGTTATCGCAGTTGGCAGGAATGAGTTTTGTAGCTTAGGGATAGCGTATATGGCTTTTGATGCAGCCGTCACTCGCTCTTGTATATGCATAGAGAAAGTGGTTCCGGTTGTATGTATCATTACTCCCAGCTATTTGAAGCTGGATACGAATTCTAAGGTTGATCCACCGCACGTGATATGGTCCGTCTTTGATATCCTTCCTCCTCTACTAAGTTTCATTGCTTTCGTGTTTGTGCTATTTCCACCGAGTTTTCTAATGCCCGTTTCTCTGATGTTCTCTGTGGCTACTTGTAGGTTTTCTGGGCTCCTGGAGAGAACTATGTCATTTGCGTACATAAACAGTTTTAAATTTCTTGTGTCTATAGTCTGACAATATCCATCGTCATTACGTTAAAGAGTACCACACTCATCGGGTCTCGTTGTAGGACCCCACTTGTTTGGGTGATATGCTTCGACATTGGTATGCCATTGCATATTGCCACGTAGTTTGCGTTTAGTATAGACTTATTTCTAGTTCGTGACTTGATCTACCTAAACTATATTCACTCTTAGGTTGATCCGCGGCAAAACAAAACCACGTGGTCAGTGCACCGTGGCGCAACACGGTAGCAATGCGCGCAGGAAAGTAATCCCATGCTGATAATCTGAATTTTAGAATGAATTTATCCTTAAATAGTATAATATTCTATACAAATACCTACGGTTATATTTAACGCTGATTTATACGTAAAACAGAGCTACAAGTCCCATGATGCAATTCGTATGAGTCACCTGACATCCGGGTAGGCGCAGAATATTGTTTACAGCCAGAAACCAGCAGTTGTGTTTAGTATCATGCAGGACGATTAATTTGCTCTTGTGTTTTCGTCGAATTACGTAAAGCGTTAGCCGCGCAAACCATTGACTAGTGGTGAAAAAACAATAGTGTTGAATCTTTATTATAAGTTATGTGAGAAATTTTCAACACTTTCCGCGAAAGAAATGGTGAAATTAACTTCTGAGTTCACCTGTGTTTCGAGTAAAAGTATAAACGGTGCTTGTACAGAAAAATCTGAAACGAGAAAAGTGGTTACACCCGGAAAAGAAACTATCAATCTTATCCTCTTTAACCTTTAACAGAATATGCTAGTCGCCATTTCAGTTGTCGAAATAAGGACTATGTTCTTTTTTGCACTACGTGCCGCTTGTACTGGCCACATGGTCTGAAAGTGTGACAGTATTTCTAGTGCGAATGGTGGAAGGATACATTATAGCGGTGCACTGGTTACCTGGGTTTTGTTTTGCCGCGGATCAACCTAAGAGTCAGTACAGAGCTCTCTAGCTTGTGGACGAGTACCCTTCTGTGGAACACTTTCGAGTAGTCTATGAAGATCGCGTACAGTGCACTAGGGTGGTTATTATTTCTTGCATAATTTCAGAAGACTTAACAAAACCAATACAAGATGATGACAGTTAATGAGCCGAAGGTTGGTCAGTGGCGGATAATTGAGGTTTTTCTTTATAATACAAATACTTTATAATAATATATTTACATTTTATTCCAATAAAAAGCTGTCAAAATGTGAGTTTTTGGGAACTGAACAGATGCTTCTTTGGTATTGTTGAAACTATGGTTGGTTTCAGACATGCAATCTCACTGTTTTTGAGCTGAGTCAGGAATTGTAGGAATAAGTGATGAGCCAAAGGATTCAATAACACTGCCTTTGTCCAGAAGTAATCATATCTTTCTTATACTCTCTGAAACCAAAAGTGCTGCCAATATTATCTCGCCAATATAAGACAAATAGCAATCTTTTTGGGCAAAGTAAGAACCAAATGGCTGAGGAAAATTAGCAAGCAAGGGGAAAAAGAAACCTAAATAATGTTTGGTATTAGACGAGCTATAATTAGGGCCCAATAGGCTCGGCAACCTCAGGGTTCGAGTCTTTTGGGTCCCAGGGTACACATAAACTCATTCTAGCGATAAGAAAGATAAGAAATGTATACTAACATGTAAAGTTTGTCTAGGTTTAGGCTTACATTATTATTTCATTTGTATCCTGAATTTTGTTTGTGATAATACAAAGAAATATAACATATCTCACCAGAGGAATAAGTAATTATTTATTTTGCAGCTGTCATACAAGGTGTGACTATAGTTATTGTTTTGGAAGGGAAAGAATGAAGTTTGAAGCTGTACTGAATATTTTCCTACAGTTCAGTTAAAACTGAATGAAGAAACCAAATGTCTGTGTATCTGGGTTAAAACATAGGTTCTAAGTACACTTAAATCACTAGGGAAGGATGATAAGTGGTTTACTGGCTTAATTATACATGGGAGTTATGCCAAATTAGCAGCAAATTGCAGAAAAACGCAAAAAGTAAGGCGAATGACGTAACGGAAGTGAGGTCTGGACTCAAGCCACAAGAATCAATGGAGCATCGCTTGTCGCTAAAGCGACTTCTCGCATTCCGAGTAACATGGTTCTAACGGAAAGACAGCCTTATTACCGCGGCGAACAACTTGAAACAAAAATCTGGATGTTTATTGCCTCACGCTATTTCGGTATAGCCGCTACTGCGTTAACGGTGCATCATGTACTGGCGATTACAATTCGAAACCAATGGAGGGCATCGTAAAACACCGTCCTTCCATTAACTGCGTATTGCTTCAGAAATATCTTCGAGGAACCGTTAATAGAAACTGTTGGGATCAGAAATCTTATCAGTCTGGTAACATAGGAAACATTTGTGTAGAATTTAACTGAAAAATCAGGCAATTTTTCGGTATAATAGATATAGATTATGTAAGTTTTCGTAATGATAATTTATGCAACAAGTGGATAAACTTGATTATTATAGCACAAGGGAATGTTTAGTTTGTGGGAGAGTGTTCACGAGTGTCATATTAAAATTATCCTCGACTTAGATAAAACAATTATGCAATCTTTTAGGTAAATATAAATGTAAATTTAAATAAAATACAAAAATAAATAAGCAAGTAAAGAAATGATAACTAATTTAAATAAATCAAATCAAAGTAAAAAATACCATGCTGAAGACAGATGAAGAATTTGAAGTTATAATAAAAGTGTAAAATTTATAAGTAAAGTTGTATGGTTGAATTGTTTGAAAAGATAGTGAAATAAGGAATATTGTAGTTGTATATATTATTTAAATAAACACATAAAACTAAAATAATGTATACTTTAAATAAAAATATACAACTAATAATAATCAAATATTTTGAATAAAAAATATTACAAAGTAAATAAAACAATTTGAATTAAAAAATATCACAATAGCATGGTGAAATAAAATGAAGATAGAAGTAGTGAGTAAACATATATAAAAGTCAAATAAAATAAAATAAATTTCATTAAACTATTTAAAATTAATTAAACTCTAAATAAAATTTAAACTAAAGATAGATGCATTATTTAAAATTAAATGAGTTTAATTTAAAACAGATTATATTGTAAGAAATCAATTATACACATAAGTGGAGAACTCGTAAAGAAATATAAAGGAAGGAATATATTCGTACTGGATACCAGAACGTTTAACTGCCGGATACCTGTGGATGCTATTAGATTTAAAATAAATCAATTAGTTGCGGGATTAGTAGCTGGTTTACTTGTTTCTGCTGGCTTTCAGAAGCTAGATTTAGTTAAAATATAGATATATTATTTAGATGTTAACATTTTTCTGTCTTTATTTTGCTTTTATAAGTCTTTTTTTCTAGTTATAAGTAAAATCAGTAAAATATGTTTTTGCAAAATGTGCAATAAAGTATAAAATTCAGCAATGCACGTCACGGTTAGAAAACCAGGTACTGGATGGACTATTTTAGAGTTTTGTTTAATGTTAGCATTATAAATTGGGGAGTAATAATGAAATAATACTTCACCCATAGCTGATATAAAGGAGAGAGTTTTAAAATGTTATTAGACGTTAGCTTCGCCTATGAGTTCCCTTTATGAGAAACATAGAAAGGTACTATTGTGATTTATGGCCCGATGCACTTTGGGTGTTTTACAAAGCTACTTGAATTGACATCAATATCACTTTCGTTAAGGCAATGCATATGTGAAAATTAAAACAATCTACAGCCTATTGACTTCTTTGATGTTTTTACCATACACTCAGAATATGAAATATATGTTCCGAACAAAATTTTAATCAGCTATGTCAGACGAATATTAAGATATTAGTATTTATTCATAACGCTTTTTGATATGCTCCTTAGACTTTACGCTTTATCTTATCGCTCCCAAATTCTTAGTTTTTGGTTACTGTACAAACTTAAATTGTTGTGTAAGCATTTTTTAATTTTAAATACTTTAAGAGAAAAAAAATCTGATATGTTGCACTCACATGACTTTTATCTACTCTTGTACAAACTATTTTTACAAACGCTTATTCTCCATATGCTTCATGTTAATCGAGATGTTAATCTTATTGCTAATTTTCTTGTAGATGCAAGGGGAATTGCTAGGCTTTAAACGATAGTCAAATATTTTAAGAGCTGGTTACTATGTGGAGTATTCCATTCTCTCTGCTTTACCAGGACACAAAAAAAAATGAATAACGAATTTGAGAAAAAGTATAAGTATTGCAAAATTTAAGGGAATAACAAGCAATATCTCGAAAATGGTTCACTCAACAAAAAAATGTATATGACATAAATTGTGTATTTTAACGCGATCTACACGTTTTGTGTAGTAAAATTTTGTCTATCTCTTATGGTTTACCAGTTATGGAAAAGTCGTTCACAATGAAGAATACTTTTGGAGACATTCCAAGAAAATTCGAGATATACTTTTCATTTGTCATGAAAATATCTTAAACATATGATATTTTAATCAAAATCATTAGAGCCATTTTTGAGAAAATTAAAATTTTCGAAAAATGTTCCATGTAAAGGGTAATCTGGGGTGGGGGGATTTTCTTGAAAACCTTTGTGTCGCATCTTTGGAAGATACTGAACCTAAATACCAAGTTTAATTTATCCGACTGTTCGTTTCTGAGTTATGTTGTTCACACACACACACACACACACACACACACACACGGACATGTTTCCAAAAATGCTTTTTTTTTTTGGATTCAGGGATCTCAAAACATGTATTTCCGGTGAAATCTCGGTATCGAATTTTTGGGTGGAATACAATACTTCCCCTATTTACTATACGTAGTAGAGAAAGCAAAAATGTTTACCTGCATGTTATTGCATTTTTTAACTTTTTCAATGTGCTTTATGGAAAATAGCTAATTTCTACTGAACTATTAAGTATTAAATTTTAATATTTTTAACCACTGCACTTCTATTTTCAACTATTCGAAAACTTTCAGGCTATTAAGTTAAAAACTGTGGGTCCAAGAAGCATTTTTAATAGTGAAAAGAAGGAAGCGAGAGAAAATGGAGTTTAAAGTTCGATGCGGTGCTTTACCTAAATAATAAAGGACCAACTAACTAGCCATTTCTGGCTTTAAAGTTATTGGATTAAAAAACCATTATGTAGCATGAAATAAGTTATGTGTAGTAAAAATGTCAAAAACAAAAAGTCGGAGAGTTTCACATATTTTACCAAATTTCACGGATGCACTTAAGTACAATACAGTCTTTGGGTAAGAATAGGTATTAATCTCTTATAATAAAATAAAACTAAATTAATTTTTTACCTGAAAAACAACCGTAAGTAAGAAGTGCACAGATGCACCGCTTGCGATGACTCTGGCTGGATCCCGTAACTGATGAATCATAGTGTAAATACAATATAGATGTAATATGACGCAGCGATAGAAAAATGCGGATCACAACTCGCCTAGAGCACAACGTGACCTCGTGTAAGAAAAATGCGGTTCGCGAAACAAACTTAATAGGTAACAGTCACATGACCTACATCCATTACCAATTCATTCATTACATATCATATGTACCGACAACCTATTCTTCTATACATTTTATATGAATCAGAATAAATGTTTAACTCTCTGAAATTAGACTTGGTTAAACACAAGTTGAGGAAAAATCTTATATGTAATATTCACATGACATTTTCTAACCGCTGCCACTTATTTCTATATAGATTTTTGAAACTATTCTTACAAAAACTTATTTCTGTATCTACTTCAAGGTAAACGTTTGCAGAAATAGTTTCAAGAACAGATTTCCTTCTAGGTACAAGAGGGATACAGGAGACCGAAGCCATAGTCAAATATTTATATGCTAGCCTTGAAATTCCATACTCTGACAGGTGACCTCCACCTCTCCCCTTCTCGTTTGCTACAACACCACACAAGCAGACTTCTCACTCAGTGGTGGAACATTACTTAGTGGAATTACAAGATGCATTCCACAAGAATTACTAACACATTTAAGCAAGAATGGCTCTTTCGTATTTTGTAGCATATAAAGATGCTGCAATGTACTCTGTGTGTGTGTGTGTGTGTGTGTGTGTGTGTGTGTGTGTGTGTGTGTGTGTGTGTGTGTGTGTACTCGTACGTTTATACAGGGTGAACCTTTTAAGTTGAGACTGTGCTATATCTTCAAAACTAAGCGTTGTAGAAAGAAATGTCTTGAATAAAAATGCTTGATATTATGGGGAAAATCGTACAATTTTGTATCGTTAGTCGTATTTTATTTGGAGACGTGATGGTCATTTTAGAATCAATTTTATCGTTTTTAAAATGAGAACCTACCTTTTTATGTTCTTTTCCCACTCCTCATAAAAAACTAAACAAAATTTTTATAAAGCAGTTTACAATTTTTCTTGCACCAACGTAAATAACAACGAAAATTCTGATTGGCTGTGTACGAAGAGCGCAATGAATGGTTGGGCCAACCATGGATGGTCATTTGCGGATTTCGTAATTAGCAAACAACGTTTTTTATTTTGTTTCCTTATTCCTCATCACAAAATAAATAGTTTTATAAACAATTTTCTAATGAGAAAACAACATAGAAGACGTAGGTTCTCGTTTAAAAAAATTAAATTGATCCTAAAATGATCATCATAACGTCTTCTAAACAAAACACTACTAATGGCATTTACTTTCCCCTATAATATCAAGCAATTTTTATTCAAGACATTTCTTTCTACAACGCTTAGTTTTGGAGATATTGTATAGTCTCAACTTAAATGGTACACCCTGTATAGTATGTTGTGTGCTTTGTTTTCTTCTATCGCTTAATGTTTACCAGTTATACAAGATTGTACAAAATTCCTTCCGAATTTAGAGGACTTCACAGGCTATTCCCAGAAGAAACAAGATTACATTTTATTTGCCATATAAATATCTTTAATATATGGTATTTTATTAAAAATAGTTAGAGCCATGTTTTAGAGAATAAACATTTCGAAAAATGTTCTATATAAAGGGTAGTTTGGAGTGGGGGATTTTCTTGAATATCTTCGTGATGCATCTTTGGAAGGTACTGAATATATACCAAGTTTAGTAATTATCCGAAATTTGTTTTTGAGTTATACTATTCATACATACACACAGGGACATTTTTCTAAAAATGCTTTTTCTTCAGTTCAGGTGGTATCAAAACTTGTATTTCAGATTAAATCTCGGCATCGAATTTTTGGGTGGAATGCAATACTTCTTTAACTGCTAGGTACGTGGTGAAGAAAGTAAAAAGCGTGGGATAGTACTCCTAGTTCTAATTAATAAGTCAACTTCAACTGAATCAAGATATTTATTTGCTATAAAAACTAAGTATTGAGTATTGTTTGTTCATTTTTCCTGCAAGTTTATAAACGATGTTATATTTATTTGTTCAGTTTGATAACAAGTATGAGACATTTTGAGTTTAAAACATTTATTGTATAAATAACAATGAATAAACCACTTGATTTTGTTTTATCATTTGATGCATACCTTGAATTTTAATAAAGGCATTTCTAGACTACCAAAATTAAGAATCGCATTACGCCACCGCTCATATACATCACAGTAGTCCTCTCTTGGATGCGACACGCACCCGCCCATACCTGCTCTATGACATCGTTACGGCTGCGACATCGGAGTCGCTACATGGAGGAAAGCATATGGAATGGGAAGGTAAAGGCGTAGCGATAAGGGCTGACATTAACCCCGTGCGGTACAGCCTATACAAGAAGAATCACGAATGCCTCGTGAGCATTTACTTTATTTCTGCAATATTATTTATAACCTATACAGCTGACTTATATAATTGAAATGTCTTTATTAATGCAAAACGCTACGACACAGTGTGCACATGGATAAGATTCTGTGTCAATTTATTGCAATGAATTACAACCCTCAACTTTGTATTCTATAGTTTATATCGCAGAAATGAATGTCGCGCATAGTTCTTCATTAAACGTTTGATTTGATGGAGGTGACCTTGCTGTAGCAGTTTATCCTCACATTTTGCAATACAACGCTTGTATATTTGTGTACTGACATGTCTTCGCACATTACACGACCTACTATGAGCAGAAACAATTATGCATGGTTTGCAATAAAGGTTTTCATTAATAATAGAAAAAGCATTTTCCCCATACTCCAATATATAGTTATGCAACGTTGTGGACTTTCGTGCCCTTTCCTTTGGCGGGGACACACTTGACTCAACTGTACAGGTAACGTTCTCGTTGTAAACAGTCGACTACAGAACGCCTCTAAACAAACGTAACGACTCCGATGTCGCAACCTTAGATATTGTATTGAAAAATTCAAACCTATAAGAAAGCAATTCTCGGAAATGGCTGACGCCACAAAAATGTTGTTTGAAGTAAATTGTGTGTTTTAAAGAAATCTACAATTTTGTGTAATAAGCGTTTGTCTATCTGTAATTGTTTACAAGTTATACAAAAGTATATACCGTTTCTTCCGAATGAAAAGGACTTCACAGCCAATTAACTCTCAGAAAATTCAAGATATGCATTTATTTGTCATGTAAAAATCTTAAATATATTATCTTAATCAGAATGGTTGGAATCATTTTTGAGAAAATAAAAAAATAACTAAAAGCTTTTCATGTAAAGGGTAGTTTGGAGTGGGGTATTTTCTTCAAAATTTTCCTGTTGTATCCTTGGAATGAATATGTTGAACTTACAAAGTTGGTATTTATGCAAATTTTCATTTTTGGATTTTGTTTTGCTGTTCACACATACATACGAACCTTATTCTTCTTTCTTATTCAGAGATCTCAAAACAATTATTTCCACTGAAATACTGCTATCTAATTTTTTGGGTGGAATTCTACACTCTCTCTGCTTACTATAGTAGGAAAGGTAAAAAGTCTGAATTGTTTAAGAAAGTCAACTTTTATTGATAACGAGCGTCTATGAAACAAAGGAAGGATTGCACATTTTGGCGTAACAGTTTTCATTCTGGTAAAACGTGATACGCACAACTTCGGTATTTCAGAAACGGTTTATGCTACGAAAAAAGTTATTTGACATAAATTGTATGCTTCCGCGATGGGCAATAGATGACATCATACAAAACGCAACTCACCTAGACGGTGAGAGGCTATGGTTCAAGTGACAGGTCACAGCTGTTACTCAACCTGCGTCTGTAGATTCAGTATTTGCCGACCGTTGTTATTACTTGAATGAGTTGTGCATTTTTCCTGTAATTATCATGGCTTCCAAGCTATATAATGTCCAATAATAACGTATTCACACGAAATTCTACTCAATATATTGTCCCACCAATGTCCGAAAGATACGTAGCTTTAATAAAAAGCCATCCTTGAGAAAAATATAGAAACAAAAATTTTCAATGTGAGTATTTTTTATAGGAAGAACTTTCTGAAAATCTCGCCTTTATGAGAATTTTTTTTGGTTATGCTGTTCACACACATACCTGCCTTTCACGCACATACATAACACACGAAGTTTTTTTAAAAAAATACATATTTTGAATTCAGTGGATTTTAAAACGTGCATTTCGAGTTATATAGAGTTATTTTACTTCCTGTTTGAATATCTACGTTAATTATACAACCCCCATTTCAATTGTTGTATTTTATTAACCAACGAACTACAAAAACGTAACCATGAATAAAGAAATAGTTTTAGTAAGGTTTTTTACTTTTTACCGCGTACCTAGTAGGTGGAGAAGGTATTACATTCCCAAAAATACGATATCGCGATTTCATCAGAAATACACGTTTTGTGGCCCCCTGATTTAAAAAACAGTTATTTTTAAAGTTCCGTGTGTGTGTCCGTGTGTGTATGTGTCTGTGAACAGCATGACTAAAAAAGGAATGTCCGATAACTACCAAACTTGGTGTTTATAAATTTAGGATATTCCACAGTTGCGATGAAGATTTTCAGAAAATTCCTCCACCCCAAACTACCCTTTAAATGGAAAGGTTTTCGATATTTTTGATTTGATAAAAAATGGCAGTACCTATTTTGATTAAAATACAATTTTAAAAAAATTTACATGCTAAATTAAATGTATATCTTGAATTTTCTGTGACTAGCTGTTAAGTCCTCTTCATTCGGAGGTACTTTTCTTAAAATTGTATATAAATGGTAAACGTTAAGAGATAGATAGAAGCACACTAACCAACATATGTGGATTTCTTTAAAACACAGTTTATTTCAAGTACCTTTTTGTGGCATCAATCATTTTGAGGTATCCGATATTATTGGTTTGAATTGTTCCTTGCCTACATTTGAAATTTTTCTAAAGTGCTGTTTCTCGCAATAGGAAGAGTGTGAAATTTTAAGGCCAGTGTATAATCAATCACTTTTAAGCATCTGAATATTGATTCGTTTCCTCTATCCCCCTTGTACGTACAACTAAATCTGAAATGAAACTAATTCTGCAAAGGTTTATCTCGATTCACATGAATAATTAGAAAAAAATTTATCTGTTTTTCACTTGCATGACTTTCTCTACTGTTGTACGTCTACTTCATGTTAATCGAGACAAACATCTTATTGCTAATTTTCTTGAAGGTGCAAAAGGGAATATGGTAGGTTTTAAGCGATAGTCAAATATTTTAACGCTGGTTGCTATGTGGCGCATTCCATTCTCTTTGCATGTCCAGGACAAAAAAAACTAATAACGAATTCCCATTTAAGAAAACGTATAAGTATTGGAACATCCAAACAAATAACAAGCAATAACTTGGAAATGGTTCACTCCACAAAAAATGTATATGACATAAATTGTGTGTTTTAACGAGATCTACATTTCTGCGTAGTAAAATTTTGTCTATCCCTTACGGTTTATCAGTTATGCAAAATTCATTCAAAATGAAGAGGTCTTTTGGGGACGTTCCCAAAAAATTCAAGATATAATTTCATTTACCATGAAAATATCTTAAACATGATATTTCAATCATTCGAGCCATTTTTAAGAAAATAAAATTTTTCGAAAAATGTTCCATTGAAAAGGGTAGAGTGGGGTGGGGGGATTTTCATGAAAATCTTTGTGTCGCATTCTAGGATGGTGCTGAACCTAAATATTAAGTTTGGTATTTATCGGACTTTTCGTTTTTGAGTATGTTTCTAAAAATGTTTTGTTTGGATTCAGATGGCCTCAAAACATGTATTTGCGGTGGTCTCGTATCGAATTTTTGGGTGGAATTCAATACATCCCCTACTTACTATACGTAGTAGTGAAAGCAATAAAGGATAGTCGGTAGCAAAACTTATGTGAATGCAACACACCAAATTTTTATAAACCGAATGCTGTTCTAGGTCAAATTTAAAAATACCAGCAATAAGCATTTGCCTCTAAGTGTTAGATATAGGTCGAGGGTAACGAGTTAGCAACGTCCCGTGCTTATTACAAAGCAGGTCTTAAACTTGGGAAGACATAAAAGTTGTGGTGATCTTATCTATGTATGCTAACATGAAATTTTGAAACAATGTGCTTATTAACTTCTTTATTTAATAAGGCTGCCCCACTTTCAGCACATATTACATGAGTCTCGCAGAAATGTTCTCTTGTCTCTGTCTGTGTTAGCGTTGCAGGCAACAAGGGGTAGTTTTATCTCCGCTGTCTTTTTATTTAAAAGTCCGAAACCACCCCAGGTTAGCAGTACACTTAACGAAAATACGTTCGTCTTTTGATAAGTACGCACTCTCTCTCGAAGTCTTCCTCTGCACTTTTAGAAAAATCTGATGTGTTACACTCACATGACTTTCTCTACTCTTGTACAAACTATTTTTACAAACTCCTATTCTCCATCTATTTCATATTAATCGAGGTAAAAATTTGCAGAAACGATCTTTTGACATGCAAAGATAATTACATTTTACACATAGCGACCAGTTCTAAAAATATTTGACAATCGCTTAAGGCGTACTATGTTCCCCTTGTTTTGTATTTGCAAGGGCAATATAGAAATACAGTAGACTTTAAGCACATACATATCTCTTAATAGCTGGTTGCTAGGTGTAGCACTATTCCCTTTGCAACAGATTAATACTCTTTGCATATCCAAGACAAAAAAAATGAATAACGAATTCCCATTTGAGAAAATAAGTATTGAAACATTTAAGGGAATAACAAGTAATATCTCGAAAATGGTTCACTCAACAAAAAAAAATGTATATGACATAAATTGTGTATTTTAACGCGATCTAAATTTTTTGTGTAGTAAAATGTTGTCTATCTCTTATCGTTCACCAGTTATGTAAAAGTCGTTCACAATGAAGAACACTTTTGGAGACATTCCCAGAAAATTGCAGATATACATTTTATTTGTCATGAAAATATCTTAAACATATGATATTTTAATCAAAATCGTTAGCCATTTTTGAGAAAATTAAAATTTTCGAAAAATGTTCCATGTAAAGGGTAATCTGGGATGAGGGGATTTTCTTGAAAATCTTCGTGTCGCATCTCTGGAAGATACTGAACCTAAATACCAAGTTTGGTGTTTATCCGACTGTTCGTTTCTGAGTTATGCTGTTCACAGACACACAGACACACACACGGACATGTTGCCAAAAATGCTTTTTTTGGGTTCAGGGAGTCTCAAAACATATATTTCCGGTGAAATCTCGGTATGAATTTTTGGGTGGAATACAATACTTCCCCTACTTACTATACGTAGCAGAGAAAGTAAAAATTCTAGCAGCCAAACTAATGGAGGGAAAAATCTAAATTTTTTTACAGTGTTGCAATTAATATTTCGTGCTCTGAGCCAATGCGCATGGTTGACAACAGGAAGTTTGTAATGTCGCCATTCCTTTCTTCGCTGCATTCTTTCGTATAGTAAAATAGTAACTGGCACAGTAGAGCGCAGGTAAATGTTCAGCTACAAAAACTATTGGTTTTTGCTAAGAAATCGATCATTTAGTATTAACTCATCGCATTGTTCATTAATACGAATGGCTATAATGTTTTGTACTTCCACGTAGACGGAGACAAATTATTGGCCTAAAAAGACTATACTTATTTCATTGCAAACGTAACAAGAGTGTGTTTAACAATAATGCATAACAAACTCAATAAGATTACAAACCTGCACGGGAGCGTAAAACGTATTCGAGAGAAAGTACACAAAGCTGACAATAGAGTTTGCCATGAGTAGAACAATACAAGGCAACTTAGGAGCGCCAATTTAGAGAATCAATGTTTACAGTTTACACTTCATTAAGGGAATAGTGGAATTTATTAAATTGAATGTATGCAATATGGTATATGGTTATTTGAAATGTTATATTTCTGTATTGTTCTGTCATGTCAAAATGTGTTTTAAGAGGTAAAATACATATGTGCCTATATTGGTGCCTGTTTCATATTCTTTTAGTGCCTATTTAGCGCCGAGCTCTATGCATAACAGTCGAAATAAATAATCTCGACGTACTAGTCGACCACGATATGAGTGTATTCGGTGGGAAGAGGAACTAAACAATTACGGAACAAGTGAACGGGCTATCGAAAGGTAAAGGTACGTATCACCGAGGGGCACCCGGAACTGGGGCAGAGCACGCACGCAAGCCATTCGCCCTTTGTGCTTCCAACGTGGCCCCTATGAGAGAATGGTCGTCCTCCGTGGTGTAGTGGTTACCATGCTAGCCTCTAGTTCCCGAGGTCGTGGGTTCAAACACGGCGGAGGACGATGGATGTTTTTCGGGTGTAAAAGTTCTTAGCATGGCTTTCCTCGGAAGGGAAGTAATGCCAGTGGTCCGTATCGTAGATTTACGGCATGTAAAAAAACCTCAAGCCTGATAAAGAGGCCTCTGAGCAAAACTATCGGACTTTTACCCCAATATAGAATGGGATGCTAGGGGCCGCAGCAGTTAAAGAGCGTCCATTAAAAAAAATGTAATATTCTTGATTGTTTGGTATACTAATGTCCTTTTTTCAACCCCCGTTTACAAATAAAAAAACGGATTAAATGCCCGATTTCCGTACTTCTGATGAACCCGAATGGGGGAAAAAGCTGAAAATTTCTTTACTTGAGAAAGAGAGAAATATTATTGTAGATATCAGAATTATGTCCTTAGGAAAGACTGTTTCGGATATTGGTGTAATTATTTGAGCAGTCATTTAGAAGACAGATGCACCAAAGTGTTAAATTATGTTTTCCTTTTCTATCCCGGCTCATAGCGCAGCTATGGGAAAATATTTTTCCCTTATTAAATTTTCAGTGATTAGATGAGAGAAATATGTTGTCAACAATGCATACCAACATTTGTTGATTGTTTCGTGTCATTATAAATATGTTAGTTCACAATTCTATGATAGCATTAAATATAAGAAATTAATTTCTTAGAAAGTTTCGAAGGAGGGAGAAATATTTTTTTCCTGAAGTAAACGAAGAATACTTAGTTATCACTAGACTAAATAATGTGAGGAAATCCTTGCTCTATTATTTTCATTTTTGAATTCGGTAGTCCTAACCGTGAACGAATATAATTAATTTTTATTTTTAATATATAGTCAACTGAAAAATTTAATGCTACAGCCTAGATATGAACACGGTCCTCCTGCCCTCCGTACTCTAACCATTAAGCTACTGTGACAACATGCCGGTGGGGCATTGAATTCCCCAAATGACTGAAGATGTTTTTCAGACAGATCACCAAGGCATCTCACTAGAGATGACAATCTCAATGGCGACGTGGCATCACAAGTACTGTATTACTGGGTGTTTATGGGTTTCTTAAGGTTTTCTTTTTAATTATACCGGGTGTTTCAGAAATACTTTTACAAACTTCCTCACACCAAAAGAAGGAAAAAAGTCCATATGAACATATGTCCCATAATCCTTGGTTTTAGCGTTATTCCTGTCACAATGAAAGTGTGAGTTCAACGGCCTTCGGGGTCCAAACTCAAAACTTCATTTCTCTATGCATTCATTAAAGGCGTTGACCCATTGAACTACATACGGTAGATGGCGAAGTGTTGCCATGGAGACTTGTTTACGTTTGTCATTTGTCATTAGTCTGTCTTCAACGTTTCAATTGTGTACATGTAGTGAGTTAACTGCACGTGTTTCGTTCCACCATGGCTGGATATTCATTTCTTGAACAGGCAGACATGATTTTTATGTATGGTCGCGCGAATGGTAATGGACGCGAGGCTGCACGGCTCTATCAGATGGAGTTTCCAGACCAAAGACAACCGAGTCATCCAACCTTTGTCGCTGTTTATCGTCGCCTTGCTGATAAATGAGATAAATGCCTGGCTCCGGCACATTTTAGTCGCATTGTGCGCGATGCACTGACTGCTATCTACCATGAGCGATGGATAGGCAGAGGAGGGCCAGTTCCATGGCCTGCACGTTCTCCCGACCTCAATCCTGTGGATGTTTACCTCTGGGGGCATCTTAAATCATTGGTTTATGGAGCAGTCATCCCGGATGCAGAAACGCTTCATCGACGTGTCATGGAAGCCTGCGAAACTCGGAGGTTTTTGACAGGGTGCGACATTCCATGATTCTACGAGTGCAGGCATGCATAGAAGCAAGAGGAGGACATTTCGAGCACTTATTATTAGTTTTGTGTGTTATAAGTTTACCACTGTGTTGAACACCTGGCGAGAAAACAAAGGATTATGGGACATATGTTCATATGAACTTTTTTCTTCTTGTGGTGTAAGGAACCCATACCCGAAGTTTGTATAAGTATTTCTGAAACAGCCTGTATATATATAATTAATTGAAATTATACTTTTTGTGACCTTAGTGAAGTTATGATGGAAGAATTTGGTCTGGAGCCTGTTCTTCATTTTATACAGATCTATCAGAACAACTGGATGGGTCATTTAAGGCGAATGAGATTCCATAGAATCTCAAAGCTATGCTCCATTACTAACCCAATGGGAAGAAATCTCTGGGACGTCCCAAGAAGACGTGGAAAGCAAATTGTTTCATGAGATCGTAATAAGCCTTATGACCTAACACTTGTTTGGATGATTTTTATTTAGGCATTTGTATTAATGCATTTTGAAATTTGTTTTGGTAGTATGCGGTGCAGTATCAGAGTTAGTACTTTGCATGAGGTCAGTTAGCTGCTTACGTGGATTTGGTCGAATCACGCTATAAAACATTTTGTAGAGTCACTTCCTCAGCGGAAGATGACAACTGTTGGCAGCAGGTGTTGCTTCAGGAGGGATGCAACCAACCGTGGTCCTCACGGATGACAAGCAAGGAGGAGCGCACAAGCCATCAGTCATCGTTATTCTTCTCCAGCCTTCCATTTCAGAACGTTATGTAACGCCAGCTCACAGAAAGGTCAATAGGTCTCGGCAGTTCCTGGGGCAGGAGCCAAGAATCAACAGAAGAGTTACCTCAACTCGTTTTGTATGATGAATCACCTCTACTACTGACATATTCCTCGCTGAACACGTAAAAGAAACGGTCTAATTCCCATGATATTTATCTTAGAACATATAATACCAAAACCTAGAACAGAAAACACCGATACGGGTGGCCGAACTCGTTAAGGCAGGACTGTGTGGGAGGTCCGCGGTTCAAATCAAGTCAACACCGTACTCCCTGACTGAGGTTTTTTCCATGTTTTCCTCGGTTCTTAAAGCCGGGAAGATACCCTAAACTTGGAATGTTTTTTTTCCCCCAAATTTCTTCTTCCCCTCCCATGTATCATCAGTAAGGCTTGGAAGTTAAGGAAAAGTGCTTTTCATTTCGAGTGTCTGAAATGCAGCGCAACATAATATATACTCATTTTGGGTCAATGTAAGTCAGAAGTTGGTGAGCTTTTTACTGCTCTTTCTCAACGGGAGCAGACAAAAATGATTTATACAGATTAAGATAATCTATAAAGTATGACAAACAAGCAGCACTTTATTCATATTTTTACTTTCTCTACTACGTATAGTAAGTAGGGGAGGTATTGCATTCCACTCAAAAAATCGATACCGAGATTTCACCGGAAATGCATGTTTTGAGGCCTCCTGAAAAAATTATTTTTGGAAACGTGTGTGTGTGTGCGAACAGAATAACTCAGAAATGAACAGTCCGATAAACACCAAACTTGGTATTTAGGTTCAGTATCTTCCAGAGATGCGACCCGATGGTTTTCAAGAAAATCCCCCCACCCCAGATTACCCTTTACATGGAACATTTTTCGAAAATTTTAATTTTCTTAAAAATGGCTCTAACGATTTTGATTAAAATATGTATTATTAAGATAATTTCATGACAAATAAAATGTATATCTTGAATTTTCTGGGAATGTCTCCAAAAGTTTTCTTCATTGTGAACGACTTTTGGATAACTGCTAAACCATAAGAGATAGACAAAATTTTACTACACAAAAAATGTAGATCGCGTTAAAATACACAATTTATGTCATATACATTTTTTGTTGTTGAGTGAACCATTTTCAAGATATTGCTTGTTATTCCCTTAAATTTTCCAATACTTATACTTTTTCTCAAATAGGAATTCGTTATTCATTACTTTTTGTCCTGGTAATGCAAAGAGAATGGAATACTGCACATAGCAACCAGCTCTTAAAATATTTGACTATCGCTTAAAGCCTACCAATTCCTTTTGCATCTACAAGAAAATTAGCAAATAAGATTAACATCTCGATATCTCGATTAACATGAGGCTTATGGAGAATAAGCGTTTGTAAAATAGTTTGTACAAGAATAAAGAAAGTCGTATGAGGGTAACACATCAGATTTTTCTTTTTGTAGTCTTGCCTGATTTCAGTTCACTACTTCCTTGGGCTGGATAATTTGATCCACGAATTTTCCTATCATACCTTTCATCATTGCATTCAATTTCCTTCTTCACCGCCATTGGGCTAATCACCCATCCCGGATATGCTGTGATCCAGTGTTTGCTTGCTCCTCGACAGACTACTGATCCAAGGAATTGACTTGTAAGTCCTTGTGGGTGTAAGTCATATAATGAGAAACCGAGCGAAAAGACCCATGGAGTTTTCGTGATTTCTTCGGGTCACCAGTGCTGAAATGGTCCATCTTTTAGCACGACTCTTCTTCCTCAAATTTCTTGCACCCATCTTCCTTGTCATGTATTTCAAGGTTATAGTACCAGGCGATGGTGTTCGGCGGATTGCAGCTGGGCGGTGGCTTGCGGTCTGTAAAGGTTTCTTTCCTGGCGTCGCTGCGGTACCGCTCAGTTAGGTCTCTCCTCAGCGTGGAACTCCGCTCCTGGGGACCCTGGATGTTAGTGGCTTGTGGGCACGGACCGTGCGGCGTCGGATGTGTTCTGTCTGGAAACGTTACGGACCCCGTCCAAGCTTGCTTCCGTGGATTTCCGGATCTGGTCGCCCTTCGTGTCTTCCCTTCCTCCCTCCATTCCAGAGGTTATGTTGGAAGCACAATGGGCCGACTGGCCTGCGTCCGGTGGGTGCTCTGCCCCGGCTTCGGGGACCACCCTGTGATGGGTACCTTTACCTACAATGAGAAGGTCCTTTTTAATATCTGAGGTCTTTCTTAGACAATTGATAGGTCTTCAAATTTCCGAGCCCTAATCATCAAATTAAATTACATTGAGTTTTATTAATGGATGTTCTTTAACTGTTGTGGTCCTTAGCGTCCCGTTCTATATTGGGCGTGAAAGACCGATAATTTTGCTCAGAGGCCTCTTTATCAGGCTTGAGGTTCTTTTACATACTGTAAATCTACGACACGGGATCTCTTCCGAAGGAAGCCATGCTAAGAATTTTACGCCCGAAAAAAAATCCATCGCCCTCTGCCGGGTTTGAACCCGCGACCTCGGGAACTAGAGGCTAGCATGGTAACCACTACACCATGGAGGACGACGCCCTAATCTACAGTGTCACTCCTGTGGTGCCATATGCACCTAGAACGGGCGTTAAACACTACCTACCGGAGCTTTGACCGTTTTGGTAAAACATAAATTTTCCAAAACTATTGTTTGTTTATAGTTAAATTAATTTACAAGACTGGATAGTGACGGGGCTGCTTCGAATGTTAAAAAATAGAATTTTTAAGCTCTGTATTTTTCAAATTACTATGGATTGTCATAAGGCATTTTGTCGCAATATAAAGCTAACTAAAATGGTTTTAATGCATCTAACTTTACAATTGTCCACTTTCCAGAGTAAAAGGAACTCTTATACATTTTGGAGCAGAGAGGTAAGCTTTGATCCTTCTTTTGCAAGTATTTGCGACTTTGTTTTTCCCATTTTTCTTTGAACAGATTTTTCTGTAGAGACATTTTCTGGTATAAATGGCCCTTTTTATCAAGCTATTGACAAAAATAACTTCTAAATGCTGTTGTGGATCTAAATTTGTGTTAATCTGGTTTGTTACTTATATATATATATATATATATATATATATAAAGCTTGTAAATGTTAATCAAATGTTGGTTTAATTAAGAAAGTCCCATATTAATAAAGTTACTGGTTTTGAGTAGATCAGTAAAATTAAGACATTCATCTACATCCTGTAAAATTTTAATTCTGAAACCTTAAATAATTCATAAAATAATGACCTGAATTTAGTAGATTTAACATTAGTGGGATAGGGTTCTTAGACTTCCCTTGTATTTAATTAGCCTTTGAAATATGACACATGAGAAGCGTGGATATTAAATATTAATTTACCTGGCCAAATATATAAAAAAATTATTGCTTAAATATCTGATAGGAATTTAAATTCTGGAAGTATGCAAGCGTATTCTACTCAATGGAATTTTATCTTTTCCCATGGTTCTATAGACTGTCGCAGTAATCTGTTCGTGTTATCTTATTTGCTGAGCGCCTGTTATTGTTTTATTATTTTTTAAAATTTGGGTTCTTTGTCCTCCGGCTAGCTATTATTACTCAGTCGAGCAAATATCTCTAAGCAGGGCGTGTAAACGGAAAGGAGTTGTTACTAAAAGATAACACTGATAAAAGAATTTGTTTTCACACTTTTATTGCCGTCACACTTAATTAATAATTCACATATTTAATCTTGATACACGCCTGACAAACTGTTATATTCCCGAATGTAATTACTGTCGTAATAGTTGTCGCGTACTTCACATTTTGTAACTAACTTTACGACGCGAGAGATATGACATTCACCTCACGAGAGATTCCTCAAGACTGCGCGACGTTTACCTCGTGAATGATTCTTTTTAACTGCGTGAAACATGCTTATGGCTCGAGAATTTATACTCCTTACCTCGAAATGCCTAAACATTATAATAGAGCTGCTATTGGTTACTAAATCGCGCCAACATTAGCGTCTGTTTTGTAAGCCAATCACAATTACTAATACATATGCTCTAGGGAAGATATTCCCTCCATTTCTAAAGAAAGGCACGCTACCCTCACGTCATTTGTTTGTCTCTTCTAAGTGATAAACAACCCACCCCATCGCTTCATTGTTACCCACTTCTATTGTCAGTTTCAGTGAGGCCGTGTAAACTTATTTCCTAACAATGCTTATGGCTAACAAATATCTAAAATCATTGGCATACAATAATGTTAATTTACACTACAATCACTCTGGCATTCACAGTGTTGTGATATAAAATACTCCCTCAAGACACAATTTTGAGGGAGGGGAAACTACAGAAACAAGGGAAGAATGTAGCCAGTCGCTTTAATCGAGTAAAGCTTTGTGTTTTTGTAAAGGAGCTCTTGTTAAACACAGGTGAGCAAAAGAAGGGCTGGATTTTCGCAGAGCACCTGGCTAACAAGCAAGAAGATGCGTGGTGGTCGTGAGGTCCGGATCAAAGTAACGGATCTTCTTATTGCAGCGTGAAGTAGTCCCATTGCCTTTCCCTAACATGCGAACACCAAAAAACTTCCCACAACATAACTGCTTCCTTACTCTAGCTCTAATTAATGAAGTTAAAATGTGTTACGTAGTTGCGGTTATAGCCCTCAGGGTCTGAACAAACTATCCCACTATAGAGAAATGTCGTTAGCATATAATTCACTTGTTCATACCACAGAGTAGATGGAGGAGGTATCGCATTCTACCCAAAATTTCTACATGAAATTTCTATGGAAATGCATCTTTTAAGGCCCTCTAAATCCAAAAGAAATAGACAAATGTCCGTGGTGTGCCTGTCCGTCTGTTTTTAAACAGCATAATCCCAAAACGAAAAGTAGGATAAATAAAAAACTTGGTATTTTTAAGTTCAGTACCTTCCAAAGATGCGACACGAAGATTTCCAACAAACCCCCCCCCCCCGACCCAAACTACCCTTTACATGGAAAACTAGTTTTGAAATTGTTGATTTTCTAAAAAAAATGCCACTAACGTTTTTGATTAAAATACCATATATTGATTAAGCGACAGATGAAAACGTACTGCACAAAAAATTTAGATCTCGTTAAGATACACAACTTACTTCAAAGAAATGTTTTGTGACGCGAGCCATTTCCGAAATATCAGTTTTTAATGGATTCTTTATAAATCCTGTTGATTTTAATTGTTTCTCGCGTTGTTATGGAAAGAGTATGGAATTTTAATGGTGTAGAGTCCAGTTCTTAAACACTTGATTATACTGTTCCCTTTGTATCTATAACGAAATGTATAGTGCAACTATTTCCAGAAAAGTTTATCTCAATTAAAATTAAGTAGAATCAAAAGTAAACTTTTGTAAGATTAATTTGTATACCCACTAGCAATCGATAGAGGATATAGAAAGTCATGTGAATGTAACACATCAGTTTTGTTTTAAGTTGGAGGCGATGGCCACACTAGTAGTGGGAAGGTAAGATAAATTTATTTCAGAAGAATTCACATATCCCGTGTTTTCAGGTTCTTTTGACATCCTTTGAAATTAGACCAATTAAAGGTGCTTATCCTGTCAGTTTTATCATAGGTACTGCCTAGAGTTTCTATGATCGTGGCAGACGGCAACGGGCGCCGAAGACGCGGGCAGGAAAAACACCGCGCAGCCGGTTCGTAGTTTTTTTGGCTCACTCTGTATTATATGTTTGAGTATGACAGCTCAGCTACAGGTATTGTAAAAATTTGGGACTTCATCGATGGAAAAACTGAAATACCTTCAAACTCGTCTCCTTAGCAGCAAGAGTACCGTCACTGGCAAGTGAAAAATCCTACAGCGATGAACTCCCAGTGACCATCAGTGCAAAGAAAACAGAAGACATGAGCAAGCTCCTACAGTGTGTTCCTGATGAATATGTAGCATTCTAGAGACATTGTTCAATGCAAAACTGTCGAAACGTTGGAAGACCTCATGCAAATTAACCATATTAATCTTGTTGAACAGAAAGTGTAGTAGTATAACTGTTGGAATTCATTGCAGTTGAAAGATTTATTTTTCTATATTGAGTGTAGTGTAGTTTAGTTTGAAGATATGCAAGTCAAGTGTGTAAAATGATAAAGTTAAGCTGCTTATAATGACATTTTTACTTTCTCTACTACGTATAGTAAGTAGGGGAAGTATTGCACTCCACCCAAAAATTCGATACCGAGATTTCACCGGAAATATATGTTTTGAGGCCTCCTGAATCCCAAAAAAGCATTTTTGGAAACATGTCCATGTGTGTGTCTGTCTGTTTGTGAACAGCATAACTCAGAAACGAACAGTCAGATAAACACCAAACTTGGTATTTACGTTCAGTATCTTCCAGATATGCGACACGAAGGTTTTCAAGAAAATCCCCCACCCAAAATTACCCTTTACATGGAACAATTTTCGAAAATTTTAATTTTCTCAAAAATGGCTCTAACGATTTTGATTAAAATATCATATGTTTAAGATATTTTTATGACAATTAAAAAGTATATCTTGAATTTTCTGGGAATGTCTCCAAAAGTATTCTTCATTGTGAACGGCTTTTGCATAAGTGGTAAACCATAAGAGATAGACAAAATTTTACTACACAACAAACGTAGATTGCGTTAAAATACACAACTTATGTCATATACATTTTTTGTTGTTGAGTGAACCATTTTCGAGATATTGCTTGTTATCCCGTTAAATTTTCCAATACTTGTACTTTTTCTCAAATGGGAATTCGTTATTAATTTTTTTTTGTCCTGGTAATGCAAAGGAGAATGGAATACTCCACATAGCAACCAGCTCTTAAAATATTTGACTATCGCTTAAAGCCTACCAATTCCCCTTGCATCTACAAGAAAATTAGCAATAAGGTTAACATCTCGATTAACATGAAGCATATGGAGAATAAGCGTTTGTAAAAATAGTTTGTACAAGAGTAGAGAAAGTCATGTGAGTGTAACACATCAGATTTTTTCAAAATGCTCCAGACGGGTATTTATCACTTGATTACAATATTCACCACAATTTAATGTCTGTACTTAACTGTTAGCCCTGAACAGTTTTTTCAAGTTCCTAAAAAAAGATCATTTTCTGTCTTAACCATCTTTCAAATAATCGATCAATTAGGAATGAGTAGGAATTGGAAGGAAGTTGTTCAGTTTTTGTTTTGTTTACTGTAGATGATAATAGTAGACGTATTGTTTCTTAATTTGCGTACAATGTCCAATATGGGGTTCTTCATTTAGTTGCAGTGCAAGATGGTACTCAGACCTGTTCAAAACATGGAGCAGCCTTTTTTATCACGTAAGGACGTGGTGATAGAGATTTCGAAAAAGAGTCAATGAATCAGGACCTTGAATGGTTGAAAAAAAAACATTCTTTCAAATATGATTGGTCATTATCTCCGATCCATGAGTGAAACAGTCATCGCAACATCACTTGTGACCGAATATTGACTCAACTTGTTTGAACAGCTATTCGAAGCTGTATCTTGTATACGATTAGGCTAAGAATCCATCTTAGACTGCGTTGATAGCCAAAAGAAACAATCAACACTCCCGAATCTTCACAATAACAACGTAAAACGAGAAAAGAGGTAAAAGAATGAAGGCTACCCAGTAGTGGCCAAGGTGTAAACCGATAATGATGGAGATTGAGAGGTCAGGGTCTCATACGGAACAGTTAAAGGCCTAATTCAATGCCCTTGAGCGCTAGGACTTAATTTCATTCTTTGACTCTACCCAGGTCATAGAACTTCATTTATTTGTTCGAGCAGAGGAGGGGTACAGCGTAGTGTGACGTCATTTGTGATACATGCATTGCACAGTCATCGCATTTCGGGGAAATTGCGTTTTCACTTTCTTTATTTCCTTCCCGAACAGTCACTTTCTAATGTTAGACATTTTGGAGTTAATTTGCATTTAATGCAGCACACGCCTGCGATAGAAGAGTGCGTGTTGTTCATAAGAACGGAATCGCTTAGTAATGCAGACATGATCTGAATACTGAACTAGCGCACATGTAACGAACGATTCAAAATTTCTGTTTCTGCCTTCATCACGAAGAGATGATCTGGGAAACCTTGATAGACAGTTTAAATTCACTATTTCACTCTTACTGTGCTATCATACTTTTGGCCAATTAAATGGTACGAAACGAAGCGTTTTAACCAATCATGACTGCTTGTGCCTCACAATTTTTATTATCTTCCTAACCTTTTTACTTTCCCTACTATGTATAGTAAATAGGGGAAGTATTGTATTCCACTCAAAAATTCCATACCGAGATTTCACTGGAAATATATGTTTTGAAACCCTCTGAATCCAAAAAAACATTTTTGGAAACATGTCCGTGTGTGTGTGTGTGTGTGTGTGTGTGTCTGTGTCTGTCTGTGAACAGCATAACTCAGAAACGTATAGTCGGATAAACACCAAACGTGGTATTTAGGTTCAGTATCTTCCAGATGCGACACGAAGGTTTTCAAGAAAATCCCCCTACACCAGATTATCCTTTACATGGAACATTTTTCGAAAATTTCAATTTTCTCAAAAATGGCTCTAACGATTTTGATTAAAAATATCATATGTTTAAGATATTTTTATGACAAATGAAATGTATATCTCGAATTTTCTGGGAATGTCTCCAAAAGTATTCTTCATTGTGAACGATTTTTGCATAACTGGTAAACGATAAGAGATAGACAAACGTTTACTACACAACAAATGTAGATCGCATTAAAATACACAATTTATGTCATATACATTTTTTTTGTTGAGTGAACCATTTTCGAGATATTGCTTGTTATTTCCTTAAATTTTCCAATACTTATACTCTTTCTCAAGTTCGTTATTCATTTCTTTTGTCCTGGTAATGCAAAGAGAATGGAATACTCCACATAGCAACCAGCTCTTAAAATATTTGACTATCGCTTAAAGCCTAGCAATTCCCCTTGCATCTACAAGAAAATTACCAATAAGATTAACATCTCGATTAACATGAAGCATATGGAGAATAAGCGTTTGTAAAAATAGTTTGTACAAGAGTAGAGAAAGTCATGTGAGTGTAACACATCAGATATTTTTTTGTTTATCGTCTCCATAGTATTTGTTAGTTATTAATTGTCCAAAAGATTTTACAATCACGTATGAGAATACTTCTTTAACTGATTAGTGTCCTCTTTGTAGGACTTATAAGCCAATGCCTTGAGTCAGTAGCCTGTCGGGATCATAGCATATCCAGGGGGGGTAATCAGTCCAATGGTGGTGAAGGTGAAGGAAATGAACTGCAGTGATGAAAGGAATGATACGAGAACTCGCGGATCAATTATACACCCCTGCATTTGCCAAACGACCGAGGAAAACCGCGAAAAAACCTTCAGTCGGATTAGTTGGCCCGGGGGTTTGAATTCGGGATTTTCTGAGTGCGGGCCACAGATGTTAGAACTTGAGCCTCCCGCTCAGTGTATGAGAATACTGCTGTTTTGATAAAACTGAAATTGAATCAACAAACTGACTAATTGTTAGCTAATAACCGGACATAGGGTTCAATGAACATTATACAGGCTGGACCGTTTAAGTTGGAGACTGTACATATCTACAAAACTAAGCGTTGTAAAAAGAAATGTCTTTAATAAAATTTGCTTCATGTTATGGGGGAAAGCAAATGCAATTAGTCGTGTTTTATTTGGAGGACGTTATGATAGTCATTTTAAGGTCAATTTACTTTTTTTAAATGGGAACGTACAATTAGGGTCAAATTAAATTGACCTTAAAATGACCATCATAGCCTCGTCCAAATAAAACATGACTAATGGTATTCACATTCCTCATAATATCAAGAAACTTTTATTCCAGACATTTCTTTCTACAACGCTTAGTTTTGGAAATATTTTACAGTCTCAACTTAAATGGTCCACCCTGTATAGTTGGCACAATCGTTTACAAGAGAACAGTTGATCATAACTAGAAATATTTCACTATATGGCAGTAGTGTGTTATGATATGGTACAATAATACATTTTCAAAACAGTTTAGTCTACTATTTTGGTAAGTTACTTAATATTTTACTGTATTTATTTGTTATAAACTTTATACACTTTCTTCTAATTTGAAAATCATCAAATACTCAATTAAATTCCACCCAAGTTTGTTCACTGTTGATAAATTGTAGCTGGGCTTAATTCTGCAAGAGAATTGTGAAGTATTATTATCGTTATACAAAAGGCATCATAGTTGAATTTTTTACGCCGCGCGCTGGCCTAATTTCACCTCGGCGCACGCTGTTATCTACTGGAACCCCAGAGTGTTGCAAGTCAGGGTTGAGTCCGTATGACAGGTGTATATACTCCGTGCATAAAATGTGGCCCATAATGCAACGGAATTGTTTATGTTGGTATTGACTAAATGTAGCCACAGCCCCTACCAGCGTGACCACCTCTGTTTTTCGAGGATAATTCTAGCCACTGAATTGGCAGGGTACTTTACCTCCCCAAAAGTAGGTATGGCCGAAGTAAACTGCAGGAGGGTAACATTACAAGTTTTTTACATGCTACACTACCGTTTTCTTAATACCGGTTTTCTTAGTGCCGTTTAGTAGCAGCAATAACTTAACCTTCGTCACCACGTTTATCAGTTTAGCTAGACATGCAAATGAGTCTTGATCTCTTCCTCTAGAAGGCGAACTATTTGTAATTGATTTAGCACTTCCTTGTGTGCCAATCTTAGCGAAACACTCTCATAGACAGGTATTCGAAACACCCCCCCATTTCATACAGATTGGTTGTTACTCCACAGAATATAGACTTAAAATAAGACAAATGCCGTCGATATTTCACTCTAAACAATATATATGGATGGTCACGATTTAGCAACTAAGAAAACATAAGACGTAGCGAAACAAAACAGAATTGAATCTGCTTATAACGCTGCGATATACATGCGATTTCAACGCCGAAATATTTAAATAGCCCTCATGTAAGAACGTTTTGTTTAATTTCCTGTGTATTTGTGTTGTAATCAAGTTAATTTGCAGGATGCTTAATAATTGTATACAGAGAGAAAACTGCTAACAGTAGAAATCGGTGGACCGATATTTTACAACTAACAACTGAGAGGATTATTGTTAGTCGATGGCCGCAGGCTATGTTCTTTTCCAAAGAGGTTAACTGGGTGGCCTGGGAGTGCTTCATATTCATCAGCTTCACTTTTGTTTCGTTATATTTGTTACGGGTTTCTGCATTATGTGAAAACTATGTAGCTTTTATGTTATTAAATAACTATGGTACCAAAGAGAAGGCACAAAAGTTTAAAGTTTCACCTACTGTATTTATATAAAACATGACTCGACCATTCCGACCGATGATTGTTCCACTGCCAAAGTGTACGTATAGGCTAGACAGCATTTCCAGAACTTGGGGGACTGTCGGGGGGTGGAGCTTAAGGAAGTCGGACGTTTCGCGATATTTCACACCCTTTTGTGTGAATAAGAAGGGACTTTCCATCTTATTATTAATAGTTAGGGCTGTACAAAATTACAATTATAGGGGTTAAGAGGAGGTTTTAGTAAAAAAATCTGATGTGTTACACTCACATGACTTTCTCTACTCTTGTACAAACTATTTTTATAAACGCTTATTCTCCATCTACTTCATGTTAATCGAGATAAACGTTTGCAGACTCTATCTTATTGCTAAGTTTCTTGTAGATGTAAGGGGAATATATATTTACAAGGGCAATATAGAAATACAGTAGCCTTTAAGCACATACATATCTCTTAATAGCTGGTTGCTAGGTGCAGCACCATTCTCTTTGCCACAGATTAATACTCTTTGCACATACAAGATAAAAAAAATGAATAACGAATTCCATTTGAGAAAATAAGTATTGAAAAATTTAAGGGAATAACAAGCAATATCTCGAAAATGGTTCACTCAACCAAAAAAATGTATATACATAAATTGTGTATTTTAACGCGATCTACATTTTTATGTAGTAAAAGTTTCTCTCTTATGGTTTACCAGTTATGCAAAAGTCGTTCACAATGAAGAATACTTTTGGAGATATTCCCAGAAAATTCAAGATATACACTTTATTTGTCATGAAAATATCTTAAACATATGATATTTTAATCAAAATCGTTAGAGCCATTTTTGAGAAAATTAAAATTTTCGAAAAATGTTCCATGTAAAGGGTAACCTGAGGTGGGGGAATTTTCTTGAAAACCTTCGTGTCGCATCTCTGGAAGATACTGAACCTAAATACCAAGTTTGGTGTTTATCCGACTGTTCGTTTCTGAGTTATGCTGTTCACAGACAAACACACACACACACGGACATGTTTCCAAAAATGCTTTTTTTTGGATTCAGGGGGTCTCAAAACATGTATTTCCGGTGAAATCTCGGTAACGAATTTTTGGGTGGAATACAATACTTCCCCCTACTTATACGTAGTAGAGAAAGTAAAAGAGACCTATAGATCATTTTACAATAATTTAATGAAGAACAGCGGAAGGTAAGAGAAATCAATTAATTCGTTAGGCTTTTCTTCTGGAATAATCATAGGGGACTTGGCACTGATCCAATGAGGATATTGTACATATGCCCCACAAGGGGACACTTCCGGAAGGGAAGAGGTGGTAGGAGAAGTTACCGGGTGCCGGAACCCGGAGTGACGGCACAGAAATGTCAGTATCTTTACAATTTCCAGATTGAGACGCCCTAACAGTAGGGCAGGAAAACCTTATTCCGCTCCGAAGGGGCGGTCCGTTCACTCCAGCAATCAGCCAAAAGCCGAGGGACGTAGAAAGTTCCACAGAACGTATCCTTTTTCTCTGCCACGCCGCACCGAAACACCATCGCGGACACTTCCAACCCTAAAACAGACCTGCGGGGTGGAGGATAAATAAAATGATGCATGGAAGGAAATGGAGAAACAGAAAGTTTAGGGACTGAAAGAAACCACTCCAGCATTCGCCTGACAACCCGGGAAAATCCGGAAAGAACCCATGGGTCAGTCGCCGGGAATCGAACCCGGACCTACCGAATGCAAGTTGCATATGTTACTGCGGTTTCAAGTCGTTTGGTTGTCGTTCGAGTTTAAAAAAGCGTTTCTGCAAATGTCTATCTCGAATAACAAAAGTAGATGGAAGATTATAAACCTTATTAAGAATATTTTGTAGAAGAGTGGATAGAGAAAGTCGTGCAAATGTAACGGATCTGATTTGCTATTCTACACGACATAATTTACTGTCGTGTCCATATCTCACTATGAACAGTATCTGTTGCTCGGATACGTAAGAAAGCACGATAATTCAATGATATGCCATACTGAAATGGCTACACCAAATTATGCTTTTAGGCACAATGAAAGCATTCTCTGCTCTCAGAAGGAAGACGTGATCGTGAGTCCATTTCAAAGCGTAAAAGTGAAAGAAGAATGGGGCTGATCCAGTCTTGTAATTCTGAACTCAATTTGTTGACGGTGTTTTTTCCCTGCAAGGAAAGTTATTTGAAAAGATTGACCTGCAAACTCAACTTTACGTAAAATGTGTTCCTGTTGTTCATTTGATTACATTGCTTTTCAGATTTTCACTGCATTAGAGCTACTGGAATCGAGAATGCTCTTTATGTGTCATTAGTTTTCGTGCATGAAAGTTTTCTACATATACTTATAAACCAGCATTTTCATCACAGCAACAACAGGTTCATACTTAACCACTGAGAAATGTATATCGTTTCTAATAACATAAATATAGTAAGCAATATAAACATTGAGCAAAAGGGCTCGCATTCGGGAGATCTCGGGTTCGATTACACGACCGCCCACTCTGACCTTGGGTTTATCATGGGTTTCTCTGGTCGGTAAGCGAATGCTGGGTTGAGTTCTCATCTACCATAATTTCTTCCCTTTCATTCCATTTCGACTCATCTTTTAGATGTGCTTCAAGGTTTTGTAGTGTATAGCGGTGTCGGACAGATGGCGTGGATGCTGGCTTAAAGGAAAAGTACTTCCCATGGACACTATAGGGCTGCTTGGTTGAACGGGTCGTTCATCGCCCCCTCTGAACAGTTCCAGTGGTGGACGTGTCTTCGAGCCACTAACTGCTAGGGACTTCCGCGCGTCTGTGTCCTGCCTGCGTCCTATAGCCTCATGTGGTTCCTTCACTTCATCCCTTCCTCTTGGGGGTTGGTAATCGCAATAGATCTCCTGTACGTCTCAGTACACTAGGTGTCCTCCGTTGTATGCCTATACATAAATATTACTTTGAAATACTAGTTGTATTTAGGAATGAAATAATGAAAATTCGTTCCCAAAAATTACTACTTTTTCATATCTTTTGTAGAAATGTATGTTATCCTAAATACTAATATAAGACCGATACAGAGGGATGGAGTGATAGTCGAATATTAAAATGTAGGTCGTTATATGATGGTTTTGAAATTCCATTTGGATTATTACAAGAAAAAATAAAGGAATAGGAACTTAGCACTTGAAAAAGGAAGATATGTTTGAAAATTCAAAACAATAGCAGCGACTATCTCGGAAATGGTTAGTGTCACAAAAATGTCTTTTGCTAGTCTGATGGACGGACGGACATTTTTCTTAAAGCTCTTTTACTTTCTCTACTACGTACAGTAAGTAGGGGAAGTATTGTATGCCACCCAAAAATTCGATACAGAGATTTCACCGGAAATATGTTTTGAGGCCCCTGAATAAAAAAAACATTTTTGGAAACGTCCGTGTGTGTGTGTGTGTGTGTCTGTCTGTCTGTGAACGGCACAACTAAGAAACGAACAGTCTGATAAACACCAAACTTGGTATTTAGGTTTTCAGTATCTTCCAGAGATGCGACACGAAGGTTTATCAAGAAAATCCCCCACCCCAAATTACCCTTTACATGGAACATTTTTCGAAAAGTTTAATTTTCTCAAAAATGGCTATAATGATTCTGATTAAAAAATCATATATTTAAGATACTTTCATGACAAAATGTATATCTTGAATTTTCTGGGAATGTCTCCAAAAGTATTCATTGTGAACGACTTTTGCATAACTGGTAAACCATAAGAGATAGACATCATTTTACTACACAAAAAATGTAGATTGCGTTAAAATACACAATTTGTCATATACATTTTGTTTTGTTGAGCGAACCATTTTCAAGATATTGCTTGTTATTCCCTTATATTTTCCAATACTTATTCTTCTTCTCAAATGGAAATTCGTTATTAATTTTCTTTGTCCTGGTAATGCAAAGAGAATGGAATACTACACATAGCAACCACCTCTTAAAATATTTAGCAATATGTCTGCAAATGTTTATCTCGATTAACATGAAGTAGATGGAGAATAAGCGTTTGTAAAGATAGTTTGTACAAGAGTACAGAAAGTCATGCGAGTGTAACACAACAGATTTTTTTATTCAGAGCTTCAAAAACGTGTATTTACGGTGAAATCTTGCTATCAGATATTGAGGGTTTACCCGTTATATGAAATTATACAAAAGTGATTGAGAATGAAGAGGACTTCAGAGGGAAATCCCAGAAAATTCAAGATATACACTTTATTAGTCATGTGAATATATGGGACGCATCTATGAAATTTGACCCAAACTTTCAATAAAATAATAAGGATTATAAATTTTAAAAGACATAGTTTTTCCTCTTGGCATATTCAACTACAAATTAAGTGAAGCTATAAATGAACAGGTGCCTGTTTATTAAAAGGCACGCCTAACTTTAAACCCCGCAAACGTTTTTTAACCATCTTTGCGTATCCAAAATGCTTCACATTATTCAATTTGTTTACTTATTTGTTTCAAATCGTTTGTATTGCGTATCAAAGGTACATTAAAGAAAATACCATAGACTTACTAATGAGTACAGCTCTCCAATTTAAAACAATGGATTTACACAATAAAAAATTAATCTTTAAATAAACCATGTAAGCTAGAATTTTGAAATGTGGCAAAACATTACTGTTATGGTGTGTAATAAGTGACATAAATTTCAACAAGTTATCTTACATACTGTGAATGTTCCAAATTTCACAGGTTTCGAAATATTTTTGAGAAGACAAACACTAAAGACATTTTCCCATGTAAAATGTAGTTTGAGATGGGAATTTCCTGTAAATCTTCGTGTTGCACCTTTGCGGTGGAATGCAATATTTGCTCTATGTACTATAGAATAGTAGATAAAGCTTTTTTGGGCGACAAACAATGTGTTCCTTAAGTGAGCGTCGTTGCTTGCCGAGGACGGAGGAGATTTGTTTGCCATGAAGGGATTGGGACGATGACATTCGTCAACCGTAGCAGGATATGTTGAAGACTCAACCATATAGAATATTTTAAGCTATTAACGTATATGTTGTACTTTAATTAAATATTAATACACTTATGTACTCTGTATTCACTCTTAGGTTGATCCGCGTAAAAACAAACCCCAGGTGACCAGTGCACCGCTATAATGTATCCTTCCGCCATTCGCACTAGAAATACTGTCACTCTTTCAGACAAAAAAAAAAAAAAAAAAAAAAAATAAAGACCATGTGGCGAGTCCTTATTTCGACAACTGAAACGGTGACTAGCTTATTCTGTTAAGGTTTACAGGTGATAAGACTGCCAGTTGCAACAAAATAAACGTTTGCATATATAATAATAGTTAATTCTAAAATAAATGAGCGAGGAATAAAGCAACAGGTATGCGATAACTTAATTTATTCGCTCTCCGGAAGCAGCAATTTATTAACTGTTGCGGCTCATTTTAAAAAATAAATTGTGCACTGTTACGCGAATTGTATTCTTCTTAAAATCACTACATTCTTGCATCGTGTATTTCATATGCTTTCTTTTTTTCCTGGGTGTAACCACTTTTCTCGTTTCAGATTTTTCTACACAAGCACTGTTTATACTTGTACTCGAAACACCAGTGAACTCAGAAGTTAATTTCACCATTTCTTTCGCGGAAAGTGTTGGATATTTCTCACATAACTTATAATAAAGATTCAACACTATCGTTTTTCCACTACCAGTCAATGGTTTGCGCGGCTAATGCTTTACGTAATTCGACGAAAACACAAGAGCAAATTCACCGTCCGCCATGATACTAAACACAACTGCTGGTTTCTGGCTGTAAACAATATTCTGCGCCTACCCGGATGTCAGGTGACTCATACGAATTGCGTCATGGGACTTGTAGCTCTGTTTTACGGTATAAATCAGCCTTAAATAAAACCTTAGGTATTTGTATAGAATATTATACTATTTAAGAATAAATTCATTCCAAAATTCAGATTATTAGCATGGGATTACTTTCCTGCGCGCATGGCTACCGTGTTGTACCACGGTGCACTGACCACGTGGGTTTGTTTTGCGGCGGATCAACCTAAGAGTGAATATAGTTAACACACAATATAGTTCTGTTTCTTATAATGCTGCATCTGATCTTCTCTTGTATCACTATTTATGTTTCACTAATTATGTTCTTTTCCTCTTTGCAGGTAAGAAATGAATATAATCTTCAAGTTTCCTTCCTGGTATGTACCTATATACACCTACTTACTCGAGAGCTAAAAAAATTGTAAAACGTTTCAAATGTTAGATCATATTGCGTTAAATGTCCACAGTTATAAACATGAATAATATTTATTAAACAGATAATAGTCATTATTTGATTAAGGAGTGCTTGCCCTGTATGTTAGCAATTTTAAATTTTGACAGATTTGATGTAACTTTTCTAAGCAACTTTTGTTTCTAGGGCAATGATCTGTTTTTCATTTGTGAAACCTTTAACATGGCGGTTTGTGAATATCTGTTTTACTAAAACGTAATTTTATTACTAAACTTGTTATTTTCACGAAACAATTGCAATATTTTTAGCAAAGACTGAAATTAAAATATTCTTGGCTATGGTAAAAATAACTGTAAACATTTCCTCCTTCTGTCTTCAATAGTTATTGAGAAATGGTACACTTTCATGCAAAAAACCGTTCCAACATAATGAATTGCGTTTTAAGTTGGTAACGAATTAATTAGTAGAGCAGCTCCTCCCCATTCATGGCTCCACCCCACCCCTTACCTAGTTCTAGCAACTAGGACGTTGATTGGCGTCTTTTGCATAGCATTTTTTTTTTGCGATGGCGAATGTGCACCAGAAGCTAGGATGCAAAGCAGTTTTGGATTACGCATTTATTCATATATAATTAAACACGCCACCTACTTTGCGTGTCCAGTAACATTCGTGGTATTTGTTCCACCAGTTTGACGTTCTTGAAGATGCTCCGTAGCCCTCGCTGCGCTATAACTTTGCTTCTTAAGGGCAATCATTTTCGGTTGGTTGTCCATATCCTTAGTTCCTTTCAAATGGCATAATAAAGAGGACAGTGTTTACAAGCCAATTTCATCTTTCACTTAATTACCCTTAACTAAACTTTGCTCTTATGATTTGCATGCACTTAAGTTGAATCTGTAATTTATGACTTATTTTAGGCTTGTAAGCTCTAAAAGACAAAAATATGTTTATCTTATCTTAACCCGGCTTCCTTCGCTTCTGAGCCGGAAATCGACAATTGTTAGGGTTTGTGTGCCAGACTTTTGACATCAAACCAATAAGAGACGGACAGATTTGGCGAGTGTCTGAGGAGTACCTTGGAGCCATTAAGGTAAAATGCTTCCATTTCCCACCCCTTTCGCCGCTCACTTTGTTCAAACCAATAACGGATTAGCACACACGGTTAGGCATGGAACATAACTGATAAGGGGTTTCTGCCAACATTAAATAAAGAAAAAACGCTATAGTAAACCAAAAGCATCGGCGCGAGGAAAACTTGGTCTAAAGAAAATGTTACTTTACTGGTGCATTCCTGGTCCATATAACGGATTATCTGGATCCTTCTGTATCTCATCTGCAAGACTTCTTTCGAAATGTTTCCATACACTATTTGCTGCTTCTCCAAGAGGAAAATTCAACATCAAACGTATTTTTAGCTTATCTGTCGAGCATATTTCCAACCAGTGATCACACCCACATGCTGAGAGGGTATTTTTGAAATATTTCTATTAAATTATATATAAAAGATCAGGAAAGTGGAGAAAATCCTGATTTTTTTCCAGATTTTTCGGGGCAAGCTCCCCTTAATTTTAATGTTTTGAAACCATATGAGTTACCCCTTTGTTAAGTAGGCGGAGGCGGCATATTGTGTTTCGCCTAGCCCTAGAGCTGAGGCGAGTATATACCGATTACAGTAAAGGATTTGCGACCTGCAGGGCATAACGCGAATGCATTGTAGGGGCAGTGAAGTTCACGATTAAATCGGTAATCACAGTACACGCCTTGTCCATGATTGGCTCAGGAGTTTCCTTTCTCAGGCTCTGTATTTAGTGCCTTGCTGAGAGAAGCACGTAAACTTCAAAGGCCACCTCTAGGTGTGGGGGTAGCGTGTCTGCCTCACATTCAAGAGAACCGAATTCGAATCTCGGTAGGGTGAGTTAAGGATAAGGTTGTTTCCGGTGTTTTCCCTAATCCTAAAATTATGGATGTCGAGTAACCCTTAGAGACTCCGGGCTTATTTTTGCATCATTTCACTAATTCTATTGCATAGGCAGAACTCCTGCAAACGCCAACAGACCGTACCAGGGAAAGGCAGTGGTTTGTAGCCTGCGAAGTCACTGCTTCAAGTCCAGTAGCAGTTCAACTGTACTTACTTTCATTCTGACTTTGCCTATGCCTCGCTATGACCAACCCGCCAGCATTTCCGGCAGTGCAAACCCGCATTACAGTAATATATAGAGCGACACTATTAGAAGTAAGTTAGAAATATCAACTCTCTAGTTGGACATTTTGTGGGTCTAGTCGCGGACTTTGGTATAACTGTGAGCTCTAGAGATGGCCAAGGTTAGGTATGTTCTGAGACAAGACTTTTGTCACCCTCACAATATTGAAAAATGTAATATTACCCTCACGCCACTCCGTCCTTACCTTACTTCATACGTCGCTAGCCATCTCTCCAGCTATCAATCCAACATCTCAGCTTGAGAGAAAATTGCGGAAAGTCATAATAAGTAAAGTTTGGCCTCATTCGATTCACTGATTGCATTTAATCCAATCATAATAGCGACGTTGTCAAATATCAGTACGCGGTAAAAACAAAATGTATGCACATATGCATAGCTTTGCCAATGCATCGTAAAAAACTTTCAGTTTATGCTTTTGAAAGTGCAAGTTGTGTGTAATAATAAATGAGCTGGTTTCTGAGATTATGGCTTCTTTTTTAATAGATTTTATTTTATATACCACAGCTAGAGGAAGTGCTGTATTTTATTAAATTCGATCTCGAGATTTGAATTCCCTGAATTGAAAATAAATTAATTTCAAAAAAGGTGTTTTTTTTCGTGGTTTTCTTCGGTCGCTAGGCGAATGCTGGGTTGGATAATTTGATCTGCGAATTTTCCTTTCACCCCTTTCATCAATATTTCATTCGTTATTCACCGCCATACAGGTATTGATCTGATCACTCACCTGGTTATGCTATGATCCAGAGTTTGTTTGCTCCTTGACAGGCTACTGACCCAAGGCATTGGTTTATAACTTCTTGGGGGGTGTAGGTCCTTCAAAGAGGATTGTAATCAATTAAATAAGAAGAAAAAGGTCTTTGTGTGTGTGTGTGTGTGTGTGTGTGTGTGTCTTTGAACATCATAACTCAAAAACTTGATTTTTAAGTTTAGTACATTACAAAGATGGGATACGAAGTTTTTCAAGAAAATACCACCAAAACAAACTACCCTTTCGTTATTTGATATTCTCACAAATGGTTTTAAGGATTTTGCACGACTCCCTCTACGTAGTGGATACGCTCGGCCAACTAAAAGTGGTCTCTTGAGCAGTTAGTTTTTCAAAATCCCTCTAGTGACCGCGTAATTCACAACCGCCAACTTCTGTGCGCCGCTTAGACCAACCCTGTAATACAAGCCTCAAGCCACTGATTTGGACTATCTACACACCATGCTTGGCGTGGAGCAGTGGTTAAGCTATTGAACTTCTACGCAAGCAGCTCGATTTCGATTCTCTGTACTGGATTATCTTTTATTAAATAATATTTCTGTCGTTACTTCATTTTACTTATAAATATGATTACAATAATAGTGAATTAGCGGTTATAAAATTAAATTGCTTAAGTATGAAACCTCTTTCCGGGCGGTAAATTGTCATGGTTACCATCCACCGGTAGGATAATAAATAAACGCCACATACATAAAAATCTGATGTGTTACACTCACATGACTTTCTCTACTCTTGTACAAACTATTTTTACAAACGCTTATTCTCCATATGCTTCATGTTAATCAGGATGTCAATCTTATTGCTAATTTTCTTGTAGGTGCAAGGGGAATTGCTAGGCTTTAAGCGATAGTCATATATTTTAAGAGCTGGTTGCTATGTGGCGCATTCAATTCTCTTTGCATGTCCAAGACAAAAAAATGAATAACGAATTCCCATTTGACAAAAAGTATAAGTATTGGAAAATATAAGGGAATAACAAGCAATATCTCGAAAATGGTTCAGTCATAAAAAAATTATATGACATAAATTGTGTATTTAACGCAATCTACATTTTTGCGTAGTAAAATTTTGTGTCTCTCTTATGGTTTATCAGTATGCAAAAGTCGTTCACAATGAAGAATACTTTTGGAGACATTCCAAGAAAATTCAAGATATACATTTTATTTGTCATGAAAATATCTAAATCATATGATATTTTAAACAAAATCGTTAGAGCCATTTTTGAGTAAATTACAATTTTCGAAAAATGTTCCATGTAAAGGGTAATCTGGGATGGAGGGATTTTCTTGAAAACCTTCGTGTCGCATCTCCGGAAGATACTGAACCTAAATACCAAGTTTGGTGTTTATCCGACTGTTCGTTTCTGAGTTATGCTGTACACAGACACACATACACACAGGCACGTAGTAGAGAAAGTAAAAATGAATAAGGCCTGTTATATTTTTACTCATGTATTTAAAACAAAAGTGGAAAGTTGAGCTTTAGTTATGCTCTACTTGAGAACCATAAATCAATAAAGTGTTAGTTACAAATATTCACTGTTAAAACGCTCTCAAACATCTGTCTTTTTGAAACCTCGTATAAGAATTATTTACTTGGAAGACTTTGAGATTATAGTTGTATTCCCCATTATAACTACTACAAGAATATAAGCAATCTTGTGAAAGCCTGGCTGTTTCGATCGCTCACGGAAGTAACCGATTCGAGCTGTATCTCTCAGACGTCAGCCAGTTTTAAATTGGCCGAGTGTGCGTGGTTTAAAAAAAACACTTGCGATCTAGGGGAATGGACCACTTTTTCTGCTCCAAAGTGTACTTACCTAGTCCGTTGCTTTCCGAAACAGCTGATACTTTTTGCGCTGTTACTGGAATTCTTTTGGTTTAACAAGTGACTAATTGTACAGTTTGGTTGTCCATATGGCAGATATTACTAGTGCGTGAATTACAGTAACATACAGTTACGAAAGAGAGACCAGCAATACTAGCTGTCATGTGTGCCTCTTACAAGAGACAAGCTAATGTGTAAATGAAGACCATCGATGATGTCGTACAAAACGAGAAAGGTGCGTAACGTTGCCTGGATTGCAAGAAGAGACAGATGTGTTATATCCCAGCATGACGTGAAGAACAACAATATACAAAGGGAAAAGACGATCTTGCGGTGCAGTCGCTACTTTGATCTAACTCTACGAATTCTTTTCAGTGTCAATGTGGTCTTAACTGTGTTTCTACTACTTTCAAGAACTATTTGCTCAGAGGTATTGGAAACTTGTATTTAGTGAAGCATTTTGTCCCTGTAGGAGAAATGAATCTTATAAACCAATACAATACAATTTTTACTTTCTCTATTATGTAAAGTAAGTAGGGGAAGCATTGCATTCCACCCAAAAATTCGATACAGAGAGTTCACCGGAAATACTTGTTTTGAGGCCTCCTAAATAAAAAAATCTAATGTGTTACACTCACATGACTTTCTCTACTCTTGTACAAACTATTTTTACAAACGCTTATTCTCCATCTACTTCATGTTAATCGAGATGTTAATCTTATTGCTAATTTTCTTGTAGATGCAAGGGGAATTGCTAGGCTTTAAATACCAAGTTTGGTGTTTATCCGACTGTTCGTTTCTGAGTTATGCTGTTCACAGACACACACGGACTTGTTTCCAAAAATACTTTTTTTCTATACGTAGTAGAGAAAGTAAAAGTCTACCACCGTGGTGTAGGGATAGTGTGTGTCTCACATTCAAGGAATCCCAAGTTCTAATCTCGGTTAGGGTGAGTTACCCGGATAAGCGTTTTCCGGAGTTTTTCCTTACCCTGAGGAGACAAATTTTAGGTTACTTTAAGCTCTATAGACTCCGTGCTCATTTGAACATCATTTCACCTATTTAATTAATTCATTCATTCATCGTCCTATATTGTCTTAACTTGTTAAACGATATTAAACTTCAAGCCAAAAGCAAAATGCCCACTACTTCGGAATTTTATTTAAGGAATTGATGAAAAGTCTAGCCCACCTCCGTGGTGTGGGATTAGCGTATGTGCCTCACATTCGAAACTTCTTGAGTTCGAATCTTGGCTAGAGTGAGTTATGAGAGGATATGGTTTTTCCGCAGTTTCCCCTTATTTTGAGAATACGAATGTCGGGTAACGCTAAGGTCCCCGAGCTTGTTTCTGCATCATTTCAGTTAGTCATTGTTGGAGATGATCTAAACGGTTAAAGAATGTTAAAAGTTAAAGGTAAAGGTGTGGAAACGGAGGGGCCCCGCAACTGGGGCACAGCACCGTAACTTTGCTTCTACCGTGATCCCTGGGAGGGAGGAATGACGGGAGAGACCAAATCCGGATGACGACGGACGCAATCATGGACGGGGACCCTAACGTTTCCAAGTCGAACGCATCCGACGCTGCCCGGGCCCACCTAAAAGCCTCTAACCCCCCCCCCCCCCGGGGATCCCCAGAAGAGGCGCCCACCCGGAGGCAAGACCTAACTGAGCAGTTCCGCAACGACGCCAGGGAGGAAACCTCTACAGAGTGCACAGGCACCGCCCAGCTGCAACTTGCCGACCACCGTCGCCTGTTCCTATAACCGTGAAACAGATGTCAAGGAAGATGACGGGTACGGAAAGTCGTGATAGAAGATGTACCACCCCAGCATTGGGATCGAACCGGGAACCACTTGAATGCGAGTGGCACACTCTTTAGCGCAGTGCCACCTCGCTCGGTCTGTTAAAGGATATTAAACTTCAAGCCAAAAGGATCTACCTTCGCAATTGGGGTTTTGAAACTTTCAAAATGCAGTTGTGTGGATTCGAAAAAAGTCTTCTTCTTGAAAAGCATGCGGAAACTTGTTTATTTTAATCATCCTTTGTTGTGTATATAAAATGGAGCTGAAGAATAGCAAACATGTGCTGAGTATTTGTGAAGTGCAAGGAATTCTGTGTTGACAGGCAGAGAAGCTCTCACTAAACTACAGTTACTTCACGTGTGTTTACGTTCGCTGGTCTGTGCCGTTACAAACAAGCTCTCCTCGCTGTATAGGCAACCATCATGCTAAGCCGGTACAACAGGTTACATAAATCTATTCCTGACACATTTTGTATGAAGTTACACTTGCATGTCGCCTTTAATCGCTCCCTACAATCATATCTCAGTCTTAAAATATTTAAACCAGCTTCTATTTTACTCATGCAGCCTTTTTTTTTCAGAATTTATTTTGTCGAAAGACCGGCTTTGGATTTGAAGACCGTTTCTTAAGGGGAGTGGGCAGTGTATGCATTATATGGACATACAGCCAACCAAAGAAACATGAATATCTCTGGATGTAGTTCATACATCGGTGTGAAAAAATTCCTGTATTGTCTGTGTGTGTGTGTGTGTGTGTGTGTGTGTGTGTGTTGTCCCCTTAAATTTGCACAATCCTGTTTTTTTTAATGTTTGCCAGATGAAGGACAAAAAGTTGATATCTTTAGGTTCTTTTTCCCACAGTTGAAGCAGATAGCTAAGATTTTTACTACACATGAAGACATTCTCTCCCATAACAAGTAAATTAAGCTGCCAATAGTATCTCTGTTGACAAATTGAATCAAAATTTACATTTAAATGTTTTAAAAAATCCTTAATTTTAAAATGTATTATACTTAAAAACCCTCGAACTCAAATCTATAAAAAAAGCAATAAAAATCAATTGTAAATAAAACATAAACGAATTTAAATTAGAACAAAGAAAAATAATACATATTAATATTCTCATAAATAAAATTCTTGAGTATTTAGCCAAAAAAATTAAAGCAAAACCTCCTCTACTATATTCAATATTAAATCCTGAAACTGACTCTGATTCCCGTTGTTTAATCAATAATCCACGTTGAACCTTACTTATATTAATTATTGTATATCGCTGTTTAAGAATATATTTTGGATGATTTGCTGAATATATAAATATATAATATTTCAGGTCAAGGTGCAGTAATAAATAAACTTACTTTTCTACATTTTAGTGTATGATGCACAGAAATTTGATATTTTAAAATAAAGTTTAATTCTGTTTTATGTAAGATAATAAGATATTTATATCCTGATTTACATTTGTTTAATTGAAACCAAATAGAGGTATATCACTGTTAATGATAAAATTGAAATATTTTCCAATTAAGAAAATGTGTTGATCGAATGTAAGCCGCTAAAACATTTTAAAACATTTCACCCTAAAATATTTTAATCACTATATAAATATTTAATTAATATTAATTATTTAAAAACCAATAATATTCATTTAATTTTATTGTATAACCGCGGATGCTGGCACAATTTCATACTCGAAGCGTTTATAGTTTTTGAGAAAACGGAACATGTGTTTGGAAAAATGTAGCTTTGTGACAATTCTAATGGAAGTTTATTTAGGTTCAAATGTATGACAAACAATACAGGGGAGGAGTCACCATTAGACGCATTCTATGTTGCTTCCTGAATTGCAATTCTATGTATTTTGACCTGGGAATCCTGTGATGTCCATTAGCAGAACGTACGTGTTGAGATTTTAAAATATTTTAGCAAAAGGGTCGTGGAACTCCAAATTTTAAATAGATGCACAGTACATTTAAATTCTTTTTTGAGTTAATAGTTTTAAACGACCAATAAAGTATATGTATTCTGAATCTAAAATAATCACAGAATTGTTTTTCATTAAAAATAAAAAATGTCAAATTTTACCATTTTACACTTCCAGTCTCCTTAATATTTTAACTCGGTTATAAGGATTTGTGTCTTTGAACTTGGAGATTATGGACACACCCGTTCGTAGATGCTTACTCAAAAGTACTGTGGTGACTCGGTGTAAATAAACGCAAGATCGCCGGCCTGCTGCAAGGTGCGGAGTTACTGGGAACAATATATTTGCGAGTACTTCCCCGTTCAGTGATGACCAAGTTGGATTCGTTCCTAGATATTCGAGTTGTTAGAAGTAGGGACAATTTTCTGAAAATCTTCGACTTGTTTGCTTAAAAGGTGCCTGATTTACGTATGGAATGTAGTATATTAATTCATTATTGCCAATGTTCGACCGACCGCATCCAGCAGAGGGATTCAGGAATGACGTACTCTATTTTTGAACAGCTGATGACGTTGGATTTCTCCATAAAGACTTTGCTCACTCATCTGACGAGTCATTAAATTTAATTCAGGAAATGCTTAAAGAAAGGGTAATTAGTAAAGAATTCTGGACCTCACGATACCCTGATTTAACTATGTGATTTTTTTCTATTGGGGACTTTGTAGCGGGAAACAGTGCTGTGCGCTATTTGTAGCGCGAAATCGTCGATCCTTGGGTTGATGTCTGCTGCAGTGTTCTTCCTCGGCTATGGATGCTCGTTGGTTGTTGCGTATTCCATTCCTAACTTTTCCTACCTATATCTAATTCTTAATTCTCAGGTTATTGTGGGTGAGGCAAGTTAAAAAATACACTGCAACTTTACCTTAATCAATGAAGTTTATTCACAATTGAAATAATTATAGGCGGCTAGTTTTTCCCATTATTATAATCCCACCATTTTAAATAAGTCAGGAGCCTAGCTATCTGCACACGCACTCCCATCCGTATACGCACACGTGCATTTGTTAAGAGCGTAGCACCTCGTGTCGTCAAATTCTAGGCGAGATAAAGAGAGAGAGAGAGAGAGAGAGAGAGAGAGAGAGAGTGGGTTCTGGGGCCTTGTTTGCCCTTATATACCTGAGGCTAGCGACGCTCACCTCTGCGTTTAAAAATGTTAGGACGTTTCCAATTGGTCCTCCGACCGCGTTACCTTAACTTGTATGCGATTATGTTGCTTCAAATCCGTGCGCTTAAGCGTCACCCTGGCGCTTTGTGAAGCGGGTGCAATATCTCCGTCTCTTTCTTTTCACTATCTGTCTCTTTCTATTTCTCAGTATCGTTACCGGTTCCCTGCTTGTTGGCTTGGTGAAAGGTATGCTCTACTTAGGATTATCCTTTTCCTGGAATTTTGCTAGCTCGCCCGTCTCTTACAATCAGCTCTGTACAAATGTTAGATGTTGAATATTTTAACATGTTAGTGAATTATATTATTACTGTACAATTCTTATATGTATAGTATATTCCCTTTCAACTTGAAAAATAAGGTGTTTACAAACCCCATACTGAAAGAACTAAAAGAAAACATCAGGCGAGAGATTCACTCTATTTCAGATATGGAACTCTTCGGTGTGAATGAAAATTTCCTGAAAAGTATGCCAGAAATATGTGGATAGAGAAGGATCTCGTGGAAGTATCTTCTTATTGTCATTGTAATTGTAACTGTAAATATGAGATCGTGAGGCAGTTACGGGAATATTATAAGTATTTCGGCTGGAGAACAGCCGTGCGTAGCTACAATGTGAAGGAAAAGCAATATATACACTACGTGATCAAAAGTATCCGGACACTGGCTGAAAATGACGTACAAGTTCGTGGTGCCCTCTATCGGTAATGCTGGAAGTCAATATGGTGTTGGCCTACCCTTAGCCTTGATGACAGCGTTCACTCTCGCAGGCATACTTTCAATTAAGTACTGGAAGGTTTCTTGGGGAATGACAGCCCATGAGGAGAGGTATCGATGTAGGTCGGTGAGGCCTGGCACGAAGTCGGCGTTCCAAAACATCCCAAAGCTGTTCTATAGGATTCAAGTCAGGACTCTGTGCAGGCCAGTCCATTACAGGGATGTTATTGTCATGTAACCACTCCGCCACAGCCCATGCAGTATGAACAGGTGCTCGATCGTGTTGAAAGATGCAATCCTCATCCCCGAATTGCACTTCAACAGTGGGATGCAAGAAGGCGCTTAAAATATGAATGTAGGTCTGCGCTGTGATCGTGCCACGCAAAACAACAAGGGATGCGAGCCCCCTCCAGGAAAAACACGACCACACCATAACACCTCCACCTGCGAATTTCACTGCTGGTACTACACACGCTGGCAGATGACTTTCACCGAGCATTCGCCATATCCACACCCTGCCAACGGATCACTACATTATGTACCGTGGTTCGTCACTCCACACAACGTTTTGCCACTGTTCAATCGTGTAATGTTGACGCTCCTTACACCAAGCGAGGTGTCGTTTGGCATATTCCTGCGTGATGTGTGGCTTGTGAGCAGCCGCTCGACCATGGAATCCAAGGTTTCTTACCTCACGCCTAACTGTCGTAGGACTTGGAGTGGATCCTGATGCAGTTTGGAATTCCTGTGTGATAGATGTCTATTACTCTTTACGACCCTCCTCAAATGTCGGCGGTCTCTGTCAGTCAAGAGACGAGGTCGGCCTGTACGCTTTTGTGCTGTACATGTCCCTTCACGTTTCCACTTCATAATCACATCACAAATAGTGGACCTAGGGATGTTTAGGAGTGTGGAAATCTCACGTACAGACTTCTGACACAAGTGACACCCAATCACCTAACCACGTTCAAAGTCCGTGAGTTCCACGGAGCGTCCCATTCTGCTGTTTCACGATGTCTAATGACCACTGAGGTCGCGGATAATGAGTACCAGGCAGTAGGTGGCAGCACAAAGCACCTAAGATGAAAAAGTATGTTTGTGGGGTGTCCGGATACTTTTGATCACATAGTGTAATATATATGTATGAGAGTTCATATCAGGTTCTTAAAGCACAAAACACAAACTGGAACAAAAGTGATATTAAAATATGTTTGAAAGATAAAGTAACAGCCCGTCCACTTGGTGCTAGGTGCTGTTCTGTCTTCTGAGAGAAAATCTTTAGTAGGAAAGATATGCATGACATATAATTATACGCTGTATTTAATGCCCCAGGGTTTAAACTCTCATTCTATGAGACGTAAGAAGGCAGTGATATTTTCTGTCTCATCCGAATTCTCTGGTACCACTATCTCCAACTTTCCATGTAATCTCAATAAGTGGAAAAGTCGTGATCGTGTTCTGCTTCTCTGATCGTTATACCATCGTGATTATCCTCTTCTGCCTCATTCTTCTCTTAATGTCTCACGTTTTGGGTGCTTCTTGAGTTCTCTAAAATAACAATCAAGTGACACGACCAGAATATTACAGTATTTTGCAACTCAAATTTACTAATTATGATGCCAATCCAGAGTCCTTATTGATACACGAAACAAATAACCCACATAAGTCCTGATTTTGAGGTCGGCGATAGATATTAAAGTCTTCTGCAACACTAATGTCGTCATAAAGAACCACAGTAAGTTTCTATTTTGTTTACAATGGCTATGAAAACTCTTTAATTATATTGCTTGGTTAAAGGGTCTGTAAGTTTTACTTTCTCTACTACGTATAGTAAGTAGGGGAAGTATTGTATTCCAACCAAAAATTCGATACCGAAAATTCACCGGAAATACATGTTTTGAGACCCCCTGAATCCAAAAAAAAACATTTTTGGAAACATGTCCGTGTGTGTCTGTGAACAGCATAACTCAGAAGCGAACAGTTGGATAAACACCGAACTTGGTATTTAGGTTCAGTATCTTCCAGAAATGCGACACGAAGGTTTTCAAGAAGATGCCTCTACCCCAGATTACCCTTTACATGGAACATTTTTCGAACATTTTAATTTTCTCAAAAATGGCTCTAACGATTTTGATTAAAATATCATATGTTTAAGCTATTTTCATGACAAATGAAATGTATATCTTGAATTTTCTGGGAATGTCTCCAAAAGTATTCTTCATTGTGAACCACTTTTGCATAACTGGTAAACCATAAGAGAGAGACAAAATTTTAGTACACAAAAAATATAGATCGCGTAAAATACACAATTTATGTCATATACATTTTTTTGTTGAGTGAACCATTTTCGAGATATTGCTTGTTATTCCCTTAAGTTTTCCATTATACTTTTTCTCAAATGGGAATTCGTTATTATTTTTTTGTCCTGGTAATGCAAAGAGAATGGAATACTCCACATAGCAATCAGCTCTTAAAATATTTGACTATCGCTTAAAACCTACCAATTCCCCTTGCACCTACAAGAAAATTAGCAATAAGATTAACATCTCGATTAACATGAAGCATATGGAGAATAAGCGTTTGTAAAAATAGTTTGTGCAAGAGTAGAGATAGCCATGTGAGTGTAACACATCAGATTTTTTAAACCACAAAACGTTCTCTTTATTTTCAGATCTGTACTACACGTTTTTATACAAACCTTTCTTTTTACTTTCTCTACTACGTATGGTACGTAGGGGAAGTATTGCATTCCACACAAAAATTTCATACCGAGATTTCACCGGAAATATGTTTTGAGGTGTCCTGAATCCAAATAAAGCATTTTTGGAAGCATCTCCGTGTGTGTGTCTGTATGTCTGTAAACAGCATAACTCAAAAACAAGAAGTCGGATAAATACCAAACTTAGTATTTTGGCTCAGCATCTTTCAAAGATACAACACGAGTTTCAAGGAAATCCCCCACCCCAAACTACCCTTTAGATACAACATGTTTTAAAATTTTTAATTTTATAAATAAATGACTAAAGATTTGGACTAAACTGCTATATGTTGAAAATATTTGCATGCCAAATAAAATGTATATCTTGAATTTTCTGGGAATAACTTCTGAAGTCCTCTTCATTCGAAAGGAATTTTGTATAATCTTGTGTAACTGGAAAGCATTAAGCGATAGACGAAAACGTACTGCACAAAAATGTAGATCTCTTTAAAAAACAAAATTTATTTCAAGTAAGTATTTTGTGGCATAAGCCTTTTTCTGAAATATCCGTTATTAAAAGTACGAATTGTACATTTCTTGCTCACTCTCTTAAAGTCCTTTCAACATTCAGTTGTTTCTCGCGATGTAATGGAAACAGTATGGTATTTTAAGGCCAGCATATAGCGTCCAGTTCTTAAACATTTGACTATCACCCGTTCCCCTTGTATCTATAACGAAATGTGTAATGTAGCTATTTCTGCAAAGGTTTATTTGGATTAAAATGAAGTAGATAGAAAAATAAGCTTCTGTAAGAATAGTTTGTATACCCACTAATAAACAATAGAGGGTAGTGTTTAAGTAAGCGAAGTGAAGGTTCTTGTCCCGCTGCAAATAACACTTGCCGTTGAGCTTCAAGCTGTGAGAGCTTTTACAGGTGACCGAGTTGGCGTTTGTTTGTGCAGTGATACGTACGACGTGAGGTTCCATTAAGTTATGAACAACATGTTTCTTCCGCTCCTGTGAGAATGTTTATCTAACGGGAGATCCGTTGAGAAAACATGGGTGGTACTATTAAACCAATATTGTGTGTCCCACTTGTTACTGAGCTCATGTCATCGGAATGCCCATACTCACCCTGCAAGCAGTCCTCATTTCAGAACTACGTGTTGCTATTTTTAAGGGGAGATAGGAGGCTGTATCCCAGAAGTATTTAAACTGCTAAATTCATGACACGTTATCTCGGAAACTGCTTACGATATCAGACTGAAATTTTTACAGCATATAAGTGAATGCCTTCTTAGTTCATTGATTTGCTTTTATGCATTAAGATAGGATTATGTTTTCAATTATACCATCCTTCGACTAAAATGTATCACCAAATAATTCTTTTAAAAATATAATAAACCTAGTTATTAATACAGAATACCTTTTAGAGGTGGTTTTTATCGTTCTAAAATTTGATTTAGATATCTTCAATAGTTTCTGAGAAAGGGGGAAGTTTCTACCAGAAAATGTCATTCACAGAAAAGCTGTTCAAAGCAAATAAACTTGCATATATTTTCAAAGCAATAAGCCACATTGACTGAGCACATAGAAATTGTTATACTTAGCATTTTTTAGAGCAAAACTTCCACTAAAGTATGGGCTAACGTTTACCTGTCTACTCCAAATTGCATAGCAGTTATGTTTTTTTCTTCTTTTCTTTCTTTCTTTCTTTCTTTCTTTGAAGTGGTGCACAATTCATATAAAATAGCAGATGCAGTACAGTATTTAAGAATACATTTAAAATATAAGTATTGTGGCTACAATTATAAAATATACAAGGTGGGCCAAAAGTCACTACGCGTTACTACAGGGTGAGCCAAAAAACTACAAACCGCCCGCGCGGTGTTTTTCCTGTCCGCGTTCTCGGCGCTTGTTGCCGTCTGCCGCTATCATAGAAAGGCGAAGATGAAACCATATAACATTTTTAAAACTACTTTTAAAGGCTTTACTTACCAACTTTGTGAAAGGAGATGCTGAAACTGGCCACCGTCGTTGTCCATACATTTTTGGAACCTCTTTAGGAAACTATCTATCACTCGTCGTAGTTCTCGTTGAGATGCTACAGTTTCCTGACATATATTTTGTTTGGTTACGAGCACAGGACCCGACTTCGGGTTCACTTTTGATTGATCTTCGTCACGGTGTTAAAGTGCTTACCTCCAAGATGACCTTTGAGTCAGGAGAACATGTGAAAATCACTTGGGGAGAGATTTGGTGAATATGGAGGATGCGAGGAAACTTCCCAGTTGAATCTTCTGAGCTCCGCCTGGGTCAAGATTCAAATTGGAAGTTTTCTCGTATCCTCCGTATTCACCGGAGCTTGCCCCAAGTGATTTTCACATATTCCTCGAACTCAAAGGTAAGCACTTTTAACACCGTGACGAAGATCAATCAGAAGTGAACACCTGGTTGCGAGCACAGGACCCGATCTGATACAACATTGGCTTGGAAAAAACTTGTCACGTCCCCAAAAATGTTTATAAAAACATGTTGACTGTGTAGAAAAGTAACAGAAGGATTGTATAATATAAATAAAATTAATTCAACATGATCAATTGTGTGTAACGTTTTTTATAAAACAGGGAAACTTACTTATTCGACGCCCTTCGTATAAGGGGGTGAAAATAAAGCGGAATGCAGTTTTTAAAGAATTTGGTGTACTAAATCATTGAAAATAAGGGTTAATTAATGGTAATTAATTGCCCTTTCTCACAAGCCGTATGCAGAACAAGGTTGAAAAAGTAGAACCAGATTGAAAAATTCAATACCACAGTCAGGATTGGGACCACAGATCTACCTGTTTACGTCCGTCTTCTCTAACCAACTGAGCTACCATGGCAACATGTCGACGCGATAGATCCATTGGCATTGAATTTTTCTGATTCTACCTTTCCAGCCTTAGCCTACACTGGCTTGTGTGAAATATCTTTGTTGCAATTGGGACAGTATTAACGGTGAAGTGTCAATTGATTAAAATTATGAGTCTGAATAATATTAAAAGCCTTCACTTTGAAGTGATAAGATCCGCCCAAAGAATATGAATAATAAATAATACATCATAATAAGTGTACTAATGAGCATCTAATCAAAATAAGAAGGAGGGGAATACCAATATGAGGAAAGAATAAAAGAGAACATTAAGAATTAGAAAAGGGGGGAATAAAATCATAACGAGAGAAATAAAGTAAAGATTAGATATTAATAAATAATCAGAAAGTGAAATAAAATGTAGAAAACGTGTATTTGAGAACGAAGAGACTTGGCGAAAAACCGTCAAAGGTTGAAGATTTAGGAACGTACAGGAAGAGAGACATTAGTAAGCGATAAGTCACAATAGGAACCGAGTAGAGCTCTCAGGATGCGAAGACAACGGGCCGGAAACCGAATTCAGTCAAGCGCACAGAAAATTCACTCTAGCGAACATAAGTTGTTAATGGTAGACGCGAGCGAGGCTCGGGCGACGAAATTAAGAGCCAATGGCAGACGAGGAAAAACTTCAGTGAGAGAACCAATAAAAGTTAATAAAAGTCACGTGCATAGCAAAAAATAGATCGAAACTAGAAAAGAGGCGTGAAATAGAAAATTATCTATGAGAGAGCAACTTTCAGACGTGTGTAAGATGAATACTTTGTGTCGAACCGTAGGGTAGAGAAGTTGACTTTGCGTCAGAACGCAGGGGAGAGAAGATGAATACTTTGTGTCGAACCGTAGGGTGCAGTGAGGGAGAATTAAATAGATGTAGGAATTCAAAGTATTTTATATCAAAGAGGGAAACAGTGCAGATGTCTACGAGTATTTATTTATGTATGTAAAATGAGTATAAAGGAGCCGTGAGTAAAAAGGGTAGCTAGGGCATGACTAAAGGTTAAGTCATTAAAGTAATATTGTATGGTTTTTAACTTCGAAAAATATTTAAGTAAGGGTAATGCACGGAAGCAATAGCAGGGGATAACAGGAGAAATCGCGTCTTGTGTGAAAGGGTATTGGGACGAGGACAACAGTGTGGATCTTCAATAAACGGGCCATCTGAGAGGAGAAAAGTGAGCTTCATTCATCTCCCATCCACACTCCCTGAGGTAAGAGATTCCAGAACCCATATTCCTCTACCTGAGTAGCCGGCAGCAACATCAATCCTCCCGAACTACCAAACGAATACCAAGAACCGATCACTACATCTTTTTTCCCTTTTTAAACCCCGCTACAACTTACATCATGATGGTCAAGTGATGGACGATCGTTTCAAGGCTGCTAAGGCCTCATCATCAGCGATTTGAAAGTCGACTAACTCACACTCCAAAACCAAGGATGTGTAGAACCCATATAGTCGAATGGGAGGACCTCGGGTGGTAGTCTCAGCAATTGCCAGAGGTAAACCAGAACTAACTCACACTCCAAAACCAAGGATGTGTAGAACCCATATAGTCGAATGGGAGGACCTCGGGTGGTAGTCTCAGCAATTGCCAGAGGTAAACCAGAATTATTGTGTGAAATAATTAATTACCTAGATTGGCCTAATAGTTGGTTGAACTATGCAGCCCGGGACTTGAAGTGTAAGTTGCCATTGGGGTATGTCATCTCAAAATGAAGTTGAGATCTCCTTGTGTTTACCGGGAAAAATGCGAGGCAGTTGGAGAATTAGTGTCATGTCAGCATGTTGCTATGGAAGCTCAGACTGAGACTGGTAGCTCCGTGCTTCAAGCCCCGCTGTGGAAATGTATTTTACTTTCTCTACTACGTATAGTAAGTGGGTGAAGTATTGTATACTACCCAAGAATTCTTTATCGATATTTAACCTGAAATACATGTTTGAGGCACTGAATACAAAAAAACGTCTGCGTGTGTCTGTGAACAGCATAACTCAAAAACGAAAAGTCGGATAAATACGAAACTTCGTATTTAGGTTCAGTATCTTTCAAAGATACGATACCAGGATTTTATAGAAAATTCTCCCAACCCGGACTACCCTTTGCATGGAATATTTTTCGAAAATTTTGATTTTCTCAAAAATGGCTGACGATTTTATTTAAAAAAAATATATTTAAGATGTTTTAATTACAAACAAAATGTATGTATTGAATTTTCTGGGAATGTCCCCAAAAGTTCTTTTCTTTCTGAATGGATTTTGCATAACTGGTAAACCGTAAGAGATAAGACAAAATTTTTCTACACAAATAAATGTAGAGCTCGTTAAAACACAATTTGTCATATACTTTTTTTTTTTGGTTGAGTAAACCATTTCATAGATATTTCTTGTTATTTGCTTGAATTTTCCAATACTTATACCTTTTCTCAATTTTTTTTGTCCTGGACATACAAAGTCTGCGAATAACGCTAATAGTTGGTGAAAATTATTTCTGAAGAGTTTCTCATTCCCTCCCAATTCCTCCAGCAGTATGACAACACTTCTTTCTTGATTCGTCCGAAACTTCCAATCTAGTAGATAACGTACCAACTTCTTGTTAAAAACTCGGATGACTTGGAATAATATGAAATCACAAAATGAAATATCATGAACAAAAACGTATTATGTTCTTTCTCTCTTGCGGTGCGCGCCCAGCCTTAGTATTGTATCATACTTAGCCCACTAAAACAATGTACAGTATTGTGGTCACAATATAACCAAGCTGCCAAAGCAACTTTAAATAAATAATGTACAGAAAAGTAGAAAGGTAGTATCAAAATGAGCACTGAGCGGGATGGTTCAGACGGTTACGTCTGTGGCCCGCATTCGGGAGGTCCCGGAGATCGATCCCCGGCGACAGCCCACTCTGGCCCGCGGGGTTTTCGTGGTTTCCCTGGGTCGCCAGGCGTATGCTGGGGTGTTCATCTTCTACCACGATTCTCCTTCCTCTCATTTGCCATATCCATCATCTTGTCATCTGTTTCAGGCTCCGCCCTGGGAGTTCCTGAAGGTTAGTGGCTTGTACCCTTTGTTATTGCAAACAGCTTTCACAGTACTTACTGAAACATTAATTCCTGTCCTCTGCAACTCGGCAACAATCTGGGGAGCAGTCATTCGTGGGTCCTTTTTAATGTAGTGAAGAATACTGTTCTCATGTTTAGCTGTGAGGATTTTAGGTCGGCCACTTCTGGGAGTATTTAGGACAGATTTTCTGACTCCTACTCTGTCAATAATGGATTGAATGATTGAGCGGAGTGTCCCCACTATCCGAGATATCTCGGAGAGGGTTTTGAGATCATTGTGTAGTCTAATTATTATTTTTCTCTCTTCGGCAGTAGTTCCATTCCCTTTTCGGCCCATTTTACTTCATCTCCGGAAGCTATTGTGTTCGATGCCATTCTTATGCTTGCAGACCACTTGCTGTGCGACAGACTGTCCAGTAAGGAGAGCTAACAGTGATATAACCAGTCTTTAATCCTCTTACCTGTTGTGTATAAATACATTTTTTGTACCAAGCTTACCCAGAATTACTGTAGAAAACTAGGGATTCTAGAAAATTTCCAAAAAAAGTGTAGTTGGAATCAGTAACAAATTCATGAACCATATAATTTTACGAGTTTATTAGTGTAAAAAATAATAATGATGCAACAATTCTACATTTAGTTGATGTATGAATACTTTTTGTGCTGACTGTATTATACACACTGTTTACTAGATACAGTAAGTTTGTTGAAAGATGAAGTAAACATACACTTTTTTCATTCGAATCAGTGATTGAAACCTTAAAGAAATAGGTCAGCGTGTCATTTGGGACGCTGTAGTATTTTAACAGCTTGCCTATTTCCATGCTTATTCTTTTTTCTTCCACGTTCTCTTGAGCGAGTATTACAAAACAAAAAGAAATCGTGTTGTCAAAGCACTTCGTGACCATAACAGACTCTCCAACTGCGGTGTAGCCCTCACGCAAAACAAAACAAAACAAAACCACCAAAATTAGAATTTCAACGTAGGAGTATCCAGTCGTCTTTGATAAAACGTTAAAAAAGGCTACAATTACCTTGGCATAACGAAATTGCGAAATTGCTTTATTTTCTGCAGTTTTCTTTTTCACATTTGTCCATTCCGTCTAACGGGATAGCGTTTAATGGACAAAGCCTTGCGTGAGGAGACAGAATGGACAAAAAAGTTATTTATGAGTAATATTTGAAAGAGAAATTTAGGGCGTTACCTGCAGTGGGTTACTTATAGATTTTGTATCTCTACGATTGGAATAACTCGTGAATACCTAAGGTACAGAATTACAATCTAATGCCTTAACAGTATGAAGAATTGTGTCTATATTTAAAGTACAAAATATATGCATTCCATCCAAAAATCGATACCAAGATTTCACCAGAAATACATGCTTTGAGGTGCTCTGAAGCCAAATAAAGCGTTTTAGTAAACATGTCCGCGTGTGTGTGTCTGTGGGAATAGCGTAACTAAAAAACGTAAAGTCGGATAAATGCCAAACTTGATATTTGAGTTTTATATCTTCCAAGAATGCGACCAAAAAAAGATTTTCAAGAAAATAACCCCACCCCAGACTACCCTTTACATGGAGCATTTTTGGAAAATGTTTATTTCCTAAAAATGCCTAACGATTTTGATTAAAATATCGTATTTAATATTTTCATAAGTGAAGTGTATATCTTGAATTTTCTGGGAGTGCCCTCAAAAGTCTTCGTCATTCTGGATGACTTTTGCATAAATGGTAAACCGTAAGGGATACACAAAATATTGCTACACAAAAATGTAGATCTCGTTAAAACACACAATTATGCTACATACATAGTTTGGGTTTGGTTTTTGTCGAGTGAACCATTTCTGAGACATTCCCATATTTATACCTTTTCTCAAATTGGAATTCGTTATTTGTTTTTTTATGTCCTGGACATACAAAGAGAATTGAATGCGCCACATAGCAACCAGCTCTTAAAATATTTGATTATCGCTTAAAGCCTACCATATTCCCTTTGCATCTACAAGAAAATTAGCATTAAGACAGTTTCTGCAAATGTTTATCTCGATTAACATGAAGTAGACGGAGAATAAGCGTTTGTAAATAGTTTGTACAAGAGCAGAGAAAGTCATGTGACTGCAACGCATCAGATTTTTTCTGAACTAACTTCTGGCAACGCTTGCGAGCAGCCAAATCACTCCTGTTTTGCTGAGCATTATATCTGTTAGTGCTGATTCACTGCTTGTTCAAAAAACGTAAGGCAACCTAAAACAAGTTTTGTGTTATTGATAATGCTGTAATTAAATATTTCCCGTTAAGATTTGAATCCCAATTTGTAGTCTTTCTCACCTCTAATACTTTGAATCCCTCGTACGCTGTCACTCTGTAGTAGACAGCTTCGCCCATACCCACTGCAACACAAATAAACCACACTGACCAACACCAACATAAAATAACAGTGGGCCTCCGCATTGAATGCGTGTACAAGTAGTTAACACTAAACTTATTACAGCGGTAAAATATTCCTTGGAATATGAGGATTTACTGCATACGAGGGCGATACTTACAATTTTTGGAATGCCATGTTTCTAAAAACAAATTAAATTTTTTTACATTTGACAGCTACTTTATAATATTTTGCGAGTTGGTTACTGTGTAGTTTGTTTCGATTTGATCTAACAGTTTGTTAATTATCCACATTTAAAGATTTTGTGCTCGCCCAAAATTGAATTTGGCTATAGAATATTTCCGGATTATGATACTTTACGATTTTAAATCGTTATTAACGCCTGAACGATGTGAAGATTAGCTTAGAAATGCATTTGGCGAAGAAGCTGCATCTAAGGCAAAAATTTATAATTGGTACAGCGAATTCAAGAGAGATCGGTTTTTTCCTAAGTGGTGAATTTCGTGAAGGACGGCCAAGACTGCTGTTACTGATGAAAATATCGCCGCTGCTCGAGCAATGCTTGAAGATCGACGGACATTTTATGAATTCATTCGGGTGAAATTGGGCATTGGTATGAGTCAATTCCAAAAAAATTTAAATCAGCAGTTAGACGCGAGAAAACTTTGTTGTCGATGGATCCCACATGAACAGCCTCCCGATCAAAAACAATACATTGACTGGTGCAAAAAAAGAAGGTAGCACTCGAAGTAGGCTAGTTGTATTGAAGGAATTGAATTGTATTTTGATTTTCCCCACATTTTGGGAGCCAATTTGAAGAATGTTTGTTGCTGCTACGTATGGAAAGTCAGTTTGAAGGTGTATAATATTTCAACTGTTGGGGAGCCGCACTTGAAGTAGTTGCAACCGCACGTATGGTACCCGGTAGCCTTCGTCCCAAGTTTAAAAATATTAACTTTGTAATTTGACTGTTTCTTTAAATATTATATATTTATGTTTGCCTCGGCTGCGACAGTATTATTGTTAGAGACATGTTTCTCTTTGCAGGGTTGTGGTGCGACTGAAAAATGTAGGCTTACACAGATTATAATTTTACTTCACTCCTTTTATTAATGCTTGACATGATTTAAAGACCACTCCACTGATATAGAGAGAGAGCTGTGAGATTCTTTTGTTAATTACTTGCACTTTTTAACACAAACTATTTTTTTCTCATACTAATACGTATTAAATTTCTCGAGGACACATCTCGCGTCCGGTTAGGAACGCTGTCTACAAGCAACTGACTTGATTTCTAGCGCCTAAATTTGTAAATTTATGTATTTCAAGTCTCTGATTGGCTATTCCTAATCCAATAGAATAATTTTATTTAACTTAAAGCTTTTTCTGGTTGTTGATTGGCTATTTTATAAACTGTCACAAAATTTACACTACTTTTGCTCCAATAATGACTAGTAGCATTATTAACTGTCTTACTCTTTATTGCCTTAAGGTTACCTCATTGTTAGCAACTTTTAACCTATTATTCTCACAGCTCCTACATTATTAAATTACGTAATACATTCACATAACATTATTACACACGTATACAATAATATAAACATATACAATGACTGTAATATACAATTTTATATATTATTACATACACATATTGCTTTAAGGCGGGCTGTTATTGAATTTATATATTATATAATTTGACTAAAATCATTTAAGTGTTAAAAATACTGCCTCACACTTCAAATTGGATTTGGAATATCGTTACTGGTGATGAATCTTGGATTTGTTATTATGGTCCAGAAAAGAAGGGTCAATCGGCTCAATAGGTCTTTCGAATAGAATCTAAGCCTACAAAAGTCCGACGAATTCGTATTGCTGGTAAGATGATGGTTAAATAATTATAAGCAGCAGTGATCTATTCATTTTAGTAATTTTACTAGTCGACGTTTTTCAGTTTACATCACTCGGTTCTGATATTGTTGGTCACAGAACGTTTTCGGGAACCATGAGTCGACTCGTGCAACGCTGAAGATGGGAGGGACGCTTCCGGAAAACATTCTGTGACCAATAACGTGAGGCAGTATTTTAATACCTGAATAATTTCAATTGTATTTTATAATAAGTAAATTTAATAACAGCCTGCCTTGAAAAATATGTATGTAATAATTATTTAAATTGTATGTTACAGTCATTGAAAATGCTTATTTTTATTGTAAACATGTTTTAATAATGTTATGTGAATACATTACATACTTTAATAATGCAAGAGCTGTGAGAATAATAAGTTTTAAGTTGCTAACAATGAGGTAATAATGAGGTAACCTTGTAGCAATAATGAGTTAGAGAGTTTGAATGTTACTAGTCATAATTAGCAACGATAATGTAAATTCAGTAACAGTTAAAATTAGCCAATCAATAGCAAAGTAAAATGCAGATATTCTATTGGACTAGAATAAGCCAATCAGAGACTTGAAGTACCGAAGCTTACGGATTTAACGGTTGAAATCTTGTTCAGTTGTTGGCAAACCATGGTAGTGACCAGATGGAAGATGTGTTCTCTACAGAAATATTACGTGTGAATCGTAAAATATGTATACGCGTTAGCTAAGTGAAAGTATTAAAGAATCTCACAGCTCTTAAAAAGTGTAGTGCTTTGTTAAATTGTGCAAAGGATAAATAAAAGAAATTAAGTTTAAAAAGTTAAAATTCTGTGTATGTCTACAGTTACTGTCGTACCGCACCCTGCCTAAGAAATACATGACTCTACTAACATTACTGACGCAGTCGAGGCAAATTCAAACAAATAATATATAGAAGCAGTTTTAATAACAAAGTTAAATATTATAGTGTAAAACCTGGAGTGTAACAACAAAATCTTAAAAATCAGCTTCTCGTACGTAAGAGCATATTGCGTAACAACAGTAACTATTACGTAATCAACAATTTCAAACCGACGCCCAAAGCGTGTTGCAAACTTCTTAAACAAAGTCACTCCAAGAACAATAATTCTTCAAGTTAGCTTTCAATGCATGTAGCTTAATAAATTACGTAAAATATATTACTTAAAGAAAAAATCTTCTTCAAACGTCAGAGTCAATCGATGTGAATTGAAAGAAGCCGACCAGAAAACGTTTACAGGAAGATGGTTGCTAGTTTTTTTTCTAAAACGGGCCATGTTGCTACTATGTATCACTAGATAGACGTACCGTTACAGCTGATTGCTATACAAATGTCTGTTTACCGCACATTTTGTAAAACGTTCGTGAAAAACGCACAAAAGGAAAAATAATGTAACATCATGACAACGCATTGTCGCATACAGTAAAACTAACAACTGAGTAACTGAATGCCCTAAAGGTGAGCACCATGGACCCTCCACCATACAGTCCTGACCTAGCACCTCGTAACTTATTCTTTTTTTTTTTTCTAAAAGTTAAAGATAAAATGCGTGGAATGACTTTTTCGTCATCAGATGGAGCAGTGGAACATTATAAAAACCTGGTTTCAGAAGTGTCTCAGGAAGAGTGACATCATTGACTTAAGCACTGGTTTCAACGAATGCAAAAATGTATCGATGTTAAAAGGAAATATTATGAAAAGCAATAAAATATACATTTCTTTAAAACTAATCCTTGTTTGATTTTGTAACAATTTTCAGTGTTGCTCTCGTATAATACTAAGTACCAGGATTAGAATTTAGGAAAAAGAACATTGAGAGTTGTCGCACCAGTGTTGCTAGCGCGAATTTGGGCTTCTTGTATTTTCGTTCTTTCTTTCCTTCTTACTCCCCTTTCCCGCCGTTTCGGTTAAGCGGGGTTTTAGCTGTATGCGAATTTATCAGTGAATTATGGTACGAAATTCTATTACGTATTACCCTCCTCTTTATAGGATTTACACTCCCAAGGACTTGCAAGCCAGTGTTAGTAATCTATCGAGGAGCAAGCGGTGAAGGAGGAGGAAATGAAATGTAGTGATGAAAGGGATTTGCGGAGCAAATTATCCAGTTCACCATTCTCCTAGCGACCGAGGAAAACCACGAAAAATCCTTCGATCAGATTTGAACCCAGAAGCTCCCAAATGCGGGCCACAGACGTTATCACCTAAACCATCCCGCTCGGTATGGTCCCTCTCACATACCAATTGGATTTGCAAAACTTAGTCCACTGCTCAAATTGATGTTTTTATTTTATTAAAAAAGGATCAACATGACATTTGTCAAAAAAGTCTGGAAATCTGAATACGTTATGAATTATCCTTAATTTTTTTTTGTTGCTGGTAGGGCTGTTTTTTTTTTGGAGAGGGGACTGTAACCTATTCCTCAAACTTATGTATTTGGACTCCAGCACTATGGAAGAAAATATACAGGCTGTAATAAAACAAGTAGAGGGTACTTACATAATGACATTTTATCTTTCAAATGTTGCTCAACCTGAAATATAAACATGATGGCCTGTGCTCGGCGGAAATTGCGGGTAAGGATGATAAAACAATGGTTTGAGATCGCAGGACGCTGTAATGGGGGAATAACTCGATGAAGAGTTTTGATAGCGAAGAAAAGATTTCCTGTTATAAACGTTGTTAACGGAACTATACTGTGTTAGGTCCTTATTGTTTCATTATAGGCGTTGCAAAACACGGCTGTCCTTGATTGATTCACGAAACGTGTAATCATGATGTTGCTCAACGGTTATCCACCATTTTTAAACAGTCGGCCATAAAAAGCTTTCACCGGCAGAAAACTAAGTCTTCTAACATGATAGGAAGTACCTCAGTGGATCCTTGACATCTCCTCCCAGCCTCGAGGAGGTAAACATCCAAGGATGTGTGAATTTTGGCTGTGAAAGTAGTCGTACCGAATACATGTGAAGTGGAAACTTTGTGCTTCTTTGTTATTAATTGAAATGAGCAAAAACGTCCTTACTAAAATTGATTACTTCTCTATCATGTACCGAGTAGATAGGCAAAGTATTGTATTCCACCCAAAAATTCACCAAAAGTACATCTTTTGAGGCCCTAAGGTGGTGATTCTTGTGCGTTTGTGTGTGTGTGTGTGTGTGTGTGTGTGTGTGTGTGTGTGTGTGTGTGTAAATAGCATAACCTAAAAAATTAAATGTCCGATAAATACCAAACTTCCAAGGGTGCGGTATAAAACTTTTCAAGAAAACTCCTCGCCACAAAATACTGTTTCTATGGAAAACGTATTTTTTATTTTATCAAAAATGACTCGCAACGATTTTGATTAAAATGCCATATATATAAGATATTTGCCTGACAAGTAAAACTTATATTTTGAATTTTCTGGAAGTAGTCTCTGAAATCCTTTTCATTAGGATGAATTTTGTATAGTTTTGTTTAACTGATAAACCTAAGAGATAAACGAAAACTCACTACACAAAAAATGCAGATATCTTTAAAACACACAATTTATTCTAATAACGTTTTTATGTCTCTTAATTCGTTTTGGAGATAAACTTTGTTATTGATAGAATATTTACTTTCTCTACCACATACATAGAAGGTAGAAAGGGTATTGCATTCCACCTAAAATCTGATACCTTGTGTGTTTTGTGAACAGCATAACTCAAAAAAGAAAAGTAGGATAATACCGAACTTGGTATATCTGTATATCTTGAATTTTCTAGGAATATTCACGAAATCCGCTTCATTCGGAAGGAATTTTGTATAGCTGGTAAACCGTTAGCGACAGACGAAAACATTTACACAAAAAGTATGTGTGTTTAAAACAACAGTTTATTTCAAATAACTTTTTTTGTGGCATTAGCCATTTCCAACGTAACAGTTAATGGTTTGAATTGTTTGATACTTATTAGCGATTCTTTTAAAGTTCTGTTGATATTCAGTTGTTTCTCTCAATGTCATGGAAAGAGTATCTATAGGATTTCATAGCGAGTATACAGGGTCACAGTTTAAACATTTGACTGTCGCTATTCTCTGCACGTATAACGAAATGTGTTAGGCAAATATTTATGCAAGCGTTTATCTCGATCATCTTGAAGTAGTAGTAGAAGCAGATTTTGCAAGAATAGTTTGTAGAAGCTGTATAAAATGAGAAAGTTTATTGTCTTTAGCTCCACGTATGGGCGCCAATTTGAAGAAGTTGGTTTGTTACATTATTTGCACCACGCTTTGGACGTCAATTTAAAGTAGGTTGTATTGAAGGAGTTGCATTATAGTTCAACTGTTGGGGAGCCGAACTTGAAATAATTGCAACCGCAAGTATAGTAAACAGTTTTCGGTAGCCTTCGCCCCTAGTTTAAAAAAAATATTAACTTTTAATTTGACTGTTTCTTTAAATATTATGTATTTATGTTTGCCTCGGCTGCGTCAGTATTATTGTTAGAGACACGTTTCTCTTAGCAGGGTTGTGATGCGACAAGAATGTAGGCTTACACAGATTATAATTTTACTTAACTCCTTTTATTAATGATTGACACGATTTAAATAACACTTCACTGATATAGACAGCTGTGAGATTCTTTTTATTAATTAATTACACTTTTTAACACAAACTTATTTTTCGTCTCATACGAATACATATTATATTTCTTGAGGACAGTTTTTGCGTCTGGTTAGTAACGCTGTCTGCAGGAACTGAACTCTAAATTTGTAAAATTTTCTCCTTTTCAGTTTCTTATTGTCTAATCCTAATCCAATAGAATATCTTCATTTAACTAAAGCTTTTTCTGGTTGTTGATTGGCTATTTTTATAAACTGTCACTAAAATTACATTATTGCTTCCAAGAATCAGAGGTAGTATTGTTAAACTCTCAAACTCATTATTGCCTTAAGGTTACCTCATTGTTACCTCATTCTTAGCAACGTTTAACCTATTATTCTCACAGCTCCTACATTATTAAATTACGTAATACATTCACATAACATTATTAAACATGGATACAATAATATAAATCTTTACAATGACTGTAATATACACTTTTTATATATAGTTACATACACACATTGCTTTAAGGCGGGCTGTTATTAAATTATGTATTATATAATTAGACTGAAATCATTTAAGTGTTTAAAATACTGCCTCAAAAAATAAAAGGCAGTGAGTAGGGAAAGTCATGTTTAACTCATTAGATTTTCAGAATACGAGAAGTGTTCTGTTTACATAATTACTTTCTTTTTGGCCGAAAGTAAACCACACAGCTGTTGTTCGATGGGTTCTTTGAGTAATTTTGATTTTAAATGTACTCTCAAAAGATAACAAGGCATTAAGGTATTTCGAAAGCGTTTATCTACTAGCGTTGACTGCCGTTTTTGGGCATATCGCACAGTCAATGGTTCGTAGTAATTAATTATCCATCCAGTTAAATGGAAGACAATTCGATCAACATCACCAAACATTTGTTTCACACTCCGTATATTAAAGTAAAGGGAGTCCAAATACCACTTCATAACATACACGAAGCGTCTAAAAAATAAGTCTGAGAAGCTTTTGTTTTACCTCTTCTCCCACCTCTGAAACGTCACATAGAAAGTTTTAGCACCACGAATACTGACGTGCATAAAATGTGACACATAATGGAACGGGGCTGTTTATGTAGGTACGATTGGTAAAACACAGTCCCACATACTACCCGCTTGACCACCTCTGTTTTTTCGAGTATAACTTTAGCCCCTGGATTTGCAGCGTACTTTACCTCCCTCAAAGTATGGCCGAAATGCCGAAGTAGGATATATAGAGGAATTCGAGCACAGTTTTTTGCGTTTATATGGGAAAGGATAGGGAAAACGAGGCTGGATGGGGTGGTTCAAGGAGGAAAATGCGTTTATATGCGAGAGATAGGGAATACGAGGGTCGATGCTAGGCTAGACGGGGTTGAAGGAGGGAATGCATCTTATATATGAGAGAGGTAGGGGAATATGAGGAGAAGTGCTAGGCTAGTCAGGAAGGTCTGAATGACAGAGTATACGTCTATATGGGAAAAGATAGGGAAAACGAAGGTAGGTGCTAGGTTGAGAGAGTCTTCAAGGAGGAAAATGCATTTATATGAGAGATGTAGGAAAACGAGGAAAGGTGTTAGGCTAGGCAGAAGTCGAGGAGTAGAGTAAGGTTTATATGAGAAGTATAGGAAAACGAGGAGAGGTATTAGGTTAGGAGAATTGAGTTTGTGTTTATAAGGAGAGACGAGAAAACGGAGAGAGATCCTATGCTAGGATAGACAGGTGTTAAAGTTAGGTTAGATAGGAAACCAAGGAGTGATACTCAGCTAGAGGGGGGGCAGGAGGGAATGAGCTTTTGAGAGGTAGGGGATACGGGGAGTGGTGTTAGACTAGACAGGGCTTGAAACGTAGGGCATGGTTTATATGTATGAGAAGTATAGGAACAGGAAGAGGGGTGCTAGGCTAGACAGAGGTTGAGGAGTAGAGTATAGTTTATATGAGAGGTATAGGAAAACGAGGAGAGGAGTTAGACTAGACAGAGGTCGAGGAGCAGAGTATGGTTTATGTGAGAGTCATAGGTAAACGAGAGAGGCGTTAGGCTAGACAGAGCTAGAGGAGTAGAGTATGGTTTATATGAGAGGTATAGGAACAGGAGGAGAGGTGTTAGGCTAGACAGGTAGTGTAGCAGTAGGAATATGGACTTATATACAGGAGAGATAGGGAATAGGAGGTGCTAGACTTGAAAGCGACTTTAGACGTGAACATAGTGGAAAACTGTTTCATGTCAATGTTCTAGACATGCCCATCACGTAACCTATTCAGGGAAAAGGTGACTCGTTCAGGGGAAAAAGGTGACTGCTCAGGGAAAAAGGAGGCCCACAAAGGGAAAAAGTTGACTAGCAAAGGGAAAAACGTAACCAGCAAAGGGAAAAAGGCGACCAGCAAAGGGAAAAATGTGACCAGCAAAGGGGAAAAGGTGACCAGCAAAGGGAAAAAGGCGGCATGCAACGGGAAAAAGGTGACCAGTAAAGGGAAAAATGTCACCAGCAAAGGGAAAAAGGCGACCACCAAAGGGAAAAAGGTGAGCCATAAAGGGAAAAAGGTGACCTGCAACGGGAAAAGCTAACCCACTAACACTAACAGGTAAGTAATTCAGGTAGTATTGCAAGAGGCTGACTGGATCATAGCAGTGTATGATTTCACAGGTAATTCAGCTAGTATCGTATGCATTTAGGCTAATTCGTCTAGTAACACAGGATAGATTCCAGAGGCTAACTGCATCATACCTATGCATGATTTCACAGCTAATTCAGCTAGTATCGTAGGTATTTAGGCTAATTCAGGTAGTATCACAGGAGGCTAGATTCCAGGGTTGGGTATAGCATAGTTTCATATTTCAAGGTAATTCAGAGGGTATCGTAGGTATTTAGGATAATTCAAGTAACATAGGTGTTTAGAGTAATTAAGCAAGCATTACAGGAGGGTAGGTTCCAGGGGTTGGTTATAACCTAGCTTCGTATTTCACAGATAGTTCAGGTAATATCGTAAGTATTTGAGGTAATCGACAGAGCTTCACAGATATTATTGATCATTTCGATCAGAGATTTGTATCACAGCTATTTAAGGTAAATGCAGATGATTCAGGTTGTATCAATGGTATTTGAGTCATTTTAACAGGTAATTCAGATAGTATCACAGGTGCTCGTGCTAATTTAGAGCAGGAATTCGTATCAGAGCTAGTTAAGGTAATTTCACATGATTCGGGTAGTATCACAGGTATTTAAATCATTTTCATAGCCAATTCAGCTAGTATCGTGAGCATTTAAGCTAATTCAGCTAGTATCACAGGAGGCTAGATTCCAGAGGCTAACTGCATCATAGCTATGCATGATTTCACAGCTAATTCAGCTAGTATCGTAGGTATTTAGGCTAATTCAGGTAGTATCACAGGAGGCTAGATTCCAGGGTTGGGTATAGCATAGTTTCATATTTCAAGGTAATTCAGAGGGTATCGTAGGTATTTAGGATAATTCAAGTAACATAGGTGCTTAGAGTAATTAAGCAAGCATTACAGGAGGGTAGGTTCCAGGGGTTGGTTATAGCCTAGTTTCGTATTTTACAGATAGTTCAGGTAATATCATAAGTATTTGGATAATCAGCATAGTTTCACAGATGCTCGTAATAATTTCGATCAGAGATTTGTATCACGGCTATTTAAGGTAAATGCAGCTGATTCAGGTTGTATCAATGGTATTTGAGTCATTTTAATAGGCAATTCTGATAGTATCACAGGTGCTCGTACTAATTTAGAGCAGGAATTCGTATCTGAGCTATTTAATGTAATTTCACACGATTCGGGTAGTATCACAGGTATTTAAGTCATTTTAACAGGCAATTCAACTAGTATCACAGGTACTCATGGTAATATAGAGAGTAATTTGATTATAAAACTTTTCTCATCCAACGTTACAACAATTTATATACTTTTTTCTAAATCTTACAAACTTATTATATGTTAAACAGTTATTGTACGATGCGGAGAGGGATAAACTGCATATTGGTTCACAAATTGAAAAGCTTTACGTCAACATTCTTTATTTTAGTTCCTTGTAGGCGTCTCTCCCCTTTTTATCTAGGCTTGAGACTAGCACTAGGATTGCTCCTAATGGCAGGGTTACCACCTTCCCTTCCATCTTCTTCTTTCTTCATCAGACGTCAGCTATCTGCATATACAGCACACGGATAACCTTCATTTTTTAAGATTGTAGACTCGCGAGAAAATCTTCATATTCAACTTAAATTCTCTTATACACTACTTGTAATGCTGTAATGTCCATAGGCGTATGTCGTTATTCCGTCCTCAGCAATAATTCTTTTATCGTCGTATGGTGTCAATGTAATTTTATTCACTTGTACTGTGGCAAGAGCATGCTGTCGCGACAGGATCAGATTCATGGGCGTTCTGGTAATTTCTCCGGTTTTAAGACAGTCAGTATAGCTCTCGAACGTGACGTACTGCTTAATAGCACTACGTTTTATACCTTTAATCTTTTTTATCATTGACCCTTGAATATCTAAGGCATACATCTTAGGACGTAGTCCAACAAAGCGTAGGATGATTTTGCTATTAGCCTCATCTTTAAATTTCCCAAGTACCTTCTTGTTCTGAGTAGAGTAACATATATGGTTGGCAGGGTAATCAGCTGTATCGAGATGCTCAAGAAAACGTAGCTTGTCCTGGTACACATCTTCAGTTGTTACACGATGAATGAACGAATCAGTGTCCATATACATAAGCTTCAGGTTTTCAGCTCCATAATAAGGCAACAAAACGTCGTAATGATAGTTATACATTAATGTCTTGGAGATGTCCAACACACTCATACCAATGTATATAGGCTTGTTGAATACAATCTGACGAGAGGCCATATGTACAGCAGCTAGATTATCAGCATATATCGTCCTGTCGATAAACGTAGGCTTGGCGATCAGCTTCTCTAGAGTTTTTTCATTGGTCACCAGTCGTATATCCATACGGTTACGCAGGTTCTCCATAGTTTTTCCAAACATAGCGTTGTTAAAGAGCTTGTAGAGATCCTTCTCGAAATCATTCCCAGCTTGTTGTCGTAGTCTGTTGTTAAATTCCACATACGGTTTTAACCAGCGAGACTGTTGGAATTGTAGCACACGATGGATTTTTGTTAACCGTAGTCCATGACTAAGAGCTTGCTTCAAAGCCATGTAATGCACTACATACTTCTTTCGAGGTCCAAGATGAGGTATCAGTTTCTTTGTAGATGATTCCAATGGTTTCATACACTCTGGCAGGAAAGGTAGATCGTTGTGTAGATCGTGAAGTTCTGCAGGATACTCGATGTCGACTTCTAATATGCAGCCGTAAGGATCATCTTCTTGTAGTGTTTCTAAGTTGATTTCTTCAGGTGACACCCACTGAAATCCACCAAAAGGAAGGGCGTGACACATTGCCCACCCATATTGGTTATTTGCGTCCTCGTATGTGATAAATTGGGTTGGTCTCGTCGGATCAAACTTCTCCATATAAGTGTTATTAGCCTCAGCATACCGATGAGAAACTTGGCATAAACCTCCTCTTATACCAGATTCCACCATGAGTAGTTGATCATAATCTTGTAACAGCTCTAACTTAATTCCAGTATACAGTAACATAGCGTCCCATGTTAGACCTGGAGAGGTAAAATAATGGGCGGGATCGACTTTGTGTGTTTTAAGGGTTTGCTCTCTGAACGTCTCAAAGACGTCAGCTAGAAGAAGTACATCCGAAGTTAAGTAGAGATCGCTGTACTCTCCCAGGTTTCTCACATTAAACAGCTCCCATACATTTCAAGCATGATCGTAGTCAGCATCAGTAATTTCTTCTTCATTTAATCTATTGTAGAAGGAGTCCTTGGGAGGCAAGCAGGTCTCGTTCAGGGCATCCCATGACGTAACAAAATCATATGGAAATACACCCTTACGGGTCATCAACTTCAATTTGTCTTCTCCAAAGTACTTTAGCGTTTCAGGATACGAGGTTAGATTTTTTACCAACTTATCCAAGCTTGTACTGAGGAATCGGAAGCTATCCACAAATCGAAGCTTTATATCTCCTACATACTTGGTGAATGAGATATAGCTTTCTTCAGAGTTAGGAATTACCTCCACACGTTCACTTGTACAACCCAGCTCCTTAACAATGAAATGAGAGTCATATCCGCTAAGGTTATGCATGAAGACTGGTATATATTTAGGTGTTTTGCAGGCTAAATTACATTCATTATGAAGACTTCCACGATATTCACCGCTGATGTGATCATGGTCGCGTACTTTATAGTTCTCTTCTGTAAAGGGTTTTCTACACAAGTAGCATGTCGTAGAAGACTCGAAATCCTTTTGCTGTTGATCCGTAAGTTTCAGAGGCTTAGCAGATTTGTATATATTACCAATCATTTTTGCAAGAGATGTCAGGTACAGCATAAACTTCTGAGCAGCATCAGCACCACGATACACATAGGGATGCTTAGGAAGATCAGTTTCGAGATGTTCAACACTGGATGTAGGTTTCACGTAAACACAGAAGCTCATTGGTGTGTGCTCTTGATAAGGTGTTGTATAGGAAGTTTCAGGATTGGGTGTACACGTATGGCATGGAGTGAGAATACTCTCAAAATCAGCATAGATGACATAAGGTACTTTCAGCATCCTCTCAACATTTTTAAACTGTGCAATTGCTTTCTCCTTGCTAGGCATAACAACCCTTGCAACACCATGTTGAATACAGACGGCTGCATGTTCTTGTAGTTTTTCCAGTCCACTTCGTCCATATCGATTATCAAAATGTGTAAAACAGCGCTTGCAGGTATAAACACGTTCATTACATTTAGTTTTCTGGCGTCGAACGAGCTTCTCAAAATTCCTTATATACACGTAGTGATGTTTTCCACTGCTATCATTCAATAGTAGCAGGTCGCGATGTTCAGGTAGTTCAATATCAGCAACCTTTATCGGATACACTTCATGCTTCTCATCCAGCCCGAAAACGTTAATAGACATATTGTTAAGCTTCTCAAATTTAGGTATTTGAGAAAGTGGAGTAGGGTAGGAAACACAGCTGAAGTCGTACTTGTCTTGAAGTTGTTTGTATTTGTTCACACGCTGTGCATTCTTCCCTATGAATTTAGCTAATACAGAGTACATGAAACATTTCTCGTCGGTAAAGTTCTGAATGTTTATACACGCTTCTTTAGCTCCGACAGATGACGGTAGTGGTATGTAGCTACTTCCTCGTAACGGGTTGTACTTGTTGATACGAAGTCGAACTCCTTCCACAGCAAGCAAAGCCCAGCTGCTACCCTTAAGCTGAGACTCCTCCATTTCAGTCACCAATTTCTTGAATTTCACTTCCATCGTTGACTCCAGATCAGTTTCCAGGAAAACAGCTTGATTCCGTGTTTTAAATGTTTTGTCACAGGTTTCTCCAATACTGTTAACAAATCGACACTCAGCCAGCAGATTAATTTTAACACTCTTATGAATGCTAAGCTCTTTATGCACAGCCTGGATTATACGTTGTTTTGCCTCTTGCAGATACATATTTAGGTCCTTAGCTGATTCGCATCGTATAAAATACGATTTCAATCGTCCTTCGAATGAAGTTTCGTATTCTTTCATATCACAGTCCTCCATTGTTGACAGTAACTGATGTTTAGTTGGCTCCAATCTTCTTTTCTTCTGAGGGCTGCTTATTTCACATATATCTTCGTGTCGCTGTCCCTTATAACAATCTTTGAAGGTTACATTACAATGTTTACATTTGAAGAGCTTCTTGCAGCTCATCTCGTGTCTTCTCTTGTCATAACCTCGGAGGAACTTCTTCCCACATTTTCCGCATGCATATCCAGTAGCACTTGGAATAATATCCTTATACGCTGAGTTATTCATCTTTATTCTTGATGTAATAACGTATTAATCACTGATCAATGAAATGTACGCCTTGACACCACTTTAGAAAGCTGATTATTCTTGGAGAGAACACGATGTTAACACCTCAAGACTAATTAGCACAATGAAGTCCAATACTCAAGTTCGCTCTATTTATAGAGAAAGCACGAACCTTTTAGATCAATCATAAACTCTCTCCATAACCACCTGTATATGATCGCTCAACGTGTACTAACCCCCCAGCCATATAACCTCAAGTCTAGAGACAGGATGTTTATGACGTCACACCCAGAGACAGGATGTCTGGCAGCATCAAACACGTTTAAAATCGTCTCATAACTACCTGCTTATGCTGTCACACCAGCAAGAGAAGTATTCCCACACGCTCATTCAGACATATATTTCAAATTCAAGCCCACCACCACCATCACCACCTATTGTACCAAGGTTAATTCAAGCTGTATTATCACAATACTTAAAAGTAAAAGCTTAAAAGGAAACCTAGAAGATTTTCCCCCTTATTTACTTAATTATTTCATGTTTTTATTCCCTTTTCAATTCTTCCTTTCCATCTTCTCACAGAAAGACCATTACATTTCACTACAATCATGAGAAAAGCAATTTTTCCAGAGTTACACAGATTCTAAGCTTCTAAATCGAACCCGGTAATACTTTTAATAAATGTATTTTAGCTCCCCAATATCAGCATCTACCATTTAATCTTTACTCGAACCTGATATGATCCATAAGCTTGAAGATATATGAAATCACCCTTCGGGATTCGATCTGAGTACTTTAAAGTAATATTTGTCACGATAACGATATTTAAGGACTAGATACTCTGTTTGCGTCTACCTTGACATGTTTATCTAAATTAAATTACGAGTTATTAAATTTTTGCAAGTAAATTTCATTGAATCGGTATTCGAACCCAGAACACCAGGAACAAGATAATTTATAATATTAGTCTGACATGTTAAACAAAGTTGTATGCAGTTACATCATCGATCTAAGTGATATATTCTAGTGTACAGAGGAAAATAAGTAAGTCATTAAAAGATGAGGAATCGAACCAAGCACAACTGATTGGCAATTATATACAGCATTAATTACCCATCATAGAAGCTATCAAGCATGCTTTAGTCCACTCCTCTACCTCACTTAGTTCCCGAGATAATGAAAATTTTAAAATTAGGATCGAACCCAGGACGTCATGTATCTAATTACACATCCACAAGATACTACCTAATAACATAAACGCAATAAAGTTTATTTGGCGTCTTTATCTTAATTGGTTTAGGAGTTATTAAATTTATAAGTAAATTCCATCGAATCAGTATTCGAACCCAGAACACCAAGAACAAAATAATTTATAATATGAGTTTGGTAAGCTTAAAGGTGTTGTATGTAGTTACAGCATCAATTTAAGTGATATTTTCTAGAGTATAGAGTAAAATTAAGCAAGTCATTAAAAAATCGGGATTCGAACTAGGCACAACTGATTGGAAATTATATACAGTATTAATTACCCATTATAACAGCTATCAATCATGCTTTGGTCCATTCCTCTAGCTTTCTTAGTTTCCGAGATAATGGAGTTTTTAAAATTAAGGATCGAAACCAGGACACCAGGTACCAAAATATACATTCACAAGAAACTATCTAATGACATTAATGTAATAAAGTTTATTTGACGTCTTTATCTTAATTAGTCTCTGAGTTATTAGAAGATGAATTTGCATTCACTCCTAGGATTCGAACCCAGGCATCCCGGTCAACTTGGAACAAGGTCCAAATGACGCGGCGCATTCCAAAGAATTGATTAGTTTTTATCCCAAAGTTGTATCTCTTTTCATTCAGGAGATATAAGCGATTAAACAGTAGATATAACATAGCGACTCCAGCACACAGAGAGATGCCGACATCTGATAAAGTTCTTTTGATCTATGCCGGCATGCCCCGCCCATGTTATGTCTACTGTTTAATCGCTTATATCTCCTGAATGAAAAGAGATACAACTTTGGGATATAAACTAATCAATTCTTTGGAATGCGCCGCGTCATTAGGACCTTGTTCCAAGTTGACCGGGATGCCTGGGTTCGAATCCTAGGAGTGAATGCAAATTCATCTTCTAATAACTCAGAGACTAATTAAGATATAGACGTCAAATAAACTTTATTACATTAATGTCATTAGATAGTTTCTTGTGAATGTATATTTTGGTACCTGGTGTCCTGGGTTCGATCCTTAATTTTAAAAACTCCATTATCTCGGAAACTAAGAAAGCTAGAGGAATGGACCAAAGCATGATTGATAGCTGTTATAATGGGTAATTAATACTGTATATAATTTCCAATCAGTTGTGCCTAGTTCGAATCCCGATTTTTTAATGACTTGCTTAATTTTACTCTATACTCTAGAAAATATCACTTAAATTGATGCTGTAACTACATACAACACCTTTAAGCTTACCAAACTCATATTATAAATTATTTTGTTCTTGGTGTTCTGGGTTCGAATACTGATTCGATGGAATTTACTTATAAATTTAATAACTCCTAAACCAATTAAGATAAAGACGCCAAATAAACTTTATTGCGTTTATGTTATTAGGTAGTATCTTGTGGATGTGTAATTAGATACATGACGTCCTGGGTTCGATCCTAATTTTAAAATTTTCATTATCTCGGGAACTAAGTGAGGTAGAGGAGTGGACTAAAGCATGCTTGATAGCTTCTATGATGGGTAATTAATGCTGTATATAATTGCCAATCAGTTGTGCTTGGTTCGATTCCTCATCTTTTAATGACTTACTTATTTTCCTCTGTACACTAGAATATATCACTTAGATCGATGATGTAACTGCATACAACTTTGTTTAACATGTCAGACTAATATTATAAATTATCTTGTTCCTGGTGTTCTGGGTTCGAATACCGATTCAATGAAATTTACTTGCAAAAATTTAATAACTCGTAATTTAATTTAGATAAACATGTCAAGGTAGACGCAAACAGAGTATCTAGTCCTTAAATATCGTTATCGTGACAAATATTACTTTAAAGTACTCAGATCGAATCCCGAAGGGTGATTTCATATATCTTCAAGCTTATGGATCATATCAGGTTCGAGTAAAGATTAAATGGTAGATGCTGATATTGGGGAGCTAAAATACATTTATTAAAAGTATTACCGGGTTCGATTTAGAAGCTTAGAATCTGTGTAACTCTGGAAAAATTGCTTTTCTCATGATTGTAGTGAAATGTAATGGTCTTTCTGTGAGAAGATGGAAAGGAAGAATTGAAAAGGGAATAAAAACATGAAATAATTAAGTAAATAAGGGGGAAAATCTTCTAGGTTTCCTTTTAAGCTTTTACTTTTAAGTATTGTGATAATACAGCTTGAATTAACCTTGGTACAATAGGTGGTGATGGTGGTGGTGGGCTTGAATTTGAAATATATGTCTGAATGAGCGTGTGGGAATACTTCTCTTGCTGGTGTGACAGCATAAGCAGGTAGTTATGAGACGATTTTAAACGTGTTTGATGCTGCCAGACATCCTGTCTCTGGGTGTGACGTCATAAACATCCTGTCTCTAGACTTGAGGTTATATGGCTGGGGGGTTAGTACACGTTGAGCGATCATATACAGGTGGTTATGGAGAGAGTTTATGATTGATCTAAAAGGTTCGTGCTTTCTCTATAAATAGAGCGAACTTGAGTATTGGACTTCATTGTGCTAATTAGTCTTGAGGTGTTAACATCGTGTTCTCTCCAAGAATAATCAGCTTTCTAAAGTGGTGTCAAGGCGTACATTTCATTGATCAGTGATTAATACGTTATTACATCAAGAATAAAGATGAATAACTCAGCGTATAAGGATATTATTCCAAGTGCTACTGGATATGCATGCGGAAAATGTGGGAAGAAGTTCCTCCGAGGTTATGACAAGAGAAGACACGAGATGAGCTGCAAGAAGCTCTTCAAATGTAAACATTGTAATGTAACCTTCAAAGATTGTTATAAGGGACAGCGACACGAAGATATATGTGAAATAAGCAGCCCTCAGAAGAAAAGAAGATTGGAGCCAACTAAACATCAGTTACTGTCAACAATGGAGGACTGTGATATGAAAGAATACGAAACTTCATTCGAAGGACGATTGAAATCGTATTTTATACGATGCGAATCAGCTAAGGACCTAAATATGTATCTGCAAGAGGCAAAACAACGTATAATCCAGGCTGTGCATAAAGAGCTTAGCATTCATAAGAGTGTTAAAATTAATCTGCTGGCTGAGTGTCGATTTGTTAACAGTATTGGAGAAACCTGTGACAAAACATTTAAAACACGGAATCAAGCTGTTTTCCTGGAAACTGATCTGGAGTCAACGATGGAAGTGAAATTCAAGAAATTGGTGACTGAAATGGAGGAGTCTCAGCTTAAGGGTAGCAGCTGGGCTTTGCTTGCTGTGGAAGGAGTTCGACTTCGTATCAACAAGTACAACCCGTTACGAGGAAGTAGCTACATACCACTACCGTCATCTGTCGGAGCTAAAGAAGCGTGTATAAACATTCAGAACTTTACCGACGAGAAATGTTTCATGTACTCTGTATTAGCTAAATTCATAGGGAAGAATGCACAGCGTGTGAACAAATACAAACAACTTCAAGACAAGTACGACTTCAGCTGTGTTTCCTACCCTACTCCACTTTCTCAAATACCTAAATTTGAGAAGCTTAACAATATGTCTATTAACGTTTTCGGGCTGGATGAGAAGCATGAAGTGTATCCGATAAAGGTTGCTGATATTGAACTACCTGAACATCGCGACCTGCTACTATTGAATGATAGCAGTGGAAAACATCACTACGTGTATATAAGGAATTTTGAGAAGCTCGTTCGACGCCAGAAAACTAAATGTAATGAACGTGTTTATACCTGCAAGCGCTGTTTTACACATTTTGATAATCGATATGGACGAAGTGGACTGGAAAAACTACAAGAACATGCAGCCGTCTGTATTCAACATGGTGTTGCAAGGGTTGTTATGCCTAGCAAGGAGAAAGCAATTGCACAGTTTAAAAATGTTGAGAGGATGCTGAAAGTACCTTATGTCATCTATGCTGATTTTGAGAGTATTCTCACTCCATGCCATACGTGTACACCCAATCCTGAAACTTCCTATACAACACCTTATCAAGAGCACACACCAATGAGCTTCTGTGTTTACGTGAAACCTACATCCAGTGTTGAACATCTCGAAACTGATCTTCCTAAGCATCCCTATGTGTATCGTGGTGCTGATGCTGCTCAGAAGTTTATGCTGTACCTGACATCTCTTGCAAAAATGATTGGTAATATATACAAATCTGCTAAGCCTCTGAAACTTACGGATCAACAGCAAAAGGATTTCGAGTCTTCTACGACATGCTACTTGTGTAGAAAACCCTTTACAGAAGAGAACTATAAAGTACGCGACCATGATCACATCAGCGGTGAATATCGTGGAAGTCTTCATAATGAATGTAATTTAGCCTGCAAAACACCTAAATATATACCAGTCTTCATGCATAACCTTAGCGGATATGACTCTCATTTCATTGTTAAGGAGCTGGGTTGTACAAGTGAACGTGTGGAGGTAATTCCTAACTCTGAAGAAAGCTATATCTCATTCACCAAGTATGTAGGAGATATAAAGCTTCGATTTGTGGATAGCTTCCGATTCCTCAGTACAAGCTTGGATAAGTTGGTAAAAAATCTAACCTCGTATCCTGAAACGCTAAAGTACTTTGGAGAAGACAAATTGAAGTTGATGACCCGTAAGGGTGTATTTCCATATGATTTTGTTACGTCATGGGATGCCCTGAACGAGACCTGCTTGCCTCCCAAGGACTCCTTCTACAATAGATTAAATGAAGAAGAAATTACTGATGCTGACTACGATCATGCTTGAAATGTATGGGAGCTGTTTAATGTGAGAAACCTGGGAGAGTACAGCGATCTCTACTTAACTTCGGATGTACTTCTTCTAGCTGACGTCTTTGAGACGTTCAGAGAGCAAACCCTTAAAACACACAAAGTCGATCCCGCCCATTATTTTACCTCTCCAGGTCTAACATGGGACGCTATGTTACTGTATACTGGAATTAAGTTAGAGCTGTTACAAGATTATGATCAACTACTCATGGTGGAATCTGGTATAAGAGGAGGTTTATGCCAAGTTTCTCATCGGTATGCTGAGGCTAATAACACTTATATGGAGAAGTTTGATCCGACGAGACCAACCCAATTTATCACATACGAGGACGCAAATAACCAATATGGGTGGGCAATGTGTCACGCCCTTCCTTTTGGTGGATTTCAGTGGGTGTCACCTGAAGAAATCAACTTAGAAACACTACAAGAAGATGATCCTTACGGCTGCATATTAGAAGTCGACATCGAGTATCCTGCAGAACTTCACGATCTACACAACGATCTACCTTTCCTGCCAGAGTGTATGAAACCATTGGAATCATCTACAAAGAAACTGATACCTCATCTTGGACCTCGAAAGAAGTATGTAGTGCATTACATGGCTTTGAAGCAAGCTCTTAGTCATGGACTACGGTTAACAAAAATCCATCGTGTGCTACAATTCCAACAGTCTCGCTGGTTAAAACCGTATGTGGAATTTAACAACAGACTACGACAACAAGCTGGGAATGATTTCGAGAAGGATCTCTACAAGCTCTTTAACAACGCTATGTTTGGAAAAACTATGGAGAACCTGCGTAACCGTATGGATATACGACTGGTGACCAATGAAAAAACTCTAGAGAAGCTGATCGCCAAGCCTACGTTTATCGACAGGACGATATATGCTGATAATCTAGCTGCTGTACATATGGCCTCTCGTCAGATTGTATTCAACAAGCCTATATACATTGGTATGAGTGTGTTGGACATCTCCAAGACATTAATGTATAACTATCATTACGACGTTTTGTTGCCTTATTATGGAGCTGAAAACCTGAAGCTTATGTATATGGACACTGATTCGTTCATTCATCGTGTAACAACTGAAGATGTGTACCAGGACAAGCTACGTTTTCTTGAGCATCTCGATACAGCTGATTACCCTGCCAACCATATATGTTACTCTACTCAGAACAAGAAGGTACTTGGGAAATTTAAAGATGAGGCTAATAGCAAAATCATCCTACGCTTTGTTGGACTACGTCCTAAGATGTATGCCTTAGATATTCAAGGGTCAATGATAAAAAAGATTAAAGGTATAAAACGTAGTGCTATTAAGCAGTACGTCACGTTCGAGAGCTATACTGACTGTCTTAAAACCGGAGAAATTACCAGAACGCCCATGAATCTGATCCTGTCGCGACAGCATGCTCTTGCCACAGTACAAGTGAATAAAATTACATTGACACCATACGACGATAAAAGAATTATTGCTGAGGACGGAATAACGACATACGCCTATGGACATTACAGCATTACAAGTAGTGTATAAGAGAATTTAAGTTGAATATGAAGATTTTCTCGCGAGTCTACAATCTTAAAAAATGAAGGTTATCCGTGTGCTGTATATGCAGATAGCTGACGTCTGATGAAGAAAGAAGAAGATGGAAGGGAAGGTGGTAACCCTGCCATTAGGAGCAATCCTAGTGCTAGTCTCAAGCCTAGATAAAAAGGGGAGAGACGCCTACAAGGAACTAAAATAAAGAATGTTGACGTAAAGCTTTTCAATTTGTGAACCAATATGCAGTTTATCCCTCTCCGCATCGTACAATAACTGTTTAACATATAATAAGTTTGTAAGATTTAGAAAAAAGTATATAAATTGTTGTAACGTTGGATGAGAAAAGTTTTATAATCAAATTACTCTCTATATTACCATGAGTACCTGTGATACTAGTTGAATTGCCTGTTAAAATGACTTAAATACCTGTGATACTACCCGAATCGTGTGAAATTACATTAAATAGCTCAGATACGAATTCCTGCTCTAAATTAGTACGAGCACCTGTGATACTATCAGAATTGCCTATTAAAATGACTCAAATACCATTGATACAACCTGAATCAGCTGCATTTACCTTAAATAGCCGTGATACAAATCTCTGATCGAAATTATTACGAGCATCTGTGAAACTATGCTGATTATCCAAATACTTATGATATTACCTGAACTATCTGTAAAATACGAAACTAGGCTATAACCAACCCCTGGAACCTACCCTCCTGTAATGCTTGCTTAATTACTCTAAGCACCTATGTTACTTGAATTATCCTAAATACCTACGATACCCTCTGAATTACCTTGAAATATGAAACTATGCTATACCCAACCCTGGAATCTAGCCTCCTGTGATACTACCTGAATTAGCCTAAATACCTACGATACTAGCTGAATTAGCTGTGAAATCATGCATAGCTATGATGCAGTTAGCCTCTGGAATCTAGCCTCCTGTGATACTAGCTGAATTAGCTTAAATGCTCACGATACTAGCTGAATTGGCTATGAAAATGATTTAAATACCTGTGATACTACCCGAATCATGTGAAATTACCTTAACTAGCTCTGATACGAATTCCTGCTCTAAATTAGCACGAGCACCTGTGATACTATCTGAATTACCTGTTAAAATGACTCAAATACCATTGATACAACCTGAATCATCTGCATTTACCTTAAATAGCTGTGATACAAATCTCTGATCGAAATGATCAATAATATCTGTGAAGCTCTGTCGATTACCTCAAATACTTACGATATTACCTGAACTATCTGTGAAATACGAAGCTAGGTTATAACCAACCCCTGGAACCTACCCTCCTGTAATGCTTGCTTAATTACTCTAAACACCTATGTTACTTGAATTATCCTAAATACCTACGATACCCTCTGAATTACCTTGAAATATGAAACTATGCTATACCCAACCCTGGAATCTAGCCTCCTGTGATACTACCTGAATTAGCCTAAATACCTACGATACTAGCTGAATTAGCTGTGAAATCATGCATAGGTATGATGCAGTTAGCCTCTGGAATCTATCCTGTGTTACTAGACGAATTAGCCTAAATGCATACGATACTAGCTGAATTACCTGTGAAATCATACACTGCTATGATCCAGTCAGCCTCTTGCAATACTACCTGAATTACTTACCTGTTAGTGTTAGTGGGTTAGCTTTTCCCGTTGCAGGTCACCTTTTTCCCTTTATGGCTCACCTTTTTCCCTTTGGTGGTCGCCTTTTTCCCTTTGCTGGTGACATTTTTCCCTTTACTGGTCACCTTTTTCCCGTTGCATGCCGCCTTTTTCCCTTTGCTGGTCACCTTTTTCCCTTTGCTGGTCACATTTTTCCCTTTGCTGGTCGCCTTTTTCCCTTTGCTGGTTACGTTTTTCCCTTTGCTAGTCAACTTTTTCCCTTTGTGGGCCTCCTTTTTCCCTGAGCAGTCACCTTTTTCCCCTGAACGAGTCACCTTTTCCCTGAATAGGTTACGTGATGGGCATGTCTAGAACATTGACATGAAACAGTTTTCCACTATGTTCACGTCTAAAGTCGCTTTCAAGTCTAGCACCTCCTATTCCCTATCTCTCCTGTATATAAGTCCATATTCCTACTGCTACACTACCTGTCTAGCCTAACACCTCTCCTCCTGTTCCTATACCTCTCATATAAACCATACTCTACTCCTCTAGCTCTGTCTAGCCTAACGCCTCTCTCGTTTACCTATGACTCTCACATAAACCATACTCTGCTCCTCGACCTCTGTCTAGTCTAACTCCTCTCCTCGTTTTCCTATACCTCTCATATAAACTATACTCTACTCCTCAACCTCTGTCTAGCCTAGCACCCCTCTTCCTGTTCCTATACTTCTCATACATATAAACCATGCCCTACGTTTCAAGCCCTGTCTAGTCTAACACCACTCCCCGTATCCCCTACCTCTCAAAAGCTCATTCCCTCCTGCCCCCCCTCTAGCTGAGTATCACTCCTTGGTTTCCTATCTAACCTAACTTTAACACCTGTCTATCCTAGCATAGGATCTCTCTCCGTTTTCTCGTCTCTCCTTATAAACACAAACTCAATTCTCCTAACCTAATACCTCTCCTCGTTTTCCTATACTTCTCATATAAACCTTACTCTACTCCTCGACTTCTGCCTAGCCTAAAACCTTTCCTCGTTTTCCTACATCTCTCATATAAATGCATTTTCCTCCTTGAAGACTCTCTCAACCTAGCACCTACCTTCGTTTTCCCTATCTTTTCCCATATAGACGTATACTCTGTCATTCAGACCTTCTTGACTAGCCTAGCACTTCTCCTCATATTCCCCTACCTCTCTCATATATAAGATGCATTCCCTCCTTCAACCCCGTCTAGCCTAGCATCGACCCTCGTATTCCCTATCTCTCGCATATAAACGCATTTTCCTCCTTGATCCACCCCATCCAGCCTCGTTTTCCCTATCCTTTCCCATATAAACGCAAAAAACTGTGCTCGAATTCCTCTATATATCCTACTTGCCGAAAGCAGTTTGCAACTTAAACCTTATATTTTCATGCTACACTACCCTTGTCTATTGCCATTTAGTAGCAGCAAAAACTTAACCTTCGTCTCCATGTCACTAATGAAAGTTCTCATATATGTAAATGTCGTAACTGTCATCCAGTATAATCTTGCATGTAAATAATTCTGCACTCCTTTCTCTAGAAGGCCAAATTATATTGTAATTGATTTAGGCTTTCCTTGTCTACCAATTGTAGCGAAACTCTTTCATAGAGGTAGTATCGTACCACACCTTGTTTCCACACAGTGAATTTTTTTTCAGGCCTGTCACATAGAGAGCCGATGCCGGTCGGGCGGAGTCAAAAGTTGGTTATCTGAAGGTGGAAGCCTTACGGAGAGAAAAACACTATGGTGATCTGGGGGAATGGACCACTTTTTAAGCACGAGGGTGTACATAAAGCTATCTGTTCTTTAAGGGGGACTAGTTGAAAACGCATGGTTACATAAAATTAACTATAACTAAGTTTTTAAAATAATATAATGAAACTTGGTAGCAGCATTAGAATTGCAGTTGTAAACCAATATTGAAAGCTTGAAGACTTTTCCTATCGTATTAAGAATAAACATTTCCTTATTGTAGCTTTTCTGAGAATTCAATTAGTCAATTATAATGAAACTGTAGCTAAATTACTTTTGCAATGATGATAAATCGTATGCAAAAATTTTGATTAAGATACTAGATTTTTAAATAAAATATTTATAGTTTTGGTTTGAAAAACTCTTTAAATTCATTAGCATACCAAAGCATAAATATTAATATTTTCAAAATATCAAAAACTTGCTCTACAACATTGTTTGTTGTACACTTTTAGAAAATTCCACCAAGTTTCACTGCCCTGAGTTAAGTAGTATCACAGAAAAGGTACACTATTTTGGAAAAATGATATTTTATAGAAACTGGTGCCTAGTTTTTACTTTTTTTAAGTTTCGTAATTGGTATGAAGTAGCATTCACTAATAGAAACACAATCTGATGGGCTGCACTTTTAAGAGCTGGTTGCTATGTGGAGCATTCCATTCTCTTTCCATGTCCAGGACATAAAAAAACGAATAACGAATTCCCATTTCAGAAAAAGTATAAGTATTGAAAAATTCAAACAAATAACAAGGAATATCTCGGAAACGGTTCACTACACAAAAAATATGTATATGACATAAATTGTGTTTTAACGAGATCTACATTTTTTTTGTATAGTAACATTTTTGTATATTTCTTACGCTTTACCAGTTATGCGAAAGTCATTCAGAATGAAGAGGGCTTTTGGGGACATTCCCAGAAAATTTCAGATGTGCATTTCATTTGCCATGAAAACCTCGTTAACATATGATATTTAAATCAAAATCGTTAAGAGCGATTTTAGAGAAAATCAACATTTTCGAAAAATGTTCCATGTAAAGGGTAGTCTGTGATGGGGGATTTTCTTGAAAATTTTGTGTCGCATCCTCGGATGATACTAAACTCAAATATCAAGTTTGGTATTTGTCCGACTTTTCGTTTTTGAGTTATAATGTTCACAGACGGAACACACAAACACACACATATGGACATGTTTACAAAAATGCTTTATTTAGATTCAGGGCACCTCAAAACAGCATTTCCGATGAAATCTCGATATCGAATTTTTAGTGGAATGCAATATTTCCTCTACTTACTATATTTAGTAGAGATCGTAAAAAATAAGCAACAAAAATACTGCCTTTAGCTTTAACCTGAGAGTATTTGCACCAAGAAGGGCCACGCAATCTATGCTGTTAATTAATAGGTGGAAAACAACCAAAATATTTTGGGAACCTATTCTCAAATGTATAATCTGTCAGACAAAAACACTGGAGAAAATGCAGTTTTTGACACAGTTGGCCTACATAGTATACCTGAATGCCAAAGCGGAAAGATAGTGCATCTGCGATAGCTTAGACACATAAAACAGATGTCTGCTTTTACCTCCCCCATCGTTCCTGAATCGTTGTACCCGAAATTTCTAATCTCCCTGTATTTTATAATAAATTTTGTATTTGTCGTTTCCAGAGTAACTATGAATAAGTTTTATGTATATTTGTTAACACTTGGGCAAGATGATTAGAAGTGCAAAGCCATGGGCCTAGCCGACTTTATAATAGCTGTTCGTGAATTCCGCCCGGATGACCTTTATATTCGCGAAGGTTGCATAGTTCAGCCAAAGACCACCTTCTCAAACCTCACTATTACTCATTGACAGTACACCGACCTTCTAGTAACCTTTCTCCAGTTACATATTAACTAGAAAAAGCCTCCATGAAGAATGTAACACTCAGCGTGGGTTGGTCTTATTTTGTTCTTAGCAATCAAAATATTTTTCTTTCTACTACAAAAGGTTGCACACCTAATGTTTTAAATACAGTGCAAATCTTTAAGGCGGTTGTTCTATATTTCTCCAGTAATTGCCTAGTAGTATGGTTGTAAGAAGGACCACATTAATGTGGCTGCATCAACGATGATAAAAGATTTTGGGTTCCCACTCAAGGATTCAAATACAAATGGTTTAACTTTAGTCAGTTGATGACTGTCATACGTTTGTTACGAAGTTAAGATCTTGCAAAAATTAAAATTACCCATAGTAAGTTGAAGTATTGCATTCCACCCAAAAATTCGAGATTTCACCTAAACATATACTTTGAGCCTCCCTAAATAAACACATCTGATGTGTTACATTCATATAATTTTCTCTGCCCTTTATCGTTTATTAGTGAGTATACAAACTATTCCTACTAAAGCTTATTTTTACATCAACTACGTTTTAAAATTCTATACCGTTTCCATGCAATTCGAGAAACAACTGAATGTTGAAAGGACTTTGAGGAATGACCAAGTAATGAACAATTCGAACCATTAATAACGGATATCTCAGAAATGCCTTATGGCACAAAAAAACTGATTTGAAATAAATTGTGTGTTTTAACGAGGTCTACATTTTTTGTGTAGCACGTTTTTGTCTATTGATTAAGGTTTACCAGTTATACGAAATTCCTTCCGAATGAAGAGAACTTCAAAGGCTGTTCCCAGAAAATTCAAGGTGTGTATATTATTTATCATGCACATATCTTTCATATATGGTATTTTAATCAAAATCATTGGAGCCATTTTTTTAGGAAATAAAAAATTTCGAAAAATGTTCCATGTAAAGTGTAATTTGGTTTCGGGGGATTTTGTTGAAAATTTTCATGTCACATTTTTGGAAGATAGAGAACCTAAATATAAAGTTTGATATTTATTCGACTTTTCGTTTTTAAGTCATGGTGTTTACAGTTAAGCACACACACGGACATGTTTCCAAAATGCTTTATTTGGGTCAGGGGATCTCAAAAAACGTATTTCCATTGAAACCTCAGTATCGAATTTTGGGTAGAATGCAATACTTCCCCTATTTACTATACGTAGTAGAGAAAGTAAAAAAGTAAAGCCTGTGTCAAAATATTTAGACAAAATTCCCATTTGAGATTCATTTTCCACTATGCCTTATCCGTCATTAGGTCATATCGAGTCCGTTGCTATAGATGAAGCAAATATTGAATCGGTTCCCTGTACAAGGTGCTAAGACGTGCACACACCACTCGACGTAACGGGAAGGACAACGGCAAGTCGGTGGGTGTAGTCGGAATTTGTTTTCCAAGGACTATAACTGGTAGGTAGATGCTCACTTTGGACTCTTTCATCGACACCAAGGCCATCTGGAAAACAGCAATTACCAAGCCTGTTCCAACTATGCGTCTTGTATATACATATATTCATGATCCCTTCTCGGTTGACTCATGGTATTCAGAGGTTCAGCATCTTTGGAGTCGATGAAAACAGGAGAATGGTATGCGGTTCGACCTTCTCATCCCTGTTATTTTAAGTTGAATTGCACGCACCTGTTTCTCTTCTCTGTGAGCATTAAGTCCAGAACAGAGCGTGTAAGAAATGTTTAGAAAATTGCACGGTTTCTGTGTTTATTATAGTTATGATCTGTGCAGAGCGGAGCATCTGTTCTGGCTGCACTTGGCTGTTAATATTTATCTAAATCAGTTCTTTCCAGTTGGAAAACATCGTTTTCTCTTTGCATTATATTTTCTGATGGTTGAATTATGATGTGGGTGTCCTTGCAATGTTTTGTTTAAAACCTCTGATGTGTTACACCAGCATGACACTCTCTACCCACTCTGTCCTTCTATTTGCTTCATGTTAACTGAGATAAACATTTTCAGAAATGGTTTTATCACACGTTTCATTGCAAGTACAACGGGAATACTATAGGCTTAAGTGATATTGTGACGGCTTGCATATGATGGCTTTGAAATTCCATTCTCTTTGCATGGTCACGAGAAAAAACGATCAGCGACTAACCGTTTGTAAAAAGTATAAATTACTATTAGCACATTTTTTCTTGAGCTCTCGATAGGGTTGTTGCGTAGACGGGAATCGTACTTTTCATGTCTTTTACGCAGTCGCACCTTAAATTTGAAACAGTATTTTTATAGCTTAAATGATATCAGTCTAATTATATAATAAAAAACAAAACAGCTCACCTTAAAGCAACATGTGTATAATATAATATATAAAATGCATATTACAATCATTGTATTATGTTCATTTTATTATGTACATGTATAAAAGTGTTACGTGAATGTATTACGTAGTTTAACAATGTAGGAGCTGTGAGAATAGAAGCAAGCTGCCTTTCGTAGCAAACAGAATTTACAAAGTAATAAGCCGAAAGTTGCTAACAATAAGGTAACCTTGAGACAACAATAAATTAGAAAGTTTAAAAAAGGCTAGTAATAGTTCTTGAAACAATAATAATGTAATATTTAAAACAGTTTATAAATACCCAATCAACAACTAGAAAAGCTAAAAGTTAAATAAAGGATTCTATTGGAGAAGGCTTAGCCAATCAGAGACTTGAAATAGAGAAACTGTACATTCAAACGGTAGACGCTACAAGATTGCGTACCCAAACAGTTTTCAGTAGGGTACGGGTTCAGTGTGAGACATAAAAATTCATTGTGGTGAGAATAATATAAAGTTTGCCTGTTAAAAGTGCAAATAACAGTAATCTCACAGCTCTATAGTAGGATATATCAGTGAAGTGCTATTTAATCGTGTGAAGGATTAATAAAAAAAGTACAATACAATTATAATTTGTGTATGCCTTCTTTCTTTAGCCGTACCAGCCCTGCTCAGAGATACGTGCTCTACAAAAAATACTACTAATAAAGCCGAGGCATACATATATACATATATAATATTGAAAATAACATTAAAAATAAAAAGTTGATTCTTAAACATGGTGCGAAGTCCACCGGAAAGTTTATACTCTAAGTGGGGTGAACACTCCTAGAAAGAATCTCCCGCTTCAAATAGGTACCCATACGAAGTGCAACAACAACAATTAAAAACCCCTTCGAGTTATATCATAAATGACCCGAGTTGGGCTTTCTGCCATTGTTTTTTCACGATAGCCAACGGTTGAATTAATGGGCTAATGTGGGATTATGTTCCGAATATAAATTAACCATTATGATTTATATCGCTGACAACTAATTAAACCTCAGCATATTATGATGACGTAGAAAACGGCAACAAAATTACCGCGATGCAATTAAATGCACAAGTGGTAACACTGTATCATGGACGACGATGCTTAGTTGTTCCTTTGGCAAAGCATGTGCCTTCTTGACTCGAACCGTCCGTAGTACTAGGAGGGCAGGGCTCAAGAAAAGGTGTACGAATAGTATTGTACCATTCAAACCAACAATAATAGCTGATGTGTTACACTCACATGACTTTGTCTACTCTTATATAAACTATTTTTACAAACGCTTGTTTTCCATCTACTTCGTGTTAATCGATATAAAACTTTACAGAAACTATCTTATTGCTAATTTTCTTGTAGATGCAAGGGGAATATGGTAGGCTTTAAGCGATAGTCAAATATTTTAAGAGCTGGTTGCTATGTGGCGCATTCCATTCTCTTTGCATGTCCAGGACATAAAGAAAACTAATAACGAATTTCCATTTGAGAAAAAGTATAAGTATTGGAAAATTCAAACAAAAAGCAAGGAATACCTCGGAAATGGTTCAGTGGACAAAAAAATATGTATATGACATAAATTATGTGTTTTAACGAGATCTACATTGTTTGTGCGATAACACTTTGTCTATCTCTTACGGTTTATCAGTTATGCGAAATTCATTCAGAATGAAAACGACTTTTAGGGACATTCCCAGAAAACTCAAGATACACATTTCATTTGCTATAAAAGTGTCTTAAACATATGATATTTTAATCAAAATCTTTACAGCCATTTTTGAGAAAATAAAAATGTTCCATGTAAAGGGTAATCTGGGGTGAGGGAATTTTCTTGAAAATCTTAGTGTCGCATCTTTGAAATATACTGAACCTAGCTACCAAGTTTGGTATTTATTAGAATTTTCGTTTTGGGTTATTCTGTTCACACAGACACAGACCTTTTTCTAAAAGTGTTTTTTTTGGATTCAGGGCGCCTCAAATCATATGTTTCCTGTGAAATCTTGTTATTGAAGTTTTGTGTGAAATGCAATACTTTCCCTACTTATTATACGTAGTAGAGAAAGTAAATATTGACATATGGACAGAAGATGCGGTTCGTAGAGGTCTGTAGTTGTATGTTAGTTTTTCTGTTAAAAAAGATAGGTCCCTCTACTACTCTAAGAATATTATAGCTGGGAGTGGCTCAGCCACTGGTCAAAATGAGACTTTTCAGTTTGTATGCCTAAGGCAATATATTACACAAAAAGGAACAATAGAAACAATCGAACACAAATGCATAGAGAAGGAGCATTAAAGCATTGCAAATAACTAATGTCACAAAAGGCTTATTTGACATAAATTGTGTGTTTTATCGACATTCACATGTTTTGTGCACAAGTTTTTGTGTGTCTTTTACTAATTACAAATTACCTATATAAAATTCATTCAGCATGAAGAGTACCTATTTCAAAGCCTGTTTGCAGAAAATTCGTGATATGCATTTTATTTTTCATGTAAATATCTTAACTGTATGGTATTTTAATCCAAATCGTTAGACGTTTTTGAGAAAATAAAAAATAACAAAAAGTTTTCCATGCAAAGGGTAGTATGGATCGGGGGATTTTCTCGCAAATATGTCCTTGGAAAACGCTGAACTTAAATGCTATGTTTGGTATTTAACAGCTTTTCGTTTTTTATTTATGCTGTTCAGACATGCACACACTAACGTTTTTCCAAAAATGCTTTTTGTGATTCACCGATTCTCAAAACGTGTATTTCCAAACAAATATTGATGGAAAAATTTTGGGTGGAATGCAACACCTTCTCTTCTTACTACAGACATCTCAAAAACAACGATTTAGACGCTAACGACATTATACATAGGTATAATGAATGTTTACAGCAATCAAGATAATTTAGTTAAACACGTGATTAATTCTTCTCATTTGGACTCAAGTGGTAGCGTTCAAATGTGAAGGTGATGGTTAGTGAATTGTCAGGAATGATATGGTTGGTTGCTTTCAGCTTTCAATGCCAAGTTCGTCCAAATGGCAGCACTAAAACCCATTCTGTTTCTGTATGCTCAACCCTCCTGTGTCTGTTAATTGATTCAGTTGTAATACTGAGGTTGGACTACAAAGTCAGCAGTAGTAGTTCTGTTATTCAAAGGCATAACCATTATGCAGCCTTGAAAAAAAAGCTTTTTAGGAGTCTGTTTTATATTCAATGAATGCTTTTAAATATTCAAGAAATGTGGATTGTATTACATTTTTCTTTATCACATCATTACATGTGATGCAAACTTTTAAATAAGATTTAACTAAAAATTCTACCTTTAAGATCCCAGGAAAAATATTAGTAAAACATTTAAAGTCATTGCTATTTTATTTGTTGCTTTAGTGAAGCGTTTTACAGATCCAAATTTAATGTGTAAAGTCATTTTGTCCATTGCTTCTATTTGAACTATTCCATTCAAAAACGCAACAGTGATTTTTTATACAGCTTTGTAGTTGCCCCAACTGAGCCTTGCAATAATTACCGCTGACCATCCATTGATGTGCCCTAACAAGATTCCCACATGTATTCATAGACTGGGTATCTTATGTGATGATAAAAAGCTCACATTTGATGTCTTCATACATTTAGTAATTAAGTTTTTAAACATGTTTTCCCTGTTGAGATGCGCATACATTTTCTGTAGTGATTTGCGCCAGAAGATCGGGCTGAATTTTCTGAGCCTGAAGGTGTATCCTTGGTCACGCAAGTGATTTGACATAACAGCGATACAATTAGATAATTTTTGGCAATAAACGACTTGTCCTTCACACGCAGAGTAGAATATTTAATTGGAGCAACAACGAGCACGTTAAAATAAAGTGTCAAGCAATTATAATTTCCTTGTGTTGCAAGAAAGCTGAGAAGGTCAGAGGTGAGCTGAATGATTGGCTTTACCTTGAGACAGCACGGCGTTGTTGAATGATACAGCAAAGCACAAAACAGGTATAATTTATTACACGGTACAATAATAGAAACGGAAATCGGCACACTACTACTCCACTAAATAAAAACAGAAATGTTCAGAAGTAAAGGATTCATATGGTACTATATTGACTCCTGTCAAAGATTTTCAGTGGTTCGTTTATGGTGAGCTTTGTGTATCGTTGCTCGTTTCTCTGATTTTACGAAGGGTATTTGATGATATTTATATCACGATTCATTAAGTTTAGACCATAAAAGCTATATACGAGGTGTGATCAAAAAGTTTCCGGAAGGACGTCATAAATACTACACAACAGTTTTTGTCTAATCTGCACTGTCACCCTCGAAGTAGTCTCCTTGGGAGTTGATACACTTGTCCCAGCGCTTCTGCCATTGCTGGAAGCACCTCTGGAAGTCTCTTCTTTCAATATGTTCAAAGCCTTCTGCGATTCGCGATGGATGACATCAATGTTCTCAAAACGGTGTCCTCGGATCCGCATTTTAAGTCGCGGGAAAAGAAAAAAATCCACTGATACCAAATCTGGAGAATAGGCGGTATGGGGAACAGTATTCATCCTATTTTTATTCCAAAAATTGGCGAACAGAAAGGACTTTGTGCGCGGGCGCATTGTCATGCAGAAACCAGTCACCACTCCTCCATTTCTCCGGCCGTTTGCGTCCCTTAGTCTTTGCAGCACTTGTTTGTAGAACACTTGATTCACTGTTTGACCCTGTGCCACAAATTCCTTATGTACAATGCCTTTAATGTCAAAAACACAATCATCATTGACTTCACTTTGGATCGAACTTGTCTGGCTCTTTTCGAGCGTGGAAATGACGGACTCTTCTTCCATTGTGAAAATTGTTGCTTCGTTTCTGAATCGTACCCATAAATCTTATGTTTCATCACCAGTAATAATTTTCTCCATAAACTGTGGGTCATTTTGTAGCTGTTGTTTAAGATCTGTGCAGGCAATCACACGGCTTTCTTTTTGGTTATTTGAAAGCAGGCGAGGCACAAACTTGAAGGCAATTCTTCTCATGTCCAAAATGTCTTTCAAAATGCTTTGAGCACCTCCAAAGGAGAGTCCTAATGAGTCAAAGTTCTCTTATTGTAATGCGGCTATCATTTAAGACCATTTCTCTCACCTGATTGATATTTTCATCAGTTTTGCTGGAACAGGGTCGCCCCAAACGATCTTTAACTGATGTCACACCACTTTTAAATTTGAAAACCACTCAAATGTTTGAGTTTTGCCATTAACGTCCTCCTTATAAGCTGTTTTTAACATTTCATAAGCTTCTGTTGCAGTTTTACCGAGTTTAGAGCAAAATTTGATGTTCGTTCTTTGTAATCTGACATTTTTGCTACGCGGAAAAATCGCAGCACATGCAAAACAAGACTTCACTTCAGAGCGTCTACCTCGTCACTACATGGTCACAGGAAGTCGCGTGACCTCTAATTTGTATCGAGAAGGAACGCTGCATGTACAGTGTGGATAAGAATTAAAGAAATATCAGCGTCAGCATTGTTGTGAAGCCGTTCCGGAAACTTTTTGATCACACCTCGTATTAGATGATAATTGTTATTTCATACAAGCCATGTGTAGGACAAGGTTGGAAAGGTAGAATCAGACAAAAGTTCAATGCCATAGCCGGGATTTGCACCACGGATCTTCCGGTTTCCGTCCGGTTGTTCCTACCTACTGAGATATCATGGCAACATGCAGGAACGACGTTAAATTTCTCAACTGACTCGCATTTTTTTCCGGTAAACCACAAGGAGATCTCAAATTATTTTGAGATGACAAAATGGCGACTTACAATGTCGCAAGTATTTAAGTCTCGTTCTTCATAGTTTAACCATAGTTTAGGTCAATCAATGCTAATTAATTGTTCTTCCACACCACCTGTGTGTAGGACAAGGTTGGAAAGGTACATTCAGACTGAAAAATTCAAGCCATAGCCGGGATTTGAACCGTGGATCTTCCAGTGGATGTTTAATGTGGCAGGTAGAAGAAAATCCACCCAAAAATTATTATCGAGATTTCTCTAAAAATACACATGCACATGTGCTCTGGGCCCTATCCATTAAATTCTCCATGTGTGTTTATGGACAACATAGCTCAAAAAGGAAAAGATGAATGCCAAACTTCGTATTCCATTAAACATATTCCGAGGAGACGACATTACCCCCAACTGGTCTTTATATTGAAAATTTGTAGTTGTTTCATTATTTTATGTTATTAACCTGTAAAGTCCTCTTCGTTCTAAATGAATTTTCTAATTTTATATAACTGAAAAACCATAAGAGATAAAACATGTAGGTCTCATTGAAATATTGTGGCATATTAATAATTCTATTGTCATTACCAGACGTAGCATTATTGAGTCTCCTTAATTATATTTCGGCTTAACGGTTGAAGAACGTTTTTTGCTGTCTCACGTATGGAAGCCTATTTGAAGAACGTGTTTTCTTTTAACTTGTTTGCACCACGCTTTGGACGTCAATTTGTAGTTTGTATTGAAGGAGTTGTATTATATTTCAACTGTTGCGGAGCCGAACACTTGAAGTAGTTGCAGCCGCACGTTTGGTAAACAGTTTCCGGTAGCCTTCGCCCCCCAAAAATGTACTTTCAGGTGGCATTTGCCCCAAGTTTAAAAAAATATTAACTTTGTAATTTAACTGTTTCTTTAAATATTATATATTTATGTTTGCCTCGGCTGCGTCAGTATTATTGTTAGAGACACGTTTCTCTTAGCAGGGTTGTGGTGCGACTGAAGAATGTAGGCTTACACAGATTATAATTTTACTTCACTCTTTTTATTAATGCTTGACACGATTTAATTAACACTTCACTGATATAGAGAGCTGTGAGATTCTTTAATTAATTACTTGCACTTTTTAACACGTAAAACTATTTTCGTCTCGCACGAATACGTATTAAATTTCTTGACAGTTTTTGCGTCTGGTTAGTAACGCTGTCTGCAACCAACTGAACTCTAAATTTGTAAATTTTTCTCCTTTTCAGTTTCTGCTTGGCTAATCCTACTCCAATAGAATACCTTCATTTAACTAAAGCTTTTTCTGGTTGGTGCTTGGCTATTTTATAAACTGTCACTAAAATTATATTATTGTTGCTCCAATAATGACTAGCAGCATTATTAAACATTCTTACTCATTATTGCCTCAAGGTTACCTCATTGTTAGCAACTTTTAACCTATTATTCTCGCAGCTCCTACGTTATTAAATTACATAAATGCATTCATATAACATTATTGAACATGTATACAATAATATAAGCATATGCAATGACTGTTATATACACTTTTTATATATTGTTACTTACACATATTGCTTTAAGGCGGGCTGTTATTGAATTTATATATTATATAATTACACTAAAATCATTTAAGTATTAAAAATACTGCCTCACGGTCTCTCCTTTCGGTGCGGATCACGCAAAAAGGAGTCTCTTTGAAACTATCTGATATGACGTCAACCCTCTCTGGCTTCGGCTACACACGGTTGGTGGGGGAAAAAGATAGTCACTCTAGTGGAGGTGGTCGTTGGGGCCAGACGTGTGTGTGGCCGGTCTACCGCATCTCCCTCCATTCTGTTTCCTTTGTTAATTATGTAGAGTCGACAAACGTTTGTGAATAAGTTCCAGGTATGTGAAGGTAATGTGTGTTATGTAATTCTTCAGTGCAATATAAAAAATCCCAGGAATTCCCCTTAATTACACACCAAGGTCCCGGACTTTTTTGCTGCCCCCCATGTGCGTGTTGGGGTGATCTAAAATTAATCATTTTCTGGCCTTCACCTCAACATGTAACAATATACAATTCATGTCGAACGAATTTTTCTGTAGTATTAGCCGTATTCGAAATTTTAGTTTTTACGTTTTAAACTTTTACCTGTTTGAACCGCATGGCTTCAATGGTAACAAAAGAATGACTTGGATAGGAGAAAAAGTGTTTTGTTTTCCATATTATGCATGCAACCAAGTCCATATGGCTTAATTTGAAAGTATTTATAATAAAAACTATCATGATTAATGTAATGTGAAGAGAGGGGTCACTGTTAATTTAAATACTATAGTTCTGCAAGTGTGAAGTAGTAGATTGTCACCAACTTTGTTGGCTGAAATGTGTATGACCGCAGCTTCACCACACTTAAGTTCACTGAAAAAAACATATTAATTTAATATTTAGATTCCGAAGCCTGCTATAGATATGTGCAACCACGCCTTTTGGAAACAAGTTCTACATTTTTATCTGTGGTAATTCCAGGGTGAAGTAACCCAATTATGGAAACAACTTAAGTATCCGACAGCAGAAGATAGCATAATGGCTTAAGTGTTTAAAGCCTTTATAGTTAATTTACATTTTATGACCATTTAAACTCCATTCTTAATGTAAATGTGTTAAGATGTTACGAGAATACTATTAGGAAGTTAATTCGTTTTTTTTAACCTAAAATTACTGCATAAACTCTAAGAGCATTAGATGTAATATTTTGAGGTTAGCTTTTTACTTTCTCTACCACGTACATAGTAGGCAGAGAAGGTATTGCATTCCACCCAAAAATTTGATACCATGATTTCACCGGAAATAAATGTTTTGAGGTCCCATTGAATCAAAAAACTGTATGTTTAGTAAAAAATCTGTGTGTATGTGAATACCATAACTCAAAAACGAAAAATTGGATAAATACCAAACTTGATGTTTAGGTTCAGTACCTCCCAAAAATGTGAAACAAAGATTTTAAAGAAACTTTTCGCACCCCAAACTACCCCTTACATGGAATACTTTTCGAAACTTTTTTATTTTCTAAAAAATGACTTAAGAATTTTTATTAAAATACACATATTAAAGATATTTATATGAAAATTCAGATGTATTTAAAACACACAATTTGTTGCAAATAACTCTTTTTCTGGCATAAAACATTTACGAGATATGCGTTATTAATAGTTAGCATTGCTCAATACTTTGTCATTCCTTTAAAGTCCTGTCGACTTCAATTGTTTCTCGCGATTGCATGTAAACAGTATGGAATTTTAAGGCCAAGGTATAGCGTCCAGTTCTTAAACATTTGACGATTGCTATTCCCTTTTATGTATAACAAAATGTGTAATGTAGCTATTTCTGCAAATATTTATGAAGTAGCTAGGAAAATAAACATTTGTAAGAATAATTTGTATACCCACTAATAAGAGATAGAGGGTAGAGAAAGTCATGTGAATGTAGCCATAAGAGTATTTGTATAGACATTTACTTGCATAATGACGAGTTTGGTTAGAATATTGTTGATTTTTTATAAAAGGGTCTTAAGATCAGGATTTCACTTACCTAACAGCACTATTTTAACAATTTGTTACTAGTACCATTATTTTCTATGGGAGCTGTGATATATAAGCACATTTGAGGGCGTTTAGTGTTAATATTGAGATATGACGTTTATTGAATTTGTGAGTTTTAAAATTTAGAGACAATATTTCCAGAATCATATTCCCAAAATATATCTTTCTTCTAGTTTAATAAGCGTTGTATTTTTGCATAACATCCATAAATTACACAATTCCATGACGTAATCACAAATTACACGAAAATAATATAAAACTGTAGACACTGTCAATTATAATCACTGTTGCCTAAAACAAATTGCGTTGTTTCAAATCTCTAAATCCCAACAACTCTGATGTGTTTTTCTACCCGTTACAACTTCAGTAATCCCTTATATACCAAGTGTTTCATTTATAACTGGACCATAAATCGCGTATATGCGTAGTTCGCTTGCAATGCAGTGACCTCTGTATGTGTCTGGTAACTCACTTCCGGAGACATACCGAGGCTGGGGTGATCGCCTGTGAATATTAATGTCAGTTGCTACCTTCTCTTTGTACTGCAAAGACTAGAGTTGGTTCATTGTGCAACTCAAAAGTAAAAGTTTATTCAAGATATCTGTGTTGTGTGTATTACATTAGAGTACTCTTATTAGTCCACTGAAATGCCTACCGGAAAGCTTACGTTGGGACAGAGTTTTTATGTACGACACATACGTAAAAACCGAATCATGTAGACAGATATGTAGACAGTTTCGAGAGACATTTCCTGGTAATCCAGTTCCAGGTGGAGAAACTGTTAGATGTCTGTTTAATAAGTTTTGGACAACGGGGTCCTAAAGCTAAGAAGTCAAAAACGGAGGAAAAATTGAAGAAATTGGTGCATCTTTCGAATGCTCTCCCAAAAGGTACCTAAAACATTGCGCAGCAGGTGGATGTTTCAAAATACCAGAAATTATGAAAATTATGCAAGAGGAACTCGTAGGGAATGGAAATTTCATCCGAAGAATGTTTCATTGCAGATGGACACCACTTTCAGCAGATTATATAACAAGATTAGTAGTCATATAGTCATGTTACTATCACTCGTGAGTAAGTAACACGGGAGTTTTAGAACGAAAAATCTCCCAGTGTAACAGACAGTACGCGGAACACACATACGGGCGATCCGCGGCCCGGCAATATAAGGAACGGACAATGTTATAGTATTCATAAACAAATTGATTCTTATATTCACGTTATGACTGCCTAAAATTTCGAATTAAGGAATATGAACTTGATTGCGCATGGAATATGGAAAACAAACCACAACTATTTGCAAATTTAAATGTGCAACAAGAAATATTTCGAAAACGGTGAAAGGGGATATATTATACATATATATATATATATAGGAATTGTACATATGAAAGGGGAACCATACATATAAGAATTGTACAGTAATAATTTAATTCACTAACATGTTAAAATTTTCAACATCTAACATTTGTACAGAGCTGATTGTAGGAAACGGGCGAGCTAGCAAAACTTCCAGGAAAACAAAGAGCGTACCACCAAGCCAAGAGGCAGGGAACCGGTAACTATACGGAGAAATAGAAAGAGAGACAAATACAGAAAAGAAAGAGACGGAGAAATGGAACTGGCTTCACAACGCTTCAAGATCACGCTTAAGTGCACGGATCTGAAGCCACACATTCTCATACATGTTAAGGTAACGCGGCCTGAGGACCAACAGGGAACGTCGTTACATTTTAAACGCAGAGGTGAGCGTCACTAGGCTCCCATATATAAGGGCAGGCAGGTCCCTAGAGCCCACTCTCTCTCTCGGTAACTGATCTTCTAGAATTGTCGTCGGCACGAGGTGATGCAAATGCACGTGGGTGCATACAAGGTGGGAGTGCATGTGCACATATCTAGGCTCCTGACTTATTTAAAGTGGTGGAATTATAATAATGGGAAAAGCTAGCCGCCCATAATTATTTCAATTGTGAATAAACTTCATTTATTAAGGGAAAATTGCAGTGTATTCTTTAACTTGCCTCACTCACTATAACCTGAGAATTAATAATTAGATATAGTTAGGAATGGAATACGTAACAACCGACGAGCACCAGTAGCCGAGGAAGAACACTGCTGAAGACCACAACAACACTGGAACGACGATTTCCCGCTACAACGGCTAATGCTATAGAAAAAAGTTATTTGACAGAAAATGTACATTTTAATAAGATCTAAGTTTTTCATTAAGTATGATTTTGTGTATCCCTTTGTTTACCAGTTATGCAAAATTGTGAAAAATTCATTTAGAGTTTCAAGACATGTATTTTATTTGTCACACAAATGTCTTAAACATACGATTTTAATTAAAATCCCTAGAGGTTTTGAGAAAATTAAAAATAACGAAATTGTTTCCTGTAAAAGGTAGCTTCTGGAGGGGGAATATTGGCTGTGTTGCATAAACGGTGTCAGACTCAAGTATGAAAATTTTATATGTATCCGGGTTTTTGTTTTGAGTTATGTTTCACAGATAAACACGCTCACAGAAAATGCGCGCATGTGGACGCATGTTTTTCTAAAACGCCTTTTTGGGGGTATCTGGGGACCTCGGATGAATTCTCGATATCGAGTATACAATAAATCTTCTACCTACTTCAGGTAGGTGGTAGAGGGATTAAAGCTACCTAGTAGGAGGATGTAAAACATAGGCAGTCCATAGAAAATATGGAAAGGTCCAGTATGAAATTCGGAACTAGCAGACACCTAAGTCATGAATAGAAGATGGTTTTGGTAATCATGTTCCTGAAAGCATTACTGTCTGTACCGATCCAATAAGCCTAGTTTGTTCACTGTCAGGTAACCAGAGTAAAGTTGTTCTCCTTCAGTTAGTAAACAAAAAAACTAATGACAAGGTCATGCAGCCACAGTGCCTTTTGATTTGCTCTAGAAACTGGGAGTTTTCGTACTGAAACCGAATTACTTTCCAAACCAGAACAAATTACATTCAAGGATTAAGACACCTCGGAATAGATTGGGGATTTAGTTAAATGTTAAGCTTGCCATTTCTGACTCGTCCAGGATAAACCGCAATATGAGGTTGATTTCCGGACAGTTGTGGTCACCATTTTTACTTTCTCTAATGCTTACCTACAGTAAGTAGAAGAAGTATTACCATTCGACCCAAAAACCTCGCTGGAAGAGGCTTTGGAAAACGTGAAGGGAGTAAATTTCTTAGTTTTGAAAGAGTTGTTCCTAATAATGGAATTAATTGCTCTTCCACACAAGCCGTGTATTGGACAAGGTTGGAAAGGTAGAATCAGACGACTGAAAAATTCAATGCCATAGCCGGGATTTGAATCACGGATCTTCCGGTCTCCGTCGGTTGCTCTAACCACTGAGCTACCATGCAACATGCCGGCATGCCATTAAATTCCCCAACTGATTCGCATTTTTACTTTCTCTACTATGTATAGTAAGTAGAGGAAGTTTTGTATTCCATCCAAAAACTCGATGCCGAGATTTCATCGGAAATATATGTTTTGAGACCCGCTGAATTAAACAAAAAAGCATTTTTCGAAACCTGTCCGTGTGTGTCTGTGTGTATGTCTGTGAACAGCATAACTCAGAAACGAACAGTCGGATAAACACCAAATTTGGTATTTAGGTTCAGTATCTTCCAGAGATGCGACACGAAGGTTTTCAAGAAAATCCCCCCACCCCAGATTATCCTTTACATGGAACATTTTTCGAAAATTTTAATTTTCTCAAAAACGGCTCTAACGATTTTGATTAAAATATCATATGTTTAAGATATTTTCATGACAAATGAAATATATATCCCGAATTTTCTGGGAATGTCTCCAAAAATATTCTTCCTTGTGAACGACTTTTGTATAACTGGTAAACTATATGAGATAGACAAACTTTTACTACACAAAAAATGTAGATCGCGTTAAAATACACAATTTGTCACATACATTTTTGTTGTTGAGTGAACCATTTTCGAGATATTGCTTGTTATTCCTTTAAATTTTCCAATACTTATACTTTTTCTCAAATGGAAATTCGTTATTAATTTTTTTGTCCTGGTAATGCAAAGGGAATGGATTACTCCACATAGCAACCAGCTCTTAAAATATTTGACTATCGCTTAAAGCCTACCAATTCCCTTTGCATCTATAAGAAAATTAGCAATAAGATTAACATCTCGATATCTCGATTAACATGAAGCATATGGAGAATAAGTGTTTGTAAAAATAGTTTGTACAAGATTAGAGAAAGTCACGTGAGATTTTTTCCCGGTAAACCACAAGGAGATCTCAAATTGTATTGAGATGACATACCCCAATGGCGACTTATAATGCTGTAGTCCCGGGCTTCATAGTTACAACCACTATTAGGTCAATTAATGGAATTATTCGGTTGTGTGATTCTACCTTTGCAACCCTGTCCAACACACGGCTTGTGTGGAAGAACAATGAATTCCTTAACCATATTAGTTTGGTGCTTTTTAATTTGAGCGTATCAGAAGAACTTTGAAGATTCCGAATCTTCCTTTTCTTTTTAAGATAATAGTTTGCAGAATTCAGATATTATCCTAAGACTAAAATAAAGAAAAAAGAATACCCTTGATAACCAATTTGATCCAAATCAGAGAAGAGTTAGAGGTTACTAATTTTTGGAAATTCGTGGAAGTGTCATTTATAAAGTAACTTGAAGTTATAAATAAGTTATCACATGAAGAGTATCAAAGATCACATTAGAACTACCTCTGAATAAGATACAGCAACTCGTTTTAACCCTGAAACTGTTTGTTATTTGCCGTTACTCTTATATAACCGGAACAGGTTTGCATCGGCTCCCATTTCAACATACAGAACTGCAGTGTCTTTAAGTTTCTTCAACAGGTAAAGGTTTCGGAGAAATCAGGTTTACACAGCTCATAGTTAATAGAGAAAGTAGTACTATTAGCGACAGCACCACTCCCCTTTACTTGTCAGTCTTGAAGAGTGTGGAAATGAAATTTAAAAGACCATAAATGACACTTTAATATCTCCCACACAGTTGCTATTTTCCAACGACTATTGGCAAACAAACCGCACTGTGGCTGAGTCAATGTTGCTCCTTCTACGAATGACAAAGCAAAATATTTGGGACAAACTCTTGATCCTTTAAGTAGAGCAGTGTGGTAATTATCTGGAAAGGAAATTAATTTTCATAACTTTTTTTCACTGCTCATTATCGCCCAGATTGCTTCTCGTGGTGCACACGTTTGCCAGTTACTTTAAAAATTTCACCAGGGAGTCTTGAGGTAATTATAAACACAAAGTTTCACTGGATAACTTTCAGGAAGTACATGCCTTTAGATTTTTTATTAATTAGGATTAGTCAGACAGAACGGCCTCCAGTTACTGCAGCTCAGCACCGCACGTAGGTCCTTTTTGCTTCCAACGTGACTGGGAAGAAGGGATGAAGGGCGAACAGATTCGGACGGCGCGAGCTAGCAACTTCGGGGTCCCTAACGATTACAGTATGACACCAATTCTGACACCGACAATCCAACCTTAGCCATCTTCAGCTTGGGGGTCCCGGAACGAAATGAATCACTCCCAGGAAGGGGTCTCAATTGGCCAGCCAAGCGACAGGGAGAAATACTTACACGACGCAAATTGGACCGTCCCGCCGCAACGTACCAATCACCTTGGCCTATAATCCTGAAACATATGATATGAAGCATATAAAAGGAAATGATGGGGGACAGGAAATTTCGCAGTAGAAGGGGAAACGCCCCAGCATTCGCCTACAAACCTGAGGAAAGCACAGAAAAAGAAAAACTTAGTCAAGAGTGTCCGGCCCAATGGAACTCGAATCCGATACCTCCCGAATGCGATCCTCACATTTATCGCTGAACAATCTCGCTCGGTACTTTTATTAATTAAAAAACGCAGAAAGCAAGAAGTATATAACTTTCAATTTGTTTTTTAAGGCAATTAATGTTTTATTTTTAAACCATTTGCTAAGTTTTTAAGACAAATAGTTTTGGAAAACAAACTTTCCTGAAGATCATTAAAAAACAGAAAATGTGTCCCCCCTTTAGGTACCACTCAAATTGCTCTGAACATTTCGAAGTCTCTTATAGAATACTATCACATATACCTAGTACAAACTAGTTGCTTATTAAATACAGAAATTCCAAATTTCTTAGGTTGATTCTCTTAATACTTTAAATATTTGCCTAAAAGATACATATATCGTTGAGTACACTCGACTGCGTGGAGTTGTGCCGATATTTTGCGCAGTGTTTGTTTGTAAGGAAATACTAAACCGCCCCTGACACAACCAGCCCCCCCCCCACCGCTTATCTGGTTCTAGCATTGTACTTAATGTCTGTCTTACTCCCCGCTTTTCCTTATCTCCTGTATTCATAGGCGAATGTTTGAGTACCAGACTTTTGAGATCAGTCCAATAGCACCCAAGGATGGTGTGGATTATCATAGCGAATCATGCCTTCCAGCCTTCCGTACTCCTCCCCTTTCACCGCTCAACTAGGACTCACATTTGTTCATAGACTAATGATATCAGTTCAAATCAATAAGAGATTGCCTCACCCAGGGCTGGTGTGGGACAAGTCTATGGGTTTTTGCTAACATTAAACAAAGAAAAACACCAAGAGAAACCAGATGTATCGTCACGTTTCGTGCACTGGACTGTACGTTGTTCCAGAGTTTTCTTACAAAGTGCTCAAAAAAAGTTGCAGCTGCAGATAAAACGAAAGAATACGCTTATTATCTAAGGCCAATGTGAGACACGGAAAATACGGTATGCGTGAAGGCCTCGGCCGATATGCCTTTTCTTGTTCAAGCGTTCAGATACAAACTAATATAACTGTGTAATAGGATTATTACGATAAATCTAATTTAACGGTCTTGCTTTCAAACGAAACAAAATTATATGGAGTTATTTCTTAGATGATGAAACAATCACTTCTTTCTTAAATGCTGAAACATGCATTGTAAGTACAAAATTAATTTATGCAACGTCGGTTAAAACAGTTACGCTATAAACCAATTTTAAGGATAAATGAAATTTTTTATTGATAATGATAAAACGCTGCCTATCCCCCACCGCCTACACCTAATGGCGTAAGATACATAAAATTAAGCTACATTTTAACTTTGAAATTATTGTTTTTATATGTATAATTTCTATAAACTATTCTCACAAAAGCTTATTTTTCTACCTATTAATCGAGATAAAGTTTCAGAAATTGTTAGGGTAAAATACGAGGGCTGATCAATAAAGACTGAGACTATTTTTTTCACAGATATTTATTACTCCATTTCAATGTTGACATGGTCTTTTTCAAAGTAGTCCTCTCCTACTTGAATGCACTTTTTATAGAGTCTCTGCCAGTCCTCGAACATGTGGTACAGGCCATTCTTTGTCAGGTCTTTGAGAATCGCCTCACTTTTCTTCAGCACTGCTTCAGTGATCTCAAATCGAATGCCCCGAAGCTTTGCCTTTAGTGATGGGAATAAAAAGAAATCACAGGGGTCAAGATTGGGGCTATAAGGCAGATGCGGCACACAGGTAATGTTGAATTTAGCCAAAAATTCCTGGACTTGATTTGCAACGTGAGGCCGCACGTTGTTGTGATAAGTTCTGGATGTTTCCTTGCAATGTGCTTCCTCGGTGTAGCCAATACTGACGTGTAGTACGCTCCTGTAACAGTGGTGTGAGTGGGAACAACAATCACAGCAGCTGTGTTGATGTTGACTTCAGTCATAGCAGAAGCCGAAGCACCAGGCCCACCTTGCTTAGCACAGAGGACTCGCTCTACTTTGAAGTCTTTGAACCACCTAAACACTGTTGCACGAGGTAGTGCATCTTCACCGTATGCTTGCTTCAGCTTTTCCAAAGTTTCAAAGGCTGTATGATTTAAACGAAAACAAAATGTTATTGCTTCTCTTGTGTCACCTCCATTTTGTGGTATGCGAAATTCAACTAGGGTCAACAATATACAGCATTACTACCAACCTACCGATACGAGAGTGCTGCCACCTATGGACATTATACATGAAACCCCGCTCTTTTCAAATATTCATGGTAGAGACAGGAAACACTCAAGAAAGCTACAGGAAAAAATCAATCTCAGTGTTTATTGATCAGCCCTCGTACATTTTTCCCTCCTTGAAGCAGAAATCTGTACCTCTAATCTCTCTCACAACGCGATAAGCGGTCTGGTCGGTCCCACTTTATCCTTCTTAGCAGGAAAATTGCATGTGATATACAGGGTGGATCATTTAAGTTGATACTGAACAATATCTCCAATACTAAGCGTTGTAGAAAGAAATGTGTTGAATAAAAGTTGCTGGATATTATGGGCGAAAGTAAATGACATTAGTCGTGTTTTGTTTGGAGGATGTTATTATGGTCATTTTAGGGCCAATTTAATTCTTTTTAAATGGGAACCTACATTTTGTATGTTTTCTCATTAGAAAATGGTTTATAAGAAGTTGTTTATTTTGTGATGAGGAATAAGGAAACAAAATAAAAAAGTGTTGGTTCCCAATTACGAAACATAACTTGATCCTCAAATGACTATCCAGGGATGGTCCAACCATTCATTGACTATTCAGTGTTCTCGTTATTAATTACGTTGGTGTAAGAACAATTGGCAAATGCTTTATATAAATGTTGTTAAGCCTTTGTGAGGAATGATAAAACAGCATAATAAAAGGTGAGGTTCGCATTTTAAAAAATTAAATTGACTATAAAATGACCATCACAACGTCCTCCAAACAAAACACGACCAATGGCATTTACTTTTCACCATAATATCAAGCAACTTTTATTCAAGACATTTCTTTCTACAACGCTTAGTTTTAGGAGTATTGTACAGTCTCAAATGGTCCACCATGTATATCACTGCCAGGTGAATTATTAAAAAATTATTTAACACACCATTTCAACCGATCTCTGTTACAAAGGTGCTAATTATGACCCACCGTAACAATTTATATATTAACGAAATTGTCAAAAAGTAGTAATTAGAATTGAATACGCATTGTATAATGAATAAGACAGCTGTAAATACAATTGTATTTGCAGTTGATTAGATAATTTACATCGGACAATCTTTAAATTAAACCAGATAGCCACTGAAGATTAACTGAAGGCATAAACATAGAAAACATTGGTGATAAGCAGGTACAGGAATTTCTAAGCACTGAAACCAGCACGGAAGGAAATAGGGTTGAACTGTCACTGACTATAGGCAAGGACTTCGTAGATAACAAATCATTCTATCCCTCGTACAGTCTTTGGCGTTTGTAGACAGCACTCAGACCACTTTTTACCTGCCTGTCACTGGCCCCCTTTTTTGCATTCTCTGTAGTGCAAAGGTTTTCGTGCCAACTTGAAGCCAACTACTTAAGAATCCTTATTCCTGGAAATGAGTTTCCAGGGAAAAAGCCATTAAGCACTAAAACTGTGATTAATAATATACTCTTTGAACAAGTTAAAACAAGTTAATAATTTCAACTACATTGGCTTAGAAGCAAAGCTACTTAAATTCCAAAAGGTTATGGAAACAATTAAAATAACACGTTGTGGTAAAGTTAGAAAAGAAAGGGTTTTAAAATACTTGCCGTACATTATTACTTATGGTTTAAATCTTAACTGAAAACTAGAACAAAAGAACAGAAGCTGCAGAAATGAGCATTGACAGCCTATCTATCACAAAAGAAATGTGGGCATCCATAAAGAACTTCCTATAACATGCAAAAAATTGCAATATAGGAATACATAAACAGATGACACGATCATATTGTTAGAACGGAAATAAAAATCGTATCTCTTACATAATCTATCAGTACAAACTAACATGAAGAGAAATATTGGTAGGCCTAAAACAAGATGGAATTATGAGTTTAAATTATAAAAATCTGGTGTGTTACATTCAGATGACATTCTCTACCCTCTATCGCATAATGGCACGCAAATTATTCTTGCGAAAAACATTTATTTTCCTATGCATTACACATTTCGTTATAGATACAAAATTAATAGTGATAGTCAAAATTTTAAGAACTGGAGGATACATACGCTGGCCTTAAAAATCCATACTTTTTCCATATTCTTGTTGGGGTTGTTTGTTTTTATTTTGTCTGCATATGTATTTTTTGTTTATATATATTTTTACTTTCTCTACTACGTATAGTAAGTAGGGGAAGTATTGCATTCCACCCAAAAATTCGATACCGAGATTTCACCGGAAATACATGTTTTGAGACCTCCTGAATCCAAAAAAAGCATTTTTGGAAACATGTCCGTGTGTGTGTCTGTGTGTGTGTCTGTGTGTGTGTGTCTGTGAACAGCATAACTCAAAAACAAACAGTCGAATAAGCACCAAACTTGGTATTTAGGTTCAGTATCTTCCAGAGATGCGACACGAAGGTTTTCAAGAAAATCCCCCCACCCCAGACTACCCTTTACATGGAAGATTTTTCGAAAATTTTAATTTTCTCAAAAATGGCTCTAACGATTTTGATGAAAATATCATATGTTTAAGATAATGTCATGAGAAATGAAATGTATATCTCGAATTTTCTGGGAATGTCTCCAAAAGTATTCTTCATTGTGAACGACTTTTGCATAACTGGTAAACCATAAGAGATAGACAAAATTTTACTACACAAAAAATGTAGATCGCGTTAAAATACACAACCTATGTCATATACATTTCTTTTGTTGAGTGAACCGTTTTCGAGATATTGCTTGTTATTTCCTTAAATTTTCCAATACTTATACTTTTTCTCAGATTCGTTATTCATTTTTTTATGTCCAGGACATGCAAAGAGAATGGACTGCGCCACATAGCAACCAGCGTTAAAATATTTGACTATCGCTTAAAAGCTACCATATATTACCAATAAAATTGACATCTCGATATCTCGATTAACATGAAGCATATGGAGAATAAGCGTTTGTAAAATTAGATTGTACAGGAGTAGAGAAAGTCATGTGAGTGTAACACATCAGATTTTTAATTTGTCCAGCTCTTCTGTAATTGGGGCCATTGCCCTGTTGAAGGAGTAAATAAACAAACAAACAAACAAACAAATACACCTCGCGAGAAACGACTAAAAATCGACAGGATTTTAAAGATGCTGAATAATTAGAACCATTAATAGCGGATATATCGGAAGTGGCTGATGCCACAAAGAGTTATTTGAAATAAATTGTATATTTTAAAGAGATCTACACTTTTTTGTGCTGTACGTTTTCGACTAAGCTATTCCCAGAAAATTCAAGATATAGATTTTATTTGTAATGTAACTATCTTTAATATGTTATTTTAATCCAAATCGTAGTGCTATTTTTTAAAAAATAAAAAATTTAGATATATGTTCCATGTAAAGAGTAGTTGGGGTGGGGGATTTTCTTGAAAATCTTTGTGTCGCATCTTTGGAAGATATAAGTTTGGTATTTATTCGATAGTTACGCTATTCATGCGCGCAAGCACACACACACACACGAGCATTCTCTAATTTGAGGGGGTTCAGGAGCCTCAAAACATGCATTTCCAGTGAAATCTCCATATTGCATTTTTGGGTGGAATGCAATACCTTCCTACCTTTTATGTAGGTGATAGAGAAAGAAAAACTACAATTTCTGTGTAGACCAGGATTTTATATATGATTAAAATAAAACATTCATATAGTTTTATCATCTGCGATTAATTATTATTATTCTGAAAATGTTGTGTAAAGCCTATAAATCAGATATCTGTATCAGCATTTTGGAAGTGTGAACTCACTTCTGTTTAAGACAATTTCTGATGCAATCAGTGTGTTTCATTGCAATGCTCAGCGTTAGGGTAAAAGCAACAGGTGTGAGAATTCTTGAATGTGGCATTATCTATGCAGGAAATTGTAATGGGATGATTTCATAACGATAACGACTCAGAGATGCTGTTGTTAGCAGATCCTCATAGTAATAAATTGCGATACAATAGGAAGAAGGGAATCATGTGCCCAACCCGGATACTTCCTCACGACCTGTTTGACATTTCTCACGCCACGAGAAGCCTTTCTCTCAGCTTAGTCAGGAATCACTGAGAGGAGTGGTCCACTGCCTTAGATCTCAAAGAAAGTGTTTCTTCAGCGCGCTCCGTGACCAGCGGATGACGGCTTACTGAAGGCGGTGCGGTATAGTGAGATACCGTGCGATAACTATTTCTATTGTAGTGTATCGCAGACGCGATTACCATGCAACACCCACGTGGTTCATCACGTTCTGCGCCCAACATTCCCAGAATGCCAATCGTGTTGTCATCAGAGGATGATGTCCTTGCTTGTCATCGCTGTAGCCCATGACAATAGAACGTGATCAGGTCCTTCTCATTCTCGGTTATTAATTTCCACTCAAGCAAAACTAGTCCAAAAATCTGATGTGTTACACTCACATGACTTTCTCTACTCTTGTACAATCTAATTTTACAAACGCCTATTCTCCATATGCTTCATGTTAATCGAGATATCGAGATGTCAATCTTATTGGTAATTTTCTTGTAGATGCAAGGGGAATATGGTAGCTTTTAAGCGATAGTCAAATATTTTAACGCTGGTTGCTATGTGGCGAATTCCATTCTCTTTGCATGTTCAGGACATAAAAAAAATCTGATGTGTTACACTCACATGACTTTCTCTACTCTTGTACAATCTATTTTTACAAACGCCTATTCTCCATATGCTTTATGTTAATCGAGATATCGAGATGTCAATCTTATTGGTAATTTTCTTGTAGATGCAAGGGGAATATGGTAGCTTTTAAGCGATAGTCAAATATTTTAACGCTGGTTGCTATGTGGCGCATTTCATTCTCTTTGCATGTCCAGGACATAAAAAAAATGAATAACGAATTTGAGAAAAAGTATAAGTATTGAAAAATTTAAGAAAATCACAAGCAATATCTCGAAAACGGTTCACTCAACAAAAAAAATGTATATGACATAAGTTGTGTATTTTAACGTGATCTACATTTTTTGTGAAGTAAACTTCTGTCTATCTCTTACGGTTTACCAGTTATGCAAAAGTCGTTCACAATAAAGAATACTTTTGGAGACATTCCCAGAAAATTCGAGATATACATTTCATTTCTCATGACAGTATCTTAAACATATGATATTTTCATCAAAATCGTTAGAGCCATTTTTGAGAAAATTAAAATTTTCGAAAAATGTTCCATGTAAAGGGTAGTCTGGGGTGGGGGGATTTTCTTGAAAACCTTCGTGTCGCATCTCTGGAAGATACTGAATCTAAATACCAAGTTTGGTGTTTATCCGACTGTTCGTTTTTGAGTTATGCTGTTCACAGACACACACACAGACACACACACAGACACACACACAGACACACACACACAGACACACACACGGACATGTTTCCAAAAATGCTTTTTTTGGATTCAGTGGGTCTCAAAACATGTATTTCCAGTGAAATCTCGGTATCGAATTTTTGGGTGGAATGCAACACTTCCCCTACTTACTATACGTAGTAGAGAAAGTAAAAATGTATTATCCTCTGGCGCTCCCGTGTGTCATATATGACACGCCGGATTTCATAATTTTTTCTCGCTCTAACACACTTTGATATACAGAATAAAATTTATAGATGTGTAAACCTCATTTTAGGCCCCTGATACAATCCCTAAAACCTCCTTGATCACCCCTTCAAAATTAAAACAATGTTTGATCTCCTGAGTATTAGTGTTATTTTGGTCCTTAATAATACACTTTGATCCACAGAATAAAATTTACAAATGTGTAAACTTCATTTTAACCCCTTATACAACGTGATGAAGATATAGCCCCTAAAACCCCCTTGAATACACATCAAAATTAAAACAACGTTTGATCTTTTGAATATCCCGCTTAATTTTGGGTAATTAGTAATACACTTTGATCCACAGAATGAAATTTGTGGATTTCTAAACCTCATATTAGACCCTCAAACAATTCCCAGCAAATTTTCAAAACATAATTTTGCTTGTACATTTGTATTTTGACTCGGAGAAGGTTATTAAGCACACAAATATAAATACAACCGTCGGAATTTGATCTTGGGTCTCTGAAGATATTAAACACAAACTTATATGCCACAAGCAAACTGCTTTGAGCAAACTGGGTCTGGCTACCTGGGCAACCGTTCTAGCTTCTAAATTGTGTTTGGCCTTTTGGAAACTTCAGACATGTTGTACAAAAAGTTTTGAAGATAAAAAAAACTAATTTGGTACGCATAACTGGTGAATATGCTTCAAGTAATAGTTAATATAAATATTTGCTTGGATAAGTACTGAAATCATGAAATAGAAACTACAAGGAATGCCTGCTCTGAGTCCAGCATTGCTACCTAACCTATACAAAACCCGATTGGAGATTGTATTGGCATTTCAGCAAGCTGTGTGTGTGTGTTGTCATTTTTCACAGCATGGCGATTTAGGGTACTCTCCCATTAAACGTTTTTCAACATATAGTTTCTCAAAGTAATCGTCTCCACTTAAAAAAATCTGATGTGTTACACTCACATGACTTTCTCTACTCTTGTACAAACTATTTTTACAAACGCTTATTCTCCATATGCTTCATGTTAATCGAGATGTTAATCTTATTGCTAATTTTCTTGTAGATGCAAGGGGAATTGCTAGGTTTTAAGCGATAATCAAATATTTTAAGAGGTGGTTGCTATGTGGAATATTCCATTCTCTCTGCATTACCAGGACAAAAAAACCATTTGATGTGTTACACTCACATGACTTTCTCTACTCTTGTACAAACTATTTTTACAAACGCTTATTGTCCATTTACTTCACGTTAATCGAGATAAATATTTGTAGACTCTTCTATCTTATTGCTAAGTTTCTTGTAGTTGTAAGGGGAATATATGTATTTGCAAGGGAAATATAGAAATGCAGTAGCCTTTAAGCATATACATATCTCGTAATAGCTGGTTGTAGGTGCAGCACCATTCTCTTTGCCACAAATTAATATTCTTTGCATATACAAGATAAAAAATGAATAACGAATTCCCATTTGAGAAATTAAGTATTGGAAAAATTAAATATTGAAAAATTTAAGGAATAACAAGCAATATCTCGAAAACGGTTCACTCAACAAAAGAAATGTATATGACATAAATTGTGTATTTTAACGCGATCTATATTATTTGTGTAGTAAAATTTTGTCTATCTCTTATGGTTTACCAGTTATGCAAAAGTCGTTCACAATGAAGAATACTTTTAGAGACATTCCCAGGAAATTCAAGATATACATTTTATTTGTCATGAAAATATCTTAAACATATGATATTTTAATCAAAATCGTTAGAGGCATTTTTGAGAAATTTAAAATTTTCGAAAAATATTCCATGTAAAGGGTAGTTTGGGGTGGGGGGATTTTCTTGAAAACCTTTGTGTCGCATCTCTGGAAGATACTGAACCCAAATACCAAGTTTGGTGTTTATCCGACTGTTCGTTTCTGAGTTATGCTGTTCACACACACACACACACACACGGACATGTTTCCAAAAATTTTTTTTTTGGATTCAGGGGGTCTCAAAACATGTATTTCCGGTGAAATATCAGTATTGAAGTTTTGGGTGGAATGCAATACTTCCCCTACTTACTATACGTAGTAGAGAAAGTAAAAATTCTAGCAGCCAAATTAATGGAGGGAAAATCTAATTTTTTTTGGACATAAAAATCAAATGGTAATCAGCTTATGAGTTTTGGCAGTTTTTCGGATCGTTCACTTTATCAGCTATATAAAGTTTTAAAAAATATGCCAAAATTGCAAGTTTTTTGTACGTGCTGTTTTCAAAATTATCTTTCATACATCGGATAGGGCATTTTTTGTGCATATATCCACTCTCTTTCATCAACATGTGACTTAAGCTGGTGGAGAAATAAATTCGTGAAGTCGTAAAAAAGTGAGCCGAAAATTAGGAATTAATGTTGAAAATTCCCAAATTTGACATTTTACTCCTCCGTCAAATAAAATCCTATTTTCGCCGCAAAATCGAGTAATACAAAAACAAAATTGCTCTACTCAACGCATGTAAAATAATTTTGAAAAACCACGTACAAAGGAGTTACATTTGGCATATTTTTAAAAAATTTATAAAACTAATAAAATAAACGATCTGAAAAACCGTAAAAACGCGTAAACTGTAATACCGTTTGATGTTTGTTAAAATTTTTTCCCTCCATCATTTTGTCTGCTGGAATTTTTTAAAGTGCAGACGAATACTTTCTTAAACTAGAGGCACTTAGCCATCTGATGAATGTGCTCTCTGATCAACATATCCCGACGCTTAAATGCAAATTTTACACAAGTATCTGATTCTTTATTGCGTATTGCGGCAAGTCGACAAATAACATCGCTTAGTACCAACGTGGGAGCCTTTAATTGGGTTTTAGTGACTTCCACACATGAAGTTTATTGTGCAGATATTGGGGTTACATTCCAAAATAATTTAGGTGAGGATTGCAATCGAATTTTCGTCAATAACAGGATTATGGTTTTCCAATGTAAACATTTTTTTACTTTCTCTACTACGTATAGTAAGTAGGGGAAGTATTGTATTCCACCCAAAAATTCGATACCGAGATTTCGCCGGAAATACATGTTTTGAGACCCCCTGAATCCAAAAAAATCTGATGTGTTACACTCACATGACTTTCTCTACTCTTGTACAATCTATTTTTACAAACGCCTATTCTCCATATGCTTTATGTTAATCGAGATATCGAGATGTCAATCTTATTGCTAATTTTCTTGTAGATGCAAGGGGAATATGGTAGCTTTTAAGCGATGGTCAAATATTTTAACGCTGGTTGCTATGTGTCGAATTCCATTCTCTTTGCAAGTCCAGGACATAAAAAAATGAATAACGAATTTGAGAAAAAGTATAAGTATTGGAAAATTTAAGGGAATAACAAGCAATATCTCGAAAACGGTTCACTCAACAAAAGAAATGTATATAACATAAGTTGTGTATTTTAACGAGATCAACATTTTTTGTGTAGTAAAATTTTGTCTATCTCTTATGGTTTACCAGTTATGCAAAAGTCGTTCACAATGAAGAATACTTTTGGAGACATTCCCAGAAAATTCGAGATATACATTTCATTTCTCATGGCATTATCTTAAACATATGATATTTTAAACAAAATCGTTAGAGCCATTTTTGAGAAAATTAAAATTTTCGAAAAATGTTCCATGTAAAGGGTAGTCTGGGGTGGGGGGATTTTCTTGAAAACCTTCGTGTCGCATCTCTGGAAGATACTGAACCTAAATACCAAGTTTGGTGTTTATCCGACTGTTCGTTTTTGAGTTATGCTGTTCACACACACACAGACACACACACACACACAGACACACACACACACAGACACACAGACACACACACGGACATGTTTCCAAAAATGCTTTTTTTGGATTCAGGAGGTCTCAAACATGTATTTCCGGTGAAATCTCGGTATCGAATTTTTGGGTGGAATGCAATACTTCCCCTACTTACTATACGTAGTAGAGAAAGTAAAAAGCATTTTTGGAAACATGTTTGTGTGTGTGAGCCTGTGTGTGTCTGTGTGTCTGTGAACAGCATAACTCAGAAACGAACAGTCGGATAAACACCAAACTTGGTATTTAGGTTCAGTATCTTCCAGAGATGCGACACGAAGGTTTTCAAGAAAATCCCTCCAACCCAGACTACCCTTTACATGGAACATTTTTCGAAAATTTTAATTTTCTCAAAAATGGCTCTAACGATTTTGATTAAAATATCATATGTTTAAGATATTGTCATGAGAAATTAAATGTATATCCCGAATTTTCTGGGAATGTCTCTAAAAGTATTCTTCATTGTGAACGACTTTTGCATAACTGGTAAACCATAAGAGATAGACAAAATTTTACTAATCAAAAAATGTAGATCGCGTTAAAATACACAATTTATGTCATATACATTTTTGTTGTTGAGTGAACCGTTTTCGAGATATTGCTTGTTATTCCCTTAAATTTTCCAATACTTACACTTTTTCCCATATTCGTTATTCATTTTTTTTATGTCCTGGACATGCAAAGAGAATGCGCCACATAGCAACCAGCACTTTAAAGATTTGACTATCGCTTAAAACCTACCATATTTCCTTTGCATCTACAAGGAAACTAGCAATAAGATTGACATCTCGATATGTCGATTAACATGAAGCATATGGAGAATAATCGTTTGTAAAAATAGTTTGTACAAGAGTAGAGAAAGTCATGTGAGTGTAACACATCAGATTTTTTTTGCTTTGTGGCAATGTGTTCAGCTGATCCAGAGATGATCTCATCTCAGCTCGCAGTCGTATGTTACTTTTTGACGTTTAACATGCTGCCTTTGAAAGTATACTGTCTTGATATATCCTTTATTAACACAACAATAAAACCATGCTTATGAAACAATGTTGGAATTTGGTAAGTTTATAATCAGCAAGTGCCATTTTCACAGAAACATCAGTGTTTTGCGTGATAAGAGCTTTGTTTTTTGGTTAAAATTTGCAGACATTCAAAATGTACTTCACCTTTGTTCACCTGCACATACAGCTTGGGGTAATACATCTGTAAAATTTGACATTGTGAAAAATTAAAAAATTGATTTTTTTTATAATCAAGTATTAAGAATTCTAAGCTGAAGTTATAAATAGACAGGCGTATGCTTATTAATAGGCACACCTAACTTCAAACCTTATTTTCTCGCAAACTTTCTTTCAGCATTTTTCCATAGTCAAAATGCTCCACACAGCGCAACGTTTTACTGATTTGTTTCAAAGGGTTTGTACTGTCTCTCAAGGGAACAATAAAGAAAATGATCATATGTTTTTTTAAAACAATGCTCCAATTTTGAGAAATAAATTAAGTTTTAAAAAATTCAAGAATTTTGGAGACTACAAAATGTAATAATTTTTCTACAGTAATTATGGGTTAATATAAATCGTTTTGCAAACTTATTCACTGTAAAAGCTGGAATTTTTATGTGAATATTGTTAAAAATGCATTGTGTGAAGCAGTTTTATTAGAATTAGAATTCTAGTTTGAGGCTAGAACTTAAATATTGCTGTTATAAATTTTAACAAGGTATCTTATATACTGTAGATTTTTCCACATTTCACAGCTACATTCATTACGTTAAGGTATTTTCCGTCACGAATGTGCCAAGATCTTGCATGAGTAGAGCAACCGCTCCAAAGAAACTAAGCCAGCTGTACCAACAATCAAGTCATCCTCCCAAAAAAGGAACCGCAGTGGGGTATATTACAGACCTGAACGATCCCTGTGTTTGCAATTACTGTAGGTGCGGAATAAGCAGTGGAAGCGAGTATTGCGATAAACAGTTATGCTGCTGCTAATAACTGCCGACGGCCTTCACCGTCCTCCCAACATCCTCAACCGTGATGCAACGTAACGGGGATTTGAAGAAGTCACGCCAAGCGGCAAGCATCGATTGTTTGCAATCGAAAAAGACAACCAAATCGTTGTCACTGCTGAGAGAGGGAAAGGAAAATGAGATGTGTGTTTGGATTCGCTTGGCCAACATCTGCGCCGCTGTCAAATGCCGTTGCCCTCACTCGCTGAATTTCGACATTTGACCTTGCTAGGCTCACTGACCCACTTGCCTTACAGTTTCAACCTCTGGCCATCGACTTATGTCTTGAAAGCCTCAACCATAACTTCTGTATGCTCCACTCTCAAACCCATAGGCACAACCAACTTTCCAGTTGTCTGCCATTTAGGGTATTATCAACGCTTCTGGACGTAATGGTCACGACATACAGCAATTATTGGTCCACGAACCAGATTCCTCACGAGCCTCAAGAGATGGCTCTCTGGTCGTCCAGCGGGTGATTTTCAGCCTTTTTCTGCTTTACTCCTGAAGGCCCAAAATTCTGCTGAAACACCTCCAGTTGGAAAGATGTCAAGGTGTTTTCAAAGTTCTTACTTCTAAATTAGCTGCATCCCCAGAGTTTGTTTACAACAAATATGATCTATTCACTGACCAAGCAACTTCACACTTATTAAAACATCCAGTGTGTTACATTCACATGACTTTCTTTATTTACTATCGTTTATTTTTACACAACTTTTACGCATTATTCTTACGAAAGCTTATTTTTCCATCTACTTCACGTTAATCGAGGTAAACATTTTCAGAAAAAAATTACATTAAGCATTTCATTGTAGATACAAGGAGGGGTAGAGTCACACGTTTAAAAACGGTCGCTACACGCTGACCTTAAAATCCATAGTCTTTCCATGACATCGTGAGAAATTAAATTAAATTAAATCGAGTTTTATTTATGGACGCTCTTTAACTGCTGTAGTCCTTAGCGTCCCATTCGATATTGGTCGTGAAAGACCGGTAATTTTTCTCAGATGCCTCTTTATCAGGCTGGAGGTTTTTTATGTGCCGTAAACCTACGACACGGGACCACCGGCTTTACTTCCCTTCCGAAGGAAGCCATGCTAAGGATTTTTACGCCCTAAAAAAAATCCATCGCCCTCCGCCGGGTTTGAACCCGTGACCTCGGGAACTAGTGGCTAGCATGGTAACCACTACACCACGGAGGACGACGACATCGTGAGAAGCAACTGAATAGCGACAACACTTAAACATGACAAAAGTACTGCCAAATTAAAACCAATAATAACGGATATCTCGGAAGTAGCTGATTTCACCAAAAATTTGTTCGAAATTGTAAGTTTTAAAGAGATCTACATTTTTTTGTGCAGTGCGCTTTCGTCTATCGCTTAACGTTTGCCAGTTATACAACTTTCCTTCCGAATGAAGCGGGCTTCACAGGCTATTTCCAGAAAATTCAAGATAACTAGTTTATTTTTCCTATAAATATCTTTAATATATGCTATTTTAATAAAAATGTCGGACATCTTTAGAAAATCAAAAATTTCTAAATGGTAGTTTGAGGTGGGGAATTTTACTGAAAATCTTCGTGTCGCATCTTTGGAAGGAACTGAACCTAAATACCAAGTTTGGTATTTATCCGACTTTTCGTTTTTGAGTTATGTTATTCAGACGCATACATACATACATACATACATACATACATACATACATACATACATACATACATACATACATACATACATACATACATACATACATACATACATACATACATACATACATACATACATACATACATACATACATACATACATACATACATACACACACGAGGACTTTTTTTTAAAATCTGATGTGATACATTACATGACTTTCTCTACCCTCTATCGATTATTAGTCGGTATACAATCTATTCTTACTAAAACTTATTTTTGTATCTACTTCATTTTAATGTACATAAACCTTTGCAGAAATAACTACACTATACATTTCGTTATAGATACAAAGAGAACAACGATAGTCAAATGTTTAAGAACTGGACGCTGTATGCTGGCCCTAAAATTCCTTACTCTTTCCATGCAATCGCGAGAAACAACTGAAGAATGATGGGACTTTAAAAGGAATTACAACTCATTGAAAGAATTGAACGGATATCTCGGAAATGGCTGATACTACAAAAATTTTTATTACAAATAAATTGTGTTTTGTAAAGAGATCTAATTTTTTGTATAGTACATTTTCGTCTATCGTTTAACGTTTACCAGTTATATAAGATTATACACAATTTCTTCGAAAGCAAGTGGACTTCACAGGCTGTTCCCAGAAAATTCAAGATATACATTTTATTTGTCATGCAATTATTGTTAATGTATGGTATTTTAATAAAAATCGTTAGCCATTTTTTAGAAAATCAAAAAATTTCTAAAATGTTTCATGTAACATGGTAGTTTGGGGTGGGGGATTTTCCTGAAAATCTCTTCGTCGCATCTTTTGAAGGTACTGAAACTACATACCAAGTTTGGTATTTATCCGAATTTTCGTTTTTGAGTTATGCTGTTCACAAACGCACACATACACGCGGATATTTTTTAAAAACGCCTTTTTTGGCTTCAGGGTGTCTCAAAACGTGATTTCCTGTGAAACATCTGTATATAATTTTTAGGTGAAATACAACACCTTCTCTACCTACTATGTACGTGGTAGAGAAATTAAAAAGCATTGTATTTTTCCAATAAATGTTTAAAGATTTCAAATTCTTGGGTACGGAGTTCCAACTCCGTACGTGTCATTTTTCATTTAAACTTTATCGGAAGTATTTACGATTCAGTGGTTGAAACATATTCCTGATGAATGCGCAGGTATTCAGCATTTATGTCGTGCGTGACTGAAAGTTTAGGGAGCCAGAGAGAGGATAAAAGTCGGTGATCTCTTTGTGCTTCTTTTTACTTTATTTTATGGTAGCGTGAATGCACTACATTATGTGTAAGGAGATAAAAAGGCTTGGTATTTTGGTCGCGCCCTATCGAAACCTGGAAGCGCACAAAAACATATTCTCAATTCCCAAAGGACTGAGGCACTGTCCTTCATCGTATAGCAGGACATTTTTATGGTTTCCTTTAGGTTAATGGCACAGGTGTGTTATACAATTCCGGCCATAAACCCTCCGCTTAGATCGAATAAAAACCCTCTTCGTATTGTGTGGCATTACAAGGATGCTGCTACCACATGAATTTCTTACTGGTGATGCCCTACTGTCTGTTTCTTCAGTTCTATATGTTGCATTCACATGACTTTTCTACTCACTCGTCTATAAACTATTCTTACAAAAGCATATTCTTCTATGGAACAAGCAGAAAATACTACTTGAAAGAAAGTAGATAAGGTATCTTTAGTGGTTTCAAATTTTTGAAGTTATTACACAAGTATTTAGTGCATGGGCCATTGGCTGTACATGCATATTTAAGATACAAGGCATGGTAACAAAATAAACAGCAGAAAAAGAAAACAAGAAAAAGCAAAATAGAGATAAATTACCTTTGACTAACTGAACAAATTTGGCCTAGCTTCGCGCACTTTAGCCAAGAAATTGCCCAAGTTTTGCCAGTTCCTCTGGTCAGCCAGTAGCTCCCGACATGCCAATCTATTTCTTGATGGACTTGAGAATTTTTCTTTGGGTTTAATTGTTCGCTGGTTCTCCCACTGTGCACATTCCACCAAAATATGTACCCAGTCCTCATCCAAATCACAGAATGGGCAGATTCTCCTGCCAGTATCGTCAGTTATTTTCTGTACCCTCCAGCACCCCAGTCTAAACCATGCCATACCTGAACTTTCCTCTCTTCCCAAGTTAAGTATATATGCCTCTTTACCCCAATTCAATGTTATTTCATTTGCTAGACTTAGAGAAGGTAAAGGTAGGGATATGTATCACGGAGGCCCCCCGGAACCAGACGGCCCTTTTTGCTTCAAACGTGACTCCTGGGAGGGAGAGAGAAGGGGAGAGACCCGAAGGGCGACTACATCCGGATGCCGACGAGCGCAAGCACGGTGGAGTCCTTAACGTTACCAGATAGAACGCATCCGACGCCATCTACAAGCCAGCAACCTCCAGGGTCCCCGGGGGCGAGCCCACTCGGAGGAGAAACCTAACAGAGTGGTACAGCAGTGACACTAGGGAAGAAACCTTTACAGAGCGCAAGCCCCGTCAGCCGCAACCTAACACCGTCGCCTGGTCCTACAAAAGTTGAAACAGATGACAAGGAAGATGACCCGCCTGACGACCTGGGGAAACAACGAAAAACCCATGGGCCAAATTGGGTCGATCCCGAATCGGTCTGACTTTGCCGTATGAGCCATCTCACTGTGTTGAAAAAAGAATAAGTACCCATTTGAATATCTCGTAAAAGGTTAAGGTCAAGAAAATGTTATTCAACATAAAATATGTGTTTTAACAAGATTTACATTTTTTGTGTAATAAGATTTTTTTGGCTGGCCCGTAGCTCAGTCGGTAGAGCAACTGCCTGCTGTGCGAGGGACCCGGGTTCTAGGTGGGAATTTTTCTCTAGCCAACATTATTCCCTATCCTCCCCAGAGTCTGGAAATATGAATGAGAGTGTGAATGTGTGTATGATCTAATGATTAATCCCTATCCTCCCCAGAGTCTGGAAGTATGAATGAGAGTGTGAATGTGTGTATGATCTAATGATTAATCCCTATCCTCCTCAGTGTCTGGAAGTATGAATAAGAGTGTGAATGTGTGTATGATCTAATGATTAATCCCTATCCTCCCCAGTGTCTGGAAGTATGAATGAGAGTGTGAATGTGTGTATGATCTAATGATTAATCCCTATCCTCCCCAGAGTCTGGAAGTATGAATGAGAGTGTGAATGTGTGTATGATCTAATGATTAATCCCTATCCTCCTCAGTGTCTGGAAGTATGAATGAGAGTGTGAATGTGTGTATGATCTAATGATTAATCCCTATCCTCCCCAGTGTCTGGAAGTATGAATGAGAGTGTGAATGTGTATATGATCTAATGATTAATCCCTATCCTCCCCAGAGTCTGGAAGTATGAATGAGAGTGTGAATGTGTATATGATCTAACGATTAATCCCTATCCTCCCCAGAGTCTGGAAGTATGAATGAGAGTGTGAATGTGTATATGATCTAATGATTAATCCCTATCCTCCCCAGAGTCTGGAAGTATGAATGAGAATGTGAATGTGTATATGATCTAATGATTAATCGCTATCCTCCCCAGAGTCTGGAAATATGAATGAGAGTGTGAATGTGTATATGATCTAATGATTAATCCCTATCCTCCCCAGAGTCTGGAAGTATGAATGAGAGTGTGAATGTGTATATGATCTAATGATTAATCGCTATCCTCCCCAGAGTCTGGAAGTATGAATGAGAATGTGAATGTGTGTATGATCTAATGATTAATCCCTATCCTCCCTAGTGTCTGGAAGTATGAATGAGAATGTGAATGTGTATATGATCTAATGATTAATCCCTATCCTCCCTAGTGTCTGGAAGCATGAATGAGAATGTGAATGTGTATATGATCTAATGATTAATCCCTATCCTCCCTAGTGTCTGGAAGTATGAATGAGAATGTGAATGTGTATATGATCTAATGATTAATCCCTATCCTCCCTAGTGTCTGGAAGTATGAATGAGAATGTGAATGTGTATATGATCTAATGATTAATCCCTATCCTCCCTAGTGTCTGGAAGTATGAATGAGAATGTGAATGTGTATATGATCTAATGATTAATCCCTATCCTGCCTAGTGTCTGGAAGTATGAATGAGAATGTGAATGTGTATATGATCTAATGATTAATCCCTATCCTCCCTAGTGTCTGGAAGTATGAATGAGAATGTGAATGTGTATATAATCTAATGATTAATCCCTATCCTCCCTAGTGTCTGGAAGTATGAATGAGAATGTGAATGTGTATATGATCTAATGATTAATCGCTATCCTCCCCAGAGTCTGGAAGTATGAATGAGAGTGTGAATTTGTATATGATCTAATGATTAATCCCTATCCTCCCCAGAGTCTGGAAGTATGAATGAGAGTGTGAATGTGTGTATGATCTAATGATTAATCCCTATCCTCCTCAGTGTCTGGAAGTATGAATGAGAGTGTGAATGTGTGTATGATCTAATGATTAATCTCTATCCTCCCCAGAGTCTGGAAGTATGAATGAGAGTGTGAATGTGTGTATGATCTAATGATTAATCCCTATCCTCCCCAGTGTCTGGAAGTATGAATGAGAGTGTGAATGTGTGTATGATCTAATGATTAATCTCTATCCTCCCCAGTGTCTGGAAGTATGAATGAGAGTGTGAATGTGTGTATGATCTAATGATTAATCTCTATCCTCCCCAGTGTCTGGAAGTATGAATGAGAGTGTGAATGTGTGTATGATCTAATGATTAATCTCTATCCTCCCCAGTGTCTGGAAGTATGAATGAGAGTGTGAATGTGTGTATGATCTAATGATTAATCTCTATCCTCCCCAGTGTCTGGAAGTATGAATGAGAGTGTGAATGTGTGTATGATCTAATGATTAATCTCTATCCTCCCCAGTGTCTGGAAGTATGAATGAGAGTGTGAATGTGTGTATGATCTAATGATTAATCCCTATCCTCCCCAGAGTCTGGAAGTATGAATGAGAGTGTGAATGTGTGTATGATCTAATGATTAATCCCTATCCTCCCCAGTGTCTGGAAGTATGAATGAGAGTGTGAATGTGTGTATGATCTAATGATTAATCCCTATCCTCCCCAGTGTCTGGAAGTATGAATGAGAGTGTGAATGTGTATGATCTAATGATTAATCCCTATCCTCCTCAGTGTCTGGAAGTATGAATGAGAGTGTGGAGGTGTGTGTGATCTAATGATTAATCCCTATCCTCCCCAGAGTCTGGAAGTATGAATGAGAGTGTGAATGTGTGTATGATCTAATGATTAATCCCTATCCTCCTCAGTGTCTGGAAGTATGAATGAGAGTGTGGAGGTGTGTGTGATCTAATGATTAATCCCTATCCTCCTCAGTGTCTGGAAGTATGAATGAGAGTGTGAATGTGTATATGATCTAATGATTAATCCCTATCCTCCCCAGTGTCTGGAAGTATGAATGAGAGTGTGAATGTGTGTATGATCTAATGATTAATCCCTATCCTCCCCAGAGTCTGGAAGTATGAATGAGAATGTGAATGTGTGTATGATCTAACGATTAATCCCTATCCTCCCCAGTGTTGGAAGTATGAATGAGAGTGTGACTGTGTGTATGATCTAACGATTAATCCCTATCTTCCCCAGAGTCTGGAAGTATGAATGAGAGTGTGAATGTGTGTATGATCTAACGATTAATCCCTATCCTCCCCAGTGTTGGAAGTATGAATGAGAGTGTGAATGTGTGTATGATCTAATGATTAATCCCTATCTTCCCCAGAGTCTGGAAGTATGAATGAGAGTGTGAATGTGTGTATGATCTAACGATTAATCCCTATCCTCCCCAGAGTCTGGAAGTGTGAATGAGAGTGTGACTGTGTGTATGATCTAATGATTAATCCCTATCCTCCCCAGAGTCTGGAAGTGTGAATGAGAGTGTGAATGTGTGTATGATCTAACGATTAATCCCTATCCTCCCCAGAGTCTGGAAGTATGAATGAGAGTGTGACTGTGTGTATGATCTAATGATTAATCCCTATCCTCCCCAGTGTTGGAAGTATGAATGAGAGTGTGACTGTGTGTATGATCTAATGATTAATCCCTATCCTCCCCAGAGTCTGGAAGTATGAATGAGAGTGTGAATGTGTGTATGATCTAACGATTAATCCCTATCCTCCCCAGTGTTGGAAGTATGAATGAGAGTGTGACTGTGTGTATGATCTAACGATTAATCCCTATCTTCCCCAGAGTCTGGAAGTATGAATGAGAGTGTGAATGTGTGTATGATCTAACGATTAATCCCTATCCTCCCCAGTGTTGGAAGTATGAATGAGAGTGTGAATGTGTGTATGATCTAATGATTAATCCCTATCTTCCCCAGAGTCTGGAAGTATGAATGAGAGTGTGAATGTGTGTATGATCTAACGATTAATCCCTATCCTCCCCAGAGTCTGGAAGTGTGAATGAGAGTGTGACTGTGTGTATGATCTAATGATTAATCCCTATCCTCCCCAGAGTCTGGAAGTGTGAATGAGAGTGTGAATGTGTGTATGATCTAACGATTAATCCCTATCCTCCCCAGAGTCTGGAAGTATGAATGAGAGTGTGACTGTGTGTATGATCTAATGATTAATCCCTATCCTCCCCAGTGTTGGAAGTATGAATGAGAGTGTGACTGTGTGTATGATCTAATGATTAATCCCTATCCTCCCCAGTGTCTGGAAGTATGAATGGGAGTGTGGATGTGTGTATGATCTAATGATTAATCCCTATCCTCCTCAGTGTCTGGAAGTATGAATGAGAGTGTGGATGTGTGTATGATCTAATGATTAATCCCTATCTTCCCCAGAGTCTGGAAGTGTGAATGAGAGTGTGACTGTGTGTATGATCTAATGATTAATCCCTATCCTCCCCAGTGTCTGGAAGTATGAATGAGAGTGTGAATGTGTGTATGATCTAATGATTAATCCCTATCTTCCCCAGAGTCTGGAAGTGTGAATGAGAGTGTGACTGTGTGTATGATCTAATGATTAATCCCTATCCTCCCCAGTGTCTGGAAGTATGAATGAGAGTGTGAATGTGTATGATCTAATGATTAATCCCTATCCTCCTCAGTGTCTGGAAGTATGAATGAGAGTGTGAATGTGTGTTATGATCTAATGATTAATCCCTATCTTCCCCAGAGTCTGGAAGTGTGAATGAGAGTGTGACTGTGTGTATGATCTAATGTTTAATCCCTATCCTCCCCAGTGTCTGGAAGTATGAATGAGAGTGTGAATGTGTATGATCTAATGATTAATCCCTATCCTCCCCAGTGTCTGGAAGTATGAATGAGAGTGTGAATGTGTGTATGATCTAATGATTAATCCCTATCCTCCCCAGTGTCTGGAAGTATGAATGAGAGTGTGAATGTTGTATGATCTAATGATTATTCCCTAATCTCCCCAGTGTCTGGAAGTATGAATGAGAGTGTGAATGTGTGTGTGATCTAATGATTAATCCCTATCCTCCCCAGAGTCTGGAAGTATGAATGAGAGTGTGAAGGTGTGTATGATCTAATGATTAATCCCTATCCTCCTCAGTGTCTGGAAGTATGAATGAGAGTGTGAATGTTGTATGATCTAATGATTAATCCCTATCCTCCCCAGAGTCTGGAAGTATGAATGAGAGTGTGAATGTGTGTATGATCTAATGATTAATCCCTATCCTCCTCAGTGTCTGGAAGTATGAATGAGAGTGTGGAGGTGTGTATGATCTAATGATTAATCCCTATCCTCCCCAGTGTCTGGAAGTATGAATGAGAGTGTGAATGTGTGTATGATCTAATGATTAATCCCTATCCTCCCCAGAATCTGGAAGTATGAATGAGAGTGTGAATGTGTGTATGATCTAATGATTAATCCCTATCCTCCCCAGAGTCTGGAAGTATGAATGAGAGTGTGGAGGTGTGTATGATCTAATGATTAATCCCTATCTTCCCCAGAGTCTGGAAGTATGAATGAGAGTGTGAATGTGTGTATGATCTAATGATTAATCCCTATCTTCCCCAGAGTCTGGAAGTATGAATGAGAGTGTGGAGGTGTGTAATCTAATGACTAAAACTCAGAGTACAAGAAACTAAACAAGAGAAACCATTGCCAATAGGCAATAAGTTCCAAGGTAAAGGCCGCCGATAAGACCAATGTAGTTAAAGGGGGGCATAAATGGAGCTAAAAAAAAATCAAACCAGTCATTCAGAATGAAGAGGACATACACGGCTATTCGCAGGAAATTCAATATATACCTTTCATTTGTTATGCAAATGTTTAAAATATGTGGTATTTTAATCAAACTCGTCAGAGATATTTTTGGGAAAACCGAAATTAGCGAAAATATTTCCTAGTAAGGAGTAGTTTGTGGTGAAGAAGGTTTTTTTTTTTATTGAAAATCTTCGTGGCAACCTTGGAGGCCACTGAACTTAGTATCTTAAGTACCAGTACTTAACCACTTTTTGTTTTTGAGTTATGCTGTTCACACACACACACACGTACACGTGCGCGAAGATCCTTCTCTATAATTCCTTTTTTGGATTCAGGAAGCCTCAAAGGGTGTATTTCCGATGAAATATCGGTACTGAATTTTTGGTTGCAATACAATACTTCCTCTGCTCACTAGAGATCAGTACAGAAAATAAAAATTGAGGTATAGCTACAGCCAGCGAGTTACATGAATAAAACGTGAGTATTTTCTGAAGTATATACTCATGATTAGAAACCCTTTGGGTCATCTTATGATCATGTCTATGAGAACATGCTCGTTTTCGTATGAATAAACTAATTATAATTAACATGCAATATAATGTCCTCATCCAACATAACATTTATGTGGAAATATACGTTTTCTGTCATCTTGCGTTTCTGATCAAAACGTATCGTATTGACTGCTTGACGTTTTGTACACATGTTATTGGTGTCCAGTGCAGTCCGGTGGTGGTAGGCTGAGGGAACTCTTGAGTATAAATAAGCGTGCCTACCCATAATGGGTTTTAACAGCTTGGAGAAGAGATAGGGGTTGCAGGATAACGTGTGAGAGTGAGGTAGCAATACTGCTCCTGGACGACTGCTCGTCAGCAAAATCTCTGGTTGTATGTGTTTCGAAAATTGTTTTATTTATGGAGCCCTATTGTAAAATTTAAATCGAAGAACCTCTTGGAAGAAATGTATAGGAGTTCATCTTTAGCTGCTGGTGGAATTGCTCCTGTGTTACTGGATGTGCCCGCAACTCATCTGGGGAATCCAGTGTAGCCTCAAGCGTCGTTTTCTGGAGTTATAATGCCTATGAGACCTAACAAGGGCGCTCGGATGGAAGTTATTCATGTGCATTGATTTGCTGCATTTTAATTTCGACAATGGATTCTGTCCCAACAATAAATAACCTCTTCAAAACCTCTCAGGGAATACCGTGTTTGATTTAACAAGATTAGATATCCACTGTAAATTAGCACAGATGTAAGGCCATTCAAGATTTGAAAACTAAAATTGAAACCATCTGCAGGATAAGCATAGATGTTATTAAAAAAGTAAGAGCAGATTTCAAAGGAACTGCGAAGATAGGTACAAATATACTCTACCTGTCAGAGGGTAGAGGAAAGCTTTAAATTTTATGGTCCTTGAGGGTGTATGCATTTAATAACAGTATTTGCTGTCCGGGAACACGAAATGATTCTACAAATTTGAGCTGTTACTGCTTAAAATTGATCACACACTTGCTTATAACCTTTCGACCCACCCGCGTCGTCTGATTTCTTTTAACCCTCCAACGTGACGATTATTTCTGCTTACGGCTAAATCTCCTGAAACCTGAAGCACGTAATACCATGCTTAAGAACTTGGTACTTGCAAAATTTGTAATTCAGGATGTCCCAGTGTGGTTGTCGAGCGAGATGGCAGTGATGTAACGTGTGAGGCTCGCATTCAGGAGGTCTCGAGTTCCATTCCAATCGAGCCGGCCAATCTGATAATAGGTTCTCGTGGTTTCCTCGGGTCGAAGGCAAATTCGGGGTTGTTCCCGTCGTCCTCCGTGGTCTAGGTGTGCCATGCTAGCCTCTGGTTCCGAGGTTGAGGGTTCAAACCCTGTGGAGGCGATGAATTTTTTGAGGCGTAAAATCCTTAGTATGGAAGTAAAGCCGGTGGTCCCGTGTCGTAGATTTATGCACGCAAAAGAACCTCATGCCTAATAAAGGGGCCTCTGAGAAAAAATTCTGGTACTTCACGCCCAATATAGAATGGGACGCTAAGCAGTTACAGAGTGTCCATAAACAAAGCCCAATTTAATGGGGTGGTTTCCCTTCTGCCATTAATTTCCAGTCTCTTATCATTTCCTTTCATCTGTTTCTGGGTTGTAGGATCAGACGACGGCGGTTGGTATATTGCGGCAGGACGGTGGGATTTGCGCTATGGAAAGATTTCTCTCTTTTCCACTTGCGAGTGGCTATGCTAGGTTAGCCGGCGTCAGGGTTGGTGTTTGCTGGAATCGTTAGGGACCCCGGTCTCTCCCAGGAGTCGTTTAGAAGCAATAAGGGCCCACTACGGCCAGTGTGGTTTTCTCCGAGTCACACTTTAACTCCATGAGTAATCCTACATCTGTAGAACCGCAAGTAATGCTCCACTGTGAAGAAATTCCACTCCATTGATTGATCACTAATCAGATTCCGTGCTTGACAAGGAAGATTTAAGAGGAAGAAACAAATAAAAATCTCTCTGCACCCTAAACATGGATTCTTGCTTCCCACGCGATCACGCCTGACCTGGCCAAAAGGAAGGAAACCGTGAAAGTCTATTTGAGTTACCCAGTGGCACCGAAAAGTTTGGAACACTTCGCCAATGAGCAATTCCTCACGTGCCGGTGTCACCTTACAGAACAAGGAACAAGTTGCCATTTAGAAAGTAGGGAAAGGAAGGCTCTCATTGAATACTCACTGAGCATGCCACCAAAAAAGAAGTCTATATTATGTTGCTCTGTGTAACTGGGGCTCTGTGTTTTTGTGCCTGTCTAGGGCGGACGTCCTGATAAAAGCCTTTTGTTGTATGCTCCAAAGAAAAAACGGTTGCCGTTAGGTCATGAGCAGCAATGCTAAAGGCGTGCTTTAGTATACGTACTCATCATGGCCTACATTGGTAGTAAATATCGTAATTTCCCTTGCTGTTCATGCTAGAGTAGGGATGTGTATGAAATGTTTATTATATATCTTTTAACACCTTTACTTCTTTAACGATCATCTTTTGCGGTTTTGTTATACCTATGTGACGTACTGACCTTCTCTAGTACTTATTTATAGTAAATAGAGCAAGTATTGCATTCCACCCAAAAATTGGATATCAATATTTCACAGAAAATACATGTTTTGATATCCTGTGAACAACATAACTCATCCTTAGTATTTAAGTTCAATATCTTCCAAAAATGCGACACGAAGATTTTCAAGAAATACCCCTCCCCAACTACCATTTACATGGAACATTTTTCGAAAGTTTTTATTTACTAAAAGTGACTCTTAATGGTTTCGATTAAAATGCCATATATTAAAGATATTTACGTGACAACTAAAATGCATATCTTGAATTTTTCCGGAATAGCCTGTGAAGTGCTTTTAATTGGGATGAATTTTGTATAATCTTCTATATCTAGTAAACGTTAAATGATACACCAAAACGTACTACAGAAAGAATTTAGATCTCTTTAAAACACAATTTATTTCAAGTAACTTTTTTTATGGCATCAACCATTCCGGAGATATCCGTTATTAATGGTTTCTTTCGAAGTACTGTCAACATTCATTTGGCTGGTCCCGTAGAGTCGGTAGAGCAACTGCCTGGTGTGCGAGGAGTCCCGGGTTCGATTTGTGGCGGGGGGTGGGCATTTTTCACTAGCCAAGATTAATCCCTATACTCCCTAGAGTCCGAAAGTATGAGTGTGTGTGTGTGTGTGTGTGTGTGTGTGTGTGATCTAATGACTAAAAAAATAAAAACAAAAAAATTCCAAAGGAAAGGCCGCGGATAACACCTATGTAGTTAAAGGTGGGGTATAAATGGAACATAAAAAAAATTAAGTTGTTTCTCGCGATGTCATGGAAACTGTAGAATTTTAAGGCAGCATATAGCGTCCAGTTGTTAAACATTTGACTATCGCTGTTCTCTTTGTATCTATAACGAAATGTGTAATGTAGCTATTTCTACAAAGGTTTGTCTCAATTAAAATGAAGTGGATAGATGTGTTACTCACATGACTTTCTGTGCTCTTGTACAAACTATTTTTACAAACGCTTATTCCCCATATGCTTCATGTTAATCGAGATGTTAATCTTATTGCTAATTTTCTTGTAGGTGCAAAGGGAATTGGTAGGCTTTAAGCGATAGTCAAATGTTTTAAGAGCTGGTTGCTATGTGGTTCTCTTTGCATTACCAGGACAAAAAAAAATAAATAACGAATTCCCATTTGAGAAAGAGTAAAAGTATTGGAAAATTTAAGGGAATAACAAGCAATATCTCGCAAATGTTTCACTCAACAACAAAAAAATGTATATGACATAAATTGTGTATTTTAACGCGATCTACATTTTTTGTGTAGTAAAATTTTGTCTATCTCTTATGTTTTACCAGTTATGCAAAAGTCGTTCACAATGAAGAATACTTTTGCAGACATTCCTAGAAAATTCAAGATATACATTTTATTTGTCATGAAATTAGCTTAAATATATAATATTTTAATCAAAAGCATTAGAGCCATTTTTGAGAAAATTAAAATTTTCGAAAAATGTTCCATGTAAAGGGTACTCTGGGATGGGCGGATTTTCTTGAAAACCTTCGTGTCGCATCTCTGGAAGATACTGAACCTAAATACCAAGTTTGGTGATTAGCGGACTGTTCGTTTCTGAGTTATGCTGTTCGGACACACACACAGACACACACACGGACATGTTTCCAAAAATGCTTTTTTTTGGATTCAGGGGGTCTCAAAACATGTATTCCCGTGAAATCTCGGTATCGAATTTTTGGGTGGAATACAATACTTCCCCTACTTACTATATTTAGTAAGAAAGTAATAAGGTATTGTAAGTATAGCTTTTATACACATTAATGGATGATAAAGGGCAGAGAAGGTCATGTGAATGTAACACATAAGATTTTTATAAAAAGCTCCGTGTGTGTGTGCAGTATAAGTCAAAAATGAAAAGCGTCTTTCAAGAATGTTTCAAGAAATTCCCCGCATCCCATCCTATCCCCACAAAAGGAACTGAAGTTACTAGAAATGGTAAATGCCTGTCGAGAAGCAAGCAAACTATGGATCGTAGCATATCTAGGATGGGTGATCAGCCCAATGTGAAGAAGGAAATGAAATGTAGTGATGAAAGGGATGATATGAAAATTCGCAGATCAATTTATTCAACCCAGCATCACCTAAAAACCGAGGAAAACCGCAGAAAAGCTTTCGGTCAGATTATTCGTCTTGCTCAGTTATATAATAGCCATGCAATAGAAATAAAATTTCCATAAATAAGCATATTTTAAGTTGTCATTTCGTGTATAAATGTCACATTGGAGACATATCCTGCAATTATTGGTTGAAACATTTTGCAGTTAATGCTACGTTTTACAGCTGGTGCTGACAGATTAACAACCTACACCTGACTTCTAGCTCCTCCATTTTTCGCACCTAAAGAGCGAAAACGGCGAACTAATTTGCCTCCGAAGCGGAACGCAAGACACTTTCTAACTTGTTTACATCCACCTTGTGCTCCTTTGCTTCTACTTGGCAAGGTCGAAGCAGGACATTTTCTGCTGTCCCATAATTTATAAATGGGCAAGTGCGCAAGGTTCGTTAATAGCCTTGTTTGTTGCAAGATGTCCACTTAGACTTTATCACTTGTCTTTTAAATGAGACTCAAAAGTAATTGCAACGCAGTTCTTTCTTATCTACATATTGTGACGCGGGTATAGATTGTATACAATAACTTTAAAAAGTATTCTTTCACACATTAAACAAATTTCTGATGTGTTACACTCACACGACTTCTCTACTCTTGTACAAGCTATTTTTACAAACGCTTATTTTCCGTATGCTTCATGTTAATCGAGATGCTAATCTTATTGCTAATTTTCTTGTAAGTGCAAGGGGAATTGGTAGACTGTAAACGATAGTCAAATCTTTTAAGAGCTGGTTGCTATGTGGAGTATTCCATTCTCTTTGCATTACCAGGACAAAATAATGAATAACGAATTCCCATTTGAGAAAAAGTATAAGTATTGGAAAATTTAAGGGAATAACAAGCAATATTTCGAAAATGGTTCACTCAACAAAAACATGTATATGACATAAATTGTGTATTTTAACGCGATCTACATTTTTTGTGTAGTAAAATTTTGTCTATCTCTTATGGTTTACCAGTTATGCAAAAATCGTTCACAATGAAGAATACTTTTGGAGACATTCTCAGAAAATTCGAGATATACATTTCATGTTTCATGAAAATATCTTAAACATACGATATTTTAATCAAAATCGTTAGAGCCATTTTTGAGAAAATTTAAATTTTCGAAAAATGTTGCATGTAAAGGGTAATCTGGGGTGGGGGGGTTTTCTTGAAAACCTTCGTGTCTCATCTCTGGAAGTTACTGAACCTAAATACTAAGTTTGGTATTTATCCGACTGTTCGTTTCTGAGTTATGCTGTTCACACACACACACACACACACACACACGTACAAGTTTCCAAAAATGCTTTTTTTTATTCAGGGTGTCTAAAACATGTATTTCCGGTGAAACCTTGGTATCGAATTTTTGGGTGGAATACAATACTTCCCCTACTTATTATACGTAGTAGAGAAAGTAAAAAGGAGATAGCGATAGCCAAATGTTTAAAAACCGATCGCTATAAACTGTCCTTGAAATTCAACACTCTTTCCACGACATCCGAGAAACTAATGAAGAGGAGGTATTGACAAATTCAAAACAATAGCAACGGATATTTTGGAAAAGTTATATGGGATAAATTGTATATTTTAAAGAGGTCTACGTTTTTTTGTGCAGTAAGTATTTGTCTATCTCTTAACGTTTAGCAGTTATATAAAAATACTCTTAAATTTCTACCGAATGAAGAGGACTTCACAGGCTATTCTCAGAAAGTTCCAGTCATGTTTTATTAGTCATGTTGAAAGGGGATATACCACACACACACACACACACATATATATATATATATGCCTATATACACAGACATATAAATCAATATTAAACAAGAACTGTACATAATATAATTCACCAAGAAGGATGTTAGAATATTTAACAACCAAGAATTGCATAAAAGCTAATTGTAACTTATAAAGTAAGGGACGGGCGAGCTAGCTAATTCCAGGTAAAAGATAATTCTAGGTAGAGCCCACCTTTCACCAAGCTAATGAGCAAGGAACTTGAAGCAATAAGGAGAAATAGAAAGAGACAGATACAGAAATGAAAGAGACGGAGATATTGGATCTGCTTCCGGACTCGTCACTTGGGCACGTATGCGAAATCTTTTGGAGCAGAATATTCTCATACATAATAAGGCAACGCGGTCTGAGGACCAATTAGAAATGCCATTACATTTTGAGGCGCGGAGGTAAGCTTCACAAGGCTTAGGTATAAATAGGGGAAGAAATCCGCAGATTTTCACTCTCTTATAAAATCTCGTCGACACACAGTGATACTCTCTGGACGACAGATGCACATGTGTGCATATGGTTGGGAAGACGTGTGTAGTTAGACTAGGCTAATTATTATTATTATTATTATTATTATTATTATTATTATTATTATTAGTGGGAATTGTTATAATGGCAAAAGCTAGCCGCACATTAATATTTACATCTTTAAGGGAAATGCAGTGTATTTTAATTTACCTCATCTACGAAAACCCTGAGATCCGTGAAATTAGTAGGATAGATAATGAAAACAGCAGCCGACGAGCAGCAATAGCCGGAAACAAGCACACTGCAGCAGAGGGCATCAACCAGAGGAACAACATTTTCCAGCTACAAATGATGCACGACGTTTACCCGCTACAATGTAAATATCTTAAATATATGGGATTTTTAATGAAGACTGTCATAATCATTTAGGAAAAGAAAGGATAGTTTATGGTGAAGGGTTTTCTTCAACAACTTCGTGTTGCATCTTTGGATGATACTGAATCCGTATCAATTTTTTGGCATTTTTTGAGTTTTACTTTTTGATATGCTGTTCACAGACACACACGTTCTCAGAGAAGAGAAAAGAGAGAGAGAGAGAGATTGGGGTTTGTAAAATATGTTTTATCTTTATTTAGGGAGCCTCAGAACGTATGTTTCCGATGAAATTTCGATATCGAATATATATACCTCTGGCGTGTATAAAATCTGGCCAATAATGGATCAGAGCTGATTGTGTTGGTACGGACAAAATGTAGCCACACCCCCTACCAGTGTGACGAACTCTGTTTTTCGAGCATAATATAGCTACTTGATTAGCAGGGAACTTTACCTCCCCCAAAGCATGGCCGAACTGCCGAAGGGTAACATTATAATTTAAACCTTATATTTTCATGCTACACTGCCGTTTTCTTAAAACCGGTTTTCTTATTGCCGTTTAGTAGCAGCATAATTTAACCTTCGTCTGTTGCTGACGAAAGCTCTCATACATGTAATGTGTAGCTATCGTTCAGTTTAATCTCACATGCAAATATTTATTCACCCCTTCCTCTAGGAGGCCGAATTATACTGCAATTGGTTTAGCCTTTGCTTGTGTAGAGAAACTTTTTCTTAGAGGTGGTATCCAAACCACCCCTTCATTCCACATATTATAAGTAGCGTTTATTGGCTAGTTTATAAGTCCCTGATTGTTTTTCAGGCCAGTTACGTAGAGAACTAATACCGACTGGGTGGAGTCAAATTTGGTTACCTAGAGGTAGCAACCTTACGGAGGGGAAATAATACTATGTCCATCTAAGGGAATGGGCCACTTTTTTGCACGACAGTGTACTGGTAGAAAAAATAACAAGAAATGTTAACGCAAGTGAAAGGTGTGGACCCCACTTCCTTTATAATATAAAATCTTAAACGTGTCTGTTGATTTGATAGTTACTCTAAACCGTGATGTATTTTCATAAATATACAAACACAAGCAAAACAAAAGAAACATTTGTATAATTACAACTAAAGTGTTAAACCTAAATTTACAGTCTAATACGTCTAACATTCATATATACAAGTCTTCCTTGCAAACAACCTCAGTTGTCTGTATAATGAAGGAGGACCCCCCCACTATTTCACCATTTTATCACTGTATTTCTCAATTCTCTCATAACTGCTCTAATCTATTTCTCCCTTACTTTTTGCATTCTCCCATCGTGTTTTTCCTGATACGTTAACAAATTTAAGTGCAATAATTTTTTCTGTAACTTTTCCCATTTTATTTCCCTCCATATCTTCACCAAATGACATTGTAATAAATATGGAATATTCCTTCTTGCTTCCCACACATAATGCATCTTTCCCCATTATTTCTTCTCAAGCCCTTTAAAAACGCTGCTCCTGATCTCGTCCATGTAAAACCTTCCCTTCTAAACATGCCTGTTATGTATTTACATTAAGGAAAAAATCTCATGCGTTACATTCACAGGACTTTCTCTACTCTTGTTAAATCATTTTTACAAAGGCTTATTCTCCATCTACTTCATGTTAATCCAGATAAACGTTTGCAGAAACTATCTTATTGATAATTTTCTTGTAGGTGCAAGGGGAATATGGTAGGTTTTAAATGGTAGTAAAATCTTTTAAGAGCTGGTTGCTGTATGGAACATTCCATTCTCTTTGAGTGTCCAGGACATAAAAAAAATCTTATGTGTTACACTCACATGACTTTCTCTACTCTTGTACAAACTATTTTTACAAACGCTTATTCTCCATATGCTTCATGTTAATTGAGATATCGAGATGTTAATCTTATTGCTAATTTTCTTGTAGATGCAAGGGGAATTGGTAGGCTTTAAGCGATAGTCAAATATTTTAAGAGCTGGTTGCTATGTGGTTGCATTCTCTTTGCATTACCAGGACAAAAAAAAAAGAATAAGGAATTTACATTTGAGAAAAAGTATAAGTATTGGAAAATTTAAGGGAATAGCAAGCAATATCTCTAAAATGGTTCACTCAACAACAAAAAATGTAGGACATAAATTGTATATTTTAACGCGATCTACATTTTTTGTGTAGTAAAATTTTGTCTATCTCTTATGGTTTACCAGTTATGCAAAAGTCGTTCACAATGAAGAATACTTTTGAAGACATTCCCAGAAAATTCGAAATATACAATTCATTTGTTATAAAGATGTCTTAAAGTTATGGTATTTTATTCAAAATCGTTAGAGCCATTTTTGAGATAATTAACATTTTCGAAAAATATTCCATTTAAAGGGTAATCTGGGGTGGGGGGATTTTCTTGAAAACGTTTGTGTCGCATCTCTGGAATATACTGAACCTAAATAGCAAGTTTGGTGTTTATCCGACTGTTCGTTTCTGAGTTATGACATTCAGACATACAGACACACACACGAACATGTTTCCAAAAATGCTTGTTTTGGATTCAGGGTGCCTCAAAGCATACTTTTCCGGTGAAATCTCGGTATCGAATTTTTGGGTGGAATACAGTACTTCCCCTACTTACTATACGTAGTAGAGAAAGTAAAAAGGAATAATGAATTCCCATTTGAGAAAAGCTATAAGTATTGGAAATTTCAAACAAGTAACAAGGAATATCTCGGAAATAGGCCACTCCACAAAACATTTATGAGACCTAAATTGTGTTTTTTTAACGAGATCTGCATCTTTTGTGTAGTAAAATTTCGTCTATCTCTTACGGTTTACCAGTTATACAAAATCTATTCTGAAGGAAGTGGACTTTTGGGGACATTCCCAGAAAAATCAAGATATATGGCATTTTAACCAAAATCATTAGAGCTATTTTTGAAAAAAATCAAAATTTTCTAAAAATGTGTCATGTAAAGAGTAGTGTAGGGTGGAAGGATTTTCTTGAAAATCTTCGTATCTCATCTTTGTTAGATACTGAACCTAAATGCCAATTTATGTGACTTTTCGTTTTTGAGTTATGCTGTTCAGAGACACACAGACACACACACGGACCTTTTTCTAAAAGTGATTTTTTTATTCAGGGGCCTCAAAACATGTATTTCCGGTGAAATCTCGGTAACGAATTTTTGGGGGTGAAGTGCAATGCTTCCCCTACTTACTATAGATAATAGAGAAAGTAAAAATGAAGTGTTCTCTTAAAATGTGCAGGATGTAATTATCGGAGGGTCACTTCGCCACTGCGACCAACTGCATCTATTGTGGCTACACCCCCGGGAGGCAGGGGTGAAGTTAAGGAGCTGCAGAAGTTTGCAGGTCCTTAGGCAGGCAGGATCCCAGTGACGCACGTAAGTCCCTATCATTTCCAGTACGAAACACCCGCTCTCGCCGGTGGACGCCGAGTCCCGCGAGTGGGTGAAGAAGCGGCTCTTACAGGCAGATCAACGCGCCCTGTAATTCGCGCTTAGAAATCTTTCCAAAGTGCTGCAACCATCTATCTGGCAGTCACTAGACGTACTATGGAACCCGGAGACACTGCCTGAAAGATGAAGGCGAGAAAGATGAAATGACAGGAAATGGGGGGGGGGGGGAAAGAGAAATCGTGGTGGAATACACCATCCCTAGGCGACCATCGGGAATCGAATGCGGACCACAGAATGCCACCCCGCTCGGTCCTATAATGTGTTGTTCAGGCATTTTAATGAATAACGCTATAGCTCATTAGGTCATTTTGAAAGGAAGTTTTGAAGCGTGTTAGCAAGGCATGCGTGAGAAAGTACAAACGCCGGCTGCAATTACGTCTATTCATTGCACTATTGACGTGTACTGACGCTTTCCCAGGAAGAACCTGTTGCTTCCGCATGCAGCCATCTATTAGAGACAGTATTTCAGTAACAACAAGATTAAGAGAGAGAACTGTATTCTGTTAGTGCTAATTAACAACCAGACACAGAAGCAATTACGGTACTTAAAGCTGAAGGCTCTCACCATTAAGTTTGCCATTGCAAACAAAGTAATAACTGAGTGATACAAAGGTAAACGAAGGCTTTAGGAAGGCTTTTGGGATTCAGTAAGCACTTATTTGTATTCCTTGAACATAAACTGTACCTTTATTACTTTCTCTATTGTTTACCTTAGTACGCAGAGGAAGCATTACATTCCACCAAAAAATTCAACACCAAGATTTCACCAGAAATACAGGTTATGAGACTCCTTGTTAATCAATATACATTTTCATTGCACATTTACACATTCCCTATAGGTATAAGAAGAAAACAGTATGCTAAAGCGATAGTCAAATTTTTAAAAAGGGAGTCGCTATTTGATGGCTTTGAAATTCCACACTGCTTGCATGCCACGAGAAAAAAAAACGAGTAGCGACTTAAACTTGAAAAGGACTAAGTATTTGGAAGTTGAAGCCAATTACAAAGAATATCTCGGAAATGCTTATGCCACATTATTTGATATAAATTGTGTTGCTTAAGAAGCCTACATTTTTTGTACACCTATCAAGATTTGGTCTACCTCTTACGGTTTACCTATTGTACAAAGTTCGTTTAGAAGGAACAGGATCTCGCAGAATATTCTCAGAAAATTCAAGATATACACTTTGTCATTCAAATATCTTAATCATATGGTATTTTAATCAAAATCCTTAGAGCTATTTTTGAGAAAATAAAACATAACAAAAAGCTTTCTATGTAAAGGGTAGTTCGTGTCGTATCCTTGGAAGGTTTATATACCAACTTTCGTAGTTAATAGACTATTCGTTTTTTAATTATATTGGGTTATTAAATTATACTGGGTTATTCAAAAAGAAGGAACAGACTTTACATACTTATTTCTAATGAACGACAATAGATGGCGACAAATGCGATACATCCTGAATAAAGAAAATTTTATTTTGTATGTTCAAAATGAGCACCATTTGTTATGCGAGCACGACCAGTGCTTTTCCGTTTGCATACGCAACCATTTTCTACGAATTTATTGTATCAATTTGAAATTTTTATGGTGAGGCGACTCGTTGAATTTACAACGAAATGCACGCTGCAATGAACCAATGGATTCACTCTTTGCATAATGCAGTACACAAAATGACTTTTGGTGTGGCGTCGCCATTTTCTCGCAAACAAACACAGAGCGCTGTAGGCACTGAATGGAACTAATAGATGGGACTTAAAACTTTGAACTTTCCTCTATTCAATGATGTGTCGTGTGTGTCGCTATGTATTGCCGTTCATTAGAAATAAACATGTAAAATATATTCCTTCTTTTTGAATAACCCTACATATATACACTTCTTTTTATTCAGAAAGCCTCAAATCGTGTGTTTCCGGTATCGAAATTTTGGGTAGAATCTAATACTTACTCCATTTACTACAGGTAAGCAGTAGGAAAAGCCTTGAGTGGTTTAGTGGGTAAGGTGCTGGCCTGCTGATCCCAAGTTCGGGGGTTCAAACCCGACCCAGACCGATGGTTTTTAAGTGTGCTGGAAAGCGACAGCTCCATGTCAGTAGATTTACTAGCATGTAAAATAACTCCTGCGGGACGAAGCGCCGACACACCGGCGACGCTGATATGATCGTAACAATTGACAGTGTCGCTAACAAAGAAAACAGTAGAGGAAGTTATAACGTATTTCTATAAGATTTTTACTTTCTCTACTACGTATAGTAAGTAGGGGAAGTATTGAATTCCACCCAAAAAGTCGATACCCAGATTTCACCGGAAATATATGTTTTGAGACCCCCTGAATCCAAAAAAAAGCATTTTTGGAAACATGTCTGTGTGTCTGTGAACAGCATAACTCAGAAACGAACAGTTGGATAAACACCAAACTTGGTATTTAGGTTCAGTATCTTCCAAGGATGCGGCATGAAGGTTTTCAAGAAAATCCCCCACCCCAGATTACCCTTTACATGGAAGAGTTTTCGAAAATTTTAATTTTCTCAAAAATTGCTCTAACGATTTTGATTAAAATATCATATGTTTAAGGTATTTTTATGACAAATAAAATGTATATCTTGAATTTTCTGGGAATGCCTCCAAAAGTATTCTTCATTGTGAACGACTTTTGCATAACTGGTAAACCATAAGAGATAGACAAAATTTTACTACACCAAAACTTAGATCGCGTTAAAATACACAATTTATGTCATATACATTTTTGTTGTTGAGTGAACCATTTTCGAGATATTGCTTATTATTCCCTTAAATTTTTCAATACTTATTTTCTCAAATGGGAATTCGTTATTCATTTTTTTTTGTCTTGGATATGCAAAGAGTATTAATCTGTGGCAAAGGGAATGGTGCTGCACCTAGCAACCAGCTATTAAGAGATATGTGTGTGCTTAAAGGCTACTGCATTTCTATATTGCCCTTGTAAATACATATTCCCCTTACATCTACAAGAAAATTAGCAATAAGATAGAGTCTGCAAATGTTTATCTCATTTAACATGAAGTAGATGGAGAATAAGCGTTTGTATAAATAGTTTGTACAAGAGTAGAGAAAGTCATGTGAGTGTAACACATCAGATTTTTCAAGAAAAGGCTGCGCATTTCTAACATCGCTATTATTGAATCTTTATTACCAGTAGCCCTTTGAAAGTTGATGATACATTGGAAGAAGCCAAAGACCGCAAACAGTCAATCGTGTTCCTTGCATCGCATTATGCGCGAGCTTAAATGAATTAATTAAAGTTGGCTGGGTGTGGTTTCGTAGTGGAATGAATAACTAACGGAGAAATTGACTCCACCCCAATCGTCAATAAAACTAACTTTCATTGAACTATAATAGATCAAAAAAGCATACAAAGTTACATATTTTCTTAAGGGCCGGTTATACGAACTCGGAAATATATATTGGAGTAGTTAAAATTGGTATAAATGATGTGACAAGCCATTCCTTAGATAGCTATTCTACTGTTAACAGATTTAAAACTAAGGTTTTATTTGAGCTCTTTTTGTTGAAACTTGTATAATATTTTGCATTGTTTTCAACATCAGCTGTTCCTAAACTGTTATTATTTCTTATATGAACCGTTTTTCTGTACTGTGAAGTAATTCCAAGGGTGCTTGAACACAAATTATAATTATGCATGTGTGTTATATAAAAATACAAGCTCGTGGAGGAAAATACAACGTTGTTGTTTTATAGACATGTTTGGAATACTTTGTTCTATTTAGTGTCTGATTATCCACCATATTTTCTTTATTTCTCTTCTTAGTTAATGTTAACCTGAGATATCTTTTACGTCTAACTAAACCATAGTTTATTATTCAACACATTAAATTCTTCCTATTTAATTTAATTATCCAGCATTCATCAATTTTATTACATATTAATAACTTTCACTATCTTAATTCTATTTAAACGTTTTAACCCTTTCATTTTACCAGTTCTTTATTTTCTTATAAATCTAGGCTTAATTCTTCGTATGAATACATTCTATCTTTTGTTGTTGTTGTTGCTGTTGTTAACGATGTCTTTTGTTTTATTTGTCTCAAATGGACCTATTCATTAAAAATATTCTCACTTTGTAAAAACTTCAATTAAAGCTTCAATAATTATATCACCTATAGTATTAACACTTTATTGTTACTTTTGTTAATTGCGCTTACTGAAATCAAATTAATACGTATTTTTGAATTCTCAAACTTCTTTTTTCTTAATGAAAAATTCTGTAGTTTTATGAAAGACAATTTATTTTTCCTAGTTATAACATATCATTCTTGGTTTTGATTTTCTAGACTGTAATCCATTCTTCTTCCTTTCGAAATATTCCATTTTATTCATTTCGATAGCTAAATCATCTATACCATCGTTTTTCTTTCCAAATTATAATCACTCCAATTTACGCCATTTTTCAACCGGAAGTGAAAATAAAATACAAACACAGACTTCTTGCAATGGGGTAAGAGAATGGGGGTCATTAAGTACAGGTGGATTTTTTCGTCGTGACACGGCAGAAACGCAGAGAGGGGAAGATAGCCTAGGGTGGGTGAGAAGGGCTGGCAGTATTCCCTTGAGTGGAACAACACTCACTCGGAACGCGTGGTGATGCCACCTTATCTCACGTTGCGTACACGCCTGCTGCTTTTCTACTACTGTCCCTCCCAGAAGATAAATGGACTTGTCCAACTACTGCGCATACAGATAAGCATGTCACGACGAAAAAATCTACCTGTATATTATTAACGCTCAGACGACTGCCAATATAACAGCTTCGGAGCTTCGGCAGAAGTATTACTCTTTGAAGAAATAATTGATAAATGGCCTACACTAAATTATTTCTACTGAAGAAAAATAAAACACGGATATAACCTTATTTTTTGTGCAAAGTTGTGAATTCCTAGGTGTTTTGTGTTTATCTTAGGTAATGTTAATCCCACTGTTTAAATAAAAGTATGTACTCTACTGGCAATGTGTTGGATATGTTATGTTTTAAATATTAACTTTATTTTAAATAATTTTTATCTATCTGCCTGTCATATGCTCTGAATAACCATTATATCATCTCAGCGCTGTATCCTTTCTCAATTTGAATTTCGTGTGTTCATTTATACGCTCTTAAGCGTTTTGGTTCTTAAAAATATTAAAATATATTCATAGTTTATATCGGACAAATTTGTGTCCAGTGCTCAAGCGGCCATTTTATTTTTACACTCGGAATAACGAGTTATCTCCGCGTTAAAACATCGAATAACTTATTCCGAGTTTATACGCTAGATAAGATCTATGCTGGTACCGTAATGCACAGTTTGACTAACCATAGAATAACTTCAAACAGGAGTTTATTCCAAGTCGGTACAACCGACCCTTAATGTGTTAAATACCGAAAACTTCATTTTGATCAGCGTAAGGTTAAATAGAACGAACGTAGAAAATTCATTTTGCACTGAATGGACTAAAGTCGTTAGTGTCGACGTAAAATTGGAGAAACTACAAACGAAAATTGACCAGGATGTTCCAAGCGAAAACCACGCACTCCATACACAGGAAGTGGCCCAACGCGTTATGTGCGTGTTGTTTTCGCATGATTTCTCTTTCCAGATCTCTAACCACTTCAGGTTTCCTTCTTTACCACTTCCTAATTGCCAATTCACCTCTCACTTGGCCATTTGCAAACTTCTCCAGCCAAGCCGCCGCTTTTCAGATTGAATAGCCGAAAATTAAGATTACTATAAAAAAAAATCTGATGTGTTACACTCACATGACTTTCTCTACTCTTGTACAAACTATTTATACAAACGCTTATTCTCCATCTACTTCATGTTAATCGAGATAAACATTTGCAGAGTCTATCTTATTGCTAAATTTCTTGTAGATGTAAGGGGAATATGTATTTACAAGGGCAATATAGAAATACAGTAGCCTTTAAGCACATACATATCTCTTAATAGCTCGTTGCTAGGTGCAGCACCATTCCCTTTCCCAAAGATTAATACTCTTTGCATATCCAAGACAAAAAAAAATGAATAACGAATTCCCATTTGAGAAAATAAGTATTGAAAAATTTCCATGTAAAGGGTAATCTGGGGTGATCTGAGTTATGCTGTTCAGATACACAGACACACACACACGGACATGTTTCTAAAACTACTTTTTTGTATTCAGGGGGTCTCAAAACATACATTTCCGGTGAAATCTCGGAAATACTACGTAGTAGAGAAAGTAAAAAGGAAAATTCGATTAAAAACCAAACGTGGTATTTAAGTTCAGCGTCTTCCAAGAATGCGATACGAAGATTTTCAAGAAAATGCCTCAACCTAACTTACCCTTCGCATGGAAATATTTTGGTTATTTCCTTTTTCCCAAAAATGGCTCTATGTTTATCATATGTTTAAGATATTTGCCTGCCAAATAAAATGTATATCTTGAACTTTCTGGGAATAGCCTTTGAACTTCTCTTTGTTCTGAATGACTTCTGTATCATTGGTAAACCGTAAGAGATAGATAAAACCTTACTTAACAAAAAATATAGGTCTCGTTAAAGTACACGCTTTGACCATTTCGAGATATTCTTTATTATTGGGCGGAATTTTTAAATACTTCTACTATTTTTTTTAAATGGTAAGTCGATATTCGTTTTTTCTCGCGATCATGCAAAGAGCATGCTGTTTCATAGTCATTACAATAGCAATCGATGCTTTAAAGATCTGAGTATCGTTTTAGATTACTCTAACCTTCCTATACGTACAAAGAAATGTGTAAATCTAAGAAATCTGTCTTGTTAATAAAAATTAGACAAAAGAATAAGATTTTGTAAGAATAAATTATATAAGTGTGAAAGAGAAAGTCATGGGAATACATCAGATTTTTTCAAGTAATTCTTTAAGTTAACTTTCTTATGCTGGCATTTTGGCGGCTCCATGGCCGAGTGGTTGGACCGCTCGTCTCTCACCGAGGCGGCCCGGGTTCAATCCCAGGGACCCGCATGTGGGATTTGTGGTGGACGAAGCGGCGTCTGGGCGGGTTTTCTCCGGGTTCTCCGGTTTCCCCCGCCATTCATTCTACCAACTGCTCCATCATCATCTTTCCTTTCATCCATTTCGCAGACATTTCGTTTCATCTACTTCCTTCATCCCATACCAGGCATCGGGCTGTAAGTCCTGGGGGGGGGGGTGTAAGACCTACATAAGATGAGGTTAAACAGTGAATGAATGAATGCTGTTAATTTTGTTCTCGGAAGCTAATACTAATTTCTTTTGTTACAGGTATGTACATCTTGTGAAGGGAGGGATCTTCTGAGGAATTCGGTAAATTGCTATTTTATATTCAATAAATTCAGGGTAATATTTTTCTTCAATTCCAGCAGACGTCAAAGCGAGTTTTTTTCAGTTGAAATTGTTTTGATTGAATGCAATATTTCCTCTACCTTAGGCAGAGAAAGTGTCTGCGGGAAGTTTAATTTTGCTATATTGTATCACATTCACTTTTATGATAACTAAGAACACATCTGAAATTACTATGAATTATTAACTTCTTTATTAGGCAGAGAATGTATTGCATTTAAAGCAGAAGTTAGGTATCGATATTTCAAGGAAAATACATGTTTTGCGATCCCCCTGAATCTAAAGAAAGCTTTTAGAAAGAGATCCGTTTGTGTGTATCTATGTGTGTGAGTAAACTTGTATAGTGTCATTGAAGACGGTGGCGGGATTTGTACCATAAACCTCCAGTTCACGAGTTCATCGTTAACCACTTCGGCTATCCGTGCCTGTGTGGTGTGTGTGCGGTGCGCGCATGCGCATGAATAGTAAAACTGGAAGATGAAATGTTGGATAAATACGAAACTTGGTATTTAAATTCAGCATCCTCCTAAGCCATCCCAAACTACCTTTTATATGTAAAATATTTCGTTATTTTTAACTTTCTCGATATGACTTTAATGATTTTGATTGAAATTTGTGTTTGAGATATTTGCATAATAAATAAAATGTTTGTCTTGAATTTTCTGGAAATAGGCTGTGAAATCCTCTTCATGCTCATTGAATTTTGTGTTATTTGTTAACTGTAAGAGATACACAAAATCTTCAACACAAAACATTTAAACAATTTATGGCCGATAAGCTGTTTAAGTGTTAACCATTTGCGAGTTATTCTTTATCATTGATTTGAATTTTCAAATTTTATATCTTCTACTTGCTCTACATAGAGCAAGTAGCGGAAGAATTGTATTCTATCCAAAAATTCGATATCAAGATTTCACCGGAAATACATGTTTTAAGGCCCCATGAATCCAAAAAAGAATTTTAGAAGAAGGTGTGTGTATGTGTGTGTGTGTGTGTGTGTGTGTGTGTGTGCGCGCGCGCGTCTGTGAACAGCATAATTAAAAAACGAAGAGTAGGATAAATAAAAAAAGACTTGGTATTTAGGTTCAATACCTTTCAAAGATGCGTTACGGAGATTTTTAAGAAATCCCCCTACCCTAGACTACCCTTTACATCGATGATTTTTCGAAATGTTTGATTTTACAAAAAATGACAAACGATTTTGATTAAAATACCGTATATTAAAAATAGTTTCATAACAAATAAAACGTATATCTTGAATTTTCTGGGAACAGCCTTTGAAGTCCTCTTCATTTGGAAGAAAGTATGTATAATCTTATATAACTAGTAAACGTTAAGCGATGCACGAATGCTTACTGCACGAAACAGGTAGTTCCTTTTAAAACACACAATTTATTTCTATTTTTTTGTAAACTCGGCCATTTTCAAGGTATCCGATAATAATGGTTCGATTTGTTCAATACTTTTGTCATTCTTTTCAAGTCCCATCGATTTTCAGTTGTTTCTCGCGATGTCATGGAAACAATATGGAATTCTAAGGCCAGTATATAGCGTCCAGTTCATTAAATATTTGACTATCGCTGTTCCCTTTGTATCTACAACGAAATGTGTAATGCAGCTATTTCTGGAAAGGTTGATCTTGATTAAAATGTAGTACATGGAAAAATAAACTTTAGTAAATATAGAAGATAAACGATAGAGGGTAGAGAAAGTCATGTAAAAGTCATGAAATCATATCTCGATTAAAGAGATGGATGAATAAGCTTTTGTAAGAATAATTTGTAGAAGAGTGAGTAGATAAAGTCATGCGAATGCAACACATGAGATTTTTTTAAAAGTAAGTCAATAGCGGAATTGTTACAAGAGTCATTAGAAGGAAATGAAATGGGCAGGAGTTACTAAGGCGGTCCAAACCACGCACTTGTCAGGAACTTGTTTGAGATTCAGGAATTTCTTACCACTTGACCTTCTTTACGGAAGTGTAGGCTACTGGTACTGATATTGCATTCGTCCGTCTCCTTTCGCGGCCTACTGTCTTTTACAGTCGCCCCACTATCGGGATATTCCTTTCTCCATTTGGTTCTTTCCAAACCGAAGTTTATAAATTAGCCGCCCGTAGCTACTTTTTAATTGTGCAACCTCTTTTTTCTCGATGTTCCGTTTACATGCCGTATTTAACATCTCAGGTCATATCGGCGTATTTTTGCTTTCTTCTACCATTTAGTAGGTAGAGAAGTATTGCATTTCACTAAAAAATACGATACCGACATTTCACCGGAAGTACATGTTTTGAGACCTCCTGAATCCAAAAAAAGCATTTTTAGAGAAAGGTCCGTGTGTGTGTGTGTTTGTGGCAGCATAACTCAAAACGATAACTCGGATAAATAGCAAACTACCCAACTATGCTTTACATGGAAGAATTTTCGAAATTTTTTATTTTCTAAAAAATGTCTCTACCGATTTTATTTAAAATGTCATACATTAAAGATATTTACATGACAAACAAAATGTATATTTTGTATTTTCTGAGAACTCTTGAAAACACACAATTTATTTCAAATATATATGTTTTGTGGCATCAGGCGTTTCCGAGATATGTTATTAATGGTTCGAATTTGTTCAATACTTTGTCATTCTTTTTAAAGTCTCGTCGATTTTCAGTTATTTCTTGCGATTACATGGAAACTGTGGAATTTCAAGGCCAGTAGAGAGCCTTCAGTTCTTAAACATTTGACTGTCAGTTATCTTAGTATCCTAAGTAAATGTTGGGTTGGTATTGCTTTTGGTTATTACATTAAATTCACACATACACGCATATTCATTCATACCTCCAGACTCCAGGGAGGATGGGATATAATACTGGCTAAAGAAAAATTCCCACCCTTCAGCCGGGACCTCTAGATTTAGAGTTATGCACGCTAACCACCAGACCACAGAGCAGAAACAGTCCATTTGCGACTTGTTAAGCAGCAGATGTGCTATCCTCTTCCATTTACAGATAAACAATGGTCCGACACCAGGTGAAAAATCTGATGTGTTGTATATATTTACCTACATTTCTATATTCACTCTACCAGCTATGCCTGCATAAGTTTATTGTTATATATAATTCTTGTTAATCAAGGTAAACTTTCATTACACACTTTTTTAACTACAATGGTCTTATCGGTGACCTTTGCTTTGGAACATGTTATTGCCATAGTCAGGCAATGGTGTTAACTTGTATTCGCTTCTCGTATGCGATTTCTGGTAAACTTGGGGTTTTATTCACTAGAAGACACACACATTCACACTCCCAGACCTTGGGGAGGATAGGAGATAATGTTGGCTAGAGAAGAATTCCCACCCCCTACCCGGGAATCGAACCCGGGACCCCTCGCACAGCAGCAGGTGCTTTACGACTGAGCTACGAGGCCAGCACACTTCGTTGTAGGTATAAGAAGGATGCAGTAGACTAAACAATAGAGCTTTTAAACGCAGATCGAAGACTTGAAAATTCTCTCTTCCCCAGACCACGAGAAAAAACGCATAGTGATTTCAAAAAAATCTGATGTGTTACACTCACATGACTTTCTCTACTCTTGTACAAACTATTTTTACAAACGCTTATTCTCCGTCTATTTCATATTAATAGAGATAAACATTTGCAGAAACGATCTTTTGATAAGCAAAGAGAATTACATTTTACACATAGCGACCAGTTATAAAAATATTTAACCATCGCTTAAGGCCTACTATGTTCCCCTTGTTTTGTATTTGCAAGGGCAATATAAGCACATACATATCTCTTAATAGCTGGTTGCTATGTGCAGCACCATTCTGTTTGCCACAAATTAATACTCTTTGCATATCCAAGACAAAAAAATGAATAACGAGTTCCCATTTAGAAAATAAGTATTGAAAAATTTAGGGGAATAACAAGCAATATCTCGAAAATGGTTCACTCAACAAAAAAATGTATATGACATAAATTGTGTATTTTAACGCGAGCTACATTTTTTGTATAGTAAAATGTTGTCTATCTCTTATGGTTTACCAGTTATGCAAAAGTCGTTCACAATGAAGAACACTTTTGGAGACATTCCCAGAAAACTCAAGATATACATTTTATTTGTCGTAAAAATATCTTAAACATATGATATTTTAATCAAAATTGTTAGAGCCATTTTTGAGAAAATTAAAATTTTCGAAAAATCTTCCATGTAAAGGGTAGTCTGGGGTGGGGGGATTTTCTTGAAAACCTTCGTGTCGCATCTCTGTAAGATACTGAACCTAAATACCAAGTTTGGTGTTCATCCGACTGTTCGTTTCTGAGTTATGCTATTCACAGACAGACACACACACACAGACACGGACATGTTTCCAAAAATGCTTTTTTTTGGATTCAGGGGGTCTCAAAACATGTATTTCCGGTGAAATCTCGGTATCGAATTTTTGGGTGGAATACAATACTTCCCCTATTACTATACGTAGTAGAGAAAGTAAAAATTGACGTGTTACATTCACATAAGCTTTTTTTCTACCTACTGTTCCAGAAATTGTTCTTACAAAACCATAATCTGCTTCATGTTAATTGGGATAAACATTTGCAGAAATGTTTTATTACACACATTGTTGAAGGTATACTATTTTTCACAAAAGTAAATGGTAAACTCTAGTGAGACCTGCGCGAAGGGTCACCTAAGGCGTTCTTGCATAGATGGTATAAGAATAAAATTTGTCGTATCTTCCCTTGCTGTGCAAGGCATGGCAGCCATCGGCTCACCTCGCAATTTTGAAAAACAATATTTCAGCAATCATTATAAACTAATGGGGATATATTAAAAACTCAACTTCAGTACACCTGTACTGAAGCTGAATATGGCGGGCAAGATTACAACGCTATGCGAAATAAAAAATATATAAAAATAATCATGTTCCCTATAAAACGAAACTACGCGTTACTACGTGGGATGCGATCCACGTTTCGCCAACACTTTTGATCAGCAGTAACATCTTTAATGAGCTCAGCTATCCTAGGCACAGAACTTGTTGCTGATTAAGCTTACGTTTGTAAGCAAAGCACCCAACACTGGAATCTTTTACTTCTGGTCCACTACTCAATCGAAACACAATAACATATTTTCAACATGAAAGTTTATTCTTATGAAAGAAAGGGTTGTTTTTGTGGACATAATTAAGTATACCATGTTAGGACAAGAACGAAGTAATGTGCAAATTAAATTGTAGTTGAGAGTATGGATGGTCTGGAATAACCGGGAGAACTTTTCGCAATTGTGCATGTTATCTATTTATGCCGTAGTGTGCTGCCACCTACTGCCATTGACGTTAAAGTTACAGTGTTATTACGAAAGAGTGGGCATTAATGCACGTCTTCAAGTGTGTACGACCAGTATGCATTGACCCATAAGTTAAATATGTCATAACAGTTGCGCATGCGCAAAAGCTCCCTAAAACGTGCGCAAGTCAAGATGTGCTACCGACCCTGTTGCCATGTTTCATCAAGTTTAGAGGAGTAGCACGGTAGATTTAAACGCCATATATTTTGTCGCAGTAACTTCGTGTTATCTTATTTGCTGAGCGCCTGTTATTGTTTTACTATTTTAAATTTTGAGTTGTTTGTCCTCCGGCTAGCTATTATTATTATTATTATTATTATTATTATTATTATTATTATTATTATTCAGTCAAGCAAATCTCTTGAACAGGGTGTGTAAACGGAAAGGAGTTGTTACTAAAAGATAACACCGATAAAAGAATTTATTTTTACACTTTTATTGGCGTCACACTTCATTAATTTTACAGATTTACTTTTGATACATGCCTGACTGAAACTATTGTATTTTTGAATGTAACTATTATCACTTATTTGCCGCACATTATTAAATCGCGTATTTCACATCTTTTAACTAACTTTACGACGCGAGAGATTTTGTAGAACTGCGCGACGTTTAACGCGTGAATGATTCTGATGAACTGAGCGACGTGTAACTTCTGAATGATTCTGTAGAACTGCACGACGTATAACCCGCGAATGATTCTGTTGGACTGAGCGTTACCGTCTCTGGCTTTAGCTTTTTATACTCCCTCACCCTGATATGCCTAAACATTATAGCAGAGCTGCTATTGGTTAATAAAACGCGCCAACATTAGCGTCTATTTTTATATCCAATCAAATTTACGAACACATGCTCTAGGGAAGATATTCCTTCCATTTCTAAAAAAAAGCGCGCAACTCTGACGTCATTTGTTTGTCTCATCTAATTAATAAACAACTCACCCCCTCGCTACATTGTTACCCGCTCCTATTGTCAGTTTCAGTGAGGCTGTGTAAACTTATTTCCTAACAATGCTTATAATTAACAAACATCTCAAATAATTGTCATACAATAATGCTTATTTACACTACAATCACTCTGGCATTCACAGTGTTGTGATATAAAATACTGCGTCAATTTTAAATTGCCGCATATACGGTATATTTAATAGCATTCAAATAAAAAAATAACCAATAAATCCGCAAGCAGTCAAATGTTAGGGTGTTTACGTGCTCTTGTGCTCATATGCAGCACTAAACAGGGCATGAATTTTCTGTGAACATCCTATGAATAACTCTTGACTATGAATAAATTTTGTATTGTGTTGTGTAACTAGTAAACCATAACTGATTAATACGAAACATGTAGAACCAATTAGAACATAAGTTTATGTAAAATAATTCTTCTTTATAGCACTAGCCGTTTCTGAAATATTCATTGTTATACCTTTAAGTTTTCTCAGATTTCACTGCCATTCGGTATATACCAGGTGAATCAGCTGCCCCTAGGTATTCGTATCTATGCAACCCGCATTTTTTAAACTAATGTGAAAACATTTACCCTTTTATCAAACAAACTGTTACTGTAGCTCTATCCTTCTATTCGATACTATACACAACCACCATTAAGGATTAACGGCCTGAATGAGCTAAGGAGCCGCGAAAGGCTTTAAAAAACGGCTTTTCATGGATATAACGCTTGCAAGGAGATAGAGGTATGTTTTCCCGAAGAGCGAGAGACAACACGTGCGTTCTGGCCGAGTGGATTAACTGCCGGGATGTGGTAAAGCAACGGTTAGCTTCGATGTTTGAATCTAATACAAACATCAAATTGGTTTGGTTATCTTTTTTCTTTCTCCTTGCGTTTATTTTCTGTATTTTAGTATACTAAGCTATTTATTTTTGTTATAGGCTCTCCTGTGAGCAAAAGACATAAGAATTACAATCAGATAATTGTGTATTATGTTTACGGTAATAATCTGTACCTATCTGGTGTTGTAAACCGTGTCACGTAGTTAGCTTTTATTCTTTTGGGCACATATCAGCGATATTAAATCTAACAGATTTTGTTTCATGTTTAAACCTTATGTTTCACTTCCTCTGATGACAAAGGATTTGTAAATGTGTTAAGCTCATGGTAAACAGAATAATAAATTGTTAGAGAGCGTGGATTTCATCAACGAAGTAAATGTTCAAAATGACGACCCCCTTCATCAATGCACATTTATGTACGTTGCCGGAAAGGCCTTCTTGCATGTTGTAACATGCCCGGTGTAATCTGCCTACATTCTTCACGTATGAATGCCTGGAAATGATTTGGGCTTTGCGGTTCTTCTTCTTTACGCAGAAAAAACCATGGTGATTATTCTATTTTGTACACACTTATAATGTTATCAAAAATGTTCTTTGTATCATATCAAATTATAGGCCCAAAGAGATAAAACAAAAGGTAATAACAATTTTGAACTTAACATGACGGATTTGAACCCGCACTAAAGCGGCACAGTGGTAAAGCAACTATGATAATACCATTCGGCCAATGCTACATTGCGAGTTGGGGTTCCTATACGAATTAATAATAGCAAAACTCAACCCCACCTCAAATCTTTACATGCTATTTGCAACTTCATACAGCGTTTGGAGGTCATTTTGGTAACTTTAACTCAAATAAACAAACTGCATCAGCCATTTCCATTACTGTATGAACTGAAATATGCCATAGTTCGTGACAGAAGAGAAATTATCTACCTAATGCTTAGAATTTTTTTGACAAGGCTGTATAACGAACCTTTGTTGGCTGACGGCTTAAATCCAATTGGTCGCACTGTTAGATCTTCTATTTTGTTTTCAAATAGTTTTGTCAACCGAAGCATGTGATAAGGTGTTCCTTCAGGGGCTTTTTCAAAGGTGTGTATCTATGTATGCTAAAGAATAAAAGTTTGTAAAATCAGCTAAAAGTGCCGCTGAAGCTCCCAGGAATGTTTTTGGCATCGACATACATGACGATAGCATTCTGTCCCGTAAAACACTTATGCAGTGTATCTATCCCTCCTCTATAAAGTGTTATGCAAATCAGCCCTTAGAAGGAATTCAAGAAAGGTGTAAGTCACATATGGTGCTTAGCACGTTGCATAAATTCAAAAATAAATAGGGGCAGCTGACTCACCTGGTATAAAGCATCTTACGCAATTCTTTTTTTCTCTGAAGCTAATTAGGAACGAAAACTGACTTAAGGTTTGTTAATAGGCGTGTTTTTTCCCTAATGTGCAAAGCCTAAGTCAGAAATTTAAATAAAATCCCCGAAGTTTAAGGTTCTTGCATAAGTTCTTGCTGGGAAGAAGAAAAAATATAAAATGTGTTTATATATACAGCGATCTTGTATTAAGATATACAGAACAAGAATTTTATTTAATGTATAAACAAGATCGTGCTGTTTTTTTTTGTGCAAGTAACACCATGAAATTGTTGTGTTTGCCTTGTTTGTGACGAAAGCCCCCTGTATTACAAAACTAGAGTATTATAAACTGATAGACGCCTGTGTAGTATGGTGGTTAGCATTGCTTACTTCTAAATTCTTGAGATCCCGGGTTCGATTCCCAGCTGGGGATGGGGACGTTTCTTTAGCCAGGATTATTCCCCATCCTTCCTAGAGTCTGGAAAAATGAATGAGAGAGTAAAAAGTATGTGGAATTTGATGTTTAAATACTCTAAGAAAATAAAACCCAAAATAAACTCGGTAGTAAGCGAGTGAACATTATTGCTACAAAGGCAAAGCCGCCGATATGACCTTGGTTTAAAGGCGGCGTATAAATGGGAGAAAAAAGGATCAATTGATCGGAAAGTTTGATATAGTTGGATTACTAATGGAGCAGTATGTCTTCGGTCATTTGTGAGATCTATATACTGTGCAGTTGCTAAGATTTATTGAGCAGCGTATTGGAATAGTGTGGAAGATGGTCTATGCAGATATAGACCATGTGACAAAAAATAATATATTGTAATGTGTCCAGCCCATGTTCTTCTTGGTTGAACAATGCGGAAGCCATGCCCTTGTGATTCAGACCGTTATAATTTTGCTTTCTCTACTACGCGCCTTATGAGATCTGGAGAAGTGCTAGTTTTATTAGTCAATGTCTTTATTTTCATTTTTACTTAATGTATCTATTTTGTTTTAAGTCACATGGAGAGTACCTTTTGATTTTGGAGGGTCTTAGAATTTCCTCATGCGTATTTATTTTAGTTTGATCACTTTCGTACTACCACCTGGTCTTTAGTTTTCATAGAGAGCTGTGAATCAATGTAAAGCGTGCTAGTTGGCATCAGATTTTAACTCCAAACACGAGGATTGTTACTGCTGAGCCATGTCCCTCGATTGCAGTTTGTTTATTCAAAATAACTTGTCTAAATGTTTCAAAATTAACTTTTTAAACAGCATGGCCTAAATTTAGAACTTCTAAGTGCACACGAGATAAAAGCTTTAGATTATCACACTAGTGCGATAAACTTCATCCTGACCAACTTTGGTTCAAGTCCAATCACATGACAATTACCCTTTTGGGTTTGCACATGTTTAATAACTCGACTTGCTTTCATTAGGTTTTACTTTTCATCATGTCTTTTTACATATTTAATTTCTCATGGCGCTCACATTATCTCTCCAGGATACAAATCGTCATACTTATCGCAATTCGTTGTAGAGTTAAACCTATATGTTATGTTGGTAGCATGCTTTCTTTCATCTAAAACGTTATTCTTTTACCTATATAAAGACTACATGGCGGAAATTATAAATTCAGAAGAAACTGAAATGGAAGTAAAATTACAGAAGCAACAAAGAATAACACTAGAACTACTTACCCAAAAAATCCAGAAAACAATATGATATAGCATTTAAACTTTTCATTTGCAAGACAAAACATGTAAATAATTTCACTGAAAATGACTGTTAGCGAATCAACTAAGCATCAAACATCTGAACATCTCCCTTTTTACTTTCTCTACTACGTATAGTAAGTAGGGGAAGTATTTTATTCCACCCAAAATTTCGATACCGAGATTTCACCGGAAATACATGTTTTGAGATCCCCTGAATCCAAAAAAGGCATTTTTGGAAACATGTCCGTGTGTGTGTCTGTGTGTCTGTCTGTGTGTGTGTCTGTCTGTGAGTGTGTGTCTGTCTGTGAACAGCATAACTCAGAAACGAACAGTCGGATAAACACTAAACTTGGTATTTAGGTTCAGTATCTTCCAAGGATGCGACACGAATGTTTTCAAGAAAATCCCCCCACCCCAGATTACCCTTTACATGGAAGATTTTTCAAAAATTTTAATTTTATCAAAAATGGCTCTAACGATTTTGATTAAAATATCATATGTTTAAGATATTTTTATGACAAATAAAATGTATATCTTGAATTTTCTGGGAATGTTTCCAAAAGTATTCTTCATTGTGAACGACTTTTCCATAACTGGTAAACCATAAGAGATAGACAAAATTTAGTACACAAAAAATGTAGATCGCGTTAAAATACACAATTTATGTCATATACATTTTTTTTTGTTGAGTGAACCATTTTCGAGATATCGCTTGTTATTCACTTAAATGTTTCAATACTTATTTTCTCAAATGCGAATTCGTTATTCATTTTTTTTCTTGGATATACAAAGAGTATTAATTTGTGGGAAAGGGAATGGTGGTGCACCTAGCAACCAGCTATTAAGAGATATGTATGTGCTTAAAGGCTACTGTTTTTCTATATTGCCCTTGTAAATATATTTTCCCCTTACATCTACAAGAAAATTAGCAATAAGATAGAGTCTACAAATGTTTATCTCATTTAACATGAAGTAGATGGAGAATAAGCGTTTGTAAAAATAGTTTGTACAAGAGTAGAGAAAGTCATGTGAGTGTAACACATCTGATTTTTAACGTAATTTCTCTTGTTTCAAGAACCGTGTTCTAGACGTAATCTCTGTTAGTTTCAGGAATCAATATAGTATAATTGATGTTTTACAAATTCGAGGGGTCTAAAAATAGTGTCTGCCACACGTGTTAAAAGTGCCTTTATTTTGATCCGCCTACGGTTTTCGTTTCACAAACATGTCTACTCGGAAATAAAACCCTGCTTCTACCCTTTGTATAATATTCTACTATTTTACATTTGTTTGCGTCAATATTTCCATTATTTTGTTATTATATACTGTTAATCGAAATACAGTACTGTATATTGCACATTAAATATAAGTAATAGCCATCACCATTCTTGTTTTGTCGGCCTCAGTAGTGTAGTAGTTACCATGCTTGCCTGTAGTTCCCGAGGTCGCGGGTTCAAACCCGGTGGAGGGCGATGCATTTTTTCGGGCGTAAAAATCCTTAGCGTGGCTTCCTTCGGAAGGGAAGTAAAGCCGGTGGTCCCGTGTCATAGATTTACGGCATGTAAAAGAACCTCAAGCCTGATAAGGAGGCCTCTGAGCAAAATTACCGGTCTTTCACGCCCAATATAGAATGGGACGCTAAGGACCACAGTATAAAATAAAACACAATTTATTTTTTATCGCCATATTTATTTACCATTTTATTATTTTGCACAATTAGTTTTCGTTATATTTATATTGCTTGGATACATAAGAATATTGCATTTACACGTTACAGAGCATAATTTACAAACACATAGCTTGTACTTTTGACAATTATAGTTGAAGTTGTGTTCAAGGAACTCCTTTGTGTTACAGAAGCTGTATAATACTAAGAATTTCTTTACTACATGCTTGAATTGTTTGCATTTAGGTTTATATATTTTTACTGTCTCTACTGCGTACAGTAAGTAGCGCAAGTATTGCATTCCATCCAAAAATTCGATACTGAGATTTCTCCGGAAATATATGTTTTGAGGACCCTGAATAAAAAAGAAGCACTTTTAGAAAAAGGTTCGTGTGTGTGTGTGTGTGTGTCTGAACAGCATAACTCAAAAACGAAAAGTCTGATAAATACTAAGCTTGGTATTTAGGTTCAATATCTTCCGAAGATGCGACACGAAGATTTTCAAGAAAATCCTCCCACTCCAGAGTACCCTTTACATGGAACATTTTTAAAAAATTTTGATTTTCTCAAAAATGGCTCTAACGATGTTGGTAAAAATGTCATATGTTTAAGATATATTTATGGCAAATGAAATGTGTATCTTGAATTTTTTGGGAATATCCCCAAAAGTCACCTTCATTCTGAATGATTTTGAGATAACTGGTAAACCGTAAGCGAGACAAACTTTCATTACACAAAAAATCTGATGTGTTACACTCACATGACTTTCTCTACTCTTGTACAAACTATTTTTACAAACGCTTATTCTCAATCTACTTCATGTTAATCGAGATAAACATTTGCAGACTCTATCTTATTGCTAATTTTCTTGTAGATGTAAGGGGAAAATATATTTACAAGGGCAGTATAGAAATACAGTAGCCTTTAAGCACATACATATCTCTTAATAGCTGGTTGCTAGGTGCAGCACCATTCCCTTTCCCACAGATTAATACTCTTTGCATATCCAAGACAAAAAAATGAATAACGAATTCCCATTTGAGAAAATAGGTATTGAAACATTTAAGGGAATAACAAGCAATATCTCGAAAATGGTTCACTCAACAAAAAAAAATGTATATGATATAAATTGTGTATTTTAACGCGATCTACATATTTTGTGCAGTAAAATTTTGTCTATCTCTTATGGTTTACCAGTTTACCAAAAGTCGTTCACAATGAAGAATACTTTTGGAGACATTCCCAGAAAATTCAAGATATACATTTTATTTGTCATGAAAATATCTTAAACATATGATATTTTAATCAAAATTGCTAGAGCCATTTTTGAGAAAATTAAAATTTTCGAAAAATGTTCCATGTAAAGGGTACTCTGGGGTGGGGGGATTTTGTTGAAAACCTTTGTGTCGCATCTCTGGAAGTTACTGAACCTAAATACCAAGTTTGGTGTTTATCCGACTGTTCGTTTCTGAGTTATGCTGTTCACAGACAGACACACAAACTGACAGACTGACAGACACATGGACAGACACACACACACGGACATGTTTCCAAAAAGTTTTTTTTTATTCAGGGGATCTCAAAACATGTATTTCCGGTGAAATCTCGGTATCGAATTTTTGTGTGGAATACAATACTTCCCCTACTTACTATACGTAGTAGAGAAGTAAAAATGTGGATCTCGTTAAGACACACAATTTGTCATAGATTTTCTTTGTCGTGTGAAGTATTTCCGAGGTATTCCTTTTTATTTGTTGGAATTTTCCAATACTTATATTTTTTCTCAAATGGAAATTTGATATTCGCTTTTTTATGTCCTGGACATGCAAAGAGAATGGAATGCGACACATAGCAACCAGCTCTTAAAATATTTGACTATTGTTTAAAGCCTACCATATTCCCGTTACACCTACAAGAGAATTAGTAAGAAGAATGTTTCTGCAAATGTTTACCTTGATTAACATGGAGTATATGGGGATTAAGCGTTTGTAAAAATGGTTTGTACAAGAGCAGAGAAAGTCGTGTGAGTGCAACACATCAGACTTTTTTGTGTTATTGCATTGTGTAGTAGAATTCCAGTTGCTTGTAGGTTAGCCTCTTGGCAAACGTAGAATCTCGTTAATGGAGAATTACGTTGGTGCGAAGTTATCAAGTACGCAAGCGATTTAGCTGGCAAACCGTTACTCCAAATTACAGTTTACCAGTTTTACAACCGGGAAGTGGATAAGATTTTCGCACAAGCTGAACTATTTTCAAATTCTTTTGGATGTGTTATGTTGCAGCGTTTAACATCGACAAAGAATGCGGGATCAGCGTATCGAAACCTGCATAACCGGTTACAAATCTTAAAATAAAGTGTGTTTTGAGAATCCCACATGAAAAATCTTGTTTTACTAGGAACTACACATACTTTATGCATAGGGAAGCAAGTTTTCGGCAGCAGATGTTCTTAATGTTATGTTTTGAATGTAGGGGTCCAATGTTTATTATAGAAGTTATAACCTCATATATTTATTATGCTTATAAACTTGAATGATTGTCTCGAATGGAGATCTAACCAGCATATATATTATTTCCATGAAAATAACAGGAAATTAATAATCAGCGGATTAACTTTCATTGAGGTAATGTTTTTCAACTTTCTTTACCACCTGTCTACAATAGACAGGCGGTAAAATGAATGAATTGGGTTTTATTTATGGACGCTCTAACTACTATGTTCCTTAGTGTCCCATTCCATACTGGGCGTGAAAGGCCGGTAATTTTGTTCAGAGGCCTCTTTATCAGGCTTGAGGTTCTTTTACATGCCGTAAATCTACGACACGGGACCGCTGGCTTTACTTCCATTCCGAAGGAAGCCATGCTGAGGATTTTTACGCCCAAAAAATCCATCACCCTCCGCCGGGTTTGAACCCGCGACATGGGAACTAGAGGCTAGCATGGTAACGACTACACCACGGAGGACGACGGATAGGAAGTATTCATCACGTTTTGAGGTTCCACTAAGCCTAAATTGCGTTCATCCTTGGGTCAGACATTTTTTAAGCATACCAGCCGAAGATTAAAAAGCAAATCTCTTCGCCCAAACTACCGTTATGTGGATCTATTTCCCTTATTACTTTCTCTACTACGTATAATAAGGAGGAGAAGTGTTGTATTTCACCCAAAAATTGGATGTATAGACTTCATCGGAAATACACTATGTGATCAAAAGTATCTTAGACACCCCCGCAAACATACGTTTTTCATCTTAGATGCATTGTGCTGCCACCTACTGATTATTACTCATTATCCGCGAACTCAGTAATCATTAGAAATCGTGAAACAGCAGAATCGTAACTCGCGGACTTGAAAACGTGGTCAGATGATTGGGTGTCACTTGTGTCAGAAGTCTTTACGCGAGATTTCCACACTCCTAAACATCCCTAGGTCCACTGTTTCTGGTGTGATAGTACGCACAAAAGCGTACAGGCTGACCTCGTCTGTTGACTGACAGAGACCGCCGACATTTGAAGAGGGTCGTAAAGAGTACTAGGCAGACATCTATCCAGACCATTACACAGGAATTCCAAACTGCATCAGGCTCCACTCCAAGTACTATGCCAGTAAGACGTGAGGTGAGAAACCTTGGATTCCATGGTCGAGCGGCTGCTCATAAGCCACACATCACGCAGGAAAATGCCAAACAACGCCTCGCTTGGTGTAAGAAGCGTCAACATTACACGATTTAACAGTGGTAAAACGTTGTGTGGAGTGACGAATCACGGTACACAATGTGGTGATCCGATGGCAGGGTATGGGTATGGCGAATGTCCGGTGAACGATATCTGCCAGCGTGTGTAGTGCCAACAGTGAAATTCGGAGGTGTTGTTGTGGTGTGGTCTTGTTTTTCCTGGAGGGGCTTGCACCCCTTGTTGTTTTGTGAGGCACGATCACAGTGCAGACCTACATTGATATTTTAAGCACCTTCTTGCTTCCCACTGTTGAAGAGCAATCCGGGGATGGCGATTGCATCTTTCAACACGATCGAGCACATGTTCATACTGCACGGGCTGTGGCGGAGTGGTTACATGACAATAACATTTCTGTAGTGGACTGGCCTGCACAGAGTCCTGACTTGAATCCTATGGAACACCTTTGGGATGTTTTGGAACGCCGACTTCGTGCCAGGCTTCACCGACCTACATCGATACCTCTCCTCAGTTCCGCACTCCGTGAAGAATGGGCTGCCATTCCCCAAGAAACCTTCCAGCACCTGATTGAAAGTATGCCTGCGAGAGTGAACACTGTAATCAAGGCTGAGGGTGGGCCAACACCATATTGAGTTCCAGCATTACCGATGGAGGGCGCCACGAACTTGTACGTCATTTTCAGCCAAAAATCCAAAAAAGCAACTTAGGAAAAGGTCCGTGTGTGTGTGTGTGTGTGTGTGTGCGTGTGCGTGTGTGTGTGTGTGTGTGAACAGCGTAAGTCAAAACGAAATTGGATAAATACCGACACGAGGAGCAGGAGCAGAAAAGAATGCTAAACCAATAAATAGCTCAATAATCCATTACATCTAAACAACCGAGCGGGATGGCTCAGAGGATAACGTCTATGGCTCGCATTCGGGAGGTCCCGGGTTCAAATCCCGTGGGCCGACAAATCTGACAATTTTTTTCGGGGTTCCCTCACCCGCCAAGGTAAATACCGGATGGGATATTTAACACCGCGACCCAAAGTTCCACCTTAAGTCTTAAACAATAGTAAAAATAAAAAATACGTAGTTAGTAATAGCGAATGCTGTACCATCTATCCACAGACAAAAAAGCAGATAGACTGAACTACACCCTAATGCCATCTGCACGGCACGAAGCAGAAGTTCCGTTTCTGTGCACTAGGATCTCTGTGATACATGACGAAGCGTGTGGCTACAGGGATGAGACCTCGAAGGTTAACTGTCCGCCACACATCGGTCTAAGAGCTATCTTCTAACAGATCCGTCACGATATGACCCTGTAGTTAAAGCGACGTAAAATATAGTAAAAAAGAATAAGCTTCTATACGCTTGGTGGTTCTTTTGGAAAGGTTTTCTGTAACTGTTGCCAACATACAGGGACCGTACAACGGGAATGGAAGCTCTGAATTTTGAAGGTCCACAGTAAATATTCAACATGAGAAACTACATAGATACAGTTTTATAGTTTGAGAGTTCGGGTGGCTTTGAAACCACATTGTCCATGTTCTTTTACTTGGTACTTCATTTTCTCCCTGTGTTCACGAGGTGTACTAACTTCAATGAAAACATCGTATAATAGCTCAAGAATTCAATTTAGAAAAAAAAATAAGATTTTAAATAAAGCTGTTTAGATTATTGAGGAGCAAACTATAATATAAAAAAATATTATAATTCGATTTAAAATGCTGAGGTGGTCTCTCCGTGCCCCATAAGGGGCCCCGTGGAAATATATGATCATATTTTGGAAGACCCCTTACTCCAATAAGATTTGGAATTCTTGGCGCTTGGCTTTTTTCTATTCATTTAACGGATATTCACCTATCACACTTTGTAGGCCAACCTGTATAAAATAACGTGCTTTTACTTTCCTCATCTAGTTTTGTAGACAAGAGAAAATGCTACTCTACTCAAAATTCTATATCGAGATTTCACCGGAAATGCTTTGGGACTCTCGAGCCACAAACAAAACATTTTATAAAAATATTCCAGTGTGTGTTTGTGTATGTGAACAGCGTAACTCAAAAAGGAAAGGCACTTGAATATCGAACTGGGTATTTATGTTGGTCAAGGATGAAACATGAAGGTTTTGAATTTTTGTTAATCTTTATTATTTTCTCAAAGATTGTTCTAACCAGTTTGATAAAATGTCATATCTTTAATATATTGATATCAATTTCTTCATCTTCTTTCTCTGTTTACGCTCCTCGATTGTACGACTTACTCCGGCAAGGACTCACAAGTGGGTGCCAGGGGCCAGGGGCCAGAGGCCTGACCAGGAGCAGATACTTTGGATCATATAAAATACACAGGAGAGGTGATCAGCCCGATGCCTAGTGTGAGAGCCAGGAAATGCTGTAGGCTTCTGACGAGAAAACATTTGCGGGGTGCTCTGCCCTCCGGAGGAGTGAGGGGGGGGGATAGTACCACGTGGCAGCTCACGATGTCATAAATCTACTATCTACATTAAAAACATCGCGCAACGTTAGTATTCCAGCGTGTTTCACTTGGAGCAGTGTTTGTTTTCTAGTGATTTATAAAGTTATTTACAATGCCCAGTAAGAAAGGGAGAACTCTACACAGTCAAGCCCGAGAAATAGTAGCCAACATTGTTAAAATCTGTGACGAGAAAGCAAATAAAAGCAACTGGTTATTCAGCATTACTAGCAGAAGAGCGTATGTTTTCTAAGAGGCCTTAGTCTTGTTGATATGTTGAAAGTAGAGCCGTAAACTTTATCAGATAGGACTAGAATTGTTGATGTCAACACATTCTTTAGAGACACATTCTGGTGAGAGGAGCACAGTAGTTGATATGAAATGGATAAAACGAAAGGTGATGATGGAGAGTTGGCGAAATGAATGGCTGGGGAAACCGCAGAACGCGAATAAAACCCACCCAGACGCCGCTTAGTCCACCACAAATCCCATATGCGGATCCCTAGGATCAAAACTGGGCCGCCTGGGTGTGAGACAAGCGGTCTAACCACGGCGCCGCCCTTTAATATATTGGTATGAAAAATATAACGTATATGTTGAATTTTCTGCAACATTTGTGATTAGGTTTGAAAAGAAACCTGGTGTCTGTATTTAGACTCAGTTTTGTGTTCTGTTAATGTCAAACAAATGAAATCTAGGTTTGTCTTTCAATATATTACGTCAGTAATTTTTTCAAACGTAAATGTTTTATAAAATAAGCTTTAGTTTAGTATAAAAATGTTTCTTTTAGATATGTTAAACAGGAATCTGTTTTAAAATTGGTTTTCCATTTAAAACAGACGAGTTGACCATTGAAATGCTTTCAAAACAAGCACAAAATAAAATGTAACTAATAACATTTTTTCTCTCAATCGAAGTAATATTCACCATTAATACTTTGTTTTCTTGAAACCTTGTTGCTTTCAAGATAATCAACTGCAAGGGTTTTAAAAAAACACCCTGTATGATAGAGTCAGTGACAGTTTACCTTCATTTGTTGCTGCTCGGGAGTAACCAAAGGAACGCATTTGGAATGCAGATGAAGGCATGTAGACATGTCAGTGAAGTGGATCATGGGGGCGCGCGGCCGGCGGCCAGTTTTCACTCACTTGACGGATACACTGCGAGGAGAAACTAAGACCTTGATCTTCAAACAAAATTGTAAGTTACTTTTGGTACTTTGGTTGACACCAATAATTACCGGAGCGGTCCCACAGCGTAACGCATCGATTACCATGGTCGATCTCTCCCTTCGATACTTGTTCATTGTTTGTTGTGTTTACTTCGTGCAGCACATTCTCATCTTGGAAAAACAGACCGGAACACAAGAAACCAAAGATGCTGTGGTTGCTCTTTTGTTTTACATTCTTGTTATGGGATCTCAGTTCCCTCCAGTTTTTATAATAAATAAATATATATTATTGTATACATTCACATAACTTTCTCTACCCATCATAATTTATTTTTATATAAAACTACGAGGAATAACACCGAACATTTTTAAAATGCCATGTTTCCAAAAACAAATAATTTTTTTACATTTGCCATTTACTTATATTATTTTGGGAGTTGATTGCCGTGCAATTTATTCGATTTGCTTTAATAGTTCGTTAATTATAATCTTTAAAGATTTTGTGTTCAGCCTAATATGAATTTCACCAGAGAACATTTATTTTCTGGACTAGGAGTTTTACGATTTTAAATCGTCATTAACGCTTAAACAATGTGAAGATCGGCTTACAAATGTATTTGCTGAAGAAGCCCTAATTAAGGCAACAATTCATAATTGGTACAGCGAATTCAAAAGAGATATTTTTTTTCTAAAATTTTTTCTAACAATGTTTTTTGTAATTTTTTTAAAACATTAATTTTTGGGAGGAATACAATATCTCCTCTACCTCTTAACTTGGTAACCGAGCTCAGGCCATTACGTTTGTGGCCCGCATTCGGGAGGTCCTGGGATCAATCTTCAATGACCGCCCACTCTGACCCATGGGTTTTCTTGGGGGTTTTGCCAGGTCGTCAGGCGAAAGCTGGAGTTCTTCTTTTCATCCCGGAATTTCCTGTCCCTCCATTTCGCTCCATTCATTTTTCATCCCGTTGGTCTCCTTCAGGGATTTAGACTCCTGTGTGGGGTGTGGTCCCCGGTCTGTCTTTATCTGGAAACTTAAGCTCCCCCTATATTGCTGTACCGTCGCTCCTGGATCCGGTCGCCCGGTTTCTCCTCTTGCCTCATCCTTTCTCCCGGGGACGCCTCCTCGTGGGGCGTAGGTACAATATCCACTCTGGATCGGCGCCGAGTCCCCTCCGTAATCAATCCGATCCAATCCAACTACGTGGTAGAGAAAGTAAAGACAAATAATGGCTTAACACCTGTAAAACATTTTAAGTATTTTAAAATTCAAACCAATAACAAACAATATCTTGGAAATTGTTAACGCCACATTTACATAAATTGTGTAAAGGTGAATTTTAAGGAAATTAAGGAGATATACGTTTTTTGAGTAGTAAGGTTATGTCTTTCTTTTACGGTTTACCAGTTATCCAAAGTTATTCAGAATGAAAAGGATTTAACAGGCTTTTTGCAGAAAATTCAAGATATGCACTTTATTTTCCATGCAAATATCTTAAACGTGTGGTATTTTAATTAAAATCACAGTGGTTTAGAGTGGGGAGAGTTTACTAATAATTTTAAATACTAAGTTTTCGTTTTTACTTTCTCTTCTGCGTATACTAAATAGGATAAGTACTGCATTCCACTCAAAAATTCGATATTGAGATTTCACCGGAAATACATGTTTTGAGGTGCCTTTAATCCAAAGTGAGCATTTTTAGAAAAAGGTCCACGTGTGTGTCTGTGAACAGCATAACTCAGAAACGAAAAGTCGGATAAAAACCAAACTTGGTATTTAGGTTCAAGAAAATCCCCCACCCCAGGCTACCCTTTACATGGAACATTTCTCAAAAATAGCTCTAACGATTTTGATTAAAATTTCATATGTTTATGTTTTTACATTCCTTGTTATTTGTTTGAATTTTGCAATACTTATACTTTTTCTCAAATGGGAATCTGTTATTCCTTTTTATTTTATGTCCTGGACATATAAAGAGAATGGAATGCTCCACATAGTAACCAGCTGTTAAAAACATTTGACTATCGCTTAAAGCCTACCGTATTTTCCTTGCACCCACAAGAAAATTAGCCATAAAATGTTTATCTCGATTAACATGAAGTAGAATGGAGAATATGCGTTTGTAAAAATAGTTTGTATAAGAGTAGAGAAAGTCATGTGAGTGCAACACATCAGATTTTTAGAAAATGGTCCATTTGTGTGTGTGTGTGTGTGTGTGTGTGTGTGTGTGTGTGTCTGTCTGTGAACAGCATAACTCAAAAACGAAACGTCGGATAAATACCAAGCTTCGTATTTGAGTTTAGTATCTTCCAAGTATGCGACACGAAGATTTTCAGGAAAATCCCCAACCTGCAACTACCCTTTACATGAAGCATTTTTCTTAAGTTTTGAGTTTCTAAAATATGGCTGTAACGATTTTGATTAAAATGTCACACGTGAAAGATACTTACGCGATATATAAACTGTATATCTTGAATTTTCTGGGTATAGTCTAGGAAGTTCTTCTTTCGGAAGAAATTTTGTATAATCTTGTATAACTTGTAAACGTTGAGCGATAGGCGAAAATGTAGCATATTAAAAATATAGATCTCTTTAAAACGCACAATTTACTTAATATACGTTTTTTATGGCATAAGCCGTTTCTGAGATATCCTTTATTAAAGGTAATGTTCATTTCTTGATCATTCTCTTTCAACATTCAGTTGTTTCTCGCGATTACATGGAACAGTATGGAATTTTAAGATCAGCATATAGTGTCCAGTCTTAAACATTTGAGACGGAGCTTAGAGAAAGTCATGTGAAGGTTTCACGTCAGCTTTTTTAGTTGTGCTATTTTTTAAAAAAAGTGCTTTTGTTTATATAGGGAGTTACAAACGTGTATTTCCTTTGAAATATCGTTATCAAATTTTTGGATGAAATGCAGTACTTATTGACTGTACGTTAGCAGTAGAGAAAGCAAAAGTACTGAAAGCACCTATTTGAAATTAGGAGTTTTTCAGTACTCGTATCCACCTGGCTAGTAAATTGCATCTTCCAGGTCATAGGCAAGGCGTCTTCAGTAGAACTTGCACAAGGTCTGTCGTTGTTGCACGTCCTTCAGGAATGTCGTAGAGGTCGCTGTCTCGCTGACCCCGAATAGCGCGTATCTGGAGCATGCCATAGGTTTACGTTTCGAGGTCTTAAACAGTCGGCATGACTCCAAGGGTTATGTTCACCGCACTAATTGATACCTCATCGATTTGGGAAAGGTCAATAGGACATTACGTTTGGTGGGTCTGTGTGAAGCGCGGTTCCGTTCATGGGGCTGCGGTCTCCTTGGAAATTCCCTCCAAGGTCCCAGTGCAGCTTCAGGTATGCAAGGTCTTAGAGATGAAGTAAAAGTTGTTGTAAGCGTCATGTGCTCAAAATAAACTCCTCATTGCTGACATTGGTTAAGACTCATCTGTTCCGTTGGTTTTTCTACCACCCACCTAGCAGTCGGAATACGGGAGTTAATTACTTCTGCACGTCAGCCATTAGAACTTTTTGTGACCGGTTTACCTATAACAGAAATCCGCGTTTTGTAGCTTCAAAATGCGATACCAATACTTCATCCGAAATACACGTCTTTAGGCTTCCTAAATCCAAAATAAGCAACAGTTACTCTGTACGCTCATGTACTGAAGGACATTCAAAGAAGTGTAAAATACTTGAGGAATTGTGTTGAGAATAGTTGGAACATGTTCTATGGTTGGAGACTTACTACAGTGTGTTCTACCGAGTGAATCGACTCGCATTCGGAAGGTCTCGGATTCGATTCCCATCGAACGCCCAATCTGAACTTGATTTTCCCTGGTCGGTAGGCGAAAGTTTCGGTGATTTCTCATCTATCACGATTTCGTTTCCCTCATTTCCCTTTCATTCCGTTTCGTTGTTATGTTGTGGTGTGCTTATAAGTTTCATGGCGTGACGGGGAGTCGGAAACTAAATAAATTGAGTTTTATTTATGGGTCTGCTATGGTCCTTAGCGTCCCATTCTATATTGGGCGTGAAAGATCGGTAATTTTGCTCAGATGCCTCTTTATCAGGCTTGAAGTTCTTTAACCTGCCGTAAATCTACCACACTGGACCATCGGCTTTACTTCCCTTCCAAAGGAAGCCATGCTAAGGATTTTTACGCCCGAAAAAATGCATCGTCCTCCGCCGGGTTTGAACCCGTGACCTCGGAAACTAGTGGTTAGCATGGTAACCACTACACCACGGAGGACGACATAGAGGCGGAAACCGCCACGGATGCTTGCTCCAAGGAAAGAGTCTTCTCCGTGGGCACTGAGGGTGGGCTGCCCGGTTTGAAAATTGAAATTGAGTTTTATTTATGGACGCTCTTTAACTACTGTGGTCCTCCTTAGCGTCCCGTTCAATATTGGGCGTGAAAGACCGGGAATTTTGCTCAGAGGACTCTTTATCAGGCTTGAGGTTCTTTTACGTGCCGTAAATCTACGACGCGGGACCACCGGCTTTACTTCCCATGTCAAGGATTTTTAGGCCCGAAAAAATCCATCGCGACCTTGGGAACTAGAGGCTAGCACGGTACCACCAGTCCACGGAGGACGACTGCCTGGTTCAACGTCGTTCAAATCCCCCTCTGGTAATTCCAGTAGTAGGTCGAGTCTTGGAGCCAGGAACTGTTACGACCTCCGCGCGTTTCTGTAGCATATCTGCCACCGGCTTGTAGCCCTCTGTGGCCCATTCCCTTCAGCCCTTCCTCCTAGGGAATGGAAGTCCCTCTCCATTTTAAAACCCCATACCCTATGCGTGTTCTCTGTGGTATGTTTATATTAATTGCTATGTTTCGAGATTTTATAGCCACACCGTATGAGATTACTATGCGTTTACAGGCGTGAAAAAAGTGAAAAGGCCATCTTTTAATGCTATTGTGATGCCTTGCTACTGCTGAAAATGTTCCAGGTAGTGCGAGGGTTGAAAAATAAGCGGATATACATCATAACCCGATGCTTAAAAGACGTACCAGATGACTAAGCTAAAAGCAAATATCCGTGACCTGTTTTTAAACTTTCGCCTCAGGACATAGAAGGATGTCCGGCAATCAATGTCACGACTTCTCATCTTCAAGACGTCACAAAACTAAATTAGCAATCTCCTTCGCAAATTAAACACCGCCTTGGCGGACAAATAGAAGGGATTGATTATACTTTGAAAAACATTTAGCACAAAAAGAAAACCTGCACTACTGGAATGAATTATAGCTTTATTGCACTGCATTTTCTCTTACTGTTAATTCAACTCTTTGGATTGCCTAGGCATGTTTTTTTTCTTTCACTCTTCCACTTATGTAAGGTAGATTACAAATGACGTTGTTAAAAGTAAATCAAAACCCAAAAGTGGGACTAATACCGAAATTGGTATTTACCCTTTACTTGTTCAGATTTGTAAAGAATATAATTTTAAAATATCCACTTCAAAATCAGTTACTATGGCATCTAGGGAAAACTTCCAGTCAGAACAAAGATTGTTATTATAGTACGCTAATATCGAAATAACACGTTTGGTTATTTCTTAAAACAAGTTGCTGATAAATTGTAATCAAAAGAAAGTATAATTAAGAAAATAATCCTTTCTTCCTTAATAAACTGAGGCAGTATTTTTAACACTTAAATGATTTTCAATCAAATTATACAATATGTAAATTCAATAACAACCCGCCTTGAAGCAATATGTGTGTAATAATTTGTAAAATGTATGTAACAGTCATTGCATATGCTTATATTGTTGTATACATGTTTAATAATGTTATGTGAATATATTACGTAATTTAATAATGTAGGAGCTGTGAGAAATAGGTCAAAAGTTGCTAACAAAGAGGTAACAATGAGTTTGAGAGTTTAAATGTTATTTGTGATTCTTGGAAGCATTAATGTAATTTTAGTGACAGTTTATAAAAAAATAGCCAATCAACAACCAGAAAAAGCTTTAGTTAAATGAAGGTATTCTATTGGAGTAAACATAACCAATCAGACTTGAAATACAGAAATTTACAAGTTTAGACGGTTGAAATCTAGTCAGTTGCCTGCAGACAGTGATAGTAACCGGATGCATGATGCGTCCTCTAGAAATTAAATACGTATTCGTGTGAGACGAAAATAGTATATGTATTAAAAAGTGCAAGGATTAAATAAAAGAATCTCGCAGCACTCGATATCAGTGAAGTGCTATTTAATTTGTGTCAAGGATTAATAAAAAGGAGTGAATTAAAACTTAAAATCTGTGTAAGCCTACATTCTTGTCGCATCACGGCCTGCCAAGACTTCCATGTCTCTAACAATAATACTGACGCAGCCGAGGCAAACATAATTATTTAATACTTAAAGAAACAGTTTAATTACGAAGTTAATATTTTTTAAACTTGCGCAAAGGCCACCTAAAAATACATTTGGGACGAAGGGTACCGAAAACTGTTTACTATACATGCTATTGTAACTACTAAAAGTTCGGCTCCCCAACAGTTGAACTATAATACAACCTACTTTAAATTGACTTTTCATACGTAGCAGCAAACAACGTAAAGAACAATTCTACTTCAAAACTTATAGTACAAAATTAGATTAGTGTACTTATAAGGTATAATTCATAATCCTGTAAGAATTTCAGTCTGATATCTCAAATAGTTTCAGAGACAATGGATAATAACTTTAGTAGATTTCTTATTGGCAAGGATGGGGCTTTTAATTTTCCTTAAATTGGTTTCTGTAAAACCAAGTTGCTGTCGCTATCCCTTTAGTCTTGCTAGAAGTGTTATATCCAGTAGCATAACGTTGTCGTAATGTTATTTTGTAGATTGTAAAGTTAGTTTAGTTGAAAGTCGAATTTTATCAGTAATAAAATACAAGCGGAATGCAAGCCTGAGTGTTTAATAATGTTGTTTTATGTCGTTTTATTTAGCTGGTCATATCCTGGCGGATCTGTTAGGAGATACCTTGAAGATCGGTGTGTGGCGGATAGTTAGTCTTCTAGGTCTCATCCCTGTATCATACAAGGGGCACTATTTATATTTTGAGCCTAATGATTAAAACAAAGTAATTTCTGATTGAAAACTGTTTTTTTGTTTTTCAAAATATTCTCCTTTATGATCAATACACTTTTGCATCCTTTGAACCATTTATTTTTTATTTATTTTTTCTTCTTGACACACCTCCAAAACATGGTTTTTGAAGGCATCAACGGCTTCTTCTGCGAGCGACAAGCGTTGTCCACGCAATCTATTCTTGATGTGCGGGAACAAAAAGACGTCATTGGGTGCCAAATTAGCACTGTATGGCGGATGACCCATCAATTCGATTTTTTGAGGCTTCAAATAATGTGTTGTTAGACGAGATGTGTGTGCGCTGGCATTGTCTTGATGAACGATCCTACGGTTCTTGTTGATTTTCCTTACTTCACCGAAGACTTCCAGCAAACAAATAGTAGTGTACCATTCGGAATTGACCGTTTTACGTTCTTCGAAAGGCACTGTTGCACATGGCCAGTTTTGCTGAAAAAGCAGGCGACCATTTGCTTCAAAGTGCTTCGAGTGCGAACAACTTTTGTTGGATTTGCTTCATCTTGAAACACTCATACAGTCGACTGCTGTTTACGTTCCGGCTCATACGCATAGATCCATGATTCGTCACCTGTTGCAATCTTATACACGTCTTTTGAGGCACCGCCATTGTATTTCTTGAGCATTTTTGTACACCGATCGACACGAGCATCTTTTTGAGATTGCGTCAAATTATGTGGGATCATACGAGAGCAAACCTTTTTCACGGCTAAATAATCATGCAATATTTTATATATGCTGGTGGAACTAATGCCTAGGGTTGCCTCATTCTCACAATATGTCGCATAACGATCTTTTATTATTAGTTTTTGCACAGCATCAATGTTTTCTGGCACAACAACCGACTTTGGACGACCTTCACGAACTTCATCATTGAGCGAACGGCGGCCACGATTAAATTCGTTATACCAGCGTTTCACAATGGCAAAGGATGGAGCTTCGTCGCCAAATGTGGAAGGTTAGTTGATTGATGTAATAAATGATTGCACGAACATTTTTAGAAGTTAATTCCATGTTTTTGTTGACACACCATTTTCAAGTTAGTGTAAACGAAACAAATGACGCTCTATTGACAAAATGTTTGAAGTAGATTATGGTCAAAAATGTCAAACTTTCCATTGGAAACGTCAGATGGCAACTACAACATTCAGGGTTGCCAAGGCTCAAAATATAAATAGTGCCCCTTGTACCATCTTGCTTCGTCACATGTCCACAGAGGCTTGTTTCGAGCAACTGTACCTCTGCTTCTACACGTGCCGGGCAGATGATCCAGTCTACCTGATTTCATTATCTGTGAATGTCAGAGTATTCGCTATTACCATCTATTTTGCATTCTATTATTGTTTTAGACTTTTGGTGGAACTAAGGGTCTTCTTAACCGAGCTGGATGGATCAGGCGGCAACGTCTGTGGTCAGCATTCGGGAGGTCGTAGGTTCGATCCCCACGGCCGAACTTCCTGACCCATGGCTTTTTTGGGAGGTTTCCCCCGGATCGTTAGGCGAATACTGGGAAAGATCATTAAGTCCCCTGAATTTCAAGTCCCTCCATTTCACTTTTCATCCTTTCAAGGTTGCGGATCCTCCAAATTGCGACGGTCTATGGGTCCCGGGCTGCTTCAGTGCCCATCCGGGGAGTTTAAATCTGGAAATGGTAGGGACCCCGCCCTCTACCTGTCGTGCCTCCTGAGCCGGCCGTCTTGTCTCCTCTCTTCCCTCCCTCTCGGGGGTGCCCTACCCGGCGTATAGGCACCAAGGATCTACTTAGGTAAGGGTGCTAAGTTCCTCTCCGCTTAAAATCCTAATCTTAATCCTAAGGGTCGTGGTATTAAATCTCCAATCCGGTATTTACCTTGGCGACTGAGGGAAACACGAGAAAAAGAATTCTGATGTGTTACACTCACATGACTTTCTCTACCCTTGTACAAACTATTTTTACAAACGCTTATTCTCCATATGCTTCATGGTAATCTTATTGCTAATTTTCTTGTAGATGCAAAGGGAATTGGTAGGCTTTAAGCGATAGTCAAATATTTTAAGAGCTGGTTGCTATGTGGAGTATTTCATTCTCTTTGCAAGTCCAGGACAAAAAAAATGAATAACGAATTTCCATTTGAGAAGAAGTATAAGTATTGGAAAATTTAAGGGAATAACAAGCAATATCTCGAAAATGGTTCACTCAACAAAAAAAATGTATATGACATAAATTGTGTATCTTAACGCGATATACATTTTTTGTGTAGTAAAAGTTTGTCTATCTCTTATGGTTTACCAGTTATGCAAAAGTCGTTCACAATGAACAATACTTTTGGAGACATTCCCAGAAAATTCGAGATATACATTTCATTTGTCATGAAAATATCTTAAACATATGATATTTTAATCAAAATCATTAGAGCCATTTTTGAGAAAATTAACATTTTCGAAAAATGCTCCATGTGAAGGGTAATCTAGGGTGGGGGGATTTTCTTGAAAACCTTCGTGTCGCATTTCTGGAAGATGCTGAAGCTAAATACCAAGTTTGGTGTTTATCCGACTGTTCGTTTCTGAGTTACGCTGTTCACAGACACACACACACACACACGGACTTGTTTCCAAACATGCTTTTTTTGGATTCAGGGGGCCTCAAAACATATATTTCCGGTGAAATCTCGGTATCGAACTTTTGGGTGGAATACAATACTTCCCCTACTTACTATACGTAGTAGAGAAAGTAAAAATTCGGATTGATCGGCCCACGGGATTTAAACCCGGTACCTCCCGATTGACATCACCGCGTGAGCCAGGCCGCTCGCTGGTTTAGTGGTGTTGTTGAGTTCACTTTCTTTTGAAGCCGATGTGCGTGTCACTCGACTGGGCTTGTGTCAGGATATTCGAGACGCTAGGTGTGGCATTTGTTTCATAACACTGCCGTTTTCGGCTACCTAGCTGCGTAGAAAGCTTTTCCCTCTTTCCCCCATTTCTCCGAGGTGTGGCGTATCCATAATGGAGAGAAACGGAATTTCATAATGAAGTGTTCATCAATGAGCACCTCTGCCTCAAAGGAAATCAAGTGGGACTATATCCTGCTGCCGTGGCATCGTTTTCGTCTTCCTACTACTCTTTGTTACCAGAACAATTTGAAATGCAAATCACCAAAAATTAGACAAAACCTTTGAACTTCCAACTTCAGCTTAATATGTAAATTCCGCACTTTTCTTTGCGTTGTTTTTGTGAATATTGAAGTCAGGGGAAAAGAAAGCTGGCATTTCCTTCCGGACCTAAAATATGTTTCTTGCCAGCATCGCACGCAAATTTTGAGATACTTGATGCTAACGGTTTGTATTATGATTATATGCTTTATAATTCACATGGATTACCAAATAATTAAAATTTCAGCTTTTCCTTTGAAGTGGGTGTTTAATTTTATGGTGGTGGTGTATTGTATTTTGACTGTTGGGGAGCCGAACTTGGAGTAGTTGCAACCGCACGTATGGTAAAAAGTTTTTGGTATCCTTCGCTCCAAGTTTAAAAATATTAACTTTGTAATTTGTGTGTTTCTTTAAATATTATATATTTATGTTTGCCTCGGCTGCGTCAGTATTATTGTTAGAGACATGGATTTCTTTGCAGGGAATGGTGTGGCTAAGAATGTAGGCTTACACAGATTATAATTTTACTTCACTCCATTTATTAATTCTTTAAACGATTAAAGTAACACTTCACTGATATAGAGAGCTGTGAGATTACTTATTAATTACTTGCACTTTTTTTAAACACGTAAATTATTTTCGTCTCACACTGAATACGTATTAAACTTCTCGAGGACGCGTTTCGCGTCTGGTTAGGAACGTAGTCTACTGGCAACTGACTTCTGAATTTGTAAATTTTGTTCCATTTTAGTTTCTGATTGGCTGCTCCAATAGAATACTTTTATAACTTAGGCTTTTTATGGTTTTGATTGACTATTTATAAACTGTTTTAAAATATTACATTATTGTTCCTCCAAGAATTACCAGTAGCATTGTTCAACATTCTAATTCATTATTACCTCAAGGTTACCTCATTGTTAGCAACTTTTAACCTATTATTCTCACAGCTCCTGTATTATTAAATTACGTAATACATTCACATAACATTATTAAACATGTACATAATAATATAAACATTAATACAATGACTGTTGCATGCATTTTATATATTATATTATACACAAGTTACTTTAAGGTGGGCTGTTATTATATTTTATATTATATAGTTTGACTGAAATCATTTAAGTGTTAAAAATACTGCCTCACCTCCAATTGCTACATCATAATTTAAGTTTCACAGCTATAAACAGAGTTTATGATTTTCGCTCTTCCGGGATAAACATCACTCGTGCCACAAATGGGAGATAATGACGTTTAAAGGAATGTTGTTTTTGAATCAATCAGGGTCATGATTCTACTCGATGTTTTTCGAAATATATTCTTAGACAGCATGGCCTGAAAATAGTACCTCTAACACAGAGCATACGAGCTGAAAGCTTTAGATTATTGCACTAGTACGATAATAAATAATTAGCGATAATTTATCGCAATTCGTTGTGGAGTTAACCTTTACTTTATATTGCCAGATTTCTTTGATCTAAAACGTTACTCATTTATCTAACCCACATAAAGATTAAATGGCGGAAATTATTAATTCAGAAGAAACTGAAATGGAAGTGAAATTACAGAAGCAGTAGAAAGAACAACATTAGAAGTACTTACCCAAAAAACCAGAAAACAATATGATATAGCATTTAATCGCTTCTTTGCCTGGTGTAAAGTAAAACATGGTGAAAATAATTTCATTGAAATTGACTGCTAGCGAAGCAACAAAACATCAAAACATCTCGCTTTTTTAACGTAATTTCTGTTATAACGTGATCTCTGTTGGTTTAAGGAATTAATATAATGTTATTGATATTTTACATATTCGAGCGCTGTCTAAAATACAGAGTTATTCAAAAAGAAGGAACAGATTTTAAATATTCATTTTTAATGAACGACAATAGACAGCAACACATACGACACATCGTTGAATAGAGGAAAGTTCAAAGTTTTAAGCCCTCACCTATTAGTTCCATTTGGTGCCTACAGTGGCGCTAGTTTTGTTTACGAGAAAATGCCAACGTGAAGTTGATTGTTTCTGCTACGTATGAAAAGCCGATTTGAAGTAGGAATATTGAAAGAGTTGTATTATATTTCAACTGTTGGGGAGCCGAATTTGTAGTAGTTGCAACCGCACGTATGTTAAACATTTTCAGGTGGCCTTTGCCCCAAGTTTAAAAAAAATATTAACTTTGTAATCTGACTGTATCTTTAGATATTATATTTATGTTTGCCTCGGCTTCGTCAGTATTATTGTTAGAGACACGTTTCTCTTAGGCAGGGTATGACAAAAATGTAGGCTTACACAGATTTTTAGATTTAATTCACTCCTTTTTATTAATCCTTGACACAAATTAAATAGCACTTCACTGATATCGAGAGCTGTGAGATTCTTTTGTTTAATACTTGCACTTTTTTAACATGTATACTATTTTCGTCTCACACGAATACGTAATTAATTTCTTGAATCCAGTTATGAGCACTGTCTGCAGGCAACTGAATTGATTTCTATCGTCTAAAGTTGTAAATTTGTGTATTTCAAGTCTCTGATTGGCTAATCCTAGTCCAATAGAATACCTTCATTTAACTAAAGTTTTTTCTGGTTGTTGATTGGCTATTTTTACTTTCTCTACTACGTATAGTAAGTAGGGGAAGTATTGCATTCCACCCAAAAATTCGAAACCGAGATTTCACCGCAAATATATGTTTTCAGGTCCCCTGAATTCAAAAAAGAAGCATCTTTGGAAACATGTCCGTGTGTGTGTTTGTGTGTCTGTGAACAGCATAACTCGGAAACAAACAGTCGGGTAAACACCAAACTTGGTATTTAGGTTCAGTATCTTCCAGAGATGCAACACAAAGGTTTTCAAGAAAATCCCTCCACCCCAGATTACCCTTTACGTGGAACATTTTTCGAAAGTTTTAATTTTCGCAAAAATGGCTCTAACGATTTTGATTAAAATATCATATGTTTAAGATTTTCATGACAAATGAAATGTATATCTCGAATTTTCTGGGAATGTCTCCAAAAGTATTCTTCATTGTGAACGACTTTTGCATAACTGGTAAACCATAAGAGATAGGCAAAATTTTACTACACAAAAAATGTAGATCGCGTTAAAATACACAATTTATGTAATATACATTTTTTTTGTTGAGTGAACCATTTTCGAGATATTGCTTATTATTCCCTTAAAATTTTCAATACTTATTTTCTCAAATGGGAATTCGAAAATCATTTTTTTGACTAGGATATGCAAAGAATATTAATCTGTGGCAAAGGGAATGGTGCTGCAGCTAGCAACCATCTATTAAGAGATATGTATGTGCTTAAAGGCTACTGTATTTATATAATTGCCCTTGTAAATATACATTCCCCTTAGATCTACAAGAAAATTAGCAATAAGATGGATTCTGCAAATGTTTATCTCGATTAACATGAAGTATTTGGAGAATAAGCGTTCGTAAAAATAGTTTGTACAAGAGTAGAGAAAGTCATGTGAGTGTAACACATCAGATTTTTTTATACTGTCACTAAGTTACGAGCACTGTCTGCAGGCAGCTGAATTGATTTCGACCGTCTAAACTTGTAAATTTCTGTATTTCAAGTCTCTGATTGGCTAATCCTAGTCTAATAGAATACCTTCATTTAATTAAAGCATTTTCTGGTTTTTGATTGGATATTTTTTAAACTGTCACTAAAATTACATTATTGTTACTCCAAGAATCACATGTAGTACTGTTAAACTTTCTTACTCATTGACTCAAGGTTACCTCATTGTTAGCAACTTTAAACTTATTATTCTCACAGCTCTTACATTATTAAATTACGTGATACATTCACATAACATTATTAAACATGTTTACAATAATATAAGCATATGCATTGACTGTTACATACATTTTACAAACTATTACATACACATATTGCTTCAAGGCGGGCTGTTGTTGAATTTAAATATTATATAATTAGTCTCAAATCATTTAAGTGTTGAAAATGCTGCCTCAAACGCCACAGGAAAAGTCGTTTTGTGTGCTGCAGTACGCAAATAGTGAACCCATTGTTTCACTGCACTTACAGTTTCGTTGTAAGTTCAACAAGAGCCACTTCGTCATAAAAAAATCTACAATTGATACAATAAATTCGTAGAAGATGGTTGCGTATGGAAACGGAAAAGCACTGGTCGTCCTCACATAATAAATGGTGGTCATTTTGAACACACAAAATAAAAATTTTAGCTTTCCTCTATTCAGTGATGTATCGCATATGTTGCCATCTATTGTCATTCATTAGTAATAAATATTTAAAGTCTGTTCCTTCTTTTTGAATAACGCTGTATAGTATATGCCACACGTGTTAAAAGTGGTTTTATCCCTTGTATCATAATCTACTATTACCACCTTCTCCTTTGGGCTCATTTGTAATCCTTCAGGGGTATTCTCATTACATAAATTGATCTTTGTTTCATATTCTTCGGGGTTTAAAACCACTGCACTAACCCTTCTTTTTATGCGGCAAGTATTAGAGCAGTATTCTTTTCGCGTTCCTTACATCTCTCGCCTCTTGAACCTCCTGGTCTTAAAATGGATTCAACTTTATATGATATTCCTTAAAATACATTTCTTTTAGCACTTCAGCTGTGACATTCCATATTATTTTCGTAGCATCAATATGAGGAATTCAAACTGAAACGTAAAATTAACTAGATAACCGCACTCAATATGTCATTAGCCAATGACAGATAGAGAATGCTACCCAGTTGGCCAATCAAAGACGTACTACACTGATGATAATTCACCTTCGATTGCTACAATGATAGTATTTCATGGTGGTGCACTTTTTACTTTCTCTACTACGTATAGTAAGTAGGGGAAGTATTGTATTCCACCCAAAAATTCCATACCGAGATTTCACCTGAAATATATGTTTTGAGACCCCCTGAATCCAAAAAAAGCATTTTTGGAAACATGTCCGTGTGTGTGAACAGCATAACTCAGAAACAAACAGTCTGATAAACACCAAACTTGGTATTTAGGTTTACTATCTTCCAGAGATGCGACACGAAGGCTTTCAATAAAATCCCCCTACCCCAGATTACCCTTTACATGGAACATTTGTCGAAAATTTTAATTTTCTCAAAAATGGCTGTAACGATTTTGATTACAATATCATATGTTTAGGATATTTTCATGACAAATAAAATGTATATCTTGAATTTTCTGGAAACGTCTCTAAAAGTATTCTTCATTGTGAACGACTTTTGCATAACTGGTAAACCATAAGAGATAGACAAAAGTTTACTACACAAAAATGTAGATCGCGTTAAAATACACAATTTATGTCCTATACATTTTTGTTGTTGAGTGAACCATTTTCGAGATATTGCTTGTTATTCCCTTAAAGTTTCCAATACTTACGCTTTTTCTCAAATGGAAATTCGTTATTCATTTTTTTTTCCTGGTAAGGCAAATAAAATGGAATACTCTACATTGCAACCAGCTCTTAAAATATTTGACTATCGCTTAAAGCCCAGCAATTCCCCTTGCATCTACAAGAAAATTACCAATAAGATTAACATCTCGATATCTCGATTAACATAAGCATATGGAGAATAAGCGTTTGTAGAAATAGTTTGTACAAGAGTAGAGAAACTCATGTGAGTGTAACACTTAAGAATTTTTTTATTTATGCTTTAGTGTTTTACTAAGCGGGAATGAGGTCAGCACAGTTGGGTATAATATCCCTCTGGGCTGAATGTTTCTACATCGAGATGAACAGATAGCATTAATATTTTCTATGATATTACTGTACGGTACCGGATGCTGGAAAACTTTGAGCTATGCTAAGCATCCTACACTTGAAGATAATTTCTCGGCGCCGTGTTTGAAATACCTGGGGAACCTGTTTCCCTGGAGGGATTAATGTGGTACACGCAGACTTTCTAACGCCAATGTATGCGTACACACAAGATCGATCATTAGTAAAACCCCGTCTGTACGTTTCACTTTACTTTAATTACAGGTCTACAGCCCAGCCAAGTGCGTGTTCTCCCAGCGCTACGTGAGGAGATTATATTTTTTTACATCGCAACTTTTCATCTGTTGCGCAGTTTTTAAGATGACCCTAAAGAGGGACATATCCTGTTTGGAATGCAAGTTAGTTCTGTTGGAGTTTCTAGTTGCTCAAGAGTGCGAGCTGGTATTTCACCTGGCAGGTCTTGGAAAGGGTATTTTGTTCGTCTCAACGCGTAGGCATCAAATGTATTGAGATGTCATAACTTTATTATGCTTTGCTATTTCCGGCTAAGGACTTGGAATTATAATTTGTACGTTACATTATGTAACTGTATACAGCTTCAAAGAATACCCTCAGTAAAAGGTTACAGCATAAGGCTTTAGAGTAAAAGATACAGAAACAACCATTTCTCAACAAACAAACTTAGCTGAAGAATTAAATATTTATAATTTGAAGACGCTTTGTTGCTGCTACATGTGGAAAGACAGTTTGAAGATGATGTATTATATTTCGACTGTTGGGGAGCCGAACTTGAAGTAGTAGCAACCGCACGTATGGTAAAAAGTTTCCGGTAGCCTTCGCACCCAGTTTAAAAATATTAACTTTGTAATTTGACTGTTTCTTTAAATGTTATATATTTATGTTTGCCTCGGCTGCGTCAGTATTATTGTTAGACATGCTTCTCTTTGCAGGGTTGTGGTGCGACTGAAGAATGTAGACTTACACAGATTATAGTTTTACTTCACTCCTTTTATTAATGCTTGATACAATTTAAATAACACTTCACTGATATATAGAGAGCTGTGAGATTTTTTTTAATTAATTACTTGCACTTTTTAACACGTAAAAAGTATTTTCGTCTCACACGAATACGTATTAAATTCCTCGAGGACGTGTCTCGCATCCGTTTAGAAAAACTGTCTGCAAGCAACTGAATTGATTTCTACCGCCTAAATTTGTAAATTTTTGTATTTCAAGTCTCTGATTGGCTAATCCTACTCCAATAGAATACCTTCATTTAACCAAAGCTTTTTCTGGTTGTTGATTGGCGATTTATTAAACTCTCTCAAAATTTACATTATTGTTGCTCCAATAGTGAGTAGTAGCATTTAAACTTTCAAATTCATTATTGCCTCAAGGTTACCTCATTGTTACCTCATTGTTAGCAACTTTTAACCTATTATTCTCACAGCTCCTACATTATTAAATTATGTAATACATTCACATAACATTATAAACATTTACGACTGTAATACACACTTTTTATATATTGTTACATACACATATTGCTTTAAGGCGGGCTGTTATTGAATTTATATATTATATAATTAGACTGAAATCATTTAAGTTTTAAAAATATTGCCTCAACACACCTATGTATCATTTCTTGGCAGGTAAAATAGGTCTAAAGTACCCACTCACCTTTTGTCTACTGCTTTGCTAAACTAATGATATGAGGTTATTAGTTTACCCAACAGCTGAATTTGAAAATAACATTTCTGTGAAAAAAATGAAGTACGTTTAATAAACACACAGTCTCTTATGAGTAAGCAAAAACTCAAGATTTGAAACATGTGTTGGCTGGGACTGGCAAATGACTCGTTGGTGAAAGTGGGACCAGCAGAATGGTGGTTCCCTCCCGTCTATCTAGGCAGCAAGTGGCCTTGTTCATTGTTTGCTTCCAATGGCAGCTCAAAGCTTGTTCTGGAGAAAAAGAAAGTTTATGCGTTGCTAACCGCACATTTGCTTGTCGTTTTTCCTAACACTGTGATCTTATGGGATGGAACAACTTCCGGAATATTCCTTGCGCGTGCATAACGAAGACAGAACCAGTCACATCAGGCCAGAATTGGAATGAGAGTAGTCAAGATTGGTTGTGGATTTTATTTCTACAAAAAGACTTAGTTTTTGCTGTTATGCAATGACAATGATAGTTTATTGTAACGAAATAGAAATGTCCTCATTTCCTTGTGTTTAACTCATTTACTTGAGAATAAATAAGTGGAGATTTATTCACAGACAATCACTACAATTCATATATATCTAATAACTAAATGTTACCTAACCGAGCGGCTCAGACGGTATAGTCTGTGGCCCGCATTCTGGAGGCCGTGGGTTCGATCTCCGCGGTCGATATTCCTGATCCATGGGTTTTTTCCGGTGGTTTCTCCGGGTCGCCTGGCGAATGCTTGGAAGGATTATTAAGTCCCCCCCAATTTCCTGTCCCTCCACATCACCCCTATTCTCATTTCACTTCCACTTTCATCCCTTTCAGGTTTACACGTGTCGCGGGAAGTCTAGGCGTGGGTATAGCAGGGGGAAAAGGGTGCTCTATGCAAACCTTCGTCCCCCGGGTCCAGCTGCTCCACGGTCCATTCGGGGAGTTTAGATCTGGAAATGGTAGGGGCCCTGCCCTCTGCCTGTCGTGCCTCCTAGTTCGGCCACTCTGTCTCTCTTCTCTCCTCATACCTTCATTCCGGGGGCGCCCCGCCCGGGGCATAGGCACAAAATATTTCCTTCGTTTGGGGTGCCAAATCCCCCTCCGCTTAGATACCTAATCCTAAATATTATTACCTACGATTAAATAAATTGAGTTTTATTTATGGAAGCTCTTTAACTGCTGTGGTGCTTAGCGCCCCATTCTATACTGGGCGTGAAATATCGATAATTTTGCTCAGAGGCCTCTTTATCAGGCTTGAGGTTCTTTTACGTGCCGTAAATGTAAGACACGGGACCACCGGCTATGGATTTTTAATCCCCAAGGAAATTCATCGCCTTCCGCCGGGTTTGAACCCGCGACCTCTGGAACTTAAGGCTAGCACTTACAATTAAATTGTCTTTCTCTCTCTTGACGGTCCAAATCCTCTTTTAGGAGTAGGTTATACAATAGAGTAGAACGTATCCCGTACTACGACCTGCATAGATCTATTATGACTAACACCCCCCAGGAGGAAGGGCTGAAGTGAAGAAACTACAGGAGGCTACAGGGCACAGACACGCGGAAGTCCCTAAAGTTTTCAGACTCGAAGACCCGCCTCACTGCAGGAGGTGCCTAGAGAAGGCGATGAACGCCCCGTCAACCAAGCAGCCCTCTAGTGTACACGGATAGTACTATTTCTCTTGAGCGAGTTTCGGCGCCATCTGTCCACACTGCCATACACCACGAAACCTAGAAGCACACTAAAACATGAGAAGGAAATGGAATGAAATGGAAATGATGTAAAGGAAAGCGTGGTAGATGAGAAATCGCCCCAACATTCGTCTACCGATCTGGGAAAACCATGAAAAACCCAAGGTCATTGTGGGCGGTCGACGGGAAACGAAGTCGGGACCTCCCGAATGCAAGTAACTCCTTAACATTATCGCAGAAAGTGACAAATAACTGTAGCTTTGAGGATCTACTGTGCCAGAAGCCAAGCCGGTCTAGTGAACTTTGTCGTAATTGGCTATTACCTAACCTCGTCGTACTTGAAGGTGATCGAGTTAGGTTACATGGTTATTTCTGGTTTTGTCTCCAGAGTGCTGGTTATAATTGAAAGTGTTGATTACAAATTGCTTATTTCAAGGAAAGACATACGCCCAGCGACCTTTTTTTTTTTTTTTTTTTTTTTTTTTTTTCAATTTCTAGTGCAACGAAAGATATTAATGATTCTCAAGAAACTGTGACATCAAGCGACCAGCACCTCTTTCACTTCTGTGGCAATCTTTTCCTTCAAGAGTGGTGACATTGAAGATATTATATAAACCCTTCAGGGACAAACGTTACGGATCCTTGTGTCATTTCCGCCAACATTAATGAAGCGCATCGTTTCCGCCAGGTCTGCTAACTGGTTTGTTCTATCGCAACTTCTACTTCAATTTTGTTTCCATCCACTCCAGGTTTCCAGTAAGTCTCGAGAATGAATTGAAAATCATGAAAACTTTGTTGAAGTTTCAACCTCCAGCAATTATTAATGCCATAATCTCATTTTATTTCTAAGAAATCCCCCTCCATTTCTGCTTATTGTTATGTATTCTTTTACTTTCTCTATCACATACATAGTAGGTAGAGGATGTATGGCATTCCATCCAAAAATTCGATACCGAGATTTCACGGAAATACATGCTTTGAGACCCTGAATAAAATAAAAAAACGTTCATGTGCAACACGAATATTTTCAGGAAAATCACATACTCCAAAATAATTTTTACATGGAACATTTTGCGAAACCTTTCATTTTTCTAAAAAATGGTTTCGATTATGATTAAATTACCATATATTAGTGATATTTACATGAAAAATCTGCTGTTAACTCACATGACTTTCTCTACTCTTGTACAAACTATTTTTACAAATTCTTATTCTCCATATGCTTCATGTTAATCGAGATGTTCATCTTATTGCTAATTTTCTTGTAGATGCAAGGGGAATATGGTAGGTTAGAAGCGATAGTCAAATCTTTTAAGAGCTGGTTGCTATGTGGCGCATTCCATTCTCTTTGTATGTCCACGACATAAAAAAATGAATAACGAATTTCAGAAAAAGTATAAGTATTGGAAAATTTAAGGGAATAACAAGCAATATCTCGAAAATGGTTCACCCAACAAAAACAATGTATATGACATAGATTGTGTATTTTAACGCGATTTACATGTTTGGTGTAGTAAAATTTTGTCTATCTCTTATGGTTTACCAGTTATGCAAAAGTCGTTCAGAATAACAAACACTTTTAGAGACATTCCCAGAAAATTCCGGATGTACATTTCATTTGTCATGAAAATATCTTAAACATATGATATTTTAAGCAAAATCGTTAGAGCCATTTTTGAGAAAATTAAAATTTTCGAAAAATGTTCCATGTAAAGTGTAATCTGGGGTGAGGGATTTTCTTGAAAACCTTCGTGTCGCATCTCTGGAAGATACTAAACCTAAATGCCAAGTTTGGTGTTTATCCGACTGTTCGTTTCTGAGTTATGCTGTTCACAGACACACACACACAAACACACACACGGACATGTTCCCAAAAATGATTTTTTTGGATTTAGGGGGTCTCAAAACATGCACTTCCGGTGAAATCTCGGTATCGAATTTTTGGGTGGAATACAATACTTCCCCTACTTACTATACGTAGTAGAGAAAGTAAAAATAAAATGTATATCTTGAATTTTCTGGGAATAGTCTTTGAAGTCCTCATTCGGAAGGAATTTTGTATATTTTGTTAAGTGATAGACAAAAGACGTACTACACAACTAATGTACCTAGATCTCTTTAAAACACACAATTTATTTTAAATAACTTTCTTGTGGCATAAGCCGTTTCCGGGTTATCCGTTATTAAAGGCTCGAATTATTCATTACTTGGTCGTTCTTTGAAGTCCTGTCAACATTCAGTTGTTTCTCGTGATTGCATGGAAACAGTATGGAATTTTAAGGCCAGCATGTAGCGTCCAGTTCTTAAACATTTGACTATCGCTGTTCTGTATGTATCTATAACGAAATGTGTAATGTAGCTATTTCTGCGAAGGGTTATTTGAGTCAAAATCTAGTAGATAGAAAAATAAGCTTAATTAAGAATAGTTTATATATCCACTAATAAGCGATAGAAGGTAGAGAATGTCATGTGAATGTGTCACAGATTTTGTTGTGGCTTATCTGTGTCAGTAGGTAAATGCTGGTGTGGTTCCCCTTCTACCAGGAATTTCCTTTCCTGTCCCTATAATTTCCTCTCATCTTTTTCAGGATTGTAGGATCAGGCGACGTCGGTTGGTGTGTTGCGGTAGGATGGTTGTGCTCTGGAAGAAATTCTCCCTGTCGTTAGGTTGGAGAGCTGGAACTCCCTTATTGGGACTGTCTTGACTGTCGCAGGACCTTCGGCTTAGGCAGAGCTAATAGGCGTCAACATGGTGCTATTGGAATCGTAAGGGACCACGTCCTTGCTAGCGCACATTATCGTCGGTTCTGGTCGCCTTTCGGGTCCCCCTTCATATGACCTACTTGCGGTAGTGTTACTGGAGGCCTCTCTGTTTACCTCCTCCTAACTCGCCGGATTCAAAAAGGAAGAAGTTTTAGAAAAAAGTGGGTGGGTGTTTGTGTGTGCGTATATGTCTGTCTGTCTGTCTGTGAACGGCATAGCACAATTGATAAACCTTCATACTGTGGATTAGTTACGTATACTGATGTACATAAAATGTGGCCCATAATGGAACGCAGCTGATTACGTTGGTAATGACAATTGTAGCCCCACCCTCTGCCAGCGTGGGCTACTCTGTTCCTCAAGCATAATTTAACCACTGGATTGGCAGGGTACTTTCTCTCCGCCAAAATATGACTGAACTGCCAAAGTATAAGTGTTACACGCTACATGCTCTAACCTGGGGAGTACCATTAAGGCAATGCTTCGTTGAATTTAGCCGCAAAAATAAAATATAATAAAAACGCAGAAATAAACTGAAAAAAGTTGGTCTTTGTGCCTATATCACTAATGAAGGGTCTCGGTACAGGGCCGAGTTTTGTTGCATTGGTCTAGCGTTTCCTTGTGTATCAATCATAGTGAATCTATTTCATAGAGGCGGTATCCGAACCACCCCTTCATTTAACATCGATTGTAACATCGTTCGTTGGTTCGTTTTTATGTCCCTGAATTGTTTTTCAGTCCATTCACATATAGAACATCGTCTGGGTGACTCAAAGGCTGGTTAACTGAAGGTGGAAACCTTACGGAGGGGAAAAACTCTATTGCGATCTGGGGAAATGAACCACCTTTTTATGTAGGTCAGTATACAAGTGGAAGAATTAATATGATTGTTTTGGAAACATGTACATAAATCTCGCCGTTTATTTGGTGCTTTTACCCATCTTATATTCGTTACTAATCAAAAACTGTATTAATTAGAATATAAGAGTTGCACTAAAAATTAAAAATATTAGTTTATGGAATTCTATTTAATATTCTATTCGAATATTTAAAAGCAATTAACGATTTTGATAAATGGGTTAAAATGAAAAAGTTTTCATGTCTAAGTCACCATCTGTTGAGTAAACTCTAAGAATATTCTGTTGAAGTAAGTATAGTAATACCATTTTTCACTGTGTATGAACTCAGCAGAAGTGCTGATCCAAAATTTGATATCGCTTGACACAAGAGAATTGGAAATAATTAAAGATCCAACTTGGTCCCATTGTCTTAAATCACTAGTTCCTGTTTAAGGGGTGAAACGGGTATGGACGCTATAGCAGGGTGAAATTACAGCGCACCCAAGGCGCACATAGCTGAATTTGATCTCCCTCTACAGAAATATAATTAGTGTCCAATCAGAATCACAGAGGCGAGTCTGGTGGAATAGTATTGGAGTCATGCAAATGAACCAAATCATGTTGATATCAAGTGACATCAAATACATCATCTACATTCATGGATTAGGTTCTAATAGCATGTTCCATATTCAGCTTCTTAGCTCCAATGTTTCCTTGTCGCGGTATCGTTCGTGTTATCTTATTTGCTGAGCGCCTGTTATTGTTTTACTATTTTGAATTTTGGGTTCTTTGTCCTCCGGCTAGCTATTATTACTCAGTCGAGCTCTTGAACAGGGTGTGCAAACGGAAAGGAGTTGTTACTAAAAGATAACACTGATAAAAGAATTTGTTTTTACACTTTTATTGCCGTCACAGTTTATTAATTTCATATATATTACTCTTGATACACGCCTGACTGAAACTGTTATATTTTCGAATGTAACTATAATCACTTATTTGCCGCGCATTATTAATTCGCGTATTTCACATTTTGGAACTAACTTTACGACGCGAGAAATTCTGTAGAACTGCGTAACGTGTACTTCGTGAATGATTCTGTTGAACTGTGCGACGTGTAACCCGTGAATGATTCTGTTGAACTGGGCGACGTGTAACTCGTGAATGATTCTGTTGAACTGGGCGTTACCTGTCTCTGGCTTCAGAATTTATACTCCCTCACCCCGATATGCCTAAACATTATAACAGAGCTGCTATTGGTTAATAAAGCGCGCCAACGTTAGCGTCTATTTTTTTATTCAATCAAAATTACGAACACATATGCTCTAGGGAAGATATTCCCTCCATTTCTAAAGAAAGGCACGCTACTCTGATGTCATTTGTTTGTCTCTTCTAATTGATAAACAACTCACCCCCTCGCTCATTGTTACCCGCTCCTATTGCCAGTTTCAGTGAGGCCGTGTAAACTTATTTCCTAACAATGCTTATAATTAACAAACATCTCAAATCATTGTCATACAATAATGTTAATTTACACTATAATCACTCTGGCATTTACAGTGTTGTGATATAAAATACTGCCTCATCCCGCACCGATTAACTTTTCTTATTACTCTTGATGTATACTGTAAAACTAGCTTGGAGTGTATCTTCTTTCATTATACAGACTGTAGATGAACAACTATCATAAGCTTCGACAGTAGGTAGACGGATAATAAACCCTGCCCAGAAACACTTCCTTTAGTACCAGGATCTCTGAAATATGGACGAGGACGTAGGCGGTACGGACTATAAAAGATAGGGAATAAGTATACAAGAAAACTGAAATGCTGCAAGTAAATAGATAACATTTTATTCAACTAGTGAAGGCGCTCAAAATTTGCTGCCAACTTTTATACAGTTTGTGAATCGCCTGATTATGTGATATCGAACTCTTGGAAAGCCTACAGCATGTCTGCCGTCTTTCACAGAGAGATTTGTTAGGACGTAAGTTGCTTGTTTCATTTAAACGCCTCTCCAATCTTAGAAACATGGTGTGGGTTGGGTGACACCTGTTGGGCTGATGTTGTTGATAGAGCCCTAAGCCTTTTTGCATTCCTTCGAGCTTCCCGTAGATGAGAACTATCCCAGTATCTACATTTGTGTACACTTGGGTGCAAAAAATGTTCTGATATAATGAATTGCGTATTAAGTTGGTAAGGGATTAGTAAAGCAGCTCCTACCCATTCATGGATCCACCTCACCCCTCACCTAGTTCTAGCAACCCAAGTTCTTTGGCGGCTTCTGCATAGCCATTTTTCGCGATGGCGGATGTGCACTGGAAGCTAGAACCCAAGGCACTTTTAGATTCGTTGAGAAAACACAATCAATTCAGGCTGAAAAGGTAGAATCAGAATGAAAAAGTGTGTAAGTCGACATTGGGGTATATTATCTCAAGAGAAGTTTGCTTTGGGGATTCATTTGAACGAAATGAACCACTATGAAATATCGCAGCTCAGGTAATTAAATTGTTTGTTCAATTATTTTATTTCCCCATCACCATTTTTGATAACTTTTGTTTTACAATAAAAATATATCTTTGTAAAAGTATCTCTTTAGTGGTTCTTGTTGTCTTATCGCAAAATGTATAATATTTTAGGCAACATACTTAACTATTTTATTCCCTTATTTGTTTATTCGTTCCAGTTCTTTAATCATAACTTACATACAAGTTATAAAAAGATTGGTGAAAGGCTACAGCCTTTTTCATTTCCAATGTTCTCTTTGTTGTAGTTATAAGCTAAATTTTAATGTCCAGCTTTAAATCTCACTTCTTCTGTAGAAGAAAATAGATTTAACTTTCCTAGCTCAACATCGCAGCCGGATCTTCGTTTCGATCACGATCCGAAAGTAGGAGTAAACTGCTCCAATTTTCAGAACTATATGCGCGATAGTTGCTTCAGATCGTGACTACACGTAGTTTTGTTCATTCTTTTAGCCTCTATGCAGGTGCTGCGGTTCGAGAAAGAGCATAAAGAATGGTTTCTCTGAAATGAGGATAGTTTGGATTACATAGAACTAATTTTATAAGAAATGCATGTACGCTTAAAAAGCATATCTGCAAAGTGCACTTATTAAATATTAAAAGTCGTGTGCGGGATTTCTTATTGCAAATGTGTGGTTATGAATCGCCACAGACGTGGATTACTTGATGATGTTGCCCTTGAGCAACATCGGAGTAAGTGGTACATGCATGATGGAACACCGGCACATTTTGCTGGTATGTAAGAAGACTTCTAATGTGGATATATGGTCCAAGAAGGATAGGTCGTGGTGGGCCTGTACCTTGGACTCCACGATCATCTCATCTCAATACTTTGGATTTTTCAGTATGGAATCGCCTCGAAAGTGTAGTTACAGCACTCCCGTTGACACCGTTGAAGTACTGAAGCAGAGAATTATACATACTTGTCAAGAATTCCGAGATGATCCGGGTTTGTTTGAAATAATTCGAAACTCGCTGTAGAGACGAGTGCAGTATTGTATCGAGATGTAAGGACTACACTTTGAACACCTTCTTTAAAAGGGAAGAGTGTACAGAAGTAATAACGTGTAACATATTAAAGTAGAATTGTATTCCTTGTTAATTTAAGCTATGAGTGAATTTTGGGGCCACTTAGATTGACATTTATTAAACGCATAAATCTATTTTTCTAATTCGTTTGTACTAATAAGGACGATGTTACTTAATGAAGTCAGTGAAGGTATGTAATCACACACTTGCAATTATCTCGCGCATGTCTCATTTGCAGACCCATGTTTACTGGAACGTTTTTGCTTCTACTAACGTATACTATGAAGCGTTTCAGTTTTCTGTGTTAATTGTGATACACCTGTATATACAATTATAAATGGCCAGTTTGGTATTTTAATTTATGAGAAGTCAAAGTTACGATACAGAAAAGTAGTTGACGTTGAGGTTATAAAGCGAAAACGATTAAATGTTGACAGCTGTTATTGCCCAGATTCATCGAAATCAGGAATTCTGCTGATATATTTATAGAAAAACAATCAGATTCAAACTTTCGAGTCACGACGGGAATTCCGTGCCAAAGAGCTAACCAATGCCGTTATCGCCATCTCTCAAGCTTAAGCGCGAATCTTTCACATGTATATCCCAAAGGCTTGCTAAACAATCTGAACAGCGAGAGATCTGCATCCAAATAAGCGAATGGAAATGCTAGTATAGGTTATATGTAACTACTTATGAGAGAATTAAAAATAAAGGAAAATATTTCCATGCAAAGGATTGTTTAGGCTAGAAGGGGGCTTTCTTCAAAATCGTGGTGTCGCATCCTTAGAAGACCCTGAACTTAAAAAATACTGACAGAAAGTACACGCATATATTTTTCAAAATTGCTTCTTTTTGGATTCAGGAGCCTAAAACGTGCATTTCCTGTGAAATCTCTTTATCAAGTTTTTTTTAGCTGAAAGCAATATTTCCTCTTCTTGCCATAGGTAAGTAATAAAGAAGGTAAAAACGTCTAGGAGAAGGTGATTAATTTGTTATAATTATTCATATTAAACAATGAAGAAGTATTTAATGTTCTTCAATTTGCTTACGTATATTAAGCCAGCGCCACGTTTGGGAGCCAATTTGCGATTTGATTTTTAGCTTACGTATATATTATTACGTATATTTGCAAAAGTGTGCTGTTATGTAATTATTTAGCTCCACGTTGAGGGACACCAATTTGCTGATAGTTATGATGATGGTAGTTGTTTGGAGGAGTTTGCCCCCACAGTTGTAATTTGAAGAAGTATGTTTGTTGCCAACTTTGAAAAAGTTATTCAGCTGGATGCTGGATATGAGGTGTGAGAATTCCCGTGTATGTGCGTCACTTACGAAGAAGTATTTAACTTACGTAATGAAAATACACTTTGATGTTGTTTGATGCTTGGGACGCCAAACTTTATAGTGAAGATGATGCTTGTTTTTACGTAATATTATTAAAGTTATTTGCCTCGGCTGCTTTCAGTCGCACTATAGAAACACAAATCTTTTTAGGTTGTGATAAGACAAGAATTAAAATGCGTCACTGAATTTACTTTTTTAATTTCACTTCTTTTTATTTCTCTTTATACTTGCACATTTATAAACACAACACTTTATAAAAGAAAAACTGTGAGCACTTTATACATTTTAGCGGAGAACACAATTTTTGCCAACCGTACTCTACAGCATCTTACCCGCGACTGACTAAATTCAACGGTAAAAATCTTATAGCTTCGGTAATGCCAGTCTATTATTGGCTAATTCTAGTCCAATAGAATTTAAGTATTCAAACTAAAACATTTTCTTTACTGTTGATTGGCTAATTCCAAACTGTAAGCGAAATTACGTTATTACCGATCTTTTCATAAAAAACTCCAGACACATTATTGTCAGAAAAATTAAATTATTACCTCATTATTAACATCCTAAAACATATTATTCCTACAGTTTTTCCACTATTAGAGTATATAAACATTTAAATATCACTAATAACTACGTTTACAATAAAAATAAGTATTTACAATGACTTAATATAGAATTTAAATAACAATTATATACATATTGTTTTTCAAGGTGGGCTGTTATTGAATTTAATTATAATAAAACACAATATCATTTAGACATTAAAATACTGCCTCAACAATAATTAAATGACATAAACCATTAACGTGTTAACTTAAAAATGAGACCAAACAACGTGTTGCAAGCACTGAATATCCAAAAAAAAAAAAAAAAAAAAAAAAAGCACCATTCAAATCCAATTAAATCTTCCATTGGTTAAATATGTTACCTGTTGTTTTATTGCTGTCTCTGTTTACATAAAATGCATTAATATTGATATATGTACCCTAGAGGTCATGTAAATAACGCAGAAAGCGCTTAATGGCACAAATCTTCTTGACGGTAAATACCTTAAAGTGTCTGCTGTATTGAGAGCCATAACCCATGACGTAATGATGTATTCTGTTGTTGACTAACATTACAAACAAAACATTGAAGTTGAGTGAAAAACCATTATATTATGAAGGTTACGACAACGTATAAATGGAGATTTTTACAGCTTTTAATATACCTAATTACAAGGTTGGATCTTATATGGTAAGGTTTCTATTTAGTTGCATCACAGTAGGCGAGATACTTAAGTAACACTGCTAAATATGTTGCTTTTGTGTTTTGTTTTTACTTCTTCGCATCTAAACTGTGAAAATTGCACTGAATTCTGGCTATTGTGCCTCAATAAGCGTGAGTTTACATAAAGAGCTCGTGTGTTACATCACTAGATAGACAAATGATGTGTTAACAGCTTTACCTCATTTTAGAAACACTCCTTAAGTTTATTATTCTATTCTTACTTTCCATGCACAAATACTTTTATCACTGGTTCTGTTTTTAATAGTAGATGTGTGACAGAAACAAAAAACATTGCTTTAAATTTCTAGTGTAAAATTTAGGAAAGTTTTTCAAATCCTAGTACCTAACTCGGGTTATAAGTGCTGAAGTTCAGTTAATAGGAGTATAAAGTGTTGAGTGTGACTTGGAAGACACTTAAATACGAGGGCTGTCCCAGAAGTACCCGACCTAACAAGGAAAACACAAACATTTTGGGAAAAAAATCTTTATTTCTCTGCATAGTCCCCTTTCAGCTCGATACACTTTTCTCAGCGATGTTCAACAGCTTTGATACCCTGTTTATAGTGAGAACCGTCGAGTTCTGCAAAATAGCCATCAACTGCAAACTCCACCTCTTCGTTGTTGACAAATCGTTTACCACCAAGCCATTTCTTCAACTTTGGAAACAGAAACTAATCAGAGGGGACTAATTCTGGCAAATAGAATACATGAGGAAGCAATTGATACGGTAATTTGTATCACAAATTACTCAGACGTAAATAATGATTGTAATATGAATATGTATTTTTATGTGACATTGATTTCTGATGTTTATTAATTGTAATTAATAATTGGTAAATAATAATATACGGCTTTACTGAAACTGTCAACAATAACGCAATAATGCAGAGAGGGGGTGAGTTGTTTATCATTACCGGGAACAAGGAAGTTAAAGTATTATACATTTAAAAAAATACACAAAGTTGAAGTACTCGAGTTAAAAGTGATAAGTAAGAAGTTATTACAAACAGTTTCAGTTTGGCGAGTATCTATCTCAATATGTAAAAAGTGTTAGTGAACGTGTTCGGCAATAAAAGTTATAAAAATAATTTCTTCATCAGTATCATTTCTGAATAAAAGATTCCTTTCCGATTCACACCCTGCAAGAGTTAAATGTCTACCTAAATAGCTAGCCGGAGAACATTTAAAGTGAATTATTTCAAAACTGATACAAATTGCTACGCCAGAGGGAGCTACGAACCAGACAAAGGAGTGACGTCACAAGATGGCAACGCGTGAAGTAAAAACACATATTTGCTCTCGCAAATTGGCTGCCAAACGTGGTGCTATAATAATGTTAAACACATTGTAACATTAATACCCCATCACAATTCGAAATTTAACTAATTGATTTTGGCCATGGCGATAATGGATGTGTGAACTGGTGCATTGTCTTGATGAAACAGAACTTTCTTTTTCGCTAAATGCGGCCGTTTTTGTTTGATTTCATCACTCAAATGCTGCAATAAGTTTACATAATATTCGCCATTGATTGCTTTTCCTTTTTGAAGATAATCAATGAAAATTATCCCACGCGATCTCCATAAACTGACGCCATGACCTTGCTGCAAATGGAACTCTCTCACTTTCTTTGGGGCCGATTCTCCCCTTTCAGTCCACTGTTTTGACTGTTCCTTCATCCCAGGTGTGCAGTGCTGGACCCATGTTTCATCCATGGCTATGAATCTAGAAAAACTCGGTTTTATTGCAGTTGAAACATCGTCAAACACTCGACTGAAACATCCTCACGACGCTGTTTTCTTCCATTGTGTGTAAACGCGGCACCTGTCTTACGCACAGCTTTCTCATGTCTAAATTTTCAGTTAGTGTGCGATGTAAGCACTTTTTGAAATGCCTACGATGTCTGCTAGCTCATGCACTTTCAGTGGACGCTCATCCAATACCATTTTGTGGATTTTCCTCAATTTCTGGCGTGGCCACCTCATTAGGTCAACCACTGCGCGATGTTCGTCTTGGCAGCTCGTTCGGCCTCGCTTAAACTCTGCCATCCAATATTTTACTGTTGTAAATGAAGGAGCAGACACCCCCAGAGTGGAATCTAGCTCAGCTTTAATATTAGTTGAACTAAGACCTTTCAAGTGAAAGTACTGTATCACATAACGATGGCCAGTTTTATCCATGTTTACATATTTGCTGAGAGAGTTCACTATTAATGGCCGAAACAATTACTAAATAACGTAACATCGTCAAACTTAAGCTTTATAAGTTTGGTACTTTCTACCATAGTCATTTGTTTGAAACAGCAACCGCTATATATACATCAGGTCGGTTATTACTTCTGGGACTACCCCCGTACGTATGATTTAAATCTAAAATTACTAGAAAAATAAATATCTTGTAGTTCTTTGTTCTTTGTGTGGTCATTGAAGTGTATTCCGAAGTTTAATGGAAAAAGGAGAGAAAGAAGAATAAAAAGAAAGGTATTTATATACCTTAAAACTGATATTAAAGTTATTGTTTCATATAACACGCTTTAAATCAAATAAAATGATGTATAATGCATAAAATCAATGTTGATTTATATTTGCAATAAAATTATAAGCTTTATGCTTTGTCTCGACAGTGTAAATATGTTGGGTTTTCTTTCTTCATCACTAATAGAAAGAAAGCATAACCATTATTTGGAAATGTTTGCTTCATTTACAAAATGTGGCGTCACAATGCTTTTGTTAGCGAAACTATCTTGCTTTTATTTGTTATTCTTTTTAATTCTGGTGTCTGCTAATCCGGACATCCTAAGATTTTACATTGCTAAAGTTCATTCGTGTACAGTTCTATAAAAATATAGTCACGTTTGTACTTGTACAGGGTGATTTATGAAGAACTGACACACTTCTTTCTTTAATTATTCTGTTCGAAATTCACTCAATACCCCAATTTCAGCACCAAAATGTTCTAGAGTTTCGAGTGCTTGTCACTAGATGCGCAGATGTTCATGTTTTAATCGTAATTGTTAGTTTTATTGTCGGCAACTGTTTTTGAGATTTTGTTTTAGTCAACATGAAAATGGAGTACACATTAAATGAACGACTCTTCCTTGTAAAGCAATACTGGATTCAATTACAACTACTCAAAGGGCATACCAGAGATAATATGTTCAGAATACTCCCCAAAGAAACACAAGACGGGGACTGGTAAAGAAATTGGAAACAACTGGCTCTCTGAGTGAAAAAGACAAAACTCGTTCATCTAGGCTTCCCACGGTTGTTGACGTAAGAGCACGACTGGATCAGTCACCCAAAAAATCATTGCGACCTTTGTCGCAGGAGACAGGGTACAGCTGCTCAATGTGTCAGAGAGCTGTGCAGGCCTAAAGTGCAGGCCTAAAGCCTGTTGTCCATCAGTTACTGGAACCAGATAAGGGTAGAGGACTGAATTATTGTCGTTGGTTTAGGCGTTCGTTGTGCAAAATCTTTCCATATTCTCCATCACATGGTCCACAGATGAAGCATGGTTCCATTTATCCGGCTATGTGAACATACGCACCCGGTTAAAATCGGAGTTTGGTGCCCAATATCCATACAGAGAATAGAGGGTCCAGTTTTTTTTAAACAATGCGAACACTGTAGAGTACCGACAGATTTTCATGGAGTTTGCTGAGCAACTAGACGATGTAGAGCTGAGTCAAGGATATTTTCAGCAGGACGGCGCTACATGCCATACATCAAATGAATCCATGGCATTGATTGCAAGCGTCTTTGACGACCGGATAATTTCCAAGAACCTGTGACCACCGAGATCTCCGGATTTGACATCGCCGGACTTCTTTCTATGGGGTTACTTAAAAGACAGGGTTTATGCCACACGTCCCTAGACATTGGACGATCTGAAGCACAATATAACACAGAAGATTTAGACTATTAACTACAGAGTCCTCCGAGTGGCCAGTAACACGGAACGACGTGTTGATGTGTGCCTTATGCAGGATGGAGGACATTTTCAACATTTTGCTATAGAGGCAAATAAATCTCCCAAAATTCCTCTGCATTTCAGGTATAATAAGTTGACGCTAGCGTAACTCGTTTTGAAACAATTAAAGAAATAAATGTGTCAGTTCTTCATAAATCACCCTGTACTTTTCTCAAAGCAAATCATTTTCCTTAAGTATGTCCTAAGAGAAACTAAGAAAAACGAAAGGAAAAGAAAAAAGGTTTTTTTACCGACGTTTCTTAATTTATTATCTAATTAAAATCTCGCGTGAGAGATGCTAAGTTGAAAAATATGTAGGTTACTAAAATATCCCACGGAAATATTACGAAACAGAAGTATGAAGAATATTTCTTAATGCTTTTGTTTTAGCAGCTCTTAGTGTTGTAACACTACTGAAATACGCGCAAGTATATAAATATTCTCATAGACACTTCTGTTAATAGTAACTTTCTGTTCTCACGTCATTATACACACTCATTTGGGTAAATAAGATTACATGTATTTACTCCACTAAAACCGAGTGAAGCTAAAAACTTCCTGTAAATGCCTGCATTAGCATGGGAAGCATATTTCACATATCAGTTTACATGCGTTTGGTTTACGTAAACTTAAACAACGCTGGCCTGCTTTACTTATTATCTGAGAAAAACCACACAATTTTGTTTTAATTATTCAGATTTTAAATTTCAGAGACGCTAAAATACCAATTTCAACAGCAAACAATAGACTGCGTAATTGCTATAATTAAAAACTTGATGTGCTAATTTCGCGTCACTTTTCTTACCCACTGTCATTTATTTTTACACAGCGTGTACCAACTATTCTTGCAACATATTTCCTTATAGGTACAAAGGTAAATAGCGATAGACAAACGTTTTAAAAACTATACTATACACACCTTTAAATTCCATGATCGTGAGAAACACTGAAAAGCTACAGCACTTTTTGAAAAAATGACAAAATGTTGAACAATTCAAACCAGCAATAACTAATATCTCTGAGATGGACGTCACAATAAAGTTATTTGAAATAAAGAATGTGTTTTAAAGAATTCTGTTATTTTGTGTGTTAAGTTTTTGTTTATTTCTTATAGTTTACCTTAATGGATAAAGATTATACAACATTTCTTTCGAATGAAGAGGAATTTACAGGTTAATCCCAGAAAATTCAAGATATACATTTTATTTCTATTTCTTAAGTGTGTGGCATTCTAATCATAATTGTGAGCCATTTTTTGAGCAAATAAAAAGTATCGACAACTTTCTATGTGAAGGACAGATTGGGGTGGGTTGAAAATCTTCATCTCCAGTCTTTAGAAGATATTGAACTAAAATACCAAGTTTGGTACTTGCCGAACATTTCGTTTTTGAGTAATCCTTTTCCTAAAAAGGATATTTTTATACATGGAGTCTCAAAACATGCATTTCCGGTGAAATAAGACAAGGAATTGTTTGGGTGGAATGCAGTACTTTCTCTACCTAGGTACATGTTAAAAAATCTGATGTGTTACACTCACATGACTTTCTCTACTCTTGTACAAACTATTTTTACAAACGCTTATTCTCCATCTACTTCATGTTAATCGAGATAAACATTTGCAGACTATTTTACTGCTAATTTTCTTGTAGATGTAAGGGGAATATAGAAGTACAGTAGCCTTTAAGCACATACATATCTCTTAATAGCTGGTTGTAGGTGCAGCACCATTCCCTTTGCCACAGATTAATACTCTTTGCATATCCAGGACATAAAAAAATGAATAACGAATTTGAGAAGAAGTATAAGTATTGGAAAATTTAAGGAAATAACAAGCAATATCTCGAAAACGGTTCACTCAACAAAAGAAATGTATATGACATAAGTTGTGTATTTTAACGCAATCTACATTTTTTGTGTAGTAAAATTTTGTCTATCTCTTATGGTTTACCAGTTATGCAAACGTCGTTCACAATGAAGAACACTTTTGGAGACATTCCCAGAAAATTCGAGATATACATTTCATTACTCATGACATTATCGTAAACATATGATATTTTAATCAAAATCGTTAGAGCCATTTTTGAGAAAATTAAAATTTTCGAAAAATGTTCCATGTAAAGGGTAGTCTGGGGTGGGGGGATTTTCTTGAAAACCTTCGTGTCGCATCTCTGGAAGATACTGAACCTAAATACCAACTTTGGTGTTTATCCGACTGTTCGTTTTTGAGTTATGCTGTTCACAGACACACACACAGACACACACACAGACACACACACGGACATGTTTCCAAAAATGCTTTTTTTGGATTCAGTGGGTCTCAAAACATATATTTCCGGTGAAATCTCGGTATCGAATTTTTGGGTGGAATGCAATACTTCCCCTACTTACTATACGTAGTAGAGAAAGTAAAACATATTTTAAATAAATTGTGTGTGTTAAATAGATCTGAAGTTTTTATGTAGTACGTTTTCGTCTACCGCTTAACGTTTACCAGTTATACAAGATTATACAAAATTTCTTCCGAATGAAGTGCACTCCCCAGGCTATTCACAGAAAATTCAAGATAAGCATTTTTTCGTCATGTAAATATTTTTATTATATGGTATTTTAGTCAAAATTGTTAGACCCATTTTTAAGAAAATCAAAATTTTCGAAAAATATTCTATGTAAAGGGTATTCCGGGGTGGGGAGGTTTTCTTGAAAATCTTCGTGTCACATCTGTGGAAGGTATTAAACTTAACTATCAAGTTTGGTCTTGATCCGACTTTGGTTTTTGAGTTATGTTGTTCACAGGAAACACACACACACACACACACACACACACACACACACACACACATGGACCTTTTTCTAAAAATTCTTTTTTTTATTCAGGGTACTTCAAAACATGCCTTTCCGATGAAATCTCGAGATCGAACTTTTGGGCAGAATACATTTCCCCTACTTACTATACGTAGTAGAGAGTAAAAAAATCACTGAGTCAGAAATCTGCTACAAATTGAACCTTTATTAGAAAATAATTCTGAGTTTTGAGTGAATCTTTACTGGACAATAAAGTAGCATAGCTTTAAACGAATGTATTATAACAAACACTGAATGTAATCTGAATTATGATTATATTTTTATTCTTTTTACCAAACTAATTTATAACCTTCCTGTCTTAAGTTTTGAATACAGTGTTCAGTGTGTCCAAAATCTGTTCAGAGCACACAGTCTTTGGCTAAGTTTGTCTTGGAATACGGTTAACATTACATCTGCATACCTACGCGGAGAAAGTGTGTTTTGAATGTTTCAATGGCAGACAGGAGCATGCATGTAGTAAATAACTCCAGTTTTCATTTATTTCAAACCTATAACGTGGAAACGAATTCTAACGCTTCGATAGATTACGCAGGAATTCTCGAAGAGGCTAACAATTATTGAATACGAGGATTATAAACTAAAATAAGTAAAACATATCCAGTAAATGAACGATGACTCGTATATTCTGGAGATCCCTAATTCAAATTCCACCTAACCCCAAGTGTAACCGGGGTCGTGTTACCTTTCTCTCAGTCACAAGTAATTGGATGTTTCAATACGCGAATCAAAGCTCTAACCAAAAAAATCTGATCGTGTTACACTCACATGACTTTCTCTACTCTTGTACAAACTATTTTTACAAACTCTTATCCTCCATCTACTTCATGTTAATCGAGATAAACATTTGCAGACTATTTTATTGCTAATTTTCTTGTAGGTGTAAGGGGCTTATATATATTTACAAGGGCAATATAGAAATACAGTAGCCTTTAAGCATAGACATTACTCTTAATAGCTGGTTGCTAGGTGCAGCACCATTCCCTTTGGCACACTTTAATACTCTTTGCATATCCAAGACAAAAATGTGAATAACGAATTCCCGTTTGAGAAAAAGTATAAGTATTGGAAAATTCAAGGGAATAACAAGCAATATCTCGAAAATGGTTCCCTCAACCCAAAAAATGTATATGACATAAATTGTGTATTTTAACGCCATCTACATTTGCTGTGTAGTAAAGTTTTGTCTATCTCTTATGGTTTACCACTTATGCAAAAGTCGTTCACAATGAAGAATACTTTTGGAGACATTCCCAGAAAATTCAAAATTTGAATTATATTGAAAATATCTTAAACATACAATATTTTAATCAAAATCGTTAGGGCCATTTTTGAGAAAATTAAAATTTTCGAAAAATGTTCCATGTAAAGGGTAACCTGGGGTGGGGGATTCTCTTGAAAACTTTCGTGTCGCATCTCTGGAAGATACTGAACCTAAATACCAAGTTTGGTGTTTATCCGACTGTTCGTTTCTGATTTATGCTGTTCACAGACAGACACACGCGAACATGTTTCCAAAGATACTTTTTCTGGATTCATGGGGTCTTAAAACATGTATTTCCGGTAAAATCTCGGTATCGAATTTTGGGTGGAATACAATACTTCCCCTTCTTACTATACGTAATAGAGAAAGTAAAAATAATATAATCAACATAAATGGTTCAGGGAGATAATATGCGACTAAGGCCATCTGTGCGGTACATACTGACGGCGCATACGTATCAAATAACCTCAGAAAGCCGTCGCGAGATGACATCTTATTTAAAGCGAGATTAACGTTAACTAGCGGTTTTCCAAAGTACCTTATTTAACGCCACTAGAGAACAACCACCAGACGTTGCAGCAACTATTTTATCTCTGCTGTAATTCGGTTTGTTTCTGAACTAGGCGGAGTCTGTGAGAAAGAAGAGAATGTGCATATGTAAACAAACAAGCAGTAGTGTATGACAGCTGGCTCGAGCTATTGGTCTTCCCCTCTGTTTTTTTGGCTAGCCAAATACAAGTTGTTCTTTTCTTTGGTTTAAAATCTAGATTAAAGCCTGGAATCCCCTTCCTACCTGGCATCAAGTACCCTAGCCAATTTGAGTTTCCTTTTATCTCCATTTTACAACACTTTCTACTTTTAATTCCTTCCTAATGAGTTAGTAGCGTATTTGGTGAGCTTCTGAGTCCCCCATCATTGATACTGGGAATTACCTATACATTTTTAATCCAATGCCATGTAGGTATATGATTCTTAAATCTGGTTTTCTTCACAGCACTTTTTATTCTACTGCACCCTTGATTGTATTCCAATGCACAGGGAGGAAAATGTGAATTAAATAAATTCTCTGTTTGTTTTTACTTTCTTTACTACTTAACTTTAGTAAGTAGAGAAGTATTCCATTCTATCCAAAACTTCGATACCCAGATTTAACCGGAAATACATTTTGAGGCCCTCTGAATAAAAAAGAACTTTTTTTATAAAAATACATCCATGTGTGGCTGCGAACAGCATAACTTAAAAACGAAAGGTCGGGCCAAACTTATTATTTAAATACTTCAGAATCTTTTAAAGATGCGACACGAAGATTTTCAAGAAAATCTCATAACTTCAAACTTATCTTTTACATGGAAATGTTTCCATTATTTTTTCTATCTCAAAAAGGGCTGTGAGATTTTGATTAAAATACTATATTTTTAGCGATCCTTGGGGATAACAGCCCCGGGAGTTGCTAACAACAAGGGATAATAGCATCTGAAGGGAGAGCCGGGTCGATATTGGGGTGAGGGGTACCAATGGCAAGCTACGGGATGCTGAAATAAAAACGGGTCCTACAAGAACTATCTACTGTATTATTTAGTGAATGGAATTAAGAGTTTTACCCTTCGAAGGAGGGTCAATGCCGCAAGAACTTGGACATACATTTCCATGACTTGTCTGAATACCTCTAGCAGGACTTTAGACACTGTTTTAAGAAAGAATGAATTAGATTAGGGTGCGAAATCCAAAAACTAACATAGCTTCTACGTATCAACTGCGCTCGCGAAGAATTGAGTGAGCTGACCCACTTACGTGGTCAATAAATACGTTTCGGAGGGACAGATCAGCAACGTGTCGTGCTCATTACTAGCAGTTCTGCATTGCAAAACGTTTTGAAACTTGATGCAGCTTCTCGGTCGTGGATCGAAAGCCACGCACGGTCGTTACAATATTTAAGCTATTTACACAATTTGTTGATTTTTCTAGGAAAGGTCTGTGAAGTCGTCTTTATTCTGAACGGCTTTTGTATACTTGGTAAACCGTAAGAGTGATAAAAAATAGATCTCGTTAAAACACAATTCAAGTCAAATAAGTTTTTGTGTGAACCATTTCCGAGATATGCTTGTTATTTGTTTTGAGTTTTCAATTTCGTGCACTATTTTCAACTGGCAAGTTGCTATTCGTTTTTTCTCGTGGTCATGCAAGAGCGTGTAATTTCAAAGCCGTTACCCATTTTATTAAACATCTGATTATCGCTTAAGCTTGCTGCATCCTTCTTATACCTACAACGAAATGTTTAATGAAAACTTTATCTGCACGAACAAGATGTAAGTGAAAGAGTAAGCTTCTGTAAGAATAGTTCGTAGAAGAGTGAATAGAGAAAGGCATCCGTATGCAACACGTTAGATTTGTTATTAGATGGAGTTATGCAGAGCACCAGTTGGTATCTGGGTCGTCTCTACGTTCGAAACCAGTCATGAATGGTTACACATACAACAGAGTTGGGATTTTATATATAAGAGCTTCAACATTTTGTTCAACATATTACAAATTTGGTTGTAATCAGAGCAAAATTAGGGATAGCTGTGTGTAGAAGTTCCTAAAAAAAATCTGATGCGTTACACTCACATGACTTTCTCTACTCATATACAAACTATTTTTACAAACGTTTATTCTCCATACGCTTCATGTTAATCGAGATGCTAATCTTATTGCTAATTTTCATGTAGGTGCAAGGGGAATTGGTAGGCTTTAAGCGATAGTCAAATATTTTAAGAGCTACTTGCTATGTGGAGTATTCCATTTTCTTTGCATTGCCAGGACAAACAAATTGAATAACGAATTGCAGAAAAAGCATAAGTATTGAAAAATTTAGGGGAATAACAAGCATATCTCGAAAATGGTTCACTCAACAACAAAAAATCTGATGTGTTACACTCACATAACTTTCTCTACTCTTGTACAATCTATTTTTACAAATGCCTATTCTCCATAGGCTTCATATTAATTGAGATATCGAGATGTCAATCTTATTTGTAATTTTCTTGTAGATGCAAGGGGAATATGGTAGCTTTTAAGCGATAGTAAAATATTTTATCGCTGGTTGCTATGTGGCGCATTCCATTCTCTTTGCATGTCCAGGACATAAAAAATGAATAACGAATTTGAGAAAAAGTACAAGTATTGGAAAATTTAAGGAAATAACAAGCAATATCTCGAAAACGGTTCACTCAACAAAAAAAATGTAAATGATATAAGTTGTGTATTTTAACGCGATCTACATTTTTGGTGTAGTAAAATTTTGTCTATCTCTTATGGTTTACCAGTTATGCAAAAGTCGTTCATAATGAAGAATACTTTTGGAGACATTCCCAGAAATTTCGAGATATACATTTCATTTCCCATGACATTATCTTAAACATATGATATTTTCATCAAAATCGTTAGAGCCATTTTTGAGAAAATTAAAATTTTCGAAAAATGTTCCATGTAAAGGGTAGTCTGGGTTAGGGGCATTTTCTTGAAAACCTTCGTGTCGCATCTCTGAAAGATACTGAACCTAAATACCAAGTTTGGTGTTTATCCGACTGTTCGTTTTTGAGTTATGCTGTTCACAGACACACACACAGACACACACACACACAGACACACACACAGACACACACACACACAGACACACACACGGACATGTTTCCAAAAATGCTTTTTTTGGATTCAGGAGGTCTCAAAACATGTATTTCCGGTGAAATCTCGGTATCGAATTTTTGGGTGGAATGCAATACTTCCCCTACTTACTATACGTAGTAGAGAAAGTAAAAATGTATATGACATCAATTGTGTATTTTAACGCGATCTACATTGTTTGTGTAGTAAAATTTTGTCTATCTCTTATGGTTTACCAGTTATGCAAAAATCGTTCACAATGAACACTTTTGGAGACATTGCCAGAAAATTCGAGATATACATTTCATTTGTCATGAAAATATCTTAAACATATATTTTAATCAAAATCGTTAGAGCCATTTTTGAGAAAATTAAAATTTTTGAAAAATGTTCCATGTAAAGGGTAATTTGGGGTGGGGGGATTTTCTTGAAAACCTTTGTGTCGCATCTCTGGAAGATACTGAACCTAAATATCAAGTTTGGTGTTTATCCAACTGTTCGTTTCTGAGTTATGCTGTTCACACACATATAGACACACACACGGACATGTTTCCAAAAATGCTTTTTTTTTGTATTCAGGGAGTCTCAAAACATGTATTTCCGGTGAAATCTCGGTATCGAATTTTTGGGTGGAATGCAATACTTCCCCTACTTACTATACGTAGTAGAGAAAGTAAAAGAATTGACGATAAATTCCATCAGTGCTACTGAGTTCTTAAATGTATAGCTTTTTTAAAAACACTTGCATAGCCGCTTTAACTTCTGTGGTTATATCAAGGGATTTGACTTTAGAAACAAGTAAAAAGGTAAAGGTAAAGGTAAAGGTGCGGACGAACAGAGGGACCCCCGAAACGGGACACAGCACACCCTGAAAGGGTGTTTGATATGAAGCAACTTACGGTTACTAGCGACGGACAAACTAGTACAATAACTCATTAATGTCATATGATATGTAATTCACATCTTCTCAGCATCAACACATTAATAATTTCTTTCTTTAATCCTTTTGTTCTAAGTTTTGCGTGTTATGTATTTTGATTGCTAATATTATACGATAATATTTAGGAGGATGTGAAAGCACATATATCCATAATGTACATATGGTATAGAACAAGTATATAACGTTATAACATATAAAATATAGTATAAGAATGAAAGGCCATTGTTAGCTATATAACCAGTAATATAAAATTACGAGAAATGGAGTAGTATCTACTTAAGCACGTAACGAACCTTGGATTCATAATTAAGACGGTGGAAGCCTGTAAACACACACACACACACACACATATATATATATATGTAACATAAACTGTTATTGGACAGTAACACCAATCAGGTACATTGATACATGCCTATAATTCAAATATGTACGTTAAGAAGAACGATTGGAAGGAACCTAACAGAAGCTTGTCAGTGTTCAAGCAGGAAGGTAGTGTATAATCTCGTCTCTAAATAGACGCTAAAACTACGTATTTAAAGTCTACCAGTTATACATATTTTAACATGACAAAGATAATATTGATTTGTGAATATCATATGTGGTTTATCTAAAATACAAGTGAAATAATTAACAGAATACGTGTGTGCAAAATATCTTAACCTTCTCCATACTCAACCCTGACAATACGCAAGCGCTCTACGACACAAATACAACAGCCGTGGCGCAATTATAAAATAATAATTACAACATACTAACACACACAAGAATACAGATACACGATCGTCAGATTCCAGTCTACGAGAACTTCGTGATACATCACAAGAGTACGGGCATCAAGACGAACTACAGGTACGTAACAGCATCCATCATCAACGTAGTGGGGCCTACCAAGGAGGAACCGCTACAGATGGGGGGGGGGGGAGAGCCTGAAGGGCGAGCATGCGCAAGCATGGACGGGGAACCTATCGTTTCCAGGTCGAAAGCATTTAACGCCACCCGCAAGCCCTCCAACTTCCGGAGACCCTCTAAGGTAGCGCCCACCCGAGAGATCCGGAGGCGGGTCCTAACTTAGCAGTCCTCAACGACGCCTGGTGAAGAAACCTTTACAGAGCGCACATCCACCGCCTAACGGCAATCCTCTGAACACCGTCGCCTGAGGGGCTGAAAAGTCGTGGTAGAAGATGTACCACCCTAGCATTCACCTGTCGACCCGGGAAACCACGAAAAACCCATGGGTCAAATTAAGCGGTCGCCGGGGATCGAACCCGGGACCTCCTGAAAGCGAGTCGCGCACGTTACCGCGGTGCCACCTCGATCGGTTTAGAAACAAGTAACTCGTCTGCTGTTCACTGATTCTTTATTAGAAACACATTCACTTCCACATCCATACTTCAGATTCTGCGGAGGATAAGGGGTGATTCTAATTAAAGGAAAATACACGCCCCAGCAAATTAATTTTAAATAAAATATAAATGAATTCAAATTAGAGCCAAGAAAAATAATACTCAATAATCGAACCCGGGAACTTTGGGTTGAGAAGCCTCAACCTGACCACTGAATTACAGAGACAATAAAATGCAATCTTATTTCAAATTAATTAAGCCTTTTACTCGTTTCTGAATTTTCAAACTTGTTCTTCGCAACACTATCTCTAGAGAATTGAGCTGAATATTTTTAGTTTGTGCAAGTGTTTTGAAATATCCAGCTCATTAGCAGTGAAAATTACCTTCTTGCTTCGTGCTTTTGCACTGAAGGATCAACTGAAATATTACAAAATATTTTTGTAGATGGAAGAGTTATGTACTCTTGTGCAACTCGAAGAAAGTTACATTCTTGCCTTCCTTCCATTTTTTTTCACATTGCCCTGCGAATCTTGGTGCAGTCACGTAATGGCGACTGCTTGTTATAGATTGTAGTCATCATTCCTTTGTTAAGTCCCGAGAGTTTCCCCCCTTTCCCCTCTGAGAGAATCTCACGAGAATTCCTTTCAAAACATCTCGCCAGTAGCCTTTGTGTAAATAAATTCGCACGTACATTTGAGGCAATTAATACATCGGTTTTGTCACACAAAACCAGTTACCTCTCGTATATTTTCAGGCTTATTTACGACACCCACCTCAGCGTTGCAACCGGAACAGTTCGTTAGCAAGGAATTCCTGCAATTGTTTCCTAAGTGCCAGGCCGATTATCTCTTAATTTAATGGCCTAGTCTTCGAGCAATTTTCTTCTCTGCACCGAAGATGTTGCTATCTGTGAGGTACTGGCAGATTATTTGCACTTAAATACGTCAGAAATAACTTAAGTTTATAACTTAAAATCCTTATAAAATATACAGGGTGAACCAGAACAGCTGTAACAGTAATTTATTTCGGAAAACATGGCATTACAATGTTCGAGACAAAAATATTTATGACTAAATCACCTGTGAACCTTCACTTGCCATAATCGGAAGTGGGGTCAGTGACGTATCACTTTAAAATTTCAAATGGTTCGATTCCCGTTGGGCTTTTCATGATTTTCCCTGGTCGGTGGGCGAATGCTGTGGTGGTTTCTCATCTACCACGTTTTCCTCTCATTCCATTTCCTTCTCATGTTTCAGGTGTGCTTCTAGGTTTGGTGGTGTGCGGCGGTGGATAAATGGCGCGGATACCTGCTTCAAGGAAAGTGTGTTCCCCGTGGACACTAGAGGACTCTTGGTTGAACAGGTCGTTCCTCGCCCTCTCTGGACAGCTTCAATAGTGGGATGGGTCTTCGAGCTCTGTGGCCTGCTGCATGTAGCCTCCTGTGGTTCCTTCACTTCATCCCTTCCTCCTGGGGGATGATATCCACAATAGATCTCACGTAGGTCGCAATGCGCGAGGTGTTCCCCTCCATTATAACCCTATACCCTAAACTACTAGATAGAGTTCTTTAAGACAAACAAACATCTTAGAAAACTTTTGATTAAATGTTGTCTGTTCGTCTTTATAACCCGCTCTGCAGTTTATATTTAGAGAGACGAAGCCTTCACGCTCAATGAAAAAGTGCCGTAGCGAAAATGTACTCCCTTCTAATGACAGAATTCCAGTTTTCTTGCTGAATTTTTTATAACTTGTACATTGCTACTCTCCTTGAAATCTATAAGTAAACGGACCAACCTTCAATAGAGATAGAGAAGCGATAGTTTTATGTATATTTATAATCAAAATTACTTTACACAGTCATACAACATAGAGACGAGGTTCCGGCGCGAAGATTTCGTATAGCACGCACACCATTCGATTAACAATGTTGAAATATCCAACAGAGGCTTAAAATTGTGCTGGCGGAAAAGTCTGGGAGTTCTTCAGTTATGAATACGGATTAGAATTTAAAATCTCCTGGGCTTCAAGGTTCAAAGTAGCACAGTGGTATCAGAGCCATTCGTAGCATAAACTCCCACCTTTATTTTTATTTACCAGAAACAATTTACAACCCGTGTTTTGCCAGGGGCATATCACAGGATATTTACATATTCGCTACAATATTAGACTTTAAAGGCTGCTGCTCTTGAAGGAAACGGAAGATGGTGCTGATAAGCCCTTGCAGATGTTATTCGGCACTAGAGGCAGAGGTTGCGACCTTTGGCCGATCGCTTTAGAATCTTGAGTATTCTGTCATTAGATGACGAGCTGTCTTGGCGGCATTCCGGACAGTTATATAGGGATGATGTTGCTTTGTTTATCCCGTAGAGAGATGAACGAAAACCACCATGATGTGCCAAGAATTCTGTGTGCATGTAATTGGGCCCTAAAGGTGAGAGCCTATGGTGGATGGTGGGGATAAATACTTTTGTTTAGGATCCATTTATTTAGTACTTCTTGGTCTTGGAACTGGAAGCATCTGCAAGATAAAAAGAGCAAAACTGTCAAAAATTGTATTTGTAATATTTACTCTTAAAACTAGTTTAAAGTGTTTCCTTTTCGCAAATACTTTAGTTTTTTTCTCTCCAAATGTTGTCTTTGACTTGCCAATTAAACTCTAGGTGCATGGAGGAAACATTCCATTGAAGTGGACATAAAAAATGAAACACAATTCTTATAACACCAGAAAACTTTTCAACCTTATGTACTACAATACTGTTACGAATGAATAACATGTTTAGTTCCCGAGGTCACGGGTTCAAACCCGGCGAAGGGCGATGGATTTTTTTCGGTCTTAAAAATCCCTAGCATGTCTTCTATGGAAGAGAAGTAAAGCCGGTGGTCCCGTGTCGTAGATTTACGGCACGTAAAAGAACCTAAAGCCTGATAAAGTGACCTCTGAGCAAAATTATCGATCTTTCACGCCCAATATAGAATGGGACGCTAAGGGCCACAGCAGTTAAGAGCGTCCATAAATAAACAAACAAAAGAATAACATGTTATATATATATATATATATATATATATATATGCAAGAGTCATGATTAAATGTAAAATTACGTCAATGTATAATAAAGTCTAGAGCTTAATTTGGTACCCAGTATGGTGGAATTACAACTATTCATATGTGTTTACTGCGTCAGATGTCAGCTGATATTCATTGCCTGTCTCAAAGTAGTCCTGCAGATTCTCTTGAGGTGAAGATTGCTCGAGTATGACTCATCCTGTATGTAAGTTATTGCCAACACAAGTATAATACACAGCAACATTTTTGATAGCAGAGTAGATGTTTTAAAGGAATCCCGTCGCTTTGTTCAATTGTTTATTTCTGTCAAATGTAAATGCCAGGAACTACCAAGTGGACTTAGATTATAAGTAATCCTTGATCGGAATGCTAGATAACTTGGGTCTTGACAGAAAGTCTCAGCATATAATGCATTTTCATGGCCGTCTCGTTTCAAAACTTTTGCTGCAGTGAACAGAGTTATTTTGTTGTAAAACACTAATCCGGATCTCAAGTGACATCTTGGAATGCTGAACACATTAACTGAAACCTTGATGGCAAACAAAATCTCGGACTACCCGCTTATAGCTGATCGGTTTTCAGTCCTTGAAGGTGAATTGCTTCAGTTTTTCGTTACTTGTTCCGCATTAATACGTTAAAAACACGAGACGACATCAACATATTCAACATATCGGCGTAATATCCAGTGCCCAAAAAGGGTAATGATATGATTTCTTGCTGCTTAGCGAGACATCGTGCATTATTTTTGTTTATGAAACAGTAATTATTGGTGGAATGTTTTTGTTGCAACGTGTTCTCGTCCTGGGAAGCAGATTCTCACGGGTAGAGAGGAAAGTTTAAGAATGACGCAATCCAAGTGGAGCGCATCGTCAAACCACGCAAAACTCGTGCAAAATTCGGTTGCCATTAATCTTTTCGTTAATGATTAAAAGAAATAAAAGACTAAAACGAATCTCTCTCTCTTTCCTGTGTGTATATAACCTTTTATCTGCGAACATAATTAAATCAGATAATAACAAAATAATCCAATGTATAATTCTTTACAAGGCAAATATGTCGTTACTTTTTATTTTCACAAAGACGAGTCTTATTATTTTGATTATAAGCAACTGTTTTGATACTGGCAACAATTATGAAATTGCTATTTTGAACTTTCTGCAAACAGCTCAATCATTCCTGGTCATTCTTGATCAATATTACGTAACTTTGAAACCATTAAAGATGGATGAAAGCATACTACAAGATAGAAAATTAGAATCAGACTTAAAAATTAAATGCCTTAGCAAGGATTTAAACCACGGGTCTTCGGCTTTCCGTGCCGTTCCTTTACCAAGAGATACCATGGCAACATACCGGTAAGACATTAAATTCCCTGTTAAAGCGTACAATTTGTTGTAATGCAACTTTTTGTGGCGTTAGTCGTTTCCGAGATATTTTTTGTTATTCGTTTCAATTTTCAAATACTTATTACTTTCTCTACTACGTATAGTAAGTAGGAGAAGTATTGTATTCCACCCAAAAATTCGATACGGAGATTTCACCGGAAATACATGTTTTGAGATCCCCTGAATCCAAAAAAAGCATTTTTAGAAACATGTCCGTGTGTGTGTGTGTGTGTGTGTCTATCTGTCTGTCTGTCTGTCTGTCTGTGTGTCTGTGAACAGCATAACTCAGAAACGAACAGTCGGATAAACACCAAACTTGGTATTTAGGTTCAGTATCTTCCAGAGATGCGACACGAAGGTTTTCAAGAAAATCCCTCCATCCCAGATTACCCTTTACATGGAACATTTTTCGAAAAATTTAATTACCTCAAAAATTGCTCTAGCGGTTTTGGTTAAAATATCATATGTTTAAGATACTTTCATGACAAAATGTATATCTTGAATTTTCTGGGAATGTCTCCAAAAGTATTCTTCATTGTGAACGACTTTTGCATAACTGGTAAACCATAAGAGATAGACAAAATTTTACTACACAAGAAATGTAGATCGCGTTAAAATACACAATTTGTGTCATACATTTTGTTGTTGTTGAGTGAACCATTTTCGAGCTATTGCTTGTTAATCCCTTAAATTTTCCAATACTTATACTTTTTCTCAAATTCATTATTCATTTTTTAATGTCCTGGACATACAAAGAGAATCGAATGCTCCACATAGCAACCAGCTCTTAAAATATTTGACTATCGCTTAAAACCTACCATATTCCCCTTGTATCTACAAGAAAATTAGCAATAAGATTAACATCTCGATTAACATGAAGCATATGGAGAATAAGCGTTTGTAAAAATAGTTTGTACAAGAGTAGAGAAAGTCATGTGAGTGTAACACATCACATTTTTAGTTTTTTTCTTGTGGTCATACAAAGAGTATGAAATTTCATACCGGTCCGCTTTTAAAAAAATCTGACTATCGCTTAAGCTCGTGCAATCTTCTTATACCTACAAGAAAGTGTATAAATGTGTAATGAAATTTGAGAAAGTTATGTAAATGCAACACAGATTGTACTTAGCATGCTTTAAAGTATTGGATATTCATTTTTTTATTTGTATATTTGTTTGTTTTTAACTTCGCGGGCTTCACTTTCAATTGACAGTCCTTGATGTCCATCCAATATATACTGCAACTCAGTTTAGGCTTCTACGTTTCTTGCTAAGAAAATCATTGAGAGAGCGCGCAGGTTAAACTTCCCTATGAGGTTTAAGTCTCGAGGCCGGCAGCATCAGGTTAAGAATTTAGGCAATACTCTTAGAGTATCCCCGTTGAAAATGCTTATAAAATCAAAAGGAAAGTCAATAAATTACCTTAGGAGTGAGTTTAGAACATGATGAGGTCTCTTCTATATCTGGTGCCCACCTGCTGCCCGCCCCTTTTAGGTGTCTTACTTATATAGGCAAATCGCGTCAGGAACACAACAAACGTAGCCATTTTTCCGATAAATCACATGTAAAGTGGGTACTGCCAACCTAAATGAAAATGTGAAATCCGCTAAAAATGCGATGCGCTGTTGTTACCGCTATTTCTTCTTCTTCTTTGTTAGTTTCCGCTGAAAAAACGCAACGCATTCATAATAAGAAAGACTATCCACCAAAATTGTAATTTTTATATTCTTTTTGTGAAAGTTTGTTATATTAATATGTTATTTGCATTAAATAAAGAAGTTCCTTTACTGCAATAGTGGTAGATAGTTAACGCAAGCTTACATAAAAAAGAAACCTAACCTAACCTAAGTCTTCCGTGAATTCAGAAACGTAAGCTTATATAAAAAAGAATCTAAACCTAACTTAACCTCCCGTGAATCAGAAACCTAAGCTTAGGAACGGACGCTCGCTTCGCTCGCGTGCTTTGATATCACCACTGGTAACAACTTAAAAACAAGGTTATATATATATATATATATATATGTATAAAAGTAAATCAGAAACCTAAGCTTATATAAAAAAAAAACTAACCTAAACCTAACAATCTGTAAATTCCGAAACGTAAGCTTATATAAAGAAAACAAACCTAACCTAAACATCCATGAATTCATAAGCCTAAGGTTGTATAAGATCCCTCGGCTACGCTCTGTGGTCGTTTCCGCAATCGCGGCGCTTTGGTGGCATTAATTTTTCATATGTTGGCAGCATAAGCGTATGACATACAGTGACATCTGTTGAGGTAGTGCATGACATAGTGTGACATCTGTTGGACATATAACACATTCATCGCCGTGGGGGATACTCTAAGAGGAGATTGTCCAAAATTCTCTTCAGAGCGTACAAAGATAACTCCTTTCAGAAGTTTTTATAAAGCACTTTCTGATGATCTAGCGGAGTAAACCATGTTAGTAGTTAAAAATCTTGTAGGTCGATCATTGTAAACCACTTGTGTACTTATGAAGAACATGTTAGTTGAAGATGGGAGGAAACCCTTCCAAAGGTGTATAACTGGTAAAGCACAAGACATACCTAGACAAATTTTTAACTAGAAAAAATGAAACTAGTGGACCATAATTGTTAAATCTATAATTTATGAAGCTCCCCTGAAAATTTCAAGCTAATAAGTAATAATCTGTGGTCCAAGGAGCATTTTGAAAAGTGAAAAATGCTGAAAAAAGGAACTTGAGGAGAGTGGAGTTTAAAGTTCAACTCGGTGCTTTACCTAAATGGTGCAGAAACATTTGTGATTTTAAAATTCTTGATATTAAGAAACCAATTGTATAGAATGAAAGTGAAGTCATCGTTTCGAACGCTCCCCATATGGCCTAGGGGATATCTCATTCCACCAAACGATGACTGGACCCATTTCTGAGGTTGAGGCACCCAGCGAGCGGAATCCTTTGCCTCCGTTGTGGGGTGGTGATGGCGTGGAATGAGAGGACCTACAGCTTTTACCATGGACTCCGAAACCGTTGGGCCTAGGGAATACTTCACATGAGAAGTCGGAGGTAAAGGCGTGGATAGGGCTGCCTTAAAATCGCCACCCAGAGCCGGGAATTGAACCCCGGAATCTCAGTACGACAACCGGAAACGAAACTACTGCGCTACCTTGCCCCTATGAAAGTTATAAGAATAATAAAAATATAAAACAAATAAAACAAAAATCGAGAATTTTCAATTTTTTTATGAAATTTCACTGATGCATTACCTTAAGGAAAGAGGAATTAAATGAATGATGACATAAACAACCTGTTTTACAGTATTCCGTATATTGAAAATGTTGCAATATTTCAGCACAGTCCAAAAGTTTTAGCACGTGCCAGAATATTCTAGAGTATTTTTCAAGACTCGCTCCCCTTAATCTTGTCGAGTGATAGGATATCAGTCCTGTTGTATGTAATCAGCATCCGTAAAACCCATGGATTTTCTATAAACGTTTGCTTGCTTTTCTGTCGCTTTATCCCCTAGGGACGTGTAACACCCAGAGTGTTTTCGCTGAGTCAAATAATAGGATAGGATAGGATAGGACTAGCTAACGGAGGAGACACCTAGCATCTCTACCCCAATAGATCTTTTGTGCGTCGACAGAGACGCGCAGAGTTGCCTAACAGTTCAAGGCTTGACTATCCACTAGACGTTCCTCTAGTGCGACCGAGGAAGCACGATCCAGCAGTGGAGGCTCGACAGGCTTCCCTCTGGCAGCGCCGAGAAGATCTTTCACATCCCAAGTCTCTGCGATGTGCCCAACACCGACCGAACCACGAAGTCAACCTGAAACAAGAAAGAGAAATTAAATGAGAGGACATTCGTGGTATAAAACACCACTCCTGCATTCGCCAGCCAGGTCAACAAGGGAAAACCACGAAAAACCAAGAAGAAAATCATATTGCTTTTATACATTTTTTGTCTGGGTTTGGACATTCTTTTTCTGAGTATTAATTCACGTAGTTAGGACTTTCATTTGTGACTTACGCTTTAAGCGATATGAATATTTAGCTTGATCGGATTCGACGAGTTTATTTGGGAATTCTTAACTCATATGATTTTATTAACAGGTTGAACGCTTCTATCAATGGGATAGATATGTTAACAATTATGAGATTTACTTTGGAGGTAATAAATGTTCAATGTGCGGTGGTATACTTGTTATTTTTATTTAATTTGTTGAGCCCCACGTTTGGGAGCCAATTTGCGACGGTATTACTTATAATGTTTGTGTATGTGTGTTTACTCCGCGTGGTGAAGCCATTTTGTGACGTGATTCTTTGTTAGGTTTGTAGCTCCATCTGGTGTTAGCAATTTGCGGTAGTATTAGTGTTCGTTTGAAAGAATGCTACTGTTATTTTATTTAATTTTGGTTTACTGTCCTCCGGCTAGCTATGATCTTTTTGGTCGAGCACTTCTCTTTATACAGGTTGTGTAAACGGAAAGGAGTCTTTTATCCAAAGATAACACTGATGAAAGAATTTGTTTTACACTTTTTATTGTCGAACACATTCACTATCACAATTTACACATTGATCTTGACACTCGCCAAACTGAAACTGTTATAATAACTTATTTACTGATCATTCTTAATTCACGTACTTCAACTTTTTGTATCATTAACTTTACAATACTTGAGATTTTTCATAACTCTGATACGCGTAACTTGCGAATCGATAGCCGACGTGTAATATTTCTGCTGGACTGAAGGCGACGTGTAGCATACAAATATTTTCGGTGAACTGACGGACTGAAGGCGACGTGTAGCATACAAATATTTTCGACGAACTGACGGGGTCTATCTCTAACCTAGCCCTTTTTATACTCCTACACCCCGATATGCCTAAAGATTATAACTGAGCTGCAATTGGCTAATAAAACGCGCCAACATTAGCGTCTATTTTTATATCCAATGAAAATTATGAATACATATGCTCTAGATATAATGTTCCAGCAATTTCTACAGAAAAACGCGCCAACATTACGTAACTTCCTCGTCTCCAATAATGATAAACAGCTCACCCCCTCGCTGCATTAATGCACGCTATTATTGTCAGTTTCAGTAAGGCAATATAAACTTACTTCTCAATAATAATTACAATCAACAAACATCTCAAATCAATGTCACATAAAAATGCATATTCATACTGTAATCATTCTTTACATTTAAATAATTTGTGATACAAATTACTGCATCACTTTGGAGGTAATAAATGTTCAATGATACTTTAGCACCTTACCGGCTTTCATTTGACTGCCACTCATAATTTTCACCACCTTATTCAAGAAGGGCTTTCCTTAACGTTTATTACCTATAGTAAAGGAAGTATTGTATTCCACATATCGATATTTCACCTAAAATACAGTTTTTAGACTCCCTGAATCCAGAGAAATGTATTTTAGAAAGAGGTCTATGCTTGTGAACAAACAACCAAACTTGGTATATAAGTTCAGGGTCTTCCAATGATGCGAACACGAAGATTATACTGAAAATCTCCCACCCCAAACTACCCTTCATGTGGAAACATTTTCATTACTTTTGATTTTCTCAAAAATGGTTCTACCTTATGTTTAAGATATTCCCATGTCAAATGAACTGTATATCTTAAATTTTCTGCGAATGGCCTCTAAAGTTCTCTTCATTCTGAACGACTTTAGTATGATTGGTAAACCTACACCCAAAAATATAGATCTTGTTAAATTGCACAATTTATGTGAAATTTGTGTGTGGCGTTAACCATTTCCGAGATATTCTTTGTTATTGGTTTGAATTTTGAAGCTTCAAAGCCATTAGAGTGTAATTTTTAAAAATCTGACTCTTTACTAGAAGTACGCCGGGCCAAACATTCGAGCCCCTCCCGATAGGGAGTTGTTCGTATTGGGTTGGACTCGGCGGGACAGTGGGTTCCCGATACCTATGGGAGATTGAGTACGCCTGGCTGGTTTTCCGCCCAGGAGGGGTTGTGAGACGCCCAGATGTCCTCTGGCACCAACCATGAGTGAGGGCTGGTAGACAGTAACTAGGTATACCGGGGTTCCTCGGTAGTGTTCCCTGATAGGGTTTTCGCCATTGGGCTGACGCGCGTAAGTGGCGTCCCTATGTGGCAGGAGACGAGGGGAGGATGGTATCCTGACCCAGTTTCGGCCACGCAGGGGGGGCAGAGTATAAAATAGATGCTGTCCTAATGGAAAAGTTCCACTAGAATGACACCTGGGGTCCGAGGGTACGGACTAAGTAGTCAGTCCAGATCCCGTTGGTTTTATGTCACTTTAGCTAAATTTACTCTTGGAAAGAGTAAATAGAAGAAGAAAATACTAGGTAATTTTGGAGATAACAGAAGGGACAGAAAGAAAAGCAGGGATACAAGAGAGAGGACAGAATCTTCAAAACCGAACATGTCTCGTTAGTTTTAGTGAGATAGAAATAATATGGCAGGAAAACACGAATGGAAGAACCAACCTCTTCCCACGGAGACAGTGTGAGAACATTTAATCCCGATAGAGCAGATGTTTGTATACTAATTCATTGTTTTATTAGAGATACAGGTAGTTAGGATCAGCAGTTGTAGTTGAGTATTCTAGATGAAATAATAATGGATGTAGATATGATTCTGGAATTGTAAAGACAGATGTTTGTTGAATATTAGGATGTTATAAGTATATAAAATGTGACTTTGTTCGAGGAATGTTGGCTATTTTTTGTTGCACAAGTTACAGGTAGCACTTGCTGATATAGGAAAAGTTAAATGTTTGCATTTAAAGCTACTGGATTCATAGTACCCGACCTGACGTATATATAGCGGTTGTTGTTTCAAACAAATGACTATTGTAGAAAGTACCGATCTTATAAAGCTTAATTTTGAAGTTTGACGATGCTACGTTGTTTAGTAGTTGTTTGGCAGCCATCAATAGTGAACTCTCCCAGCGAATTTATAAACATGGATAAAATTGGCCATCATTATGTGATACACTACTTTCATTTGAAAGGTCTTAGTCCAACTAATACTAAAGCTGAGCTTGACTCTTCTCTGGGGGAGTCTGCTCCTTCGTTTACAACAGTAAAATATTGGGTGACAGAGTTAAAGCCGTACGAGCTGCCAACACGAACATCGCGGTGGTCGACCAAATGAGGTGACCACGCCAGAAATTGTGAAGAAAATCCACAAAATGGTATTGAATGGCCGTCGACTGAAAGTGCGCGAGCTAGCAGACTTTGTAGGTATTTCAAAAATTGCTGTACATTGCATACTAACTGAAAATTTAGACATGAGAAAGCTGTGCGCAAGATGGGTGCCGCGTTTACTCAGAATGGAACAAAAGCAGCGTCGTGAGGATGTTTCAGCCGAGTGTTTCGCTGCAATAAAGCCGAGATGAAACGTGGGTCCATCACTTCACCCCTAAGACGAAGGAACAGTCAAAACGGTAGCCTGAAAGGGAAGAATCGGCTCCAAAGAAGGTGAAGACAGTTCCATCTGCAGGCAGGGTCATGGTGTCAGGTTTTTTGGGATGCGCTTGGGATAATTTTTATTGATTATCTTCAAAAAGGAAAAGCAATCAATGGCGAATATTATGCAAACTTATTGCAGCATTTGAATGATGAAATGAAGCAAAAACGCCGCATTTAGTGAAAAAGAAAGTTCTGTTTCATCAAGACAATACACCAGTTCACACATCCATTATCGCCATGGCCAAAATCAGTGAGTTAAAGTTCGAATTGCTTCCTCATGCACCCTATTCGCCAGACTTAGTCTCTTCTGATTATTTTCGGTTTCCAAAGTTGAAGAAATGGCTTGGTGGTAAAATATTTGCCATCAATTAAGAGGTGGAGTCTGCAGTTGATGGCTACTTTGCAGAACTCCACGGTTCTCACTATAAATAGAGTATCGAAGCTACTGGGAAAAGTGTATCGAGCTGAAAGACTATGTAGAGAAATAAAGATGGGGTTTTTTCCCCAAAATTTTTGTGTTTTCTTTGTTAGATTGGGTACTTCTGGGACCGCCCTCGTAGTTGGTAAATAGTAGTTTAGTTGTTAAGATACTCTGCGACGTATTATTGTATGAAAAAGAAACATGTAAAAGAAATAATAAAGTGGATAAAATAAATAAAATCAGCGTACACTAGGTGTCAGGGCAATGGCGATGCTTACTGCAACCTTCTTAAACCTTCATGTATAAATGTGTAACGCATGTACAGTTTGTACAAGTCCAGAAACTAATATGAATGCAACACTACAGATTTTTAACATCTAAGAAGCAAGGAGAACGAGCAGCTGAGAGGGAAGGAGAGAAAGTGTATCATGTATTTTTTTTTTTTTTTTAGTCCTAACTGGCAAAGGCCGGGGAGGTACTTAGGCCTGGAACGTTCGTTCCAAAATTTCCTTCCCCGAGTATCATTTCATATATCATCAGAGAGGGGGGAGAAGATGATTTACTGGGGCAGCGTAATTGGAGCCATGGTTTCTACTGGTATTCTTGTACGGCTCTGCATGATAATGCTTGTTACGAGCAGTTAAAATATTTTAATTTATAGGCTTTCTTGGAAATTCTTTTCTTTGTTTTCGTTATTCTTCAGGAGAGAGGCTCATTAGAAGAATGGAATGTTTAAAATTCTTAGAACATCTTTAATAAATTGCAAGTTCTCCGAAAACATTCTTCAGATAGCCACATCCAGGCTTACATAAAAACGATAACTCTTCCTTGAAAGGTGGCATAAAAAGCTGGTAATTCATTCAGTAAGTTACCTTTAGAAATTATCTATGTTGAACCCAAATTTCAGAGTATCCCTTAGTTCAGAAAATACCTTTTTGGATATGTCAGTAATTTATTGCTTCAAAGAGTATAAGTACTTGAAAATTCAAACCAGTAAAAAGAATATCTCGGAGATGGTTGATGCCACAAATTGCTGTTTCTGTCAAGTACGCTAAAATTTTTGCCTACGTGGTGCATACAATAGTTTTTAGTAAAATCTCTGAAATTATTTAACATAAAATAAACACATGTAACATAAGTACTGTATAAATATAAAAAAACATAGTCATTTGTTGATATATTCTCACAGTCGCCTGAATCCTACGCTATGAACCGCACCAACGTCTCCTAGGAAGCGTTGACCTTAACAATATGAGATGCGGATATAGTTGGCATACTTATTCTGAGCACTTGTTTGTAAACAACAAGCTTGTGACTGCAAATATGGGTGAAAATCCTGAGGAAATTTCAATCTGAGCCAGAAACATCGAATCAGAGCTGTTGCCAGCAAAACCTCAGCAACAGCAGTAGTATGGAAAGGAATATGTGTTGTGGAATTTAATTTTCAGGATATAGTTATAGTTTCAAATTTGCTAAGAACTGTCATTTTCACTTCCAAGTTGCGAAATAAATATTTCATTTTGGGAAGAGTTTCTGATAAACAATAAAACGATATTAATTAATTTTTGTTTTTAATGATGAATCATTTTGTGAAAAATGCTGGTAAAGTTTGATTAACAAAAATAATGTTGGATTATATTTCTTATTTTATGATCAAATATATTGTTTAAAACCTGTTAAAGTTGGTATGACTGTTCGATGCTATCTGGATTTTGTTTTTTACGCTGTTAAAGGTTTCCATGGCAACTTTAGGGTCCTAGGCCACTAAAGTGCTAGTTTTCGGCGTGTTAAGAGTCCGAAAAGTAGTTGTTTTAGAACGGGTTTATTTAAAAGCTTTTATTTAACAGAAATTGTGTCCCTTAATGAGATCCATATTCTTTGCGTAATAAAACTTTTGTCTATCTGTTACCAATTTGAGGCAGTATTTTTAACACTTAAATTATATAATATGTAATTTCAATAACAGCCCGCCTTGAAGCAATATGTATGTATTAATTTGTTTAAAAAATGTATGTAACAGCCATTTCATATGGTTATATTATTGTAAACATGTTCAAAAATGTTATGTGAATGCACTGTGTAATTTAATAATGCAAGAACTGTGAGAATAATAAGTTTAACGTTGATAACAATGAGGTAACCTTGAGGCAATAATGAATTTGAGAGTTTAAATGTTACTAGTCATGATTAGAGCAACGATAATGTAAATTTAGTGACAGTTTAAAATTAGCCAATCAACAGCTAGAAAAAGCTTTGATTAAATGCAGGTATTCTATTGGACTAGGATTAGCCAATCAGAGACTTGAAATACAAAAAGTTAAAAGTTTATACGGTTGAAATATGTTTAGTTGCTGGCAGACTTTGGTAGTAACCGGATGGAAGATGTGTTCTCTAGAGAAATATTACGTATTCGTGTGTAACGAAAATTAAGTATATGCGTTAACCAAGTACAAGTATTAGATAAAAGGATCTTACAGCTCTTAATATCAGTGAAGTGCTATATAATTTGTGCCAAGGATTAATAAAAAGAAGTGAATTTAAACTTAAAATCTGTGTAAGCCTACATTGTTGTCGTACCACGCCCTGATTAAGAGAAACATGTCTCTAAAGTAAGACTGACGCAGCCGAGGCAAACATAAACCTAAATACTATCTATAGAAGCAGTTTAATAACAAAGTTAATAAATATTTTTAAATTTGGAGCGTAAAAAACAAAAATACATCTTCAAATAGGTTTTACATACGTAGCAGCATATTACGTAATAAACAATCCACTTCAAAATTGACGTTCATACATGGAGCTGATTAAATAAATAAACTCCAAGACAATAACTACTTCAAGTTGGCTTCCCAAGCGTGTGGCTAACAACAACAGTAAAACTTCAACAACAATAAACTACAACAGTTGAAGAACAATACTACTTCAAGTTATATAAAAGTCATTAAGAATGAGCACTTTACAGGCCATTCACAGAAAATTCAATACAAGTTTTTCACTTGACGTGAAATACTTGCACATATAGTATTAAATCAAATACGTTTTGAGAAAATAATATAATTATGAACAGTTTCCCATGTAAAGCGTAGTTTGTAGTAGGAAGATTTTCTTGAAGATGCTAAACCTAAATGCCTAAATACGGAAATTTGTCTAAAATGTTTTACATGGATCCAGGAAGCCTCATAACGTATATTTCTAGTGGAATCTTGAAGAAAAGTGTTTTATGTTGTATTGTTTTTGCAACACGTATGGAAGCCAATTTAAAGAAGATATTTATTAGCACCACTGGACGTCAATTTGAAGTAGTTTGTATTGAAGGAGTTGTATTATATTTCAACTGTTGGGGAGCCGAACTTGTAGTTGCAACCCCACGTATAGTAAACAGTTTCCGGTAGCCTTCGCCCCAAATGTATTTTTAGGTGGCCTTTGTCCCAAGTTTAAAAAAAATATTAACTTTGTAATTAAACTGTTTCTTTAAATATTTAATATTTATGTTTGCTTGGCTGTGTCAGTATTATTATTAGGGGCATGTTTCTCTTAGGCAGGGTTGTGATGTGACAAGAATATAGGCTTACACAGATTTTTAGTTTTTATTCACTCCTTTTTATTAATCCTTGACACAAATTAAATAGCACTTCACTGATATTGAGAGCTGTGAGATTCTTTTATTTAATGCTTTTTAACACTATACTATTTTCGTCTCACACGAATACATAATTAATTTCTCGAGGACACATCTCGCGTCTGGTTATGAGCACTGTCTAGAAGCAACACGTCTGGTTATGAGCACTGTTTGGAGGCAGCTGAATTGATTTCAACCGTCTAAACTTGTAAATTTCTGTATTTCAAGTTTCTGATTGACTAATCCTACTCCAATAGAATACCTGCATTTAACTAAAGCTTTTTCTGATTGCTGATTGGCTATTTTTATAAATTGTCACTAAAATTACATTATTGTTACTCCAAGAATTACAAGTAGTACTGTTAAACTTTCTTACTTATTTTTCTCACAGCCTCTACATTATTAAATTGCGTAATACATTCACATAACATTATTGAACATGTTTACAATAATATAAGCATATACAATGACTGTAATATACACCTTTTAGATATTGTTACTTACACATATTGTTTTAAGGCGGGCTGTTATTGAATTTACATATTATATAATTTGACTGAAATCATTTAAGTGTTAAAAATACTGCCTTAATATCGATATCAAGTTCTTGCAAAAGTAGTTGAGAAAGTAAAAACCAATAAAGGAAACTCATTACTCCTTTAAATTAGGCAATTTTCTTGGCATGGCGTGTACGACAGAAATCTAATTCGGCAGCTGCCGGCGCTGGTAGACCAGCTGGTATAAATTTATCTATAGAATACATGCAACTGTTCAGTTCGGCACATACCTGTCAGTGACTTGCCCAACAGATGCACCCCAGTAACATAAGAATCCCTAGTAGTTGCCTCCTTGTTAGGGCTTCAGTATGCAAATTGTGTGTTCCTGATGCAATAAGCATGCATTACTACTTTTGTGCATTTAACGCGATGAAATTCTGGATCACTAAATGCGGAAAATATTGCATTAAGAATGGCTGAGTATATGAACATTAATCAAGTGTGCGGTAATGCGTTTTGTTTCACGTATGCTTGCTTTTGCTTCTTTGTTTATAGCCATTTACCTTCACAAGTAGTGACTTGTTTTGAGAAGTTCAAGGTATTCAAAATGCCATAACGACTTTCACTCAACACGTTGAATGCCACGTGAAAATAAAGGAGAGAAACCCAAGGTGCATATGGTCTTTACAGATAGTATTATGCAAATACCTGAGATACTGCCATTGGATTGGATTTTCTTTCAGAAAGCAACTTCAGGATTTAAGGTTATAAAGCATTTCGAACGTCACAAATGCAAAATAGAGCATTAAGGGCAGGCCCAAAAATTACATTTTTACTTTCTCTGCTACGTATAGCAAGTAGGGGAAGTACTGCAATTCCACCCAAAATTTCGATACCGAGATTTCACCAGAAATAAATGTTTGGAGGCCTCTGAATAAAAAAATAACTTAGAAAAAGACCGAGTTTGTGTATGTGTGTCTGTGAACAGCATAACTTAAAAACGAAAAGTCAGATAAATACAAAATTTGGTATTTACATTCAGTATGTTTCAAAAATGCGACATGAAGATTTTCATGAATATCCTCCTACCACAGACTACCCTTTACATGGAATATTTTTCAAACTTTTGATTTTCTCAAAAAATGACTAACGATTTTGATTAAAATATCATATATTTAAGATACTTTTATGAAAAATAAAAAGTGTATCTTGAATTTTCTGGGAATGTCCCCAAAAGCTCTCTTCATTCTGAATGATTTTCGCATAACTAGTAAACCGTAAGAGATAGAAAAGTTCACTAAACAAAAAATGTAGATCTCGTTAAAACACACAACTTATGTCTTATACATTTTTTGTGGAATGAACAATTTCCAAGATATTTCTTGTTATTTCTTTGAATTTTTAATTTTTTTTAATATCCTGGATATGCAAAGAGAATGGAATACTCCACATAGCAACCAGCTCTTAAAATATTTGACTATCGCTTAAAACCTACCATATTCCCCTTGCACCTACAAGAAAATTAGCAATAAGATTAACATCTCGATTAACATGAAGCATATGGAGAATAAGCATTTGTAAAAATAGTTTGTACAAGAGTAGAGAAAGTCATGTGAGTGTAACACATCAGATATTTTTAATAGCGACAGAGATATCGAAATCTGTTGAATGGCTTCCAAGATTAACCATTATAGGCGTACACACGCAACATTATATGACGTAAGTATGTCATAGATGCCGAGTACTTTTTCATTGAAATGCACATTTGCGTTTAGCGGTTTGCTCTCAGTATGGCACATATTTTCTCACCCAGTTGGCGCTCGTCAGAAGCAGGGCAGTCGGGTGAAGGTCTGTTTCCTGGCATTCACACGTCCCCAACATTCCGTTAACGGGAGAGACAAACACAACAGCAGGATGCACAATGTAACACGTTATTCATGTTTCGTTAATCTTGGCAGGATTCGGAAGGAGCGCTCCTTCTTCAGCCGCATTAACTTTCTTGAAGCGTCAACTTAAAATGCCAGTTCAGTCGACTGTGAAGTAATAATGTTAGTAGTTGTACACGGTGAATACTTATTCATCTCCGCTACTGCATCTATTTGTAAACTTTCAGTTGGCCACTGAACAAAGAGTATTCCAGACACCAGTTGTGTACAGTCCGATGCATAAAGACGTGCCGGTACTTTTGGTTTCCTGTTGCGTTCTTTCTTCATTTATTGTTGACAGAATCGCTTTATCAGTTGTGTTCCACACCTACCCGGATGTGCTAATCTCTTATTGGTTTGAACAAATTGAACGGCGAAAGGGGGTGAGAAACGAAAGGATTTTATCCAAATGGATCCAAGATACTCTCCAGACATTCGCCAAATCTATCCGTCTCTTATTGGTTTGATGTCAAAAGTCTGGTACTGAAACCCTAACCGGATCCTGAGCCGGTCGATTTCCGACTCAGGAACTAACGCCTATCGCCTAGCAGATTACTTCTCCGTCTTTTCATGCGGAGCCTGGGCCGTCCTCAAAGCAATTGAAATAAGTACTCAAAGGCACAAAAATTGTGATCTTCTCAGACTCCATGGCAACATTTACTGCTGTTGTAACAGATTTTCTAAGAATCCACTCATTCAAAGTATTCAAGATCACTACAAGAATGAATGTCAAATCTCATTGGCATGGCTTCCGTAGCATTATCGGAAATGAAGAAGCAGATATGGCAGAGAAATCTGCTGCGAGGCTGCAACAAACTGAAGCTGATGTACATGCTACACTTCTGGATGTGAAAAAGATGTTAAAAGCCTATATTGTGAATCACTGGGACAAACAATGGAAATCTACACCCTTAAAACTGCAACCCTAGGATATTACTAAACTGGTTTTATCAAACCTTAATTTCCGAAGAAAACAAAAAGTCCTACTTACCAGGTTGCGCATCGGTTACTTCACCTCAGCCATGGTTATCTGAAGAAATGAACCAAAGTTTCATGCCCGAAATGTGCATCCAACAAGTATCAACACTTCATCTTATCCTCGAGTGTCCTGCTTTACTGAACGAAAGAAGGGACCTAAATCTAAAAAAATTATGTGTTACACTCACATGATTTTCTCTACTCTTGTACAAACTACTTTTACAAACGCGTATTATTCATCTACTTCATGTTAATCGAGATATCGAGATGTTAATAATGCGAATTTTGTTGTAGATGCAAGGGGAATTGGTAGGCTTTAAGCGATAGTCAAATATTTTAAGAGCCGGTTGCTATGTGGAGTATTCCATTCTCTTTGTATTACCAGGAAAAAAAATTAATAACGAATCCCCATTTGAGAAAAAGTATAAGCATTGGAAAATTTAAGGGAATAACGAGCAATATCTTGAAAATGTTTCACTCAACAAAAAAAATCTGATGTGTTACACTCACATGACTTTCTCTACTCTTGTACAATCTAATTTTACAAACGCCTATTCTCCATATGCTGCATGTTAATCGAGATATCGAGATGTCAATCTTATTGGTAATTTTCTTGTAGATGCAAGGGAAATATGGTAGCTTTTAAGCGATAGTCAAATATTTTAACGCTGGTTGCTATGTGGCGCATTCCATTCTCTTTGCATGTCCAGGACATAAAAAAATGAATAACGAATTTGAGAAAAAGTATAAGTATTGGAAAATTTAAGAAAATAACAAGCAATATCTCGAAAACGGTTCTCTCAACAAAAGAAATGTATGACATAAGTTGTGTATTTTAACGCGATCTACATTTTTTGTGTAGTAAAATTTTGTCTATCTCTTATGGTTTACCAGTTATGCAAAAGTCGTTCACAATGAAGAATACTTTTGGAGACATTCCCAGAAAATTCGAGATATACATTTCATTTCGCATGACATTATCTTAAACATATGATATTTTCATCAAAATCGTTAGAGCCATTTTTGAGAAAATCAAAATTTTCGTAAAATCTTCCATGTAAAGGGTAGTCTGGGGTGGGGGGATTTTCTTGAAAATCTTCGTGTCGCATCTCTGGAAGATACTGAACCTAAATACCAAGTTTGGTGCTTATCCGACTGTTCGTTTTTGAGTTATGCTGTTCACAGACACACAGACACACACACACACACACACACACACACACAGACACTCACACACACACAGACACACACACGGACATGTTTCCAAAAATGCTTTTTTTGGATTCAGGAGGTCTCAAAACATGTATTTCCGGTGAAATCTCGGTATCGAATTTTTGGGTGGAATGCAATACTTCCCCTACTTACTATACGTAGTAGAGAAAGTAAAAATGTATATGACATAAATTGTGTATTTTAACGCGATCTACATTTCTTGTGCAGTAAAAGTTTGTCTATCTCTTATGGTTTACCAGTTATTCAAACGTCGTTCACAATGAACACTTTTGGAGACATTCCCAGAAAATTCAAGATTTACATTTTATTTGTCATGAAAGTATCTTAAATGTATGATATTTTAATCAAAATCGTTAGCCATTTTTGAGAAAATTAAAATTTTTGAAAAATGTTCCATGTAAAGTGTAATCTGGGGGGGGTATTTTCTTGAAAACCTTCGTGTCGCATCTCTGGAAGATACTGAACCTAAATACCAAGTTTGGTGTTTATCCGACTGTTCGTTTCTGAGTTATGCTGTTCACAGACACACACAGGGACATGTTTCTAAAATACTTTTGGAGTAGTAGAGAAAGTAAAAATGACCCGTATTCTTTATTTAATACCACCGAAGGATGCAGAAAAGTTAAGAGATCACAGCTATTGTCGTTATACAATGTTATTTTATTTGTTAAAGCCAGATGTTTATACTACTATAATTGTTTATCAATGTACGTATACTATACTCTACTGTTACCAAAGTTCAAAGTGTTGCGTTTAATAAATTCTGTGCACAATTGCTCTTTGTTATGTAACAATATTACTGTGGTCACTGATGACCGTTGTTGTAAAACGACCTTAAATAAATAAAAACAAGAGTCGCTAATCGCAGATAATCAGGATGACATACTCGTGGGGAATGCACAAATTGGATACAGCACGCATTGCGCAAGCGTCGGTTGATATTCTGGCGTCAATCATTTGTTTTCGCTCCTACTGACCCATCTTTGCACCGTGTGAATACTGAGTAGATGTAAACGGAACTTGGCTGCCATAGACCGGAATTTTAAAACGGTTTTGCCGGAGGTGAGCGTTGACCTCAAGAACTCTGTAACCTTCATAAGCTGTGACAGATAGCCTTAAAGAGAGTGTCACTGGCCCCAACACCATGCACTGGCATATTAATTTGTTATCCGCAAATACGGTAATGGTGCCATTCTTCTCAAAAGAAGTAAATATTAGGTCCGGCAATGTGACACAGTTTACTTGTTTGCGCACAAGCATGCAGTTAACTCGGTAAAAATCCGATGTGTTACAATCACAATACCTTCTCTACCCACACGGCGTCTACAAACTATTCTTGCAAAAGCTTGTTTTTCTTTCTGCTTCTTCTTAATTGAGATAAACGTTTGCATAAATAATATGTTTCACATTTAATTACGGGTATAAAGGGAACAGCGTTAGTCGCAGTTTTAGAAGCCACCGCCTTGAAATTCCATACCTTTTCCATGATATCGCAAGAAACAACTGAGACAGAAAACCAATAATAACAACAAATAACTTCGAAATGACTGATGCCACGAAAGGTTATTTGAAATAAACTGTGTGTTTTAAGAGGACAAGGTACTCTGAACTGGTCAAAAATAACATTTTTTGTTTTAAGCATTAATAAAATCTCTATTATTTCCAGTTTCAGAAAATATATACTTTTGGGGGGTTAAGAGGTTTTTAAGACATTTAAAATGCCATTCTGCATTCCATTAAAGCTGCCATACAACGCCCCTTTTTAGAACACTTTTGTATCTTTCAACAGCGAACGAGTATATCGTGCCCAGTTCAGGGATCAACAAAAGAGACCAGGACCAAGAGAAGGGAAACTGAAGCAATCCAGGAATGAAGGTGCCGTTGATTATGACCCTGGAATGTACTGAAGTGTCAGAATTTTAATGTTCGAACTTTAAATTCAGTTTTCTCAAAACAACATTTTTGGATATTTATGTACCTTTTTCTCAGGAAGTATGAGAGCTAGAGAGCTGAAATTTTCAATACATGTAGATAGACAACATATAGTTAAACTTTGATATTAAGAAAGCAACAACATTGCAAATTTTCCAAATATTTAATTTTTTGCAAATAATTATTTTTCAGTTTCTAAGAACTGATACACATAACTAAATAATTGAGGTTCAGAAGATAGCTGACTATACTAAGAACAAGCATACAAAAGTGTGATTCTGTATTGCAAGTAGTATCAGAGAAAAGGTACATGAATGGACGTGTTTGAGTAAATTTTATTATTTTTCTGCTGAATGAAATAATTTTTATGGACTCGACTATATAAGCTATCAAGCAAACAAGCGCTTGAAATAATTGTAATGATATATAGAATAATTCATAAAAATTTCAGGAAAAACCATTGAGAACTTTAAGAGCAGTGGTGATTTAATACACTTAAGGTGTAATTTCCAGTGTTCAGACTACCTTGTCTCCTTAAAGCGACCTACATTTTTGTGTAGCAAGTATTTGTCTATCTCTTGTGGTATAGCTGTTATACAAAATTCCTTCCGGATGAAGATGACTTTACAGGCTATTCCTAGAAAATTCAAGCCATATATTTTGTTTGCCATGAACATATCTTCAGCATATAGTATTTGAGATAGGTGCTGTATTGCATTTCGACTGTTGGGGAGCCGAACTTGAAGTAGTTGCAACCGCACGTATGGTAAAAAGTTTCCGGTAGCCTTCGCCCAAAATGTTTAAAAAATATTAACTTTGTAATTTGACTGTTACTTTAAATATTATATATTTATGTTTGCCTCGGCTGTGTGAGTATTTATATTTTTTAGAGACATGAATGTCTTACCAGGGAGTAGTGCGACTGAAGAATGTAGGCTTACGCAGATTATAATTTTACTTCACTACTTTTATTAATGTCTGCCACGATTTAAATAACACTTCACTGATATAGAGAGCTGTGAGATTTTTTTATTAATTACTTGCACTTTTTAACATGTAAACTATTTTTGTCTCGCACAAAATACGTATTAAATTTCTCGAGGACGCATCTCGCGTCCGGGTAGGTACACTGCCTACAAGCAACTGACTTCTTAATTTGTAAATTTTGCTCCATTTTAGTCTCTGATTGGCTAATCCTAGTCCAATAGAACACCTTCATTTAACTAAAGCTTTTTCTGGTTGTTGATTGGCTATTTTATAAACTGTCACAAAAATTACATTATTGTTTCCAAGAATTACAAGTAGTATTGTTAAACTTTCTTACTCATTATTGCCTCAAGACTACTTCATTGTTACCTCATTGTTAGCAACTTTTAACCTATTATTCTCACAGCTCCTACATTATTAAATTACGTAATACATTCACATAACATTATTGAATATGTACATAATAATATAAATATATACAAGGACTGTAATATACACTTTTTATATCTTGTTACATACACATATTGCTTTAAGGCGGGCTGTTATTGAAATTATTTAGGTGTTAAAAATACTGCCTCAGATTTCAATCGGAATCTTCAGAACCATTTTGAGAAAATAAAAAATAGCGAACTTTTTCAATGGAAATGGCAGCTTGGGGTGGGGGGATTTTCTTGAAAATCTTCGTGTCGCATCCTTGAAGGACTCTGAATTTAAATTACGTTTTTGAATTATACTGCTCACAGACAGACAGCATAGATATTTTCCTTAAAGTTTTTTGTTGGATTTAAGGCGCCTCAAAACGTGTATTTTCAGTGAAATATCGATATAGAATTTTTGGGTGGAATGCAATACTTGAACTTATATAGGTCAGCAGTAGATAAAATGAAAAGAATGGGTGATAGACTGCATCCATGTCTTAATCCTAAACTAGTTATACTACAAAATTTGAAGAACCTAATTTCATTGTTTAACTATTATAAATACTGTAGATATTGGATTGCGGAAGTGAAGTGATGCTGAATGTGGTAAAGTTGTTCCTGTTATGTTCTATTGTTCAGTTCCACTTTGCCTTGCCCACTTTGTTGAAATCCTACACCTGCACCTGCAAGAGCTTGTGAAACACTCTCTGGTCGGTATGAAAATAATTGCTTTTCAGGTATCTTCAATTATTTTAAGCAGTGGTTTTGTAACACTTTATAAGGAATGTGGCAACGTAGTTAAAACATTGAAGAGACTATTTGTCTAATCCTAGCATTAGAAGGAAACTGTTATGATGGTCAAAGCCATACATAAATTGGTCCTTTGTAACACGCATGCCATAAAGTTTGACTGTTGAATGAATTCATGTTCGATTCCATTTCAATTTCATCCTAACCTGCACAGTTATAACAAGGCCCTTATTAATTGCTTGTGATTTGGGCTAGCAGTGGAAGGATAACGTAACGATCCAAAGTCTATCAGGTTTTCATTCAAACTGAAATGGCATTACATTTTTATAGATTACTTGCAGTTCTCTCTTGCACATCCCTTTGATAGCTTGCTTAATCCAAGAGTATACCTGCTTCCACTTATGCCATCACCTCAGTTTAGGGAGGCATTCTACTTGCCTTCACAGGTGGAGTGCGTATAGCAAGCAAGAGGTGTATGAAAAGCTAGAATCAGACGACTGAAAAATTCAATGCCATAGCCGGGATTTGAACCACGGATCTCCCGATCTCATCTGGTTGCTCTAACCACTAAGCTACCATGGCAACATGCCGGCACGACATTAAATTCTCCAACAGATTCGCATTTTTCCCGGTAAACCACAAGGAGATCTCAAATTGCATTGAGATGACATACCCCAATGGCGACTTACAATGTTGTAAGTACTTTAAGTCCCGGGCTTCATAGTTTCAACCACTATTAGGCCAATTAATTCCAAGAGGTGTATGTATCTGTTTACCTTTTCGCGCATGCAGTATCATCCTGTTTTACGTGCACAACACTAGATTATTCACACATGAATATACAGCTTTGTGCAATAGATTTACTGGTCATCACTTATATTAGTCATATTTAAATGTATAACTAAATAAAACCCTGTTTTGCACAATATCTCCACGAAAAAAATATTTTTAATGGCAATACATAATGTAAAACTGAATTACATTATACTTTTTACGCTTAAAAAATACATTTACTAGACATTGTTGGAACCGTCTGTCCAGTCTAAATGTACATCTAAATAAAATAATGTTTTACAAATTTCTCCGTGAAAATGTATTTATAATGACAATAAAATGTAAAACTGAAGTATACATATTAATATATTAATATAATTACCATTATCAATCATCTACCATTATTTTAATAATCTGTCCATTCTCCATTCTTGTCCAGTTCCCGATTTAACCGCCTAGGCACTGAACCACTTAGGTGCTGGAAAAACTCTGGCTATAAACGCAAATATATGTGAACATTTCATGCCAGTGTTCTCAGAGGGCTATTAGTGATTCAGTGCCTACACGACTAAATCGGGTGTTGGTAGGTATTGGACAAGAATGGAGATTGGACAGATTACTAAAATAATGTTTAGTGTGTCCTCTTTTAAGAACAAAACGTATAATTTACTTCAGTTTTACATTCTAAGGTCATTATAAGTACTTTTTATGGAAAAAATATGCAAAACAGCGTTCTACTTAGTTATATATTTAGATTTGACAGATTATTAAAATAATGTCTAGCAAAAGTGTCCACTTTGAGAGTAAAACGCATAATGTATTTCAGTTTTATGTTGTGTTGCCATTAAATATTTTATTATGGAAATTTTGTGCAAAACAGGGTCTTATTTAGTTATATATTTTAACATGATTAATATAAATGATGAAGAGTAAGGCTATTGCTCAAAGTTATATATTAATATGCAAATAATCTAGAACTGTGCACGTAAAACAGGATGTGCGCGAAAAGGTAAACAGATACAAACCACCACCCGCGGTGACAACACAAATGGAAGCGAATGTACTAAAAAGATTGCAAGATAAAACTAGAAATAAAGATTTCAGATTGATTTAAAACAATAAATATTAAACAAATATGTATTTTAGAAAGGGTGACGTCATGCATATTTATACTGTCCACGTCGTCCTCCGTGGACTAGTGGTACCGTGCTAGCTTCTAGTTCCCGAGGTCGTGGATTCAAACCCGGCGGAGGGCGATGGATTTTTTCGGGCGTAAAAATCCTTAGCATGGCTTCCTTCGGAAGGGAAGTAAAGCCGGTGGTCCCGTGTCGTAGATTTACGGTACGTAAAAGAACCTCAAGCCTGATAAAAGGCCTCTGACAAAATTACTGGTCTTTCACGCCCGATATGTGGGACGCTAAAGACCGTAGTACTTAAAGAGCGTCCATAAATAAAACTCAATTTAATTTAATTTAACACTGTCTTTTTTGCTTTCTTTCAGGTAAGACTGGCTGTGAAATATCTTAATTCCAAATAAGTAGTACGGAAATAAGGTAGAGTATTAGATATACTTAGTTATATGTTTAAGTTGATATTAAGTGTTTAACCTATAAATAGTGGTTGTTTTATAATTGTCTCGTAGCATGGATCCAAGATTTACTGCTCTTGCTATTATAAAATAAACCATTTATCAAATTCAATGAAAATATATTTCAGATTTCTATTGAATTGCTTTTAACACTACCCGTAATACACGTTTGTACTTAAGTGAATATTTATTTTCTTCAATCGAAATTTTATGATCTAAATATTTATTCGTGCATTTTACTTTCTCAAAGTGATATCATAGCATACTTATTATGATAATATTATTATTATTATTATTATTATTATTATTATTATTATTATTATTATTATTATTATTATTATTATTATTATTATTATTATATTACAGTCACTAGGAACAATTTAATTTGGTAAATATTATAAAGGTTATACAATAAAATTAAATGAACTTTACTGGCTTTTAAATATTTAATATTGATTAAATATTTATGTAAGTTTTGCACCATGACTGACAGATTTAACTACTCTGAACAATATTTTGAGGTTTGACGAACCCATAAATTAGGTAAATAGAAGTTATGTTTTATACATCTTAAAAGTACAAAAAAGTTTTTATAAAATAAAAGGGAATAGGGGCACATTACGGAGACCTAAAGGTCGCTACTGCATGAATTATATTTGACTTTATCACGTAATATCATACCGTTATTAGCAGACACAATTGTATTTTATTTTGCTGTGTCTTTTATTTCCTCAATTGCTAAATTGTGACCATCTATGTATAATGTTTGGGATGACATCCGCAGTTTTTGCCTTATTTTGGACGCATCTTCTGTGATTGACAACTGTTTTATACTATGTGGCATTTTAAGGAAAAGTCGAGGCCTTCCTCCCAAGCCTGTTCTTTTGTGACTCCCAGCATGTTCACACTGAAATACCTTTGTAGTCTTTTAGGAGTTGAAAATTAGCTCATTTCCATCGAGAAGAACAGGGACTTTCAATCGTGAAAGAACTATTAAAATCAGTTTATTGGTTTCCGAAATTATCCTACGTGGACACATGCACAAACACACACATATATAAATTGTCTTGCTTTATTGCAGTAGTATAGAAGTGATGTATGTGTTTTCGCAGTTCGTATGGCTTGTGTTATCTTATTTGTTAGACGCCTCTTGTTTTATTATTTTAAATTTGAGTTCTTTGTCCTCCGGCTAGCTATTATAACACAGTCGAGCAAGTATCTCTAAGCAGGGCGTGTAAACGGAAAGGAGATAACACTGATAAAAAATTGGTTTCCACGCTTTTATTGCCGTCACACTTAATTAATAATTCACATATTTAATCTTTATACACGTGTGACTGAAACTGTGATATTTACGAATGTAACTACAGTCGTATTAGTTGCCGCGCACCAATTACTTCGCGTACTTCACATTTTTGTAACTAATTCTGCCGACGTGCACCTCGTGAAAGATTCTTAAAACTGCGCGACACTTGCTTATGGCTCTAGAATATATACTCCTTCACCTCGAATTACCTAAACATAATAATATAGCTCCTATTGGTTACCAAATCGCGCCCACTTTAGCGTCTGTTTTGGCCAGTCACTCACTACTACTAATATATATACTCTAGGGAAGATATTCCCTCCATTTCCAAAAAAAGGGCACGCTACCCTGACGTCATTTGTTTATCTCTTCTTAGTGATAAACAACTCACCCCCTCGGTTTATTGTTACCCACTTCTATTGTCAGTTTCAGTTAGGCCGTGTAAACTTATTTCCTAACAATACTTATGGTTAACAAACATCTAAAATCATGTACATACAATAATATTAATTTACACTACAATCACTCCGGCATTCACAGTGTTGTAATATAAAATATTGCCTCAGTGTTAACACCACTCAGGTCACTAGTGAAAACTGAAATAGTGCCAGGAAGGCATATATACATCCAAATTTCGATTCGCGGTGTCAAAAATTAGTTTGAGAACTATAATGTTTTATTGACCTGAAATTAACTCAAGCATCAGATTTCGTGCTTCATCTGGGACAGTTCTCTTATTGATGCAGGTTTAATTATCCCTTTGTACCAAATAAGAAAACGAATGTAGCATACAATTTTGTATGTGCAGTAAGTAACTGCTGGCTTGAGTAATTATGTTCGGCAGTGAAATCAACCTGACCTTCGAGTAGCGGCACGATTGCAAGCTGTTTGAGTTATGAACCCTATACCCTGTTTCTCACGACTTTATAAACCCAAGCGTCTTTCCTCTCACACAATGAGCTTAACGGTAGTTCTGCTTCTATAGTTTGGAAATCAGACTTGCGTGTTGCTTAGTATTATATTATAAAAAATATATAACACACAATACGCACATGATATGGTATGCAGATTTCTTGTAGACTGCATTCTTTAGTAATCCTTTCTGAAGTAATACTGAAACGGAATGAGAACAATACCTGTTCTCACATTTACTCCGTCACCGATTGTTGCAATTGTAGGTCTTGCCATAGCTTAGGGTCAGGTCGCAATCATTGTTCGTAAGCATTAGGGCAGAGGTCAGTTTTGCGCCAACACAACACAACACAACCCTCACAAGAAACACAGAAGTAAGGCATTGCTGCGAGTAAAGGGGGAGTTACAGTTTCTGCAGTGACGGTTAATAGCAGTTTACTTCACTATTATATTGTGTTTAAGTTGACTTTCTACATTTTTACTTTCTCAACTGCGTAGAGTAAATAGGAGGTAAATTCGATAAGGAGATTTCACCGGAAATACGTGTTCTGAGGAATCCCAAAAAAACACTTTTAGGAAAATGTCCGTTGTGTATCTGTCTGTGAATAGCATAACTCAAAAACGAAAAGTCGGATAAATTTCAAACTTGTTATTGAGGTTCAGTATCTTTCAAAGATACGACACAAAGATTTTCAAGAAAATCTCCCCGCTCCAGACTACCCTTTACGTAGAACATTTTTCGAAAATTTTGATTTTCTCAAAAATGTAACGATTTTGATTAAGATATCATATATTTAAGATATTTTCATGACAAATAAAATGTATATCTTGAATTTTCTGGGAATGTTACCAAAAGTGCTCTTCTTTCTGAATGGCTTTTGCGTAGCTGGTAAACCGTAAGAGATAGACAAAATGTTTCCACAAAGAAATGTAGAGCGCGTTAAAACATACAATTTGTGTCATATGCATTTCTTTTTTTGAGTGAACCATTTCCGAGATATTCCTTGTTACTTGTTTGAATTTTCCAATACTTATACTTTTCTCAAATGGCAATTCGTTATTTGTTGTTTTATGTCCTGGACATACAAAGAGAATGGAATGCTTCACATAGCAACCAGCTCTTAAAAGATGTGACTATCGCTTAAAGTCTACCATATTCTCCTTGCGCCTACAAAAAAAATAGGAATAAGATACTTTCTGCAAATGTTTATCTCCATTAACATGAAGTAGCTGGAGAATAAGCGTTTGTACAAGAGTAGAGAAAGTCATATGAGTGTAACACATATTTTTTGGAATTTTTTTCACTCTCCTTGTAATGGTTCTTCGAGAAGTTCTTGAGGTCACATAATTTCCACAGCTTTTGTCAGACATGGTTCCAGGAATTTCACCTTCTTGAAAAGGTTTTAGGAACCGAGCGATCTTCCAGGTAAGTACGCAACTAGCATATTTAATTTTTTATTTACAGCCATCAATTTTCGGGACTTTCTGTACAGTGTTCTTTGCAATTAACTCCTGCAATAGTTCCACACGTTCAATTCCTAAAAGGAATATAATATAATAATATAATATCATAATTATAATAATAATAATTAAAAAACTACAATAACTTCCCCCTGCAACACATAAGTTTAATTTCACCATATGAAGCAAGACATCTAACCTAGTGTGTTTGATGTTTCCTCTAAACACGCCATGTAAGGTTTCAAGCAAATTAAGCATTTCACATTTTTTCCTTCTGCACAGAAGACAAAAATAAACGCATCCTTCTATTCTGCACGAAATTTCCGTTTTCCGGAAAACGATGGTTTAGTAAACAATGTCATCACGAACTCCGCCACTGAACTGTTTACTTCCAACCACCCTCCTGCCTCTAGCGCCAGCATATACAGGTGATATTAATGTGAATCTGACAAAACAAAGCGGTTCAGACTCAGTGGCAAGTGATATAGGGTATACAACGGAGCGGACACCTCGCGCACTGCTACCTACACGAGATCTATTATGTCTACCACCCTGCAGAAGGAAGGGATGAAGTGAAGAAACCACAGGAGGCTACAGGCTGTAGAGAAGTCCCTAACAGCTCCTGGCTCGAAGACAGGTTCCACTACTGCAGTTGCCCAGAGAGGGCGATGAACGACCCGTCTAACAAGTAGCCCTCTAGTGTTCGCGCTTCTGTCCGGCACCGCCTTACGCCACAAAATCTAGAAACACAAACATAAGGAAACGGAATGAAAGGGAAATCCACGAAAAATCCCAGGTGAGAGTGGGCTGTCGACAGGAACCGAACCCGGAGCCTCGCGATCACACATTACGCGCTCGGTAAGCTTAAGGATCTCATGCCCGATGCCGAGTTCCGTGCAGCTCTTTCCTGAGGAAGCGAGAAAGGGAATAGCATAGGCGAGACACGTATACATTCATATCCTCATCAAACCAGCCAGGCACAAGCATTTAGCATCGGAAATAAATCTGTATCATACTCGATTCAATAATATGCCTCACATAAACATCTTGAAATATTTTTAGATCTTACTCATAGAGATTAGATTATAACATACTTTACAATACTCTCCATTCACAAATTTCACTGCAACAATCTCTTTATGCTTACTGTATTTCCACTTTAAAGCCATGCTGTGTGTTCTACATACGTATAGCTTCAAAACTCTAACAATGAGAAACACTTTGCAACGGAAACGATTAACTTCCTAACATATGCCATTAATACAACGTAAAACAAACGATATATTGTCATGTAGTAGTGACATACAAAAGTAAAATACAGTTAATGATTTTAACCTAAAAATATTAAATTCAAACACACGAACCAACCGCACTTCACCAGGTGGCCGAGCGGGGATGGCTCAGGCGGTAACGCGTTTGGCCCGGATTCAGGAGGACCCGGGTTAAGTCTTCGGTGACCGCCCGCTCTGACCCATAGGGTTCTTCGATGGTTTTTCCTGGTCGTCAGACGAATGCTGGAGTGGTTTATTTCCTGTCCCCCCATTTCGCTCCAATAGTCATTTCATTCATCCTTCATCCCATTTGATCTATTTCAGCGTTGGAAATTCGGTGATGGTGTTTCGGTGCAGCGTGACAGAGAAAAGGAATGCACTTTGTGAACTTCCTCCGCCCCTCGGCCTGACCCTATGTCGTGCGGGGTCCTCGGTCTGCCGAGCTGTCCATATCTGGAAACTGCAGGGACATTGATGTGCCGTCACTCCTGGTTCCGGCCGCCCGATGTCTCCTTCACGTCATCCCGAGGACGCCCCCTAGTGGGGCGTCGGTACAACATCCTCATACCTGGTTCGGTGCCGAATTCCCTCCACTTCATAATCCAATCCAGGTGGCCCTTTAGCGCGCCTGGAAAGCAAATATAGACAACCATTCAAGTAGGACAGAGCACGAAGGGTTACTATATTCAAGTGGCAATATCAATAAGTCTGCCACTAGTTCAGAGAAAATGAACAAAGGGATTCCATTATACTTTTAAATTGGCAATTGTTTAGCATACTTCACACGGGAAACATCTAATTCAACAATTGACAGCGCATGTTAGACACTTGTCATGTTCTCAATGACCGCGAGATCTGTCAGATCGGCCCGTAATTAACAGAATTCTTTTTATTTAAAACCTTTGTATTAATCATAGTTGCCCCTTTTATTTTTAAGGCAAGATAAGGATCCCCGCAGGGAAGTCGTCAAATACTTTAGGGAATTGATGCATTGCCCCTGAATGTTTCATATTCTTGATTACTAATGACAGAACATCAATTTTCACAATGAGTTTACCGGAAATGCGAGCATCGCAGATAAAATGATTTTTCTGTAAACATCATATCTATCTTGGGAGTAGCTTCCTTGTCGATATAGTCTTCTCTAGGGCTTTTAAAAATCATCTTAGCTCATTAGATTCCCATGTCGCTCCGACAGCCCGATATTAAAGAACATGTAATTTTTGTTGCTGTCTCACCTTTCGCAACACCTCAACTTGCTATATGCCCTTAAAAGCGCTATGAAAATATCATCGTAATCCATTTGAGAAAAGTTTTCACGAAGGTACTAAAAATACATGAAATCCAAGTGTTGCACATTTGAATGCACACAAAAATAGGAAAGGCAGATCGCATTAGGACCATAGCGCCGCAGTTTCTAACACTTGGCGCTTGCCAGTAGACGGTCAAAATTCTTGTTCTACCTATTCTGGCAGAAAAAATAATTTCTGGAATTAGTTACGTATTAAATTACTTGCCAAAAATACAAACTTCCAGCTGAATTGTTGCTATTTTTACCCATAAATTGAGAAGGTTATTTTATTAGCCCCACGTTTTGGGCACCAATTTGAAGTTGTATTTATTTTTACGCTATTATTTGCCCCACGTATGGAAGCCAATTTCAAGTAGATATTATCTTTACGTTGTTGCTGCTACGTATGGAAAGCCAGTTTGAAGAAGATATAGTCTTTACGTTGTTGCTGCTACGTATGGAAGCCAATTTCAAGTAGATATAGTCTTTACGTTGTTGCTGCTACGTATGGAAAGCCAGTTTGAAGATGGTATCTTTGCGTTATTTGCACCACGCTTTGGGCGTCAATTTGAAGAAGGTGTATTGAAGGAGTTGTATTATATTTCAACTGTTGGGGAGGCGAACTTGAAGTAGTTGCAACCGTACGTATGGTAGACGGTAGCCTTTGCCCCAAGTTTTTAAAAATATTAACTTTGTAACTCGACTGTTTCTTTAAGTATTATATATTTATGTTTACCTTGGCTGCGTCAGTATTATTGTTAAAGACACGTTTCTCTTGGCAGGGTTGTGATGCGACAAGAATGTAGGCTTACACAGATTATAATTTTACTTCACTCCTTTTATTAACGCTTGATACTATTTAAATAACACTTCACTGATATAGAGCTGTGAGATTCTTTAATTAATTACTTGCACTTTTTAATACGTAAACTATTTTCGTCTCATACGAATACGTATAAATTTCTCGAGGACGCAGCACGTCTGATTAGGAACACGTTCTACTAGTAACTGACTTCTGAATTTGTAAATGTTATCCTTTTCAGTTTCTGATTGGCTAATCCTACTCCAATAGAATAACTTCATTTAACTAAAGCTTTTTCTGGTTGTTGATTGGCTATTTTATGAACTGTCACAAAAATTACATTACTGTTGCTCCAATAATGACTAGTAGCATTATTAAATATTCTTACTCATTATTGCCTCAAGGTTACCTCATTGTTAGCAACTTTTAACTTATTATTCTCACAGCTCCTACATTATTAAATTACGTGATGCATTCATGTAACATTATTGAACATGTTTACAATAATTTAAGCATATGCAATGACTGTTACATACATTTTACAAATTATTACATACACATATTGCTTTAAGGTGGGCTGTTTTGACTGAAATCGTTTAAGTGTTAAAATATACTGCCTCAAAATGACTAACCTCACGAGGGCATTCTTTCACCCGTACTAAAGAAGAGTCGATAAAAGACTGCTTTTGTAAAACTTGAGAACGTTATAAATTATGAGTTATGAATAATGACTCCAACCATCTAAATTTGTTCCAAGGATCCCCAGGGGTTAGTATTCTTGCATACAGAATGGGGTTCTAGTACATTTTAATCACATTGTTTAACATGCAATGCTAGTATGACGGATAGGTATCAGGAGAACCTGTTCCATGGCTTGCTTGTTCCCCCGCCCTCATTCGTTTCGATTTCTATCTGTGAGGTGGTCTAATAAAACAATTGGTTTATACAGCAGACATTTCTAACACAGGATGCTTCATCAACATGTCATGGAACGCTGCGGAATCGTTTGGGTACAACAACCAATGATCCAACTAGTGCATGCGTGTATAGAAGCAAGCGGAGAATATTTAAACATTTGTTTGGAGTTTCTGGTTGAGATATAACCTTCACTAATGACTCAAACACTAGGAATTTTCGAACAGAGGTTTATATGATCTTTTGTTTCCGTTTAGGTGTGAGAAAGTGTGATAATAATAAAGTTATATGCCGTTTTGCTCAGAAAAATGCATAGAATTTCATAAAACAGTTATTTTTACTTTCTCTACTACGTATAGTAGGCAAGTAGGGGAAATATTGCATTCCAACCAAAAATTCCATACTGAGATTTCACCGAAAATACATGATCTGAGGCCCCCTGAATAAATAAATAAAAAAATCACTTTTTATAAAAGGTCCGCGCGCGCGTGTATATTTGTGAACAGCATAAGTCAAACACGAAAAGTCGGATAAATATCAAAGTTGGTATTTGGTTCTGCATCTTTCAAAGATGCGACACAAAATGTTTTTCTAGAAAATCCCCCCACCCTAGACTATCCTTTACATAGAATATGTTTAAAAAATTTTGATTTTCTCAAAAATGGCTCTAACGATTTAATTAAAATATTATATATTTAAGATATTTTCATGACAAATAAAACGTATACCTTGAATTTTTTGGAAATGTCTCCAAAAGTCCTCTTCTTCCTGAATAGCTCTTGTATAATTTTAAACCGTAAGAGGGAGATAAAATTTTTCTACACAAAAATGTAGAGCTCATTAAAAGAAACAATTTAAGTGATATACCTTATTTGTCGATGAACCATTACCGAGATATTCCTTGTTATTTGTTTGAATTTTCCAATAGTTATACTTTTTCTCAAATGTGAACTCGTTATTCGTTTTTTTTTATGTCCTGGGCATAAAAAAGAATGGAATGCTCCACATAGCAACCACATCTTAAAACATTTGACTATCTCTTAAAGCCTAGCAATTCCCCTTGCACCTACAAGAAAATTATCAATAAGATTAACATCTCGATTAACATGAAGCATATGAAATAGTCTCTACAAGAGTAGAGAACGTCATGTGAGTGTAACACATCAGATTTTTTACATTTTGATTCCCGTTAGTGTTGACTTCCCATATGTCTATGCCCTGAGTTGATCCCAGTTATTTTCTTTTGTCTTTATTTGAAGAAGTTGTTGCAATTCATTTTGAGTAATTCCATGCCTTAAACAGAATATTCTTTTACTGTTTTGCCTGTTGACATAATATTTGCTGATTAGTTAATTGCTGCTTATTTATCGTAGATAGATGAATTATTGCATTCCAGCAAGAAATACCATATGGAGATTTTGCCAGAGAGTACTTTGAAGTACCCTGAATAAAAAAATAGATCATTTTTTTTTAAAAAAAAATAGGAACCAGGACATAAGTGCACATACAACCTGACTCCAAATGATTCCCTGGGAGCGCTTAATGTTCACAATGAGACTGAAAGGGAGCGTCTATAGAAGAAAAGGAAAGTATTTGCATTTACTGGCTCTGGTGGCCGCACTAAACTTAAAGCGCCGTGAAATGGTGGGCAGGCATTGTTTGCGTTCCGGGATCAATCTCGTACGGGAAGTGGATGTTTTGTATTGTTTTCCTTTACACGGAGCATGATGCAGCATGTCATTTATAATTAAGTGAGAAAGCATCCAGGTTTGACCACTAAACCATGTCACGTCACGCCACTTTCATCCTCAAATGCAGTTCCTTGATGGATGAGGACCGGATTTGTCGATTTGTTTAACCTTTATGTAATTTCTTATCCTGATTTCTCCTCAGGGTTATGGAAGTATATAGCATCCATTGATGCTATTTTGTGAATATCTTTGTTAACAAATCATGACTGAAACACTACCTCTGGTACAGTAGTCAGCGTTGTGGCTTAACACAGAGGTCCTGAGTTCGATTCCAAGTTGGGAAAATTTTCTTTAATCAGAATAATTTCCTGTCCCCCACAGAGTCTTGAAGTATGAATGTGGGAGTGAACGTGTATGTGTTTAATAGTAAAATATTGAAAAGATCTCGTGTGTTAAACTCACATGACTTTCCCTACTCTTGTACAAACTATTTTTATAAACTCTTATTCTCCATCTATTTCATATTAATGGAGATAAACATTTGAAGAAACGATCTTTTGACATGCAAAGAGAATTACATTTTACACATAGCGACCAGTTCCAAAAATATTTGACTATCGCTTAAGGCGTACTATGTTCCCCATATTTTCTATTTGCAAGGGCAATATAAAAATACAGTAGCCTTTAAGCACATACATATCTCTTAATAGCTGGTTGCTAGGTTCAGCACCATTCTCTTTGCTACACATTAATACTCTTTGCATATCCAAGACAAAAAATGAATAACAAATTCCCATATGAGAAAATGAGTGTTGAAAAATTTAAGGGGATAACAAGCAATATCTCGAAAATGGTTCACTCAACAACAAAAAATGTATATGACATAAACTGTGTATTTTAACGTGATCTACATTTTTTGTGCAGTAAAATTTTGTCTATCTCTTGTGGTTTACCAGTTATGCAAAAGTCGTTCACAATGAAGAATACTTTTGGAGACATTCCCAGAAAATTCAAGATGTGCATTTCATTTGCCATAAAAATATCTTAAAATATATTTTAATCAAAATCGTTAGAGCAATTTTTGAGAAAATTAAAATTTCCGAAACACGTTCCATGTAAAGTCTAATCTGGGGTGGGGGTATTTTCTTGAAAACCTTCGTGTCGCATCTCTGGAAGATACTGAAACTAAATACCAAGTTTGGTGTTTATCCGACAGTTCGTTTCTGAGTTATGCTGTTCACAGACACACACAAGGGACGTGTTTCTAAAAATGCTTTTTTTGGATTCAGGGGGCCTCAAAATATATTTCCGGGTATCGAATTTTTGGGTGGAATGCAATACTTCCCCTACTTACTATACGTAGTAGAGAAAGTAAAAAGAAAATGTTAGTTGGCTTTATACGTTGCTGGATTTTAGAGCTAACAAGTTAATTTAAATTGAATGTTATTTATGGACGCTCTTTAACTACTGTGGTCCTTAGCGTCCCATTCTATATTGGGCGTGAAAGACCGGACATTTTGCTCAGAGGCCTCTTTATCAGGGTTGAGGTTCTTTTAGGTGCCGTAAATCTAAGATACTGGACCACCGGCTTTTGAGCAGACGTAGAGGTACGTACACTCGTAGATTTTGTTTCATATTTGTGATTTTTTACTCTAAAAACTACTTACATATAGTAAGTACAGGAAGTATTGCGTTCCACCAAAACTTTACACATTGAGATTTCACCTCAAATGCACGTTTTGGAATTCCTTAATATAAAATAAATTTTTTACTTTCTCTACTTATAGTATTCAACAAAAAATCGATAAGAAATTTCAAAGGAAATACGTTTTGAGGTCCCTGTTTAAACAACATAATTCAAAAACGAAATGTCCTATAAATACCAAACATCGAATTATTTTCAGTATCTTCCAAAGATGCGACACGAAAATTTTAAACAAAATCTGCTCACCGCAAACTACGCTTTACATGTAATATTTTTAGAAATTTTTTATTTTCTCCAAAATGTCTTAACGTTTTTGATTAAGAATACCAAATGTTTAATATATGTTAATTAAAACCAAACGAAAATGATAAAACTGTGGTGATTGATTGAAATTTTAGGCACTCTTTTACCAAATTGGTTACTGATTTTCAGAAATTCACTGCTGAGCGTTCTTGAAAGAATTTAATATTAAATTATGCACTAATTAACCGAAATAGTCCTTGAAACTTTGTAGAAATAAACAACGCTTTTAACTGCTCGTTACTTACAGTTTGTTACTCTTATAATTGACTGCTAATATCCCTAAAGGTAAAACTAACCTATACCTTCACCATTTATAAAGAGTGAGAACATATTTTTTTCCAAGAATTATAAAGCCATTAAAACACATTTATTTCAAAGCCTAGCCAGTTTTTCATATTATAAAGGAGTGCCACTTGGTTTGCTAGTTAGTGGATTCTTGGAAAACGGAAGTCTGGGGTTTTCTGACGAGTTCTTCGGGCTGGGTAATCTCAGATGTTATGACCTCAAGAACGTGGGTGCAAACGGCTATTCGTGCAAGTATTAGAAGTAGGACTGTGAAGCCATTCTTTCTTATTTCACTTCAAAAATCTTGCACCTCCTGCGAACTCAAAATGCGTATGCTTATGCAAACTTTAGGAATAATTCTGTCAAGTTGTTAACGTTCCGATGTGTGTCTACGTCTTGAAAGACGTCCATGCGCATTAACTTTGCTCGAGCGGGTCGGTAGATTGTAGCGAGATTGTATGCTGATGAATTGGATTTAGGCGCCGATGTCTATCAATCTGTCGGCTTATCGCTTAATCTAGTGACAAACATTAAATCCGGCATGACTCTGGAAAACAAAACAAAAGACAAGCAACTCTCCCTATAGTTTGTCATAGGGAATCTACAAACAGTTCTTAAAAAGGATTGCTTGTCTAACCGTTTTAAGTACAAAAATCTGATGTTACATTTATATGACTTTCTCTACTCGCTCTTATAAAACTAGATAGATAAGGCATCTTTATTGGTTTCAAACTATTGAAGTTATTACACAAGTATTTAGTGCATGGGTCATTGACCGTACATGGATATTTAAGATAAAAGTATGGTGACAAAATAAACAGAAAAAAAACAAGAAAGAACATGAAAAAGGAAAACAGAGATAAAAAACCTTTGTGTAAATGAACAAATTTGATCTAGCTTCGCGCACTTTAGCCAAAAAATTGCTCATGTTTTGCCAGTTCCTCTCGTCAGCCAGTAGATCCCAACATGCCAATCTCTTTCTTGAGGGACTTAAGAATTTTTCTTTAAGTTTAATCGTTCGCTGGTTCTCCCACTGTGCACATTACACCAAAATACGTACCCAGTCCCCATCCAAATCACAAAAAGGGCAGATTCTCCTGCCAAAATCGTCAGTCATTTTCTGTGCCCTTCAGCCTCCCAGTCTAAACCATGCCATTCCTGATATTTCCTTTCTTCCTGGGTATATGCCTCTCTACCCCAATTCAATTTTATTTGACTTGCTAGATTTAGAGAAGGTTTAATTTTACAATCCGATTCTATTTCCTTCAGGTCTCTTAGTCTTCTTTTGACTCCTTTCCATATGTTTTTGTCATTTGTTTCAGCTCTTTGCCATACTGACCCCATTCCTATTCTCCTCAAACCCCTTTCCAAATCAGCTGCCCAAAACTTAGGAGACAGGTTTTCTCACTGGAATTTATAACATTTGTACGTAGTGTGGAGTTATTCCCCTGCATCAGCCTCAGCCAGTACTTCACTGCTCTTATTTTGCAGTGTACTGTGTCTTCAGAACATCCCACCTCCCTCAATACCTCCGAATTTGTTTAATTTACGTGCTCTGCTCTTTCCCATCCCCAGATTTCACTTCCGTATAACAAAATTGGCCTTATCGTAGAGTTATACAGCTTTTCTAATGTATCTACAGGTACATCCGGTATCCGCGAGAGGGTACGTAATAATTCATTTAACTTCCCTCGTGCTTTATAGTTAGTTGCTGATAGATGTTTGTTCCATTTTCCTCTCATGTTAAACAAAGCTCATTCTCCTATCTACTTCTTGTTAATCGAGATAAACGTCCATTACATTTTCAGATGTAAGACGATACAGTAGGCTAAAGTGATACTCAGATTTTTAAAAAAGCTCTTTATATGACCACGAGAAAAAACAAATAGTGACCTATCATTTGGAAAAAGTATAAGTATTTGAAAATTCAAACCAATAGCAAGGAATATCTCGAAAATTGTTAACTCAAAAAAAACACAAATTGTGTGCTTTGAGATCTACATTTTTTACAATACAATTTTGTCTATTTTTTGCAGTTTAACAATTATACAACATTCATTCACAATAAAGAGGACTTCACAGGCTATTCACAGAAAATTCAATATACACTTTTGTTTGGCATTCGATATATCTTGAAGGGTAGTTTAATCGAAATCCTTAGAAACATTTTTTGCGAAAACCAGAAATATCGATACATTTTCCATGTAAATGGTAGTGTGGGGTGGGGGAGTTTTCTTAAAAATGTTCGTGTCTTAGTATCCTTGTTGCTTTACGCAATTCATACGAAGACATACAAGCACAATAGCTAAATACTTAGCACAGAAAATATTAAAGAGAAAATTCAGATGGTTCTCCCGAGTAAAATCATTCGTTTAATTACACTATTAAACTGAGACCTAATTTATTTCTCTCTCTACTTTACGTCGCTTTAACTACGTGGTCATATCGCTACGGATCTGTTAGGATACGTGAGGCGGACAGTTAACCTTCTAGATCTCATCCCTGTAACCATACCATCTTACTTCGTCACATAACAACAGAGGCATGTGTACAGTAACTGTACCTCTGCTTCTACACGTGCCCGGTAGATATCATTAGGGTACTGTCCAGTCTATCTGCTTTCGTTGTCTGTGGATATATGGCAGAGCGTTTGTTTGCCACATATTTTCTATCTTTTACTATTGTTTTAGACTTGAGGTGGCACTTCGGGTCGTGGTATAGGATATCCAATCCAATATTTACCACGAAAACACTACAGATTGGTTAGCACACGGATTTGAACCTGGGACTTTACCGCCTGAGCCATCCCGCTCGGTCAACTTATTTGTGCGTAAACACTATGTTAAAATGAAACTACGTTTTGAGAACTCGGCTAATTTCGAAATGAGTTCCATTCCAGGATTGAGATAGCCTCTATTATAAAGGATAGCTGTCTGGTTATGAAGTATTATTGTATTTTGGACTGGCAGGCCTTTCTTAAACTAACGCCTCGATATCAGCCAGAGAGCTGACCTACTTTAGCCCGACGAACACAATACAGAACAGCAACTTGTGAAATGTCGCTGTCCAGGACACGATCGCGGGATGCTGAAGTATGTAGCCACAGCGAAATAAACGGTGGTGCAATTTGATTTGCTTGGTGTGCAATCCGCTACTAATGGCGTAGAAAAACAGGAGCCATAAATGTACAGCTATCTGTTAATCCCTGTTATTACTTCTGGAATCCCGCCCAAGTATATGTCTGCTCTCTTGTTGCAATTAACTGCAACGCGAACTTCCAAACACGTTGTGCAACTGTGCCAACGGTGAGTAATCGGGCAAAATATTAAATTTAATTATGGGAACAAGTGTTTTTACGTTTTGTAGTGTATAAAATTCAATACTCGTGACAAAAAAATTGCATATTTCATAATATTTTGGTAAAATCTTCATATTCCTTCATATTTTGTTTTTAAAATAATTTCCGTTTACGATGAATCCAGCTGAGTAAAGGAAATTGAAGAAGGTTGTTGCTTCACGTATGGAAAGCCGATTTGAAGTAGGAATTGTATTGTAGTTCTTATGTTGGGAGCCGAACTTGAAGTAGTTGCAACCGCACGTATGGTAAAAAGTTTCCGGTAGCCTTCGCCCCAAATGTGCTTTCCGGTGGCCTTTGCCCCAAAAATGTTTAAAAAAATATTAACTTTGTAATTTTGACTGTTTCTTTAAATATTATATATTTATGTTTGCCTCGGCTGCCTCAGTATTTTTGTTAGACACATGAATGTCTTATCAGGGTTGTGGTGCGACTGAAGAATGTAGGGTTACACAGATTTTAATTTTTTATTCACTTCTTTTTATTAATTCTTGACACGATTTAAATAACACTTCACTGATATAGAGAGCTGTAAGATTATTTTATTAAATACTTGCACTTTTTAAACACGTAAACTGTTTTCTCTCACAAATTACGTATTAAATTTCTCGAGCACACATCTCGCGTCCGGTTAGGAACACTGTTTGCAAGCAACGCGTCCAGTTATGAGCACTATCTACAACCAACTGACAAGATTTCTACCGCTTAAATTTGTAAATTTTGCTATATTTCAGTTTCTGATTGGCTAATCCTACTCCAATAGAATACCTTCATTTAACTAAAGTTTTTTCTGGTTGCTGATTGCCTATTTTATAAACTGTCACAAAAATTACATTACTGTTGCTCCAATAATGACTAGTAGCATTAAACTTTCAAATTCATTATTGCCTCAAGGCTACCTCATTGTTAGTAACTTCCAACCTATCATTCTCACAGCTCCTACATTATTAAATTACGTAATACATTCACATAACATTATTACATATGTATACAATAATATAAACATATACAATGACTGTAATACACACTTTTTATATATTGTTACATATACATATTGCTTTTAAGGCGGGCTGTTAAATTTATATATATATATTATATAACTAGACTCAAATCATTTAAGTGTTAAAAATACTGCCTCAAAATATAGCATTTCCTCTACGTGGCGTCACGTGCGAAGTTTCTGTTCTTGAAGAGTGTTTACTTTCTCTACCACGTACATAGTAGGTAGAGAAGGCATTGCATTCCACCCAAAAATTTCTTACCGAGATTTCTCCAGAAATACATGTCTTGAGGCCCCTTGAATCCCAGAAAAGTATTTTTAGAACATAGTCTGCGTGTGTGCGCCTACGTGCCTGTGAACAGTATAACTCAAAAACGAAAAGTCGGGTCAACACCAAATTTGGTATTTAAGTTCAGTATCTTCAAGGATGCGACAAGATTTTCAAGAAAATTCCCCCCGCCTCAATTGCCCTTTATATGGAACATTTTTAGAACATTTGAATTTTCTAAAAAAATGACTAATAATTTAGATTAGTACAACCATATATTAAAGATATTCACATTACAAATAAAGTATATATCTTGAATTTTCTGTGAATAGCCTTTAAAGTCCCCTTCATTCCGAAGGAATTTTGTATAATTCTGTATAACTAGTAAACGTTAAGCATAGACGAAAACGTACCATACAAAAAATTTAGATCTTTTTACAACACACAATTTACTTCAAATAGGTTTTTCTGTGGCATAAGCCGTTTCTTAGATGTCCCTTATTAAAGGTTCAAATTGTCAATACTTGTCATTCTTTCAGTCTCATCGATTTTCAGTTGTTTCTCGCGATGTCATGGAAACAGTATGGAATTTTAAGACCAGTTATAGCTACAAGGGGGACAACGATAGTAAAGTATTTAAGAACTGGGCGCTATATGCTGACCTGAAAATTCCACACTGTTTCCATGGAATCGCGAGAAACAACTAAAGGTTCAAAGGACTTTAAGAGATTGACCATGAAATGAACAATTACAACCTTTAATAATGGATATCTCAGAAACGGCTTATGCCAGAAAAAACTTATTTAAAATAAATTGTGTGTTATAAAAAGATCTATATTTTTGTGTAGTATGTTTTCGTTTATCGCTTAACGTTTACCAGTTATACAAGATTACTGGAAATTCCCTCCAAATGAACGGGACTTTAAGGGCTATTCCCCGAAAATTCAAGGTATAAATTTTATTTCTCATGTAAATATCTTTAATGTATGGCGTTTTAATCAAAATCGTTAGCCATTTATTAGAAGATCAAAAATTTCGAAAAATGTTTCATGTAAAGGCTAGTTAATGGTGGCGGGATTTTGTTGAAAACCTTCGTGTCACATCTTTGGAAGATATTGGACCTAAATACCAAGTTTGGTATTTATTCGACTTTTCGGTTTTGAGTTATGCAGTTCACAGACGCACAGACACGCGCTGACATGTTTCCAAAAATGTTTTATTTGTATTCAGGGCGTCTAAAACGTGTATTTCCTGTAAAATCTCGGTGTAGAATTTTTGGGTGGAAGGCAATACTTCCCCTACTTACTATACATAGTATAGAAAGTAAAAAGATGAGAAAAAAATTGTTGGCATTTAAAACTCTTATCGATGACGTCACACCTTGTACTGTAATGGCTAACTTTTTGTTTATATTTTTCTAAAAATTTCCTTCCAAAATATAAAATTTAATGTGTCGGGACATTTTTTCTAAAATGGGCAAGTTTTTTTGTTGTTGCATTATTCATTTCTTATGAAAGATCCTGTATGCATATGTGTCATTGAACACGATCAAGGCTTTTACAAAATATATGGTACAGAAATAAAATATATTTTCTGCTTCACTTTCGTGAACATTACTCTTGTGTCCGTGGTTAATAGTCATCCTGCTTCTAGTAACATTTCACGCTACACAAATCATGATAATAAGTGGAAGTGATAACCTTTAGAGAAGTCCAAGGTTTGTACCCGGTCATCTCATCCAGGATGTAGCAGTGGACAAGATAATATAGAGCAGGTCTGGTCTGAATGTCAGCTGCACCTGCTTGTCTGGTTAATGTTTGTTCTCTCTCGACCTTCTGCTTGGCAAACAGCTAAAGGATCCTTATACACATTTCATCCTTGCTAATTACCATATCTCCTCAGGTAATTACAAAACAAATGGGGCTATTATGTATACCAAGAGATAGAAAGTGCAGTCCAGGCTCGTATAAGAAAGTGTACACGCCCCCTGAGTGCCATTCTGTGGATTTGTAGTTGAAAGAGTTTGGTTTCTCATAGGAATGAGTTGTCGTCGTTACCTCGATACTATCGATACTTGGTGGTGTCAAAGTATGTCTAATACTTGAGATAAGCCTTCGATACTTTTTCGATACGTTTAAATTTTTAATTTTTGCATTATTGAAAGCAAGCTTTGCGTTTAACTTTATGCTAGATAAGGAATGGAAGGAGTTCAGACTCCATGTTATTGCCTTGCAGGTTACCCAAGAGTTACTGGACTATAGTTCTTGATAAATCTTGACTGCGTTTCCTGTGGGTGAATCAATGTAACATTCCATAGACTTTTGTGTTTAAATTAAAACATGTAAAACAATTAGGGAAGGAATAGAGGTACTCATACAGCGTTAACTTAGTTGTGGATGAAGCTGATTTAGCTGAACGCACTAAATCACCTTTCTGCGATAGCCTGGTTTGGTGTCTCTCTCTCAGCCATTCTTTTTACTTTCTCTACTACGTATAGTAAGTAGGGGAAGTATTGTATTCCACCCAAAAATTCGATACCGAGATTTCACCGGAAATACATGTTTTGAGACCCCACATTCCATTTTAATTTTCTCAAAAATGGCTCTAACGATTTGATTAAAATATCATATGTTTAAGATATTTTCATGACAAATGAAATGTATATCTCGAATTTTCTGGGAATGTCTCCAAAAGTATTCTTCATTGTGAACGACTTTTGCATAACTGGTAAACCATAAGAGATGACAAAATTTTACTACACAAAAACTGTAGATCGCGTTAAAATACACAATTTATGTCATACATTTTTTGTTGTTGAGTGAACCATTTTCGAGATATTGCTTGTTATTCCCTTAACTTTTCCAATACTTATACTTTTTCTTAAATTCGTTATTCATTTTTTTTATGTCCTGGACATGCAAGGAGATTGGAATGCACCACATAGCAACCAGCGCTTAAAAGATTTGACTATCGCTTATAAGTTACCAAATTTCCCTTGCATCTACAAGAAAATTAGCAATAAGACTGACATCTCGATACCTCAATTAACATGAAGCATATGGAAATAAGCGTTTATAAAATAGTTTCTATAAGAGTAGAAAAAGTCATGTGAGTGTAACACATCAGAATTTTTACTCTATTTTATTTTACGTCAGTTTAACTCCTTGGTCATATCGTGACTGATCTGTTGGTGGATAACTCTTAGAACGATACGTGATGGACAGTTAGCCTTCTAGGTCTCATTCCTGTAACCACCCGCTCCGTCACGTGTCACAGAGACCCTAGCGCATAGCTACAGAATCTTCTGCTTTTCGTGCCGTGCAGAGGGCATTAGGGTGCAGTCCAGTCAACTGCCGCCCCCATATAAAGGCGGACAGTTAGCCTTCTAGGTCTCATCCCTGTAATCACCTGCTTCATGCTGTGCAGATGGCATTAGGGTGCCGTCCAGTCCAACCGCCGCCCCCACACAGAAAGGCGGACAGCTAGCCTTCTAGGTATCATCCCTGTAACCACCTGCTTCATGCTGTGCAGATGGCATTAGGGTGCCGTCCAGTCCAACCGCCGCCCCCACACAGAAAGGCGGACAGCTAGCCTTCTAGGTATCATCCCTGTAACCACCTGCTTCATGCTGTGCAGATGGCATTAGGGTGCCGTCCAGTCCAACCGCCGCCCCTACACAGAAAGGCGGACAGCTAGCCTTTTAGGTCTCATCCCTGGAAATGCCATCTTGCTTCGTCACGTGCTTACAGAGACCCAGCGCATGGCAGCCGGATCTTCTGCTTCATGCGTGCAGATGGCCTTAAAGTGCCGTCCAGTCTAACTGCTTACTTTGTCTGTAGATAGATGGCATAGCATTCGCTATTACCACTTATTTTTCATTTTACTATTGTTTTAGACTTAAGGTGGATCAATTCAACCACCTGTCTACAGTCCGGATTTGGCACCAAGCGATTTTAATATATTTCTTCATTTCAACCACAATGAGTTGTGAAACGAAGTGCAGACTTAGTTTAGTCGTCCTAGGAGCACCATGGTAGCCTCTAGTTCCCGAGGTCGCGGGTTCAAACCGGGCGGAGAGTGATGGATTTTTTTCGGTCGTAAAATCCTTAGTATGGCTTCCTTCGGAAGGGAAGTAAAGGCGGTGGTCCCGTGTCAGAGATTTAAGCACATAAAAGAACCTCAAGCCTGATAAAGAGGCCTCTCAGTAAACTTTCAGGTCTTTCACCTGAATGGGACGCTAAGAACCATAGCAGTTAAAGAGCGTCCATAAATAAAACGCAATTTATAGACTTGGCTTTCATCATAAGCGGCATTATTCTTTGACGAAGACATACCAACTGGCTTTCCGTTGCTACAAGTGTCTGAATAACAGCGGTGAGTATGTGGAGAAGTAAGGTAATGAATAATAATAATAAAGTATTTGGAAAATAATATTCTGCTATTTTTTTAAAGAAATATCGGTACTTACTTTGAAAACCCCCTCGTACTTTCTCTACCACGCACCTAGTAAGCAGAGGAAAACTACTGTATTCTACCCAAAAGTTGAATCTACCAGTTATACAAAGGTCATTTTGGAATAAAGAGGTCTTCACAGGCTACTCCCAAAAAATTCAAGATATATATTTTGTTTGTCGTATATATATTTTAAACATGTTGTATTTTAATTAAAATCGTCAGAGCCATTTAATGAAACCAGAAATAACGAACAGTTTTGGATGTGAAGGATAGTTTGGGGTGGGGAATTTTCTTTAAAGTTTGAAGTAGTATTGTTCTTCAATTGTTGTAGTTTATTGTTGAATTGTTGTTTGTTTATTTATTTCCACACTTGGGAAACCAATTTAAAGTTGTTGTTTACGTAATTTAGCACCATGCTTTGGGCGTTCATTTGAAGTAGATTGTTGTTACGTAATATGCTGCTACGAATGAGAAGCCGATTTTTGAAGATGTATTTTTGTTGTTACGCTCCAAGTTTAAAAATAAATATTAACTTTGTTTATCACACTGCTTCTTTAACTATTTATGTTTATGTTTGCCTCGGCTGCGTCAGTATTTCTTTAGAGACACGTTTCTCTTAATCAGGGCGTGGTGCAACAAGAATGTAGGCTTTACACAGATTTTAAGTTTAAATTCACTTCTTTTTATTAATCCTTCACAGAAATTAAATAGCACTACTCTTATATTAAGAGCTGTGACATTCTTTAATTTAATACTTGCACTTTTCTATTGCGTATACTTATTTTACGATTCACACGAATACATAATATTTCTTTAGAGAACACATCTTACATCCGGTCACTACCAAGGTCTGCCAGCAACTGAACATATTTCAACCGTATAAACTTTTAACTTTCTGTATTTCAAGTCTCTGATTGGCTAATCCTAGTCCAATAGAATACCTGCATTTGATTAAAGCTTTTTCTGGCTGTTGATTGGCTAGTTTTACACTGCCACAAAATTTACATCATCGTTGCTCTAATCATGACTAGTAACATTTAAACTCTCAAACTCATTATTGCCTCAAGGTTATCTCATTGTTACCTCATTGTTAGCAACGTTAAACTTATTATTCTCACAGCTCTTGCATTATTAAATTACATAATGTATTCACATAACATTATTAAACATGTTTACAATAATATAAGCATATGCAATGACTGTTAACACATTTTTATAAATTATAACACATATATTGTTTCAAGGCGGGCTGTTATTGAATTTACATATTATATAATTTAATTTAAATTATTCAAGTGTTAAAAATACTGCCTCAAGTTCTCGTCTTGTATCCTTTGAAGACGCTGAACTTAAATAAGTACTAAGTTTGGTATTAAACCGACTTTTCGTTTTAAGTTATGCTTTCACGGACACGCAACATACATACACAGGACCTCTTTGTAAAAATGTTTGTTTTTATTCACGTGTTATATCAAAACATGTATTTCCGTTGAAATCTCGTTATCGAATTTTGGTACTTACTGGGTACACTGACGTGCATAAAATGTGGCCCATTCCTCTAATCGCCATAGCGTTTTTCCTCCGTAGGGTTTCTATTTTCAGGTAACGAAATCCATACTGCACCCAGCCGGTGTCAGTCCTCTATGTGACTGGCCTGAAACACAATTCAGGGAAAAAAAACTAACCAATGAGTGAAGTTTATAATTCATGTGAAATGAAGGGGTGTTTCGGATACCACCTTTATGAAGGATTTTCACTACTATTGTTGCATAAGAAAGGCTAAACAAATTACAATATAGTATGGTCTTCTAGGGGAACGGGTGAATAATTATTTATATGTGTGGTTAAACTGTACGACAGCTACAACGTTTATATGAAAACTTTCATCAGCGACATGGAGACGAAGGTTAAGTTATTGCCTGCTATTAAACGGCAATAAGAAAACGATAGTGTAGCATGAAAGTATAAGGTTTAAGTTGTAATGTTACCCTTCGGCAGTTCGGCCATACTTTGGGGGAGGTAAAGTGCCCTGCTAATCCAGGGTACTCGCTGGTAGGGATGGGTAAAAAAATGTTAAGATGCTTTTAATCGCCACGATAGAGTAAATCTATTGACATGGGGCTGTCGCTTTTAAGCCTACTTAAAATCCATCGGTCTGGGCCGGGTTTGAACCCGCAAACTTGAGATCAGAAGAACAGCGCCCAACCAACTGAGCCATCCAGACCGATTAGATTTTGTAATACCACCAGTAAGGGGTGAGGCTAGATTTTGTCAGTACCAACATAAACAGGTCCGTTCCACTATGGGCTACATTTGAAGCACGTAGGTATACGTGGTAGGGAAAGGATAAGTTTGAGGTTCTTATGTGTAGATCGTAATCTAATTCTACTAAATATCTGTGAAATTTGTTATTTTTATGTTATATATAACTAAACTAAGCTAGATTTTGGTTTCTTGCTTTAAGTGGAAACTAATTCGGGCATTAAGGGATTAAATAGTTTCCGAGATATGGGTCATGAAGTTACCAATTTGAACATTAGCGGTCTCCCCTTATACTGTTATAAACCGTGTAATACCCTCTAACACATCAGAAAACTAGGAATGGTTATTTTGATGCGATCTGTAGATCTGCCACTAGAGAGAGGGGGAGAGGGGGGAGGGGGAGTCTTTATTGATTTAAAATCATTGAAGTTATTATACAAGTATTTAGTGCATGGGTCATTGACCGTACATGCATATTCAAGAGGGTAACAAAATAAACAACAGATAAAGAAAACAAAACAAAATGGAACAAGAAAATAGAAATAAATTACCTTTGTCAACTGAACAAATTTCACCTAGCTTCGCGCACTTTAGCCAAAAAATTGCCCATGTCTTGCCAGTTCTTCTGGTCAGCCAGTAGATCCCAACATGCCAATCTCTTTCTTGAGGGACTTAAGTTTTTCTTTGAGTTTGATCGTTCGCTGGTTCTCCCGCTGTGCACATTCCGCCAAAATAGTTACCCAGTCCTCATCCATACCGCAGAATGGGCAGATTCTCCTGCCAGAATCGTCAGTCATTTTCTGTGCCCTCCAGCCTCCCAGTCTAAACCATGCCATTCCTGATCTTTCCCTTCTTCCTAAATTAAGTATATATGCCTCCAAAATATACTAGCTTCTTAATTCAGACTTTTGGATATAAACATTTTGGAATGCCTTCTCTCGGTCAACCTGTTTTCGGCTAGACAGGTCCTTGGTTCCTACATGCTCAGAAGTTTCAACTTTCTTCTCTGCTCCGCTGCCAGAGTATATTCGTGAAGTGCAAGTCTGCTATCGAAATGACAAGCACATGTTATCCCTTTAGTTATGCATTCGTCTGCAAGTGTGACTGTGTTGCACAACGTTTTGGCAACAGCTGTTGACCAGAGCGTTGAACTGAATGTAAATATCCCACTTTACCTTTGGGACAGATTAGGTGTGTGATAAGATTCCAGTTTCTCAGCCTACATTACGGACAATTTACTTTCGTACAGCTTGATGCACCAATTCGATGCTTTTCCCACCACATATTCTTCTTTTTAGTTGCTTTCAAAACAGGAGCACACAATTTAGCGTTGTATCTACCCCTTTTAGAAGTCTTTTGGGTGGTTAGCTCATAAGTGTTTTAGCAGGATTCGAACTCGGAACCACTTCATTAGAAAGCCGCCGCCTTAACCACTCGATCACAACGCACAACTGCAAACTGCAGATAGTCTTCAGATGTTTGATTCAATTATACCTTAGTATTCTTATTATAAAGATTATAATACTATACGAAGTATATAAATTAACAAAACACAAACAGTATGTCGGTTAGATCAATGTAACAATCCAAGCCAAATGTTAGTACACCACTTGTCATGTACGCGCTGACAGTGTTAGCAATACCAGAACGCTTTAAATAAAATAAATGAAACGGAACAAGTAGTCTACGTAATGTAATCATCAGCCAGAAGAATTACTTGGCTTCAAGTATCTACACTCCAACCATTATCACTACAAAGAATTCAAAACAACAGCGGCTAAGGGTCACTGGCAGGCAGGCAAAAGCCGGTCTGAGTGGTGTCTGCAAACGCCAAAGGACTGTACGAGGGGTGGTGGATTGTTTGTTACCTGCGACGTCCCTGCCTGTAGTACAAAAACAGTTCAACTTTATTTCCTTCCGTTCTGGCTTTAATTCTTAGAAATTCCTATACCTGGAAATGATAAAACAGGGGATATAATTATTTTACCGTCCCTGATGCTGTCATTTGAGTTGCCTGTTCGAACAAAGTGTACTTTGACTTGGGAACACAGTATATGTGAATTTGTATGTGTGAGTATTCAAGTCAGATATTTTCTGTCATTGCCTACCTTTACTTCTCTAACATTCAGGAACAATAAAATGATCATAATCATACCAATATTTACCTATAGTACATTAATAGTCTAAAATGGCTATTAAATGGTAATGGGTAGCAAACTTCATGTGATTGTCACCTAAGGTTTTTAATGAGATAATTGTGAATTACTTCATATATCAATACAATTATTACTATGAAAATACATATAATATGTCTGCAATATGTTGTTCTTCAATGTAAAATTCTTCTGTTACCTTCACATGACCGAGCAAGATGGCTCCGTGGTGATATGTGAGACTGGCATTCGGGTGGTCGCCGGTTTGATGTTCTCATCGAACGCCCGATCTGACCTTGGGTTTTTTGTAATTTTCCCTGGTCGGTAGGCGTTGGTTTCTCATCTCCACGATTTCCTTTTCAATCTGTTTTCTTCTCGTGCTTCAGGTATGCTACTAGATTTCGTGGCGTATGGCGGTGCCGGACAGTTAGCGCGGATGCTTTGCTTAGAGGAAACAGTACTCCCCACGGACACTGAGGGCATCGCCCTCTTTAGGCTGCTCCAGCAATGGGACGATCTTCGAGCCTGGAACTGTTAGGGACTTCCGCGCGTCTCTGTGGTCGCCTTCCTGCGGCCTTTGGTTACTTCACTTCATCCCTTCCTCCTGGGGTGGGTAGCCACAATAGATCTCCCGTAGTCGCAGTGCGCGAGGTGTCCCCCTCCACCATATACCCTGTACCCTATATATTCACATGACACTCTACCCACAAACCATTCTTACAAAAAATTATTCTCCCCTCTACTTCAATTTAATTTGGATAAACGTTAGTATAAATAATTTCACTTACACTTCATTATAATTACAAAGGGAATAGCGATAGCCAAATACTAAAAAAATGATCGCCATATACTGGCCTTAAAGTTCTATGTCTTTTCCATGCCATCGGGAGAAACAACTGAAAAGCGACATTACTTTAAAATGTTAATATTGTAAAACTCAAACTAATAACAACGGATATCTCGGAAATTCCTTATGCAATAAAAATGATTTAAACTAATTTTATGTGTAGTAAGTTTTTGGCTATCTCTTACGGTTCGCCGGTTATACACAATTATAAAATATTTCTTCCAAATGAAAAGACTAATCCCAGAAAGCTCAAGATGTACATTTTATTCGTTATGTAAATATCTTTTAATATGTGACTTTTTAATTAAAATAGTTAGACATTTTTGAGAAAATATAAAAAATATTGGAAACTTTTTCATATAAAGGTTAGTTTGGGGGAGGGGTTTCTTGATAATGTTCATGTCGTATCCTTAGAAGATACTGATTAGGACTGGGAACTAACTGAGGAGGGGGACTTAGCACTTTGACCTACAAGAACGGGCGAGAGGGAGGTGAGAGGAGACAGAAGGCGGCCGGACCAGGAGGTACGACAGCGCAAAGGGCAGAGTCTCTACATTTTACAGATTGATACTCCCCGGATAGCACCTGGTGCAACCGGCTTACCTTCCCCCCGCGGGTTGCACATCCCCTGGGGGGCCCGGGACTGCCATGCAACGCGAAACTCCGGCCGCCTTTTTCGATCCTGAAACAAGCCAACCAGATGAAAGGTGAAGAGAAATGGGAATGAAGGGACAGGAAATTCGGGGGATGTGATGAACCTTCACTGCATTCGCCTAAGCGACCCGGAGAAACCCCGAAAAACACATAGGTCAGCGAGGTCTGACGCGGGAATCGAACCCACGGCCTCCCGTTACCACTTGAGACATCCCGCTCCGTAGAACATATGAAGTTTAATACCAAGTTTGGTATTTAACATTTCTTTTTGACTTGTGCTGTTCACAGACGCTCACTTGGTCCTTTTTGTAAAAACGCTTTTTGGATTCAAGGGGCCCCAAAACACACATTTCCGGTGAAATCTTTTACTTTCTCTACTACTTATAGTAGGTAGGGGAAGTATTGTATTCCACCCAAAAATTCCATACCGAGATTTCACCGGAAATATATATTTTGAGACCCCCTGAATCCAAAAAAAAAAAGCATTTTTGGAAACATACCGTGTGTGTGTGTGTCTGTCTGTGAACAGCATAACTCAGAAACGAACCGTCGGATAAACACCAAACTTGGTATTTAGGTTAAGTATCTTCCAGAGATGCGACACGAACGTTTTCAAGAAAATCCCCCACCCCAGATTACCCTTTACATGGAGCATTTTTCGAAAATTTTAATTTTCTCAAAAATGGCTAACGATTTTGATTAAAATATCATATGTTTAAGATATTTTCATGACAAATAAAATGTATATCTCGAATTTTCTGGGAATGTCTCCAAAAGTATTCTTCATTGTGAACGACTTTTGCATAACTGTTAAACCATAAGAGATAGACAAAATTTTACTACACCAAAAATGTAGATCGGGTTAAAATACACAATTTATGTCATATACAGTTTTGTTGTTGAGTGAACCATTTTCGAGATATTGCTTGTTATTCCCTTAAATTTTCCAATACTTTTTCTCAAATGGAAATTCGTTATTCATTTTTTATGTCCTGGACATACAAAGAGAATGGAATACTCCATATAGCAACCAGCTCTTAAAATGTTTCACTATCGCTTAAAGCCTACCATATTCTCCTTGCATCTACAAGAAAATTAGCAATAAGATTAACATCTCGATTAACATGAAGCATATGGAGAATAAGCGTTTGTAAAAATAGTTTTTACAAGAGTAGAGAAAGTAATGTGAGTGTAGCACATCAGATTTTTATAGTTGGAATGCAGTACTTCCTCTACATATTAGGTATGGTAGAGAAAGTAAGAACAAGAAAGTCATTTTCTGGAGCTAAAGTAGAATAAATAAATAAATTCTTGAGGAATGTTCCCATACAATGTATTTTGCTTCACACTATCTGGAATTTGAAGCTTTCCTTCTCCAAACCAGTACGTCAAATTGAACCTTTTCGTTCAGTTACATTCCGTACTCCAACACTAACATAGGAATACATTGGCCCTGCAATGAGCATATGAAACATATGACTGCGTCCATGTCCAACATAACATGCAGTACACTATTTAACCATTATGTGAAATATTTCCACTTATTGAGAAACAAAGTTTTGTACGTAACTGCAGGAAAGTGTTTTTTTTCCTGGACTCGTATCGATATTCCGATATTCCGTTTCGACATTCAATAAACATCTTACTCGTCCTGAAAGACCTCACTTTCCTATACAGTTACGTAAATAAGTATTAGTTGCTTTCAAGAGATTAAAAACAACCAGCACGTGTTTAGTTAGGAATGCAGTGCAGTTTAAAGGAAAACAAAGGGAAACAAACGCAAGATGATGTTGGCGTCGTGAAGATGACTAGGTTTATCCAGCAGACTCCCGGGTAATTCCAGTGGTCAGCGGAGACTCAATTACGTGGTGTAACGGCACACTGTGTCGACATCGGAGATTCAGTTGTGTTGGAACTGATGAAAGTGAAAGTCTAACTTGTCAGGTCATTGATGAGAATGCTCGGAAAATACTAACAACTAACGCTGTTCTAATTACTACCTATCTAGTAACTATTACGAAATGTTCTTTCTTCTTCATCACTGTAACGAGTAAAAAAGTCTATTCCAATTTGCAGTGAAACAGCAAAATATATGTCTAAGACAGATTAAATTGTAAGGAAGGTTGAGACGAGCAAAAAAATCTGATATGTTACACTCACATGACTTTCTCCACTCTTGTACAAACTATTTTTTCAAACGCTTATTCTCCATATTCTTCATGTTAATCAAGGTATGGAGATGTTAATCTTCTTGCTAATTTTCTTGTAGATGTAAGGGGAATTGGTAGGCTTTAAGCAATAGTCAAATATTTTAAGAGCTGGTTGCTATGTGGAGTATTCCATTATTTTTGTAATATCAGGACAAAAAAATGAATAACGAATTTGTGAAAAAGTATAAGCATTGGAAAATTTAAGGGAATAACAAGCAATATCTCGAAAATGGTTCACTCAACAAAAAAAAATGTATATGGCATAAATTGTGTATTTTAACACGATCTACATTTTTTGTATGGTAAAAGTTTGTCTATCTCTTATGGTTTACCCGATATGCAAAAGTCGTTCACAATGAAGAATACTTTTGGAGACATTCCCAGAAAATTCGAGATATACATTTCATTTGTCATGACAATATCTTAAAAATATGATATTTTAATCAAAATCGTTTGAGCCGTTTTTCAGAAAATGAAAAATTTCGAAAAATGTTCCATGTAAAGGGTAATCTGGGGTGGGGGGATTTTCTTGGAAACCTTTGTGTCGCATCTCTGGAAGATACTGAACCTAAATACCAAGTTTGGTGTTTATCCGACTGTTTCTTTCTGAATTATGTTGTTCACAGACAGACAGACACACACACACACACACACACACACACACACACACACACACACACTCACACACATAGACACACACGGATATGTTTCCAAAAATGCTTTTTTGGATTCAGGGGGTTTGAAAGCATGTATTTCCGGTGAAATCTCGGTATCGAATTTTTGGATGGAATACAATACTTCCCCTACTTACTATACGTAGTAGAGAAAGTAAAAATATAATTATGAACCGGTATATCTGAGGGCTGGTCTCGTAGCTCAGTCGGCAGGGCACCTTCGACTCCAGGCTGGGGCGCGGGAATTTTTCCCTAGCCAAGATTATTCCCTATCTCCACAGAGTCTAAAAGTATGAATGAGTGTGTGAATGTGTGTGTGTGTGTGATCTAATGTATAAGACCCAAAGAAAACCCAGAAATCCTATGACAACTGTGTACGAGTTAATGCCGTTTCCAGTAGGCAATATATTCCAAAGACAAAAGGCCGACATGACCATTGCCGTTAAAGGCAGGGTGTAAATGGAGCAATAAAAAAAGATATATCTGAATCCCTTGTGTACAGGTTTGAAATGATAATGGGTAGAGAATGTTAGACATAGATAGTACCCTCTTGAAGCAAACGGCAATATCATTTGCTTTTGTGGTTGCTAATGGGGATGTTACCTTCTGAAGGTTAACATTTTCAAAGATAAAAACTTGCGCACAAATTGAAATAAACAGGTTATGTTTAGATTTGTGTCAGACAGAACTAAAACAGAAAATGTAAAGAGAGATAAAAAAGTGAGTGTTAAATGCAGTGTGAAGTTGAATGTCACGCAGACAGACACGTATGGGCGGCCTGTTTGAAGACTTGCACCTTGAAGGAACCACCAGCTGTCGAGGCATTACGAAACAAAAGAAACAACAATAATAATTGCAACGGCCTTTAGCGGAAGCTGGGCCACGATGGTGACGTAACTATTACTGTACTGAAGTGACCACGCCCTTGAAACCACGTACACACATTCTATCTTTTATTCTGTTATGCTAATAGTCTTCCTGAGCTGCATGGCTCGAGTGTGTGTTAAATCCTTCCGTTCATTTCAAGAGTGGGACTGTACAGACCCTAAGTACCTCTTCCTCTTCCTTTCATGGATTACGTTTATGGGCGCTTCCGACCACATATCATCTGTGTTGGAGACCGCGATCTTCTTGGACTGCTAGGTTTATATGACATAGCAATTTTTGTATTTATTTCATTTTCTCTAAAGACAGACACAAAAGCCTAGTGTAAATAAATCAATGTTACAAGCTTCGGTGGAGGGTATTTGGATACATAAGACACCGAGGGAACTATGCTCCCACGTGACGCTGGGAGGAGGGCGTCAGCCGAGTGCCACTCCCTCCTCCGAGAACTTTTCCTATGGGCAGGCACCTGAAAATTTTAATCCGACCCCCCCATTACAGGACAGAAGTGGATACGCCACTTAAGCGCAACCCCCCAAAAAGGGGAAGACTACCGAAGAACCTCGGTAGGGCTGACAGCAATCTAGCAACTGTCTACCGCCATCCAGGGCGGTACCGGAGGACTTGAGGCGTCTCACAACCCCCCCTGGACGTCCAGACGTCCTCAGTCTCCCATGAGTATCGGGAACCACTGCCACGCCGAGTCCAACCCAATCCAAACGATACTCATACTGGTGGTGCTCGGACGTTTGGCCCAGAGTTCTTCTGGTAACGTCAGAAGTACCATTAGTGCTCAGGGTCCGCAGCGCCCGCACTACGGCAGCTGAAGTCGGAACCTCCCCCCTTACGGTGGTAATTAAGTACATGAAGCACCAGGCGACTAGGCTCTCACGTGATCCTGGGAGGAGGGCGTCAGCCGTGTGACACTCCTTCCCCCGAGAGCTTTTCCTCTGGGCCGACACCTGAACATTTTAATCCTACCCCCGCCACTTAAGCGCAACTCCCCAAAAAGGGGAAGACTACCGAAGAACCTCGGTATGGCCGGCAGTAACCTAGCAACTGTCTACCGGCTATCCAGGGCAGTGCCGGAGGACCTGAAGGCGTCTCACAAACTTGCCCGAACGGAAAACCGCCCAGACGTCCCCAGTCTCCCATGGCTATCGGAAACCACTGTCACGCCGAGTCCAACCCAATCCAAACGACACTCCTACTGGTGGGGCTCGGGCGTTTGGCCCAGAGTTCTTCTAGTAGCGTCAGAAGTACCATGAGTGCTCAGGGTCCGCACTACGGCAGCTGAAGTTGTCGGAACCTCCCCCCCATTACGGTGGTAATTGGGTACATGAGGCACCAGGCGACTAGGCCCTCACGTGACCCTGGGAGGAGGGCGTCAGTCGAGTGACACTACCTCCCCGAGAGCTTTTCCCCTAGGCCGGCACCTGAACATTTTAATCCGACCCCCGCCACTTAAGCGCAACTCCCCAAAAAGTGGAAGACTACCGAAGAACCTCGGTATGGCCGGCAGTAACCTAGCACCTGTCTACCGACTATCCAGTGCAGTGCCGGAGGACCTGAAGGCGTCTCACAAACTTGCCTGAACGGAAAACCGCCCAGACGTCCCCAAACTCTCGTGGGTATCGAGAACCACTGCTCCGCCGAGTCCAACTCAATCCAAACGACATCCCTACGGTGGGGCTAAGACGTTTGGCCTAGCGTTCTTCTAGTGACGTCAGAAGTACCACGAGTGCTCAGAGTCCGCTGCGCCCGCACCACGGCAGCTGAAGCGGTCGGAATCCTTCCCTTGCGGGGGGTATTTAGGTACAGCGTGATCACATTTTATTTATAAACCAGTGGTGGCTACTGTATAAGAACTCAAAATCACGCGAAGGCACACTTTTCACACCTTGCAGATTTATTGGTATTTTTTTCTTTGAATGATATTAAACGTAACGTATATGCGGTAATTTAAAGTCTACGGCGCTACTACTCTAAACTTGATGAAATATGGCTACAGGGTCGGTAGCACATCTTGACTTGCGCACTTGCGCTTGCGCGACTGGTATGACGTAGTTATCTTAAGGACCAAATATATACGGGTCGTGCACACTTTTAGGTATGCACGAAGCCTCTCCGGCGCTGTTTTTCCATACCATCACTACAATTCTAAGTTAATGCCACTAGATGGTAGAACTAGACAGAAGTAGGTAACGTGCACGAGCGCGGCAACTTCTCCCAGTTATTCCACACCGCCCATACTCTCAACTACAATTTAATAAAGTTTAAACGTTACTTCGTTCTTATTTTAAAACGCTGCACTTAATTATGTACACAACAACAAGCATTCACATCTTTTGTCAGATATCCTTATTTATTCTTATTTATTGATTATAACTATTATGCAGCAGATGCCATTTCACATTTTCAGGATCGTCCTCCGTGGTGTAGTGGTAACCATGCTAGGCTCTAGCTTCCGAGGTCGCTGGTTCAAACGCGGCGGAGGGCGATGGATTTTTTCGAGCGTAAAAATCCTTAGCATGGCTTCCTCCGGAAGGGAAGTAAAGGCGGTGGTCCCGTGTCATAGATTTACGGAACGTAAAAGAACATCAAGCCTCAAGAGGCTTCTGAGCAAAATTACCGGTCTTTCACGCCCAATATAGAATGGGACGCTAAGAACCACAGTAGTTAAAGAGCGTCCATAAATTTGTCCAGTAAGATTCACTCATGTATTATCCTACTGCTTTACAAAACTTCAGTGTAGGTATACTATGTAGGTGTTGTTTTCTCAGGTGTTTATAACTTTGTATTGATTTAAGCGGTTGCCTCATAAAACTGTATTTCTTGTGGTTGATTTTATGACTGTGAAATATTTGTTTTATTATAAATTTATAGTTTCAAATGTTTTACCCATTAGCATCCACGAGTAAGCTTTTCATTCCAATAAATGCCTTTTTTATTACATAAATATTCTTTATTGCTTGCCGATAGGTGAATTTTCTACATATTGGAGGCTTTTCCCAAATGCTTTCAAAATTTTGTCATCCTTTGCCACTGTGAAACGCTGGTATAACGAATTTAATAATGGCCGCCGTTCGCTCAATGATGAAGTTCGTGAAGGTCGTCCAAAATCAGTTGTTGTGCCAGGAAACATTGATGATGTACAAAAACTAATAATGAAATATCATCATGCGACATATTGTGAGATTGAGGCTACCCTAGGCATTAGTTCCACCAGCATATATAAAATATATGCATGATTATTTATCCGTGATAAAGGTTTGCTCTCGTTGGATCCCACATAATTTGACGCAATCTCAAAAAGATGCTCGTGTCGATTGGTGCACAAAACTGCTCAAGAATACAATGCGGTGTCTCAAAAGAGTATATAAGATTGTAACAGGTGACGAATCATGGATCTATGCGTATGAGCCGGAACATAAACAGCAGCCGACTGTATGGGTGTTTCAAGATGAAGCAAATCCAACAAAAGTTGTTCGCACTCGAAGCAAATGGTCGCCTGCTTTTTCAGTAAAACTGGCTATGTGGCAACAGTGCCTTTAGAGGAACGTAAAACGGTCAATGCCGAATAGTACACAACCATTTGTTTGCCGGAAGTCTTCGGTGAAGTAAGGAAAACCAACAAGAACCGTAGGATCGTTCTTCATCAAGACAATGCGAGCGCACACACATCTCGTCTAACAACAGAGTATTTCAAGGCTCAAAAAATAGAATTGAGGGGTCATCCGCCATACAGTCCTGATTTGGCACCCAATGACTTCTTTTTGTTCCCGAACATCAATAATAAATTGCGTGGACAACTATTTTCGTTGGCAGAAGAAGCCGTTGATGCCTTCAAAAACCATGTTTTGGAGGTGTCTCAAGAAGACTGGAATAAATGCTTTGACGAATGTTCAAACGGATGGAAAAGTGTATTGATCATAAAGGAGAATATTTTGAAAAACAATAAAGAAGTTTTAATTATTAGGCTCAAAATATAAATAGTGCCCCTGGTAGAAGATTGGCTGACAATATACGGAGACAATGCATCAGTGGGTCCAGGAACACGTTGACAGCCGAAACGCGGAACCGGAGGTGCGTGGGAAACGTTTCTCACGTTAACAAGAGCAACTTTCCGTTTCCTACTCTATATTTCTTCCTCAAATGACTCACTCAATGCCCAATTGTTGCGGGACCACCACATTAATTAGTTGTATAACGTGTCCCGCTTCCTTGCGTAACTCCCAGGGAGCTCGTGGCACCCAGGAAGTCATTCTGTCTTCTTAAGGTTTCGTTTACGAATTAATTGCATGGTTTCCATACTATTAGTCCTAGCTAATTGTTTTAACTTAACCGTTTCCCTCGCCATCGTCGCTCTATCACACGCTCAGGCATGTCCTAGACATTTCCTGGTTTCTAATCGCATCCTAATATGTACTGTTTCCTGGCCAGAGTGGGGGACCCTAGCCGATACTTGTAGAGGATAAGTGAAGAGTGTGAAAGCCAAAATTATCTGGGTTTTTACTTTCTCTACTACTTACATTTTAGGTAGAGAAGGTATTCGATATAGATTTCATCAAAAAGCATGTTTTGATGTCCCTGAATAAAACGTCTGATGTGTTACACTCACATGACTTTCTCTACTCTTGTACAAACTATTTTTATAAACTATTATTCTCCATCTATTTCATATTAATCGAGATAAACATTTGCAGAAACGATCTTTTGACATGCAAAGAGAATTACATTTCACACATAGCGAACAGTTCTAAAAAATATTTGACTATCGCTTAAGGCGTACTATGTTCCCCTTGTTTTGTATTTGCAAGGCAATATAGAAATAAAGTAGCCTTTAAGCATAGACATATCTCTTAATAGCTGGTTGCTAGGTGCAGCACCATTCGCTTTGCCACAGATTAATACTCTCTGCATATCCAAGACAAAAAAATGAATAACTAATTCCTATTTGAGAAAATAAGTATTGAAAAATTTAAGGGAATAACGAGCAATATCTCGAAAATGGTTCACTCAACAAAAAAACTGTATATGACATAAATTGTGTATTTTAAAGCGATCTACATTTTTTGTGTTGTAAACTTTTGTCTAATTCTTATGGTTTACCAGTTATGCAAAAGTCGTTCACAATGAAGAATACTTTTGGAGACATTCCCAGAAAATTCGAGATATACATTTCATTTGCCATGAAAATATCTCAAACATATGATATTTTAATCAAAATCGTTATAGCCATTTTTGAGAAAATTAAAATTTTCGAAAAATGTTCCATGTAAAGGGTAAGCTGGGGTGGAGAGATTTTCTTGAAAAGCTTCGTGTCGCATCTCTGGAAAATACTGAACCTAAATACCAAGTTTGGTGTTTATCCGACTGTTCGTTTCTGAGTTATTCTGTTCACATACACACGGACATGTTTCCAAAAATGCTTTTTTTTTTGATTCAGGGGGTCTCAAAACGTATATTTCCGGTGAAATCTCGGTATCGAATTTTTGGGTGGAATACAATACTTCCCCTACTTACTATACGTAGTAGAGAAAGTAAAAAATTAAATTGACCCTAAAATGTCCCTCCAAATAAAACACGATTAATAACATTTACTTTCCCCCATAATATCAAGCAACTTTTATTCAAGACATTTCTTTCTACAACGTTTAGTTTTGGAGATATTATACAATCTCAGCTCAAATGGTCCATCCTGTATATCTCCTACTGTTAGTTAGTCAAAGCTAATAATATTATTAATAATAATAAATAAATAAAAAGATTTTCTATCCATGTTATGGAAATAGTCGTACAGTATACCTCCCGTAACCCGAGTTTGACTTGCGTAAACAAACTAACAGATGGGAGGAAAGAGCAAATATTTCCATGCGCTGCATTACCTCAAGTCATAAGTTCTGATTTGTTCCTGCTGGATTCACAAATTTTGATCACAGGAGTAGGTAAATGTAATGGCTGGGAGTGAGTCACCAAGCCAAGCTATTGCTGAAATGTGATTTAGTGCATCACCTAAATCAGCTTCATTCACAACTCAGTTAACGCTGCATGTTACAGGAGTACCTCTACTGCTTCCCCTATTGATTTGCATGTTTTCACTTAGGCACAAGAATCTATGGAATGTTGTATTGATTCTCCCGCATGAAACGCAGTCAAGGTCTATCAAGAACTATAGTTCAGTAACTCTTTGGAGACACGTGTGAGGCAATAACGCGAAGTCTCGACTCCTTTCATTTAATCTAGCAAAAAGTTGAACGCAACAGCTTACAATAATGCAAAACTTTAAAGATTTAAAAGTATCTAATGTTTATTTCAAAGAATCGGACACACACGTACTTCGATACCACCGAGTATCGAGGTATCGATGTCACATCCCTAAAACAAACCTAACATTTAAAATGCTTCTGAAAATGACATGATTAATACTCTACGAGCATCTGCACAGCAGTAACAAACATGATTCAGAACCGAACATAGCAAGAATTAATAAAACTAAAGAAGTCACGTCAGCGCATGTTCGCTGAAGTTATATTGAGACAGTATTTTGTACAATTAAATGAGTTCAGTCAAATTATATAATAAAAAATATAATAACAGCCCGCCTTAAAGCAATATGTGTAAGTAACAATATATAAAAGGTATATATTACGGTCATTGTATATGTTTATATTATTGTATACATGTAATAATGTTATGTGAATGTATTACGTAATTTAATAATGTAGGAGCTGTGAGAATAATAGGTTAAAAGTTGCTAACAATGAGGTAACCTTGAAGCAATAATGAATTAGAAAGTTTAAATGCTACTTGTGATTCTTGGAAGCAATAATGTAATTTTTGTGACAGTTTATAAAATAGCCAATCAACAACCAGAAAAAGCTTTAGTTAAATGAAGGTATTCTATTGGAGTAGGATTAGTCAATCAGGAATTGAAATATAGTAAAATTTACAAATGTAAGCGGTAGAAATCAAGTCAGTTGTTTGTAGACAGCGGTTATAACCGGACGCGTTGGTTGTAGACAGTGTTCCTAACCGGACGCAAGATGCGTCGTCGAGAAATTTAATACGTATTTGTGTGAGACGAAAATAGTTTACGTGTTAAAAAGTGCAAGTAACTAATAAAATATTCTCACAGCTCTCTATATCAGTGAAGTGTTATTTAAGGATTAATAAATGTAGTGAAGTAAAAATTATAATCTGTGTAACCCTACATTCTTAGGCGGACTACTCCGTACAAAGAAATTCATGTCTCTAGCAATAATACTGACGCAGCCGAAGCAAACATAAATATATAATGTTTAAAAAAACAGTCAGATTACAAAGTTAATATTTTTAAACTTGGGATGAAGGCTACCGGATATCATACGTGCGGTTGCAACTACTTCAAATTGGCTTTCCATACGTGAAGCAACTTCTACTTCAATATCTGCAAATAAATCAATAACGTTATTCATCAATTCTGAAGAAATTACGAAATACTAATACCTAAACATCCACATAGTTTCCAAAACTGAAAACCAACAGTTTCTTTCAACTTTGAAAATTGTGCTTTGAATCAATACACATTCAAATAGTGTCAATTTTAAAATATACATTATATTCTTTAAAAAACAAATGTACCTATTGTGTTTTGATTTTAGCCTATCTTAATTTTGAAGTTAAACTATTTTCTCATTCCCATTGTTGGTTTGTATTGTGTAAGCAATCAATTGTTCATTCGTTTAGTATGTCATGATCTGACAGCTGATACAGTGGTGATTTGATTTTAAACACCGCAAGTAATACAACAATTATTATTTATATAATCTGTTACATTTAATTCATGCAATAGTCTTAACATTACATGAATAATAGATAAATTCCATTCCATGTTAAGAGTTTCACCGTAACCTCTCGCCGCATTACCTATGATAAACATTTAAATACAGAATTATATCGTCATAAAACATTAAAGTAACAATGACTTTGGTTTTACGATAGTCGATAAACTGAAGATTCTGTTGCATCAGAAGTTTGTTCTGTGTTTGACCTTGGGGCGCCTACAGAAATGGGTGTTCACGATTTTCTCCCTCTGTGGTATTGTTAAAAGTTCACAGTGGTAGCATCCTTCAAGGTAATAAGGCATTTGTCACTGGCGATGTACACCAACGGCTTTCCTCTTTGTGAATTGTTCTTGGTAACGCCTAACTTCTTCTTGTGTTGTGAATTTTGTATGCCTTTCTGTTTATATAGCTTTGTCAGCGGTTGATTCAGGATTTAGATAAAGTATAATACATTACTCTGGCATTCAGTTACATTCGCTGCTAAGTAACCAGAAAGTAAACGCCAACAGGCACTTTGAAGGCACTACGTTATCAACTTGAAGGTATTTTATTCACAGAACATGACGCTGACCTTTGACACATCTGTGTTGTTCCTTGCTGTTGCTTCAGGAGGCTCAAAGAGTCCCGGGTTCGAATGTTGGATGGCAGGGATTAGGAATTTGTTTGGTAGAGCTGAGGTTCTGGTTTTCAGGGGTGGTGACACTGCCTTGATGATATTAATAATACTGCCGGCGAAGATTGAGTTATTTCTTTATTTTGTCACGAAGATTCCTATCTGGTCGACCTGCCACCTTCGTTGTCGAAACCACTGTTATTATTGTCGTCACTTTCGAAGTCGCTACTTATGTGTTCCTCCGACTAGCCCTTGAATTGCCTAGATTTCACAACTTCATTTTCACACTATAAACTTTCTGATTATTTTCTTCTTATTTTGTTTCATCAAGCGTCCTCGTGGTTAGTTTGTACCGGAATGTGTCTCGGCGTTTATTTCCCTTTTTCACGACTTTCGTCGAACTTAGAATTTTCCCCCACCTTTCTTATGTTTCGTTCCGCTTTAAGTTCAAACGTATCATGTGAAGTATATGCGATCTTTGATTGGCTATCATTTTTGTTTCATGATTTTATTATTGGCTAACCCCACTTGATAACTTTCCCGTCTGTTTCTTACAACTTATTTTGAGTTTAAAATCTTCCCACGAATATTCTTAGATCGTAGATAAAACACGTATACTTTCTGACCCTGCTAAGCTTGGAAACCATTATAAACTACACATCCGAGCCAAAGTACAAAAGCGAAACTTCCGGTAGACTTCTCGTCGTCGATAGCAGGTAGATACATCTGCTTTCGTTTCGAGGAAAACAAAAATTGCTTTTCTGCCTTTTCAACAAAACCCATTCCTAGTATGAATTTACAGAGCGGGCGTCTTTTTATTTTATAAATTGATTCTCTTTATACCCTTTATCTGTTTTCAGCACATTTTTGTCGTTATGTTTGATTTCGATCGTATACTATTATTATTATTATTATTATTATTATTATTATTATTATTACTATTATCTCTCCTGGGTCTCGATAACCGGCTTCAAACACAAAATTTTAATTTCAAGATTTCTCTTCAAAACACTGCACGACTTGCCGCTTAATTTTCCTGCTTTTTTTTAAGGAATAATCTCAAGTTTACTCTGAACCTTATAGAGAGTCGATAAAGATTATGTAAAGACAAATCAGATTTGAGATATTTTTGTGGCTTCAGCTACAACTTTGAAGTGTGCCGTGATTACAGCCAGGTTTCTTTGCAAATACTCTTTGCATGGTAAGGAATTTATTATTTTATCACAACGTGTTTAAATACTAATTTTCTTTTTCTTCTTTAAGGAATTACCCTCCTCACTGTAGGACTTAGAAGCCGATGCCTGTCGAGGAGCAAGCAAACTCTACATCATAGCACAATATCCAGGATGGGTGATCAGCCCAATGCCCGGTATGGCGGCGAAGAAGGAAATGTAAATATAGTAATGAAAGGGATGATAGAAAAATTCGCGGATCAAATTATCCAACCCAGTATTCGCCTAGCAACCGAGGAAAACCTAGAAGGGAGAAAAAAAACTTTGACCCCGGAGGTTTGAACCCGGGACCTCCCGTATGCGGGCCACGGACGTTACCGCCTGAGCCATCCCATTGGATTACATATCATTTTAAAATAAAAAATGTTAAATGCCTGTATTATATGTTCAATACACGGAAAAATGGTGAAATATACAGCAACATTGGAAACATGCAATTATACGCACTATAAAACTTGACACACAAAGCACAGAAGAACATGAGACACATTACAAAACTGGATGGATGGATGCATAAGGTATCTTTATTGGTTTCAAATTGTTGAAGTTATTACACAAGTATTTAGGGCATGGGTCATTGACCGTACATGCATATTTAAGATACAAGGTATGGTGACAAAATAAACAGTAGAATAAGAAAACAAAACGAAAAAGAACAAGAAAAAGGAAAATAGAGGTAAGTTACCTTTGACTGACTGAACAAATTTGACCTAGCTTCGCGCACTTTAGCCAATAAGTTGAACTTTTTATGCCAGTTCCTCTGGTCAGCCAGTAGCTCCCAACATGCCAATCTCTTTCTTGACGGACTTGAAAAATTTTCTTTGAGTTTAATTGTTCGCTGGTTCTCCCACTGTGCATATTCCACAAAAATATGTACCCAGTCCTCATCCAAATCACAGAATGGGTAGATCCTCCTGCCAGAATTATCAATCACTAAAGTTATGTTCATTCACACTTGTGCGCACTTCACTTATTATTAATTCCTTATCACAAGTTAAAACAAGCTAAATATGCATTTGCATACAAATCTACTTAAGAAAGAAATAACAAAATAATTAATATGATAGAAAGCTATAATTGCTAGATTATGAGTAGTACAGTAGATAGTAAAAATAAAGACATTAACTGCACTTCAATATAACAACTTTCTTTCTTAGAGAATGCACGAATCAATGGCGATACAAATCGAGCAACGCAACAGTAAATAATATTGAAGTTAATGAGCAAAACTAGTTGTTTTTTCAACTCATTACTTTGTAATGGCTTGATGTCGAAGAGATTAATGAAGGTGAATAATTAAAGCAGCCTCTTCCCCGGGCCCAGGCCCGGGCCCCAATAAAATGAAAGATATAAATTAAATGGCAGCAGGATTTTGACGTGAGCGGAGATTTGAATGCGCGGCACGGAGAAGGTCGAGAGAGGCTATCGTCCCACTTAGTGAAGAACCTGTCGTTTAAATGATGATTCCAACAGGTGAGTCGAGCCTGTACCGCCGCGAGCACTGACACACTACTGCACCATCTACTGTTAGCGGTTGGCTATGTGTGGTCCGTGAGTCACTGTGACAAACAGCCATTTACTTACTTTCTTACCAGTTACCAATAAATATAAATATTGTTAAAAAAGTAGTTGGTTTAAATTGCTTTATGTAACCATATCAATTATTACATAGATACATAGGCCAGTAAATACAACTTAATATAAATAAATCATTATATATGTGGTTATGTATGACTATACAGAGTGGACTATTTAAACCGAGACTGTATAATATCTCCAAAACTAAGCGTTGTACAAAGAAATGTCTTGAATAAAAGTGACTTGATGTTATAGGAGAAAGTAAATGTCTTTAGTCATGTTTTGTATGGAGGACGTTATGATGATCATATTAGGGTAAATTTAACTTTTATAAATGTCCCTTGTACTTGCAAAATCAATATCGGCGCATAATATCTAAACACCCCCCGCAAAAAAGGTGCGAGACTTTCGAATTATTTGCGGAAAATTAAGATCACTTGTGAAAAAGTTGAATTTGTACTTTCTTTGAGCATAAAAGTGATTTAACCACTGATTTCTCACTTTAGGCATTCTACAGGGTTTCTCGCCGATGTTATAATTGTTTGTTAATGTGCTAAAATATTATTTTTAAGTATAATTCTTAATCTGTCTGGGAAATTAGTAAACGGAGCTTTCGTGCAAGTGTGACATTTTTAAACTGAGTAGAAAAATGGTTATTAAGTAACCAACATTTTCAAAATAAATAATAATATACCAACTTTTGCATTTTAATATATGGGTGCTTCAGGAAAAGGTTCCAGGATATTGAGGAAAATTTGGAAATTTTATAAAAGGAATTCCCAAGAATTGTCTTAAGGTTAGGGAGGAAGCCATGAAAAAGACTGCATTAGAATATTGATTCGATCATCTGATTCATTGTTCCTCTCTCTTCCACACACATAATAGGTAGAGAAGGTATTGCATTCTACCCAAATATTGGATACTCCGATTTCACCGGAAATATGTTTTTGAGGTACCTTTAGAAGGCATTAGTGTGTGTGTGTGTTTGTGGACAGCATAAATCAAACACGAAAAGCCGCACAAGTAGCAAACGTAATATTTAGGTTGAGTACCTTCCAAAGATGCGACACGAAAGTTTTCAAGAAAATCCCTCATCCCAGACTACCCTTTACATGGAACATTTTTTGAAAAATTTGATGTTCTCAAAAATGCCTCTAACGTATTTTCTTAAAATATTATATACCTACTTAAGATATTTTATGATAAATAAAATGTATATCTTGAATTTTCTGGGAACCTCCCCAAAATTTCTCTTCATTTTGAATTTCGCATAACTGCTAAACCGTAAGATATAGCCAAAATTATACTACACAAAAAATGTTGATCTCGTTAAAACACAATTTGTCACTTTTGGGGGGAGGGTGTCGATGACGCATTTCTGAGATATTCCTTGTTATTTGTTTGAATTTTCTAATACTTATACTTTTTGTTAAATCGGAATTCGTTATTCGTTTTTTTTATGTCCTGGACATGCAAAGAGGATGGATTGCTCCACATAGTCACATGCTCTTCAAACATTTGACTATCGCTTAAAGCAACCAGTTCTTAAAAGACTTGACTATCGCTTAAAGCCTACCATATTCCCCTTGCACCTACAAGAAAATTAGCAATAAGATAGAGTCTACAAATGTTTATCTCGATTAACATGAAGTATATGGAGAATAAGCGTTTGTAAAAATAGTTTGTGCAAGAGTAGAGAAGCCATGCGAGTGCAGGACGTCAGATTTTTTCCTCAGTTTTACATTTTTGCGTAAGAAATTTATCACTTGCATTTCAATAAAATTTTTCTCTGATTTGTATGTAAATTTACATAATTTCAAATGTGCCATCCAACGATTCAAGCAGACATTTTGTGATTGCTTTGTTCATTAGCACACAAAAAATTAATTTATACTGAAAAATAAGGAAAATGTTAACACTTCATAAAAGATAAATTTATTTCTCTACAACTAATAACATCAACTTTAAATCTTTACATTCATTTTCACTTCAATAAAGTATTAGAAAATTTACTATCACGCTTCTCTGTGAAGAAGTATTATTGTCTTTACGTTGGAGTTTGCACCACGCTTTGGGCGTTAATTTGAAGAAGATTGTTTGTTAAACTGCTTCTTTAACTATTTATATTTATGTTTGCCTCGGCTGCGTCAGTATTGTTTTAGTCACGTATCTCTTAGACGGGCGTGGTACGACAAGAATGTAGGCTTACACAGACTTTAAGTTTAAATTCACTTCCTTTTATTAATCCTTGACACAAATTATATAGCACTACACTGATGTTAAGAGTTGTGAGATTCTTTTATTTAAAACTTGTACTTTGTTAACGCGTATACATAATTTTCGTTTCACACGAATACGTAATATTTCTTTAGAGAACACATCTTCCATCCGGTCACTTCCAAGGTCTGCAGGCAACTGAACATATTTCAACCGTATAAACTTTTAACTTTTTGTATTTGAAGTCTCTGATTGGCTAATCCTAGTCCAATAGAATACCTGCATTTTATTAAAGTTTTTTCTGACTGTTGATTGTGACTAACCTGTCACAAAATTTACATTTTTGCTGCCCTAAACATGACTAGTAGCATTCAAACTCTCAAACTCATTATTGCCTCAAGGTTACCTCATTGTTAGCAACTTTAAACTTATTAAAAAAAATCTGATGTGTTACACTCACATGACTTTCTCTACTCTTGTACAAACTATTTTTCCAAACGCTTATTCTCCATCTATTTCATGTTAATCAAGATAAATATTTGCAAACTCTTATCTTATTGCTAATTTTCTTGTAGATGTAAGGGGAATATATATTTACAAGGGCAATATAGAAATACAGTAGTCTTTAAGCACATACATATCTCTTAATAGCTGGTTGCTAGGTGCACCACCATTCCCTTAGCCACAGATTAATACTCTTTGCATATCCAAGACAAAAAAAATGAATAACGAATTCCCATTTGAGAAAATAAGTATTGAAAAATTTAAGGGAATAACAAGCAGTATCTCGAAAATGGTTCACTCAACCAAAAAAATGTATGACATAAATTGTGTATTTTAACGCGATCTACATGTTTTGTGTAGTAAAATTTTGTCTATCTCTTATGGTTTACCAGTTTACCAAAACTCTTTCACAATGAAGAATACTTTTGGAGACATTCCCAGAAAATTCGAGATATACATTTCATTTGTCATGAAATTATTTATCAAAATCGTTAGCCATTTTTGAGAAAATTAAAGTTTTCGAAAAATGTTCCATGTAAAGGGTAATCTGGGGTGGGGTGATTTTCTTGAAAACCTTCGTGTCGCATCTCTGGAAGATACTGAACCTAAATACTAAGTTTGGTGTTTATCCGACTGTTCGTTTGAGTTATGCTGTACACACACACACACACACTCACACACACACACAAACACACACGGACATGTTTCCCAAAATGCTTTTTTTGGATTTAGGGTGTTTCAAAACATATATTTCCGGTGAAATCTCGGTATCGAAATTTTGGGTGGAATACAATACTTCCCCTACTTACTATACGTAGTAGAGAAAGTAAAAATGACATTTCTAAATAAACATCTTCCTTCGCCACATGTCCACAGAGACCTTAGTGCTAGACAACTGTACCTCTGCAGATGGCATTAGTGTGCCGTCCAGTCTACCTGATTTCATTATCTGTGGATAAATGGCAGAGCATTCGCTATTAGTATCTGTTTTATGTTTACTATTCTTTTAGAGATCAGATGGAACTTTGGATCGTGATATTAAATATCCAATCCAATATTTACCTTGGCAACTGAGGAAAACCACGGGGAAAAGAAAGTCAGATTAGTCGACACACGAATTTGAACCAGGAACCTCCCGAATGCGGGCCACAGGCGTTTCTACCTGAGGCATCCTGGGTTAGATAAAAGTGCATCCGTATTCATTTACCTCTTGTAAAATTTTCAGTCTCAAATCTAAAGCTCCTTATGCACGATCAAATTTTTATCAAATTCAATGCTTCACAAGACCTTCCAAGATTTATCACAACTTCACAACTTTTCTTGTCAAATTGCTTCCAATACATTTAAGTCTTAGGAAGTCTTGAAAGTAAATAAGAACATGCTTCACAATCAAAGGTTTGACAATGATTTGATGGCTTTCGCCAATGAAATGAGGCTATTTATAGTGAGTCACGAAATCTGCAACATGGCTGAAAGCGAATAGTTAACAGAACTGGCTATCCGGGAGCTGATTAGGTTATACGAAAGCCCACAATGTCTGTACGTTGTGGGCTTGTGGATTACCACAAGATGAAAACGAGAGCATATGAAGAAATTGCCTAGCAGATTTCCGAAGTGTACAATAATGCATTAATGGAATGTTATACAGTGTGGTTAATCTATAAAGTCGTATTATTTCCATTGTATTCTTTAATCGTAAAAGTGATTTTATGGGCTATAATACGCGAAAGTGCTATGTAATATTGTGCATAGAGAGCAACATTTATTGTAAATTGCTATATCGTGACGCTAATAGTAATTTACTTTACATGTGATAAATTATCAATGTGTTCTGTAGAGGTTAGTGTGGCAAAGAAACAACGTGTAAATACATATTTGTGACACTGCCAAGTCGTTTTCAATCTTGTCAAATATTTGCCAATTTTTCTTGTAAACTCTTGAATTGAAAAAAATCTGATGTGTTACACTCACAAGACTTTCTCTACTCTTGTACAAACTATTTTTACAAACGCTTATTCTCCATATGCTTCATATTAATCGAGATGTTAATCTTATTGCTAATTTTCTTATAGGTGCAAGGGGAATATGGTAGGCTTTAAGCGATAGTCAAATATTTTAACGCTGGTTGCTATGTGGCGCATTCCATTCTCTTTGCATGTCCAGGACATAACAAAAATGAATAACGAATTGGAGAAAATGTATAAGTATTGGAAAATTTAAGGAAATAACAAGCAATATCTCGATAATGGTTCACTCAACCAAAAAAATGTAAATGACATAAATTGTGTATTTTAACGCGATCTACACTTTTTGTGTAGTAGAATTTTGTCTATCTCTTATGGTTTACCAGTTATGCAAAAGTCGTTCACAATGAAGAATACTTTTGGAGACTTTCCCAGGAAATTCATGATATACATTTCATTTGTCATAAAATATCTTAAACATATGATATTTTAATCAAAATCGTTAGAGCCATTTTTGAGAAAATTAAAATTTTCGAAAAATGTTCCATATAAAGGGTAATCTGGGGTGGGGGGATTTTCTTGAAAACCTTCGTGTCGCATCTCTGGAAGATATGAACTTGAATACCAAGTTTGGTGTTTATCCGATCGTTATGTTCTGAGTTATGCTGTGCACAGACACTCAGACACACACGGACATGTTTCCAAAAATACATTTTTTGGATTCAGGGGGTCTCAAAACATGTGTTTACGGTGAAATATCGGTATCGAATTTTTGATGGAATACAATACTTCCCCTACTTACTATACGTAGTAGAGAAAGTAAAAAAGTTTGTTCATGTACACAGAGCGCCAAAGAAAATCTTCGGCGGATTTTGTATCGTTTTCTGGGGTCTTTTGAGGCGTGTCCTTCACCTTACTTATCGCAGAGCGTGGAGGCTTGATAACAAAACAATAAGGGGGAAACGAGGGGAGGTTGATGCCTTTGCTTTTTCTGGGGTTATTGAAACCAAAACATGTTTATTGTCGCAGAACCAGTCATGCCGTATACTAGCGAAATTACTCGTGGACGTATCGTGGATGTGTGGGTGGCTGATTGCAGTGTTACAGCAATTGCAATGGCAGTGCATAAAAGTGTTTTCATAGTAAATTACTGAATAAAAATATTCCAAGAGAAATGGGGAAGACGATCTACATACTCGTCAGAAAGTGGGCACTCCTCGTAAAACATCCGCAGATAAATGATATTCGTTTACTAAATGCAAATTACTCTTTTGTTATAATTGACTGATCGTGTTTAGAAACTAGGGATAAATGTGTATATGGTTTATCGAATATGACATGCATATTTTGGCAATAAAATTGGGTTATATTTTTGTCTATAATCCTGTTGTATTCCTATCATCAGCAATATGTTAGTAAAGGTATATTAACCAATTGTAGTTTGAATTAGAGGGAAAACATGCTGTTTTATTTATTTATTATTTAGTTATGCTTGCTTCTATACAGCAACAAGCATTGATATCACTGTGACAATACAGTTATGTTTATTTTTTTGTTATAAAGTGCTGCCTTGCTATGTATTTAATGAATACTATTCAAGCTTTAGTTTGCACCCCCTTAAAACCTTCTCACACTACACATTCTACATTTCGTTAACCTGGGCGCTCATCAAGTTTTTCCCCTTTCAAAGGCGTGTCCTGCACTAGCCGATAAGTATGGGCTACCAATCACGACAAGAGGTCTGTATGACAAACTGAATGTTCTCAGTTTACCTCTTTCTCTTTTAGCCAATGCGATCAAGAGCGTAAACATGTATTTCGTTTTGAAGTGTAATATTTGTTGGTAGTTGGAAGATGCTTTATGTTTATCTGCACAACGTATGGAAGCCAATTTGTCTCGGTCACTTCGTGTTATCTTTTGCTGGGCGCCTGTTATTGTATTACTACTTTGAATGTTGGGTTCATTGTCCCCCGGCTAGCTATTATTTCTCGGTCAAGCAAATCTCTTGAACAGGGTGTGTAAACGGAAAGTATTTGTTACTCACAGATAACACTGATAAAAGAATTTGTTTTTACACTTTTATTACCGTCACAATTAATTAAGTTACCTATTGACTCTTGATACACGCCAGGCTGAAACTGTTATATTTTCTAATATCACTATAATCACTTATTTACTGCACATTATTAATTCGCGTGTTTCACATTTTATAACAAACTTTAAGACGCGAGAGATTCTGTATAATTGCGACGTGTAACTCGCAAACGATTCTGATGAACTGAGCGACGTTTAACTTCTGAATGATTCCGTTGGACTCAGCGACGTGTAATGCGTGGATGATTCTGTTGAACTGGGCAATACTTGCTTCTGGCTTTAGCTTTTTATACTCCCACACCCCGATATGCCTAAAGATTATAACCGAGCTGCTATTGGTTAATAAAACGCGCCAACATTAGCGTCCATATTTATATCCAATCAAAATTACGAAAAACATATGCTCTAAGGAAGAAATTCCCTCCATTTCTCAGAAAAGCGCGCCAATCTGACGTCATTTGTTTGTCTCTTCTAATTAATATTCAACTCACCCCCTCGCTCATTGTTATCCGCTCTTATTGTCAGTTTCAGTGAGGCCGTGTAAACTTATTTCCTAACAATGCATATAATTAACAAACATCTCAAATCAATGTCATACAATAATGCTTATTTACACTACAATCACTCTGGCATTTACATTATTGTGATACAAATTACTGCCACAGTTTCTACTCCATTTTGTAGCCCTTGTTGTGGTTATTGGTGCAATTATTTAGCAGATGGACTTGCGCATCCTTGCTCTGTGGCCTAAAGCAACCAATGAAATGGCCATGGCTTCGCAAGGCCACGTACATACAACGATAAATAATGTGACATAGACGCGCGGTGTAGTGAGATTTTCTTTGGCGCTCTTTGTATAAGAGGCTTTATACACTTGGCATAATTTAGTAAATTTATCATTGCTGGGAAAGGAATTTAATCTCCCCATTATCAAACCTTACAGATATGGGGACGTTGAAATTGTTTCCATCACACAAAGCGTGATGTTTATGGCTGTTTATCTAGTGTTCAGCTAAATGTTACTTTGATAGAACCTCTTGAGTCTTGTTTCAGTCGAGTAGCTCTTAAAACGGACTGAATGACAAGCGAAAGTCTTGCTGAATGGGAAGCAGTCAAACATAAAATCCTCAATTTACTATGTAAGTAGGTGGTCCGTACGTGGCACCTGTTGAAAGGTGACAAAACAGGGGGCGTGGACAGAAGTATTCGGATGCCCCATGTAGGTCAGTTTCAATGATCTCCTCTCTTGTTTCTCTTCTGGTATTCAGGCTACACGTATGTGTGTTCAATGGTCACCGCCTACTTGATCTTTCCTCGGTCTGTCTGGATCGTTTTCCAAGAAACAAGTGCGACCGGCGCAATGAGGATGCGGTCGAGTATTCTATTCAGAACGCATGCGCTTGTCATTGTCCCTGACATAAAATACAGCGAACAACTCCGTATTTGTAAAAAACCTGCATTGTGATCAACCCTTCCTTCGGGCAGTCGTAGATTATTAAAGCTGTTCCAGTCTAAGTTTGTCTGGGAATCTCCACAAAACACTATTGAAATGGCAAAAGAATCGAGATAAACATTTGCTGAAAGTATTTTATTGCTAATTTTCTTGTAGGTCAAGGGAAATATGGTAGGATTTAAGCGACAGTCAATTCTTTTAAGAGCTGGTTGCTCTGTGGAGCATTCCATTCTCTTTGCATGTCCAGGACATAAACAAAAGCGAATAACGAATTCACTTTTGAAAAACGAAGTATTGCAAAATCAAACAAATAACAGGGAATATCTCGAAAATAGTTCGCTCCACAAGAAAATGTATGACATAAATTGTGTGCTTTAACGAGATCTACATTTTTTATGTGGAAACATTTTGTCTGTATCTTACAGTTTACCAGTTATGCAAAAGTCATTCAGAATGACGAGGCCTTTTGAGGACATTCCCAGAAAATTCAAGATATACGTTTCATTCGTCATGATAATGTCTTAAAATATGATACTTTAATCAAAATCGTTAGAGCCATTTTTGAGAAAATCAAAATTTTTGAAAAATGTTCTATGTAAAGGGTAGTCTGGGGTGGGGGGATTTTCTTGAAAGTCTTCGTGTCATACCAAGTTTGGTATTTATCCATGATTTTTTTAATTCGGGGGCCTCAAAACATGTATTTCTGGTGAAATCACGGTATGGAATTTTTGGGTGGAATGCAATACTTTCGTTACTGCTTTCCATACGTAGTAGAAAAAGTAATTTTATGCTTACATATAATGATCTATTCTGATTAAAAGAAAGTTTTGCCTATATAATCCGAAAATAATGCCAAAAGTGTAAAAAAAAACTCTCTAAATATAGTTAAGATTGCAAAGAGGTCACATGAGGCAATAACGCATCCTTACTCGTCATCGTCTATGTTTGCGCTACTAGCAGAAGGAATAAAACACGTGCTATATATGACGGACGCACACCGTGTTCCTTTTGTTTATTTCCCTTTTATTTTAGTGTATATTATATATATCAGAGCGTCTTTTGTTCGGCATCAACGCGAATTCAGATCAGATTTTGGATTAGAAAGACTAGAAATCATGTTTCTCTGTGCACCAATACATCACATGCCTCCACCAAATTGTTTACACACGTGCCATAATAGCCCAAATCAGGAAGAAAAAGATTTTGCCATGTGAAAGTTATCTCAGAAAAATCTGCAATGTATTGTTTCAAGGATAATGTTTATGCAAGCTAAACCTATTGTAACATTTTTATATGCTTTGTGCCTAATGTATTTCTAAAGTCAAGTCGTGGAATCGATACATCTACAGATTTTAGCCTCTTTAAGAACTGCTTTTAACTTTTCACTTGACTGATACGTATTTAATAAAAACGTAGCAATGAATACAGCATTAATAAACATAACCTATATTTTCTCGTGCCAAAGTAAGAAACCATAGGGTAAAAATCAAAACAACTGGTCATTCTAATCTAAGCAATTAACATTTCTCGTTATTATCAGTTTCATCATTACCATCTTCATGTATTAAAATGAACCTTTTTGATTTTTTGCTCCTTTCTTCATGCTATCCTTGCACCATAATTATTAGAGGTGTCGTGCAGCTTTTTAATAAGTCAACAAGTTGCAGCTATTTTCATTCTTCCACATCATCCCTGTGGCATGGTATGTTTATATAGTACAAATTAATAAGTAACAAATCTGCTAATCTAATTAAAAACTGTTTTAAGCCATATGTTTGACCTAATACTTCGTTGTGAGTTAGAAATACGATTAATATGCTTAACTGTTAACTTCTGAAAACTAATCAGTAACACATCTCAACCTAAGCATTAGATTTGTTACTACTTAGCAATAGGTGGTATGAAACTTAAAAATAAGCTTTTGATCCATGAATTTCGGCAGTCATAAAACAGTCTTTGTTTCTGAGAAACGATGCTACCACTAATGCATTCGCGTATGACAGATTACCGGATTTTGCCTTTTTAAAATCGTCATCTGTTATTTTGATAAAAAGTGAACATAAAGCTCTAACGAACAATATACATCCAACATCAATGCAAGCAAGTGGCAAGACTGCACGTCGTTCTAGACGGTGACGTCACAACTCGGCAGCGTTTTGAGAGCTCTGAGGAAAAGGGACATAAATGGGGTGCCAGGACATAAAGGAGCTGAGGATAATTAAAAAGACTCTTTTGCACGGAAAGGGATCTTAAGAAAACTCCAACTGGACTAGAACCTCTTAAGCTGCATAAATATATTGGATACAACACATGAATTGTAAAACATTTATAATTGTATACACCTATTTTTAAGAATTTAAAGGTTAGATTGCTTTCTTATTGTTTACTATTGTTTATGGTGACCAAGATTCAGATCAGCAAAGGAAGAGATTAAGCAAATAATTGCTGAAGTGCTCGACATTTCTACCACTAGACCCTGACTCCGAAGTCGCGGGTTGAAGAAACGTCCTTTTATGTTGCTACAACTCGGAAGATTTCACAGTTCTCATGCAAGATAAGTTATAGACCACACGTTAGGCTGAGAACATGAACGTCCTTTGTAGTTCTGTCCAGGTGATGAAGTAACATATGTGTTACAAAGAGAAGACGAAGGGAATGCAGTCAGGGTGGTGTTACGGTTAGTTTGACCTGTAATAAAGAGAGACAAGCTGTTACGCCTTGTAAACGCCGGTGTACCTTCAATCGCATCAGAAGACCACCGCTGTAATGCTTGCTACTTCCATGTAACTACTTGTGCTTTCACGTCGATAAATATACAAAGCCACAAAGAGACTTTCGTTTAGTTTTGGAGATTGTACACTTGGAAGAGTGTAAAAGGATAAAATTTTCTTTTTGTTTTGCTACTATGACCTTTTTTATAAATAAATATTAGGTGCCTCATAAGTAGTGTCAGTTTTTACTTTCTCTACTACGTATAGTAAGTAGGGGAAGTATTGTATTAAACCCAAAAATTCCATACCGAGATTTCCCCGGAAATATATGTTTTGAGGCCCCCTGAACCCCAAAAAAACATTTTTGCAAACATGTCTGTGTGTGTATGTGTGTGTCAACAGTATAACTCAGAAACGAACAGTCGGATAAACACCAAACTTGTTATTTAGGTTCAGTATCTTCCAGAGATGTGACACGAAGGTTTTCAAGATAATCCCCCCACCCCAGATTACCCTTTACATGGAACATTTTTCGAAAATTTTAATTTTCTCAAAGATGGCTCTAACGATTTTGATTAAAATATCATATGTTTAAGATATTTTCATGACAAATGAAATGTATATCTCGAATTTTCTGGGAATGCCTCCAAAAGTATTCTTCATTGTGAACGACTTTTGCATAACCGGTAATATATATATATATATATATATATATATATATGACATTTACATAAGTACTTAAATATATATTGAAGCTTCTACGAATTGGGTATGTAATTAGTCATCATTCGAAATTAATTTTAATTTTGTATAACCGATAAACCATAAAATATATACAGGAACTTACTGTATAAAGAATTGTAGGCCTTCAAAACGCACACAATTTATTTCAAATAACTTTTTTGTGGCATCACCATTTCAGAGATATTCGTTATTATTGGTTAGAATTTTAAAATTCTTCATATTTTTACATTTTCTACCACTTGCCAATAATAGGTAAGCGGATGTATTGTATTCCATCCAAAAATTCGATGTCGAAATTTCACCGAAAATTCATGTTCTGAGGCCCTCTGAATCCAAAAGAAGTGTGTGTGTGTGTGTCTGTGAACAGCACAGGTCAGAACCAAAGAGTCCTATAAATACCAAACTTATAAAGTTATGATACAAAGATTAACAAAATTACGTTCACTCTTTATATGGAAGATTTTTCGAAATTTTAAATTTTCTCAAATATGGCTCTTAACGATTTTGATTAAAGCACCATATGTTTGATATTTTCATGACAAATAAAATGCATATTTTGAATATTCTCGGAATAGACTGTGAAGCCCTCTTCATTCGGAACGAATTTTGCAGTTCTTTGTAACTGGTAACCTTTATGTAACATAAAAGATAGACGCAAACGTCTATACAAATAACTTTCTTGTGGCATAAAGCAATTCCAAGATATTCGTTGTTAACGGCTTGAATTGTTCAATTAACACTTTTTAAAGTGCTGCGCCTTTGAATTGCTTCTCGCGATGTTGTGCAAAGAGTATGAATTTCAAAGCCAGCATATAGCGACACACACACACACACACACATATACACACACCTTTTTTAATTTTTTTCTTCAGGAGGGGTTCAAAATATGTAGCTCCATAAAAATCTCGACATCGAATTTTAGGGTGGAATACAATATTTGCTCTACCTCTAGATATATGCGTGTTGGAGAAAGTAAAAATAAATAAATGAGCTATTCGCCTTCCTCTCATCCTCAAAAATTAACAGTACAACCGAACTTTTCACACATTGGATTCTTTTGTTTCATTATCCATGCAGTAGTGCAACCAGCATCCAAAATCGTGTCTAACATAGCAAAGCGTGGTTTAGGATAATATCAACTTTATCATTTCCATTTAATATCGGCTATACTTGCTGTTCCAAAAAATGAAGTCCAATAGATGCAAACAGATGTTCAAAAGCAGATTGCTGCGCAGTTTTTGTTGATTTTTACAGCTTCGTCATTTCGGAACAAATTCCTGCAGTAACCATAATGAACCGTGAAATGACTTCACAACGGTTCAGCAACTAACTAAATGTAGGCGATTATAATCCTTTCCCTTGTCCAAGCTACCAAATAAGTATTTGAATGAAATTCCACTTTCTCGTTTACCAGTCCTTCATGAGCGAATGGAGAGCAAAGCAACAACACTTTTTCTTTCTAAGAGGCGTTAGTTTTGTGCAAATGTTTGATCCAGAATAAATAGAATTTAGCATTTTACAAACTATTGCCAAATGTGACCCTTACAGGAACGGAGGGGTTTAAGTTGGTAATGAAATGTGAAGTTAATGCCCTCTTCAAGCGTTACCCTTATAATTTTCATGCATTATAGGAGCCACTTAATATGTAATTATTTAAATTGACAATTACATCAAGATAATAGCCTCTGTCTTTGTCACTTTTCCAGCATTGGGATTCGGTTCTTTGAGGTATATCAAAGAATTATTCACCAGGGCAAATTATTGAATCTGTAATTCTGGTTCCAAATTTAATTATCTACATCTACACTACACTAAACATGCCAGTAAGATTAATTTGGCTAAAGTTCTACTCTACATTACTGCAAACACGTCTACGAATGATAACTATAAGAGACGAATCTACCTAGGGGTGCGAAAACTGTTGAGCTTACCGTGTTCCTACGGTCTTGCGTCGTTGCTAAAGATTAGGTTAAGGATTAAAAGGCAGATTCCTGTTAGCACGTGTCTAACGAGAGTCCCAGCCATACAAAAACTCTAAACACCCAAGGACTATGCTGACTAGTGCTTTAGGCAGCACTGACGTAAGCGGATGTTAGCATGATTTGCATAATGCACTCATGTGTTGAACTTGGCGGCGAGCATTTCCCCTAAAAATCATACCATCAAAACTCTACTTACACAAGCTTCCGGGAAATGATTCGCAAGAAAAGCCAATTTCGTAGTTTTACTTAAACAAATGTGCTGAATATATAGAACTTTATAAAATTAGATATATCACATTCTTGAAAAAAAAACTATAGCCGACACAAAATTGTGGTTGTTGGGCATTTTAACGCTATATGTAACTCATTTCCCGCCTCACTCCTCCCTCTTCATTGTCGAGCCCCTAATCATATTACATCGGGCTAGCCCATCTCTAGTTTTTTACACCAATTAGAGCAGAAAGCCATTGAAAGAGGCTGTTTATGAGCCTTCATTGATTCAGTTTTGTGTCTTAGAATTTGTTTCAAGCGAGCTATAAAGAAAGGTGATGAGAACTGAGTAGGTAAATGTGCAAACCTTACGGAAGAAAAAACACCATTGCAATCCAGAGGAATTGACAAGTTTTATTTACTCAGGTGTAAGTGGTTAAGTGCTTCATAGGCTTTGGCGCCTAGGGACCTGGTGGTGATCTACTGTATTTAGCAATTGTTTTGATATAGCTACAGGATGTCAGTGAAGTAAGATTTCTCCTCATCAATGATGATGAGCATAATTATTAAATCAAATTATCTTGGTTTCATTACCTTCTGTAGAGGTTCAAAGTGCTCCCATTTATGGCAGATTTGTGAAGCACTAGCCTTTAAGCGTGTTCTCTTAGATTCGAAGGTTGCAAACACAAATCAAAGCCAAGGACATTTACTGATTCCGGAACGACTAATATTACCACACTATCACCACCTTCCAGCCTGAACACTACACAAAACATTAAAGATTTTTACGTTCTGGCAGACCCAAGTTATGGAATATTGAGAATACACCCGGAGTTTTGGAAGAAAATCCACAGACCAGCGCACTTGGAGATTGGTGCTTCCAAAGATACCATACATCGCCATATTCAGACACTTAAAAATCGTTCAGAAGCTGTAAATTTGTACCACATGAAATGACACCTGATCAAGCTCAGCATAGAGTGATATCTGTTGTCAGATTATCTCTAATCTCTGGGATGATAGATTTATCAGGGGAATTGTCACATGTGATGAAAAGTGGGTGTAACACCGCAACCCTGACACCTCGAAACAGTAGCTCGATACCCGCCAGCCTGCAAACGCTGCCGTTAAAAAAAAATCGGTTCGGCCCCAAAATAAATATATGTATCCGGTGGAATTTTGAAGTGTAACTGGGGATTTGTTGCAAGTGGACGTGCAGTCGATGCGATCTTTATTCTCAACAACTGGAACGAGTTCATCAACTTTTGAAGCAGAAGTACCCGTATTAGCTAAGAGAAACAGATCTCTTGCAGCAGGACAATGCGAGACCTCATACAGCTCAAAGAATAATGGAAAAAAATCAGGAATTGGAAGGAATCGAACTACCACTACATCCAGCATATAGCTCTGATCTTGCACCATCAGATTACCATCTGTTTAGACCCATGGCCCATTTCCTACGTGGAAGAAATGTTGAAAACATTGAAGCAGTTGAAATTGGTATCAAGAAATTCTTTGGATCAAAAACCAGAAACTGGTACCGTTGCGGGATAGTAAATCTCGCTGAAAGGTGGATCAGGGCTATAGAATCTAATGGTCTTTATTTTGAAGATTAGAATCATTTCCTGTAACAACTCATTTGAAATAAACTTTGCTTAAAAATCGACATTACTTATGATACATCATCTATATTAATCTTAGTGTGTTCCATTGTGTATATTAGTTGAATATACTTATTCCATTCCACCCTTCCAATCCTTTCTGAAATATGTTGAAAATAATATATAATACACATAAAAGATCTTGCACAATAACAGGTGTCATTTCTTCTTGTGTAACCAAACTGAAATTGTTATATTGGTGTTAGCAGACTGTATACCACAAGCAGACAGAGTGGTCTGGACTTAAGTGACGTATGGGAACGCCTGCTTGGATAGCATGACAGTCACATATGTACTGAACATGCGAGTTTATCGCCACTGTTCCAACAAACAGATTCTACCTGCATGTAATATCTCTCTGTAATTGAGCCAGGTGTTCCAAACCGTTCCATAGTATTTCAAATGCTTTAATATACTACGTAGATACAAGAGCGAAGGGAAAGGCATGAAAACTATACGAATGTAAAATAATAAATTAAGTATGGAGAACATAAATCATTAGAGAAGAAATCTTTGAAGAAAATGTTGATATATAACAGTCACACAGTATTGCTGGTTATTTTTATAGTTATATACTTTATTCATAAGAAAGATTACTGTTCCATCTTCTTACTGCTAATCGTAGAAAAAGGCAATTGAAAGAAGTAACACCATTATATATTTTATTTTAGGCACACCGGCTCATATCACAATCATGTTTAAAAAATGTGATGTGTTGCAATCACATGACTTTCTCTACTCCTGTACGAACTATTTTTACAAACGCTTATTCTCCATCTACTTCATGTTAACCATTGCAATTTTCTTGTAGATGCAAGGGGAATTGGTAAGCTTTAAGCTATAGTGAAATATTTTAAGAGCTGGTTGCTATGTGGAGCATTCCATTCTCTTTGTATGTCCAGGACATAAAAGAATTCCACTTCAGAAAAAGTAAGTATTGGAAAATTCAAATAAATAACAAGGAATATCTCGGAAATGGTTCACTCGACAAAAAAAGTATGACATAAATTGTGTGTTTTAACGAGTTCTACATTTTGTATAGTAACATTTTATCTATCTCTTACGGTTTACCAATTATGCAAATTATGTATCTTAATGATATTTTAATCAGAATGTTAGAGCCATTTTGCAGAAAATCGAAATTTCCGAAATATGTTCCATGTAAAGCGTAGTCTGGAGTGAGGAAATTCTTTATTGAAAATCGTCGTCGCATTTTTTGGAAGATGCTAAACTCAAATATTAAGTTTGGTATTTATCCGATTTTTCGTTTCCGAGTTATGCTGTTCACAGACAGCCACATACATACATGGACATGTTTCCAAAAGTGCTTTGTTTGGATTCAGGGCACCTCAAAACATGTATTTCAGGTGAAATCTCGGTATCGAATATTTGGGTGGAATCTACTTACTATACGTAGTAGAGAAAGTAAAAATTCATAATATTACATACTCTTTGCATGATCCCATGAGAAACAAAGGAAGAGATTAAGATTTCAAACTCCAGAGAATAACGGCCAAAGTTTGTTTATTTGGTGTCGCATTGTAAATCTTATCGAGATCTGTCTTATCTAAATGGTGGTTTTCGTGGATATTTTTCCATTTTCAAGTTTTCTTGCATGTGAATGTTCCAATCTTCCGCTCATTTTGGTGTTACAGCAGTACCTATGCTAATTGTAAACACGAGGGCTTATTAAAAAAAGAATTGAGACTGATTGTTTTTTATAGTTTCATTAATAGTTTCCTGTCTGTATTTAGATATTTGAAAAGAGTGGAGTTTTATGTATTATGTCCATAGACGGCAATACTCCCGTTTATGTAGGTTGGTAGTAATACGCTGTTTTGTAGACTCTGCCTGGATTTCCCATATCACATTGACTGTAACGGAAGGATGTACTAGCATGCATGCTGTTACAGCAGCACTCTACACGTCAATATTGGCTAAACTGAGGAAGCACATTGTAAGGAAACGACCAGAACTTCATCGGAGTGGTGACTTCACCACAACAATGCGCGGCCCTCACCTCGCAAATCGTCATGCAGTTTTGGGCTAAATGGAACATTACCCGAGTACCGCAACCGCCTTATAGCCCCGATCTTGCACCCTGTTTCTTTCTTTCTTTCCTTCCTTCTGCTCCCATCATTAAAGGAAAGATCCGGGGCATTTGGTTTGAGAACTGTGAAGCAGTGCTCAAGAAAAGTGAGGCGATTCTCAAGGACCTTACAAAGAATGGCTTGCACCATGTGTTCGAGGACTGGCAGAGACGCAATAAAACGTGCATTGAAGTGGGAGGGGATTACTTTTAAAAAGATCGTGTAAATATTGAAACTGACTAATAAACATCTGTGAAAAAGATCAATCTTAGTCTTTGTTAATCAGCCTTCGTAGTTTAAAGATGTTGTGTAACACTCCTTTTTAGAATTCCCAGTCTCGCTCATATTGATAGCTTAGTAAATATTAGTGCTCGAAAGGTTATTTTTGTTTTGATTGGTTAGTGGTCGTTACTGGCAGAACCAAACAGAGAATCAAAAGACAAGATTCTGAGACATTCCACCAGTTTTCTTTAAAATTTACATTTTAATAGCAATCCCTAAAGAACAACAATTTTCTATATAAATGCCAATTATCTTGGAAACTAATTGATACAAAGTGCTGATGTATTTATAAGCCTCATTTTTTATGTGTAATGTATAGTTACTTTTTAAAACTTAAAGCATGTTACATCAATAAACCTTTAGGCATTATATTAAAAATGGTTACTTTTCTTCCGTAAACAAAAGTTTGTTCTTTCCATCAATAAACAGTGAAGGTGTTGCAGAACATAGCTTGATAAATTTGGCTAATTATCTTAAAACAGACTTTTTCAGAAAATGGGTCATCAATTGGATAAATTTAGCATTGCCGACGTAGGAAGATAAGATTTCACAGTTACGCACACAAAAAACAGCGAAACTTAGGAGGGATTCAAAGGTAAAAAAAAAAAAAAAAATATATATGTAATTATTCCAAAAATGTTTATAATAATCTGGCATCTTAAACGCAATTTTTCCCCCATTCACCCAATTCTTGTAGTGTTATCCTGATAAGTAGATTCTTAACTCACCTAATTTGTTTTCTTCTTTCTGGTATTTTCATCTGTGTTTTCATTTCGTTTACATTTTCTAACTCAGCTTCGGCATTTTGTCTATTTTGCATTGTCCATTCCTCTCCATCTAAAAAACTTTTATTTGTGCCTGGCTTGATAATTATCTCTTCAGTTTTCCCCAGAAAATTTTAAATTTTCTTCTGAAAGCGTCTTGTTTTATTGCTACCTTCCGTCTGACAGCTTGATAACAGCTGATGCTGCTATCTATGGTACAATCTATGTAACCACTATATCATCTCGAATTCTTTTTGGCTTTTCCTCTAGCGACAACTGTCATCCTCTTTTCTAAAAGTACAATCATCCCAAAACGAGCGAGATGGCTCTGTAGTAACGTGTGAGACTCGCATTCGGCAAGTCCCATGTTTGACCACCCGCTCTGACCTTGGGATTTTCGTGGTTTTCCCTGTTAGGTAGGCAAATGCTAGTGTGGTTTCTCATCTACCAGATTTCCTTTCCATAGTTACCCTTTCATTCAGTTTCCCTCTCAACTTTCAGGTGTGCTTCTATGTTTCGTGGTATGTGGCCGGACAGATGGCGCGGATGCTTGCTGTAAGGAAATGTTATTTCCATGGAGACACTAGCGGGGCTGCATGAGTCGCTCATCGCCCTCTCAGCTCCAGTATTGGGAAGAATCTTCGAGCCACGAACTGATAGAAACTTCGGCGCGTCTCTGAGGCCTGCGGCCTGTATCCTCGTGTGATTCCTTCACTTCTTCCCTTTCTCCTGGGGGGTGGTAGCCATAACAGATCTACATAGGCCGCAGTGAGCGAGGTGTTTCTCACACAGTTGTCATTGTCTTCATTAGCATGTTCCTTGGGATTCTTTCTCCCTCGGCTAAAGTGCCATATTACAGCAAATTGTAGGTATATTTCATTTTTACTTTCTCTACTACGTATAGTAAGTACGGGAAGTATTGTATTCCACCCAAAAATTCGATATCGAGATTTCACAGGAAATACATATTTTGAGGCCCCCTGAATCCAAAAGAAGCATTTTTGGAAACATGTCCGTGTGTGTGTGTGTGTGTGTGTGTGTGTGAGTCTGTCTGTGTGTGTGTGTGTGTGTGTGTGTGAGAACAGCATAACTCAGAAACGAACAGTCGGATAAACACCAAACTTGGTATTTAGGCTCAGTATCTTCCAGAGATGCGACACGAAGAAAATTCCCCCACCCCAGATTACCCTTTACATGGACCATTTTTCGAAAATTTTAATTTTCTCAAAAATGACTAACGATTTTGATTAAAATATCATATGTTTAGGATATTTTCATGACAAATGAAATGTATATCTCGAATTTTCTGGGAATGTCTCCAAAAGTATTCTTCATTGTGAACGAATTTTGCAGAACTGGTAAACTATAAGAGATAGACAAATTTTACTACACAAAAATGTAGATCGCGTTAAAATACACAACTTATGTCATATACATTTTTTTGTGAACTGTTTTCGAGATATTGCTTGTTATTCCCTTAAATTTTCCAATACTTATACTTTTTCTCAAATGCGAATTCGTTATTAATTTTTTTTTGGTCCTGGTAATACAGAGAGAATGGAATACTCGACATAGCAACCAGCTCTTAAAACATTTGACTATCGCTTAAAGCCTACCAATTTCCCTTGCATCTACAAGAAAATTACCAATAAGATTAACATCTCGATATCTCGATTAACATGAAGCATATGGGGAATAAGCGTTTTGTAAAAATAGTTTGTACGAGAGTAGAGAAACTCATGTGAGTGTAATACATCAGATTTTTTTATAGTTATTATATACGATTTTTATGAAAGCTTTTTTTTTTTATCTACTTCAAGTAAATGAAATAAACATTTGCAGAAATAGTTACAAGGTTATTTTGTTATAGGTACAAGGGGGGGATAGAAGAAGCAGAATTGATAATCAGATGTTTAAAAACCAGTCACCATATGCAGGCCTTAAAAATTCATACTCTTTCTATGCCATTGCAAGAAACATTTGAATAGTGAGAACATTTCAAACAAATAAAAGTATTGAGAAACCCAAACCAATATTAATGGCAAATAGCTGATGCCACAGAAAAACGTTTTAATAAATTGTGTTTTAAAGAGATCCAGAATTATTGTGTAGTAGGTACTTTTTGGTCTCTCTTGACTTTTACCAGTTATACAAAATTCCTTATGAATGAAGAGGTCTTCACAAGCTATTCTAAAAAAAATTATCTTAAAAATGTTAATCGAAATTTTTGGAGGCATTTTTGAGAAAATCAAAGGAGGTTTGTGGGTGGGGGATTTTATTGACAATTTAGTGTCATATCTTTGAAAGATACTGAACTTAAATACAAATTTTGATATTAATCCAAACTTTCGTTTTTTAATTATGCTGTTTACAGGACATACGCACCCACATACCTACTCACCCACACATACAGTTTTATAAAACTGCTTGTTTTGGATTCAGGGAGTCTCAAAACATGCATTTCCAGTGAAATCTCGGTATCGAATTTTTGGGTAGAATGTGATACCTTCTCCACCTATTACGTACGTGGTAGAGAAAATAGCTTCCCATGCTTCCTGCACGCCACTCTCTCTTTCGCATTTTTTAAAGGGAACTCCAGCATGGAGATAAGGAGAGTGGATTTGAATAATTGGGCTTCCCAGAGGTTAATAGAACCATCAGGGTTTCTAATCTGTTGCAAGACTAGAAAATCCACACTATCTCTGCCTCCCACAATTATAATAAATTACAACTGTATCCACTTTCTTTTGTCATTTTTTACTCTGGCAAAAGAAACGCATAAAGAGAGAGGACCTTTTTCATAGCTGGCTTTTATTAACAATAATTTGTTCTCTTGATGTTGATACAGTATATACATTACATATTAATGCTTCTCAGTGCCATGTCTATTTAAAATAAGTATATTATTGAGCGCCTTACTTTTTCACTGTTTCGTGACAACGACATTTATAAGTAAATCTCCTGTATATAAACACACAGACGCCTAAAGGTATTTAACATTTCTAACACGTTCTGTTCCTACACATGTACAACAAAAAACGCGGCCATCTTCACTCGTGCGTGTTTTTCTTGGCAAAGAGACAATATTCTCTTTCGCCTTTTTTGTTTTGGGTGGTAACTTTTAAGTAAATGAGGCCAAAGTAAATAATGCAGCATTTTTCTTCCTTTTTTTCGTTTTACTATGTAAGTGTGGCCCACTTTCAACGATCGATGCAAGAAAACAACATTGCATATCTTTATTTATGGCCCCAGGTGACATTTCTGGAAAGCAATTTGCATACCAAAGCATACATTCCTTGCGGTATATTTTTGCAAGCTATTGACAGCTGGTGAAGCCTAAACGTGATCTTCGGTTGTTTAAATGGCAATTGTAATGTTCTTGTGAACTTCTGCAAATGTCACGTTTCACCTAGTAGTTTCTACATCTTTAATATTATCTTCAGCAACTAATAATACATTCGAGAAAGGTATCTGTAAAATTTGTCCAAAATACGCTAGATGAAATCATGTCTTCAAACTTGCCATAGAGTTTTGGGTTTAAAGGAGTTGGTGTGAACTGTTTGTATCTAAAACTGTGTCTCTTGATAAACTTTTTACTTTCTCTACCACGTACTAAGCAGGTAGCAAAGGTATTGCATTTTACCCAAAAATTAGATACCGAGATTTCATCCGAAATACATGTTTTAAGGCACCTTGAATTTAAAGAACATTTGCATTTTCAGAACAATGTACGTGTGTGTGTCTGTAAACAGCATGACTCAAAAACGAAAAGTTGGATAATACCAAACTTGGTATTTAGGTTCAGTACCTTCCAAGATGCGATACAAAGATTTTCAAGAAAATCCTCCCACCCCATACTACCCTTTACATGGAATATTTTTCGAAATTTTTGTTTTCTATAAAACGGCTCTAGCTATTTTGGTTAAAATACCATATATTAAAGTTATTTACATAACAAACAAAATGTATATCTTGAATTTTCTGGGAATAGCCTTTGAAGTCTTCTTCATTCGAAAGGGATTTTATACAGGGTGTACCATTTAAGTTGAGGCTGTACAATATCTCCAAATCTAAGCGTTGTAGAAAGAAATGACTTGAATAAACGTTGCTTGATATTATCGGGGGAAGTAAATGCCATTAGTCGTGTTTTATTTTGAGGACGTTGTGATGGTCATTTTAGGGTCAATTTAATTTGACCTTAATTGTAGGATCCCATTTTAAAAAATCTGATGTGTTACACTCACATGACTTTCTCTACTCTTGTACAAACTATTTTTACAAACGCTTATTCTCCATATGCTTCATGATAATGGAGATATCGAGATGTCAATCTTATTGCTAATTTTCATGTAGATGCAAGGGGAATATGGGAGGTTTTAAGCGATAGTCAAATATTTTAACGCTGGTTGCTATGTGGCGCATTCCATTCTCTTTGCATGTCCAGGACATAAAAAAAATGAATAACGAATTTGAGAAAAAGTGTAAGTATTGGAAAATTTAAGGGAATAACAAGCAATATCTCGCAAACGGTTCACTCAACAAAAGAAATGTATATGACATAAATTGTGTATTTTAACGCGATCTACATTTTTCGTGTAGTAAAATTTTGTCCATCTCTTATGGTTTACCAGTTACGAAAAAGTCGTTCATAATGAAGAATACTTTTGGAGACATTCCCAGAAAATTCGAGATATACATTTTATTTGTCATGACAATATCTTAAACATATGATATTTTAATCAAAATCGTTAGAGCCGTTTTTGAGAAAATTAAAATGTTCGAAAAATGTTCCATGTAAAGGGTAGTCTGGGGTGGGGGGATTTTATTGAAAACCTTCGTGTCGCATCTCTGGAAGATACTGAACCTAAATACCAAGTTTGGTGTTTATCCGACTGTTCGTTTCTGAGTTATGCTGTTCACAGACACACAGACAGACACACACACGGACATGTTTCCAAAAATGCTTTTTTTGGATTCAGTGAGTCTCAAAACATGTATTTCCGGTGAAATCTCGGTATCGAAATTTTGGGTGGAATACAATACTTCCCCTACTTACTATACGTAGTAGAGAAAGTAAAAATTGAATTGACCCTAAAATGAGTATCATAGCGTCCTCCAAACAAAACACGACTAATAGCGTTTACTTTTTCCCATAATATCAAGCAACTTTTATTAAAGACATTTCTTTCTACAGCGCTTAGTTTTGGAGATATTGTACACTCTCGACTTAAATGGTCCACCCTGTATATGTAATATAATTGTATATTTTTCCCCAGTATTTTCTTTTTTATTTCTTTTCTTTCTTCCTTCATTAGGTTAGTATGTATTATAGCGCGCGCGCGCACACACACACACACATATATATATATATATATATATATATATATATATATATATATCTGACCCACTCACCCAGTTTTACTGTATCATATTATTATTATTATTATTATTATTATTATTATTATTATTATTATATTACCTAAGAGGAATTAGATATTATGTTCCACCCCAAAATTCGATCTAGAGATTTCACCGGAAATGCGTGTTTTGAGATTCGCTGGATAAAGATAAATAGAAAAGGTCTGTGCGGGTGTATCTGAACAACATTGTTCAATAAAGAAAAGTCCGATAAATACTAAACTTGGTAATTAAGTTCACTATCTCTCAAAGATGCGACACGAAACAAATCTAAATAAAAAAATCTGATGTGTTACACTCACATGACTTTCTCTACTCTTGTACAATCTAATTTTACAAACGCCTATTCTCCATATGCTTCATGTTAATCGAGATATCGAGATGTCAATCTTATTGGTAATTTTCTTGTAGATGCAAGGGGAATATGGTAGCTTTTAAGCGATAGTCAAATATTTTAACGCTGGTTGCTATGTGGCGAATTCCATTCTCTTTGCATGTTCAGGGCATAAAAAAATCTGATGTGTTACACTCACATGACTTTCTCTACTCTTGTACAATCTATTTTTACAAACGCCTATTCTCCATATGCTTCATGTTAATCGAGATATCGAGATGTCAATCTTATTGGTAATTTTCTTGTAGATTCAAGGGGAATATGGTAGCTTTTAAGCGATGGTCAAATATTTTAACGCTGGTTGCTATGCGGCGCATTCCATTCTCTTTGCAAGTCCAGGACATAAAAAAATGAATAACGAATTTGAGAAAATTATAAGTATTGGAAAATTTAAGGGAATAACAAGCAATATCTCGAAAACGGTTCACTCAACAAAAGAAATGTATATGACATAAGTTGTGTATTTTAACGAGATCTACATTTTTTGTGTAGTAAAATTTTGTCTATCTCTTATGGTTTACCAGTTATGCAAAAGTCGTTCACAATGAAGAATACTTTTGGAGACATTCCCAGAAAATTCGAGATATACATTTCATTTCTCATGACATTATCCTAAACATATGATATTTTCATCAAAATCGTTAGAGCCATTTTTGAGAAAATTAAAATTTTCGAAAAATGTTCCATGTAAAGGGTAGTCCGGGGTGGGGGGATTTTCTTGAAAACCTTCGTGTCGCATCTTTGGAAGATACTGAACCTAAATACCAAGTTTGGTGTTTATCCGACTGTTCGTTTTTGAGTTATGCTGTTCACAGACACACACACACACACAGACACACACACAGACACACACACAGACACACACACGGACATGTTTCCAAAAATGCTTTTTTTGGATTCAGGAGGTCTCAAAACATGTATTTCCGGTGAAATCTCGGTATCGAATTTTTGGGTGGAATGCAATACTTCCCCTACTTACTATACGTAGTAGAGAAAGTAAAAATGAATAACGAATTTGAGAAAAAGTATAAGTATTGGAAAATTTAAGGAAATAACAAGCAATATCTCGAAAACGGTTCACTCAACAAAAGAAACGTATATGACATAAGTTGTGTATTTTAACGCGATCTACATTTTTTGTGTAGTAAAATTTTGTCTATCTCTTATGGTTTACCAGTTATGCAAAAGTCGTTCACAATGAAGAATATTTTTGGAGACATTCCCAGAAAATTCGAGATATACATTTTATTTGTCATGACAATATCTTAAACATATGATATTTTAATCAAAATCGTTAGAGCCGTTTTTGAGAAAATTAAAATTTTCGAAAAATGTTCCATGTAAAGGGTAGTCTGGGGTGGAGGGATTTTCTTGAAAACCTTCGTGTCGCATCTCTGGAAGATACTGAACCTAAATACCAAGTTTGGTGTTTATCCGACTGTTCGTTTTTGAGTTATGCTGTTCACAGACACACAGACAGACAGACAGACAGACACACAGACACACAGACACACAGACAGACACACACACGGACATGTTTCCAAAAATGCTTTTTTTGGATTCAGTGATTCTCAAAACATGTATTTCCGGTGAAATCTCGGTATCGAATTTTTGGGTGGAATGCAATACTTCCCCTACTTACTATACGTAGTAGAGAAAGTAAAAAGAATCTCCCACCGCAAAATACCCTTTATATTGTTCGAAAGTTTCGATTTTCTAAAAAATGGCTTTAATGATTTTGATTAAAATACCATATGTTTAAGATGTTTACATGACAAATAAGATGTATAGATTCTGTTTGGAACAGGTTAATTTTGTAGTTATAAAGCGAAGTAAATATGTAATCCAGATATTCTATATAATACCTTTAATTTCATGACATAAATTATTGCTGTATCTTACTGGATAATTTATTTTTACCCCTACCTAGTACGTAAAGGTTGTGTTGCATTCCACTCAAAAATTCAACATCTAGTTTTCAGCGTAAATGCATATTTTAAGGCCCCTAAATAAAAAAAAAGGATTTAAAAAAAGATTCGTGTGCGTTTGTGTATCTGAACAGCATAACTAAAAAGAAATACCTGGTAAATACCGAATTTGGTGTTTAAATTCTGTATCTTGCAAAAACGTGGCAACAACATTTAAAAAAATCCCCCTTCCCAAACTACCCTTAAATGATTCGACATTATATATATATATATATATATATATATATATATATATCTTGAATTTTCTGGGAAGGGCCTGTTAAGTCTTTATCTTTCTGAGTAACTTTTGTAATTGGTAAAATGTAAAGGATAGACAAAATCATACTAAGCAAGAAACACAATTTGTGTTAAATCCATAATTTTTTTGTCATTAATCATTTTCAAGATATTCGTTATTTGTGTGAATTGTCATGTGCTTATACTTTTTTCAAGTGGTAAGTCTCTATTCCTTTTCTCTCTGATTCACGCAAAGAGAACAGAATTTCAAAGTCACCACTAGGGCTAGGACAAATATCCACTGAGCGAGGTATCAACATACCTACCACCCTACTAGTATACGTGACGTCGTACTGAATACATGGACCCAGAACTGCACTGTCAGTAGTTCGCTTGCGTTACTGGTATGTAGAGTTGCTCTCTGTGAGCTCTGTATTTATGTTCTGTTCTACCCCTGACGCTTCTGTTTACAGTTCCAGGTTATCTGTGGCACCCACTTCCACTTTCCGCACTGTCGATACAAAGCCGCAGCGTGCACACATTGTAAGCCGAAGGATATTTTGATGATCACATAGCGGCCTGCTTTTTAAAAATAACCTACTGTAAACTTCTTATACCTATTACGAAATATGCAATTGCAAAATGAAAGTTTACTTTGAAGAGTGAGTAGAAAGTCGGATGAATGTAACGCATCGGATTTTTAATTATACCTTCGTGCATTATATAACATTCCACATATTACTTGCTTGCGTGCTTTCCATACTATGGAGTTAATTTATATATAACTTAGTCTTCACACTACCAGTGTGAAAGAACAAGGTTGGAAGGTTGAAGGTTTATCGGGATACATGAAATTTACATATTTTGTCCCATAGCGCAATGTTACTGTATCAAAAGAGAAACCTTAAGGCCGTAAGGTCGAGGTTTTCATATCTGATACAATCTTTTTTGGCCAATATTGAAGTACCTACAACCCAAGTAACTAGAATTATGAAAATGGGATTAATTACGTGTAGAAGCGTTTGTGCAGTTATTACTTTCTCTACTAACGTATAGTAATTAGGGGAAGTATTGTATTCCACCCAAAAATTCGATACCGATATATATGTTTTGAGACCCCCTGAATCCAAAAAAAGCATTTTTGGAAACACGTCCGTGTGTGTGTGTGTCTGTGAACAGCATAACTCAGAAACGAACAGTCGGATAAACACCAAACTTGATATTTAGTTTCAGTATCTTCCAGAGATGTGACACGAAGGTTTTCAAGAAAATCCCCCACCCCAGATTGCCCTTTACATGGAATATTTTTCAAAAATTTTAATTTTCTCAAAAATGGCTAACGATTTTGATTAAAATATCATATGTTTAAGATACTTTCATGACAAATGAAATGTATATCTCGAATTTTCTGGTAATGTCTCCAAAAGTATTCTTCATTGTGAACGACTTCTGCATAAGAGATAGACAAAAAGTTACTACACAAAAATGTAGATTGCGTTAAAATACACAATTTATGTCATACATTTTTTGTTGTTGAGTGAACCATTTTCGAGGTATTGCTTGTTATTCCCTTAAATTTTCCAATACTTTTTCTCAATTGAGAATTCGTTATTCATTTTTTTATGTCCTGGACATACAAAGAGAATGTAATGCGCCGCATAGCAACCAGCTCTTAAAAAGTTTGACTATCGCTTAAATACTACCATATTCCCCTTGCACCTACAAGAAAATTAGCAATAAGATTAACATCTCGATTAACACGAAGCATATGGAGAATAAGCGTTTGTAAAAATAGTTTGTACAAGAGTAGAGAAAGTCATGTGAGCGTAACACATCAGATTTTTTTTATTATTTCCCTGTATACACACATCCTATTTCGGATCTCTCAAGAGCCAGTCACGACAAGATTTCGTGTTGTATATCCATTAACATTCTCTAAAGAGTTAATCAAGCATTGCTATATTTCAACAAGCTCAAACACTAAGCCATTTTGTGTTCTTCCGGGCAGCTTGAGATTAGCCTGCAAGGCAAATGTGCCACACAACGTCATGGCCTACTCTGTAGATTTATGTTCTTTCACAATCGATGTTTCGGGATGGGCCATGAATACTATAGCACAACTCATGTAGCTAGCTGGCCTACTAAAAGGGAAAAGACATGAGGTGGAAAATATCGACAAGCAAAGGTCGACCAAGCAATAATTGGACTTTCTCTTCTCTCGTTCTTGTATTGTTCTTGTTAAGGGAGGCTTATCGAGAGCAGGTGTTGTTAACCCTATGCGATTATGGTCATCTTCTCAGGCCAGCAATTAACGGAGAAGCCTTCAACAGCATCTCTTCTTCGCCTGTTAACAACTGCAGGAGAAAACGCAACTCTTGCCAAGTATTTCCTAGTTCATTTCACTACCGCTAACACCAACTATATTTATCGTCAAAGAATTACCTGAGAGCCCAGGTTCCGAGTTCGAATTTCGGTTACGGTGAGTTACCCGGATGAGGTTTTCTTCCGTGGTTTTCCCTTATTTTGAGAAGACGAATGTTAATTAACTTTAAGCCCTATAGGCCCTGCGCTCATTTGAGGGTCTTTTTACCCATTTTATTCGTCTGATATGATCTCCCAGGTTAAAGGACGTTAAACGTAATAAATCGCTGATGTGATACATTTCACATGGTTTTCTCTACCCTCTATTGTTTACTACCGAGTGTACAAACTATCCTTACTAAAGCTTATTTGTATATCTACAACGTTTTAATCCAAATAAGCCTTTGCAGAAATAGCTACATTACACATTCCGTTATACATACAAAGAGAACAGCGCTAGTCAAATGTTTAACAACTGGACGGTGTATGCTGGACTTAAATTCCAAACTGTTTCCATGACATCACGAGAAACAACTGAATGTTGAAAGGATTTTAAAGAATGACCAAGAACAATTCCAACCACTAATAACGGATATGGTTTATGCCATAAAAACGTGTTTTAAATGAATTGTTTAAACAAAGAGATCCACATTTTCTATGTAGTACGTTTTCGTGTACCAGTTATACAAGATTATGCAAAATTCCTTCTGAATGAAGAGGACTTACGAGGTTATTCCCACAAGAAGATACTGTACTTAAATACTAAGTTTGGTACTTAACCCATCTTTAGTTATTGACTTATGCTGTTCATAGAGACACCACACATACACACACCCGGATGTTTTTTTTAAAAATGTTTTTTTTTCTATTCAGGTGGCCTAAAAGCGTATATTTCGGTGAAATCTTGACAACGAATTTTTGGGCGGAATACAATACTTCCCCTACTTGCTATTATGTAGTAGAAAAGGTAAAAAATACCAGAGATACTACCTTCAATACTCTAATTAACAATATTGAAACTCCCTTAATCATTTTGTGTCTTTATTATTATTATTATTTTATTTTTTTGCTAATGGCGATTTCAGAAAACTACAGAATACGGCAAAGCCTCGATCATTTGCTGTTAAAGTTTCCATGGCAATGAAGGACTTGATAGTTTGACATATTGAATTCAGTTTTGTGTTGATTTTTACTTTATCTACTACTACAGTAAGTAGGGGAAGTATTGTATTCCACCCAAAAATTCGATACCGAGATTTACCCGGAAATATATATTTTTTGAGGCCCACTGAATCCAAAAAAAGCATTTTTGGAAACATGTTAGTGTGTGTGTGTCTGTGAACAGCATAACTGAGAAACGAACAGTCGGATAAACACCAAGCTTGGTATTTAGGTTCAGTGTCTTCCAGAGATGCAACACGAAGATTTTCAATAAAATCCCCCAACCCAGATTACCCTTTACATGGAACATTTTAAGAAAACTTTAATTTACTCAAAAATGGCTCCAACGATTTTGATTAAAATGTCATGTTTTTAAGATGCTTTCATGACAAATAAAATGTATATTTTTCTGGGAATGTCTCTAAAAGTGTTCTTCATTGTGAATGACTTTTGCATAATTCATAAACCATAAGAGATGGACAAAATGTTACTACACAAAAATGTAGATCGCGTTAAAATACACAATTTGTGTCATATTTTTGTTGTTGAGTGAGCCATTTCGAGATATTGCTAGTTATTCCCTTAAATTTTTCAATACATATACTTTTTCTCAAATTCGTTATTCATTTTTTTGTCCTGGTAATGCAAAGAGAATGGAATACTCCACATAGAAACCAGCTCTTAAACCCTTAAAGCCTATCAATTCCCCTTGCATCTACAAGAAAATTAGCAATAAGATTAACATCTCGATATCTCAATTAACATGAAGCATAAGGAGAATAAGCGTTTGTAAAAATAGTTTGTACAAGAGTAGGGAAAGTCATGTGAGTGTAACACATCATATTTTTATAATTATGGTTCTCACAACACAAGAAGAGGTGTTCATCCTGGAACATTATTTCCAATAATACGGAATATGAAGTCAGAGCTTGCTTCAACCCGATTGCTGGCCTCACGCCCACTATGCAGGGCAGATGTAGGCGTGTATCGAACCGATACGACGAGGTGATGTGGTGAGCATCATGCATCTTCTAGCCAAAATGTTGGTTTCCGTGGCCGGTATCGCTGCCTATGCAGCTTCTCACTTCCCTTACGATCCTGAATGGGCCTTGGTTTTATACACGGGGCACCCCCGAGAACCGAGCACTACGTGCTATGACGCAGAAAAGAACAGTACGAGGAGAGATTTAATACGGAGGCACCAAATAACAATATTAGCTATCGTTGGCAACTCACGCCCTACGGGATCAGTCCTATGTCAAAGGAAAGGGGACAACAGGTCGCCCAAACGAGAATCAGGGATTACTTCTCTAACAGGTTTTAGAGTCGCCATAGCGTAGTCTAAGACTTGGTTTGAGCGATAGGTCTGCTCGGCGGATGTTGAAACAACTGTGAGGATTTGGATACCGGACTCAAGTTGCTCAGCGACCAACAGGAAGGGACATTTTTTGTGTAGTTAAGTTTTTGTCTCTCTCTTTTGGTTTACCTGTTGTACAAAGTTATATACAGAAATACTTCTGAATGTAGAAGATTTCATAGCTTATTCGCAGAAAATTCAAGATCCTCCATTTTAATTGTCATGGAAATACTTTAACATATATTTTAATCAAAATCGTTAGAGATGTTTTTGAGAAAAAAATCGAATATTTTTTATGTAAATGCTAGTTTGGGGTAGAGGGTTCTGTTGAAAGTATTTGAATTGTATATTTTAAATATCAAGTTCGGTCTTTATCGAAGATTTTGTTTTATGCTGTTCACAGACAGACACACACGGATATATTTTCTAAACCTACTTTTTTGGATTCACGGTAGTCTCACAATTTATATTTCTTGTGAAATCTCGACAACGAATTTTGGGGGAATACTTCGTCCTACCTACTATAGGTAGATAGAACAATAAAAACATAACCTTTTGTAAGAATGGTTTGTAGGAGCTAATATAAAAGAAATCTGATGTGTTACACATACATGACTTCCTCTACTCTTGTACAAACTATTTTTACAAACGCTTATTCTCCATAAGCTTCATGTTAATGGAGATGTTAATCTTATTGCTAATTTTCTTGTAGATGCAAGGGGAATTGGTAGGCTTTAAGCGATAGTCAAATATTTTAAGAGCTGGTTGCTATGTGGAGCATTCCATTCTCTTAGCATTACCAGGACATAAAAAAAATGAATAAGGAATTTCCATTTGAGAAAAAGTATAAGTATTGGAAAATTTAAGGGAATATCTCGGCAATAGTTCACTCAACAAAAAAATGTATATGACATAAATTGTGTATTTTAATGCGATCTACAATTTTTGTGTAGTAAAATTTTGTCTATCTCTTATGGTTTACCAGTTATGCAAAAGTCGTTCACAAAGAAGAATACTTTTGGAGACATTCCCAGAAAATTCGAGATATACAATTCATTTGCCACAAAAAGTCTTAAACTTAAGGTATTTTATTCAAAATCGTTTGAGCCATTTTTGAGAGAATTAAAATTTTCGAAAAATATTCCAAGTAAAGGGTAATCTGTGGTGGGGGATTTTCTTGAAAACCTTTGTGTTGCGTCTCTGGAAGATACTGGACCTAAATACAAAGTTTGGTGTTTATCCGACTGTTCGTTTCTGAGTTGTGCTGTTCACACAGACACAGACACGGACATGTTTCCAAAGATGCTTTTATTGGATTCAGGTGGTCTCAAAACATATCTCGGTATCGAATTTTTGGGTGGAATACAATACTTCCCCTACTTACTATACGTAGTAGAGAAAGCAATAAATTATGTAAAAACGTGTGAAGGCAAGCCATCAAATTAAAATGTTGTTATGCCTTGGGGTTTGAAGAAAAATGCTATGAAATTAAGAAGTAGAAATCGTAATTACTGTTCTTTTTTTCGTTTTTCCTGTAGTTTGGAATGTTATAAAGTGTACAAATCTCTCTCATCAAGTAACCAGGAAACTAAAATTACGGAAGCGTACGGTTAAATTAACAGCAGAATTTCTCTTCACTTAAAAAAAGAGAGATTCCAAATAAGCATACGCAATGATGGGTCGAGGAGGTCACGCAAAACTGTAATCATAAGTATAATACTTGAATGAAATCCTCGGCCAACACCTGCGTTTGGGAGATGTTTGGAATGCCGTGCGTGCCTGTTTTCTGTGGGCCGCGCTCGCCGTTTTCTCCGTAGCCTCAGGTAGCCGTCACCGCTAACCTCTCAGAGACGTCACAAGAGGATGACCGGCCGAACAAACGGTACAGATCATTTCTTAAACTTCTCAGGCATCACTTGTTGCTCTTCGCTTCATTTGTCACTCAATATATTAAAGTCGCAGTGACAAACGATCTCGACGTGACGTTTCACAATGCCATTCAGGTTGAAGCTTGCATTACTTTTGCTCTGACATTTATTATATTGTTGCTGTACTATAATGTTGATGGTATTCACGTATATACTCTCAAAGTTGAGAGACTAAGCAAACTAAATGTGCTGGTGAAGTAGAAGGTTTGTTATATTGTTATTTGCCCCACGTTTTGGGAGCAAATTTGAAGAAGGTTTGTTGCTGCTACGTATGGAAAGTCAGTTTGAAGAAGATGTATTATATTTCAACTGTTGGGGAGCCGAACTTGAAGTAGTTGCAACCGTACGTATGGTACAAAAGTTTACGGTAGCCTTCGCCCAAATTTAAAAAATATTAACTTTGTAATTTAACTGTTCGTTTAAATATTATATATTTATGTTTGCCTCCGCTGCGTCAGTATTATTGTTAGAGACATGGATTTCTTTGCAAGGCGTGGTGTGGCTGAAGAAAGTAGGCTTACACAGATTTTAATTTTTTATTTACTCCTTTTTATTAATTCTTGACACGATTTAAATAACACTTCCCTGATATAGAGAGCTGTAAGATTCTTTTATTAATTACTTGCACTTTTTAAACACGTAAACTATTTTCTCACACAAAATACGTATTAAATTTCTCGAGGACACATCTCGCGTCCGGTTAGGAACACTGTCTGCAAGCAACTGACTTGATTTCTACCGCCTAAATTTGTAAATTTCTGTATTTCAAGTCTCTGATTGGCTATTCCTAATCCAATAGAATACTTTTATTTTACTTAAGCTTTTTTTCTGGTTGTTGATTGGCTATTTTATAAACTGTCACAAAAATTACTTTATTATTGCTCCAAGAATGACTAGTAGCATTATTACACTTTCTTACTCATTGTCTCATTTTTACCTCATTGTTAGCAACTTTTATCCTATTATTCTCACAGCTCCTACATTATTAAATTACGTAATACATTCACATAACATTATTACACATGTTTACAATAATATAAACATATACAATGACTGTAATATACACTTTTTATATCTTGTTACATACACATATTGCTTTAAGGCGGGCTGATATTGAATTTATATATTATATAATTAGACTGAAATCATTTAAGTGTTAAAAATACTGCCTCACAGGGGAGGCAGCCTAACTCAGATTACTAAAATAAAATAATAATAATAATAATAATAATAAAACAAAGATGGCCGGTACCGTACGTCAGAGTGGACAAATGTGTATAATAAAAATTGCTTGATATTATGGGGAAAGTAGATGCCATTAGTCGTGTTTTGTTTGGCGGACGTTATGATGGTCATTTTAGGGTCAATTTAATTTCTTTAAATGGGAACCTATATTTTGTATATTGTTTTCTCATTAGAAAATGGTTTATAAAAATCTGTTTATTTTATGATGAATAAGGTAACAAAATAAAAAATGTTGGTTCCCAATTACGAAACATATCATTTGATCCTCAAATGATCATCCATGTATGGTCCAACCATTCATTGTGCTCTTCGTACATAGCCATTCAGAATTTTCGTTATTATTTACGTTGGTATAACAACAATTGCAAATTCTTTATATAAATGTTCTTTAACTTTTATGGGGAGTGAGAAAACAACATAAAAATGTTAGGTTCCCGTTGAAAAAAAATTAAATTCGCCCTAAAATGACCATCACAACGTCCTCCAAACAAAACACGACTAATGGAATTTACTTTCCCCCATAGTATCAAGGAACTTTTACTAAAGACATTTCTTTCTACGCCGCTTAGGTTTGGAGATATTGTACAGTCTCAACTTAAATGGTCCACCCTGTATAATCGTAGAAATTACCAGACAGGCTAATTACAAAAGACGCGCTATTTCTATTTCCGCTATCTAATATTCTTCGGTGCAAAGGTTTGTCATCCTCCTTGGTCTAGGGGTACCTAGTTATCGAGGTCACGGGTTCAAGCTCGGCGTAGGGTGATGGACTTTTTCGGGCGTAACAATCTTTAGCATTCCTTCGAAAGGGAAATAAAGCCGGTGGTCTCTTGTTGTCGATTTACGGCACATAAAAGAACCTCAAGCCTGATAAAGAGGCCTCCGAGCAAAATTTCTTGTGTTTCACGCCCAATATGAATGGAGAACTAAGAATTATAGTAGTTAAAGAGCGTCCATAATAAACCTCAATTAATTAGATGCCAAAGTTTGGTCAACACCTTCCTTCTCCGCCGCAATTACTGATTACCTACAACCTGAAGTATTAAATTAAGCATCAAAAGTGCTATGGAGTTAATGCATATGTTATTAAACGTTGGAAATTGCTGTACTGTAATATCATGAAGAATGACTTATAGTTACGTTTTGATGATTTGGGCGTACTTACCTAAATCAAACAATTACATATCATGGTTTTCTTCCACGCAGATCTTCTTCCTCTAAAAATAAGACCCCACATAAACAGACAACGCTAACACCAAAACTGCAAAAAGAAAATCAAATTTCTAGTGAGAGAGTGCGTTCTGCGTAGCTAAACATAGAATTATAACCACAGGGGAAAAATATTAGTAACAGTAAGAATAGTATTCTTAAATAAGACGGGGAAGCGAGTATTACTGTAAAGGTGAATATGAGTTGAAAAGACAGTGCCAGCAGCAGGCAGGAAACGGGGTTGGTTTTTCCCTCATTGCAGCGAAGTGAGAAGAGAATGCGCTTTGTTAGTGTACCGTTAGGTCGCCTGAAAATTGGATGTGTAGAATAGGGTCAGTGTTCTCGGAGTCCCAGGCATCCAATAAGAAAGGAGGTAGAAATCATGTGATAGTGAAATGGGGAGATAGGACATTTGAAATAAAAAAACGGGAGTTTAAACACTTGTTCTTGGTATTTCCTTAGAGGTTATTTTAAACACAAGTGTTGAGAGCCGGTGGGTAGGGGCGATGAAGCACAGCAATATAGAAGTGTGTGTGTGTGTGTGTGTGTGTGTGTGTGTGTGTGTGTGTGTGTGTGTGTGTGTGTGGTAATATCAGGAGTCGGACTTTAAAACGGTGACGGGAAATAAATGGGCAGGAAAATGAATCAGTTGTATTAATCACCAACCCTAGATCCAAGATCCATGATGCATGCAAGTCCCTGAGCTAGTATCGAACCCGGGACCATTCCTGCAAATCCCGTGCAGCCAGATTGGCGCACAGCACCTCCCATATGGTACCGCCGCACTAGTTAACTGCAAAGCTGAGACTTAACAATTAATATTAAACTAAAAGTCTAATAACCTAACCTAAAAATAATTAAGAAATAAATGTTCGTATAATTAGCCTATATAAATAATAATATAATTACATAATTATGCGTCAGAAGGTGAGTAAATGGACGGCGTGCAAAGTTTGAACACCTGCAAATATAAAAAACAAGGCACCAACAGATACAATATAACTTATCTTCCCAATACGTGTAACAGATACGTATTTGCGGAGGAGTTACGGGTGACGAACGGAACCTGACAACCCGAATATTACCACATTGTAGTGAATTATACCATAATGGTGGGAAAGTGTCAAACTTGCACTTCAGTAACCTCCCGTAAATTATAACCTCTTTATGCACGCAAGAGAGGCCAAGCATAACCAAGACACTACAGAAACGGCGTGCAAGATAGTCTGCTATTAAAAAAACATACACCTTACGACGGAGATCGTAGTGGCCCCCTGGCGGATGAAGGTTTGAAATTTTATTTTAATTCGGTTTTATTATTATCTGGAGCCATAATATGTTGAAAATATGACAAATCCTTTTCACGCCCTGTGTCCTGACGTTTCTAATGAATAATCATTTCCTTAATATTTCTTCCACGACCTCTTGAGAGAAAATTGATGACTATCTCTCAGAATCGTGAAGAATGCATATACTTTGACTTGATTCCATAAAGGAAGCCTTCATTGTACAAAAAAATCTGATGTGTTACACTCACATGACTTTCTCTACTCTTGTACAAACTATTTTTACAAACGCTTATTCTCCATCTACTTCATGTTAATCGAGATAAACATTTGCAGACTCTATCTTATTGCTAATTTTCTTGTAGATGTAAGGGGAATATATACTTACAAGGGCAATATAGAAATACAGTAGTCTTTAAGCATATACATATCTCTTAATAGCTGCTTGCTAGGTGCAGCACCATTCCCTTTGCCTCAGATTAATACTCTTTGCATATACAAGACAAAAATGAATAACGAATTCCCATTTGAGAAAATAAGTATTGAAAAATTTAAGGGAATAACAAGCAATATTTCGAAAATGGTTCACTCAAAAAAAATGTACATGACAAATTGTGAATTTTAACGCGATCTACATTTTTGTGTAGTAAAATTTTGTCTATCTCTTGTGGTTTACCAGTTATACAAAAGTCGTTCACAATGAAGAATACTTTTGGAGACATTCCCAGAAAATTTGAGATATACATTTCATTTGCCATGAAAATATCTTGAACATATGATATTTTAATCAAAATCGTTAAAGCCATTTTTGAGAAAATTAAAATTTTCGAAAAATGTTCCATGTAAAGGGTAGTCTGGGGTGGGGGAATTTTCTTGAAACCTTCGTGTCGCATCTCTGGAAGATACTGAACCTAAATACCAAGTTTGGTGTTTATCCGATTGTTCGTTTCTGAGTTATGCTGTTTACAGACACACACACACGCACACACACACACACACACACACACACACACACGGACAAGTTTCCAAAAATGCTTTTTTTTATTCAGGGGGTGTCAAAACATATTTTTCCGGTGAAATCTCGGTATCGAATTTTTGGGTGGAATACAATACTTCCCCTACTTACTGTACGTAGTAGAGAAAGTAAAAATGGACCCAAAAGCTTCCAGGATAGTACAAAAGGCGTATTCTTGCAAGAGGACATGGCAGTATCACACATACAACTGAAACAACCGCGAGAAAAAATAATCCAGAAGCTGGTTGCCATCTTACTCCTACCACAGCTTTGTTCTTGCACCTTCGTATTACCATCTGCTCCGATCCATGACTCGCTTTCTCTATCCAAGAAACCTCCACAACAGCATTTGTTTCCCATCGAAACCTAAGAGCGAGCATCATCATACGAGCGCTGTCACAGAAGTACCCACCTAACAAAGAAAACACCAAAAATTTGGGAAAAACATCTTTATTTCCCTACATAGTCTCCTGTCAGCTCGATACACTTTTCCCTGCGATGGTCAATAGCTTCGATACCCTGTTTAAACTGAGAACCATCGAATTCTGCAAAATAGCCATCAACTGGAGACCCCACCTCTTCATTGTTGGCAAAATTTTTACCACCAAGCCATTTCTTCAATTTTGGAAACAGAAAATAATCAGAGGGGGCTAAGTCTGGCGGATAGGGTGCATGAGGAAGCAATTTCAACCTTTAACTCATTAATTTTGGCCATTGCGATAGTGAATATGTGAACTGGAGCATTGTTTTGAAACAGAACTTTCTTTTTCGCTAAATACGGCCGTTTTTTATCGATTTCATCATTCAAACGCTGCAATAAGTTTGAATAATACCCGCCATTGATTGCTTTTACTTTTTAAAGATAATCAATGAAAATTATCCCACGCGCATCCCAAAAAACTAACGCCATGACCTTTGCCTACAGATGTAACTGTCTTGGTCTTCTTTGGAGCCGATACTCCCCTTTCAATCCACTGTTTTGACTGTTCCTTCGTCTCAGGTGTGAGGTGATGGACCCATGTTTCATCCATGGTTATGAATCGACGCAAAACTCTGCTGAAACATCTCCAAACACTCGACTGAAACATCCTTACGACGCTGCTTTTGTTTCATTTTGAGTAAACGCGCCACCCATCTTGCACAGAGCTTTCAGTCAGTACGCAATGTGCAGCACTTTTTGAAATGCCTAAGATGTCTGCTAGCTCGCGCACTTTCAGTCGACGGTCATCCAATACTATTTTATGGATTTTCCTTAATTTCTGGCGTGGTCACCTCATTTGGTCGACCACCGCGATGTTCGTTCGAGTAGAATCTAGCTCAGCTTTAACATTAGTTGGACTTTGACCTTTCAAATGAAGGTATTGTACCACATATCGATGACCAGTTTTATCCATGTTTACAAATTTGCTGAGAGTGTTCACTCTTGATGGCTACCAAACAATAACTAAACAACGTAGCATCGTCAAACTTCACAGTTAAGCTTTATAAGGGTGGTACTTTCTACCATAGTCTTTGTTTGAAACAACTGCTGCGTATATGTCAGGTCGGGTACTTCTGGGACTGCCCCCGTAGAATAATGATATCGGATGAAAGGTGAGATCCAAAGTAGTCTTAATTTTGAAGGACAAATGCATTGTGCATCAGGAATACTAGAATTTCCTTTCCAGTCTTTCAGAACACAACTAACGAAACTACTTGAATAATTAAATAGAATTTCAATACAAATTAATTTATAGTAGTTGGTAGTAAACTTAGAAGCCAAGATCAAAATGTAATCGTATCATTTGGAACTTCCTCTCTGGATATAAATCTCTCGTTGTTGAGATAACGTTAGGAATTTCCGGCGCAAGCAGAATCACAAAAGGATGCTTTGACTTTCATTTTGGAAGCAGACGATCGTCTAAGATGGAAGCCCAGCAGTGATATCTACTTTCCATACATGATTCCCCATTCCTGGGAAGTTTGTTGAAAATACATCAGCCATACTTAGTTATCAACCCAAGGATAGGTCCTTCACTGCAAATTCAGTGTCTCATATCCTTATGTCTTCGTGTATGAATCATTTATCCTAATATTGCCTGCCATCTGTTCAACTAATGTGTCAGTTATGGTACATCCGAATACTAAAAATATCCAGTTACTACTTCGACTTATCTACATTTCTAAGTATCTTTTATCAATCTCTCTACCGCGTACATAGTAAGTAGTGAAGGTATTCCATTCCACCCAAAAGCTCGATATGGAGATTTCACGGGAAGAACATGCTTTGAGGCCCCCTGTATAAAAGAAGCATCTTTAGAGAAATGTCCGCGCGCGCGTGCGTGTTTGTCGGTCAACTGCATAACTCGAAAACGAAACCTCGGATAAATACCAAACTTGGTATGTTACTGAGACTTTTACGGTCGGCGTTCAAATGAAATTTTGTGTTTTCTGGGTTTGTAGGCTGTGATCCAGAATTAGAATTAGGCATTGTTCTCGACATTTCGCCCAATTCTGGGTTGAGCATCCCTTGAAGACTCGTATAAGAGTGTCATCTCCCTCTCTCATATATATTCCTAATTCTTCTCTTAAATTCTTTTGCAGTCGCTTTTCCTAAATCCTGTAATTACCCATAGGAATTTGTTTTCACGTTCTTGGAATCTCTCTTAAATTGTTTTTTTTATCATAATCCAAATTTCACTATCATACAAGTTTTCGCATGACATTCACTTTAGAGAATTTTATTACTGTGTATTTTCTTGCTTTATTTTAATGGATTATTTAAAGCAACATTTAAAGAATTAAAGCTTTCCATTTCTATTAGTGCTGTTTTTGTGTTGTAAGACATCCCAAAAATTTATACTCGTCTACTTGTTCTGTTATTTCTTAAAACAGTTTTGGCTCCTGTATTTTCTTTGCCTACAAATGCCACATCTGCTGGCCCCGTAGCTCAGTCGGTACAACAGCTGCCTGCTTTTCGATGGGTCTCGGTTCGATTCCCGGTTGGGGTGGGTATTTTCTATAACCAAGATTATTCCCTACCCTCCCCAAAGCGGTAAGTGTGAATGAGAGAGAGAGAGAGTGAGTGTGTGTGTGTGTGTATTTTTATATCTAATGTATAAAACCCAAAGAAAAACCAGAAATCCAGTGACAACTGTATTGACGAAAAGGCAATATGTTCAAAGGTAAAAACTCTCTCGTATGACCACTGCAATGAAAGGCGGGGTATAAATGGAACAATAAAAAGATGCCAAGCTATACTTTTAGTTGTCGAAATCATCATATTGTATTTTATTGCTACTTCAACTCATTTACTATTTTCTGAAAATTATTTTTAGAATTAGAGATAACAGCCTCACTATGGCGAACATAAGTGAGGGGGCAAAATCATATTTGTTAAAGTTCCTAGAATAAACTTGAATACTATCCAGCAAATCAGTATCCATCTCTTGTCAGATGCCTTTCCCAGATCCCCAAGCGCCACACATTTGTTTTCTTTCCCACATGGCGTTGATGGTTCACGCCTTTTGCTTTCCTGCAGCCTTCCAACTCGGAACTTAGATGTCGATTTGAATATCGCGAATAAGGTGCTAGCCGGATGAAACTAGACAGATATTGAAGTGAGGTAGCTATGTGGAACAGGAAATAAAGAAGTGCACGTCCTGTTACGCCCGTACAATTTTACACTTGTTGCAGTTGAAACCACAAGGACGATACTCCCGTCGCTTGACATGATCCCGAAACTCTTCATTAATACGGCTCACTGGACATGTAGGTGGAGACACAAGAAACGTAGTCCACAATCTAGAGAACTCTATGCATCACGGTTGGGTGAAGCTATTTGTGGCTTTTATTCGTTTTTATTTTCATACAATTATATCTAACTACTGTTATTGTATTTTGAGGCAGTATTTTTAACACTTAAATGATTTTAGTAAAATTATATAACAATATAAATTCAACAACAGCCGGCCTTAAAAGCAATATGTGTATGTAACAATATATAAAAAGTATATATTACAGTCATTGTAAATATTTATATTATTGTATACATGTGTAATAATGTTATGTGAATGTATTAAGTAATTTAATAATGTAGGAGCTGTGAGAATAATAGGTTAAAAGTTGCTAACAATGAGGTAACCTTGATGCAATAATGAATTTGAAAGTTTAACAATACTACTTGTGATTCTTGGAAGCAATAATGTAATTTTTGTGACAGTTCATAAAATAGCCAATCATCAACCAGAAAAAAGCCTAAGTTAAATAAAAGTATTCTATTGGACTAGGAATAGCCCATCAGAGACTTGAAATACAGAAAATTACAAATTTTAAGCGGTTGAAACCAAGTCAGCACTCGTAACTGGACGCGTTGGTAGCAGACAGTGTTCCTAACCGGACGCGAGATGTGTCCTCGAGAAGTATAATACGTATTCAGTGTGAGATAAAAATAGTTTACGTGTTAAAAAGTGCAAGTAATTAAATAAAACATCTCACAGCTCTCTATATCAGTGAAGTGTTGTTTAAATCATGTCAGGAATTAATAAAAAAAAGAGTGAATTAAAAGTTATAATCTGTATAAGCCTACATTCTTCAGCCGCATCACGCCCAGTTAAGAGAAACATGTCTCTAACAATAATACTGACGCAGCCGAGGCAAACATAAATATATAATATTTAAAGAAACAGTCAAATTACAATTTTTAAATATTTCTAAACTTGGGACAAAGGCCACCGGAAAGTACATTTGGGGCGAAGGCAACCGGAAACATTTTACTTTACGTGCGGTGGCAACTACTTCAAGTTCGGCTCCCAACAGTTGAAATATAATACAACTCCTTCAATACAACAAACCTACTGTTTCAAATTGATGCCCAAAGCGTGGTGCAAATAACGTAAAGATACTATCTATTTCACTATGAAGAACTAATATTATTTTAAATATCACAACGGCACATCCACTTTGAATAATTTTCTTGTAGTATACTAAAAATGAAATCACAATACTCGGTGCAGAAACATGCAAACTGTCAAATTTATAAACAACAAAACTCGTGGCTTTGTTAGCGTTATAACTTAATCTACATGATTACCCCCTCTCCTGCTCCTCTTCGCCTCCGCCATATGTTTGCGCGCATCAAAATATTCATTTGGTTTTCTTAACTCGTAGTAAAAGTGCTTTCCTCGATATTTTTCTAAAATTAAAGTTTACTAATTAGGATTAGCATTAAAAAGAGGAGGGTCTTAGCCAATGGAGTTCAGCACCGTACGTACCTAGGACATTGTCACTTGCTTGACCTCTGGAAGGAAGGGATGAAGTAGAGACCCGAAGGGCGACGTGACCCGGACGACGATGCGCGCTAGCAAGGACGGGTACCTAATGATTTCGGAATGACCGCTCGGGGCCACTTACGCGCGTTAACCTTAAAGGGGAAGACTGTCGAAAAATCTCGGTAGGGCTGGCAGTGAACTGCCACACTGTTTTATTTGTCATGTAAATATCTTTAATTTAATGTATTTTAATCAAAATCGTTAGAGCATTCCTTAGAAAACTAAAAAGAAAGTCGAAAATTTTCCACGTAAAGGGTAGCTTGGGGTGGGGAATTTTCTTGAAAATCTTCGTGTCGCATCCTTGGTACTGAACCTAAATACCAACATTGGTATTTATCCGACTTTTCGCTTCTAAGCTATCCGCGCGCGTGCGGACCTTTTTCTAAAAATGCTTTCTTGTATTCAGGGGCCACTAAACATATATTTCCAGTGATATCTCGGTATCGAATTTTTGGGTGGTATACAATAATTCCCCTACTTACTATATGTAGTAGAGAAAGTAATAAAAAGGTAACAAGGATCTAGGTAAGATTTAAGTGGTAAAATCCAACTATCACATATGATTGTTTCATGTCTGCAATAGTAAGTGAAGCAAAAGTTAGAAGATTTAATATAGTTCATGCACAAACGTGCAGTAAAATAGACAAAACACGCAGGTAGATTAGGTTACCAACATTGGATGCAGGAAATTCAACTTTACACCGTGACAGCTGTATTGAAGGGTAGGTGGATCAAAAATCACTATCGTCGAAGAATGTGAATACTATAATTATAAGACAGGGATTGGCGTGATAAAGCTGTAACCTCGTCTCTGACCTTTCTGGGGAAAGTGGTGCTAATCCTGAATAAACATAAACAAAGATCACTAACTTTTAATGCAAGCATGCATAAAGCGATAAACGATAAGAGACATAATTCTGCCTGTCCACAGACTTGAACGTAGCTTTTCACCTACATTGTGTTTAAATTTGTGTTTGACCCAACACCTGCAGTGACATACCTGCCTTAAAATAAAGCAATAAAGTGCCCGACTTCCGACGGGGCGTCATATTTAACGCTTAAAGCTCTGCACCTGTAAAATAAAAAAAGCATCAGCATAAATTTATTCTTATCTGGAGACTCCGTGACGCACGAAACACGTCTAATTTTAAAATAAACCAGAATATGAGTTCTACGTCAGGCTAACGGCGTGTTAAATGCACAAGCGCTTAATGTATGGTCCTTTTTAAGTTATGTATGGCAGGTTAAGATGTTTATCTGAGAAATATTACATTACATATCAGAAATAAGGGCAAGAAGAAGCATTTTCACAGCTGTAAGGTACTGAAAGACCTCCGCTGCATGCTACCATGTACAGGTCTTTCATAGGTAAGGAATGCTGCAAATAAAGCTAAAAAAAATATATGATGTATTGCATTCACATGACTTTCTCTACCCTCTTTTATTAATGGGTATAAAACCTATGCTTACGAACGCTTATTTTTCTATCTACTTCATTTTAATCCAGGCAAACTTTTGCAAAAATAGCTATATTACACACTTCGTTATAAATGCAAAGGGAATAGCGATAGTCAAACATTTAACTGGCAATTAAAACCACTAATAACGGATATCTCGGAAATGGCTGATGCCAAAAAGTTATTTGACATAAATTGCGTGTTTTAAAGTGTGGCAGTATATCACAACACTGTAAATGCCAGAGTGATTGTAGTGTAAATTAGCATTATTGTATGACAATGATTTGAGATGTTTGTTAATTATAAGCATTATTAGGAAATAAATTTACACGGCCTCACTGAAACTGACAATAGGAGCGGATAACGATGAGCAAGGGGGTGAGTTGTTTATTAATTAGAAGAGACAAGCAAATGACGTCAGAGTAGCGCGCTTTTCTGTAGAAATGGAGGGAATATTTTCCCTAGAGCATATGTGTTCGTAATTTTGATTGGATATAAAAATAGACGCTAATGTTGGCGCGTTTTATTAACCAATAGCAGCTCTGTTATAATGTTTAGGCATATCAGGGTGAGGGAGTATAAAAAGCTAAAGCCAGAGACGGGTAACGTTCAGTCCACCAGAAACATTCACAAGTTACACGTCGTTCAGTCCAACAGAATTATTCGCGGGTTATACGTCGTGCAGTTCTACAGACTCATTCAGAAGGTACACGTCGTTCCGTCCAACAGAATCATTCGCGAGTTATACGTCGTGCAGTTCTACAGAATCATTCACGCGTTAGACGTCGCGCAGTTCTACAAAATCTCTCGCGTTGTAAAGCTAGTTATAAGATGTGAAATACGCGAATTAATAATGTGCGGCAAATAAGTGATAATAGTTACATTCGAAAATAAGAGTTTCAGTCGGGCGTGTATCAAGAGTAAACATGTGAAATTAATGAAGTGTGACGGCAATAAAAGTGTAAAAACAAATTCTTTTATCAGTGTTATCTTTTATTAACAACTCCTTTCCGTTTACACACCCTGTTAAAGAGATTTGCTCGACTGAATAATAATAGCTAGCCGGAGGACAAAGAACTCAAAATTAAAAATAGAAAAACAATAACAGGCGCTCACCAAATAAGATAACACGAAGTTACCGCGACAAAATAAATCTATATTTTGTGTGTGGTGCGTTTTAGCTAACGTTTATTTTACCAGTTATACAGGATTATACAAAATTCCCTTCGAGTAAACAGGACTTTACAGACTATTCCAGGAAAATTCAAGATAATTTTTTTTATTTGCCATGTAAATACATCCAATATATAGTGTTTTAATCACAATTGTTAGTACCATCTTTTAGAAAATCAAACATTTCTAAAAATTGTCCATATAAAGAAACGACCCATCCACGGCTAGCCTTAAACTCTTGTTTCGGAATACCAAGAACTTCAGCCTCCTCTATCGCTTTCTTTCGTATAGTGTCGCAGGTTGCCCATTCTTCCTCCTTTTACGCATAAATTCCGACACTTTTTCTTCAACTTCAGGATGTCTTCCCCTGCAAGGACCCATAAATTTCTTCCTACTAGCTTTAGTAGCAAATAATGCCAATTTCTATTTTCACCACAAGCGAACATTGCTCTGATACATTGAACTTCCTTCCTGTCTTTCTATTACCATTTGTTTTCAGCATAAAGGATTACTTTACGCTTTAAAACAGCATCTTAAGACGTTCTTCTCTGTTTGCCCGTGATAAATGAGTGGCTAGCTTATCGCGAGTTTCCGGATGCATATTAACTCCAATCCATTGTGATGTAATAAATGAAAACTTTGAAATTACTGGCGTTCTACGGAACGGATTTGCACTCGAATTTAACGCGCCAACGAACCTAATTTCCACCACGATTTTGAGTACTAAATTTGGTCAACAAGGTTGCGCATTAGATTCGCGTAAATAGGCAATTAGAATTTCATTTATTTAATAGTTGTGTAAATTATGAAGAAAATTGTTAAAACAAACCAATTAAACGTCACCATGGAACCAAACATTTTATATGAAATAAACAAAATTGTTCATGCAACTAAAAAAATTAAAATATGCAACAAAGTATTAGTATTTAAATGTGTTAGTATTTTTATTCTTTCCGCATTGTGTGAATCATCTGATTAATTCGTATAATAAAAGTAAAATAAAATGTTTTTCCCAAAAACTATTAAATAGACTATGAAATTTAAAACACATTATAGTTGTAGTAGAGCAGTACGGGACAACATTTTTAAAGCATTTTAAAAATGCTGCAAGATTTAGAAATGTTACCTATGGGAACCCTAACTTTAAAAAGGTTACTTATTTGAAACATTTAAACAGCCATTATTAACATCATCCGCTGCCTTCTGGTTAACAAGACAGCGCAAAGAGTTTTGAAACCAAAATTAAAATTCACTCCACCTTCACTCAACACATGGACCATTAACAATCTCAGTGCACGGATATAGCATGCAGAGCATCATAAAATACCAGTCTGAAAGTGTTTCATATTCCTAATTGCAGCTATTAGCCGCGAGGTTATTATCTCTGTTCGCTGATTATACACCTCGTAACACACACGTAACTCATTGACAAAAGACTTTTAACAGTGTTCGCCCGTCACGACATAAGCACTGGGATTCACAATAATGTAGGTATTTAAGGGATGCTGGGACTGACGTTTTAGCTGAAAATGACATATTTTTTATTTTTACTTTCTCTGCCACGTAATAGAAGGTCGAGAAGGTATTGCATTCCACTCAAAAATTCCATATCGATATTTTATTGGAAATACATACTTTGAAGCCGCCTAAATCCAAAAGAAGCATTTTTAGAAAAGGTTCGTGTGTGCGTCTGTGTGTCTGTGAACAGCATAACTCAAAAACAAAAAATTGGATCTACACCATTCTTGGTATTTAAGTCCAGTACCTTCCAAAATGTGACACGAAGATTTTCAAGAAAATCCCTAGCCCAAAGTACCCTTTACATGAAACATTTTTCGAAATTTTTAATTTCTAAAAGATGGCTAATGATTTCGATTAAAATATAATATATTCGAGATGTTTCCATGACAAATAAAATCTATATCTTGGATTTTTTGTGAATAGCCTTTGAAGTCTTCATTCGGAAGGAATTTTATATAACCTTGTATAACTCGTAAACGTTAAGCGATAGACGAAGACGTACTGCACAAGAAATGTAGATCTCTTAAAAACATACAATTTATTTCAAATAACTTTTTTGTGGCATCAAACATTTTCTAGATATCCGTCATTAATGGTTCGAATTATTCAATACTTAGCCATTTTAGTTCTGTCAACATTCAGTTGTTTCTCGCGATGTCATGGAAACAGTATGGAATTTTAAAGCCAGCATATAGCGTCCAGTTCTTAAACACTTGACTGTCGCTGTTGTCTTTGTATCTATAACGAAATGTGTAATGCAGCTATTTCTGCAAAGGTTTATTTGGATTAAAAGGAAGTAGATAGGAAAATAAGCTTTAGTAAGAGTAGTTTGTATACACACTAATAAACGATAGAGAAGCATGTGAATGTATCACATCAAATTTTTAAATTATGTAATATAAATGCTCTATACACACCTGTGAATCATTTTGGGCAAACATTTTTCACGATCTGACATCTTTAAACGTCCAGCGACTTGTGTAAATCACCCGCGCACTCCCTTTTAACCCCACTGGACCCTGTTTTTTCTCAGTTTTTATTTGCGTAGGGAATGTATTGCTCACATTTCAGTTTTTCCCTGATTTGTATGAAATTTATACACAATAATATAAGATGTGATATCTAAAGATTCAAGCATGCATTTTATGTTTGGTTTATTCATTGGCTCACCAGATTGGCAGTTTCAGATTCTTTTGTTTCACCTCATAGATCGTTACACAAATAAAAATATTCATGATGCTCTGAGATTAAATGAAGGGAAAATTAAACGCCCTAGCCCGGCAATGTTAAATCCTGCTAACTTCATGGCTTATCTCATAAACATTTAAAACAGCAGACTGAATTTTTTTTCAGGACGCAGTTGCATGTCTTCTGGATATACTGTTTTAATTTTATACAAATAAGTTCGTTTACTAAGGAAGAGGATTATGTTCTTTATTATACTTCTTTTGATTGAAATGCAATTGTTTTTAAAAATATAATGTTATTAATACCAAAGTATATATACAACAGCAATTAGAGGTTGTTTATATGCTCCTAAAATTTAATTTCTCTCTCTTCACTAGTTTCTGAGAAAACAGATCATTTATGTCAGAAAAAATCGTTCACAGAAATTGATGTTCAAAGCAAAACTGAATATATTTATAAAGAAGGAAATCACATAGCTTGAGCACATTTAACTTGCCATATTTAACAACAACACCAACTTGTAGAGCAAAACTTCCCCTAAAAGATGGATTAAAGTTTACCTCTCTACTTGAAAGTGTGAAGAACTTTTTTTTTCTGTGAAATGGTGCACAGTACAAAATGCAGAGCAGTATACTACTTTTTTAAACATCTTATGCGTTACAATCGCATAACTTTCTCTACCCATTATAGTTCATTTTATATAGCTTCTACAAACTTTTCTACGAAACCTTATTTTTCTATCTACTTCATGTAGATAAACTTTTGCAGAAATAATTTCATTACACATTTCGTTGAAGGTGCAAGGGGGGATACAGGAAATTGAATCGATCGTCAGACTTTTAAAAATCGGGTCGCTATAGGGTAGTTAAATTATATTCGAACCCACACGCGGCCTCTCTCTACTGCGCGAGACAGCCGGCAGTTGCCGGGGAAATTAGCCGGTAGAGGCGGACTAAAATCCTTGCCTTATAATAGATGCTGGATGCTGACCTTCTACACTCAAACAGGCAGCATATCTCGTGTAAATATTCTCGCTCACTCTCCGAAGCTCGAATTCTTGTGATGAAACACCTCATTATGATCAGAAACTTGGAGTGTGGTTTGCGATAAGTGCTGGAAGAATAATAGGGCCCATATTCTTTGATGAAACAATAAATGCAGAGCGATAGCAGAGGTTAATTTTGAGGCCATTTTGGAACAGCTTGACAGAGGAGAAATCGTATGGTTGGTTCCAGCAAGATTCTGCAACAGCACATGCAGCTGCTGAATCATTACATGCAATAAGAGAGGTGTTTGATAACAGAATAATTAATATTGATTTCTGGCTCCTCATTCTCCTGACCCAACGAGTTGTGATTTTTTATTTATGGGGTTCTTTAAAAGACAAAGTGTATCGTTCCAATCCTCGCACACTACAGGAACCTAGAGAAAACATTGTGGAAGAAATCACAAGAATTCTTGCTGCTGAGATTCGGAGAGTGAGCGAGAATATTTACACGAGATATGCTGCCTGTTAGAGAGCAGAAGGTCAACATTTTCAGCATCTATTATAAGGTAAGGATTTTAGTCCGCCTCTGCCGGCGTAATCTCCCCGGCGACTGCAGGCTGTCTCGCGCAGTAAAGAGAGACCACGAGTGGGTTCGAATATAATTTAACTACCCTATATATGCTGGCCAAGGAGTTCCATACTTTTTTCCACGATTTCGTGAGAAACATCTGAATAGTGACAGCGCTTTAAAAAGGCACAGAGTATTGAACAATTCATAATAAAGTATATCTCAGAAATATGTCACAAAAAGGTTATTTGAAAGGAGATCTATATGTTTTGTGTAAAATAATACTTCACAGAAAATTGAAGGTATATATTTTATTTGTAAACTAAGCATATTTAAAATATAAACATTGCGCTTACAATTATACAAAAACATATCAAATTAAAAAGGAAATTCTAATTAATAAGTCTGCAGAAATTTCGCTATTTAATCCCCCTTTAAATAACATAAAAAACGGCATCCCTAATAAATACCGTCTCTGGAGCTTCACAACGCTGTGCGGCATTCAGATGTTTTTTGGAGGTTAATGACATTTTGTCAGGAAGGAGACTGGGCTATGGGAATGGAAAACGACTCAACGCATGTATGGTATTATTGAGGATACGCCTCAGTTATGAAGCCATAACTCATAACATGTTAGAGTTGATTCCAAGGGAACACCCAAACACTTGCAGGCAAGGCCCACCTGCATCACTTGCACATTATTAAGCCTACACAACATGAAAGTGTTAACCTAAAGGTCATTGCTACTAACTGTCAGCTAATAATGAAAACATAAGCCCATGTTTTGCAAACAAGCATGTTGTAGATATACAAACTAATAAAAAGTCCGATGTGTTACATGAGTTTTTCTTAAATACTGTCGTTTATTTTTTTTTCACTTCTTAAAAATATTCTTACAAAAGCTTATTTTTCTTCCAGAAATGGTTTCATTATTGATTCAAGGGGTATACCGCAGGTGAAATGACAGTCAAACATTTGAAAAGCGGGTAGCTGTATGATGGCTTTGAAAATCCATAGTCTTTGCATGGCATCACGGGAAACAAAACAATGGTGAATCAGCACTTCCAAACTGGATAATAATACTTAATGTTTCAAACAGCAATCAAGGGTTAACTCCACAAACAAAGAAACAAAACAAAAAGGATTTTAAATTTATTGTGTGTTTTAACAACATCTATACTTTTCGTGTTGTAAGTATAAAGAAGAAAATTACAAAACTCATTCAAAATTAAGAGCTTCACAGGTTATTCTCAGAAAATTCAAAATACACATTTTATTACTTATGCATATAGCTTCACCATGAGATATTTGAATCAAAATCAGTAGTCATTTTTGAGAAAATAAAATACTTAAACTGTTTAATGTAAATGGTAGATTGTGAGGCTTTTCTTGAGGGTCTTCGTGTTCTATCCTTATAAGTTGCTGAACTTAAATACGAAGTTTAATATTTAACGGACTTTTGAATTACGAATCACACTCTAACATACTGACATTTTGAAGAACAAACATTATGATTGCGAATGAATACTACATATATTTCTAATGCTAAAACATATGTTCTAAATGGAATTACTTTTATTACGTTTTCAACGAGGATGCGTTTGAATTATTTGTTTCTATCACATCATCCCAAATGACTATTCTTCAGCTTAAGCACCATCTACTTTTGACAGCAATGTATTGACCTCCACATATTGTACTTCTATGGGACATTTCATATCTTTCAATTAGAAAGGACAAGCTATAGAACTCATTGGTTCACTTCATTTGCAAAGGCGGTTCTACTTGCAAAGTCGTTAACGGCAATGTTTATGTATATATATATATATATATATATATATATATATATTAGATGTTAGTAGCACGCGTCACTACATCTGTAAACCACGTCGACATACTTCATTGTCACCTACGATTCAATTCCCCCGGCGGCACCTCAGAACTTGCTCATGGCTGCAAATGAAGATCTCGTCGTTTGATGCGCTTGCCAGCATAACGCATAGCGAGACTAACCGGGGTGCTTATGCGGAACCCAAGTAACTGCACGTGTGTGTAAACGCATCACAAAACTCCCTGCATATTAAATTATAACAGCAAGTGGGAGGCGATGTAATTTGTATGGTTCTTGTGTTCCGGACTATCCTCACCGATGTGGGGGAATTTTGAGCCCACCCTGTAACCGCTTTAAAATATCGTGCCATATGAGGCAATGGACAAAGAGTCTTAAGAAAAGAAAAACTAAAGATGTGCTCTTACTAGAGGCAAATAGAATGGGGAAATTTAAAGTGTTAATTTATACACCCATTGGCAGAGATGGGCATGAACCCCAATACCTGCTCGGGTGCATGCCATACCAGACACCAGAACCGAACAAAAGCGAGGTATCTTCAACACCACATATCCCTTATCGACCGAGTTCTAATTATGTTTGGGATTTTGAACCCCAAATTGAGAGTAGATGTTGCTTCAAGGTACAAAAGAATATATATATTTTAATTTTAAAGGAATGGGGGCAATAATGTCCTATGCATTGCGACCAGTTGTAATCTATTGTGCCTCCCTTCATTTAATTGCCTAAGATATTTGCCTACGTTGCAAAGTCTGCAAGTCTCCTAATAGAAACTTCTTGAGATCCTCACAATGGCATGGTATCCCGATTAAAGTATTTAATCCTAAAACTGTGGGAGTTTTGTCACACGGCAAATGAGATACTGTCTCATTTATTGTCCTGCAACTCAGAGTCCTGTTAGTAGAACAGCTGTCCGGTTTAGTGCAGTTCCACTTATTTAGCATGGCTATATTTTTCATGATTCTTCTGTCTATTAATACTATTTTTGTTTTTAATATTTTAATAGCTTTCATAGTGTTTCATTTTTCCTAATCTTTCTTCTTTGTGAATGTCTCCAATTTAATGTGGTACCCAGGTTTCGAAATGTAACACGCATTCTATATCAAGAATTACTTGAAAGAGAAAGCAATCTATTAATTGTTTCCCATAAAGAGGCCGAATGATTGTTTAAAACCTAACTCCTTATACTTTTTATCATTTCTATGAGGCGTGTTTGTAAGGTAAATACCGATAATTTTTTTAAAAAATAACAGAACATCATTTTCCAAATACTTTATTATCATTTATTACCTTACTCATTACACTACTTCTCCACCGCCGTTATTCGCATTTTTCGTAGCGGGGAATCAGTTTTAGTATGTCTTCTGCAAAGAATGATGCCGCCTGTGATGAAAGCCAAATCTGCACTTCTTGTTTCACATCACCGTCGTTGAAATGTTTTCCACTAAGAATTTTTTTCAGTTGAAGAAACAGATGAAAATCGCTCGGTGCCAAATCCCACTGTAGGGAGGGTGGTCGAAATGTTCCCAAGCTAATGATGCGATCAGATCCGAGTTTTTTTGGGGGGGCTGTGTGTGGCCGGGCAATGTCAATCACTATTATTGTTATACATCGGGGTGAGATCAAAAGGTTTTGCAGCTAAAAATATTAAATTTAGTTACCCTGGCATAAACAATGAGAGCGTAACTCTGAGGCAGCGAGAGGACCATGCACTTAGCTGCACAAATCTAAAGCAGGCGTGGGATATTCATACCAAAATACACATAACACATTATCTGTGGTTCACAACAGATTACGGGCAAACATTGGAGGGAGATGCTCCACACACACACACGAAAAACATACGCATTCCTACACACAACCACTCGCCCTGAAGACACACACAAGACTCGCGCTACTGACTGACGCCACTAGACAAGGAAAACAGTAACGCTCGCTTTCCCCCTTCCTCCCCACCTCTGACTAGGTGGAGAGAGAAATGCCACGCCGGAAAAAATTCAAACCACAATCAAAATAGTCAGTTCAACAATGTCATGCTACAAAGCAATAATGTGTCCGACGCGACAATGCACACACATACACGCTACATTGCGATCAGATTTTAGGTTTCTTGAGGGGGGCTGTGTGTGGCCGGCAATGTCAATCATTATTGTTTCCCTATAAACCTCACACAGTTAGCGATGAATGTTTGCTGGCAGGAATTCGGGGGGACCTTTCGAGCATTTCGAAAAGCTCTAACAACAGGAAAACGCAAAGTGACGATCACTCACAGCCACAACGCTCTTAAATTGCTATGGTTCTTAGCGCCCCATTCTATATTGGGCGTGAAAGACCGGTAGTTTTGCTCAGAGGTCTCTTTTATCAGGCTTGAGGTTCTTTTAGGTGCCTAAATCTAGGACACGGGACCACCGGCTTTACTTCCCTTCCAAAGGAAGCCATGCTAAGGATTATTACGCCCGAAAAAATCCACCACCCTCCGCCGGGATTGAACCCGCGACCTCGAACACGGCTGCATCTGGCTTCCTAATGAATGGAGGAAGTGATCTCGCGACTTCAACGGCAAACTATTAAAACCGTACTTATTTTAAAAACACGCCTCGCATTATTAATAACGAATTCGCAACAGAAGTCTAGTCATGCAGAAAACTTCTAGCACTCATAGTTACATATAAGGGAGAATAAAGAACCGTTAAGCCATAACATAAACGTACTGTTACTCCCGACCAACGTCAAGGCCATAAATGAACGCTTAAGATCACACCTTTCCAATCATGATGAACATAACCTCCTGACCTCTGCGCAACCCTGAGATAAGTCATCTCTGTTTTTCCCAAAAGAGGTAAACAAGCTCCTCATGGGCAAGTATGAAACTAGGTATTTGTAGGTCAGTGTTACACGCTAGAGCTGTAATATATATGTTACGGGTACCGTTCTGGTAAAGTAATATAAATTAATGGCTGAAGCCATAAATACAGTGCGTTAGCACATGTCAAGCCGTCATAATCTCTTCATTATACGCCAGCTGGCATACCCAATGTTGTACAGTTAGCTTTTTTTAACTCCAATGCAGATTTAATAACATCATTTACCCCCGGTACCCCATTCTTTATCAAATTATTGTACAATGATATAGGCAATTTTGATGGCAAATCCTTACTTTACCCCTGTTATTGTAATTCGTACACGCGTGCCTATTCTCCTGATATTTACGCAAAAATATGTGAAACATAGTCGGAATATGTGACTTCCTTAACCTCCCCCCGACAGCCTGTAACTTTTGCCGGTGGAACAATCATCGGTCGAAGAGTTCTAGTAATTTTTACTTTCTCTGCCATGTACGTAATAGATAGAGAAGGCATTGCATTCCACCCAAAAATTCGATACCGAGATTTCACCGCAAATGCATGTTTCAGCTCCTGAAACCATAAAAGCATTTTTAGAAAAAGGTCCATATCTTTGTCTTTGAACAGCATAACTCAAAAACGAAACGTCGGATAAGTACCAAACTTGGTATTCAAGTCCAGTGTCTTCCAAGAATATGGCATGAAACTTTTTAAGAAAATCTCCTCACCCACAACTACCCTTTAGAAGCAACATATTTCGAAAATTTTTATTTTTTAAAAAATGGCTAACGATTTTGTTTAAAATACCATATATTAAAGACACTTACATGAAAAATAAAACTTATCTTGAATTTTCTGGGAATGGCCTTTAAAGTTCTCTTCATTCGGAAAGGAATTTTGCATAATCTTGTATAACTGGTAAACGAATTACGCAAAAAATGTAGATCTCTTTAAAACACACAATTTATTTAAAATAAACATAAGCTATTTCTGAGATATGCGTTATTAATGGTTCGAATTGTTTCCTAAAGTTCTGTCAATATTCAGCTGTTTCTCGCGATGTCATGGAAACAGTATGGAATTTTAAGGCCATAGTTTGTATATCCTCAAATAAAGATGTAGGGTAGAAAAAGTCATGTGAATGTAAAACATCAGATGTTTTAGAAAATTACAGTAGATGCAATTTTAAAACTTTATACCTTACCTTTGATACCGTAGTTATTTAATAATATTAAACCTATATAGAATTATGAAGACACATAATTTTAAGGGTTTCAACAGCCAAACAAAATCAGTGGTTTTTAAAGGCAAAAATCATTTAAGGTAGCTATTAATGAAGATATAGCAGGACAAGTATCTAGGTTTTAATTTATCACATAGAATTAAATATAAAACTAAATAAATTAAGACAAGAAACAATAAGGAGAAAAAGAACAAGACGGCAAAAGCAACACAGAATGAAATTTTATGAAGTAATGGCAGTGTCAATGGCAACATTGGAGCTGAAAACTGAACTCTCAACAGGACAGATGGAAAAGAATGGAAACAGCAGAGAAGAGAGTCCTAAGATCTGTAGTTGGATATACACTATACCCTTCTAGATAAACACAGTAGTGAAGAAATCCGCAAATAGCTAAATATATAGAATATATAAAAACGTAATGAAAATAAAAATAATTTGTACCAACAAACATTAAGGATTAAAGAGGAAGAAGTACAAAACTTTTATTAAATTATAAACCTACAGGATATGGCCAAGTGAAGAAAACAGAACAAGATGAAGAAGAAGAGGGCTACATATTTCTCACATAATACATAAACCGTTAAATACAACGAAATAGCGTTGATGCTGATAAATATGAAGACTCCCTACTCCTAGGCCACCAAGTTAACCTCTTTGGAAAAGGCTCGGTCAGTCTGTGGCCATCGAATGCGACACGGAGATTTTCAAGAAATTCTCCGTACCCTAAACTACCCTTTACATGAAAAAAAACCTTTGTTATTTTAGATTTTCTCAAAAAAACTACGATTTTGATTCAAACACGATGTTTAAGATGATTGTATGACAAATCAAATATTTCTCTTGAGTTTTCTGGGGATCGCTTGTGAAGTCCAATGCATTCTGAACGACCTTTGTATAATTGGTAATTTTTTTTGTCGTGGTCGCGCAAAGAGAATTTCGAAGGCATCACATAACGATTCGCTTCTTAAAAATCTTGGCTCTCGCTTTAGCCTACTGAATTTTTGTACTTACAACGAATTACTGTATAAATGTGTAATGAAAATGTATCTCTATTAACAAGAAGTAGGTAGAAGAATAAGTTTTTGTAAGAAACGTTTGTAGAGGAGTGAGTAGAGAAAGTCGTGTGAATGCAGGAAATCAGATTTTTAAATATATGTTTAAAACATAAGTAATGCGCATATAAAAATAAAGCATATATCAAATAAAAGAGAAAATTCCAATTAAGGTAATGCATCTGTGAAATCCACAGTACGGTCTGTTCAGCGACACTTTAGCTAGTAGATGGGGGAGGCAAGACGCGCGACATTGAAAGACTGTTGGCTGTTTTCCAATGAACGCGTCACACGTGGCAGGAGTTCAGCATACTGTTTCCCCTTCCACCAGCTAAAGCGTCATCCTGTTGATTTTATGCCAGTTATTACACATAGTAATAGTAACGTTTTTGCCATGTTTGATATTCCATTTTGCATGTTAATTTAATCAGTAATTTTTGTATGTAAATTCATTGTTCTAATAAAAATGCTCCACAGATATGTTTTTTTAAACAATTCATATTAGGTCAGGTTTTAAAGTATATGGGCTTTCAAAAAGATCTGTTACATCAAATTTTTATACTAACCTCTCATCTTTGTAGAAAAATTAATTACTCTTTGTACTTTCATAAAATTCTTGATTTTTCAAAGGTTAATAATTTATTTCTGAAAATTGTAAACATTATTTTAAAAACATATATGGCAATGTTCTTTAATGTACTGTGGAGAGGCAGTAAAGGTACTGTGAAATAAATTAGTAAAAAATTGCATCGTGTGGAGCATTCTGAGTGTTGCAAAACGCTGAAAAAAGTCTCCGAGAGAAAAAGAGGCTCAAAGGTGGGCGTATCTATTAATAAGCAAGTGCCTACACATTATACCTAGTTCAAATGTGCCAAGTGCAACAAAGTAGCTTTTTTAAAGTTTAGAATTCATTTAAATTCTATAGCTCCCTTTAACTGCTATGGTCAAATCGTGGGCTTTTGACTGAAACATTTGATAGTGCCCTTACTCTTTGAACCTTTGGGTTAGGTTAATGTAGGTTTTCGATATTTTAAATGTTTTCACACACACACACACATTCACTCCATATCCACACTGCCAGACTATGGAGGTAGGGAAAAATCCTCATTAAAGAAAAATTCCCACCTCCGACCGGAAATCGAACCCAGGACCTCCGTATGAGAAATCAGCTCGTTGACTATTCGACCGTGGAGGCAGTCAGAGACGAACTCATATTGTTTTATTATGAAAAAATAATATTTAAATTTTTCAGAATCTATGGACAAATTTTACAGATGCATTACATGATTATTTATTTATTTATTGAAACACAGCCTCCTGTATATACAGGCTGCCACTATGCACAAAGCGTACTTGTAAATATTCATTCATTCATTATCTGTTTACCCTCCTCTTATGTAGGATTTATACCCCCAGGACTTACAGGCGGGTGCCTGGGGTCAGAGGCCCGTCGAGGAGCAGACACTCATGGATCAGATAGAGTATCCAGGATGGGTGATCAGCCCGATGCCTGGTATGGGATGAAGGAAGTAGATGAAGCGAAATGTTGGTGAAATGGATGAAAGGAAAGGTGATGATGGAGCAGTTGGTGGAATGAATGGCGGGGGAAACCGGAGATCCCGGAGAAAACCCGCCCAGGCGCCGCTTCGTCCACCACAAATCCCAACCCGGTACGCCTCGGTGGGAGGCGAGCGGTCTAACCACTCGGCCACGGCGCCGCCTCGTACTTGTAAATAACAATTTAAAATTGAAACGATAAAAACAAGGAACCTATAAATGGATAACAATTGCGAAGTACTGATCCGAGTTATTAAAGAGAAAAAATAAAGAAAATAATTAATGATAATAGCACGACACAAAAACAAACAGATGTAATCTTTTGGCAATTCCCGCCATTTAGGCTGCCCCTGGTAATAAACAAACAACTGTCAGACAGTGTGTCTGCGTAATGCTGAGCACACTTAACATTTGGCTTGCCCAACTTTTACTTTCACCGCACAGAGTTGAACTGGTATGAATATGTGGTGGATGGAGCGCATTCGATCATCTACCACAGAAGATGCACGTCAGATGCGACAGACAAAATGATAAATAATCCCCTCTCTCTCGCTACAAACTGGTCGCTGGTGCTTTATTCGTTTTCTTGTTACCAGCGCAGGTTACATCTGATTTGGAAAGCCGGGTCGCATTCGTAAATATTATTGAAACAGGCTATGAACACAAGATGAATTACAGAGGTCATGGGAAAGCAATGCTCCCAAAGAGATACATTTTTTATGAGTGCGTAGGATCTTGGAAGATAAGCCATGAGAAATCCAAATAAAACGATTAGCAACCTCTTTGCTCAAGTGAAAGTTCTTCTGTTTTATGATCTGTAAATGCTGCAATGCGGAGCTTGGAGGGGAAAATAACACTGCACGTATTTCATCATGAGATGCAAATACAAAATCTGATGAGCTATATACTTCCATAACTTTCTTTACCCACTACAGTTTATTTTATATAGCTTCTGCACATCATTATATTATTATTTATTTAAATCAATAAGCGCCATTGAACAATCTACATATTTGATTGAAAATATGAAGGAAAAAACAAATGCAATGCTATACAATACAGGAATTAAACATTGTAAATACATCAAGCTTATCTGGACTTCGTTTCACGTCAGCTGACGTTGCAGATAAAGAGGCCATTAAGCAACCTCCAACTGTAGAATGCCATACTGTGAGTTCCTCAGATACATCCACAAGAAGATTACTCAGATATGGAAGCAGCATTGGAACAGCTCATCTACAATACCATACTGTGACTTTCTCAGATACATCCACAAGAAGATTATTCATATGGAAGCAGCATTGGAGCAGCTCATCTACAATACCATACTGTGACTTTCTCAGGTACATCCACAAGAAGATCTCTTAGATATGAAAGCAGCATTGGAACACCTCATCTACAATACCATACTGTGACTTCCTCACATATATCCACAAGAAGATTACTCATATGGAAGCAGCATTGGAGCAGCTCATCTACAATACCATACTGTGACTTCCTCAGATACATCCACAAGAAGATTACTCATATGGAAGCAGCATTGGAGCAGCTCATCTACAATACCATACTGTGACTTCCTCAGATACATCCACAAGAAGATTACTCATGGAAGCAGCATTGGAGCAGCTCATCTACAATACCATACTGTGACTTCCTCACATATATCCACAAGAAGATTACTCATATGGAAGCAGCATTGGAGCAGCTCATCTACAATACCATACTGTGACTTCCTCAGATACATCCACAAGAAGATTACTCATATGGAAGCAACATTGGAGCAGCTCATCTACAATACCATACTGTGACTTCCTCAGATACATCCACAAGAAGATTACTCATATGGAAGCAGCATTGGAGCAGCTCATCTACAATACCATACTGTGACTTTCTCAGGTATATCCACAAGAAGATCTCTTAGATATGAAAGCAGCATTGGAACAGCTCATCTACAATACCATACTGTGACTTTCTCAGGTACATCCACAAGAAGATCTCTTAGATATGAAAGCAGCATTGGAGCAGCTCATCTACAATACCATACTGTGACTTTCTCAGGTACATCCACAAGAAGATCTCTTAGATATGGAAGCAGCATTGGAGCAGCTCATCTACAATACCATACTGTGACTTCCTCACATATATCCACAAGAAGATTACTCAGATATGGAAGCAACATTGGAACAGCTCATCTACAATACCATACTGTTGACTTCCTCAGATACATCCACAAGAAGATTACTCATATGGAAGCAGCATTGGAGCAGCTCATCTACAATACCATACTGTGACTTTCTTAGATACACCCACAAGAAGATTACTCAGATATGGAAGCAGCATTGGAGCAGCTCATCTACAATACCATACTGTGACTTTCTTAGATACACCCACAAGAAGATTACTCAGATATGGAAGCAGCATTGGAGCAGCTCATCTACAATACCATACTGTGACTTTCTTAGATACACCCACAAGAAGATTACTCAGATATGGAAGCAGCATTGGAGCAGCTCATCTACAATACCATACTGTGACTTCCTCAGATACATCCACAAGAAGATTACTCAGATATGGAAGCAGCATTGGAGCAGCTCATCTACAATACCATACTGTAACTTCCTCAGATTCATCCACAAGAAGATTACTCAGATATGGAAGCAGCATTGGAGCAGCTCATCTACAATACCATACTGTGACTTCCTCACATATATCCACAAGAAGATTACTCAGATATGGAAGCAGCATTGGAACAGCTCATCTACAATACCATACTGTTGACTTCCTCAGATACATCCACAAGAAGATTACTCAGATATGGAAGCAGCATTGGAGCAGCTCATCTACAATACCATACTGTGACTTTCTCAGGTACATCCACAAGAAGATCTCTCAGATATGAAAGCAGCATTGGAACACCTCATCTACAATACCATACTGTGACTTCCTCAGATACACCCACAAGATGATGTCGCAGATATGGAAGCAACATTGGAACACCTCATCTACAATACCATACTGTGACTTCCTCAGATACACCCACAAGATGATCTCTCAGATATGAAAGCAGCATTGGAACACCTCATCTACAATACCATTCTGTGACTTCTTCAGATACATCCACAAGATGATCTCTCCAGTATGGAAGCAACATTGGAACAGCGCATCTACAATACCATACTGTGACTTCCTCAGATACATCCACAAGATGATCTCTCAAGTATGGAAGCAAAATTGGAACAGCGCATCTACAATACCATACTGTGACTTCCTCAGATACATCCACAAGATGATCTCTCAAGTATGGAAGCAACATTGGAACAGCTAATCTACAATACCATACTGTGACTTTCTCAGATACATCCACAAGATGATCTCTCAAGTATGGAAGCAACATTGGAACAGCGCATCTACAATACCATACTGTGACTTCCTCAGATACATCCACAAGATGATCTCTCAAGTATGGAAGCAACATTGGAACAGCGCATCTACAATACCATACTGTGACTTCCTCAGATACATCCACAAGATGATCTCTCAAGTATGGAAGCAACATTGGAACTGCGCATCTACAATACCATACTGTGACTTCCTCAGATACATCCACAAGATCATCACTCAGATATGGAAGCAGCATTGGAACACCTCATCTTCAATACCATTCTGTGACTTCTTCGAATACTTTCACAAGAATATCACTCAGATCCTCAGAATATGCCCGAAGAACGACCGTCACGCAGACTGAAGAGAAAACATCAATTTGATCTTCTCGCTTATAAACCATTACATTATTTTCCTTTTTTAGATTCTGAGGATAATCATTAGGTTGTATTCTCAATAAAAGGGTTGCAGTTCTTTGGAAGTATTTTATATTTTAACACCCCTACCGGGGGTGGTTACCCCGCAGTGGTTTGTTTATACTAGGGGAGGTGACACCTCAGAGGCAGGGGAATTCGTCAGTATTAGGATATTAGGTAGGCCGGGGGGCGTTCCAGGACGTGGGTAGTTAATTAATGCACAGGGGATGCATAGACACACTAAAGCAAATATTATTTATTGGAAGCACACGAGACCCGCACTCGGGCACCTTAACCTGGGTGAAACCCGTGCAAGCAGATCTTAGAATTGGTGCATCCTTACCTAAATAACTGCTGTTGCGATGGGTGCACTGATGCACCGGTGGCTCGTTTATAGTCTTTGGCCGAGAATGGACGTCAGGCGAGCGTCGAGTGATAGAGCCCGTACATAGACGACACAATAGACGACGTACAAGAGAGACCCCAGGTCATCGACGATACAATTCCCTCTTTTCCACGCAATTTTTCTTACTTCATACTGTTCAATATCTTGGCGGTTCCTTTGCTATACATTTTTGAAAACTCTTGTAATAATGTGTAAGCACCAAAATAGTTTTAACACAAATGCTGATATTTACGACTATAATACAAGAAATAAATCTAAACAGGTCATAAAAGAACCCTATATAAAAAAAGTTTATACTATAATGGCATTCAATTGTTTAATAAACTCACCACATATTTAGAAAAAGTTAAAATCCTAACAGTCTTAAAAAAATTGAAACAAATTTCTAATACAGAGTTCTTTTTATTCAGTGGAAGAATATCTAGAAATGAATTAGTTTATAAGCTTTCTTGTGGAATACACTATGTTTACAATTCCAAAATTTACTTCAGGTACCTACTCGTGTAATAAACTAGGATTTCTGTATTTGTGTATTACATCTAATTAGACCTGTTCTTTTTGTGCTAATAATTGTATTGTTTGCGAAGCCAATATTTCTGCATTGAAAACAAACGGTGAATAAAATGTGAATTTTAATAATTATAATAATAATAGTAATAATAACAGTAATAATATTAATTCCCCAGCAAATACACCACAGATCTCCAGAAGCCTTTGTTTACAATAGTTAACATGTTTGTGTTAGGTCTCCTTTGTTATAGTGTTTTGAGCGTGAGAGATAGTGCAGAATGAAAGATTGATATTTTCCGTGACCGTGTAATAAGTCACAGGAACAGGCGTGACCGAGCCGTATCAAGATACAAAAAAGACATGTTGTGCACTTCGTTACAAGGTCCTTATTTTCAACCAGACATGTTCATTTTATACCGTACTAGTCTTTGTGACGCTAGAGACAAAACAATGCAGCGAGTACTCCTAACTAGCTTTAGCATTGTCATGCAATGTCTTTTACCTTTCGTAACAATTAAAGGCGTTCCCTCTGTAGTCGTGCAGAAACTCAATTAAAAGTACACTTGAAATAGTTTACAATAATTCATTACAACAAAGGTTACTTAACCAACAGAAAATAGTACATTGCGATACAAGTGCGGTTAAATGTATCATTGGAGAACGAAGAGGGGCTTGAAGACGAGACGATGTCGACCATTTTTCTACTTCCGGGATTCTCCAATGATGCACTTGCCGCAAGGGTATTGTATATTATTTTTTACGCACTTACGCAAAAATAAAATTAATTACTAATACCTGTTGAACATGGTAGTTGCATTAGCAAGGTCAAAAGTAACATAGGTAACAAACTCGGATCGATTATACATATGCCGAGTAGCCGAGGTTATTACGGTACGGACTCCTGAACGGAAAGTCTTGCCAGGATCGTCCAACCTAAAAAAGTTTTTTCAGGTTTCCATCGTTCCTCATTACTTGCAAATGCCGGAAAGGTACCCTAAACTTTTTCTTCCGATTTTCCTTTCCCAACTATCATTTCATTTCATGCATCAGTGTCCACCGACTGTGGTGCCGCGTGGAGAAAGAACGGGCGTTGAACACTGATATGTTTCGCTCACATGACTTTCACTGCTCCTGTATAATATTTTTATAAACGCTTATTCTCCATCTACTTTATGTTAATTCAGATAAACGTTTGCAGAAACTACCTTATTACTAATTTTCTTGTAGATGCAAGGGGAATTGCTAGGCTTTAAGCGATAGTCAATTACTTTAAGAGCTGGTTGCTATGTGGCGTATTTCATTCTCTTTGTATGACCAGGACATAAAAAAACGAATAACGAATTGTCACTTAAGAAAAATATATATTGGAAAATTCAAACAAATAACAAGGAAGATCTCGGAAATAGTTCACTGGACCAAAAACAAAAGTGATATGAATGTGTGTATTAATGAGATCTACATTTTAAAAGCCATTCAGAAGGAACAGAACTTTTGGGGACATTCCCAGAAAATTCAATATATGTTTTATTTGTAATGAAAATATCTTAAATATGATATTTTAATCAAAGCGTTAGAGCCAGTTTTGAGAAAATAAAATTTTTCGTAAAATGGTCCATGGAAAACGTAGTCTGGGGTGGGGGATTTTCTTGAAAACGTTCGTGTTGCATCTTTGAAAGATACTGAATCTAAATACCAAGTTTGGTATTTATTCGACATTTTGTTTTGAGTCATGCTGTTCACAGACACACGGAAATTTTTATAAAAATGCTTTTTGGATTCAGGGGCCTCAAAACATGCATTTTCGGTGAAATCGCGGTATCGAATTTTTGGGTGGAATGCAACACTTTCCCTACTTACTATAGGTAGTAGAGAAAGTAAAAAAGGTAAAACGTGAAGGAAAATAATGTCTAAGAATCGCAAATTTCAACGTATCTCTGTAAATTACCTTTAAAGTTTCAGTTTTTAATTATTTGTTTTTGTTTTTCTATGTATATAATGGTATATAAGTTACCTGATAGGTATAGGCATGTTGAAAGCATTGTTGTAAGGTGTAAGATCGTAATTTTCTCGGAACCTAGGCACAATATTAAGATATATCCACCTCTTCAAATTTCTAACAACAAAAGCAAATTTATGAAAGCTTTGAAAAAAATGTATTTCTACTTCTTTCACTTCATACACACAAATGTTAAATTAATTTTGTAATTCATAAGTTTGCTTACCTGATTTCGTGACACAAACAAAGGCACGAGTTCTCTGATGAGGAGGGTAGCAATGTTCTCGAAACGTTGGAACTTGCATAATATAGACATGGATATAATTTTGAAATGGCGTCTTAGTTTATAGGTTAATGTAATTAAAAGCCATGGTGTAACGTTTTTGAAAATCACTGAATACTGTTCTTGAACTGCAACCATACTTGAAGCGGTATGTTTAACCTTCCCAGAGGTGCCAACCTTGCGTCACTCAGGGAGGGAGAGAGTAGACTTGGCTGTCTCCCTCACGTTATGTAAGTTTCGGGTTTTGTATCGAATCCGGGTTCGTGGAGTGTACGCCCAACTGCATGAAGAAGTTGGTGCCATTCACGAGCCACATTAAAAAACAGAAACCTTTTAACTGGCGCCGGTTTTTCCTTGGATTGTGGCAAAGCTTTCATCTGGAAATGTTTGTATATCTGAGAGGCGTAGCAAGTAGATTATAACTGCGGTCTTGTTATATTGTAGGCGGCTAGTGGTGCCTTTGCTTTTTTTATTTTCCCTGCCTAGTTACCTGTAGTAGATAAAGTATTGTATTCCACCCAATAATTCAATGTCGAGATTGCACCCGAAATACATGGTGTTACCCTGAAACTACAAAGAAAGAAATAAAGTGTTACATTCTCACGACTTTTCTACTCGCTCTTTACAAACAATTCCTACAAAAGCTTATTATTTTATCTATATCTTGCTAATCGAGATAAACTTTCATTCCACATTTACACATCTCCTTATTGGTATGGAAATTCAGTACACTAAAGCGATAGTCACATTTTTAAATAAAAAATTCTGCTGTGTTACACTCACTTGACTTTCCCTACTCTTGTACAAATTATTTCTTCAAACGCTTATTCTCCATATGCTTCATGTTAATCGAGATATTAACCTTATTACTAATTTTCTTGTAGATGCAAGGGGAATATGCTAGGTTTTAAGCGATAGTCAAATATTTTAAGAGCTGGTTTCTATGTGTCGCATTCCATTTTCTTTGTATGTCCAGGACATAAAAAATGAATAACGAATTCCCATTTGAGAAAAAGTATTGGAAAATTTAAGGAAATAACAAACAATATCTCGAAAATAGTTCACTCAACAAAACAAATGTATATGACATAAATTGTGTGTTTTAACGCGATCTACATTTTTGTGTAGTAAAATTTTGTCTATCTCTTATGGTTTACCAGTTATGCAAAAGTCGTTCACATTGAAGAATACTTTTGGAGACATTCCCAGAAAATTCGAGATACACATTTCATTTGAATAAAAATATCTTAAACATATGATATTTTAATCAAAATCGTTAGAGCCATTTTTGAGAAAATTAAAATTTTCGAAAAAGTTCCATGTAAAGGGTAATCTGGGGTGGGGGGATTTTCTTTAAAATCTTCGTGTTGCATCTCTGGAAGATACTGAACCTAAATACCAAGTTTGGTGTTTATCGGACTGTTCGTTTCTGAGTTATGCTGTTCACAGACACACACACACGGACATGTTTCCAAAAATGCTTTTTTTTTTGGATTCAGGGGGCCTTAAAACGTATTTCCGGTGAAATCTCGCTATCGAATTTTTGTGTGGAATACAATACTTTACTTACTACACGTAGTAGAGAAAGTAAAAAGAATCACTCTATGATGGATTTAAATTCCATGCTCTTTGCATGACCTCGAAAGAAAAACGAATTCCTTCTTACCACTTGAAAAATGTAAAAGATTTTGGAAATTCAAACCAATAACAAAGATTATCTCAGAAATGGCTAACATCACGAAAAATTGATTTGACATAAATTATGCTTTAACGAGATCTAACATTTTTGTGTAGTAACATTTTTTCTGTCTCTTATGGTTTACTGATTATATAAAAGTCATTCAAAATGAAAACGACTTCAAGGGCTATTTGCAGAAAATTCCATTCCCTTTAAGTTGAGACTATAATATCTCGAAAGCTAAATGTTGTAGAAAGAAATGTCTTTAATAAAAGTTGCTTGATATTATGGGGGAAAGCAAATGGCATTGGTTGTGTTTTGTTTGGAGAACGTTGTGATGGCCATTTTAGGGTAAATTAAATTTTTTAAAATGGGAACCCATCTTTTTTGTTTTCTTACTTGTAGTAAAAAAAGAATAAACATTTGTATAAAGCACCTTGCAGTTTTTCTTACACCAACGTAAATAACAACGAAAATTTTGAATGGCTGTGTACAAAGAGCCCAATAAATATTTGGCCATGTATAGATGGTTATTTGAGGTTCAAATTAGGTTTCGTAATTGAGAACCAATAATTTTTTATTTTGTTTCCTTATTCCTCATCACAGATTAAACAGCTTTTTATAAACCATTTTCTAATGAGAAAACAAGATACAGATACAGAAACACACACACACACACACACACATATATATATATATATATATATATATATATATATATATATATATATATATATTAAGGAATTACGAGATAATGCTTGCAGCTGATTTGCTTTTCTAGTACTTTTATTAACAAAGCACTATTATTTTGTTTCTCGTGATGGCATGCAACGAATTTTAAAGTCAGTAAATAGCGACATTTTAAAGCCTACTGTTTATCCATTGTATATATATCTACACGGAAATGAGTAACAAAACCAATTTTGCAACAGTTTATATCCATAAAGTGAAGGAAATAGTAATCTAAACTTCTGTAAGAATAATTTATAGAATGGGCTTAACGATATATGATAGTGGGTAAATAAAGTATTAAAGAAATTTAACACATTAGATTTTTTGCAACTACGTTTTACATTCTCTGTCACGTACAGATGTCTATAGCAATGATCCTAAAACTTCGGTTTCAGTAATCCACTAGAAATTCAATTAATTTGGGTTTATTTCCTGAATAAACAAAAACTATGAACTTTTATAAAAATGTGCTTGTAGGGTTTACGAGATGGTTTCCAAAATATTCGGGACTGGTGCTGCCATCTGGCCAAAAACTTACTTTGAGACTAAAGACCGCCGTGACCCTCGAAGTAGTTCCCTTCCACACGTATACACCAGTCCCAGCGATTCTGCCATTTTCCAAAAGCATCCTGGAAGTAATGTTCTTTGAGGGTGTTTAGTATAGACAGCGTTTCTTTTTGAATCCTTTCAATTGTGTCGATCGGACCTCCTTTCAAATTGATTTTTAGTTTGGGGAATAGAGCGAAGTCGCAGGGTACCAAATCAGGCGAGTACGGTGGGTGGGGTCAGCCGCCATGTTGTTTTTCGTCAAAAAGCTCCTGGTGAACAAGGAATTGTGACAGGGCGCATTATCGTGATGCAACAGCCAGTAACCTTGTTGCCAAAATTCGGGCTGTCGTCTCAAAACGTCACAGTGGTACGTGGAATTTACTGTTTGATTTGAAGGGAGAAATTCTTTGTGCACAATCCCCCTAGTATCAAAGAATACGAGGAGCATGCAGCTTGTGCACTGGCGGTGAGAGTATCGTCTTCAATAGCTGTACGGCCGGCCCTGAACCGAGCATGCCACTCAAACACATGTGTATGGCTCGTGCTTTGCCCCCAAGCACTTTTTAAATAATTGCGAGGGTCTCAGTAGCATTTTTCCCGAGATTTGCACAGAATTTGATGCACACGCTCTGTTCTTATCTTGTTTCCATCGTAAACTCGTGACACACTGCATACAGAGTATCATGTAAAGTACTATACAATCTTAACATATTTACCCAGCTGCATGATAAACACTCACTCATCAGATGTGCTCTTGTTGCCACCTAGCGGTACAAAACTCTACTGCAACTACTGTCGAGATGGCAGCACCAGTCCCGAATATTTTGGATACCACCTACTATGTGTTTATATGAAGAGTTTAACTCAAAAACTTAGTCAAATTAATATACCCAAATCAGCTATCTTTTAAGGACGCAAGGCTTAGATTTTCAAATGGGACTAATACTTAGAGGACAGCCCACTTGTAAAAACCTTGTTAAGAAGGATGATTTGTTGTTGGCAACTTGGAATGTTCAAACTATGTTATGACCTGGAAAAATGAAAGAAGTGGCAAACAACTCTTTAGGTAATGGCTGGACAGTAGTGTTGCAAGAAAAAAGTTGGAGTGGAAAAGGAAGAATAGATAAACAGGATTACACATTATTGTATTGTGGATCAACTGAGCCTAGACTACACAAGAATAGGATTTATTATCGCAAAGGAAATAAAAAGGAGCCTAATAGAGTTGGACACAGTTACTGAACGATTTGGTAAAATAGACTTAAGGTCCAATTTCGAAATGTGACTATACCTTTTGTATCTGCATCTGTGGAGGAAAGGACGAGTTGACAAGGAAGGGTTTTTCGTGAGAGTTTGTAAGAAGAGTGTGGTGAAGGAGTTTATGGATACGTTGATGTTCTTGGGTGATTTTGGTGCTGGAGTGGCGGGAAGGCAAGTGTTACATGAACTAGGTGTCGAGGTTGGTGTCTTGCATGGACAGTTTGTGATTGGAATTAATTGGATTATTAAGGAAGGAAGTTTCTCGTGTGTTATTGTTTTTTTATAACTATGTAGAATTGCATTGTACGTTTACATTTGCTCAGGGTTAGTTCTTATTTGCCATATTCTGAGAGATTTCTATTGCTTAATATTTGCATTTCTTGATTTCCTATTTCTATTTTTGCAATGCTGGTGTTTCTCTCTGTGAATGCTCTGACTGTATTGATTTTGTACAAGAATGTGATTATCTATATAACCAGAGCTGCTTCTGTAATCTGAGTTGACTTGTACTTGTTTTGTTCTTTATTGTATTGATGTACTGACTTGAATAAATTTATAGCCAAAGGATGGCGCTGATGACCGCTGCAGTTTTGCGCCACTCAAACCACTAAAAAAAACAAAAACTTATTCGTGTTTATATTTAAGATTAAAGCCTAGTAATTCTATTTTTGTGGGGTTTTGTACTAACCGTGTTGCACTCGTAAGAAGTTAGTTTTACATGCAGAACTGTAACACATGGTCTGTCTTCAGGTGCAGCACATGGTTGTCATCCATCTGCTTGAACGCCTTGGTCACTCGCGCAATATAAAATAAGAGCAGTGAAGTACTTGCTAAGGCTGATGGATGGGGATAACTCCAAACTACGATCTAAATGTTATAAATACCAGCGAGAAAACCTGTCTCCTAAGTTTTGGGCAGCTGATTTGGAAAGGGATTTGAGGAGAATAGGAATGGGGTCAGTATGGCTAAGAGCTGAAACAAATGACAAAAACACATGGAAAGGTGTTAAAAGAAGACTAAGAGACATCAACCAACAGGAAATAGAATCGGGATTGTAAAATTAAACCTTCTCTAAGTCTAGCAAATGAAATAAAATTGAACTGGGGTAAAGAGGCATATATACTTAATTTAGGAAGAAAGGAAAGATCAGGAATGGCATGATTTAGACTGGGGGGCTGGAGGGCACAGAAAATGACTGACGATTCTGGCAGGAGAATCTGCCCATTCTGTGTTTTGGATGAGGACTGGGTACATATTTTGGCGGAATGTGCACAGTGGGAGTACCAGCGAACGATTAAACCGAAAAAAAAATTCATAAGTCCCTCAAGAAAGAGATTGGCATGTTGGGAGCTACTGGATGACCAGAGGAACTGGCAAGACATGGGCAATTGTTTGGCTAAAGTGCACGAAGCTAGGTCAAATTTGTTCAGTTAGACAAAGGTAATTTATCTCTATTTCCCTTTTTCTTGTTCCTTTTTGTTGTGCTTTCTTTCTCTGTTGTTTATTTTATCACCCTATTGTATCTTAAACATGCATGTACTGTCAATGACCCATGCACTAAATACTTGTGAAATAACTTCAATATTTTGAAACCAATAAAGATACCCTACCTACCTACCTACCTACCTGTCTGTCTGTCTATCTGTCTGTCCTCTCCACTCGCTTGTTTACATTGATAATATTCTGCTCATGGAGAGCCAGTACCTTCCTGAATCTTCCATCTCACTGTACCCCCTACTCTAGAAACAAGCACGAGTGAAACATTAGAATACGTAATTATTTATGCTTATAAAATGTGAGGATAATATCTACGGAAATACCGTTATGGACTAAGAAAAATAAAGTAATTCCTTTATTGGTATTAATGTTTTTCTCACCTCGAGACACGCAATTTTCCCATTCATTTTTTTCTGCCAACTTGACGTGGAGATAAATAATATCAATGAAACATTACTGCGGGGTTTCAAATAACGCGGTAATATCTTATATCTCTCCGCGTTTGCAGTGTGTTATTAGCATAATACCTTTATCCGATGTTTTGTTCATTTGAATAAAGAATTAATATATGACGCCCTTAAATGAAATTAAGAGGGAATAATGTTTCCTAAGCGAGAATTATAAGTGAAATTTGGCAGGAATTATTTGCTCAGTGCTTAGAAATTAATGTTATTATGCTCTATTAAGCTTTAAACATTTATACTCTTTGACATGAACCTATGCATTGTAATTTTTAGACCTTTTAGAGGTAATTGTGTCTGTCATGCATTACACATTGCCTAAGACAGCCATTTTATGAAAAATAAACTGTTTATATTGTCTGCCAAATATTATTTACATTTTAAATATATAGATCTAATAAAGAAACCATTCAGATAAAATTCCAGGTGTACATGGTATTAGGCGTACAAATATTTTAAATCTATGACATTATACTAAATCGTTAGTTTAGAAAACAAAAGACAACGAAAAATATTCATATACGAAAGATTTTATTGAAAATCTTGTATAGCGTCCTTGAAAGATGCTGAAATTAAACACTAAATTAGGTATTTCATCAGATTTTTATAATGCTATTCACAAACACATACATAGTCATGGAATTTTTTTCTGAAAATGTTTTTTCTTTACTTTTCTTTACTATACTCAAAATGTATATTTCTGTGAAACATCTATGTCCAATTTTGGTGCAGAAAAGTAAAAATAAAACTCTTTGATTATGCATAACTTGGAAAAAGGGTTTTGAGAGTAAATTTTAAATCTTCCTATCATTGTACTCCATGTGATCTTGAACAAAATTTCTTTTAGAAGTTGAGAAATACAATTTACCTCACGTGACTTCATAATACTGCAGTAGTTTATGGGGCTCAAAATTTAAATATTGTACTATTCATGGTATTTAATTGAACAACTACTTTAGAATATTTGAGCCAATACTGAGCTGTTTTTACCGATTTTGTAAGGTTATGTTATTGTGCCAATCTTTAAAATTAGTCAGGTGTATAGGCACAATAATCAAAATAGAATTAGAGTTTTAAAAGCGCACTGGGATAGGGCAGCCAGTCCAGAGTATTTAGTATGAATTTATTTTTTTATTTTCTCTAACTGTAGTAGGTTGTTGCTTCACGTATGGAAAGACAATTTGAAGTAGGAGTTGTATTATAGTTCAACTGTTGGGGAGCCGAACTTGAAGTAGTTGCAACCGCACGTATGGTACCCGGTAGCCTTCGCCCCGAATGTACTTTCTGGTGGCCTTTGCCCCAAGTTTATAAATATTAACCTTTTAATTTGACTGTTTCTTTAAAGATTATATATTTATGTTTGCCTCGGTTGCGTCAGTATTATTGTTAGAGACATCGATTTCTTTGCAAGGCGTGGTACGGTTGAAGAATGTAGGCTTACACAGATTATAATTTTACTTCACTCATTTTATTAATGCTTGGCACGATTTAAATAACACTTCCCTGACATAGAGAGCTGCGAGACTCTTTTATTAATTAATTGCACTTTTTAACACGTAAACTATTTCACGAATACGTATTAAATTTCTCGCATCTCGCGTCCGGTTAGGAACACTGTCTATAACCAACGCGTCCAGTTATGAGCGCTCTTTACAAGCAACTGACTTCTAGGTTTGTAAATTTTGCTATATTTCAGTTTCTGATTGGCTAATCCTACTCCAATAGAATACCTTCATTTAACTAAAGCTTTTTCTGGTTGTTGATTGGCTATTTTATGAACTGTCACAAAATTTACATTATTGCTTCTAAGAATCACAAGTAGTATTGTTAAACTTTCAAATTCATTATTGCCTCAAGGTTACCTCATTGTTACCTCATTGTTAGCAACTTTTAACCTATTATTCTCACAGCTCCTACATTATTAAGTTATATAATACATTCACATAACATTATTGAACATGTATACAATAATATAAACATATACAATGACTGTTACATACATTTTATAAATTATTACATACACATATTGCTTTAAGGCGGGCTGTTATTGAATTTACATATTATATAATTAAACTGAAATTATTTAAGTGTTGAAAATACTGCCTCATAATACGTATAGTAAGTAGGGGAATTATTGTATTCCACACAAAAACTCGATACCAAGATTTCATCGGAAATACATGTTTTGAGGCCCCCTGAATCAAAAACAAGCATTTTTTAGAAAAAGGACCGTGTGTGTGTGTGTGAACAGAATAACTCAAAAACGAAAAGTCGGATAAATCTCAAACCTGGTATTTAGGTTCAATACTTTCCCAGGATGCGACATGAAGATTTTTCAAGAAAGTACCCCTACCCCAACTACACCTTATATTGAATATTTTTCGAAGTTTTTTATTTTCTAAAAAAGCTAACGATTTTGATTAAAATACAATATATTAAAGATATTTACATGATAAATAAAATGTATTTCTTGAATTTCCTGGGGACAGCCTGCGAAGTCGACTTCGGATGGAATGAATTTTGTATAATCTTGTACAACCCCTAAACGTTAAGTGATAGCCAAAAATTACAACACAAAAAACGAAGATCTCTTTAAAACACACAATTTACTTAAAATACGTTTCTTTGTGGCACAAGCCATTTCTGGGATATTCGTTATGAAAGGTTCGAATTGTTCATCTTTTGGTCATTCTTTAAAGTCCTTTCAGCATTCATTGTTTCTTGTGGATTGCATGGAAACAATATGGAATTTTAAGCCCAGCATATAGGGTCCAGTTCTTAAACATTTGACTATCGCTGTTCTCTTTGTATCTATAACGAAATGTGTAATATCGATATTTATGCAAAAGTTTATCTGGTTTAAAATCAAGTAGACAGAAAAATAAACTATCGTAAGAATAATTTGTATACCCACTAGTAAATGATAGAGGGTAGAGAAAGTCATGTGAATGTATCACCCCAGACTTTTTGTGAGTGAATTTCATTGTAGCTAATTTTTTTTTACCCTTAACTTCAGAAGAAGTTAATTGTTGTTTATACGAATATACTCTTGTGGTTTCCAGCAAGTTGATTTCACAAGTGTCTTGTTAGACATAGTAATTCTATAATTTTTGCATTTTTTTTTTCAGAACACAAAGAAGAAATTGTCGCGGGCGAGAATGGAGTGTACAAACCATCCGCGGTGGAAAGGGTGAAAAGGGATGCAGGAGGTGAGTAATAAACGCCCAAGAAAGCCTTGCTTCTTTTGTTTGTTTAATAGCATGAGCATGTTTAGATCTGTAGGATTTCCATTTAGGTTGTGACTGAAACAAAGCAATAGCGATAGCTTCCAGATGCGATTCCATACTACTAAAATATGTACAAGGTGCTGTACGCAATTTTGGACTTAAAAAGTATGCAGTTATTTCCTATAACATTAGCTACTCTCTGCAGATAGTATTTATATAGTTAAGATACATGTAGGATACTTATTAATCTATCTCTTAGGGGTAGAATTGATAAAAAATATTCTACGACTTCTTATACTCCTTACAACCTCTCATAATTCCTTATTTATTGCAGTATTAGTATAAAAATGATTCTTCGATTCAGGTTCAATGTACATTTTTGGCTACAAATAATCACAAATTAAGAAACATGGATATATATTTTTTTAAGTTCAACGTCCTGTAACCTGGTGAGTCATATCGGATGGTGAATGAATGAAATGGTTGAAATTATTCTCAAATGGATCCGGGGTCCCCACGAGATTCGTCCTCACACGATAAGGGAAATCGTATTCAGGTAACTCGCCCTAACCGAGATTCGAACTCGGGATCTCTTGAATGTGAGGCAGACAAGCTATCCCCACACCACGGAGGTGGACGTTGTAATTTTTACGACATGAAAAGCAAAACACAACTATTATCGTAAATCAGTTTTTGTTACTAATAATCTCATGGGAGGGCCGTAAGTACAGTGCCTTCGTTTTATGTCAAGGCCGCGGATCGTACGAATAGGTGCTCCGCACACAGTCTACTGCACTGCGGGATTTTCCGTTCGTAACTCCCGCGTTACTTACGAGTGTTAGTAACATGTATGTAATGAGTACTGACCTTGTTATAAGTGTTGTTGAAAGGGGTGTTCTTCTTGACATCGTGCGATGAAATTACCATTCACACACATAAGTTCTTCTTGCGTAATATTCATAGTTTCTGCCTTTATATTGTCCTTAAGTTCGTCTGGTATGGGGACTGTTCCTATAAACTTTATTTTTTAGCGTTTAGCGATCCCGTTGTTCTAGATTTGACCAAACATCTCACAGTGTCTCTATCCGGAACTGGATAACCAGGAAATGACTGCTAAAATTGTCTACACACGTGTGTACATGATTCAGTTTTCACGTATGTATCGTATATAAAAATACACTGTTCAAGCGTGAATTTGTTGGCACGTATTTCTGTGGGCTAATAAGAGAATAGATTGCTAACGAAATCGCACACAACACACGTATTGTCAAACACTTCACAACACGAAGACAAAGCAACGCCTAACACAGCTTATAGCTTTATAGATACTGATTGCAAATCAACCTGAAGAAACTTAAAGGTGTAACAGAATATTTAAAAAATGTCTAATTCTACAGAAGTAAATTGTGTATTTCAATAAACTCTACATTTTTTGTATATTAAGTTTTGGTCTATCGCTTATGTACCGACACGGGTAGCCAAAGTCGTTAAGGCATGCATTCATGATCGAAAGCTCTGAAGTTCAAATTGCTGACTAAGGCTTTCTCTAGGTTTTCCTCAGTCCTCATAACTGACAATGTCGGGGAGGTAGCCCATACTTAAGTCTGGAACGTTGGTTTCACAGACTTTCTTTACCAATTATCATTTCATTTCGTGTATGACTGCCTGTGGTGCGGTATGTAGTGAGAAAGGGCGTTAAACACTACTACATTAAACTCGCTTATGCTGTCGTGGTTATATAATATTGTAAAAATTCGTTCTGAACGAAGATGCTTCACGAGCTAGTCATAGAAATTTCAAGGTATGCATTTTATTAGCCTTAGAGGTGTCTTAAATATATGATATTTTAATCAAAATGGTTGTATCTACTTTTAGGAAAATGAAAATGCCCATAATTGTTGCAAGTAAAGGGTAGTTTGAGTTTGGCAGACTTCTGCCTGTCGCATCCTTAAAAAAAGTTGAAATTCAGTACTATGTATGGCATATTAGCAATTTAAGTGTTCACACACACAGACACGCGCGTGCAACTTGCTACATTTAGAAAATCGGTATGGGAATAAGGGCATCAAGAGCTAAATCGTGAAACTATTCATAATTTTTTCCCTTACTCATTTTTACGGTCGGTCTAAGAGCGAAATGGCTCCGCGATAATGTGCGAGGTCCTGGTTTGATTCCTGCGGTCGGCCACTCTGAAGACCATGAGCTTTTCGTGGTTTTCCCTGGTTGGATAGGCGAATGCAGGGGTAGGTTTTTTTTTTACCATGAATTTCCTTTACTTAATTTCTTATCTTTTAGCTTCCCTTATCAAGTTTCAGGTGGGCTTAGGGGCTCTGTTATTGTCGGTCGGTGTAGGATAGATAGCCCAGATACTTGTTGGTTATAAAGTTCTCGGCCCTGCCAGATGGCAGCCTTTTCTGAGTTGCCTCAGATGGGTCGAGTTCTCAACGGTTTTGCCCCCCCCCTCCGAGTGACCCCTCCCCCCCATCGTGTGACCGGGTCACAAAGCTTAGAATCGTAGAGACCTCTGCAAGTCTCTTTCGGCCGGCCTCGCTGTGGCATATACAGAGTGACCCGAAAGACTCCGAACCGGCTGCACGGTGCTTTTCCTGTCCGCGTCCTCGGTGCTCGTTGTCTGCCGCTATCATAGAAAGGCGCGGATGAAACATACATTTTAAAAACTAGTTTTAAAGGCTTTACTTACCAACGTTACGAAAGGAGACGCTGAAACTGGCCACCGTCGTTGTCCGTACATTTATGGCACCTCTTTAGGAAACTATCCATCACTCGCGGTAGTTCACGTTGAGAAATTTCCTGGCGGATATTTTGTTTTAATTCTTCCAGGGTGTGTGGGTTTGTCTTGTACAGTTGGTTTTAAGTTACCCCGGAGGGGTATTTTATGAACAAATTAGCGGCTGCGCGGTGTTTTTCCACTGGGCGTGTGGAAATGTGATAAAAACACGATAACGCACTGCCGCTATAAACGTCACGCTGTTGTGGTTTTGCTGTGCAGTGTGAAGTGCAGTTTTGAGTTGGCGGTGATGTGATGTAGTTCAGTTATTACGAGTTATTTATTACTTTGTCCTGTACTTAGTCACAAAGCTCGCCAAGTGAAAGTACGATTTGAAGAAAGATTTCCAGGTGTAAAAGTTCCAGGCCGTACAACAATTCATGAACTTCACAGTAAATTTCAGGCCACAGGAAGAGTTCAGGCTAAGAAATCTAAAAGACTGCGTTCGGTTCTTACCGAAGAAACATTAAACGACATCGGTGATTGTTTGGAAAATTCCCCCCAAAAATTCCATGGTGGATAGTTACCTAAAGAGGTGCCAAAAATGTACGGTGGCCAGTTTCAGCATTTCTTTTCATGAAGTTTGTAAGTATAGCCTTTAAAAGTAGTTTTAAAAATGTTGTATGCTTTCATACGCGCCTTTCTATGATAGCGGCAGACGGCAACGAGCGCGGACAGGAAAACACCGCGCAGCCGGTTCGGAGTCTTTTGGCTCACTCTGTAGTACCTATAGGGGTTCCGTTCCTCCTCCAAAAGATCCGCGTTGGGTCGAAGTGCGATGTGTCCCCTGCGTTCCCTGATCATATTTATACGACCTGTCTAGCCATATTTTAAATGTACTTTAAGAGATATTTATCATCCTTATTATTAACTTCCAATATTAAAATCGTAATAACAATTACACCCATTACTCGAGCAACATCTCAACAAATATATCTCGTCTTTTTGTATCTAATGTATGCACATGTGAGGAGATACTTTCAAAGCTTGCAAATCACAAACCTTTTTTTTTTCTTTTTCTTTCTTTCTTTCTTCCTGACGTAATCTTATTTGACCGTTACACGACGTAACCTATAGTTATGCTTAGGCAAAATGATAGGGTTGTAATTATATAGGTATTCAGTAACCTAGCGGGAAGAAAGAAAGAAAGGAAAAAAGAAATTCAATGCAAAATATGCAGTGACAGCCTTCGGTAGTAAGTCAACGGGTTACTGAGGCAGAAATGCTTGACCTCTGCTCCAGGATTTACAAATTGCTAGGAATATTTGCATAAAACGCAAATTGTTTGGAAGATAAAGCTTCATGTTGTACATCTAATGATATGTACTCTATTCAAGGTCATGTAACAGTTCATACCATCATTATTTTAACGATGAATGGGAAAACCAATCACTGCGATGCAGTTCGTGGTATCAGTTGGGCTTGCATTTCGTTCGCTTTTTGTTCATTAAAATATTAACTAAGGAAACAGTTAATAGCTGGATGTTTTCCTTAAAGGAACCTATATTTAAGTGTTACGTAGTCAAGGAGATTTATACGAAGAATCAAATAAAGTAAGGGAACTGTTCAAATTTTTTCGTTTGTGTTCTATTATTCAACAAAAACACTTGATTTTTTAAATACAACTAAAAAGTGATGTCTTTCACTAATACTTAAAAATACAAGCAAAGTGAATCAGGTGTAATTTTCTCAACCAATGTGTTCTGCAATTAAAACGCCTGTGAATATTTGGTGAAGGTTCATAAAAAATCAAGTTCATCTTTTGGACTGTTAGCAAGTTTCTTTTTCCCTGCTTTTGTTACTTTCTTACTGATATTTTCTCCCTCTCTGCTGATTGCTCTAAAGTTTTATTTCTCTACCATTTGTTTATGGTAGGTAGAGGAAATATTTATTGCATTCTACCCAAATTTGGTATTGAAATGCCACTAAAATACTCGTTTTAATATCTACTGAACAAAAATAAATTAGAAACATAAGTATGTGTGTTTGTGTGTGTGTGAGAGAGAGAGAGAGAGATAGAGATAGAGAGAGAGAGAGAACAGCATAAGTCAAGAAGGAATCCTCAGAAACAACTCGAATTATTTTGATTAAGATATACAGGTTTGAGATATTGACAACAAGAATAAAAGATTCTTCCATTTTCTGTGAGTAACCTGTGAAATCGTTTCATTCTGATTAAATTTTGTACAACAGAGAAAGCGTAGGAGATAGACAACCATAGGGAAAATACATATCCGTTAAAATATAAAATTTATATCATATAAAAGTTTCTGGCACTAACCACTCCTATATATTCGCCGTTGTTAGATTGAATTTCTCGATATTTTAAGTCACCTGTATTTTGAAGCGCTAAGTGACCGTTCATTTATTTCTTCGGCGATCATGTAAACGAAGCAGGATATCAAGGCCAGCATATCTCGACCTGCTTTTTAAATGCGACTGTCAGTTCAGCCTCCTATATCCCCTTGTATCTACAACAAAATGTGTAATGAAACCCTTTCTGCAAGAGTTATCTTAATTAAAATGAAGTAGATAGAAAAAAAATCTGATGTGTTACACTCACATGACTTTCTCTACTCTTGTACAAACTATTCTTACAAACGCTTATTCTCCATATACTTCATGTTAATCGAGATGTTAAACTTATTGCTAATTTTCTTGTAGATACAAGGAGAATTGCTAGGTTTTAAGCGATAGTAAAATATTTTAAGAGCTGGTTGCTATGTGGAGTATTCCATTCTCTTTGCATTGCCAGGACAAAAAATCTGATGTGTTACACTCACATGACTTTCTCTACTCTTGTACAAACTATTTTTACAAACGCTTATTCTCCATATGCTTCATGTTAATGGAGATATCGAGATGTCAATCTTATTGATAATTTTCTTGTAGATGCAAGGGGAATATGGTAGCTTTTAAGCGATAGTCAAATATTTTAACGCTGGTTGCTATGTGGCGCATTCCATTCTCTTTGCATGTCCAGGACATAAAAAAATGAATAACGAATTTGAGAAAAAGTATAAGTATTGGAAAATTTAAGGGAATAACAAGCAATATCTCGCAAACGGTTCACTCAACAAAAGAAATGTATATGACATAAATTGTGTATTTTAACGCGATCTACATTTTTTGTGTAGTAAAATTTTGTCTATCTCTTATGGTTTACCAGTTATGAAAAAGTCGTTCATAATGAAGAATACTTTTGGAGACATTCCCAGAAAATTCGAGATATACATTTTATTTATCATGACAATATCTTAAACATATGATATTTTAATCAAAATCGTTAGAGCCGTTTTTGAGAAAATTAAAATTTTCGAAAAATGTTCCATGTAAAGGGTAGTCTGGGGTGGGGGGATTTTCTTGAAAACCTTCGTGTCGCATCTCTGGAAGATACTGAACCTAAATACCAAGTTTGGTGCTTATCCGACTGTTCGTTTTTGAGTTATGCTGTTCACACACACACAGACACACAGACACACACACACACAGACACACACACACACACAGACACACACACGGACATGTTTCCAAAAATGCTTTTTTTGGATTCAGGAGGTCTCAAAACATGTATTTCCGGTGAAATCTCGGTATCGAATTTTTGGGTGGAATGCAATACTTCCCCTACTTACTATACGTAGTAGAGAAAGTAAAAAATCTGATATGTTACACTCACATGACTTTCTCTACTCTTCTACAATCTAATTTTACAAACGCTTATTCTCCATATGCTTCATGTTAATCGAGATATCGAGATGTCAATCTTATTGCTAATTTTCTTGTAGATGCAAGGGGAATTGGTAGGCTTTAAGCGATAGTCAAATATTTTAACGCTGGTTGCTATGTGGAGTATTCCATTCTCTTTGCATGTCCAGGACATAAAAAAAATCTGATGTGTTACACTCACATGACTTTCTCTACTCTTGTACAATCTAATTTTACAAACGCTTATTCTCCATATGCTTCATGTTAATCGAGATATCGAGATGTCAATCTTATTGGTAATTTTCTTGTAGATGCAAGGGAAATATGGTAGTTTTTAAGCGATAGTCAAATATTTTAACGCTGGTTGCTATGTGGCGCATTCCATTCTCTTTGCATGTCCAGGACATAAAAAAAATGAATAACGAATTTGAGAAAAACTATAAGTATTGGAAAATTTAAGGAAATAACAAGCAATATCTCGAAAACGGTTCACTCAACAAAAGAAATGTATATGACATAAGTTGTGTATTTTAACGCGATCTACATTTTTTGTGTAGTAAAATTTTGTCTCTCTTATGGTTTACCAGTTATGCAAAAGTCGTTCACAATGAAGAATACTTTTGGAGACATTCCCAGAAAATTGGAGATATACATTTCATTTGTCATGACATTACCCTAAACATATGATATTTTCATCAAAATCGTTAGAGCCATTTTTGAGAAAATTAAAATTTTCGAAAAATCATCCATGTAAAGGGTAGTCTGGGGTGGGGGGATTTTCTTTAAAAACCTTCGTGTCGCATCTCTGGAAGATACTGAACCTAAATACCAAGTTTGGTGCTTATCCGATTGTTCGGTTTTGAGTTATGCTGTTCACAGACACACACACGCAGACACACACACAAGACACACACACACACACGGACATGTTTCCAAAAATGCTTTGTTTGGATACAGGAGGTCTCAAAACGTGTATTTCCGGTGAAATCTCGGTATCGAATTTTTGGGTGGAATGCAATACTTCCCCTACTTACTATACGTAGTAGAGAAAGTAAAAATGAATAACGAATTTGAGAAAAAGTATAAGTATTGGAAAATTTAATGAAATAACAAGCAATATCTCGAAAACGGTTCACTCAACAAAAGAAATGTATATGACATAAGTTGTGTATTTTAACGCGATCTACATTTTTTGTGTAGTAAAATTTTGTCTATCTCTCTGGTTTACCAGTTATGCAAAAGTCGTTCACAATGAAGAATACTTTTGGAGACATTCCCAGAAAATTCGAGATATACATTTCATTTCTCATGACATTATCTTAAACATATGATATTTTCATCAAAATCGTTAGAGCCATTTTTGAGAAAATTAAAATTTTCGAAAAATCTTCCATGTAAAGGGTAGTCTGGGGTGGGGGGATTTTCTTGAAAACCATCGTGTCGCATCTTTGGAAGATACTGAACCTAAATACCAAGTTATGCTTATTCAACTGTTCGTTTTTGAGTTATGCTGTTCACAGACACACAGACACACACACACACACACACACACACGCACACAGACACACACACACACACACACACACACAGACACACACACGGACATGTTTCCAAAAATCCCTTTTTTTGGATTCAGGAGGTCTCAAAACATGTATTTCCGGTGAAATTTCGGTATCGAATTTTTGGGTGGAATGCAATACTTCCCCTACTTACTATACGTAGTAGAGAAAGTAAAAAATGAATAACGAATTTTATAAGAAGTATAAGTATTGGAAAATTTAAGGGAATAAGCAATATCTCGAAAATGGTTCACTCAACAAAAAATGTAAATGACATAAATTGTGTATTTTAACGCGATCTACAGTTTTTGTGTAGTAAAATTTTGTCTATCTCTTATGGTTTACCAGTTATGTAAAAGTCGTTCACAATGAAGAATACTTTTGGAGACATTCTCAGAAAATTCGAGATATACGTTTCATTTGTCATGAAAATATCTTAAACATATGATATTTTAGTCAAAATCGTTAGAGCCATTTTTGAGAAAATTAAAATTTTCGAAAAATGTTCCATGTAAAGGGTAATCTGGGGTGGGTGGATTTTCTTGAAAACCTTCGTGTCGCATCTTTGGAAGATACTGAACCTAAATATCAAGTTTGGTGTTTATCCGACCGTTCGTTTCTGAGTTATGCTGTTCACAGACACACACACGGACATGTTTCCAAAAATGTTTTTTGTATGGATTCAGGGGGTTTCAAAACATGTATTTCTGGTGAAATCTCGGTATCAATTTTTGGGTGGAATACAATACTTCCCCTGCTTACTGTACGTAGTAGAGAAAGTAAAAATAGGTGTATGTATGAATAATTTGTAGAGCTAATATGAAAATCACTGATAATGGGAATAGAAAGTCGGTGATAGTAACACATCAGATTCTTACTTTCTCTACCACGTTCATAGCACGTAGAGAAGGTATTGCATTCCGAGATTTTACTGGAAATACATGTTTTGAGGCCTCCTGAATCCAAAGAAAGCATTTTTGGAAACATGTCCGTGTGCGTGTGTGTGTCTGTCTTTGAACAGCATAACTCTGAAACGAACATTTGGATAAACACCAAACTTGGTATTTCGGTTCAGTATCTTCTAGAGATGACACACGAAGGTTTTCAAGAAAACCCCTCCACCCCAGATTACCCTTTACATGGGACATTTTTCGAAAATTGTAATTTTCTCAAAAATGGCTCTAACGATTTTTGATTAAAATATCATATATTTAAGATACTTTCATGACAAATAAAATGTATATCTTTAATGTTCTGGGAATGTCTCCAAAAGTATTCTTCATTGTGAACGACTTTTGTATAACTGGTAAACCATAAGAGAGAGACAAAATTTTACTGCACAAAAAATGTAGATCGCGATATAGTACACAATTTATGTCATGTGCATTTTTTTGTTGAGTGAACCATTTTCGAGATATTGCTTGTTTTTCTCTTAAATTTTCGAATACTTATACTTTTTCTCAAATGGGAATTTGTTAATACAAAGCGAATGCAATACTCCACATAGCAACCAGCTCTTAAATGATTTGACTATTGCTTAAAGCCTAGCAATTCTCCTTGCATCTACAAGAAAATTAGCAATAAGATTAACATCTCGATTAGCATGAAGTATATGGAGAATAATCGTTTATAAAAATAGTTCGTACAAGATTAGAGAAAGTCATGTGAGTGTAACAAGTCAGATTTTTTTTATAAAAGTTTCTGATAGCTTTCAAACTAATTCATAGTTACGGCTAATTACGTACGATTAATAAACCACAGTAGGTCAGAGGATTATACTGCAGCCTTACTTGTACCTACTTTTCCTCATAGTTTATAGAAGGTCACAGGTATTTTTATAATTATTGCTTGGAAAGCATTGCAAGAATGTAAAAAAGCAGTTCCTTCAGTATGAGAGATCGTTAAGTGCTAAATAATAACTATTATTTGAGCTAATGCTTTAATTTTTTCACGCTATAATAAGAAATAATTCGTGTAGTTTACTACAGCCAATTGCAATCCATACGATTATGTCCTATATAATGAATATACAAGAATAAAAGTGAGATGAAAGTCCAGAAAAGTTTCTCCTAAACGAAATGTTCCAACTGTAAAATGTTTCTTTTTGCTCAGTCGGTGAAATCGTTGGCCGCATTGCATAAACAAAAGTAAACCAGTATTTTGCACCTGCAGTAAATTTTAATATATCACTAAATTTTTAAGTAAATGTTGTTTAAAGTATTGTACAAATAATTTTTAATAATTTTTAAGCTCTATCATTTAACTCGTGCTTAATGCACAAATATTTTTGACATAAATTGTGTGTTTAAATGAGATCTCTAGTTTTCGTAATCTTTTGCTAACCTCTTAGGTTTTAACAGTTATACAAAAGTGTAAAAAAATTCATTCTGAATGAAGACGATTTTAATCGAAAGCGCTAGAACCATTTTTTTGAAGAAAGAAAATGTTGCATGTAAAGGATAATTTGGGGAGGGAATATTTTCTTAAAATCTTCGTATCGCATTCTTCGGAGATACTGTACTTATGTCAAGTTTGATATTTATCCCATAATTTATTTTTTTGAATTATTCTGTTCAGAGAAACACACATACACACACGCGGTCGTTTTTATATACATATTTTTATTTCACGAGACCTCAAAACACGTATTTCCGAATAAATCTTGATATGAATTAGAATCATATAGAAAGCAAAAACGGAGGGGGAAGAAGGAGCGAATTTGAGCTGTTTAGGTTGAAGAATACAACTTTGAATAATATCTTTGGCCTCATAAAATTGTACAAAACCACTTCCTTTATAAAGGACACCTGAAGTCTGTTGTTGCTTTCTCTACTACTTCCCCTTAGTGAGTAGAGGAAGTGTCGCGTTTCACCCAAAAATATTATATCGAGTTTTCACAGGAAATGCATGCTTTGAGGACACTGAAGAGAAAAAACATTTTCAGACATGGTCTCTCTCTCTCTCTCTCTCTCTGTGTGTGTGTGTGTGTGTGTGTGTGTGTGTGTGTGTCAAAAACAAGTTCTCGGTTACATACCCAACTTCTGCAACTTATACAAATGTGACACAAAGATTTTCAATAAAATCTCCCTCCCCAAACTTCGCCTTATACTGAACATTGTTTGTACTTTTTATTTTCTCAAATGGCTAAGGATTTTAATCAAATAACACATTTTCAAAATATTTGTGTGATAAATTAGGCATATCTTAAATTTTCTGGGGATAGCCTGTGAAATCCTCTTTATTCTGAATGAATTTTGTATAAATGGTAAGCCGGAAGAGAAAGACAAACTCACTACACAAAAAATGTAGATCTGTTACAACACACAATTTATTTGAAATATTTTTATAACATTAACTTTTTCGAAACGTTCTTCGTTATTGGTTTAAATTGTCAAATACTTTATTTTTTTTACAAGTGCTTAGTCGTTATTCCTTTTTTTTTCTCGTGGCCATGCAAAGAGAACGGAACTTCAAAGTCATTGCTATCGCTTAAGTCTACTCCCTGTGCAATAAAGCATTTCTGCAAACGTTTATCTCGATTAACATGAAGTAGTTATGAGGATAGTTTGTAGAAGAGTGGGTGGAGAAGCTCATGTGAATGTAACACAACTTACATGTTTTACTTTCTCTGCCACGCACATAGTAGGTAAAGAAGATATTGCATTCCAAACCAAAAATTCGATACCGAGATTTCACTGCAAATATATGCTTTGAGGACCCAAAGTATTTTTAGAAAAACATCCGCGTCTCTCTTCTGTGTGTGTATCTATGAACAGCATAATTCAAAAACGAACAGTCGGATAAACATCAAACTTGGTACTTAGGTTCAGTACCTTCCAAAGATGCGACACAAAGTTTTTCAGAAAATCCCCCTCCTGCAACTACGCTTTACATGAAACTTTTTTCAACAGTTTTGATTTTCTAAAAATGACTAACGATTTTGATTAAAATATTGTATATTAAGGATATTTACATGAAAAATAAAATGTATATTTTGAATTTTCTGGGAATAGCCCTGAAATCCTTTTCATTCGGAAGGAATTTTGCATAATCTTGTGTAACTGGTGTTAGGCGACAAACGAAAACATACTGCACAAAAATGTAGATCTCTTTAAAACACACAATTCATTTCAAATAAATTTTTTTTGTGCCATCATTCATTTCTGAGATATCCGTTAGTAATGGTTCAAGTATTAATTACGTAGTCATTCTCTTACAGTCCTGTTAACTTTCAGTTGTTTCTCACGATGTCATGGAAACAGTATGGGATTTTAAGGCCAGCATATAGTGACGCAGTAATTTGTATCACAAAAATGTAAATGTCAGAGTGATTGTAGTGTGAATATGCATTGTTGCGTGACATTGATTTGAGATGTTTGTTGATTGTAAGCATTGTCGAGAAATGGGTTTATACGGCCTTACTGAAACTGACAATAATAGCGTGCAATAATGTAGCGAGGGGGTGAGCTGTTTATCATTATTAGAGACGAGCAAATGACGTCAGAGTGGCGTGTTTTTCTTAGAATTTGCTGGAACATTTTCCCCAGAGCATATGTTTTCGTAATTTTCATTGGATATAAATATAGACGCTAATGTTGGCGCGTTTTATTAACCAATAGCAGCTCGGTTATAATCTTTAGGCATATTGGGGCGAGGAAGTATAAATTCAGTGTCAGGGTCAAGTTTCACGTAGTTCAACGGAGGTATTCATGGAGTATACATCTCATGCAGTTCATCAAGGTTACGCGTCGCAAAGTTATGAAAAATCTTTCGAGTCGTAAAGTTAATTACACAAAAAGTTGAAGTACGCGAATTAATAATGTGCAGTAAAGAAGTTATTATAACAGTTTCAGTTTGGCGAGTGTCAAGATTAATAGGTGAAAGTGAATAATGTGTTACGACAATAAAAGTATAAAACAAATTCTTTTATCAGTGTTATCTTTGAATAAAAACTCCTTTCCGTTTACACACCTGTATAAGATAAGTGCTTGACCGAGAAATCATAGCTAGCCGGAGGACAGTGAACCCAAAATTAAATACAATAACAGGCGCTCAGTAAAAGATAACACGAAGTGACCGCGATAAATTGTCTTTTATACATGCGGCAAATAAACAGTAGCATTTTCAATTACAAACATTAATACTACCACCACAATAGCGTCCAGTTCTTAAACATTTGACTATCGCTGTTCTCTTTGTATCTATAACGAAATATGTAATGTAGCTATTTCTCCAAGGGTTATTTGGATTAAAATGTAGTAGATAGAAAAATAAGCTTTAATAAGAATAGTTTGTATACCCACTAATAAAGATAGGGGGTAGAAAAGGTCATGTGAATGTATTACACCAGAGTTTTTTCCCTCGTGGTCATGCAAAGAGAACGAAATTTCAAAGTCCTTACTACGTATGCCTACTGTATTCCACTTATACCTAAATGAAATATGTAATAAAACCATTTCTGCAAATGTTTATCTCGATTAACATGAAACAGTTATGAAAACAGTTTGTAGAAGAGTGGGTAGAGAATTTCACGTGAATTTAACACAACTGTTGCGTTTTCTTCATTGCAGAAGTAAGATATGCTCTCTGCTGCGGAGGTCTACAAATACATTATCGAAGTGTTTGATATCACCATATTTAAATCTCATTAGTTTCCTCAGCAGACAAACGATAGCGAAGTTGCAGCAATAAATTGCTCAAGATTATCTAACTGCAAGTGTATCTGGTCTCCCGGAGGCAGGATAAGATTAATGTATCCTTCTTTAACATGACCACTGCCTGCGCTGCGCTGCGCCATGTTAAAGGCAAAAAACAGAAAGAACTATTGACTGGGGCGAAGCTCTGTTAAACCGCCAGCGAGATAAGGTTTACTTACGAACGAGAAAACGGAAGTAGAAAATAATAATTAATAACGGCACTAGAATCCGAGTCTCGTCCAACCACGTGCTGCTACTTTGTCCTACATCCAGCCAACCTGTTGCTTCTCGCGTAGATTTATCGATTCACGCCTTCGCGACGTTTTGGGGTCCAGATATTTCTGTTGCCTTAATAACAGCATAAAAGCCTGGCCACGCGGATAGGTAACAAGTTTATTTTTTGAGGGCAACATTAGCATAAATTATTATCAAATAATCGGGAGAAAGTTTAAATATCGCGGCCAGTTATTTGTTCACGAGTTTCGAAAATATGTTTTTAAAGGCGAATTACATGTAGCACACATTTTTATACTGACTGTCGCATTCAAACGCCGGATATTTAATATTGGCCAATAGCGATTAGTATTGCCTAGAATAGTGAACAATCATAATAGTTTGTATTATAACTGTCTACCCGACACTGCATTGGTACATTCTATAAGTACTGTTGACAGTAAGGCTAGGGGAGGTTTTTGAAAGTCGTAACTAGTCTGAATTTGTATTTGTACCCAGTGTAAGTGTAACCCCCAGTTTTGACATTTTGACATTAATTCTATATGTTCCACGACTAATGTAAGAACAACAGAGCTCTTTAATGATGAAAGAATTATCAAGATCGACCGAATGGTTTTTGAGATTACCCTACACACACGTGCGCGCGCAATACTCGATACTCACTTTAAAAAAATCTGATGTGTTACACTCACATGACTTTCTCTACTCTTGTATAAACTATTTTTACAAACGCTTATTCTCCATATGCTTCATGTTAATCGAGATGTTAATCTTATTGCTAATTTTCTTGTAGATGCAAGGGGAATATGGTAGGCTTTAAGCGATAGTCAAATATTTTAAGAGCTGGTTGCTATGTGGAGTATTCCATTCTCTTTGCATGTCCAGGACATAAAAAATTCTGATGTGTTACATTCACATGACTTTCTCTACTCTTGTAAAAACTATTTTTACAAACGCTTATTCTCCATATGCTTCATGTTAATCGAGATATCGAGATGTTAATCTTATTGTTAATTTTCTTGTAGATGCAAGGGGAATATGGTAGGCTTTAAGCGATAGTCAAATATTTTAAGAACTAGTTGCTAGGTGGTGCATTCCATTCTCTTTGCATATCCAGGACATAAAAAAATGAATAACGAATTAGAGAAAAAGTATAAGTATTGGAAAATTTAAGGGAATTACAAGCAATATTTCGAAAATGGTTCACTCAACAAAAAAAATGCATATTACATAAATTGTGTATTTTAACGCGATCTACATTTTTTGTGTAGTAAAATTTTGTCTATCTTTTATGGTTTACCAGTTATTCAAAAGCTGTTCACAATGAAGAATACGTTTGGAGACATTCCCAGAAAATTCGAGATATACATTTCATTTGTCATAAAAATATCTTAAACATATGATATTTTAATCAAAATCGTTAGGCATTTTTGAGAAAATTAAAATTTTCGAAAAATGTTTCATGTAAAGGGTAATCTGGGGTGGGGGGATTTTCTTGAAAACCTTCGTGTCGCATCTCTGGAAGATACTGAACCTAAATATCAAGTTTGGTGTTTATCCGACTGTTCGTTTCTGGGTTATGCTGTTCAGACACACAGACACTCACACGGACATGTTTCTAAAAATGCTGTTTTTTAATTCAGGGGGCCTCAAAACATGTATTTCCAAACTAACAAATGGAAGGAAAGAACAAATATTTCCAGGCGTGTAATATCTTATATCTTTAGTTCTGATTTTTTTTTCTACTGGATTCACAGATTTTGCTCACCGGAGCAGATAAATGTAATGGCTGAGATTAAGTCACCAAGCCAGGCTGTTGCAGAAACATAATTTAGTGCGTCCGTTAAATCAGCTTCATTCCCAACTCAGTTAACGCTGCATGTTATATGAGTACCTCTAGTCCTTCCCCTATTGATTTGCATGTTTTCATTTAGACACAAGAGTCTATGAAATGTTCCATTCATTCGCCCACAGGTAACACAATCAAGGTCTATCAATAACTATAGTCCAGCAACTCTTGGGGACACGTGTGAGGCAATAACATGAAGTCTCGACTCCTTTCATTCCTTATCTAGCATAAAGTTAAACGCAACAACTTTCAATAATGCAAAACTTAAACATTTAAAAGTATCGAAGGTTTATCTCAAAATAAAGTACCACCGAGTATCGAAGTATCTATGGTGTCGAGGTCTCATCCCTACTTGTAATGAGATTTCAGGATAAAAGTCAGTTACCGAACCCTAATATAGAGAGTGCCAAAAAACTAGAACCGGCTGCGCCGAGGACGCGAACGGGAAAAACACCGCGCAGCTGGTTCGTAGTCTTTTGGCTCTCCCTGTAGTATCACTATGCAGTGATTAATAGGCTACTTCATCAAATTGTATTTTAATCAATGCGCATTCAAATAGTGTAAATTTCTAAATAAAATATCCACTTGAAATCATTGTCTTTATAATGCTCTGATTTTATCTTATTTTGTGGTTAACTGTTTCCTCATTCCCACTGTTGGTAGCATTGTTTAGTATTCCGTACAAATTCGGTTGTTCATTTTTTAGTATAGCGTGATCTGACAGTTGACACAATGGTGATTTCATTTTAAACAACACAAGTAAAGTAATTATTATTATTATTATTATTATTATTATTATACATATGAAGTCTTCAGATTAATTCAGGCATTGCCGCCAGTAGGTTGTCTGCGCATTACGTCAACATTTTGAAGCGAGTTTATCACGAGTGCTTCTGGCAGAAGACTAGGGAAGGATGAGTGGAAGAGGTGGAGGTCTGTATCGTACCTTTCCAGTATTTACATTTGGAACTTCTTTCGCTTGCGTCTAGCAATCTCAGCATGTATGCTGATAGGTAACTCAAATAATTGACGGTTTTGGTAGCGTAGATCGCCCCGGCTCTGATGGCACAACTTCAACTTTTTAAAATAAAAAACAATTGAAGTAACCCTTATAAGTTGTTTTAGTTTTATTCTTTTGTATTAATAAAAACAACTGTTTTCTTTATTATCATGTTTTGTGTCCGGACTTGATGAAATTCTGGACAAGAACTGAGAAAATCATTCACACAGCAGCCAATATCGTAGCGATAGACTCCCCGATAGACTCCCCCTTGTATTCTTGCAGTTCAAAGTAGCATTCAACCATGAAAATTCTGTGATCGGTTGTCATTTCCATCTCGCTTACAAAGAACGCTCAAACTGTACTGATTAAACGGTTTTGCACCGCCGCAGTACATCAACCTGTTTACAAAGTCGAAAATGCATGTAGTCAGAGGTTAAATTCCGCACCTCCACTTTGAGACAAAGGGCTCGCAAATTAATAATGAAGTCGTTCTTAAAAATTGACTATCGCTAAAGTCGAATAAATCTAAAGACCCACTATAATCTTACATTTTATTCATAGAGTAGGTCAATAATTCTTATTCGAGGTTAAGAGTTTCATAAGGTAAATAAGTAATCTCTCGTGGCATTGCCTATGATAGTGCCTTGACTAAGATTTTCTCTTACAATAAAAAAGTACTTTTCTACCCACCATCGTTTATTTTTATGTAGCTTCTACAGACTGTTCTTACAAACAAATGTGTTTCTATCTACTTCATGTTAATCGAGGTAAACCTTTGCAGAAATACTTCCATTACACATTTCTTTCGACAGTCAGATGTTTAACAAATAAACATAATTACTCAAGAATGACTTATGTTTCAGTCACAACTCTTTTGGATTCAAGTATTGTGCTTACATTAGTCATTGCTAATGTTTTAGGTATAATTTAAAAACAAATAAAAAATGTAATTCTAAAGTCGCTTGTACACGATCAAATGTTTGTCAAATTCAATACTTTAAAAGACTTTTCAAGAGTTGTTTCACAACTTTTCTTGTCAAATTGCTTCCAATACTTTGAGCCTTTGAAAGTCTTGAAAGCAAATAAGGACATACTCTATAACTGTCAAAGATTTCACAATGATTCGATGGCTTTGGCCAATGAAATGCGAGTGTCACAGTGCGTCACAAAATCTGCAACATGGCTGAAAGTGAAAAGTAAACAAAATGGCTGCCCGGCCAAGTTATGTCGTATGCGGACTAATTAGGTTATACATAAGCTGGTCATGTCTGCACATCGAGGGCTCCGTAGATTACCACAAGATGGAGCAGATGAAGGCGATTATGAAGAAATAATTGCCAGGCACATTTCCGAACTAAGCATACATTAATGTGATTATATAGTGTGGTTAATCTGTCGGTTGGTGTTATTTTCATTGTATTCCACACTCGTAATGTGATTTCATTGGATATAATACGTGAAGGTGCTACATAACATTAGTAAAGAGCAATATTTCATTGCGAATTGTTATACTGTGACACAAATAGTACATTGCTTTGCGCATGATAAATTATCAATGGGTTCTGAAGGATTTCAGTTTGGCGCGAAGAGACAACTTGTAAATACACATTGTCAGGTCTTGCCAAGTCTTCACAACATTTCACAATTTTTCTTGTAAACTCTTGAATTGAAAAAAAAGTTTGATCGTGTACAAGGTGCTTAAGACCAACGTAATCCATTTTAACTTACATGTACGAACACCAGTCAAGTAATAAAAAGGAATAGGGACAATTAAGATGTAACATTAAAAGGAATTTAGACCGAAAAATCAAGCCCTCTTATTATTTTAGATCTTATAATTATGTTGTTAAACTCTTTCCATCATTCAGATGTTTAAACAGCTTGTGTCCTTATGTTTATAATACGTTTTTATTTTTAACCTTACAGTCTTCAACCAACTTGGTGTTACAGGTATGATAAAGAGTATCTGAGACAGTGAAAATTTTACTAAAACTTCAGTTTTCTTCAAACTTTGTAAGCCAAAGCTATTGTTCTCAATAACATTGTGTAAGTTTCATTAAAACTAGTATGGAAAATTACATATTTGTATATTTTGAACGGTGGTAGGTGTAATTTTTTTAATTTTCCCTGCATCTCGGAAAGATTACTCAAAGTTTTAGGAGTAACATTTGATTATTTGAATTATGAAATACTCTAGCAAATTTTAAAATTCCATAAATCCAAAAAATTAAGAAAGGAAATGGAAAACAAGAAGTAGGAAAATTCGGAGAGAGCATTTTGTTTGCTTTAAAATGTTGGAAGCACTAGGAAAGGGTGTCTGAAATGATTGAATAACTACAAAGAGAAAGTAAAAGGGAAATGGTGAAGTACAGCAATTTAAAACTGAGCTAGTGGCGCCAGTAACGTATGTGTTTCGCATTCGCAGGGTCCTGGGTGCGATCCCCGGCGACCACCCACTCTGACCTATGGGTTTTTCGTGGTTTTCCCGGGTCGGTAGGTAGTTTCTCTTCTACCACGACTTTCCTATACTCATCTCTTTCATTGTCATCTGTTTTAGGGTTATAGGGCCAGGCGCCGGCGTTCGGTGGGTTGCGGCTGGGCGGTAAATGTACTTTTGTAGAGGTTTTGGCGTCGGTCCGGACTGCCTCGAAAGTGGGCCCCACCAGGGGGGACCACCGAGGTTAGGGGCTCGTGGGTGAGGTCGGGCCTCATCGGATGTGTTCTACCTGTAAACGTTATGGACCGGTCAATGCTTGCGCCCGTCGTCATCCGGATCTGGTCGACCTCCTGGTCTCTCCCCTCATCCCTCCCTCTCAGGAGCCACGTTAGAGGCAGTTGCGGCATACTTCCAGTGCTCTGCTTTGGCTTTTGCTGCCCCTCCGTAATATGTACACTGCCGTGCATAAAATTTGGCCCATGCTCCTAGATCGCCATAGTATTTTTCTCTCCTGAGGTCACCAACTTTTGACTCCAACTGGCCTGAAAAACAATTCAGGAGAAATTAACTAACCAATTAACCATGTTTATAATTTATGTGGAATGAAAGGGTAGTTCGGTTAACCCTATGTGAAAGAGTTTCGCCACGATTGGCACACAAAGAAAGACTAAACCAATTACAAATAATTCGGTCCTCTAAAGGAAGGGGTGAAGTATTATTTGCATGTGTGGTGCAACTGAACGACAGCTATGACATTTATATGCATAGACTTTCATCAGTTGCTGCTGCTAAACGGCATTAGGAAAACGGTAGTGTAGCATCAAAATGTAAGATTTAGGTTGTAATCCTACCCTTCGGCCATACTTTGAGAGACGTACAGTACTCTGTCAATCCAGTGGCTAGAATTATTCCCGAAAAACGTAGCTGGCCACGCTGGTAGAGGGTGGGGCTAGACTTTGTCAGTACCAACATAAACAGCTCTGTTCCATTATGGGCCACATTTTACGCAGGTCAGTTTACCTTTACAGCAATTTAAACAAAATAAGAATTCAGCAACAAAAGTGATGATGAAAATAAGAGATGAGAATAGGAAAAAATGAAGGTAGAAGTATAGGATTACTTACAACAGACAATATTAAAAATCAGAACTGGTGAACAAAGATTGTACTCGAGAAAAGAACGTCACATCTAATAATCATCAAGGAGCTCCAAGAAGATTTTATTTGTTGAATGTAATTAATACACAGAAACGTAGAAGTAAGCATTGCATTAATTTCTATTTTTGTATTTACTTCAGGTTATATGTATCAGAATTTTAAAAACATTTGTTCTTGTATAGGTAAGTAGTACATAATTTTAACAACCATTATTACATGGCATGTTTTGAATACCCTCTCCAAAAGTGTTTTGATTGCATCTTTTGGAAATAAAAAATCTCTAAGATATGTTGCTCTTTGCAATATTATAATGCTTGAAACTGCATGACCAATATTATACTTACTGCATTTTGTTGTCTGTGTTTTAGTTGTGATAGAATGTGATTAACTTGTTTCCTTATCCTTATAAACTTCAGAAATTGTGGTACCAATAACTAACATAACACTGTTGACTGATCCATAACATGAAAGATTAACATAAGGTGCTACAAAGGATTCATCAAGAAACACTATCAAAAGTTTAATATATAAACATCTTTCATAAAACAGAAATATATTTCAAAGCAAAAAGTTACATGTGAAGTTTAAAAAAATGACACACTGATTCAGATGTTTTTAAGAAAAAACGAGTGTCAAACTTTTATTCGTGCTTCTGATTATGTAATGGGTAATTAACTGTGCAAAAGATATTGTTAAAATATTATCATTACTTTTAATTTGAGTTATGAATAATGGAGTCAAAGAGCTATCTTTATAGTTGTAGAATTAATTGTTCTTCCACACAAGTCGTGTGTTGGACAGGTTTGGAAAGGTAGAATCAGACGACTGAAAAATTCAGTGTCATTAGCCAGGGTTTGAACCACGGATCTCCCGGTCTCCGTCCGGTTGCTCTAATCACTGAGCTACCATGCCAACTTGCCGGTAGGGCATTAAATTCCCCAACTGATTCGCATTTTCCCCGTAGACCACAAGGAGATCTCAAATTGTATTGATGACATACCACAATGGAGACCTACAAGGTTGTAAGTACTTTAAGTCCCGTTGTAGTTAACGTAAGAAATTTCACTCATTGATCACAAAAGCTGCAACGAGTTTAGCATTTTAATCTCACAGTGCGGTGCAATGAAACAGAATTAAAAAAACAAAAATACCAATTCAAAGTACTTCTAATCTAATAGATGTTGAATTCCTAAAGTTAGCAAAGCCTTTTCGTTCCTAAAAGGGATTACTGAAAACAATTTTATCCGAAACTGACATGAAAGGCAAATCTGTATTAAAAAAAATACATTGATGTTAGAACATTAGTAGTAACTTGAAGTAGAATGGAAACCCATTGAACTATAGCTGCAGGAGAGTTTACTTAAGTTTTACAAACCTTTGAAAAATAATTAATTTTGATTACCTTATTCAATACTTTTTAATCCATATGCGCACAATTTGAATGAATGTCTTATAAACTATTCCAGTTGTATTTAAATCGCAACTCTTTACACTCCCTAGAGAGTAGCCATAGTTTTTCCTACAGAAATGCATGTTATTTATCGTTTATTTAAAATGTTCTGGTCATTTACCATTTACGTAGTTGAATAATCCACAAAGGTGCCTTCCCTGTAGTTTGCCTTCTAGTGGTGTCTAGAAAATTGTAGTTTTCCTAGAATGACATTTATGTATCATCAAATTGCTTGAGAATAAACATTTTCACCGAATGGGATGGCTCAGACGATAACGTCTGTGTCCCGCAATCGGGAGGTCCGGGTTCAAATCCCGTGGCCCGACCAATCTGACTGAGGATTTTTCGTGGTTTCCCTCAGCCGCTAAGGTAAATATCGGATTGGATATTTAATACCATGACCCCAAGTTCCACCTTAGGTCTAAAACAATACTAAAAATGTAAAATAGGTGTTAATAACGAATGCTGTGCCATCTATCCACAAACAATGAAAGCAGGTAGATGGACGGCAAACTAATGCCATCTGCACGGCACGAAGCAGAAGATTCCAGTTGCTATGCGCTAGGGTCTCTGTGCATACGTGACGAAACAAGATGACATGGTTTTAGGGATGAGACCTAGAAGGCTAACTGTCCACCTTTCTATATGAAAGCGGCAGTTAGACTGGACGGCGCCCTAATGCCATCTGCACGGCACGAAGCAGGAGATCCAGTTGCTATGCACTAGGGTCTCTGGACACGACGAAGTGGCTGGTTGCAGGGATGAGACCTAGAAGGCTAACTGTCCACCACACCCCGATCTAAGGGTTATCCACTAACAGATCTGTCGCGATATGACCCTGTGGTTAAAGCGACGTAAAATGGAGTAATAATAATAATAAACATTTTCGTCTAATTTAGTTGAAGGTTGTCCATTAATGTGCATTCAGTTTTTAAGAAATGCAAGACAAAGATGCAATAAATGTAAAACGTTTTATATTTACTACTGCATATAATAATTTATTAGCTCAGAAATGAATAAATAGAAACTGGAGTAAAACGTATAAATTTTTCAGAATGTTTAATCTGTATTTAGAAATACAAGATCACTTTGAAACAAAACCACTTATTTTTCTCAAATTTAATATATGAATATGCTTGTTAATGTTACATTCATAATATAAAATAGGTTGTTGAAGGATTTTTTAAGTTAGGCATGTCTTCCTCTACCCCTTAAGTTGAGAAAATCAGAAAACTTGAGCACATGCCCTAAGCCTCAAAGCTGAAATCCTGTTTACTGTAGAAGTTCAACAGATGATCCTCTGTAGCACAGTTATGGTAATAACTTTCAGAATATGCCATGTGTGTAAAATTCTTCATATATTCTGTCTGATGATGACTGAGTTACGGTGTCTTTCTTGTTCTTACCTGTCCTTGGTGTCTGCGTCACTAGATGTCACCACGGTGCTACTGGTGGATAACACAGGGCGGCGCCACCGGGACGGCCGCTTTCACAAGAAGGCGGTGGGCCTGCTGACTTCAGAGGCACGTACGTTCGTCCAGGAGGGCACCACAACCGAATTTGCCACCCAGGTGTTGGGGACCACTCTCGATAATGGGCGGCTCTACGCTCAGGTGGTAACCACAAGCTCAAGGGTCTTCTATCAAGGGGAACCTGTTGGTGGAAAGACCCGCACTTCCAGACTTGATCAACTGGTGCTCCCTTCCATCCCTATCGTAGCCGCCGACCTCGGCATTCGCCCTACCAAGTCTTTGGAAAGTGTCAGAGAATCCGTGAAGATATATCCCCCTCAACGTAAGATAGAACAGTTCGGGTATGCCAAGTCAGGAAATATTTACCAAACCGCAGTGAATAACGTAAACCACTCGCCTCGATCACGGTATGTAGGTGGTGGGGAGCTTATAACCATCCCCCCAAGTCCAGAACCCACGACCACAACAGAAGATGTACCCAGTGAGGAAGAGGTCGATGAACTGGAAGCTCTCTTCCTGCAAGCAAAGGCAAGAAAGCAAAAGTATTCTGCTCGTGGCAGTAATAACGACAAAAAGCTATCTGACGAAGAGTCCGAAAACCTAGTAAAGGCAAAAAGAAATGAATATTACAAGAAAAAGGACAGGGAATTAAGTGAAAACGATAACGAAATAAGACCGTCCAGAGTTGCTGTGCGACCATTGGATGATCTACCGACATTTACAGTACGTCATGAGTTTTCCCCGAGTGGCTTTTCGGGTTTCGAGGATGACGACTTAGATATAGAAGACACAACAGAAAGTAAACGCCAGGATTTGGGAACAACTCGAAGTAGCAGATTTCGATCTGGCAAAGCATTGTTCAGAAGTCGTCAAGAGCAAAGAAAGCTTGACACGGTCACCTATTTGGGATTTTCTGAATTTACCACAACTGTCGGCGACACTGTAATTGTTTTTATGCCACATACGGCTTCTTCCGCTCCTCAGGGACGTAAAGCTACGTCTATTTCCGGAGATGCTACTCTGGCGCCAGAACTGCAAAGAAGTGAGGAGCTTTCGGTGGTAACGAGTGTCAAAACATTCATGTCTCACACACCTGGTATGGTCACGAGGACGGTAACAGGGCACTCTCTGAGTATGCAAACAGCTCTTCCCACCACAGTAGTTGCATTACCGTCATCCACCACCATATTTAGAGACCATAAGGCTTTACAATCAGCTAGTATTGAAATCCCTCATGAACCAGGGTTTGAGCACGCAGCAGAATATCTTGCTCACGAGCAGCAGGAGATGGCTGAAAAGGTACCAACAACTACACCGGAGATAATAACCGAGGAGTACATTCCTGAAGTTATAGAACCCTCTTCAGTCTATTACTATGAGGACGTCGCTATTCAGCCATCATCTGATCTAGTAGAAATAGTGGCAAGTAGTGACATCTCTTTCGTCACGCCTGAAGTAGAAACAATTAATGCTCAGCCAACTGAGCCACTTACCCCAAGCTACTACTCCACGGCTCAGACACAGTTATTTGATACTGGTGGTATAGAAAACCCAATTGGGCTTATCAAGGTAGTTGGCGGAACTGAAGCGCTTAATGGAACAACCACCCTCTTCACTTCGGTGGTTTACGGTACTATTCTTGATGGAAGCTACGCGCAAGTCATAGACACTACATCAAGCGTATTCTTTTTTGTTGATCAGACTCGGGTGGATGTCCTACCGACACAACCCACTGCGGTGTTAGACGCTCCACCAACAACTAGTGCACCAGTTCCAATTTCAACAACACCAGAGCAACAAGAAACCATTGTTACCACAGAGGAAGCTCCCCCCGCAACAACGGAACAGGCTCCAACCACCCTAGAACAACCGACAACTGAAGACGATGGAAGTAAAACCACAAAGCTAGACGAGACACTCAGTACTGTTCCACTAGAAGAACAAACAACAAATCCTCCTATAACTGTTGATAATGTTGCTTTAAATGAAGTTGAAACCGGAAGAAAAATAAACTCAGAGCCCAAAGAGCAAATAATCCTGGAGAGCCAGGAAGAAGTCAGTCTGCAATCAACAGCTGTAACCTATGTCACGCAACTAGTTCCTACCACAGCTTATAAAACGTTTACATACCTCACAACTTTCTTCATACCGGCAGAGGGAGCCTTGACAACAACTTCAGTTAAATCCAGAGAAGTTACTACTTCAGAGGTTACATTCCTCACCAGACTTTTAACGCCAGAGGAAGCAGTTAGAAGTGCACTTGAGAGCCTACAGGCTACTGCTAGTGCCGATATATCAGTAACATCAACAGTAGAGAGGCTGGCGTCATCTGTTGCAGTGGCTACGTCAGTCATAGATGAGCCTATTGTGACTGTACAAGTAGCAACAGAAAGCAACGTTATTGGCATAAGCAACAATGTAAACCAGAATGAGGTAGTAGCAAGCGCGGTTACCACGCCTGAACTGCCCCAGGAAAAGGCCACAACGGAACCTGCCGCGCAAGATACAACCATTATTACCACCACTCCTACTTCAACCACAACCGAAAATGCGGTGCAAGGCCAGGAGGAGGAAATTGAGTTAATTTTCAAAACGTTGTACACAACATTCACTTACTTCACAACTTTCTTCCAGGAATCAACCACTAGTGTTTCTACTAGAGAAGAGGTGATAACAAGTGTTGTTACGTCCACTGTAGACAAAAGCTTTTTCCTTGAAGCATCTGATCCCGCTGTTGCTGGCCTCTACAATCCCACTCTGGATCCACAGACACCTACAATTGTGCCTACTAGTGTTGGTATTGGCAGACCAACTACAAAGTTCTTCACGGATGATGCTTTTTCGAACGCGAATCCTGATGAAGATATATTTTCTTCTGTTATCGAGTCTGTGGACCTGGAAAAAGAATTGGCAAGTACTGCTACACCAGCTCTTAATGAGCTTAAAACGTTCTATACCACTTACACTTATTATTCGACGATTCTTGTTGATGGAGAAACTGACATTTCAACGCGCACGGAGGTATACACAAATATAGTTACTCCAAGTGCACTGCTACCCGAGAATCCTAGTACTCCTCAGCTGATAGAACCGACAATATCTATTAGAGAACCTCTTTTTGAGAAAGGATATTCAGAATCTCCAGTTGAAAATGTATACCCGGATTTCCAACCTGAAGTTTTAAACGAGCAAGTAATAAACTCTAAAATTTCTACACCAGTGTTGATTTCTACTCCACCCAACACGTATAGCAGTACAATTCTGCGCAGACCATCAGTAGAAACACCCGAAAATATATATGAAAATGTGATTTCAGCTATTGCCGATGATGACGAAAACAGTATATTTCCAAAGAACACACAAAACAGCTATGCCACAATAGAGCGATCTAGAAACATATCACCAACACCATCTGGTGGCGAAGATGAAACTACCCTACAGTTTTCCTCAAAACTTCCCCGTGAAGTTTCTGATGGAACGTTATCTTCTTCACCAGTATCAGATTCTCCTGTTGTCATCGAGACAATGAGTACTGACATAACCAGCAGTACAACCAGTTCGGAACAAGGAGGGGGCACACAGCGTCGTTTAATGATGTTAGAAAAGCGCAATGATCAACCAGTGCCCTTAGATGACCAGGTGAGCTCGGAGAGCAACACAGAGGAACTTGTGAACCCTTCACCGACTCTCTTATTGCAAACAAGTTACACGACATTCACTTACTTCACCACTATGTATAAAGACGGCAGCTCAAGCACTGTCACAAGTCGTTTGGAGACGGTTACAAATGTTGTGACCGAAACGCTTACTCCAACAGCAGTTCCTACAGTTACCATTGCACCAGAAGATGCCACGTTACCAATTACTTTCTTTACTACATTTACTTACTGGACAACACTGTACAAAGGAGGCACAACAACTGTCCAAAGTAGAGAAGAAACAGTCTCCAACATCATCACTCCAAGCGCTCTGTCATCAACGCTAGATGCAGAACTGAGCACTATTCTGATCACTCCAACTGTTGCACTTCCTACGTTTACTGCCAGGGCAGAAGATACTTTAAGCACCACAACTGAAACAACTCCTGTTACAGAGACCTCGAAAACGCCACAACTTTGGGAACCCACTACATATTACACTACATACACTTATTTCACTACATCATATATTGGTAACAGCACAGTCTTGAACAGCCGGCTTGAAACGGTTACTAATATTGTGAACGGCAGTAATGAGAATGTTAATGCAACAGCCAGAGCAATTGGATCCGCCACTGATCAGATAATTCCGAATGATCCGCTTAAGACAACCGCACCACAGATCCCAGTTTCAACCCCAGCACCCTTACTGCCCACAGGTCTTCTTTCTACAATATTAACAAGCGAAGTAAATGACGGAACAACCACGCTGTTTTCAACAGATGTATTTGGTACTTACATTGACGGTCTGTATGCCAAGGTTTTAGAGAGTTCCACTCAAGTAATAACGCCTACATCTACATTAATACTTCCAGAATTAAAGCCTACAGGAGTAGTTTCTTTGAATGAAGGTAGAATCGTTGATGCTGACGGTGTTAGTACTACATTTTATGCAACTAAAGCAGTTGGGACTTACATAGATTCTCTTTACGCAGAGGTCGTTGAGAGTACTTCGTCTATCCATGTCAACACAGAGAGACAGTCAGTTTTGGCAGCCATAAGTTCCTCAGCGCCAAATGAACCTGGAAAGACTTTCAAGACAGGATTAGTCAGATTAATCGAGGGATCCATAGTCAAAGATCAAACAACAACGTTTTATGAATCTAGAGTGGTGGGCACTGTTATAGATGGTAGATACGCACAGATCATAGAGAGTACCTCCAGCTTTAAGGTGGCGGTTACTCCAACGTCTTCGGCTACCATAGCACCATCTTCTACCCTCGAGGTATCTATCACGCCAACTGTGTCGGTGACAACATCTTCGCCCTCCCCTGCTGTTATAGAAAGTTCACTTAGTGAAGGAAGTAGTGAAGTCGAAAACAAAGAGGAGGAGCATGAGGAAGGAGAGAGTGAGGGGGAAGACGATGAAGACGAAGAGAACCTGTCCAACACGGGTAAACGCGTCAAGTCTCGCCTAACCTTCTCTTCCCGTAAGAGGACGTTTACTCCCGTAATCAGACCATTTGTTTCTCGTAAGCGCCCAACTTTTAATCCCACCAGGAAAACAGCTATCGGCAGCAGCGCTACAACAATCACGAGAACCACACTTACGCCTACAATCACTGCTACACCTGCCGGAAAATCCGAAACATCCAGAAATAGGTTTGGAAACAGGCGCGGTAGCTCATCTGGTCTGTACAGATCAAGCACCGACTTCCGTTCATCAGCAGGACCTAGTGGAAGAAGAAGCTCGCGCATTAGAGGCAGTTCTACCGCGGTGGGAGCCAGTTCAACTTATGGCGCAAGAGGGAGAGGAACCGTTGCCGGAAGTCGTATTTATGCCACAGCAACCGCAGGACCTGGTGCATCATCACGAGGTCGTGGAGGCTTTTACAGAAGCTCCACGGGCCGGCCTGGTTCCTCAGATTATCCTGCACGTTCTGGAAGTAGCGCCAGATTTCGTATTCGACCCACACAATCATCATTTTTCTTAGGCAGAGGAGGTAGCACTGCTTACACTACACCTTCACCTGCTGATGAAACTCTCGAGCCCGATGATGACCTGACCACTATCGTTACAGACGAAACACCTCAGTACACAGATGATGCCGAAGGAAATCCTACAGTTCCAATATCTTCTACAACAGAATCTCCAAGAAGAAGCAATAATCCCCTACTGAGATTCCGGCGTCCACCTACTCTACGAACTCCTCAGACATCCACAACAACACCCAAGCCATCCACCACCCAGTCCTCGAGAAGGAGTCCCTTATTGCGCCGACCACCTAGCAATACAACGCCTAGACCCCGTACAACCAGCAAGTATAATCCAGTAATAAATAGACAACGTCCAGGAAACAGCCTCTTTCCTCCAAGAGGGTTATTGCGGAAACCTGGCAAAGAAGACCAGGATGAAAAGAAAGAAGAGGAGGAAGAAGAACCAGAACAGCTGGTAGAGGATGAGGAGGATTTGGACGAAAATGAAGAAGAGTTAGATGATAATGATTACGAGGGGTCAGAAACAAAGGAAGCCAAAGCAAAACCCAATAGCAAGAAGGCTCAGAGGCGAAATGGATCATCATTTAGCCCTGTAAGCATTAGGCCGTTTGTTGGCTTCAATAGAAGACGGACGAAACGTCAAGTAGCAGAGTACGGAAGTAAAAATTCCAGAGGCTTCACCCCTAGATACAGGCGACCCGGGGCTACACGAGCAGCTACTCCAGAAGCTTCTGAGGTTCAAGCAGAGCCTGAGTATACTGTAACACCAAGAGGAGGCTCGGGACGATATACCCCCCGTCCTCGAGCATCACAGAGTGCACCACGCGTGAGACCAACATCTGCTTCATCGAACACGGGCCGTTCGCAATTTACTTTAAGAAAGGATGATGTCACTGGCACCACTACAAACACTAGAACTAACTTTCGTCGTCCTTCTTCAAACCCTCGAAGGCGTGGCAATAACAAAGCAGCGGAACAAACTGTTGCTACAAGCACAGCAACAAGGCCGAAACCGCCGCGCTTAAGGACACAGTCGAATTCGTACACCGACACTTCTGCCACAAGCGCTTACAGTACTAGTCGCGCGAACGCTCAGCGAAGGAACCCTAACAGCCGAAGCCGTAGTACTTCTAGAAGCAGATACAGGAGTGATACCTCTAGCTATGGAGACACTTACACTTATTCGCAGTCTACGTTTGACGGCACAATTACTGTAACGCACCACGTGCCAACAGAAGTAACAATTCCTGTGGTAAACGGAGGAGTTACCGAATATCGCAATGTAATAACGGCTAGTCTTTCCACAGAGGTATTGGCACCACACCAGTACACGGTTTCCACTCGTCCAGATGGCAACACTGCGTTCTACCTCACAAGTGAGGTAACCGGTTCACTGCAACCTGGTGGAGCTACAGAAGTCACTCAATTTTTAATTCGAGAAACACCCACAACCAGTATTATATTTACTCCAACAGTAATAAGAGGACGGAAAACATCATTTTCGCACATAATCCCTAGCACTGTTTATGACGTGGAGCGAGTGGTCAACACTGTAACTCCACAAATAGCCCCAAATGCTCCCTTGGCAAATATACTACTTTCGCAGCTGCTTCTTGGTGGCCTTGGTCAGCCAAACATAAATCCTCTTCTAGCATTAAACAATCCTGGCCCTCCGCCTACTCCCACTACAGAATTCAAAACAAGAACAACAACATATGTAACCACGGTTACAAAGGGCAAATCAACCGTAATACCGATCACTTTCCGCGGTAAAGAAATACTTACCACAATAGCAGATACTTCCACAGAAGTTATAACAGCAACAGAGTTCATTACCGACACCGTTGTGGTTACGCCCACTGCTACAGGAGCAAACCAGCTGAATTCATTACTGTTGCCTGCATTGCTTCAAGCACAGCTGCTTGGTCAGCCGCAACCTCAGCCCATGCTTCCAAATCCATTGTTAGCGGGACTACAACAGCAGCTTCTAGCACAGGAGCAGAGACCGTTGCTATCTGACACATCTTTAGACGATTCTTTGCTGCTTCTTGATGATAGAAGAAACGGAAACGAGAAAAGACGACAGAAGTTTTCCGACGTGGATGATGCAGATAGATTAGCTAGGGATTCTGAGAAAGAAATTTTGGGTGAAGATGATGTACAAAATGTACACAAGGACGATGGTGAAAGCTTCACTCCCAGACAAAATAAGAGGAAGAAAATTAGAAACCACGATAAAAAGCCACCAGATCCGCCACCTATTCCTCCACCTGCAGAAACAAGTCTAGTTACTCTATACGTTTCCGGACGACGACCAGGGGAATTCAGCACCGTAGTGTCTACAGTGACTCTTGGAGATGAGAGCTCCGCAGCTATTAAAAAGCGCGAGGCAGGTAACTTTGAGGATGATCTGAGTGTAGTTCCAGACGTACTGATTCTGGAGTCTTCTAAATTGCCAGAAATTGGAGGGTCTTTCCCAACCACAGATGATGGACTATACATTGACCGCTATGTCATGTCGGCAATGAATGATGTATCATCTGTTGAAGAGAACAACGATATGGAAACACAGAGTCTTGAAAGTATTGTCGGAGATGTGAGCAAATACGTATCAGGCGCCATCAGTTATTCCTCTTCTACCACAAGTGCAAAGCCGCAAATATCCACACCAGCTGTTACAGAAAATCCCGCATCTACAGAGAAAACTGGTAAAAAGAAACTTATCTCAAAGAAAAAGTTCGCTACTTCCTCTTTCAACACAACCTCTGCTACCGGTCATTTTTTATTCGAAGGCCCCGCTGAGTCTGCCCCACTCACGCGGAAGGTCACCAACAACAACACCAGGGGCATTTTCATTGTTTCACATGATGACGATCACATTAATATAAACAAAGAACGCTATTACCATGATTATAATGACAAACAAACCAATACTACCGGCTCAACAGTGACAAAACAGAGAAGTAAGAGACAGTCGGTCTCATATCCAGCAGAATTTGGTGAAGTGGAGTCATTCAAAAAGCGGGCACAACGGCGAAGAAGAGTGAGAATACAAGTTCCTGTAAGCAGACAAAAACCAAAGCAACAGAGCAGTGAGATTTTAGCAGCATCAGAGGCTCAGAACTCTCAGATGGTACACGATATGGATGTTACATCTGGAGGCTTTGGAGATGATGGCTACTTCGTTATCAAAGGTGGTCGCGGAAATAAAGTTACACCCGTTCCTGAATTTGGCTCTAGACGAGTAAAAATCATTAGAGGTCGTGGTCCAGCAGTTACCATAGACTCGGGAAAGGATCCAATCGATCAACCAAGACGTAAAGTAGTGGTCACACGGCGCAAACGACCAGGAGCTCCCCCATCCTTAATTGCTGAATCAGAAGATGCTCTCGCTACAAACAGCAAGGTTAAGGATGTTGTAGAACCAGCTGTTTCAACATATCATCCTAGTGACCAGCTCGCATTCACTGAGCCTCCATTTAACGCTCCTGATAATTATGAGACAGAAGATCAACCGGTTGCTCCAACTGCAGTGTCCCCGACATCAGGAAGGAGGAGAGTGGTAGTTACTAAAAAGCGTCCAGTTTCCTCATCTCCTTTAATAAAAGCTTCCCTTGCTCCTTCTACTCACAGGCGTCGCATAATAGTCACCAAGAAAAGACCAATTCATAAAACAGTTCTGGTGGACGAAGACAAGGAAATGGAGGAAGGTGGGATTGAACCTTCAGGAGTTGTAAGTTCTACTGGTTCAACTTCATTCTCATATAAGTATTCAGCAATAGACAGGGTGAAGGATAAAGTTTCCAAAACGCAGTACGAAGAAACTTCATTGTTTACTTCGTCACAACTTTCCGACAATGGTGTTCCAATATACACCGAAATTAGCAAAAAGGAAAAACTTGAAAACGTGGAACACGAAAAGGTATCAGTTTTTAAAACTTCTAAAAGTTTAGAAGCTGCCACTCCAAAGGACGAGAATCCATACAAAGAGCTAGAAGTCAATGATCCTGAAGCTCCTCCTCCTCCTCTATCACAGCTGGAAGAGGCAAATGAAGAGGAGGACGATATCTCATCAGAATTAGAAACAGCAAAGGCAGACGAGGACGATACTGTATCACAAACGGAAACAAAGGGTGAAGAGGATGAAGTTTCAGCAAAGACATCCTCAGACGATGAATCAGTTAACGCAGCTGAGGAAGAGGTAAAAGTATCCCCCAATGATGAAGTGTCTATATCAAATTTGAGTACGATTGAAGAAGAGTCTGAAATTTCAGTGGAGACACCAAGTACTGAATCCACCAAGATAAAGGAGGACGTAATCAATCAATCACCAGAGTTACCAGTTACAACCGAAGAACTATTAAAGGACAAACCTATAACTATTCTGCCTTCTCAAATCGAGCCCTCTTTCTCTTCTCAAGAAAGAGAGACCAGTGACGTTGGCGACATTTCAACACAGCATCTCGCGCATTTGCCAACAGAAAACCTAGAGTTGCCGCCGCCGATTACATTAACGAATGAGGATCAATTTATTAAGATTGTAGAAACATTCTCCACATTAGAGAGTCAGGAAACATCCACTGAATCAGAAGATAGCCTGAAATCTACAGAAGAGACACCGAAGTTAACTGAAGTCGCAGAAACTTCCACGACTACTGAATATGACCAAGAGGAGACACCTTCCAGTGTTACAGAAGATGAAAGTGCGATAGACGATGGTCCGAAATTTGTCCGTCCTACTAGGTTTAGTATCACCCGACGTCCTGGAAGAACAAAAACCACTTTCCCCGGACAGAGACGACGTACATCATCCACGTCCGTCAGTTCGACTTCTTCCTTTACACCATCACGTCGCAGTAGTAGCACTAGAACCTATGGTCGCGGTAGGCGACCTTCCTCTTCGAGATCTTTCGGAAGAAGCAGTAGCTCCAAAACCCGTGTATATACCACACCTAGTCAAAGCCTATTTGAAACGGATTCTTCCTCCATAGAACCTTCTATCGAATCCTCCATTATAGAGACTGATACTACTTATTCCAGCGTTCCTGTCGCTTCCGATTCCTCAACTTCTTCATCCCTGGAGATAACTCCCACTTTGGATAGCTTCCTGATCAGTTCTCAGTCTGAGACGAGCTCCTCCTCCTCCTATCTGACAACGACGGAGACAGTGACGTCGACGAGACTAAGGACCTACACATACATAGTGACCAGGGTGGCAGGACAAGAGCAGGTTGTGACGTCTACCACCGAAGTGAAACCTCATGTTACCACACTGGTTGTGACAAAGACCCTGCCAGCACCAGCAATGACGGCGGCAGGTAAGCCTTCCTTCTTCTCTTTCTCTGTCCTAATGTTTCTCTGTTGTGTATAAAATATTTCTACATTGGTTGTGTTATGGGAAGGTTCAGTGCATGATGTGTGATAAAATACAGAGTAACTCCTTAATTACAGTGTTATAAAGATATTTTTATCAACAAAAGTTATTTAAACGACAAGAAATACCAATATCAACCTTGCCTCCTACATAGTATTTGTAATTTAAGCTTAAACTAGATAATTTGAGATTCCAGATGCTGAAAGATATTTATCTTTCTGGTGAACTAACATCGTAGTTATGCAGTTAAGCAGAAATCATCTGTAGTAATGACAATTTTAATTAAAACAAGCAACCGAGTAAAACAGACTGGTCTTGGTCGGGTAGAATAAAATCCATTACAGCCTGATGATTTTGAAATACACTTCTAATAACTTTTCTTCTGAGTAAACCATAGACTATAGGATATTTTTTCAACAAAACACATTACTTTACTAATGCTTAAATATGTTCTCAAATGAAGTCCCTGTTTGCCAAACACTGTTCAAGCCCAGCATGAATTAATACATACACTTAAAATTTTAGTCAACGTAATTAGCATCTTTAAGCCCAACTTACTCTTACAATACAAAAATTAAGAAATAGTCATTGCTAGTTCCTTAAGTTAATCTTGTCGACCCAGTAGCTAACCAAACCGAGGAATTGGTTCTCATTAGGCGACATGCACCTGCAGGAGAAGCTAGGATAGGAGAGCAAATTGTTTAGAGGGAGGTAAGTCCCTCTTTATCAGCTATGAAGGCAGGGCGAGGGCGGACTTGGAAATTTAGAATAGCTATGACAAAAATTATGGTTCTTAAAGGACAGGAATGCAAATAATTTTATATATACCGGGCAGGTGGTAGCAAATAGCATAGGCTACAAGAGAGAGAGAGAGCTTAATATTACGACAGCATCCACTATAATGACCCACACACCCCTACTTCTCTGTAAAGTAAAATGTCCCATTGGTACAAGAAAGCTACGCCGCTTTGAGCCTACTTGTTCAATGTAGCCCCAAAGCAACGAGTGCTACAAAGACATGTATTCATTTCCTGCTATTTATGTATAACAATTTTTTCATAAATTTTTTACCACAACAAGCAGTAGAACCAAGGTTACGTGTGACATAATTTAAAACCTTTCTTTATTTCCGAGTTGGGATGATAAGTTTAGCTAACATCACTGTTAAAGGAAATCTATTGTCACCTGCGGCTATCTTAAACCATTCAATACTTAAAGCATAGCTTATTTACTTAAATTATGACCATTTCTTTGGTGGGTAGAACAGAGCCTTCTTTTGGACGTGCGGCCGGGTTAAAGGGAATTTTTTGGCATCAGGAAGCAGGTTGTTTGCCGGCGGATATTCATAGCCCCTTAAATTAAAGCTCGTAGATTTGTCATGCAAATTATAACTGCAGTAATCGCATACCTTCGTCATGGAGGATGTTGGAAATTATGTACTCGTGTCCTTACACATTTCTCACATCTTTAAAGAAAATTTGTATTAACAATCATTAATTCTTCATGGCCCTGTAAATAAAACCATGCTTCGTTCGTAAAAAGGAATTAAACACGGGTCAGTAGAGCGATAATTACATACACTATCCAACACTCAGTTGCAGAAATTAACTATAATTAAGGCTTTTAATTTTAATAGTTTAATGGCATTCCAAGCCGAGGTTTCCTATACAAGCTGTCTCAGATATTTCTTTGGACTTCGTTCCAACATTTCTCCGCTGTCATTGAGTTTCTTTGCTCTGTAAGGACATGACAATTTATTTTCGGTTCCTCATCAAGAATGGATTCCGTTTTCCTATATCTGTTCACAAGATTACGAACTGTTTCTCTTTGAAGTGCTCGAACAGCACGGAATCTAATCTACAAATAGCCGTCTCACTTTTCTATAGGAAGTTGCCACACCGGAATCGTACATGAAGATTCTGTACGCTTAAGTAACACTATAACACTGAAACACGTAGTCTCTCAACGTATCAACCTCTGTACAACACAGACTTCGCGTCAAATGATTAGCCGGCGCACGGAGAGCAGGAAAAGCGGAGGGGAATAGAACCGGTTAGAAACAGTGCGGTGCAGGGAGCGCAAGGAATTTCCCGTAATACGGCCATGCGTCCAAACGAAACCTCTGTATAAGCCTGGTTTTGTTGGCTTTTTCTGTTCATACATACCTCATGGAAGGACTTTTATAAAATATCCTGTACTTATGCTTGAATTTAGTGTCACTTTTTCTTCAAACCTATTTTAAAATCACAGGCTGGCAAGATAGTATAAGAAGGATGTGTGACTCGTAAATCTGGTAAGTCTATAAGAGGCTGTAGTTAAAGTACTTGTGTGTGCACCTGAGAGTGAACCAGAGAGAGAGAGAATGAATCTGAGGGAGAGATTTTCACCAGTTCATCTGAGAATTTTTGGCTACTTCATGTTATAGTGGAAGATGAGGGTAGAGGCTTGAACCTAGGGGAAGCACGATACAACTTGGCGACGAAGGTGATGAGCAACGGTGTGGAGGTGATAGTGGCCGGCGATAAGAGCACTCTTCCTGGGGAACCCGAGGTTCTGCGAGTACTTTCGAGTTCTCTATCGCGGCCCATCACATTGGCACCCAGCACGCTGACGGATCACATGGTGCTCTTCTTACCACAAGACAGTTCACAGGTTGGTGACTTTACTTGAAAGTAGAGTATATAGTTCTTCCTTCTGATCATGAAAATCACCTCTGAATGAATCCTGGTTAATATTTTACAGTGGAAAAATTCCATATAAATAAATAGCTATGCTGCATGTACATTTCAAAGTGTGTCATATCGTCATTGTTTTGACTCCATTTATACTTTCTGTACTACATATAGTAAGTAGGGGAAGTATTGTATTCCACCCAGAAATTCGATACCGAGATTTCACCGGAAATATAACTTTTGAGACCCCCTGAATACAAAAAAAAAGCATTTTTGGAAACATGTCCATGTGTGTGTGTGTCTGTGAACAGCATAACTCAGAAACGAACAGTCGGATAAATACCAAACTTAGTATTTAGGTTCAATATCTTCCAGAGATGCGACAGGAAGGTTTTCAAGAAAATCCCTCCACCCCAGATTACCCTTTACATGGAACATTTTCCGAAAATTTTAATTTTCTCAAAAATGGCTCTAACGATTTTGATTAAAATATCATATGTTTAAGATATTTTCATGACAAATGAAATGTATATCTTGAATTTTTTGGGAATGTCTTCAAAAGTATTCTTCATTGTGAAGACGTTTGCATAACTGGTAAACCATAAGAGACAAAATTTTACTACACAAAAAATGCAGATCGCGTTAAAATACACAATTTATGTCATATACAATTTTTGTTGTTGAGTGAACCATTTTCGAGATATTGCTTGTTATTCCTTTAAATTTTTCAATGCTAATTTTCTCAAATGGGAATTCGTTATTTATTTTTTGTCTTGGATATGCAAAGAGTATTAATATGTGGCAAAGAGAATGGTGCTACACCTAGCAATCAGCTATTAAGAGATATGTCTATGCTTAAAGGCTACTGTATTTCTATATTGCCCTTGCAAATACAAAACAAGGGGAACATAATAGGCCTTAAGCGACAGTCAAATATTTTTAGAACTGGTCGCTATGTGTAAAATGTAATTCTCTTTGCATGTCAAAAGATCGTTTCTGCAAATATTTATCTCGATTAATATGAAGTTGGTGGAGAATAAGAGTTTTTGTAAAAATAGTTTGTACAATAGTGGAGAAAGTCATGTGAGTGTAACACATCAGATTTTTTAAGCCAGTGTCAGCTCTAAGGGGAAGGATGTAACGTAGTAAACGTGTGGCAGAGAAGTTGCCTAGCAAGCACGGCATTCTATCCGAAGAGTACTCGTACGGTAACATTAATCATGAAACGTAGACCAAATAATGCACTTCTCAGTGTCGCATACAAAAGCGTAAAATAAAATAAACAATAAAAATGTTAACCTTTCTTGCATAATTCTATTTATATTCGCAACACACACACTGTTGACAAATTCATGCTGGCTTACGCTAGAGGTTACAAGTATCCCGCTTACAGATTTCACGGGCCTTCGATATCGACCAGACAAAACAGTGTGAAAGAGGTTTAGATAGGATACATACCGTACAGACCGCTATGTGTTGATAACGTGGAAGGTGTTCAGACTGAAAGTCTGCTTGCTAGGCAATTTCTCCGACACAAGAGTCATACACCTCTGCGGAAGTACTAGGGTAAATGAATTCTAGTGGCTATACAGTGACGCCATACAGCATGTTATCGTGGCTAACGAGATAGAAAGCTACAACGCGAATCAGAGTTACGTAGTAATAGTAGTCTTTAACATAGCTAACATTGAATAGTTTCATATAGAGCTGTAAGTTGTCCATGCTTTTTTTTGGATCCAGGGGGTCTGAAAACATATATTTCCTGTGAAATCTCGGTATCAAATTTTTGGGTGGAATACAATACTTCCTCTACTTACTATACGTAGTAGAGAGAGTAAAAATGTTCCCCTCCGCGAGATCGATCGTTCTTCAGAGTTTGAGTAGAGGTCCTGAAACATTCTGTAGTTTCTTCTTTAACTGTAGCTAACAATATTATTTTATAGCTTGTATTAGTTTCTTAGGTGTTCTATCATATACAGTTTGGCCCCCACAAGATTAAATGGATCTTGTTCCGTTTATTTCAGTAGCTGTTTCACTGAAAACAAAATCGCTAACGAGACTGTAACAACCCAGTAGTTTAAAGAAACGCAGCTGAGTGACGGTTCAAGGTATTCTGGTGTGTTTAACTTTGCACAGAGAGCTATACATAGCTTTAACCTTTCTGAAAGGGTAATATTTATGTTGTCCTCAAAGCAGTGAAAGTTTAAATTTGCTGGTTTGTGTTATCTCTTTAAACATGGATTGACTTTTTAACAGTGGCAGCAATGACGTGAAACGGAACCAGGCAATATAATTTGCACCAGAAGTTAGTTACATGCCCCCCCTCCAGCTCAGAGCAAATGAACTCGCCCCTCACCCCTCCATGCCCTTGTGCAGTAACAATACTCACTCGCTCCTGACATTGTACTTCATCTCGATACCAAATAAACTGACAACCGGGCTCTTGACGGGACACTGAGATTACGGAATGGGAATCTTTAGAGAGGAACAGGATAATAATGGCGCAAGCTGCCCCATCAGGAGCGTTTTTGGTGGGAAATTGAAAGTTTTGTGGAATACAAAAACATAATTAAATTAACGCAGGTAATATCACATTTATTACAATGTTTAATCGGTACTGTATTTGTTAACTCAGTTTGCATCTTTAAGTTTGTTAATCTAAGTGTACTTTATCCCCCCAAAAGTAATGCTAAGTATAATTTATACTGTATGGTATAATGTGGCTTATCATATGATAATTCTTGGAAATGTATTACGTAGGTATGTAGTTGTTAGTAATATATAACGTTATTACATTTGCTATATTGTCGTCCTCCGTGGTCCAGGGTTACCACGATAGCCTCTATTTTCCGAGGTAGCGGGATCAAACCCGGCGGAGGGCGTTGGATTTTTTCGGGCGTAAAAGTCCTTAGCATAGCTTCCTTCGGAAGGGAAGTAAAGCCGGTGGTCCCGTGTCGTAGACTTACGGCACGTAGAAGAACCTCAAGCCTGATAAAGAGGCCTCTGAGCAAAATTTCCGGCCTTTCACATCCAATATCGAAGAAGGTTAATTTATGGCGGAGTTGTATTGTATTTCGACTGTTGGGGAGCTGAACTTGAAGTAGTTGCAACCGCACGTATGGTACAAAGTTCCGGTAGCCTTCGCCCCAAGTTTAAAAATATTAACTTTGTAATTTTACTGTTTCTGTAAATATTATATATTTATGTTTGCATCGGCTGCGTCAGTATTATTGTTAGACATGAATTTCTTTGCAGAGAGTGGTGGGGCTAAGAATGTAGACTTACACAGATTATAATTTGTACTTCACTCCATTTATTAATTCTTTAAAGGATTAAAATAAGACTTCACTGATAGAGAGAGCTGTGAGATTATTTATTAATTACTTGCGCTTTTTAACACGTAAACTGTTTTTTGTCTCCCACTGAATACGTATTCAACGCGTCTCGCGTCTGGTTAGGAACACTGTCTACTAGCAACTGACTTCTAAATTTGTACAATTTGCCCTATTTCAGTTTCTGATTAGCTAAACCTACTCCAATAGAATACTTTAATTGAACTTAAGCTTCTTTCTGGTTGTTGATTGGCTATTTTATAAACTGTCTCAAAAAATTACATTTTTGTTTCCAGGAATTATCAGTAGTATTATTAAACTTTCTAATTCATTATTGCCTCAAGGTTATCTCATTGTTAGCAACTTTTAACCTATTAATCTCACAGCTCCTACATTATTAAATTACGTAATACATTCACATAACACTATTGAACATGTACATAATAATATAAACATTAATACAATGACTGTAGTATACATTTTATATGTTATTTATACACATATTACTTTAAGGCGAACTGTTATTGAATGTATATATTATAATCTGACTGAAATCATTTAAGTGTTAAAAATACTGCCTCAATATAGAATGCGACGCTAAGGACCACAGCAGTTAAAGAGCGTCCATAAATAAAACTCAATTTAAACTTACCATATAGATGGATACACTAGGATTCATTGAAATATCCAGTAATAAAATGCACCACTTGACAAGTATTTTTGTTGGTAGTTTTGGTGTAAAATATTAAGATTCCTTTACTGACTTCAACTTTCCAATTATTTGTTTACGCTTTTATTGTGTACCGGTGCCACTATAGCTACTATAGTACTTCTAACACAGCCCCTTTGTGAAGCTTTTCGTCGACATAGAAAAGGAACTAAATTGTTTAAACTGAGCTCTCAGAAAAATTGGAGGGAGAATGATTATTCTGAGGGAGATGCGTAATAGCCTTTGGGGTGGATGGGAAACCCTGGAGAGGAACCAGTTAGCAGGTTATAAAATGAAGTGGATGAAACTGCCTCTCATATATTCAAATGTGAAGCGCTGTGAAGGGAAACATATGAACTACTAGGGTTCACATACCCAGATGATGTCTTTCTAAGGAAAATTTAGTTAGTAACCTACTGTTCCTTATTAAAGGGACAGGGATGTGTAATTGTAATTGTAGAGATAGAAGATAGTGCAATAAACTTTATAGGTTTCAGTGTTAAGGGCAAACACAAGTGAAGTGAAGTCTGTTTCACGGAATTGTTGTATTAAAATATCAATCCATGTAAAAAAAATACATTTTGGTTTACGTCATTTACTGATATCTCTCTTGACACACTATATAAGCCAAAAAGGTTAATTTGCAGCGGTACAGCTGATGTATAGTTACAGATGAGGTTTGTCTTATACTCGCTCTGTTAACCTGGTTCGTTTTATGATTCAGGTTGAACAGCAGCTGTCCTCAGCCTTCGTCACTAAGACGTACCTGACGACGTACACGTACCTAACGACTTTCCTCCGGGAAGACGGGAACACCGCGGTCAGCAGCCGAGAAAAAGTGGTGACCAACATCGTGACCGAGGAGCGCCAACCTGCCATCAGCACCACTCCAGCACCAACTGCCACGGCGCCACCGTTACTGATGACTAGTCCTACACTCGCTGCTGGCGTATTCCACACCACTTACACTTACCTGAACACCCTGCACGACGGGGATGTGCCCTTGGTGGTTACATCTCGTCACACGGTGTCCAACACGCTGACGGCACAGCAGAGCGACTTCCTGCTACAGCCGTCGCGCGAAGAACAACCAACCACCAACACGTACCTCAGTACCGTCGCGTTTACCAAGACGCTCACTGAAGGGGCTGATGTAAAGGTGGTTAGCACAAAGGATGTCGTCACACAAGTAAGTACTGCACGTCAGGTAAATACTCCTAGCAAATTTGTGAAAGTCAGAAAAGCTGCATTAATCAAGGCCAAAACAACTGCTGATACATACCCAACCAGTCTTTCCTTTGTCTCTCTTCAGGTCTTACTTAGAGACTTCAAACGGAAGTGATGTTTGAAGTTTGGGCAAGGAGTTGGCTGAACTTGATCTATATAATAACTTCAGAAGCTGAAGTCACTTTCATTGTAGCCTTAGTATCAATAGGCTCAATATTTCTATTTACAATCTCGCAGGTTTACATTTAATATTTGTGGTTCGTTTATTACTTTCTCTACTACGTATAGTGTGTAGGGGAAGTATTGCATTCCACCCAAAAATTCAATACCGAGATTTCACCGGAAATACATGTTTTGAGACCCCCTGAATCCAAAAAAAACCATTTTTGGAAACATGTCCATGTGTGTGTGTGTCTGTGAACAGCATAACTCAGAAACGAACAGTCGGATAAACACCAAACTTGGTATTTAGTTTCAGTATCTTCCAGAGATGCGACACGAAGGTTTTCAAGAAAATCCCCCCATCCCAGATTACCCTTTACATGGAAAATTTTTCCGAAATTTTTAAGTGGCTCTAACGATTTTGATTAAAATATCATATGTTAAGATATTTTCATGAAAAATGAAATGTATATCTCGAATTTTCTGGGAATATCTCCAAAAGTATTCTTCATTGTGAACGACTTTTGCATAACTGGTAAACTATAAAAGATAGACAAAATTTTACTACACAGAAAAATGTAGATCGCGTTAAAATACACAATTTATGTCATACATTCTTTTTTGTTGGGTGAACCATTTTCGTGATATTGCTTGTTATTCCCTTATATTTTCCAATACTTATACTTTTTCTCAAATTCGTTATTCATTTTTTTTGTCTTGGTAATGTAAAGAGAATGGAATACTCCACACAGCAACCACCTCTTAAAATATTTGACTATCGCTTAAAGCCTACCAATTCCCCTTGCATCTACAAGAAAATTAGCAATAAGATTGATATCTCGATTAACATGAAGCATATGGAGAATAAGCGTTTTTAAAAATAGTTTTTACAAGAGTAGAGAAAGTCATGTGAGTGTAACACATCAGATTTTTTTACTAGGTTCAGCAGTTCATATTCACGCAAGATAAGCAAGTATTCCCAAACATATCTTCTTTAGTAAAGAACTGTATCATCCCAGTCGACTTTTAGTTGATTTCAGCAGGTTTGACCCTTATGAAGACGCAGTAGCTGCATGCTAACAGCTGATTCAGTGTTATAATATTATTATTGACTCACTATTTCTGTCATGCAATTTCACGTGGTAGTAAATATACATACATTTATTACAGATGAAGAGATAACCTCCTTTTCATAAAGGAGGAGTCGGATTATATGTCCTTAGCACTAAAACCCATAGTTTATTATGGCATCTTCTTTATTTATAGTTTTAGTTATATAGCCCTGCATCTCTAATGAGAGAGAGTAGCTTATTAACAAATTTTCTTTGAGAAGATCATCCTCTGGGTTTATTAAGCCCAGCAGTTCATATATTTTCCTACTTAGGGCTTCAAATTTGAAGATTATATAAAAGGCTGCTGCTTACTCTTCATTGCACAACCTGCATACTGCTTCTTCTTTGAAGATTTTGTATGTAAATGCTTCCTTAATCTACAATGTCCTGTCAATACCCTGTTATCAGGTTTATTTGGGATATGTTGAGTTTAAGTTAATAAGGAAGATGTTCTACTCGTCATTTTCTTACTGTGCTTGAATCCTTCTGTTTGCAACCTTTCTAATTGGTGGTAATGTTTAATCCACCCATCAATGGTTTTTCCAACAGAATTTATAGGGTTCAGGGACAGTGAATGACTGTGCAGAGCCTTTCCTTGCCTATGCGTCTGCTATCTCGTTACCTAAAATTCCCTTGTGTCTTGGAACACACCCAAGAGTAACCTTGTTGTGTTTTGCTAGATGTACAGATTTATTCGACAGTTCCAGAGTAACACAGAGGTTATCTGATAGCTTGCAATTGGTTTTAAAGCTGCCTATCAGAGAAAATCCAGATATAGCTACTTGTATAGCCCTTTCTTAGATTTTCTCTAACACAGGTTCCAATTGTAAATGATGAAGGGATACTTATTAAGCACACCTGCATTACGAGGGGCACTATTTATATTTTGAGCCTAATAATTAAAACAACGTAATTTCTGATTGAAAACTGCTTTATTGTTTTTCAAAATATTCTCCGTTATGATCAATAAACTTTTGCATCCGTTTGAACCATTTGTCAAAGCATTTATTCCAGTCTTCTTGAGACACCGGCAAACAGCTTTTGTTGGATTTGCTTCATCTTGAAACACCCATACAGTCGACTGCTGTTTACGTTCCGACTCATACGCATAGATCCATGATTCGTCACCTGTTAAATCTTATGTACGTCTTTTGAGGCACCGCCATTGTATTTCTTGAGCATTTTTGTACACCAATCGACGCGAGCATCTTTTTGAGATTGCGTCAAATTATGTGGGATCCAACGACAGCAAACCTTTTTCAGGTTAAATAATCATGAAATATTTTATATATGCTGGTGGAACTAATGCCTAGGGTTGCCTCAATCTCGCAATATGTCCATGACGATCTTTCGTTATTAGTTTTTGCACAGCATCAAAGTTTTCTGGCACAACAACTGATTTTGGACGATCTTCACGAGCTTCATCATTGAGCGAACGGCGGCCACGATTAAATTCGTTATACCAGCGTTTCACAGTGGCAAAGGATGGAGCTTCGTCGCCAAATGTGGAAGTTAGTGATTGATGCACTCTTGCCTTGATAATCCACGTCGAAAGTCTAATAAATTATTGCACGAACATTTTCACGAGTTAATTCCATGATTTTGTTGACACACAATTTTCAAGTTAGTGTAAACAAAACAAATGACGCTCTGTTGACAAAATGTTTGAAGTAGATTGTGGTAAAATATGTCAAACTTTCCATTGGAAACGTCAGATGGCACCTACAACATACAGGGTTGCCAAGGCTCAAAATATAAATAGTGCCCCTCGTATTTAGGTTTGCAAGAAATATGGCCATGTTACCAACTGAAGTTTACTTAAATGTCTTACCACACAATATAACGAAGTAACGAAATCTTGTAGAAAGCGTAGCAATATCGTCCTTAGACAACTTGAACAATAAAGTACGAAAGCTCCCACTTTTTGTTTTAATTTGAAATATATTTGAATATACTGTATCTCAGTTACTGGTAGGAATAGTAAAAATAATATCATTGATATACACAGGCGTACAGAGGCGAATGGAGTTATGCCTAGGAATGGCAGTAAAGGACTTTTAGAGAAGTTCTCAAAACCATAATTGAAATACTGGAATCTTGTTGAAAAATAGATTAGCTTGGGTAAACAGTTAATTGTAGCACCACCAACTTAATATGCAGCAGTACAGAACCTTCGCTTGCGCGCGTGGCCGACCTAGCGGGAATTTGCTTGTCAACAAGAAGCACGCTGTTTGCCGCCGGACTTATATGTTCGTAGCTCCTTAAATTCAAGCGCATCGATTTCTATTCATAAGTGGCTTCTATTTATGGGAGAACTTATACAGTAAATTGCATCGGAATAACCTGAATGCGATGGAAGAAGCGAAAGACAATATAAAAAGAGAAATTACTGCGATTTCAGAAGAAGATTAGTGTTAAAGCAAAGTTCTTAAAAAGTGTGAGAGATATACAGTGGCACACGGACACAATTTGTCGTCCTCCGTGTTCTATGGGTATCATGTTAGCCTCTAGTTCCCGAGATCGTGGGTTTAAAACGGGTGGAGAGCGATAGATGTTTTTCAGGTGTAAAAATCCTTAGCATGGATTCCTTCGGAAGGGAAGTAAAGCCGGTGGTCGTAGATTTACGGCACGTAAAAGAACCTCAAGCCTGATAAAAAGGCCTCTGAGCAAAATTTTCGGTCTTTCACACTCAATATAGAATGCGACGTTAAGAGCTACAGTAGTTAAAGAGCGTTCATAAATAAAACTCAATTTAATTTATGGATTTTTTCCATATTCTATGACGAAGGTGGTCATAATTCATATTATTATAGTGATAGACATAGAAGTTTATTACTAAAAACATTTACACGTATAGCAACATCAAGTGTTAAATATTACAAAATTTAATCTTATAAAATTCCTGGACCTTATATTGAGGATTTTCCTTCAACATCATTAAAATCTGTATTTCAAATTTGCCATATGTCAGTTTTTTAATTTTATCAGTTAAACTATTGAATAGATTAATAGATACCACTTCAAGCCTATTTTGCGTTTTACTATATTTAAATTTACTAAAATAAATATTGTTGCTACTTCTTGTCGGATAATTATGGATATTTTCACACATATTATAACCTTGTAGATTCCTCTTGATATACAACAGACAATTCTTGTACAAACTATTTTTACAAACGCTTATTCTCCATATGCTTTATGTTAATCGAGATATCGAGATGTTAATCTTATTGCTAATTTTCTTGAAGATGCAAGGGGAATTGGTGGGCTTTAAGCGATAGTCAAATATTTTAAGAGCTGGTTGCTATGTGGAGTATTCCATTCTCTTTGCATGTCCAGGACAAAAAAAATGAATAAAGAATTCCCATTTGAGAAAAAGTATTGAAAAATTTAAGGGAATAACAAGCAATATTTCGAAAATGGTTCACTCAACAACAAAAAATGCACATGACATAAATTGTGCATGTTAACGCGATCTTTTTTGTGTAGTAAAATTTTGTCTAACTCTTATGGTTTACCAGTTATGCAAAAGTCGTTCACAATGAAGAATACTTTTGGAGATACTCCCAGAAAATTCGAGATATGCATTTTATTTGTCATGAAAATATCTTAAACATATGATATTTTATTCAAAATCGTTAGAGCCATTTTCGAGAAAATTAAAATTTTCGAAAAGTGTTCCATGTAAAGGGTAATATGGAGTGGGGGATTTTCTTGAAAACCTTCGTGTCGCATCTCTGGAAGATACTGAACCTAAATACCAAGTTTGGTGTTTATCCGATTGTTCGTTTCTGAGTTATGCTGTTCACAGACACACACACGGACATGTTTCCAAAAATGCTTTTTTTTGGATTCAGGGGTCTCAAAACATATATTTCCGGTGAAATCTCGCTATCGAATTTTTGGGTTGAATACAATACTTCCCCTACTTAATATACGTAGTAGAGAAAGTAATATATACAGGAAGAGTGAGAATTCCAAGTTTAATAAAATGTGGTTTACAATGCGTTTTTTGTGCAATTGCACTTAACATTTTTATTGCTCTCTTTTGTAGAATAAAAGGCTTGTTTGCATAGGTATGATTGCCCTAAAAATGACCCCATAATTTAAAACAGTAGGTATATATTACTGTAATACACTGACAGAAATGATTTGTTATTGTTTCGCTCAGTACACGTAACATGGACGTTGCTTTACTTAGTTTCCCTGAGATGTAATCTATTTGAGACTTCCACCCTAATTTAGGCTTAAATGAAAGCCTTGGAATTTGACTGTTGAAGGAATAGAGTTAGCATAACTGCGATTAATAGCCTTATCTTAAGTATTAGTCTATTTGAGTCACACCAGTGATTTACTTTTGAAGTTATATCTTTAACTTTACTTGCGAGAGTGTCGTTTTTCTCACAAAAGTATTTAATCGTAAATAAGCAGCAAATAAAAACGTTTTTAGGCATTCATCCTGGATGGCTCAGAAAGATCATTGATGTAAACATGATAAATCTGTGCGCTTGAGACAAACGGCGTGTTTCTCAGTGCCCAGCAAATTCTCGTTAGCCGACCAAACGTTCCAAGTGAAGATTCTGAAAATTCTAAGTTTACTTAACATGTAAAGGGGGTCCGCTCAAATGTCTCTAATTTCAATTGTATGTGACGGGTAAACGGTTGAACGATTACAACAATGTCTATATGAAAGTAAAACTCAAGTTTTTATATACACATCACCACATCTCTATGTGACCTCCAGCAGTCACTGTGACATTGTCGAGGCGATGAACAATTTCTTGCCAAGTACATGTCTTCTGAAACGCTCCCAGTAACCTCTTCGATGTGCTCTCAAAGATCACGAAGATCTCTGACTAGGGTGACGTAAACTTTAACTTTGACGTAGCTCCAGAGAAAGAAATCGAGCGATGTTAAATCGGGAGATCTCGGAAGTCACGCGATCGATCCTCCCCTATCAATCCAACTGCCAGGGAAAATGTCCAAAGTTGTACGAACTTCAATGAACCAGTGTGGGGGAGCGCCATCTTGTTGGAGAAGGATGTTCGACTGCAGATGTTCAATTTGTGGAAATAAGAACTGCTACAGTATGGCAAGTTATGTGGTACCACGGACAGTTTTCTCGGCGAAGAAAAACGGTGCAATGATTATTCTGTGACATACCGCATCAAACATTGATCTAGGGACTATAATGAATATGCTCTTGTGTACCATGAAGATTCTGCGATCTCCAGATCCCCACATTATGCCGGTTTACCTTACACACGGAAAGCACCTTCGTCCGAGAAGAAAATCTTGGACTAGAAATCAGGATCAGCGCCGAGACGGTCTAGCCTCGTGTTGGCGATTTGCACTCGTTTTGGCTTGTCATTCGGCTTCAGATGTTGCATTAACTGCAGTTCGTATGCGTACAGTTTGAGACGTCTGTGAACAATTCGTTGTAATGTTGACTTCGTATTTGATTTTCAGGCAAAGATCTCCTTAATGACTTCCATGGGTTTCGCTCAAATGCGGCTTGAACATTTGCAATCTTATCTTCGGATGTTCTGCGACCACCACGATGCTTCTTTAACACAGCTCCAGTAGCTAAAAATGTATCATGCCGCTTCTTCATGCTTTTAGCAGTTGGAGCATCATAGTTAAAGATTCGCCGAAAAACTTCCTGTGAACTCGGACAATGGATTTAAACTCCGCATACCACAGAAGAGTTTACTCTTTGGTCTTGGTGTCGCCATTTTGATAAACGATAACATCAAGAATAAAAACAGTATCTTTGCACCATCTACCGACAAGATTCGAAACTTGTTGAGTTTTCCTTTTGTATAATTGTTGCTGTAAGTGTATATTCAACCGTTTACCCATCACATACAATTAAAATTGGGTACATTCGAGCGGACCACCCTGTACTACTCTGCAGACTGCATTAATGCTATTTAAGATTTAGTATTACTATTATCAACTCCTTTGAAGGTGCAGAAAACACCCGCTATATTCATAACCCTCAGTAATTAAAGTAAAAAGGGCATCGCTTAAAATATTAATATCTACCCTTCATCTACCATAAAAAGGAATTATTAGAAGATTATGTAACTGTTCGCTGTTATTGCAACATTTGCAAAGCTATTTGCTTTCTCCTTATACGGCTTTTATTCATAAAATCAAAATCCAGTACTCGAAAAGATTAGCATAATGGTCGAAGATGATCTGCAGTGAGGGATTATGCACTGGAATTAAGGCTGGTTCACAACCAACGAGAACGGTAACCAGAACGAGAACGAGAAAGTTGAAATACATGTATTCGAATGGTAATGTTCACAACCAAAGGGAAGCCTTCCCGGGCCCCGGGAACGGGAAAGAATAGTTGCCCAACTTTTAACTTTCTCATTCTCGTTCCCGGGTACGGCATATTAGATACCTATAGTGCATATTCGACTCTTCACTCTAGAGGATGTTTTAGGAGGCCGTGACATGAAACAGCCACTCTCTATAGTCGCAAGCTGGAAACATGAAAGTGGATGAAATTAGTAGTAAATGTGCTTCCTAACCTCATCCCGACACCCGCAAATCTAATCAGCGTTGGTTCCTCTGGTGAAGGGGTAATTTGTAGTTTGTTTATATGCCACTCAAAACTGGCTATTACCTAAAAAACAATGGCAAAAGCTACAAAGAACAGCTAAAACCGGTGGAAATGAAAAAATAACAATAAATAATGGTAATGTATGCCATTAAATAAAGGAATGAAAGCTTGGCATAACTAGAGGGATCAGAAATGTAATGGATATACATTTAGATAATGTTTACTGTATCGAATTTTCACGTTGGCTTGACTAAATTGGAAGTAGGTGAAAAAATGTCATTGGTCAGTTAAAAACAAATGAAATCCCAATGCGCAAAATCGACTTTCACTTTGTGATCGATATGCATTCCCGTTCTCGTTCTCGGGCGGTTGTGAACCAGCTTTTACTGTTCAACGAACCATTACCATATTCAAGGTTATTTTGGCTCTGTCTAAATTATGTTGTGTAATAATTGAGCTTAAGATGAGTCAGTAAATATGATTCTTTATTTCAGGTGGTAATAACGGAATCGGACCAGAAAGCAACAGATGTGAAGAGCGTGAGCGACGATGTTGCTACATCTGGACCAATAGCACCTTCAAGACCATCAGGCTCCATAACAGACGTTGTGAAGACCTATTTTGTCACCTACACCTACTTCAGCACGTTCCTGGAGGGAGGTAGTACTGTAGTGCGTTCGGATGTGGCCACTTCGTCTGACGTCGTGACTGAGAAGATCTATGTCACAGCTCCAAAGCGAACCACCAGCACCCCAGCACCCGTCGCAACTCCACCTCCGGTCAAAGAAATATCGACCTCGGCACCCGTGCCTATATCCTGGCCGCCCTTGCATGTATATGCAACCAAAACTTACCTCACCACATTTACTTACTTCACAACGCTCCTCCAAGATGGTGGCAGTGGCAAAGGGACCTCCACTGTGGTTAGTTCACGCACTCGTGTAGTGCAGAATGTCGTCACCGAATCTGTGGACACCGGTCTCCTCAATCCTGAGTACCTAGAATCACTTCGTACTTCCTTGCAAATAATGCATAAAGATACCACGTCTTCGTCAACGATAGTGGCCACTGCCACTCTCTCTGGGGGCCAGGAGATAAAGATCACAGCAATGGACCACAACATCGAACCTTCCACTACTGAACAAGCTGAAGTGAAACCAACAGCTAGTCTTCACGAATTGTCTTCTTCTATGCAAGAGGACAACAGCGCTGTGAACAACAATGTCATCAAGGGATCAACCATTATTTTCTTCGATGAGGACGACCAGATAGACAGCAGTACAGCTAGCACTTCAAGGACTCTAGCTATAGATGTAGCAGGACACAACACAGCAACCCCAGCGCTAGACGCAGTACAGAGCACGATAATGGGTGGCGCTGAAGCTGCTGCCCTAACGGACTCTCAAGTGCCAACAGTGATACCTGTGTCAGAAACGCAACAATATAACCCTGTTTTCATTGTTCCCAGTAGTCTTCCTGCTGTTACTCTCTCACCTGTGTCTTTCATTACATCTATTCTAGCAACATCTACAGTCACTCAATCAGGCAACACGCTGCTACCCGGCGAGCAGGTAGTTATGATGACACAACCTGAAACTGGCCAAGTTACTGTCTTACCAGTGAAAAATGGTGGCAACAACAAGAAGCCTACAGTAATCGGTCCAGGGGGGAGTGAGATACAAGTCAGTGACCTACTGAGTCTAGGTTCGCTGGGAATAAACGGTTTGAGCGCACTGAGTCCTGTATTCAATGCTATGGCTGGTTTGATCCAGAGCAACCTTACTCCTGATAGACGCAATGATACCACAGTGATCGTTCTGCCACAAAACAAGCCTACCACGACACCTAGACCTTACAATCCAGTTTACATACCCTCGCAGCAAGTACCACCAGTGGAAGGTGAAGTGAGAGCACCTATTTATATACCTGTAGGAGCAGTTGCAGGAGAAGATGTTGATACCGCAGAGAGCCAGCGATACGAAGGTGTTGCCGTTAATTTGAATGGCGACATTAAGGCGTGGCCTCTTGTAGCTGATGAGGATTATCCCGATACCGACCAGAGGATAAATGTCAAGAGACCTGATGCTGAGGCGCCTGGTACAATGGTAGTGGTTGGACGTCCAGTTGAGGGAGCGCTGCTGGGAGATGGAATTCCAATCAGCCCAGGAGAGGTTATCACCGCTAACAGTGACGTAATTGTCGGCAAACCCGCTGTAATGGGACCGCGGCCACCTAAAATTAGTGGTGGTAAAGATGACGTGCCTATTGGTATGAAGCCTCCACCACCTCCTCCTCCACCCTTATGGCCTCATAAAGCAACTGATACTCATATACCCCTAAGGTAAGTACAGTACTGTTCATTATATCTGAAAGATTTTTGATAGTAATATGTAATACTTTCATAAGCGTATTGCATCAGTGTAGTCCAAAATACCCAGTTTTCTACCATAAAAAGCAGTTGGCTTCAAATTGCCTACAGTGCTTTCTTTCCACACTGCGGCCAGCGTACGGCGGATCGCGCGCCGGCCTCCACTGCTCGAACTCCCGCCGAAACAGTTGTAATACCCCCGCAAAGGCCTCATGTTTTCACATTAACAGTTACGGTTACAATAATGATATACACGTACCTTATCATAAGAGATGTTGGAAATGTCCTTTTTTATGCGCATATTTCTGGAATCTTCTCAGGAAGTTTTCGTCCATATGCTTGATATTTTCTTTTACTTCTTCCACTGTAGGGGTTTGTTGGATACCTTTTATTACTTTCTCTACTACATACGTAAGTAGGGGAAGTATTGTATTCCACCCAAAAATTCGATACCAAGATTTCACCGGAAATATATGTTTTGAGACCCCCTGAATCCAAAGAAAGCATTTTTGGAAACATGTCCGTGTATGTGTCTGTCTGTCTTGTCTGTCTGTGTGTGTGAACAGCATAACTCAGAAACGAACAGTCGGATAAACACCAAACTTGGTATTTAGGTCCAGTATCTTCCAAGATGCGACACGAAGGTTTTCAAGAAAATCCCCCCACCCCAGATTACCCTTTACATGGAACATTTTTCGAAAATTTTAATTTTCTCAAAAATTGCTCTAACGATTTTGATTAAAACATCATATGTTTAAGATATTTGCATGACAAATAAAATGCATATCTTGAATTTTCTGGGAATGTCTCCAAAAGCATTCTTATTGTGAACGACTTTTGCATAACTGGTAAGCCATAAGAGATAGACAAAATTTTACTACATAAAAAATGTAGATCGCATTAAAATACACAATTTATGTCATATAGTTTTTTAGTTGAGTGAACCATTTTCGAGATATTGCTTGCTATTTCCTTAAATTTTTCAATACTTATTTTCTCAAATGGAAATTCGTTATTCATTTTTTTGTCTTGGATGTGCAAAGAGTATTAATCTGTAACAAAGAGAATGGTGCTGCACCTAGCAACCAGCTATTAAGAGATATGTATGTGCTTAAAGGCTACTATATTTCTATATTGCCCTTGTAAATATATATTCCCCTTACATCTACAAGAAAATTAGCAATAAGATAGAGTCTGCAAATGTTTACCTCGATTAACATTAAGTAGATGGAGAATAAGCGTTTCTAAAAATAGTTTGTACAAGAATAGAGAAAGTCATGTGAGTGTAACACATCAGACTTCTTTTCACGTGATTATCTGAATTGGTTAAATTTCTGTAATTATATTTTGCAAAATGTCAATGATAGAGTAATTGAACCGGCTTAATACTATTCTCCTTGAAACAGGGTTCCATTTGTATACTTATTGATTTTGTTTATTTTATTTGTTCCATTTATACGCCACCTTTAACATCCAAGATCATATCGGCGGCTTTGCATTTGGAACAATTGCTCATCGGCAATGATGTTCACTCGTTTACTGCGGTGTTAATCTTTGGGGTTGTTTACTTTGGGTTTTCCATATTAACATTAAATTCACACACACATTTATACTCTCGCTTATACTTCCAAATTCTGGTAGGATGGAGAATAATCCTGGCTAAAAAAATTCCCATCCTCCAGCCGGGAATCTAACCTGGGACCTCTGGATTTGGAAGCTACCATGCTAACCACCAGGCCACAGAGGCAGACTTCTGTGGTTATGTTTCTATGTAAAACAACAATATAATGAAGCGCAGGAAAATTTTGAAGTTAGGGTAATCACTAAAGGATTATGGCCTTGAAGATACCTTGATCTAACTCTGCATTTCTATCTATGAGGAACTTTAAAAATAAAGATGTAAGCAACAAACCTCACGTTGCAAAAACTATAAGTAAACCACTAAATGCAAGGTGGTCTAAAAACAAAAGGTTTTGTGTAACTGATAGAGCCGTAATTCAATATTTCTCGTTAAGATTTGAATACGAATGAATTTGTAGGCTTACTTACTTCTAATGCTTTGAATTCTTCACCCGATGTCACTATCACCGCTAACGGCTTCGAGTTTCTGTTGAAATGCTTTTTACAGCATGCTTTCTTGAAATGTGGGGTAGTAGTGGGTGAGGATTAACTGCATACAGTACCAAGTAACTGTAATGGAATTTAGGATTGGGGCAAAAAGACATTGATAATTGTCGCAGCCAGTTGCCAGCGCGAATTTGAACATATAGTATTTTTTTTTCATTCATTCTGTTTGTTTATTCTCCTCCGCAGTTTCGGTTAAGCGGGGTTTTATTACACAATAAAAGTGCATGAGCAACAAATCGAAATTTTTTGACATTGTTTGCCAAACTTTGCAGTACACTGCCTTAAGCTGTATAAGAGAAAATGTACTTGCTAAGTATAATAATACAGAGTCATATTTATTTTCTCAGGGAGCCACTGTTCCCCCCACGGCAGCCCATTAGGAACCACGGAGGACCAGTAAGGGATTACCATCGACCCGTGGCTGAAGGTTTGCCTTTGATGCCACCCCCTATGGGTCATCAGAAGGTCCCATACCACAACACTGAACCGCCTGTTCTAGTCAAAATTCAACCATCGCAGGTGGCAAGCGTATTAGTTCCTCATGGTACCGACCTCTATGAACCGTATCCACTACCTGAGTCAAGTCCAGGCTTCGTGGCCATCGACACAGATCCTCAACATCATCACGTCAAACAGGTATGTATGTACACACAGCTTCCTTATTCGGGAAACAAGACTTTCTAGTATACCTCAGTATATAGACATCTCGCAGACTAGTCATCATTCCTGATGAGAATTTAGTTTTAATTTCTCTATTACTTGCCTATTAGTATTGTTTCCACCAAAAAAATCAATATCGAGATTTAAACAGAGGTACACGTTTTGGGCTTCTTTGAATGAATTAAAAAATAAAGCTTTTTAGAAGAAGGTTATCGCGCACGCGTGTGTCATACATTCAATTTCATTAGCAGTTATTCTGATTTCATATTTATTTCTTAATGTCTAAAGAATAGTCTCGACTTATTTTGTGTAACAAAATGTGAGAAGTGAAGTCCTCTTCCTTTAGCTTCAGTTTTCTATAATTGGTATATCTTGTGCATTATTATTACTATTAATATTATTATTATTATTTTCAAGAATTACCCCCTTTACACACCAATCCGGTATATCGTCGTATGCGTCTTTATTTATTATCGCAGTCAGGCTCATTTTGGCTAATTACTGTAAGATTTTTATAAATTGTTAAACTGTTCTGTACCGGATGTGTAACTGTGAATTTATTGCATTTCAGGAGAGCCACACTAGGATGGACTTGCCACCTCCGGAGACAGAGGTTGGAAGCCATGTAAATGACAACGCTGTGATTCCACCTCAAGGAATCAATGTGGAAATAGCCCAAGGTCAAGGTATAAACGTGAACGTAAGTCCTGGTCAGGGCATAAACGTCGAAATAGGCCAGCTGCCACCAACTCAGGAACACAAGATTTCGCCGAGCGGTATTGTATTAGATGCGCCGTTGAAGGATCACGTATTGCATCATGAGATGCGCCCTCAGTATAGACCTCCACCACCTCCACACAGAGTGCCTTCAAAACCTCATCGTCTACCTGGTCCACACGTTCAGCCTCATGGACATAAGTTCCCTCATCGACCATCAGACTTCATGGTTCCACCGCCTCCTCCACCTCCGGGATCTTCCAACGTATTTTATCACGAGAAAGAAAATGGAGTGCACAATGGCCCGGTTATCATCCCTCTGAATCATAACATCCCACAGACTCCAAACCTAGATGATCTTCTTATTGATGTACCCAACGACAATCAGCATAAAAATCAGTACCATAAACAGCAACAATATGGTGATGATAGTGAAGAGCAATCTGCAGAAGTGGATGGCGACGAAGTGATACAGGAATCAAAACAGAGACCTGTAAGACCAGGGCAAGTTCCTCTGGAGACCTCGAATTCAGTAAGCACTCATAAGCCTATAATTGATGGAAGGCCTCAGGACACGTCACCACATCAAGATGATGCACTTCACCAAATGAAACCACCACATCATTCTTTGGCACCTGAAGGCTGGCCACAGAAACCTTCGACGCACCAAAATCACAGACCAATTCAAGTTTTTGTGTCTCCGCCACATACACTTCCAAATAAGCCGCATCATCCAGACACACATGGAAAGAAACCTCAAATCGGTGGTGATATAATACTTGCAACATCAATGATAGCACAGAAACCCAAACCTGGTCCTCATCTTGAAGAAATCCCAGCTTATTCGAATCCAGAGATAATTGTTGAATCCAGGCCTCACTATCCTAATCAAGCTAAACCTCCTGGAACAACAGTAAATGTTGGTCATGAATATGTTATCCATAACAATCAAAAGCTTCCGCCGAAACCAGATGAGAAACCTTATAGGCCTCCAGACCAGCCTTCTAGGGTAGATGTCAATCATAGCACCCATAGTGGCGGAAATAGGCAAGAACTAGATAAGTTCGATGATTTGTACCATTTAGGAAAACGACCACAATCTGTGTCTTCTGAACCGCCAATATTATACGATTTGGAAACTCAGGCAAACACTCCACGTCCTTTCGCTTCATTGCCACATCCATCAAAACCAGGAACAGTGGTTCTTCCACCTCCTCCTGATTTTAAAAAGGACGAATCTGTAATGGGACTAACGCCTCCTCCACCTGTGAGAGTGGCTCCAGGAAGCAGCAATGGTCAGCGGTTACCAATTCCAGGCATTGAGCCTCATGTATCTACTCATAGACCGACTGTCGTGAACATTGGTGGCAATGCTAACAGAAGACCACCAAACAGAAATAAACCTCGACCTATCCCACCATATAAATTTGAAATTCCAACCACTATTCCACCCACCACTTCAGAGACCCCTACCACACAGAGACCAAGCAGTGAAACGAAAAGACCATTTTGGATTCGCCCCAATATTCAAGAAATATCAGACCCCAAAAAGCCAGCAAGTGACACTGAAGAAAATGGTGTTGTACACAGTATACCACTTTCTCCACCTCATGTTGACCAAACTCATCGACGTCCTGTCACAACATGGAGACCTCCACTTTCTCCAGACAGGCCAAGACCTGTTGTCGGATTACCATCAAAGAAACCATTTGAGGACTACCATAAACCACTCTCTACACTGGAAGACAACGATGATCAAGATACCATGCTGCAGACAGTTGTTATTGGAAAGCCAATTCCAGAGGAACCTGTTATTTCACCAACAGCGCCAGTGGAAGACAACATGAGGAAGCCAAGTACTTCACAGGACATTATAACAGCAGGTGTAGCATGGAATGAAGATGTTGTTGTGGGCTCTGAAATACCTGTATTGGAGCCAGCGACGACATTTGTAGCCACACCTTCTGTTAGTAGAAAAACCTCAGGTTCGCATCTAGGAACATCCACTATAGACGTGTCATCGGGTTCAAAAACCATATTTGGTAACCTGTTTACAAAACCTTCAATGGTGCATCCATCTAGAGCTTCTGATCACTATGATACAACCTCCAGATTGTTCATTGGTGGACACAAAAATAATCAATATGGCAGCATCCAGGATGATGAAGATGAGGATATTCTTGATGAAGGAGAGTATGAAAATGATAGCAAGAATAAATATGATCTTGGAGTTGCTGCCACCTCAAACAAGAATGTTGGTGCTGTAGACATTAGAGTTCCAGAACCAGCTTCAACACGATATGTAACACAGACTTTGACTGTTACCCTTACTGAGACTACTGTAGTCAGCAGTCTTGGACAACAGCCGTCAACGCGCACCATAATAGTCACCAAAACGCAAATATCTACTCATCTGGACACAGTAACAGAAACAAAGGTTCACACCCTGGTCCGCCCCACAAGCATAGTTGCAACTGTAACCACCACAGTATCAGCGCCACCAACAACAGTACCACCATATAACTACCATGACTATTCCACCAAGAAGCCGGAAGAAGTGATGAAAGTTGAGGAAACTAAGGATGAAGAGTCAAATATAGAACTGCTACCTGAACAGGACATAAACAAAGAAAAAGAAAGTATTGATATGGATGTAATCCATAAATTGAACACCACCAAGGATAACGCTAGATCTCCTGAAGATGTATCAGGTAAGTAACAATTATATTTAATTACACACGTCTACAAATAAAACTTTTTGTGAGCTGTTTTATACATGAAAGTTGATTATTAATATTTCAGTACCGCTGATTTCAAAAATGACTTCCTTTTTTCTCCATCACATCAGGTTTTTTACAAATAAAAAATGAAGTATTCACATATTTTCTTCCAAAAATTGTATAAAACCTACAAATGAATTTGTGAGGGTTATTATTGCCAAATATCACATTTAAATTCATTTTATAAACAACAGGTCAATCAGATTTTGTTCGCTTGGTATCGAATGTTTTGTCTCTTGGATTTTCTCTTGTGTGTTTTCGAGGAATACCTACACAACATCCAGCAGTAATCTGCAATCATTGAAGAATTCCATCATCCTTGGCAACTCCTCTCCATTTCTCTAATATCCTGATGGAAGCTCTACCCTTGTTCCTCACTGACTGCCGCCAGGTTGTCAGGAAAGACGTCCAAATGTGAAAACAGAAAGTGTAATTTGAGACTCGTGTTGCATCATAAAGTTCTGAAATAAGTTCACTACTTCTGTAGGCTTAGGTATAAGTATACCAGGGCCATAGGCTACTGGTCTCATAGCAGATAGCAAGTTTGGGTATATAATTCCTGTTTTGTTCTTTGCATTGAAAGCCTTCACATTGTATGTACAAAGGTAACAATCAGTACTATGATTGTAAGATTCACGCCACACCCTTGGTATTCCAAAACGTAGTGATTGTTTCTTCCCCTTTGTAGTAAGCTTCGTACGCTTTTCTTAGAAATGAAGTTGTTTTTTCTGCTTCTACACAATAAAACTACACTACGTGATCAAAAGTATCCGGACACCTGGCTGAAAATGACGTACAAGTTCGTGGCACCCTCCATCGGTAATGCTGGAACTCAATATGGTGTTGGCCCACCCTTAGCCTTGATGACAACGTTCACTCTCGCAGGCATACTTTCAATCAGGTGCTGGAAGGTTTCTTGGGGAATGGCAGCACATTCTTCACGGAGTGCGGAACAGAGGAGAGGTATCGATGTAGGTCGGTGAGGCCTGGCACGAAGTTGGCGTCCCAAAACATCCCAAAAGTGTTGTATAGAATTCAAGCCAGGACTTTGTACAGGCCAGTCCATTACAGTGATGTTATTGTCGTGTAACCACTCCGCCACAGCCCGTACAGTATGAACAGGTGCTCGATCGTGTTGAAAGATGCAATCGCCATTCCCGAATTGCTCTTCAACAGTGGGAAGCAGGAAGGTATATCAATTTAGGTCTGCGCTGTGATCGTGCCACGCAAAACAACAAGGGGTGCAAGCCCCCTCCAGGAAAAACACGACCACACCATAGCACCACCACCTCCGAATTTCACTATTGGCACTACACACGCTGGCAGAGACGTTCACCGGACATTCGCCATACCCACATCCTGCCATCGGATCGCCACATCGTGTACCCTGATTGGTCACTCCACACAACGTTTCGCCACCATTCAGTCGTGTAATGTTGAAGCTCCTTACACCAAGCGAGGTGTCGTTTGGCGTTTTCCTGCGTGATGTGTGGCTTATGAGCAGCCGCTCGACCATGAAATCCAAGGTTTTTCACCTCACGCCTAACTGTCTAGTACTTGGAGCGGATCCTGATGCAGTTTGGAATTCCTGTGTGATGGTCTTGATAGGTATCTGCCTATTACTCTTTACGACCCTCTTCAAATGGCGGCGGTCTCTGTCAGTCAACAGACGAGGTCGGCCTGTACGCTTTTGTGCTGTACATGTCCCTTCACGTTTCCACCTCACTATCACATCAGAACAGCGGACCTAGGGATGTTTAGGATTGTGGGAATCTTGTGTACAGACTTCTGACACAAGTGACACCCAATCCCTGACCACGTTCGATGTCCGTGAGTTCCATGTAGCGTCCCATTCTGCTGTTTCACGATGTCTAATGACTACTGAGGTCTCGAATAATGAGTACCAGGCAGCACAATGCACCTAAGATAAAAAACGTATGTTTGTGGGGTGTCCGAATACTTTTGATCACATAGTGTACCATAAATATAACAAAATGAATTTGGATTATTTACACAACTTCTTTCCATTATGCTGTACTGAGTCACACATGATAAATATAACAAAATGGTATTATTTAAATGCTAATCTCTTGCTTTATACAACTATTAAGCCCTATAACAGATGCATTCTCAATACAAAATGATGTAGGCAGCTTAGAATGTGCTGCCATCTACCATAAAACAGTCAGTTATTTCCTTTTAGTAGCTTTATTCCAATACATGGCATTGTAGTAGAGTAATGGTTCATGATCACATAAAAGATACACAACTAAATAAAAATGAATGTTGAAAGAAATGGTATGTGATACGACAGTATGGGCTTCATTTTTGGAATCAGAATATAGAAATTACTATAAAAAGACATGAATATGTAAAATAGCAAAATCACTGTTGGCCTATGTTATTGGAGCGATCAAACTCTGAGGGCGAGTCAATAAATAAGTCGCAAATGTCATTCTACCATAGAATATATTTAAATTCCGCGTGTGCATTTTTCCATCAGATAGCAGCATATGTATCTATGTATGTCGTAACGGGTGCACGACGTCACGTAGGCACTTGGTCAGTCAGTGGCAGCCAGAAGAAAATGGCGGGTGTGTTGTGGGAGTGTACACTAGAAGAACAGCGTGCGGTTGTGGGTTTTTTGTGGGCAAAAGCACTGTCCACAGAAGAAGTGCATAGGAAATGCGTCCTGTGCATGGTGAGAACTGTTTATCACGGAAAGCTGTGTTCAATTGGATTCAGAAATTTAACACGGAAAGGCGAACCACCAGAGAGCAGAAGCTCCTAGTCGTCCTGTGAAGTGTCAACACTATGACGCCTTGCATGCCCCAAAACAAGGTGAGCAAAACCTTACGGGCTGATGGGATTGTCTTGAACGACTTTTATGGTGGAGGTGGTTGTGTAGGATGTTTATCACCATGCACAAACTTTGCCAAACTTCAGCTGCTCACGGATGATGTAACCAGTTTCATATGAACAACCTACAGCACACGCCTACGTCATCGATCGTCACAGCCTGCCATTAAGAATGATTTGTTGCACACGCCGCACTGTGGTTAGGTTGACATCTCCACAGGACGACCAGGAGGCTTCTGATCTCTGATGCTTCACCTTCCCGTGTTAAACTTCTAAATCCAATTGAACACAGCTTTCCGTGAAAAATAATCCTCACCATACACCGGACGCGTTTTCGCGATGCACTTTTTCTGTGGATAGTGATTTTGTCCACAAAAACGCACAACCGCACGCTGTTCTTCTCAAATTAAATTGAGTGTTATTTATGGACGCTCTTTAACTGCTGCGGTCCTTAGCGTCCCATTCTATATTGGGCGTGAAAGACCGGTAATTTTTCACAGAGACCTCTTTATCAGCCTTGAGGTTCTTTTACGTGCCGTAAATCTACGACACGGGACCAGCGGCTTTACTTCCCTTCCGAAGGAAGCCATGCTAAGGCTTCACCCTCCTCCGGGTTTGAATCCGCAACTTCGGGAACTAGAGGCTAGCATCACGGAGGACGACACTGTTCTTCTCGTGTATACTCCTGCAACACACCCACCATCTTCTGGCTGCCACTGACTGATCAGGTGCCTACGTGACGTCATGCACCCGCTACGACAGGCATACATGTGCTGCTATCTGCTGGCAAAATATACACGTGGAATTTCAATGTATTCTACGATAAACTGACGTTTGCGGCTTATTTATTAACTCATCCTCGTATAATGTAATACACTGTTTTCTGTTTCCTAAGCTTGTTCAGTAGTTTATTTTATGTAGGTACTTCATTGATTTCCATTTGGTATAAACACAAATGTTACTGATGTAATTAGATATCTGTTAAGGTACTGATTGTTAATTTATTGTGGTTTTGAAAGGCTCAGCAATTTGTTTGTATACAGGATTTCCATTTCAAAGTTTTTCAGATTAAATACTACAGGCTATAAAATTAACACAATAATATAATAAAATATGTTTGTTATGTGAATATGTATTCACAAACCATTAGAAAAGTAATTGTGATGGTATTAACATCCTTCACTGACTTGATAGTATTCTTGACCCTATTTTGTGATTTTAATTTTTGTGGTTATGTTGAAAGCCTTCTTATGGTATACACATAACAGGAAAGAAACAAAGTTTGTTAGAAATAACCTCCATTAAACACATGGTAGGTCCTTCTGTTATACATACTGGGTGGACCATTTAAGTTGGCACTGTACAATATCTCCAAAACTAAGCGTTGTAGAAAGAAATGTTGTCTTGAATAAACGTTGCTTGATATTATGGGGGAAAGTAAATGCTATTAGCTGTGTTTTATTTGGAGGAAGTTATGATGGTCATTTTAGGGTCAATTTAATGTTTCAAAATGGGAACCTATAATTAGGATCATAACGTCCTCCATAACTATATGTATATATTGAGCATGATTCTCCACGACCTGGTATGCAGGTCTTCTTTACAAGCTTATTCAGCTGGAACTATCACCACACTACATCCACCTCCTACACTCATACTTCAGACACCGAACTTTTCCTGTTTCAGTTGCGGGGTACAAATCAACACACAGGCCAATTCGAGGCGGAGTCCCCGAAGGTTCTGTATTATCCCGTACGCTCTTTAGCGTGCATGTGGCCGACATACCAGCAGAGCAGCACGTCAGTATAGCTCAGTATGCTGATGGCGTGTTGCTATACTGCACAAACGGAAACTCTCGCAGAGCCTTCAATCCAATTCAGCGACACCTCCGCCTCATCCAAGAGTGGTGCAGGCGTTGGCGATTGTCCATCAACTCGGAGAAAAGCCACGCTATTTTGTTTACACAGCGCCGCTTCCCCGCAACTTTCCCTCATTTACCTACCTCCGACGTAGGATAGAGTGGACGAATTCCATCTCCTATTTGGGTGTTCAGCTAGATAGACGTCTAACTTTCCGGGGACACATCGCGGATCTCTCGCGTCGGGGCATGGCGGCTACGGCTGGGATCCGTGATGCCGATACCGCTTAAGTTGTGTCTCTTCAGAGCACTTATAGTCCCCGTCCTCCTCTACGCCTGCGAGATCTGGGGCATGGCCGCAGACTCCAGTCTGCTCCGACTGCAGCGGGTACAGAATAGGAGCCTTCGAGCCATCTATTCTGTATGCCGCGCTTTCTCCGTCACTTCCGAAGCCTCATCTCTCCCATACCTGGAGGATGAAATCAGGCCCCGGGTTAGAAAACTATACGACCAGTTTCCATTCCATCGGAGTGCCCTTGTTCGGTCTCTAGGGGACTATAACCCCAGAGCATATAACATGGCATGCGGGCACTCCAACCAGCAGCAAAAGCTGAATTCCTTATAGTCCTACCATGAGTTGCTTGGTGAATTAAAAATTTAATCCAAAACAATTTCGATAATACCATCCATCAGCGGTGCACTAGGGCCGTTGCACCCTGACCTGCAGTCGTCGAGGAGCTCAATGCTACCTCCTATCACCCCCAGAACCTCAGTCTCAACCGCTATCCTGCAAACCCCTTTCGTACCTACCAGTGGTTAAACCCTGGCAAGGGTAGATACACTATATAACACTTCTTCGGGCTGCCCTCAGCCTCCAACATGCTTTGTTTGTTCGTTCGTTCGTTCGTTCGTTCCCGCTCTCTGTGTGCAGTTGCTCTAACAACGGAGCTACTATGACAACATGCCGGTGGAACATTGAATTCCCCAATTGACTCGAGTTGTTTCCCAAATAGACACCAAGGCATCTCACTAGCGATGACAATCTCGGTGGTGACCCGCCATCGCAAGTACTTAGAAAACCTTAAGAAACCCTAAGCACCCAGTATTAAAGTACTTCGATGGCAGGTCACCATTGTTGTCACAATAGCTCAATGGCTAAGCAACCGCAAGGAGAGTGGGAGAACCGTTCTCAAATCCTGGCTGTGGCATTGAATTTTTACTTTCTCTAGAACATATAGTAAGTAGGGGAAGTAATTGACATTCCACCCAAAAATTCGATACGGAGATTTCACAGGAAACACATGTTTTGAGGTCCCTGAATAAAAAAAAACACTTTTAGAAAAAGTATACTTGTGAACAGCATAACTCAAAATCGAAAAGTTGGATAAATACCAAACTTGGTATTTAGGTTTAGCATCTTTCAAAGATACGACATGAAGATTTTAAAGAAAACCCCCTCACCCCAGACTACCCTTTACATAGAACATTTTTCGAAATTTTTGATTTTTTCAAAAATCGCTCTAATGACTTTGAGATTTGGATTAAAATATTAAGATATTTTCATGGCAAATAAAATGTACCTATATCTTGAATTTTCTGAGAATGTCCCCAAAGGTCTTCATTCTGAATGGCTTTTGCATAAACTGTAAGGGACACACAAAATTGTTCTACACAAAAAATGTAGAACTCATTAAAACACACATTTTATGTCTCATACTTTTTTTTTTGTCGAGTGAACAATTTCCGGGATATTCCTTGTTATTTGTTTGATTTTTCCAATACTTATACTTTTTCTCAGAGGGGAATTCATTATTCGTTTTGTTATGTCCTGGACATGCAAAGAGAATGGATTGCCTCACATAGCAACCAGCTCTTAAAATATTTGACTATCGCTTAAAAGCTACCAATTCCCCTTGCATCTACAAGAAAATTAGCAATATTATCTGGATTAACATGCAGTAGATGGAGAATTAAGCGTTTGTATAGAGAAAGTCATGCGAGTGTAACACATCAGATTTTTCGGTTGACTTTATTTTAAAAAGCATTAGTGTATTTAAGGATTTATCCTTAAGAATCTCATTTTAAAAGTTTAAAATGCTACATCTAAATTAGTATACCTAAATTTGAAGGGGGAGTATCTGTATTTGAGTAAATGAAAATAAGAGACCACAACTTATTGTGGGTTATTGAATTAATTAAATATACCAACAAATGTTTAAATGCTCTTCTCTTGCTTTCCCAACAATAATACATGTACAACATAAATCTAACATTCTCATAAACTGAGAATTACATATATATGTTTCCTGTGTATATTAAAATGACATATGACATTTTAAACTATTGCAAATAAAACAAGACATTGCTAAAAACTAATTTGATTGTAAAGAGTACAAAAAGGTTTAAACATTCATAGTATCACCATAAAATAAAATTATGTGGGGGCATTAACCACACACACAATCATTCTGGATTAAGTGAAGGTTCATTATGTTCCTTTTATATAATTATAATCTCTTAATTTGGAAATGAAATGTTTATTTTTTTGCACAAAAGAGGAATAATTATTAACTATGCTGTCCTTCTGACTAGCAGAAAACAATTTAAGCACTAAATGTTGCAGGAGATGATGAAAATGAAACGTTTTTCGTTGTGGTGAACGACAAGAAGCCAGTACCTCCTCTGGATGAGGATGTTGCACAAGATAATGCCGAAAATGAAGACAGTGATGCTGTGCTTTTAGGAGGAGTTCTGTTGCCACCACCAGTGCCACCAAACTACAACATCCCATCAAGTAATCAATGCCAGCCCGACTGTAGTGCAGCACGCAACGAACTCTGTCAACGTGTCCAGGGTCACATGCGTTGTGTGTGTCGTCCAGGTTTTGCTAGGATGTTCCCAGACCGGCCCTGCAGACGTGAGTATCCTCTCAAAATAACATGCTTTATAACAAAGTATTTTGTCCAAGTGGGATTTCAAAGGACAATTCTATGGTTTTCTATATAAATCTTCTTTATTTGGGCTATCACTATTTACTGTGTTAATTTCTGCATTGCCAAAAGTGTAATTTTTGTTCTATATAGTCCATTCAAGCAGCACAGTGTTTTATTTTCTATGAGTGCAAACATGTTTTAGCATATAACATGTACAGCTTTATAGCTGTAAATGAAGTAATGAAAAGTTACCTTAGTTGAAAATAACAAGTGTAAGCTCTTTTACAACTGCATATAAGCATTTCACTAATTTTATTGTAAAATTATAGACTACTTTTCAACAATATCACCATTAAGATTCAAACATTTGTTGTGTCTAAGTACTAATTTTCCAATAACCTCTGAAAAACAGTTGCCACCTGTCTCTTGATCCAGGTCCGCACAGTGTCCTTAAGCTCATTGGAGTGGAAATTATGTCACCTTAATGACTTTTTCATCTGCCAGAAAGGTGGCAGTTGCTTGCACTAGGTCTGGGCTGTAGGGAGGGAGCACAAATACTTTCGTCCCTGACCATCTTCACCTGAATTTCAATTCAGCTATCTTTAAATCTGCTGCAGCACTTATAAAGTTCTCAACATAAATATGGCTCATTCCATGGTGGATTTCCATTATGATATGCCCTTCTGCCTGTAGCAATGTAACATTGCATAACTGGCAGGGAAGTCTTATAGTAGTGAGCTCTGTATTTATGCAAGGGCCACATGGGCCTGGGCCTGGCAACAAATTCTTAGGGCTGCCAACATTGCAAAAATAATGAAATAAATTTTCACATGTGCTAAGAAAAGAGCAGCGATGGTAGATAGAGGGAAATTGTCGGTAGATGGATGGAGATCTTACAGGATGGTGTAACTGGCAACATTGCCTTCTTGCATGCTGCCTATGCTGTTTTTGAGTGGCGTAGCGCAGTCGGGGGCAGAAAAAATGTTTGGCCCATGAGTAAAAAGTATGAAATTGGGTTTTATTTATGGACGCTCCTTAACTACTATATTTCTTTGCATCCCATTTTATATTGGGCGTGAAAGACCAGGAATTTTGCTCAGAGGCCTCTTTATCAGGCCTGAGGTTCTTTTATGTGCCATAAATCTACAACATGGGACCACTGGCTTTACTTCACTTCTGAAGTGTGAAGTAGAATTTTTGTTGCTACTACGTATGGAAAGTCAGTTTGAAGTTAATGTATTAATTTTAACTGTTGGGGAGCCGAACTTGTAGTAGTTGCAACCGCACGTATAGTAAACAGTTTCTGGTAGCCTTCGCTCCAAATGTACTTTCAGGTGGTCTTTGCCTCAAGTTTAAAAAAATATTAACTTTGTAATTAAACTGTTTCTTTAAATATTTAATATTTATGTTTGCCTCGGCTGCGTCAGTATTATTTTAGAGACATGGATATCTTGGCAGGGCGTGATGCGACAAGAATGTAGGCTTACACAGATTTTAGGTTTTAATTCACTCCTTTTTATTAATCCTTGACACAAATTAAATAGCACTTCACTGATATATAGAGCAGTGAGATTCTTTAATTAATTTATTGCACTTTTTTTTAACGTGTAAACTTTTTTTGTTTCACACGAATACGTATTAAATATCTTGAGGACACTTTTTGCGTCTTGTTACAATCACTGTCTGTAGGCAACACGTCTGGTTATGAGCACTGTTTGCAGGCAACTGAATTGATTTCAACCATCTAAACTTGTAAATTTCTGTATTTCAAGTCTCTGATTGGCTAATACTACTCCAATAGAACACCTGCATTTAACTAAAGCTTTTTCTGGTTGTTGATTGGCTATTTTTAAACTGTCTCAAAATTACATTATTGCTGCTGTAATAATGATTAGTAGCATTTAAACTTTGTTACTCATTATTGCCTCAAGGTTACCTCATTGTTAGCAAGGTTTAACTTATTATTCTCACAGCTCCTACATTATTAAATTACGTAATGCATTCACATAACATTATTGAACATGTTTACAATAATATAAGCATATGCAATGACTGTTACATACATTTTATAAATTATTACATACACATATTGCTTCAAGGCGGGCTGTTATTGAATTTATATATTATATAATTTGACTGAAACCATTCAAGTGTTAAAAATGCTGCCTCAAGGGAATAAGCAATGCCAATGCTCTCCTCCGAGTTTGAACCCGCAATCTTGGGAACCAGAGTTTAGCATGGTACCCCTAGACCACAGAGTATGACAGGGCCCATCGGTATAACGTTACCTAAATACGGGGCTGATGGTAGCAGATATCTTTGTGCCAGTTGACCTTGGCACTGGTGCTGATTGTGGCAAGAAGTCAGCCAATTCAAACTGTGTGACCAAAAAGGAGGACCCTAAGGATAAATTACAATGTAGTAGTTGTATTGTGACTATGTTTGTAAAGGTATTTACAGGTATAAAACAACTTTAGCAAAATAAAGTTGTGTTAATTTCAATAGGAGGAGATATGCTGCATTATATTTCATTATACAAATTTATTATTTTTAAGAACTGAAATAGTATTTCATTGTGTGATGGATTCTTGGAGATCTGGTAGATTGTATTGTTTGCTGGTGTTGATACTGCGGACACTCAAAGTATATGGCATGCAGAAATGGTAGTACGACAGATGTAGCGTTCAGGATGGAGTAGATTCAAATGTGTTAACTTAGCGTGTTCAATCCAAGGTCTGGTGATGACAACCCAAGCTTTCTGTCTCAATTTCTGCAGTGGGTATGAAGTTCTGGAGTTCCGTTTAAGGATATATAGGTCACTGAAATAAGCAAAAATATCGTTGATATTTGAAAAGAAGCTAGAAACAGTGATGTGTATTGAATTTATTTCAAGATGAGTCAAAATTGTTACACTAATATCGCTTAAGTTTACTCACTTAACATGTTTAGGGAAACGGTTGTTCCCATCCTCAGAAGCTAATCCGACTGGCCCGTGTTGTTGGTGTTTCCGTTTTGTGGACTGGATACTGTGGTGGCATCTTGTGGTGGTGAAAGTACTTCCAGAGAGGATTTAGTGGCGGCAAATCAAAATTCATTAGATGTGTGTTGTGTTTTAGAATGGTGATCTTCTCCCATGCACCTAATTCAGCTGCAAATTTGGCTGGATTGACTAATGTAATATTGGGTTTGATGTTGTGATTAGTGATCCAAAAATGGTGTGAAACTGCAGATTTGTCCATTTGTTTGTATTTGATACATCTCATGTGCTCCTTTAGCCTAGTTTCTAGGTTTCTTTTTGTCTTACCTATATATACTTTATTGCAATCTGAGCAATTGATTTTGTAGATTCCAGCTTTTTTGTCTTGTGGAATGGAGTCTTTTAACTTTGTACAAAGTAATTTCTCTATGCTAAATTTGTTCTGTGGAGCTAGGCTGATGTTGTGTTTCATAAAAATCTTCTTAAATTTGTGAAATGTTCCTGGGTGGTATGTGAATTTCTTGAACTTTAGCTGTTTATCTTGCTGGCTGAGATTTGTTGCGTTTTTGATGTGTTTCTGCCGTTTGAATTTTGCAATTTTTTTGTCAATTGTTGTTTTGTTGTACCCATTATTTATTGCTGTGTCTACTATATGCTGGTATTCTTGTTTATTTAAGGGGGTATATACCAGCCTATGTGTTAGGCTATTTAGTACTGCCTGTTTGTGTGTGGTTGGATTGAAACTCTTATTTTTTATGTAATTAGTAGAGTGTGTTGGCTTCCTGTATATACCAAGGGTTAGGTTCTTTTGTTTTCTGATGATTTTTAGGTCTAAAAATGGTAGCATGCCTTCTTTTTCTATGTCCATGGTGAATTTTATTGATTGGTTCTGTAGGTTTAGTAAGGCTAAGGAGTCTTGTATGAACCTATTAGGTACAACAGCGCCAAACTTTAAAAATGTATGGAAAGGAAGTTGTTATGTGTGTTTCTAAGTAGCTCATAAATAAATCTGCAAGGAATGGTGAAAGTGGGTTGCCCATGGTTAAACCTGTTGGTTGTTGATAGAACTTCTTATTGAAACTAAAACAATTTTGTGTAATGCACAAATTGGTAAGTTGTATGAGGTCTTTTATTTCTTCTTCCGGCATGTTAGTCTGCTGTAGCCATTTCTTTAATTGACGCATGAGTTGATCTGTAGGGACACTTGGAAACACTTTCCCAAAACATGTTAAGTGAGTAAACTTAAGTAATGTTAGTGTAACAATTTCGACTCACCTTGAAATAAAAGCAAAAATATATCCATTTGGTTAAACACCAATACCTCTTAAGCTATTGTGGATAAACTTACCAAATTTCATATGCATGTATATTAATGTGTGCTACATATACAACAGAGATTTTATGTATATCGAATAAGTGTCTCTCAAGAAATGGCTGTTTTTAGCCTGAGGTTATATATTTTTACTTTCTCTACTATGTATTGCATTTCATCCAAAAATATGATTACCGGGATTTCACAGGAGATACATGTTTTGAAGTGCTCTGAATCCAAAAAAAATCATTTTTGAAAACATGTCTGTGTGTCTGTGAACAGCATAACTCGAAAATAAGAAGTTGGATAAATACGGAACTTTGTATTATAATTTAGTATCTTCCAAGAATGTGACACAAAGATTTTCAAGAAAATCTCCCTACCCCAACTACTCTTTAGATGGAAGCTTTTTTTAAAATTTTGATTTTCTATAAAATGACAAACGATTTTGATTAAAATACCATATATTAAAGATATTCATATGGCAAATAAAATGTGTACCTTGAATTTTCTGGGAATAGCCTAGGAAGTCCCCTTTATTCAGAAGGAATTTTGTATAATCTTGTATAACTGGTAAACATTAAACGATAGGCAAAAACATGCCACACAAAACATGTAGATCTCTCTAAAACACACACTTTACTTAAAATAAGCTTTTTTTTGTGGCATGAGCTGTTTTTGAGATATCTGTTATTAAAGGTTTGAATTGTTCAATACTTATTCTTTTCAACTCCCATTGATTTTCAGTTGTTTCTCGCGATTGCATGGAAACAGTATGGAATTCTAAGGCCAGCGTACAGCGTCCAGTTCTTTAAACATTTGACTATGAAATGTGTAATGTAGCTATTTTTGCAAAAACCTTATTTGGATTAAAATGTAGTAGATAGAAAAATAAACTTTAGTAAGAGTAGTTTGTATAGCCAATAATAAAGAAGGGGTAGAAATAGTCATGTGAATGTGAATATATCACATCAGATTTTTTGAATAGAACTTTGTTCCATTTTTGCACAAACTATGCATGATACAACTTTGAAATTTAGTACAAAGCAATATTCTGCTTTTATTTGAACTAGAATGATTCTAGTAGCTTTTTTAAAGCTTTCACAAAAAATTATAATGCATGAAAAAATATGCTTGAAAAAAAATGTGTATTTTTTGGCTAATAATATTCACTAATATGCATATTATTCAAAATACAGAGATGATTGTGGTTCAAAATAAGCAGGCAGTATTTTTACATGTACCTAAACAGTTTCACTATGACTGGCCCACTACTTTCAGAGAAAAAGGTACATAAAGCAAAGAAAATGTAGTTTATAGAAAAAACCAATTTAAAGGGTGCACTATGCTATTGAATAGCCATTCAAGAGCATAAATAATATTGCAACCATGTAAACCCATATACCATTCTGTTCAGCAAAAATTGCACAATGTTTTTTCAAAAATAAAAGAAATGGATTTTTTTGAGGCTTCAGTTGCTTGTCTCCTCTTAAATTTGTGTAGTTTGCTAGGAAGTGTTTGTGCCCACATTGTTTCAGATGTTTGTTACCTAGTTAAAGAGTCAAAAACTTAAATAATTTACTTCTAAGGAAGTGCTAATAACTATCTTTATTAGTAACGGAAATATTTTTCTCATTTGATTAGCTACCTACACCTACATGATGACTCTGGGCTTGTCTAACAAAGCCAGAGAGCCACTTCGTTATGATGGTACCTTGGAAGATGTGAATTCTCAAGAATTCCACCAGCTTGCTAAAGCCACAAAGGAAGGTCTAGATCGTATGGTGATGCAATCTGATCTTCGAGACATTTACCATGGAGTTGTTGTGAAAGACTTCCAACCAGCACCTGGAAAAGAAGATGGAGTTATGGTCAACTTTTATGTACAGGTATGTCTTTAAATAGGTGAAACCTAGCTCTGTGACCTTTATTACTCTATCAGTATAGAAAATAGGTAAGCATAGGTTCAAGGCTAGAGTCAAAATTGCTACTGGAAGTTGTTTCTGTGCTAAAGTACCTATCATGGCCTACTTTTCCAGTCCAGATGTTTCATCCAGAACTGTAGCAGACATCTTCAGTGGTGTGGTCAAAAGTTTCAGCTCAACCCTCATTGAAGATGTCTACTACAGTTGTAGATAAAAAGTACGGTTAGGACACTTTCAGCAGATCACAGCTTCTCAGCCCAGAAACAACTTCTAGGTGTAATAAACAAAATGAGGTCATCACAAACCATCAATTATTACAAACTGGAAAAATGAATGTTTACTGATCCTAAGAAAACATTTATTGCCCCTAGTATGTTATTTTTTACTTTCTCTACTACGTACAGTAAGTAGGGGAAGTATTGCATTCCACCCAAAAATTCGATACCGAGATTTCACCGGAAATACATGTTTTGAGACCTCCTGAATCCAAAAAAAGCATTTTTGGAAACATGTCCGTGTGTGTGTCTGTGTGTGTGTGTGTCTGTGTGTGTGTGTGTGTGTCTGTGTGTCTGTGTGTGTGTGAACAGCATAACTCAAAAACGAACAGTCGGATAAACACCAAACTTGGTATTTAGGTTCAGTATCTTCCAGAGATGCGACACGAAGGTTTTCAAGAAAATCCCCCCACCCCAGACTACCCTTTACATGGAACATTTTTCGAAAATTTTAATTTTCTCAAAAATGGCTCTAACGATTTTGATGAAAATATCATATGTTTAAGATAATATCATGAGAAATGAAATGTATATCTCGAATTTTCTGGGAATGTCTCCAAAAGTATTCTTCATTCTGAACGACTTTTGCATAACTGGTAAACTATAAGAGATAGACAAAATTTTACTACACAAAAAATATAGATCGCGTTAAAATACACAACTTATGTCATATACATTTCTTTTGTTGAGTGAACCGTTTTCGAGATATTGCTTGTTATTTCCTTAAATTTTGCAATACTTATACTTTTTCTCAAATTCGTTATTCATTTTTTTATGTCCTGGACATGCAAAGAGAATGGAATGCGCCACATAGCAACCAGCGTTAAAATATTTGACTATCGCTTAAAAGCTACCATATTCCCCTTGCATCTACAAGAAAATTACCAATAAGATTGACATTTCGATATCTCGATTAACATGAAGCATATGGAGAATAGGCGTTTGTAAAATTAGATTGTACAAGAGTAGAGAAAGTCATGTGAGTGTAACACATCAGATTTTTTTTTTTTTTTTTTTAACTTTCTCTACTACGTATAGTAAGTAGGGGAAGTATTGTATTCCACCCAAAAATTCGATACCGAGATTTCGCCGGAAATACATGTTTTGAGAACCCCTGAATCCAAAAAAAGCATTTTTAGAAACATGTCCGTGTGTGTCTGCCTGTGTGTCTGTGAACAGCATAACTCAGAAACGAACATTCGGATAAACTCCAAACTTGGTATTTAGGTTCAGTATCTTCCAGAGATGCGACACGAAGGTTTTCAAGAAAATCCCCCACCCCAGATTACCCTTTACATGGAACATTTTTCGAAAATTTTAATTTTCTCAAAAATGGCTCTAACAATTTTGATTAAAATATCATATGTTTAAGATATTTTCATGACAAATAAAATGTATATCTTGAATTTTCTGGAAATGTCTCCAAAAGTATTCTTCATTGTGAACGACTTTTGCATAACTGGTAAACGATAAGAGTTAGACAAAATTGTACTACACAAAAAATGTACATCGCATTAAAATATACAATTTATGTCATATACATTTTTTTTGTTGAGTGAACCATTTACGAAATATTGCTTGTTATTCCCTTAAATTTTCCAATACTTATACTTTTTCTCAAATTCGTTATTCATTTTTTTTTATGTCCTGGACATGCAAAGAGAATGGAATACTCCATATAGCAACCAGCTCTTAAAATATTTGACTATCACTTAAAGCCTAGCAATTTCCTTTGCATCTACAAGAAATTTAGCAATAAGATTATCATCTCGATTAACATGAAGCATATGGAGAATAAGCGTTTGTAAAAATAGTTTGTACAAGAGTAGAGAAGGTCATGTGAGTGTAACACATCAGATTTTTTTTGCTTATTGCATTGTAGATATGACATAGGCATAGCTGAAATTAAAAGATGTGCTATTTTCCCAGCTATGGCATTGAATTTTCAGTCTGATTATACCTTTCCAAAAGAATACATTATTTGGAAAACAGCTATTGACACAAATAAAATGAAATAGACTATAAAGTAACTAGAAAGATAGAATGACTTAAGTCTTAAGGCTTTCATTTTTTGTAAATATGAAGAAGTAGATCTTATATACTTACTTCAGTCTGATCATTTAATTTGCCAGTATTTCAGAAAATATAATTTGTATGTTTTGTGTGTATTAAGTGAAACTTGTTTGAGATATGCCATAAAAACATGTGCTTATCTTAATTCACTTATCTGTGCATTGCAGTTATCAGACAACACAGATGAAGAAAGACTGCAGGATGTGTTCAAGAAATCTCTACGAACTAGCAACTTCAGCTTGGGAGGTACTCAGATGTATGCTGATCGCACCCTAATGCATCAAATCAGGGCTGATGGTAAGTTATCCCTTGTAAAAGTATTCTTGGTTGCATGAAAAATAGGTTCACTGCTGCATCCAGAGACTGATTGAAATTATTTCATCTTCTCATAACATACTGAAACAAATTCATTTTGTAATAAAGTATTTAATGCTCTATTCTATAGATCTTAATTGCAAAATCATTCATAGGTTACTTCCAGTATATATTTCTTTCCTTTAGCTATGACCAATAAGTATGATCCACCAAGTCTTGAAACATGTGCCTCATAAGTGGTTTGAATCAGAATCTTATGCATCATCAGAGAAAATATATTAAAACAAAAAACAATAGTTCTAAAATTATCAAGCTAAGCATATCTATGAGTTTAAATTAATAAAGATGGCAGGAGGCACAAGCTGTTTCCAGCACTAACACAGTTATTTTGCATGCTAGGAGCTTACACAAAGAAGAGTGCTTTAAATTATAGCACACTATTCAAACAATGTGCCATTTTATCAAATATATACTGAGGTGTTACACTTAATTATCCTACAATAGTTTTACTGTAATAATTTATTTCCATACATAAACCCCCCACTAAGAAAAAAATATGCCAAAATGTACTAGTGAGATCTTATAGGTATGTGAAAGATGTTCTCTCCAAACAGCAAATGCTGTTTAACTACTTGTTAAACCGAGATGCCATCTTCATTTACAGTACTCTCAAATAGAATATCTGGTACTGGAGGAATGACATAATTAAAATACCCATTAAAGCACATTTTTGATAACTTATAACTTGCCAGATTATCCAGAAAAAGAAACATTAGTAATAAAATAAAAATAGCTTTTCAAAAAAGCTTGATTGCATCTTTAAGCTAGATCACCAATATGTTATAAAATGTTGGTACAACATAAAGAAAATCTTTTTTACTTTCACCTCCAAGTACCTTGTAGGTACACAAAAAGTTGATATAAGAAATCACCTGAAATACACGTTTTAAGTCCCCTGAATCCTGTAAGTACATTGACAGTGTTATTCAAAAAAGAAAATTTGGATACAAAACTTGATATTTAAGGATCTAACCATTTTGTATAATATATTATTTAAAATATTTACATGACAAACAAAATCTTGAATTTTCTGAGAATAGCCTTGAAGTCGTCTTCACTTCAAAGGAATTTTGAATGTTGTATAACTGGTAAATGTTAAGAGATTTGAAAACACATAATTTACTTCAAATAACTTATTTTGTCGCATGAATTATTTCCGACATATCTGTTAAGTGTTGGTTTGAATAGTTCAATACTTTGAAATTTTTTTAAAGCACTATTGCTATTCACTTGTTTATCACAATGTCATGGAAAGAGTATGGAATTTTAAAGTCAGCATATAGCTAGCTGCTTTTAAACATCTGACTATTGATTCAGTTTCCTTTATCCTCATTGTATCTACAACTAAATGTGTAATGAAACTATATGCAAATGTTTATCTTGAGTAGCATGAAGCAGATAGAAGTAAAATCTGACATGTTGCACTTGCATAACTTTCTCTACTCTTATACAAACTATTTTTACAAACACTCATTCTCCATCTACTTCATGTTAATCGAGATAAACATTTGTAGAAACTATCTTATTGCTAATTTTCTTGTAGGTGCAAGGGGAATATGGTAGGCTTTAAACGATAGTCAAATATTTTAAGAGCTGGTTGCTATGTGGTGCATTCCATTCTCTTTGCATGTCCAGGACGTAAAAAAAATGAAAAACAAATTCCCGTTTGAGAAGAAGTATAAGTATTGGAAAATTCAAACAAATAACAAGGAATACCTCAAAAATGGTTCACTTGACCAAAAAAAAAAATGGTATATTAAATAAATTGTGTGTTTTAAAGAGATCTACATTTTTTTTTGTGTAGTAAAATTTGGTCTACCTCTTACGGTTTACCAGTTATACAAAAGATGACTTTTGAAGGTATTCCCAGAAAATTCAAGTTGTATATTTCACTTGCCATGAAAATATCTTAAACATATGATATTTTAATCAAAATTGTTATGCATTTTTAGAAAAACAAATTTTTTGAAAAATGTTCCACGTAAAGGGTAGTCTGGGATTGGGGATTTTCTTGAAAGTCTTTGTGTCGTATCCTTGGAAGATACTGAACTCAAATACCAAGTTGGGTGTTTATTTAACTTTTTGTTTTTGAGTTATGCTGCTCTCACTCACTCACTCACTCACTCACTCACTCACTCACTCACTCACTCACTCACTCACTCACTCACTCACTCACTCACTCACTCACTCACTCACTCACTCACTCACTCACTCACTCACTCACTCACTCACTCACTCACTCACTCACTCACTCACTCACTCACTCACTCACTCACTCACTCACTCACTCACTCACTCACTCACTCACTCACTCACTCACTCACTCACTCACTCACTCACTCACTCACTCACTCACTCACTCACTCACTCACTCACTCACTCACTCACTCACTCACTCACTCACTCACTCACTCACTCACTCACTCACTCACTCACTCACTCACTCACTCACTCACTCACTCACTCACTCACTCACTCACTCACTCACTCACTCACTCACTCACTCACTCACTCACTCACTCACTCACTCACTCACTCACTCACTTCCAAAAATGCTTTATTTGGATTCAGGGCACATCAAAACTGTACTTCCAGTGAAATCTCGGTATCAAATTTTTGGGTGGAATGCATTCCTTCCCCTACTTACTATACGTACTACAGAAAGTAATAAGCTTTAGTAAGAACGGTTTGTAGAAGCTATATAAAAATAAATGATATTGGGTAGTGAAAGTCACGTGAATGTAACACAGCAGATATTTTTACTTTCTCTAATATATATAGTATGTAGGGGAAGTATTGTATTCCACCCAAAAATTTGATACCAAGATTTCACAGGAAATACATGTTTTGAGATCCCCTGAATCCAAAAAAAGCATTTTTAGAAACATGTCCGTGTGTGTGTGTGCGTGCGTGTGTGTGTGAACAGCATAACTCAGAAACGAACAGTCGGATGAACACAAAACTTGCTATTTAGGTTCAGTATCTTCCAGAGATGCGACACGAAGGTTTTCAAGAAAATTCCCCCACCCTAGATTACCCTTTACATGGAACATTTTTCGAAAATTTTAATTTTCTCAAAAATGGCTCTAACGATTTTGATTAAAATATCATATCTTTAAGCTATTTTCATGACAAATAAAATGTATATCTCGAATTTTCCAGGAATGTCTCCAAAAGTATTCTTCATTGTGAATGACTTTTGCATAACTGGTAAACCATAAGAGATAGACAAAATTTTACTGCACAAAAAATGTAGATCGCGTTAAAATACACAATTTATGTATATATATTTTTTGTTGAGTGAACCATTTTCAAGATATTGCTTGTTATTCCCCTAAATTTTTCCAATACTTATAATTTTTCTCAAATTCGTTATTCATGTTTTTTTGTCCTGGTAATGCAAAGAGAATGGAATACTCCACCTAGCTGCCAGCTCTTAAAATATTTGACTATCGCTTAAAGCCTACCACTTCCCCTTCAATCTACAAGAAAATTAGCAATAAGATTAACATCTCGATTAACATGAAGCATATGGAGAATAAGCGTTTGTAAAAATAGTTTGTACAACAGTAGAGAAAGTCGTGTGAGTGTAACACATCAGATTGTTTTCCCTTCTTATAGTTGTTTTAAGGGGTTAAAGTACCACTAAAATTTACTCTTCAGAATAGATGCTATTTTCAGTATTTAAAATACTGAAATATTCACTTTAGCAATTCTTAAAATATTTTTTGTGCTTTCCATTTTAGATTTTGATGAATGTCAGAGTCCGAAGTTCCATGATTGTTCTGAGCATGCGCAGTGTTTCAACTTGAGAGGAACCTACACTTGCAGTTGCCGTGATGGATACACAGATCTCTCAGAGAACCCTCTCTTCCCTGGTCGAGTGTGTTCAGGTAGTATTTTGTTTAAATACTGGATATCTATGTCAGCAAATGTTTTGTCAGTTATACCCATTAAAGTATAAAGAATTTATTCAGTTACTTTATTATTGTATGTTACATGATAACTTAATTCAGGAAACAACTGAAATGCTATGGGCTTGGTAAACTAATTATTAAAGAAAGTGTGAAATCTATTCACCAAATACTAATTTTAGGTAATGAGGTTATGACATTAATATGTACCTAATGACTTATGTTAAAATTCCAGCTGAGATGATAGGCTGTGAAAAGTGCAACTATCATGGCACTTGCTACTCAAAAGGTGATGATTTGGTGGTTTGTGAATGCTTCCAATGGTATGCTGGAGAGAACTGCCAAATTAATCTTAAAGGTAAAAATAATCTTTTACCTATTAACTTTGCTAACATGATGATGAGTACAGTAAGATTGCTATTCTGCATGAATCTTACAATCTAATCTGCTAACCTCCACTTTTAATCTTATTTTAATGTTTCATTTTGTGACTGTTCCTTTAGGCTTGTTTTGCAAGTCAGGTAATTTCATATTTGCCAGTTCAGCAACTGCTTCATTGTTCTGCTTGCTTGCTGCCAGTGGTCAGCAACTTGCATGCTGACCACTGCTGCTTGGACTTCTGCTAAAACATTGTATATTCCCACATATACATGGTGTACCTAAACACCGTTTAGATTTTGGGGACTTGTAGTGGGGACCAAGAAGGTTAACTTGAGCACAGGAGCTCGTGTCCGGAAACATACCATTTTCCCGCTACACATAAAATACCACTACAACACACATTGCTCTCTCTGACTCCTGCTGCCTGTCGTCTGGACTTGCTTACAAGAAGGGCTCAATGTGACGACCACAGACTTCAACACAGCTGTGGTACCTCTGTAATATGTAATGTAATATTTATTTCATCATTATTACAATAATACAAATAAAACTTACATCTAAAACTTATGTCTAGTGCACCAGTTTTCTAGCTCCCCCATATTTAGCCCCTAAGCTGTATATATGGGATAAAGCTACTATACCATCTCTCCATTTTCCAAACTGTGCCCATTCTCCTGTACCTTTCTTAAGCTCCTTATCCACTTATCCCTTGTGTTGCCTAAAAATGTCCCCATCATTTTAATTGTTTCTACTTTTGTGCTTCCTAACATTCTTAATGCTACTGCTTCTTTGTTTAGCTTGTCCCATTTTTTATTCCATATAACCTCTCTCCACCTTTTAATCCTATCACATTCTATTAGCCAATGAAAAGTACTACCCAATTCATCACACATAATACATCTCCCCGAACAATTATATCCATTCCTTTTTAAAAATATTACTCCTGTGCGCATCCACGCAAGACCTATTCTGCCAAATTGACTGCATATATCTACATACTTCTCCCTTCCCCAATTTCTTTTAACTGATTTATACAAGATTAATGACCTTTTATCCTCAAAACTAGCCCATATCTCTTGTTTCTCGATGTCTTCTACCCTCAATTTCACTTCTTTCCAAAACCCACAGTTATTATATTTATCTAATAGGAAAATATTCCTCATGCCAATTTCTTTTAGCACATTTCCATTTCCCCAATCCAACACTCTTCTACTAAGACAGCTTTTTGGAACTGTATACATTCTTTTAATATATTACTATCTTCTAAATTTAAACATGTATACCAATACTTAAAAATTCTTTCCACTATTATACCTTTTCTCCCTGCCAGTGCCACATCCCTTGGTGAACTCTTGGGTAAACCCAGAACTTCTCTACAAAACATTCTATAGACTATATCAATCTTAATCCATCCCTTTGCCACCCCCCATATTTCTATTCCATATAACATTTTTGACTCCACTACAGCTTCCTATAGCCTTTCCAACCAGTTCATTGGTAACGTGGGTGTTTTGCACAAGCAAACTCTAATAGCTTTCATGGCCAGCTTTCTTTTCAGTTGTGCATATTTAAATTGTGCTTCCTATTTCCCGTTGCTTGAGAATCTAATCCCCAAGCAATCAAATTCTTTTACCACCTATTTGCTCTCCATTTATATACCATCTTTCCTCTCTTTTTAATTTTGATCCTTTCTTGAACACTTACTATCTTGGACTTTTTAGATACCTCTGTATCATGTTATGGTATACTCGATCATCAATTCCTAGTCCAACATCCGCCACTACCATAACTCATGCTACTAGATCTTCCTTGGATCCCACAGGTAGTAGTCAAGTGGGGTCAAGTTGGGAGAACATGCAGGCCAAGCAATCGGACCACCACGACCTATCCACCTTTGCCCAAATTGTTGGTCCAGATGACGTCAGACGCTAGTGCAAAATGAACTGGTGCACCGTCATGCTGAAACTCACTCGTAGTGAATGCCACTGAAAAAGAATGTGTGATGGTTTTGTGTCTAGCAGAAAAACAGTGCATCTCCAGACAAAAATTTCTATGCTAAACTTAATCATTTTGGTTCCCACTACAAGCCCTGAAAGTCTGTAATGGGAATTTAGACACACCTGTATAAGTAAAATACAATAAAATACTCCTGCAACTGCCTCATGTTCTCATATTTACAGTTACAATGATAATAATTACAAACCTTATGATAAGAGGTGTTGGAAATGTCCTTCTCTATCCACAGATTTCTGGCATTTCCTCAGGAACTTTTCATTTACACTGGAGACTTCAATATCCGAAATTGAGTGAATTTTTCACTTGATGTCTTCTTTTAGTTCTTACAATGTATGGGGTTTGTTGGATATTTCTTAGTTTTCAAGTTTCCTCATGGATAAAAACCACATAAGATAAATCAGGGGATTGTGAGCGCCATATTTCCCTACTAATTATCCTATCTACAAAATTTTTCTGAATTAAATATAATGACTCATCATCCTGTACATGTTAGTAAATCCAGACTGACATACAAAATTGGTTAACTATTCACAAAAATGGTGGGAGTATCATTTATTCCAAAAATATAGGTACTTTTATTCTATATGCATTTGCTGCACATGATTCTCACATCATGCAAGAGAATCTTGAGTATAAAATCGGGTTTCTCTGTACTTCAATACGTGTTATCTTGTGGAGAAACATAGCCATATAAATGAACCATGCTTTGTAAGAAAGAATGTAAAACATGGGTCAATCACTTATCGTTTTACAAATCAATTACAGAAATTTGGCTGTCTCCTTAGCACCTGGGTTCAATTCCTGGTACTGGCATGGTGATTTCTCCAACTGGGAGACCTGGTCCAGGGTGCACTCTGCCTCATTAGGCCCCAGAGGGCCAATTGCAGAGCTACTATTGAACTTGTCAATATATTAAAAACTCAAACAGAAAAAACATACACTTATTAACTCTTATGCTAAACTGATCTGACTGACCACTCCTTATATAATTTTTGTTTTGCAGTGCTGCTGATTGCATTAGTCACCATTGGTGCTGTATTACTGGCACTTCTTGTGGTTTGTGTGGTTCTCACATGCCTCAAGAGATCTCATGCTTCTTCACAACAACCTCGTAGCTCAGGATTCTTACGCTATCGCAGTCCAACTCACACGCTGGACAAGCGAGCAATGATCCAGGACTCTAGTAGTGAAGGAAGTGTGGCAGCGGAACATACACCTATCTCTTATTTGACACCAACACATCAGGTAAAAGTCAAATACATGAAGTTTAGATTAAATAAATTGTTTGCAATTGATGACAAAACTTATATACTTTTTAATAAAATTATGTTCAATTTTTATTAAAATATAACTTGAGGTAATGAAGTTTGAATCATCAGTCAACAAGTCAAAGGAATTGTGAAGTGTTCTATGAGGCATTTCTGTATCATGTTAGTTTCAGATCAATGTTAACCTGTTGCTTTCTGCAACTACTTTGCATTTGTACAAAATTATTAAATAATATCAGGCACAACAAGTGAATATGTTATAGGTACTTTAGCTACAGAAGAACATATTTATTTGGCAAAATGGCTGATGTCTTAATGTAAGAATAAAGCGAGTGTGTGTGTGTGTGTGTGCATGTGCGTGTGCGTGCGTGTGTGTATGAACAGAGATATCATATTATATGCATTTACTCACCATTTTATTTTGATACAGAAATAGCAGCTTCATCAAATTTGAACAATAATTTAATAAATGTCAAAAGTGTCCTTATGAATGCATCAGGGCCATCCAGAAAGTAAAGAACGTTTTGCCATACCAAGATATTCTTTAATAATAATAATGATATTAATAATGATATTAATATTAATAATACAGAAACTGAATATATAAGTTTTGGCACATATTTTGTCTACTTTTCCACATAGTTGCCTTTGACATTGAGGCAAGGTCACGACAGCATCCTTCAGGTCTTCCATCATTTGCGAAGCATTTACCAGCAAGGTGATTCTTCAGTTTTGGAAATAGGAAAAAGTCTCGCGTAGCCAGGTCTGGACTGTAGGGAGGATGCTCAAAGATGTTCCACTGGAATTTCTCATGCAGCAAGGCTTGTGTCTGCTGGGCAGTATGCAGATGTGCATTGTCATGCAACAGAAGAATAGTACGCAAGAGCTTACCTCTTCGGCGGTTCTGGATAGCCTAGCAAAGATGTTCAAGGGTAGCGCACAGTATGCATTACTACTGACTGTTGTGTTGCAGGTCCCAGAATACAGAAGCCATCAGTTTTTGAGTTGATGCAGTTTGTTTGAACTTGCATAGCTTCTGTGGCAACTGAGTATGATGCCATAGACTGTTGCTTCCTTGTGGGGGTGTTTTGAGAAACCCTCATCTCCTGTAACTTGTCTGGCTAATGAATATGTTGCCATCCCTTTCATAATACTCCAATGCAGCACCCATTCTTGCAGCTTTATGGCCATCTGTGAGCATTAGAGGCACCCACCATGCACAGTTTTTGTTTTACCTTAAGTACTGAGTGACAATTTCATGCACAATTGGAGACACACTACCTGTCATTATTCATGTACCTTGCTAATCGTGAATTGTTGATACTCTCAAATGATGCGATCCACCTTTTGTTTCAGCGCATCTGTGATGGCGGAGGGTCGCTCTGACCTCTCTTTATCATGAACATCTGTTCTTCCATTCTTAAACATTATGCACCACTTTCAGACACTGGCTGCATTCATTACACCTTCACCATACATGGTAACAAGTCTGCAGTGAATGCCACAGGGTCTAACATTTTCCGCCTGCAGAAAACGAATAACACCTCACACCTCACGATTAGTGGGATTCTCAATTGCCACAGTCATGATCACAGCTATCTCTACTTACCACATGACAAGGTTCGACTTACAACTGCATGAGGCAACTGTCCACATCACACTGAACACCAAAAGCCAATGATCGACTGTCACAAAACAGGTGCATGGACTGTATGCGCAAACGCTCTTTACTTTCTGGATGGCACTCATATTAATAAGCTTTGAATAATCATAAATATCGCAAAGAAAAATATATATGTAGGAATAATACAAAGGGAATAATAAAATTAGCAATAAAATATTACTCTATACAATTATGTCACAGTGATATAACAATATGTCTTCATCGAGTACATTATTAAGTAAATCTATTATACAAATGTATATACAAAACATATGTACTAGTCAGCCATGACATGAGTGCACTCAGTTGGAAGAGGAACTAAACACTTATGGAACAAGTGGGCAGGGTTTCAGGAGGACAGTTAGGCAAAGAACACACCTATATTTCCAAGCTGTGTTTACTAGTGAGGCTGAGACCTGCAAATTTAGTACTGTTTTCATTTTGCAACTATGCATTGCCTTATCACCCTGCCCCTCACTCCCCGTCTTGATGATGTTAGGCATGTCAAAAAAAAAAAACAGTGATGCCCTCCTCCAAATGCACTCATATCATGGCCGGTATGCAACATATTTTAGAGAATAATTCTAAGATTAGAGTTCAATAGCATTAACATATGTAATGAATTCTGTTATTGTTTGAATTTGAAGTCACAAATCAACACAAAGAAAATTTTCACTTGAAATTCAAGTCATTTTATCGCTAATGCCTTTCTCTCGCTTGAACACTTTTTATGCATCCCCCAACATAGAAATAATGCAGCATTCTAACCTTCTTTATTCCTGAAGAATATTCAGAGTCACTTGATCTTTCATTCTTTACAATAAAATAAGAGAAATTAATATTATATTCATTGTGTTTTGTTTTGGTTTTGCATTATTTAGCCTGCGAGTACATTTGGATCACAAATAAAGCAGGTACCACTAGCACCACCAGGTGGGAGAAAAGTGTCAGGATTGGAAACATCCGATGAAGGAGGGCTGTCTTACTCTGAACAGAGAGACAGATCACTTACTGTGATGATTCCAAGAGCTAAGTATCGTCCTATTCCTCCAACATCTCCGATGCTCAGCATGTCAACATTTGGTGCTGAGCAGAAGAGAGCAATAGCTCAGGAGCAACAGAAACTTCTTAGTTACTTGGACAACGGAAACTCCAACAAACAGGTAACATTTGAAGCAGTACAACAAATGTGACTCCTTTTACTTTCTCTGCTGCCCACCTGTGGTTAGTTGATGTATTGTATTCCACGCAAAAATTCAATATTGAGATTTCACTGGAAATGCATGCTGTGAGGCCCCTGAATACAAAAACATAAGTTTTAGAAAAAAATAAGATGTGCGTGAGTCTTTGAACAGCATAACTCAAAAACAAAGGATTGGATAAATCTGAAACTTATTATTTAAGTTCAGTGTCTTCCAAGATGTGACACAAGAAAATCTCCACATCCCAGACTATCCTCCCTCTATTAGAAGTTTTTGATTTTCTCAAAAATGTGTAACGATTTTGATTAAAGGACCGTATACGAGGGTAATCCAGAAAGTGCCAGATGTTTTGAAATAAACAATTAACAACATGCAAATATCAATGTTTATTACCTATGTTTGAAAGGTACACTCTTAAGCTATTTTTCTACATAATCGCCATTCAAATTGAGGCATTTATCATACCGTGGCACAAGTTTTTCAATACCCTCTCTGTAGAAATCTGCCACCTGTGACTTCAACCACTGGTTTACACTTTGTCAGTATCAAAGCATCAATTTGATGCACCAAACTCCGTGAAATTTGGGGAAAGTTTTCGAAAGTTCTGTAATCGTGAAACGACTATTTTCATGAATTTTGTCATTGATTTGCATTGACAGTTCATCAGTCATAAGGCTAGGCCTACCACTGCGATCCTCATCATGAACATTGATATGGCCATTTTTAAAATCAATGCAACATTGCCTGACTCGGCTTTCACTCATTATTCCCTGCCTGTAAACATCACAAAGTTGATGATAAACTTCAATTGGTTTGTTCTTTTTAGCCAACAAAAACCTAATCACAGGCCGAACTTCACAAGTGGTGGGATTTTCTATTGCAGCGTACATTTTAACAACTCGCAGAGAGCACAGTAAGGAAGGCACAGTCCTTACACTACCACAGCTGGATGCATACTGAATGTAGGAACGTTCTGACACCAAGATGGTGGCTCTAGTCCTACTCATTGCCACGATAGGCCAAAACGTCTGGGAATTTCTGAACTGCCCTCATATTTAAGAATTTTGCATGAAAATTAAAGAGTATGGCTTGAATTTTCTGGGAATAGCCTTTGAAGTCCTCTTCTTTTGGAAGGAATTTTATATAATTTTGTATAATGGGTAAACCATTAGATACAGGCAAAAACTTATTCCTCTTAATATGCAGATATGAGAAAAAAAAAATTATTTCAATAATTGTTGTAGCATAGTCATATCCAACATATCTGTTATTATTGGTTTGGAGATTTCAATAATTTGTTTCTCACGAAGTCCTGGAAAGAGTATGGAATTTTAAGGTCAGCATTAGAAACATCTGACAATTGGTTGTATTTTCTGTATCCTTATTGCACCTAAAATTAAATGTGTAATGAAACTATTCCTGTATAGGTTTATGTTGATTAATATGAAGTAAATAGAAAAATAAGCTTTTGTGAGAATAGTTTGTAATAGCTATATAAAAACTAAAGGATGGTGGATAGAGAAAGTGATATTAATGTAACATAGTAGATTTTTTACATACAGAATGAGCCAAAAGACTCCGAACCACCTGCATGGTGTTTTTCCTGTCCACATCCTCAGCGCTCATTGCCGTCTGCCGCTATCATAGAAAGGCGCAGATGAAACCATACAACATTTTTAAAACTACTTTTAAAGGCTTTACTTACCAACTTTACGAACGGAGATGCTGAAATTGGCCACCATCGTTGTCCATACATTTTTGGCACCTCTTTAGGAAACTATCGTCGTAGTTCACATTGAGAAATTTCCTGGCGGATATTTTGCTTTAATTCTTCCAGGGTGTGTGGGTTTGTCTTTTACACTTTATGTTTTAAGTTACCCAGGAGGGGTATTTTATCAAGAATGTTACTGACTGCGTCGTGTTTTTACACTGGGCATGTGGAAACATGATAAAAGCATGATAACGCACTGCTGCTATAAACAAAGTCATGCTGCTGTGTGGTGTGAAGTGCAGTATTGAGTTGACGGTGATGTGATGTAGTTCAGTTATTACGAGTTATTTATTATTTTGTCCTGTGCTTAGTCATAAAGTATATTTTGTGCTTTCTACTGCACAGCATGTATTTATTTATTTATGATTCGTATGTGTTAACTCGGTCAGCTCGCCAAGTGAAAGTACAATTTGCAGAAAGGTTTCCAGATGTAAAAGTTCCAGGCCGTACAAGAATACATGAACTTTACAGTAAATTTCAGGCCACAGGAAGTGTTCAGGCTAAAAAATCTAAAACACGGCGTTTGGTTCTTACCGAAGAAACATTAGACGACATTGTTCATGATGGATAGTTTCCTAAAGAGGTGCCAAAAATGTATGGACAACAACGGTAGCCATTTTCAGCATCTCCTTTCATAAAGTTGGTAAGTAAAGCCTTTAACAGTTTTTTTAAAAATGTTGTATGGTTTCATCTGCGCCATTCTATAATAGCAGCAGACAGCAACGAGTGCCAAGAATGCGGACAGGAAAAACACCATGCAGCTGGTTCGGGGTCTTTTAGCTCACCCTGTACTGTTAAAGACATAAATTATTTACCCAATGAAATAATCTGTAACAGTTTTGTGTCAATATTTCTTACAATTGCTAGTGAAGATACTTGATTAGACAGCTTAAATGTTTTGATGTTCTCGACTATTCGTGCCATTTAATTCTTCTAACAATTTTGCTAACTTACATTTGCTTACTTGTTGTACATGTCATGATGTAGTAAGAGTTGGAACCCCTTAATTTTAATGGGCATTATTGAATGGAAAAGCAAAACAGTATAATGTATCTTAATATCTGTCACTGGTTTGCAACTGTTTAACACTTACATTTTTCACATTTCCTTCACTTTACTGTTCCAAAGTTGTATGCACATTACAAGCTTTATTTATTTATTTGTGAAATCGGCCTAAATTTGGGATTAAATGAACATCACACTCTTATTATGGTAACTTCTGAATAGATTGCTTAATCAAATTAAACATAAACTATTAAAAACAGTACTAAAATGTATTAAACACTAACCTCTCTATTTAAAGATAAAACAATTTTGCGATTCTCCTCACTAACCATTCAAAATACTTTTATGATAATGCTGGTGCTCAAACATACAGGACTTGCATAAAAAGTTCTAAGTTTTGCTTTTCTGAGTTGTCAATTTATACAGAAATTATTTAAAGGTATTTATGGTTCAAAATTATAGGAAAGGCAGGTGCCCTTTAGCACAAGTTGCCCTACAAAGTTATCACTGTTGTATTACACTTTTTAATATTTGTTTTCTAGTACATAAAATGTAGAAACTGCTTTAATTATTTATTTATTACACTTTTTAGCAATGATATATTTTGTAGTGCCTTTTTGTAACATTTTTCTAAATTTTTAAGGAATTCTCAAGTTTGTTATTCACTATTTTCTAGGGTTCCTAGTCATTATGTGTATGCATGCTTGCAATGGTAGCTTTTAAAAATCATTAATATGGTGAGCAATTTTAAATTGGCAACTGCAAAGCTTCAATACACAAGCAAATGATTATAATAAAATTAAAATAGGAAAAAACATTAATAATTAGACTGCATTTGTGTAATTGAAGTTCTTAGTATATGCTGAAGTGAAAAGAAGAAAAGAAAATATTTGATTTTTCTGTGCAAAACTTGTATTTAAATTGTAAGCCATTGAGAGAAATCCTCATTTAATTAATTCATTTGTTTATTTTTCAGCAGGAGCATCGCACTACAAATAACAAGCGAAAACAAAGTGTTTCTGCAAATCAAACAACTGAGGCTGCCCAACCTCAAGCACCAAGAAAGTCCTCAGCACCCAGAAAACCCTCTACAGGTATGACATTTTAATTGAAAGTACTGCACCTTTTTTTTTTTACTTTCTGTAGTACTGGCCTATAATAAGTGCACTCCACCCAAAAATTGGCTGTGGAGATTTTATGTTTTGAGGTCTCCCATGAATCCAAAAAAAGCAAAATATTTAGAAAATTGTGTGTGAGAGCGAGAGAGACTCAAAAATAAAAGTTGGATAGATACCATACTTAGTATTTAAGTTCAGTATCCTCCAAACATCTGACATGAAGATTTCAGGAAAATCTCTCATTCCAAACTCTACTTTATGTGGAAAAATTTTCATTATGTTTTGCTTTCTCAAAAATGGGCTCAAACTATTTTGATTAAAACAGTATAGGTTTAACATATTTGCATGAGAAATGAAATGTACAGAGTTATTCAAAAAGAAGGAATAGACTTTACATATGTATCGCATGCATTGCCATCTATTGTCATTCATTAGAAATAAATATGTAAAGTCTATTCCTTCTTTTTGAATAACCTTGTATATCTGGAAATTTCTGGGAATAATTGGTTTTTCTATAATTGATAAAGTATATGAACTGGACAGAATCTTGCAACAAAAAATGAGCTCTTTTTAAAGTAAACAACATTCAAATAAATTTTTTTTGTCATAAACGTTAACCATATTCTTTTTTATTCAAGTGCTTTCTTTTCCAAGTGGTAAGTAGTAATCGCTTGAAGAGCATGAAATTTCAAAGACATTACAGAGTGACACACTTTTTAAAAATCTAAATATTGCTTTACCTTGCTGTATTTTTCTTATACCTACAACAAAATGTGTAAGTGTAGTGAACGTTTATCTGGATTAGCAACAAATAGACAGAAGAATAAGGTTATGTAAGAATACTTTATAGAGGAATATAGAGAAAATTGCATATTTTGTACATAAAACTACATACATTTGTTAATTATTAATAAATTTATTAATTCACTTGTAATTCAACATGTTCTATCAAGTTGAAGGGCATTAGACTCAGCGGGGGGAGCCAAAGAAAGTAAAAAGAAGGAAGCTTTACATACTCAAATTTTAGTTTGTTTGCAAATGTGTTACATGTTTTTTATTTTTAACACATTTTATAGTAACTCTGTGATAAAGAATAAAAGTTTTCAACATAACTAAATGCTATACTTTTTTATTTGAAAGTTGAATCAGATTTGGAAACTTCAATGCCTGGGTAATGCTCGGTTACCGATTCCTCCAAATGCTCTTTGAACTTCTCACAGCTGATTCAAGTATCCTGGCATACTCTCAAGGTGATATAAACTATTCTGAGAAGCTGCACATTTACAAATTATTTGCTGCAAGCACTTTTGGTTTCCATGATTTTGTTAACCGCAATATTAAGACTGATTTATTTCCAATATTTGTTTGTTTTCTTTTCACATTGTCCGGTGTGTATTTTTTTAAAAATTTATTTTATAGACATTTTGGTTGCTAATAATATATGTTGCACACAGGTGCTTTGGTGTCAGCTGGGTTTGAAGTCTCAGCAACAGTTGGCCGCAAAGAGCCTGACTCTGACACAGATGTTGCATCAGCAGCAGTAGGAAAAGGTGATGTCGCCAATGGTGGTAATGGTCATCACCACCACCATCATCATCACCATCACCACCATCACAACAATACCAACACTTTAGCTAGCAATGGCTCACATTTCACAACTTTACGCACAAATGACAGGTAAGAACATGCAGACTACCTACCTGGATAATAGAGAAACTCATGTACTAAAGCAAGACAAACCAGCAACAGAATTAATAAAAAATCTAGGCTAATAAAAGCATTTTATTTTTAAACATTGTTGGTGTATGCTTACATACATTTTCAGAGTTCATGAGAATGGCTTTATAATTTATAACCTGCAATATTTTACAGTGACAGACACTTATTCTCCTAACAAAGAAACTGTAGATATTAAAATTCATATGCACATAAAGCTATACATTGTATCTTATTCCCCAGTCAGCAACCCAAGAAACTTCAGGGTTGCTGCTTATATATCTACACTTGTAAAATGTCTATTGATTGACAAATAACTTGGTATATGCAACTACAGTTTAAAGAAACTTGATGAAATGGAAGTTTGATAATTAAATTGCTGTTTCCAGTGAAGATTTGAACTAGAAATGTGAAGTGATATACGTGAATCAGAAAGTTTCACACATTGGAGCACCATCATCATGGGTAGCTGAAGCACAGATTAGTGAATGGGAGGTCTATGGTTCAAATCCCGAAAGACAAGACTCCTCCCTGACTGAGGCTTTTTCCACTCTTTTTTACTTTCTCTACTACGTATAGTAAGTAGGGGAAGTATGTATTCCACCCAAAAATTTGATACCGAGATTTCACCGGAAATAAATGTTTTGAGACCCCCTGAATCCAAAAAAAACATTTTTGGAAACATGTGTGCACGTGTGTGTGTCTGTGAACAGCATAACTTAGAAACGAACAGTCGGATAAACACCAAACTTGGTATTCAGATTCAGTATCTTCCAGAGATGCAACACGAAGGTTTTCAAGAAAATTCCCCAACCCAGATTACCCTTTACATGGAACGTTTTTCGAAAATTTTAATTTTCTCAAAAATGGCTCTTAACGATTTTGATTAAAATATCATATGTTTAAGATATTTTCATGACAAATAAAATGTATATCTTGAATTTTCTGGGAATGTCTCCAAAAGTATTCTTTATTGTGAACGACCTTTGCATAACTGCTAAACCATAAGAGATAGACAAAATTTTACTACACAAAAAATGTAGATCGCGTTAAAATACACAATTTATGTCATATACATTCTTTTGCTGAGTGAACCATTTTCGAGATATTACTTGTTATTCCCTTAAATTTTCAACACTTATATTCTCAAATGGGAATTCGTTATTCATTTTTTTGTCTTGTATATGCAAAGAGTATTAATCTGTGGCAAAGAGAATGGTGCTGCACCTAGCAACCAAGTATTAAGAGATATGTCTATGCTTTAAGGCTACTGTTTTTCTATATTGCCCTTGCAAATACAAAACAATGGGAACATAGTAGGCCTTAAGCGATAGTCAAATATTTTTAGAACTGGTCGCTATGTGTAAAATGTAATTCTCTTTGCATGTCAAAAGATTGTTTCTGCAAATGTTTATCTGGATTAATATGAAATAGATGGAGAATAAGAGTTTGTAAAAATAGTAGAGAAAGGCATGCGAGTGTAACACATCAGAAATTTTTTTTTTTGGTCCTTGTAACTAAATAAATGCCAGGCAGTTCCCAACTTAGGCCTGGAACATTTCCTTCACAAGTTTTCTTTTTCAATTAATTATCATTCATTTCATTTATCGCCTGTGGTGCAATATGTGGAAAGAACACATTAAATACCATTTAAAAAAAAACATTGCCATTTGAAGTAATAAGTAATTAGTTGAATTAACAAAGAAGTATAAAATCCTTGGTAGCTATCTGGCACAGCAGTGGCAAATGATGATGATTGCAAAAAGGAGAAGAATGTCTTGGTGATAGCATGAATTTAATCTATAAATCTTCCAAATTTAAAATGATGTCTTCCTCCCGGTTTTAATTCACTTATATTCTTTAAATAATTCCATTAATAATTATTTTAAATCTTGTCCATTTTTTAATCTACATTCTCAAAAGGATTCAGGTTATAACTTTGCATTTGATGTAATCTGAATGCTTTGGAATACACCCAAAATGTTCCCCTTGAGTGAAGCAAGACTTGGGACTGAATAGAACATTGTTTTACTAGTGTAGTAACCCACGAACTGTTTTTCAACAAGTTGCCAAGCGCATAGTCAATTCTTTACACAGATTAATTATGTATGAGAATATCAACTGCCATGTTAGCAAAAAACTTTAATATATACATAAAAACACACATATGTAAATAATTAAATATGCATATAAAAGAACAACAAACATAATTGAACAAATATTATTAAGAAATATATAATCCATCTACAAAATTTTCAAATGGATTGCATTGAAGACAATTAATTAAATTTATCAATTAGTTCTATTATATTTTGTCTCTGGTGATGGGATAGAAAACAAACACTCTGACACCAATAAAAATGGTTTTGATAATTATTCTAGAAAGCAAAAATCGTATGTTGAAGTAAATCAGTAGTAGTCTCTTTGTTTTATTACATTCATTCTCCATTTATTGTGTTTTAGAGGGTTATTTATTTATTATTTCTAATCAATTATTTATTGAACATAACTGCCTATATGTTACATAATAAAATGTTAGTCATTAGGTAGAAAAAATTGTAATTGTGATGCATGCACCTATGTAGAGATGCAGTGAGGTTACACTTATGATAGTAGTCGACTACATATTTTAAAATGTGTATTCATAAACTGTAAACAGATTTGCAGTAATATTTTCAATACTGTCACTTTTCAGGAATTACATATGCACATAGGCATTCCTTTTTCTTATTTTATAATAGTTTTAAGGTGTAATTTCTTCTGAAGTACAGAGATGATTTCAGAAGTAATGCTTTTACATTTTATTTTTTCAGTCTATTTATATGTACATAGTTCAGAATAACCCCTTTGTATTTTAATGCCACTTCTTAGCATTGTTGCAGAAATTAGATACTGCTTTATTCTCCTTTAGTTTTTAACTCTTGTATGCACCAGATCACAGTCATTTAATGCTGTAAAACTTTAACCTTAAAATATATTTTTATTTTGGTGAAAAGGTCATATTCAGGTGAACTTATTTCCAGATTGTGGGCTGGGTGAGGGAGTGATTCCACATTGTAATTGGTCAATACTTGTCCCACTAGCTCTCAGATCATGTATCGTGTACTGAAGCACAACATCAGAGCAGTGTTGCCAACACTACCTTGGAAATAATGGTATCTTTAAAAAGGCATTATTTAACAACAAATGGCTAGATATAATTGGCATCTAAAACTACCCATATTTTGTTTGCAGAAGTTAAACTCTATAAAGACATTCTAAATAGTATAATTGATTACATAATTCCATAATATTTATTTATTTTAAAAGAATAATTTATTTAATATAAAATGGAAATGCAATAAGGTTTTGCTAAGCACCAACACATACATTAAATATAGCTGGTATTGAAATATGAAGTTTACTGTAATTCCTTAGGTAAAATATGTAAAAACTGACCAATTTTGTGTGTCAAAAATCATACATTTTGGGCGCATATTCCAGAAAGTCAACCTTATGATTAGTGCACATTTTGATGACATGTCATGACTCATGATAGGATCATAATACAACTACACGGTAGTGGGGATTCGCCGTAACCATTTATTCCTTTTGCATAGCAGATGAAATTATGCTATTTAGGCTAGATTTTGGCTAAAGGTTTTGTTAAATAGGCTAGATTTTAGGCTATAAGCATTTTACGAATTTATGTGGCTAAACGCTACTGTAAAAATGCTAGATTTAACCATAGAATATATAAGTTGGCAACACTGATTCGACCTGGTATACATATCTACAAGTTTACATCTTTTCCCCTCTCCTTTTCTTGCAAAGCAAACGAAAATATAAACATGCATTGGAACCATTGAGTTACTTGGGGGAATAACCATGGTGAATAATAGCAAGTCAAGTTCATGTTACAACGACATTATCTAAGTGCTAAATTAAATTAAATTAAATTAAATTGAGTTTTATTTATGGACGCTCTTTAACTACTATGGTCCTTAGCGTCCCATTCTATAAATGTTGCTATTTAGGCTAGATTTCAGGCTATAAGCATTTTACGATTTTATATGGCTAAACGCCTCTGTGAAAATGCTAGGTTTAGCCATAAAATGGCTAAATTGGCAACACTGCATCAGAGTATTGTGTCATTAGAGTTTAGCCAACTCTAAAAGAGTTAGTCTAATCCTGGAATGTAGGTTATGTCAGAAATCCAGGTCTTCTGGTACAATTTCTTGTGCAGAAATCATACACCATAGATGATCTCATTTTCTGGGATCTTTTTTAAAAAAAAACATTCAGGCCATTACAAAATGGTGCTGTAGAATCACTTTACTCCTCTGTTAGTATAATGTCCATGTGAACCTTCAATTTTAATTTAAATCTTTCATCTAAGACACAGTTATAACCTTACTGATTCTAATTGTCTACTTCAATAGGTAGAAAGACATTTTTAATCAACCGAATTAAACCTGCACTGATTTATTTAGTGTAATTCACATAACAACCATGCATCTCCATGAAAATGGGAACATATGAATGCATATTATTTCTGGGATTGCTCTATTGTAATAAGATATTAAGAATATATAAATTTTAGTGCTAAGCTTATACTAATAACATTTGCTTGATTTGTGGAATAGTGATTGACTATAATAATTTGACATTTTTGGTTTAACAATATTTCATAATCTTAATCTAATTGTAACTGGGTTGTGGGTATTTTACAGTGAGGATAAACACAGTACACTACCTGCAGAATCTCCAGCAGGGACAGAAAATAAGAGTGATGAGAATTCCAGAGTACAAGAGCTGTAAGCAAATTTTACTCTTCTTGTGCTGTTCTTTCCTTTACTTAAACCTAAACATTTTCTTCTTTCTTCTGTCTCAAGGTACACCAAAGTATCTTAACATTTACTTTATTGAAGCAGTGATGCACTTCCTGCCATTTTATGAAAAGGTAATAGGTGCATTACTAAGCTTTGCTTAGGCTTTCGTTAAATATGGGGGTGATTATGGTTGAAGCATGCTACTTTGAAGGTGAACATTCATACAACAAGGTGGTGGAAACTACTAACCCCTTTTTTAACATAAAGTATTTCATGACTGCTAAATATGCAGCTTTGAATAAGCAGTCTCTTGTTATTTGTAGTAAAAACAATTTTTTATTTTCCCTACCATGTACATAGTAGATAGAGAAGGTATTGCATTCTACCCAAAAATTCAATACCAGGATTTCACTGGAAGTACATGTTTTGAGGTCCATGGATCAAAAGCATAAACATTTTTAGAGAAAAAAATCAAAAAAGAAAAGTCAGATAAATACCAAACTTGGTATTTAAGTTCAGTATATTCCAAAGATGTGACACAAAAAACTCCCACCCCAAACTACCCTTTACATGGCACATTTTTTGGAGGGGAAAAAAATCTAACCATATATTAAAGACATTTACATGACAAATAAAATGTACATCTTGAATCTTCTGCAAATGGCCTGTGTAGTCCTGTTCATTCAGAAGGAATTTTGAATAATCTTTTATAATTGGTAAATGTTAAGCAATAGAGAAAAATGTACTATACAAAAAATAGACCTCTTTAAAACATACAATTTACTGCAAATAATTTTTTGTGGCATCAGCCATTTCTGAGATATTCATTATTAGTGGTTTGAATTATTAAAGTCCTGTTGATTTTCAGTTGTTTCTCGTGATGTCGTGGAAAGAGTATGGAATTTTAAGGCTAGCGTATAGCATCCAATTCTTAAACATTTGGGAAGTTTTAATCACAGAGTGTAGAAATTGGTAGTATAGAAGCCTTTAATTCTACTTAATGCTAAGAATGTTTTCCAGAACAAGAAATAATACTTTGATTGCAAAATGAAATATAAAGCATACATGTAAACAGAATAAAATTTGAAGATGTGCAGATCTTGCTTATTTTTAAAAATACAAGTTTTTGAAAATTTTAGTTATGTTTTCAATAAAATTCATTACCACTCCCTTTTTATTTTGCTGATCACAATTTTAAATTTTTATTATTGCTTTTTTCCTTCATTAAGTCCATTTAGTATGAAAACTGCTCAATTGTTTTAAGAATTTTTTGTTTGCTTTTATTAGTGTTCCCAGTGCAGGCATGTATAATATTCTTTAATCATTAAAATGCCCTTTTAAACATCTTATGGTCATTAAGGCAGGTTACTAAAGTAAATAATGAAGGCAGAAACGAAAAATGTGTGATACAGTGAAAATAAGTATTGCTTTTCTGCAAAAAATCTACAAGTGCATTATTTAGAAAGGCTGTTTGGACAAGCTTTTAAGTTCTTATAACATGTAATGTAATGCTCTCAAATGTGAGACCCATTTTACTTAGCGCAAATAACTATTGAACCAGGAGGTATAGATAATATCCTTAAGTGCCCCCTTCAGTAGCTCTACTGTATTTATGATGGTAGAATATAGTGCATTGTGCTCATTTTTCACCATTGTACATAAACTGAAACCTGAATGTTACAAAATAATATATATCTTGTTGTCCTCATAATGAAAACTGTCTGGAGTATTTTGATTGAGATTTTTCTTCACTTGGTTTTTCCTGTTCTGTTTCCATCCTCTTCTTTCTCTTTCTATTGAACAGTTTTGTAACTTGTAAGTTTTCCTTCCCATCTATAGCTTCAACTGCAGAGCCACATCTACTTGAAGATCCTGCCAACTAAACAGATGTGATGTTAGGCAGAGTTATACAAGATTCATGACACCTGTAGATTCAACAATATCATTCATATCAGCTGATGCAGTGATATTTGCAGTGTTGAACTTGAAATAATTCATTCCTTTGGGAAGGAAACTGCGTTTATTAATGGAATGGAGGATTATTTTTTCTGAAAGCATTAACAGATGTCTGGTGTCATATTTGGGATTATTAAACAGACCTTTGGTGATGATACATGCGGTAAAACTAATTCCTTTGGTGACTAGTTGGATTGGATTAGTACAGAGGGGGCTTGGCACTGATCCATATAGGGGATATTGTATCTGCACCCCACAAGGAAGTGTCCCCAGGAGGAAGGATGAGGCAGGAGGAGACACCAGGTGGCTGGAACCAGTAGTGATGACACAGGAATGGCAGGGTCCCTAAGTTTTCCAGATAGAGATCCTCCAGCAGACAGACAGGCAGAGGGGGTCCAATGCCCATCAAGGGAGTTTGGATACTGAAAGCCGAGGGACAGAGAGAGTCACAAAGAGCATCCTTTTCACCTGCCACACAGCACAGAAACGCCATTGCCAACACTTCCAACCCTGAAAGACCAACGGATGAAAGATGAAATGAAATGAGAATGGAAATGAAATGGAGAGACAGGAAATTTGTGGGGATTTGAGAATCCTTACCAGGATTTGCCTGGTGACCTGCGAAAGCCCCCAAAATAATCCAGGGTGAAGGCCGGCCATGGGAATTGAACCCATGTCCTCCCAAATGCAGGCCACAGACATAACTGCCTGACCCATCCTGCTCAATAGGTGACTAGTTAGTGCATTGATCTTATATAAGTAATAAACTATACAAGTATTAAAGATGAAATGTATATTCACTTGAAATAATTCCTTTGCAAATTACTTCCCTGGTAAATTTTCCGCTAAATGAGTTACTAGAGAGCCTTTGTTTGGATATGTGGGCATATTACAGGGAACTGTTTGCCCTACACTGTGCTGTTTGTAACTGGTTGTATTCCACCTCCACTTTCTCTCCTCTTTGTGTTCCAGAATCAGCTGATACAAAATCTGTGAGGTACTGGGGTTGATACACTGTGAGACCAAGTGTTTCAGTGTTATAGTGTGTTGGTGCTGTTATAATACCAAAAGATCTGTATATTTTAGCTCGCAGAATCTTCATGTATGTTTCCTATGTGACAACAAACTCTTGTAAAGAAGTGAGATGGTGATTTATGGGCAAATTTCCTCCTGTTTGAGTGTCTCACAGAGAAACGGTTCATAATCTTGTAAATATGTGATAAGAAACTGAAATTAAATTGCTGTGTTCTTGCAGAGGAAAAACTTGATGCCACTGCAGAAAAGTTACAATGAGATACAAAGAAATCTCTCGGAAAGCTTGCACAGGAATTTTACAAACCTCGGCTTCGAATGCAGCTAAACTTTTAAAATTAAAACCCTATAAGACAACCACAGTTCAGGAATTGCAACCACACAGTAATGTGAATAGAGTTAATTTCTGTGGTTCGTAATCTTCTGAATAGATTTAAGGCAACAGGATTTACTCTTGATTAGAAATTGAAATTAGGTTGCTGTGTTCTTATACAGGAAAAACTTGATAACATTGGAGAAAAGTTAGAATAAAGTCCAAAGAAATCTCTCGGAAAGCTTGCACAGGAATCGGGATTTTGCAAACCTCGGCTTGGAGTGCCACTAAACTTTTAAAATTAAAACTATAGGAAAACTGTAGTTCAGGATTTGCAACCACATGAAAATGTGTTAATTTCTGCAATTGGGTGTGGGATAATGTTAATGATCACTCCATTGACCCAAGTCTAATTTTTTTATGGACAAAGTATGGTTTTATTTACTAGTCATGAAGAATTAATGAGAGTTAATGCATATTTTCTTAAAAGGTGTGAGCGATGGGCGGTGGCATAAGGTCATCATTTCCATCACCTTCTATCATGAAGATACATATAGGGTTATTGTAGTTGTGATCTGCATGAGAAATCTATGCACTTGAATTAATAATTCATTTCACTATGAATACCCAACTCTGCTGGCAAGACCATTTAAGTTGAGACTGTACAGTATCTCCAAAACTAAGTGTTGTAGAAAGAAATGTCTTTAATAAAAGTTACTTGATATTATGGGGAAAAATTTAAATTGACCTTAATTATAGGTTCCCATTTAAACTATTAAATTGCCCCTAAAATGACCATCATAACATCCTCCAAACAAAACATGACTAATGGCATTTACTTTCCCCCATAATATCAATCAACTTTTATTCAAGACATTACTTTCTACAACGCTTAGTTTTGGAGATATATACAGGTCCACCCTGTATACACAGAAAACATCAAGTTTTGTATTAATTTTCAATGTAGTGGATGATAAAATTGATGGTCTCACATTAGAAGAAGTCTCATAAATGATGTCAGTAACCTAAATGTGGATGATTCTGCAATAATAGCATTATAATGCTTTCTAATGATAAAAAGAACAGAGCACTTATATAACATACCTTCTCTTCTCTTTTCTTTCTGCAATATAAAACAGAACAATTCATATTATTGTTTGAGAAACTTAAGAGGAAGGAAATGCTTTTGTTTGTAGAACTGTGTCAGAAGCAAGATCATTTGATGAAACGACAGTTCAGCCTCCCACCAAGAGCCTTCATAGCAATTATGGGTCCAATCCTTCATCTCGCAACCCTAATGATGTAAGTATTTCTATTTAAGTTATATTTTTACTTTCTCTACTACGTATAGTAAGTAGGGGCAGTATTGCATTCCACCCAAAAATTCGATACCGAGATTTCACCGGAAATACATGTTTTGAGACCTCCTGAATCCAAAAAAAGCATTTTTGGAAACATGTCTGTGTGTGTGTGTGTGTGTCTGTGTGTGTGTGTGTGTGTGTCTGTGTGTGTGTCTGTGAACAGCATAACTCAAAAACGAACAGTCGGATAAACACCAAACTTGGTATTTAGGTTCAGTATCTTCCAGAGATGCGACACGAAGGTTTTCAAGAAAATCCCCCCACTCCAGACTACCCTTTACATGGAAAATTTTTCGAAAATTTTAATTTTCTCAAAAATGGCTCTAACGATTTTGATGAAAATATCATATGTTTAAGATTATGTCATGAGAAATGAAATGTATATCTCGAATTTTCTGGGAATGTCTCCAAAAGTATTGTTCATTGTGAACGCCTTTTGCATAACTGGTAAACCATAAGAGATAGACAAAATTTTACTACACAAAAAATGTAGATCGCGTTAAAATACACAACTTATGTCATATACATTTCTTTTTTTGAGTGAACCGTTTTCGAGATATTGCTTGTTATTTCCTTAAATTTTCCAATACTTATACTTTTTCTCAAATATGTTATTCATTTTTTTATGTCCTGACATGCAAAGAGAATGGAATGCGCCACATAGCAACCAGCGTTAAAACATTTGACTATCGCTTAAAAGCTACCATATTCCCCTTGCATCTACAAGAAAATTACCAATAAGATTGACATCTCGATATCTCGATATCTCGATTAACATGAAGCATATGGAGAATAGGCGTTTGTAAAATTAGATTGTACAAGAGTAGAGAAAGTCATGTGAGTGTAACACATCAGATTTGTTTTGTTTTAAGTCTTTAATGTCCTTCATTCTATTGATTTTATTTGTATCACATTAATATAGAGACTAAACAGGAATTAATAATTTGGGTTAATACACTTAATTTTTGTTTTTGGTTATTTAATTATCTTTGTTTTATGCATTTTCATTTTTTTGGATATACCTCATTTTCTCTTATCTATTGCTGCTTGGTATGAACCAGGTATTTTCTTTTTCATGTTTAGTGATGCAAATTAATCTGCTAGTGCTTCGATATCATAGTTCCCTATCTCAGATCTCCATATGAATGAATTTGTTTTCATTCATTTATTATGACCATGAAAAAAAAAAACCAGCTCTCAGAAAGTGTCATGTAAACAGATTCTTTGCTAAGAGTGCTTTTGCTTCTTTTCTTCTGCATAAACAGTAGCATCTGAACTAAACACTGTACTTAGGGCTGTTTTTAAACACAGAGGAATTAACAAAAAGATTACACAGACAGATTCAATGCTGTCAAACTACTGGGAATATACATCAACACACATTTTGCCTGAGGATGGTCCAAAATATATTTAGTTTCAATATTCTTCATCTCTTGGAACTGTTTGCAATGCATACTTTAGAGATTACACATTACAGTAACTGGATATAACATCTCTTAATTTATAAAAGTAAAGACCAATATACTTGTCTCATTAATAGCCCAAGTACTCATTCTAGAAAACAAAAGAAAGTAAGTTAATCATGCTTTTATGCAATAACATTACAGTATGTGGCGTTCAGCACACAAAGGAACCATGCCACAATAACAAGGATTCAATAAAAATCACAATAAAGATTATGCTGACTATTGCATTCATATGCTGCATATTTAATATACATTGAGTGATAATGTTTAGTAATTCCTTGGATACCAACCAGTCAGTCATAGTCATTTATCTTGTAATATGTTTGCAAGGATGCAATTTTATTGGATAAAATGTCAGCTCATTACTGAACTATAATAGTATCAGTATGCAGTGGTTAAAAGGTTATGTCATCCATTTTGTCATTCGGTTCTGGAGAAGTTGTGATACTCTACTACCTCAACATCCACTTCAGTTTCTTACTAAAAACCAGCAGATTCTTTCAACTTTGAAAATGCTGTTTATAACCTTTGCACATTCAAATAGTGTAAAATTTCTAAATAAATTACATTGATGTCTTTTTTGTGCTTTGATTTTAACTTATATTATTTTTGAGGTTAGGTATTTTCCACATTCCCACTGTTGATAGCATTGGTTAGTACTCTGTAACACATCTGATTGTTCATTCATTAAGTATGCTGTGATCATGGAATAGTCTTAATAAATCCTATTCGAGGTTATGAATTGGCTCAGATAAACTGATACCTCTATGGTATTATGCATGATAAACTAATATTAGGTTTAAGTTACCACTGTGTAGATGAAATGTGTTCAAGGAGGACCAAAAGTGGACTTGATTACTTTGTTATCTCCAAGTACAATGTGATAAAGAAGTTTTGGTTTCAACTTATTGTCAGCTGAGCTTTATATCCCTTGTTCAGTTTATAACATTGGCTGTTTAACAGGGTTAAGACTTATTAATAGTTGTTTTGTTTGGAATTTACAGGAAGCACATACAATGGCTGAACGAGATTTAGGATCCACATTGTTGATGCCTCAAACACATCTCTATAAGCCAGATAGAGTAAGCTAATTCATTATTATATTCCTAAAATTAATTTTTATTTTGTACTTTGTTGCTTACTAAGATACTAAGAACAATTTTGTGATTTCAAGAGAAAAAGTATTCACTCACTCTGTGGCTGACTGTAGTGGATAACTAAAAATAATAATGTAGAAATTTTAAGAACAAGAGATCACATCTTCTCAGTTTTGGATCATATTTAAGAAAGGATTATACACATAAGCATAATTAATGTATTATAAGTATACACACAAATATAAGTAAAGCTGTGATGAATGATCTTCCTTACCTTAACACTCAATAGATACTCATGTGATTCATGGGCAAACAACAGAATTTTGAATGAATTTATTTGTATGACTTCTTTTATATAAACTATGTACAAATTCAATTAACCTTGTTCTTCCTTGGCTTGCATGACACCCAGGCTGTTTACCCTTCCCTTTTATCTTACTTATCCCCATGCTTTCCACATTTTCTTTTCTTATACTCCTTACTTTCTTCACCTGTTTTTCTTTTGCTTTCTGTAAGAACTCGCTCATACTTCTAATCTTCCTTTCTTCTTTATCTGTTAACATTTTATAGCTACAATTTTCCCCTCTGTTTTTTCCCATTTTTCCTCCCAAACCTTTTTTCTCCATAACTGTAACTCCTTGCATTCTGTCTTCCTTTTTCACTGCACATTTCACATATTCCTTTGTCTCTACCTCTTATCCCTCTTTGAAATATTGTTCCTGTTCTCATCCAAGCTATCCCTTCTTTTTCTTGTTCTGTTACAGTAATCTACATATGGTTCTCGTCCCCAGTACCTTTTTACTTGTTTATAGAATTATGATTTCTTGTTTTTTCTAAAATTCCCCATATCTCCTGCCTTTTATGTCTTCTATTCTGCTTTTTACCAGTTTACCTACATCACTTTTATTCCTTTCTTCTAGCTTCCATATGTCTCCCATTCCTATTTTCCCCATAATTCATCCTATCCCTGCCCACCAACTGTTTGTGTTCTCTAAGCTTTTGGGCAATCAGCAGCAAAGTTCCATGTTGTGTAAAGTCTATTATAGCATTCACAAGACAAAGAAATTCACATGCATACTTACTTTATTCTCAACGATTCTTCTTGCTATGATGTACCTATAAACAAGGCTCCAAACACAAAGGGGCATCATAGGAGGCATATGTAACTCAAACTTCTTTTCCAATGGATTTTGCCTGGCAATATGAGTAGACTGTGATATAGTTAGCTGGAGCGAAAAATGTTCATAAGCACATAAGTCATAAAATTATATGAGACATTATGCTAACAGGAGTTAAAACTCCTTCACAATATACTTCAGTTGTTATAGTAGATGTATAACAAATTATACTGTCCACAAGTTAACTGCAAAACAACGTTTTGTTTAAATTAACATAGCTGTAATCTGTGCATGGAACCATTCTGTCCATAACAGTGAAGATGTTAATAACTGGTGCATTATGCCCATAACAAACATTTTATAAACGATGAAACTTGCTTTTACATTTGAGGGCATCTCCACATTTCAGCAGTTACTCTTGTTTTCATTCTCAATTTGTGTCTTATCATTCCAGTCCCCTTCAGCCAATTCTCACTCATCTATCATCCATAATATTTCAGACCAGAGTGTACTAGGCCGACTCATTTCCTTCTGCCCCAGGAGACTATTGTAGCAGGCTGTTTGGCCATCTCTCCTCTTGCATGACCATACCACTGGAGTTTTTGACCTCAATTCTTTTAATTACTGGTTCTTCCATGTTTATTATCCTTGTAATATCTTCATTCCTTCTGTTCTTTAACCTGGACACTCGGCCCCCCCTTTCCTTATCTCATCCATTTCAACTACCTGATCTTGCCTTTTTTGGCCCTCCAATAAACTCCAGGCTTCTGCCTCATATGTCAGTATACAGTGTGTCCGTAAAAATACTGTCATACTTTGAACTGGTCACTTTGGATAGTCATATTTGGGTGAAGTTAGTGACATTTGAAAGAAAACCTCAAATATGTTTTACTATGCCTCATAGACACTGAATGTGGCCCTCATGAGTGATGCTACAGACATCAAGGTGATATTCTCATTCATGCCACACACGCTACAACATATCTGATGAAATGGACTGGATGGCAGCAGTGATACAAAGTTACACTTCTTGCAAGTTTTGAGGCAATGGGAGGTACATAGACACAAACCTTTATGTAACTCCATAAGAAGAAGTCACAGACCGTCAAGTCAGTTGACCTTGGCATCCACTTGTAGAAGACATTATCATTTCTGCCACATTCAATCCATCTTGCTGGAAGCCGCTCATTCAATGTTTCCAAACATGTCAATGCCACTGGGAAGGTGCTCCATCTTGTTGGAAAATAAATTTGTTGCCTTCTTCTTCTTCTTCTTCTTCTTCTTCTTCTTCTTCTTCTTCTTCTTCTTCTTCTTCTTCTTCTTCTTCTTCTTCTTCTTCTTCTTCTTCCAGTTGTGGAAATAACCATTCAGTGAGCATGCCAAGATTAGTTAGACCATTGACAAAAGAAAAATGGGCCACAGACTTCATGTTTCAATACGGTACATTCAGCCTAGGGGAGTCTCTTCAACTTCCAAAATGGCATGTGGATTCTGGCTCTCCAAAATCCTAACATTATGCCCGTTCACTTTTCCACTTATGTGGAATGCTGCCTCACCACTGAAATATACTGATTTTCATTATCCTTCATTAGTACCAATGCGTCATTAGGTTTCAACTTGCGTAGTAATTGCAGTTTGTAGGGGTGAAATGTCAGCCATGTACACAGGATCTTAAGACACAGTGGATTTAGAAATGTTTAACTGCTGACTAGCTCTACAGACAGGCTTCTTAGGACTTCGTACAAATGCCTCCCACACTTATTCCACAATTTCCGCTCTGACAGATGGTCTCCTTAAATGACCTTTCCTTTGATCATGCATGCAGCCACAATCCACAAAACCATGGTACTAATTCAAAATTGATGTATGCGTAGGAGCTTATGTTGAAACCTTCGCCTAAAAGCACGCTGAACCTGGACCAGACTCTGCGTGCTATTATATTCCCAAACACACCAACTACGTTCTTGTGGGTTCACCATAACTCCTTAAAACTTCTTTAATAAAAACACAATTCTAAAAGCAAAGATTCCCATGTAACCTGCCTGCTAAATATCCAACAAAGAACCCATATAGACTAATCACAAATGTGAGCGAGTTTAGTTTCTGTGTTTGATTCCTGTTATCCCATCCATTGCTGACATGCACAAAAATATTTGAGTTTTTCTTTTGAATGTCACCAACTTCACCCAAATACGACTATCCAAAGCGATGCAATATCAGTTTACTATGACCAAAGAATTCCTTTTTACTTTCTCTACTACGTATAGTAAGTAGGGGAAGTATTGTATTCCACCCAAAAATTCGATACCGAGATTTCACTGGAAATATATGTTTTGAGACCCCTGAATCCAAAAAAAGCATTTTTGGAAACATGTCCTTGTGTGTGTCTGTCTGTGAACAGCATAACTCAGAAACGAACAGTTGGATAAACACCAAACTTGGTATTTAGGTTCAGTATCTTCCAGAGATGCGACATGAAGGTTTTCAAGAAAATCCCCCCACCCCAGATTACCCTTTACATGGACGATTTTTCGAAAATTTTAATTTTCTCAAAAATGACTAACGATTTTGATTAAAATATCATATGTTTAAGATATTTTCATGACAAATAAAATGTAAATCTTGAATTTTCTGGGAATGTCTTCAAAAGTGTTCTTCATTGTGAACGACTTTTGCATAACTGGTAAACTATAAGAGATAGACAAAATTTTACTACACAAAAAATGTAGATTGTGTTAAAATACACAATTTATGTCATATAATTTTTTTGTTGAATGAACCATTTTCAAGATATTGCTTGTTATTCCCTTAAATTTTTCAATACTTTTCTCAAACGGGAATTCATTATTTATTTTTTTGTCTTGGATATGCAAAGAGTATTAATCTGTGGCAAAGAGAATGGTGCTGCACATAGCAGCCAGCTATTAAGAGCTATGTCTGTGCTTATATTGCTCTTGCAAATACAAAACAAGGGGAACATAGTACGTCTTAAGCGATAGTCAACTATTTTTAGAACTGGTCACTATGTGTAAAATGTAATTCTCTTTGCTTGTCAAAAGATCATTTCTGCAAATGTTTATCTCGATTAATATGAAATAGATGGAGAATAAGAGTTTGTAAAAATATTTTCTACAAGAGTAGAGAAAGTCATGTGAGGGTAACACATAAGATTTTTTTTTTTTTCACTCAAAGCAAAATAAATGTTAAACAATGCTTTTGTTTTTGTTTTCAGGGTAGTGACATCTCAAATTTTGATTCCCTCTGAGTCTTCTGTATGAAGAATGATGACCAAAATGACTGAGCATAGTTGCTGGTTTAGTGTGTCAGCATGACGAGTACTGAAGCGGGTTTGTTATGGTTAGAAGCTGCTGGCTGTTTACTAGAAGTGGTGTTGCTTGGCTGTGCTGGAATAGTTAATGGTTTAACCCCCTTGGGTGCCTTAAATTTAAAGTTTGCTGGAATCATTATCATTGTTTCTGGTTTTTGCACAGATCGTTTCTCTGTGCCTCTAGATGTTGTACCTGCTGTTTCCTTTTGCTGCTGGTGATGGTAGGTTTTGCACATATTAAAACCTTTTCAACTCTCAGTCATACATTACTCGCATATCGTGATCCCACTTTGTCTTACAACCCCACATACAAAAGTAGGCTTCTTCTGAGCATTTGTCAATTTTTGCCTCTTTCCAAAGTTCTAGTTTTAGTTGCTTAGGATTTTTAACGAACTTATTTTGTGGCAGTTCAATTTCAATATTCCTATTATGGATGAATCCAACCACTCTGGAATTATGTTCTTACAACTTCTTCTGAGCGTGTACTTCTTTTTCCACACATGTATCCTTGCTTTGGTCTTAGTGACGACATTGATATAATAAAATACTTTTAACCTTTTATTTATATTAAAAGTATTTATTGTAGTATAATATATACACAAACACAAGTTGTTTCTGAAATACGATAACAAAAAGAAATTTCAGTAGGAGCTCAGTGCTTAAGATAAGAGATTAAAGAGAATTTAGATTCCACCTTCTCTATTACGGAAAAGAAAGAGAAATAATCCAAGCAAGAAAAATTATATGACAAAAGATGTGTACATATTTGACATACTAAGGTAAAAAAAAGTTAATATAATAGGAAGCTGGGATGATAAATTAAAGTAGGAGAATTCTACATGAAATAAAGAGGAATAATCCTATGATGAAATAATGTAGAAAAAAGAAAAGTGATATTTTCGTGGGGATTAACGATATGACGAAATAAACAAGAAGTATTGAAGGAAAACAGTAAATAATCAAGATAGCACTGAGAGTGAAAACAATTAAACAGAAAGCATTTGTAGAAATGTAGGATGCTTAGAAAAGAAATTGACAAAAATATGTGCGATGAGAAGAAACGCTAATAACTCCTGAAAATAACCATTTTAGACAAAATATAATAAATTTTATCAAAGAGTTATGAATACATGCATAGCGAAGAAGATAAATAAAGGCAATACGAAAGCATGTTAACTTAACCTCAAAATTATACAAGGAATTTCAAGATGCCAGCTGACAATGCATTGGTATCAACATGAACAAAAATGAAACAAACATGAAAAACATTCATGTGGACAAATGTAAATGTCAAAGATGATTTCAATTTTATTGTATGATCAAGAGGAAGAATTTCATTGAATTAAAATTCAATAATTTTAAAAATATAAAAAGTAAAATGTACAGGTTAATTTTAATTTAACAAATAGAGGCAATTGAGGTGATATTAAGGAGCAAAATAATTTAAAGCCAAAGAAAATTGTTTGCAAAGTAAAGATGGAGCGATTGTTGCGAAGTAGATGAAGAGTATTAATAAATTGTGTTAAAATGCTAATTCAGAAAGAAAAATTATAAAGCATTTGTGAAATCCATAGCCAACACCATAGTTATGGAAAACTTATTGGTTAAAAATACGACTAGAGAGATCCTTCACAATACTTATTGAATGAGTTAACATGGCAATTGCAGAAAACTATATATAGGGCTGCCATGGATAGGGGAGTCACTTGTTAGTGTCTGTTTGATACACTGCATCTCTGCACGAGTTAAATTTGCGACTGCAAATTAGTTTAGAAAGATCATTGGTGGTACAAAGCATTGTAAAACTTGATGAAATACCTCAAAATGTGTTATTAATGTGGAAAAGGTGATTATTTTTTAATTATTCTGAAAAGTAAGGATAAATTCGGAAAGTTTTTGGAGCATGCACTCTTATTTAAAATTTCCTTTCCTGTACCGCGACCCGAGATAAGAAAACATGCTCATGCATTTAAGAATCCATCACGCAGCTAAGATTCGATACAGAAATGGTAGATGCACATCAATAGTGACACATTGCAGAGGCATATTCAGAATTTCATAGCGGGCGAGTACCCTAAGTTAAAGTATAACGCCAGCAGCTGCTAACCTTAACAAGCCGGCTTCAGTGTGACAGCTAAGCAATAAATACATAAGTACAAGCAGAATTAACTTTGATATTATTCCTTGTGTATTTGATGTGTTGAGTGTTCCAAGGCTATTGTGCTCAAGTAACTTTGTAAGAGAAATGTGTGAAAATATTTAATAAATTCCATTATTACTCAGTGTAACTTCCAGCAAAATCATCTTCTGGTTATAATGGAAATGCAACACTGAGATTATAAATAATTTGTTTTTAAATATAAGTATTCTTCACTAAAAGAGTTGAGTAATACAGAACTGTTTATTCAAGGATTTGTTGAATAAATCATGTTACACCAGTGAACATTATGCAGAAAGAGAAGAAAATAAGAAAGAAAGAACAATACAATTTAATTTTAAGGTTGTAAGACTTATTAACTATGAGAAATACTAAATAACATTGATGTAATATAATTCTGGGATAAAGAAATTTGAGGATCTTGGAGCTCATCTTAGTTTAAGTGCATTTGAAAAAAGAAAAGGTGAAGTATTTAGAAGATATAACATTATGTTTAAGAATACACCAGCGAAAGCTGTAGTTCAAATAGTGTGATGAAACCTTTATATTTTAAAAGGGTCATGGCACATTAATTAAAGGTCAAGTTTTACACCAATTCAATTGCATTCTATAACATGAGCTTCTATAGATCCTCATTAGGAAAGGTCATATTAGTATCCTGACAACTTAGGTAATGCAGTTCTTCAGGAACTGCTCTATTCTCTCTTTCTGTAAATATAATAGCTTACAAATCATAGGCATTTATATTAATTTATATCTATGTATATTGTAGGTAGGGAACTTTTTGTTCTTTATACTTTATTACCATGTGGCATCTGTGCTGTCTTGTCTCTTGTAAATACACATGTATGTAACATACACCCCCTGTCCCCTGTTAGATAGCATTGGAGAGTTTTATAAAAAGTGCTGGGTAGATACACAGCAGTAATTTAAGCCTGTGTACGCGAGTGCCAAAAACAGTATAAGAAGAATAAATGTACCATGATTCTAATGATACTAATTTGTATAGAACATAGAATCGTCAGTCATATGCAATATATTGCATTTTAATAAAGGAAAGATTGCTACTGATGAGAAATCTCCTTTATCTCTCTCTCTCTCTTTTTTTATAAGTAACTTGTATATGAGAATATAAAAAGTGAGTTTTCTTGTAAAACATCAGCAGAATTGAGAGTTATTAAATGGTGCAATGAAAAGAGAATTATTTTGTATAAGAATTGAAATAAATTAACTATGTTTAAAATTTGTGCTATTCTATTACTTACCTTTCCACAGTATAAACTAGGGATGGCACCTCGATACTGGTATTGGAGTGTGTAATACATTGAGATAAACCCTTGATACCATTAACTTTGAATTATTGGAATCTACTGTATGATAGGCAGCTGCAGGAAAAAATAAACAAACTGATCTACAGAATGACAGGTAGTGCAGAGTGTGACAGACTAGAGCAGGCTAAAATAGACAACCAGATCTACTGTATGATAGGCTAGTGCAGGGTAAGATAGGCTAGTGCAGGGTATGATAGGCTAGTGCAGGATATGACAGGCTAGTGCAGGCTAAAATCGACAAACAGATCTACTGTATGATAGGCTAGTGCAGGGTAAGATAGGCTAGTGCAGGGTATGGATAGGCTAGTGCAGGCTAAAATAGGCAACCAGATCTAGTGCAGGATATGACAGGCTAGTGCAGGGTATGATAGGCTAGTGCATGGTATGATAGGCTAGTGCAGGCTAAAATAGACAACCAGATCTACTGTATGAAAGGATAGTGCAGGATATGACAGGCTAGTGCAGGCTAAAATAGGCAACCAGATCTACTGTATGATAGGCTAGTGCAGGGAAAGATAGGCTAGTGCAGGGTATGATACGCTAGTGCAGGATATGACAGGCTAGTGCAGGATATGACAGGCTAGTGCATGATATGATAGGCTAGTGCAGGCTAAAATAGACAACCGAATATACTGTATGATAGGCTAGTGCAGGCTAAAATAAGCAACCAGATGTACTATATGAAAGGCTAGTGCAGGGTAAGATAGGCTAGTGCAGGGTATGATAGGCTAGTGCAGGCTAAAATAGACAACCAGATCTACTGTATGATAGGCTAGTGCAGGCTAAAATAGGCAACCAGATCTAGTGCAGGGTATGATAGGCTAGTGCAGGCTAAAATAGACAACCAGATCTACTGTATGAAAGGATAGTGCAGGATATGACAGGCTAGTGCAGGCTAAAATAGGCAACCAGATCTACTGTATGATAGGCTAGTGCAGGATATGACAGGCTAGTGCAGGCTAAAATAGGCAACCAGATCTACTGTATGATAGGCTAGTGCAGGGTAAGATAGGCTAGTGCAGGATATGACAGGCTAGTGCATGGTATGATAGGCTAGTGCAGGCTAAAATAGACAACAAGATCTACTGTATGATAGGCTAGTGCAGGGTAAGATAGGCTAGTGCAGGCTAAAATAGGCAACCAGATCTAGTGCAGGATATGACAGGCTAGTGCAGGGTATGATAGGCTAGTGCAGGCTAAAATAGACAACCGAATATACTGTATGATAGGCTAGTGCAGGCTAAAATAGGCAACCAGATGTACTGTATGAAAGGCTAGTGCAGGGTAAGATAGGCTAGTGCATGGTATGATAGGCTAGTGCAGGCTAAAATAGACAACCAGATCTACTGTATGAAAGGATAGTGCAGGATATGACAGGCTAGTGCAGGCTAAAATAGGCAACCAGATCTACTGTATGATAGGCTAGTGCAGGATATGACAGGCTAGTGCAGGCTAAAATAGGCAACCAGATCTACTGTATGATAGGCTAGTGCAGGGTAAGATAGGCTAGTGCAGGATATGACAGGCTAGTGCATGGTATGATAGGCTAGTGCAGGCTAAAATAGACAACAAGATCTACTGTATGATAGGCTAGTGCAGGGTAAGATAGGCTAGTGCAGGCTAAAATAGGCAACCAGATCTAGTGCAGGATATGACAGGCTAGTGCAGGGTATGATAGGCTAGTGCAGGCTAAAATAGACAACCGAATATACTGTATGATAGGCTAGTGCAGGCTAAAATAGGCAACCAGATGTACTGTATGAAAGGCTAGTGCAGGGTAAGATAGGCTAGTGCATGGTATGATAGGCTAGTGCAGGCTAAAATAGACAACCAGATCTACTGTATGAAAGGATAGTGCAGGATATGACAGGCTAGTGCAGGCTAAAATAGGCAACCAGATCTACTGTATGATAGGCTAGTGCAGGGAAAGATAGGCTAGTGCAGGGTATGATAGGCTAGTGCAGGATATGACAGGCTAGTGCATGATATGACAGGCTAGTGCAGGCTAAAAAAGACAACCGAATATACTGTATGATAGGCTAGTGCAGGCTAAAATAGGCAACCAGATGTACTGTATGAAAGGCTAGTGCAGGGTAAGATAGGCTAGTGCAGGGTAAGATAGGCTAGTGCAGGGTAAGATAGGCTAGTGCAGGGTATGATAGGCTAGTGCAGGGTATGATAGGCTAGTGCAGGGTATTATGGGCTAGTGCAGGCTAAAATAGACAACCAGATCTACTGTATGATGGGCTACTGCAGCATATGATAGGCTAGTGCGGGGTATGATACGCTAGTGCAGACTAAAATAGATAACCAGGTATACTGTATGATAGGGTAATGCAGGCAAAAATAGATAACCAGGTATACTGTATGATAGGCTAGTGCAGGCACACACGGACAACCTGATTTACACAATGAAAGGCCAATACAAGCAGTTATAGGCCATCTGATCTAAAGAATGAAAGGCTAGTACAGGTAAACATAAACAAGCTGGCCTACTCAAGTATTGGCTAGTGCCAGACGATATACACAATCTCAGTTACAGAATCATACAGGTCCATGATAGGCTAGTATACAGCCATAGACAAATCGATTCTACAGAAGGATACAGGTCCATGATAGGCTAATATACATACATAGACAACTGATCTACAGAATAATATAGGTCTGTGATAGGCTAATATACAGACATTGACAAACCGGATCTACAGAGTGATACAGGTCCATGATAGGCTAATATACAGACATAGACAAACCGGATCTACAGAGTGATACAGGTCCATGATAGGCTAATATACAGACATTGACAAGCTGATCTACAGAGTGATACAGGACTGTGATAGGCTAATATACAGAAATTGACAGCTGATCTACAGAGTGATACAGGAATGTGATAGGCTAATATACAGACATAGACAAGCTGATTTACAGAATGATACAGGACTGTGATAGGCTTATATACAGACAAGACAAGCTGATCTACAGAATGATACAGGTCTGTGATAGGCTTATATACAGACATAGACAAGCTGATCTACAGAATGATACAGGTCTGTGATAGGCTAATATACAGACATAGACAAGCTGAGCTACAGAATGATACAGGACTGTGATAGGCTTATATACAGACATAGACAACTGATCTACAGAATGATAAAGGTTCATGACAGGCTAATATTCAGACATAGACTAGCTGATCTACAGAATGATACAGGTCTGTGATAGGCTTATATACAGACATTGACAAGCTGATCTACAGAATGATAAAGGTTCATGATAGGCTAATATTCAGACATAGACTAGCTGATCTACAGATAGGCTAGGATAGACTGACAGGAAAGATGATCATTTGAATCATACATAGCTGCGATAGGTTGGGAGACTGACAGGAAATATGATCTTTTGAATTATACATAGCTGTGATAGGCTAGGTTAGACTGACAGGAAAGATCATCTTTTGAATCATACATAGCTGTGATAGGCTAGGTTAGACTGACAGGAAAGATCATCTTCTGAATCATACATAGCTGTGATAGGCTAGGTTAGACTTATGGGAAAGATGATCATTTGAATTATACATAGCTGTGATAGGCTAGGATAGACAGACAGGAAAGATGATCTTTTGAATCACACATAGCTGTGATAAGCTAGGATAGACAGACAGGAAAGATGATCTTTTGAATCACACATAGCTGTGATAAGCTAGGATACACAGACAGGAAAGATGGTCTTCTTAAACATACATAGATGTAATAGACTAGAATAGAATGATAGGAAAGCTGATCTTTTGAATTATACATAGCTGTAATAGGCTGGGATAGACAGACAGCAAAGATGATCTACTAAATTATACAAAGCTGTGATAGTTTAGGTTAGACTGACAGAAAAAATTATCTACTGAATTATACAAAGCTGTGATAGGCTAGCACAGACTGACAGAAAAGATGATCTCATGAATCGTATATGGCTGTGATAGGCTAGGATAGATTGATAGGAAAGATCTTCTGAATTATACTTAGTTGTGATAGTCCAAGATAGAGAGACAGGAAAGATGATCTTTTGAATCATACATAGCTATGATAGTCCAAGATAGAGAGACAGGAAAGATGATCTTTTGAAACATACATAGCTATGATAGTCTAGGATAGAGAGACAGGAAAGTTGATCTTTTGAAACATACATAGCTGTGAAAGTCCAAGATAGAGAGACAGGAAAGATGATCTTTTGAAACATACATAGCTATGATAGGCTAGGATAGAGAGACAGGAAAGTTGATCTTTTGAAACATACATAGCTATGATAGTCTAGGATAGAGAGACAGGAAAGTTGATCTTTTGAAACATACATAGCTATGATAGTCTAGGATAGAGAGACAGGAAAGTTGATCTTTTGAAACATACATAGCTATGATAGTCTAGGATAGAGAGACAGGAAAGTTGATCTTTTGAACCATACAGAGCTGTGAAAGTCCAAGATAGAGAGACAGGAAAGATGATCTTTTGAAACATACATAGCTATGATAGTCTAGGATAGAGAGACAGGAAAGATGATCTTTTGAAACATACATAGCTATGATAGGCTAAGATAGAGAGACAGGAAAGATGATCTTTTGAAACATACATAGCTATGATAGGCTAGGATAGAGAGACGGAAAGATGATCTTTTGAAACATACATAGCTATGATAGGCTAAGATAGAGAGACAGGAAAGATGATCTTTTGAAACATACATAGCTATGATAGGCTAAGATAGAGAGACGGAAAGATGATCTTTTGAAACATACATAGCTATGATAGGCTAGGATAGAGAGACGGAAAGATGATCTTTTGAAACATACATAGCTATGATAGGCTAGGATAGAGAGACAGGAAAGATGATCTTTTGAAACATACATAGCTATGATAGTCCAAGATAGAGAGACAGGAAAGATGATCTTTTGAAACATACATAGCTATGATAGTCCAAGATAGAGAGACAGGAAAGATGATCTTTTGAAACATACATAGCTGTGATAGTCCAAGATAGAGAGACAGGAAAGATGATCTTTTGAAACATACATAGCTATGATAGGCTAGGATAGAGAGACAGGAAAGATGATCTTTTGAAACATACATAGCTATGATAGTCCAAGATAGAAAGACAGGAAAGATGATCTTTTGAAACATACATAGCTGTGATAGTCCAAGATAGAGAGACAGGAAAGATGATCTTTTGAAACATACATAGCTGTGATAGTCCAAGATAGAGAGACAGGAAAGATGATCTTTTGAAACATACATAGCTATGATAGTCCAAGATAGAGAGACAGGAAAGATGATTTTTTGAAACATACATAGCTGTGATAGTCCAAGATAGAGAGACAGGAAAGATGATCTTTTGAAACATACATAGCTATGATAGTCCAAGATAGAGAGACAGGAAAGATGATCTTTTGAAACATACATAGCTGTGATAGTCCAAGATAGAGAGACAGGAAAGATGATCTTTTGAAACATACATAGCTGTGATAGTCCAAGATAGAGAGACAGGAAAGATGATCTTTTGAAACATACATAGCTATGATAGTCCAAGATAGAGAGACAGGAAAGATGATCTTTTGAAACATACATAGCTATGATAGGCTAGGATAGAGAGACAGGAAAGATGATCTTTTGAAACATACATAGCTATGATAGGCTAGGATAAAGAGACGGAAAGATGATCTTTTGAAAAATACATAGCTATGATAGGCTAGGATAAAGAGACGGAAAGATGATCTTTTGAATCATACAGAGCTATAATAGGCTAGGATAGAGAGACGGAAAGATGATCTTTTGAAACATACATAGCTATGATAGGCTAGGATAGAGAGACAGGAAAGATGATCTTTTGAATCATACATAGCTATGATAGTCTAGGATAGAGAGACAGGAAAGATGATCTTTTGAATCATACATAGCTATGATAGTCTAGGATAGAGAGACAGGAAAGATGATCTTTTGAAACATACATAGCTATGATAGTCTAGGATAGAGAGACAGGAAAGATGATCTTTTGAAACATACATAGCTATGATAGGCTAGGATAGAGAGACAGGAAAGATGATCTTTTGAAACATACATAGCTATGATAGGCTAGGATAGAGAGACAGGAAAGATGATCTTTTGAAACATACATAGCTATGATAGTCTAGGATAGAGAGACAGGAAAGATGATCTTTTGAAACATACATAGCTATGATAGTCTAGGATAGAGAGACAGGAAAGATGATCTTTTGAAACATACAGAGCTATGATAGGCTAGGATAGAGAGACGGAAAGATGATCTTTTGAATCATACAGAGCTATGATAGGCTAGGATAGAGAGACGGAAAGATGATCTTTTGAATCATACAGAGCTGTGATAGGCTAGGATAGAGAGACGGAAAGATGATCTTTTGAAACACACATAGCTATGATAGGCTAGGATAGAGAGACGGAAAGATGATCTTTTGAATCATGCAGAGCTATGATAGGCTAAGATAGAGAGACAGGAAGGATGATCTTTTGAATCATGCAGAGCTATGATAGGCTAAGATAGAGAGACAGGAAAGATGATCTTTTGAAACATACATAGCTATGATAGGCTAGGATAGAGAGACAGGTAAGATGATCTTTTGAATCATACATAGCTATGATAGGCTAGGATAGAGAGACAGGAAAGATGATCTTTTGAAACATACATAGCTATGATAGGCTAGGATAGAGAGACAGGAAGGATGATCTTTTGAAACATACATAGCTATGATAGGCTAGGATAGAGAGACAGGAAAGATGATCTTTTGAAACATACATAGCTATGATAGGCTAGGATAGAGAGACAGGAAAGATGATCTTTTGAATCATGCAGAGCTATGATAGGCTAGGATAGAGAGACGGAAAGATGATCTTTTGAAACATACATAGCTATGATAGGCTAGGATAGAGAGACGGAAAGATGATCTTTTGAAACATACATAGCTATGATAGGCTAGGATAGAGAGACAGGAAGGATGATCTTTTGAAACATACATAGCTATGATAGGCTAGGATAGAGAGACGGAAAGATGATCTTTTGAAACATACATAGCTATGATAGGCTAGGATAGAGAGACGGAAAGATGATCTTTTGAAACATACATAGCTATGATAGGCTAGGATAGAGAGACGGAGAGATGATCTTTTGAAACATACATAGCTATGATAGGCTAGGATAGAGAGACGGAAAGATGATCTTTTGAAACATACATAGCTATGATAGGCTAGGATAGAGAGACGGAAAGATGATCGTTTGAATCATACATAGCTATGATAGGCTAGGATAGAGAGACGGAAAGATGATCTTTTGAATCATACAGAGCTATGATAGGCTAGGATAGAGAGACGGAAAAATGATCTTTTGAAACATACATAGCTATGATAGGCTAGGATAGAGAGACGGAAAGATGATCTTTTGAATCATACAGAGCTATGATAGGCTAGGATAGAGAGACGGAAAGATGATCTTTTGAAACATACATAGCTATGATAGGCTAGGATAGAGAGACAGGAAAGATGATCTTTTGAATCATACAGAGTTATGATAGGCTAAGATAGAGAGACAGGAAAGATGATCTTTTGAATCATACAGAGCTATGATTGGCTAAGATAGAGAGACAGGAAAGATGATCTTTTGAAACATACATAGCTATGATAGGCTAGGATAGAGAGACAGGAAAGATGATCTTTTGAATCATACAGAGCTATGATAGGCTAAGATAGAGAGACAGGAAAGATGATCTTTTGAAACATACATAGCTATGATAGGCTAGGATAGAGAGACGGAAAGATGATCTTTTGAATCATACAGAGCTGTGATAGGCTAGGATAGAGAGACGGAAAGATGATCTTTTGAAACATACATAGCTATGATAGGCTAGGATAGAGAGACAGGAAAGATGATCTTTTGAATCTTACAGAGCTATGATAGTCCAAGATAGAGAGACAGGAAAGATGATCTTTTGAAACATACATAGCTATGATAGTCCAAGATACAGAGACAGGAAAGATGATCTATTGAAACATACATAGCTATGATAGTCTAGGATAGAGAGACAGGAAAGATGATCTTTTGAAACATACATAGCTATGATAGTCTAGGATAGAGAGACAGGAAAGATGATCTTTTGAAACATACAGAGCTGTGATAGTCCAAGATAGAGAGACAGGAAAGATGATCTTTTGAAACATACATAGCTATGATAGGCTAGGATAGAGAGACGGAAAGATGATCTTCTGAAACATACATAGCTATGATAGGCTAGGATAGAGAGACAGGAAGGATGATCTTTTGAAACATACATAGCTATGATAGTCCGAGTTAGAGAGACAGGAAAGATGATCTTTTGAGACATACATAGCTATGATAGTCTAGGATAGAGAGACAGGAAAGATGATCTTTTGAAACATACATAGCTATGATAGTCCAAGATAGAGAGACAGGAAAGATGATCTTTTGAAACATACATAGCTATGATAGTCTAGGATAGAGAGACAGGAAAGATGATCTTTTGAAACATACATAGCTATGATAGTCCAAGATAGAGAGACAGGAAAGATGATCTTTTGAAACATACATAGCTATGATAGTCTAGGATAGAGAGACAGGAAAGTTGATCTTTTGAAACATACATAGCTATGATAGTCCGAGATAGAGAGACAGGAAAGATGATCTTTTGAAACATACATAGCTATGATAGTCTAGGATAGAGAGACAGGAAAGTTGATCTTTTGAAAAATACATAGCTATGATAGTCTAGGATAGAGAGACAGGAAAGTTGATCCTTTGAAACATACATAGCTATGATAGTCCGAGATAGAGAGACAGGAAAGTTGATCTTTTGAAACATACATAGCTATGATAGTCTAGGATAGAGAGACAGGAAAGTTGATCTTTTGAAACATACATAGCTGTGAAAGTCCAAGATAGAGAGACAGGAAAGATGATCTTTTGAAACATACATAGCTATGATAGTCTAGGATAGAGAGACAGGAAAGTTGATCTTTTGAAACATACAGAGCTGTGAAAGTCCAAGATAGAGAGACAGGAAAGATGATCTTTTGAAACATACATAGCTATGATAGTCTAGGATAGAGAGACAGGAAAGATGATCTTTTGAAACATACATAGCTATGATAGTCTAGGATAGAGAGACAGGAAAGTTGATCTTTTGAAACATACATAGCTATGATAGTCTAGGATAGAGAGACAGGAAAGTTGATCTTTTGAAACATACAGAGCTGTGAAAGTCCAAGATAGAGAGACAGGAAAGATGATCTTTTGAAACATACATAGCTATGATAGTCTAGGATAGAGAGACAGGAAAGTTGATCTTTTGAAACATACATAGCTGTGAAAGTCCAAGATAGAGAGACAGGAAAGATGATCTTTTGAAACATACATAGCTATGATAGGCTAGGATAGAGAGACAGGAAAGTTGATCTTTTGAAACATACATAGCTATGATAGTCTAGGATAGAGAGACAGAAAAGTTGATCTTTTGAAACATACATAGCTATGATAGTCTAGGATAGAGAGACAGGAAAGTTGATCTTTTGAAACATACATAGCTATGATAGTCTAGGATAGAGAGACAGGAAAGTTGATCTTTTGAAACATACAGAGCTGTGAAAGTCCAAGATAGAGAGACAGGAAAGATGATCTTTTGAAACATACATAGCTATGATAGTCTAGGATAGAGAGACAGGAAAGATGATCTTTTGAAACATACATAGCTATGATAGTCTAGGATAGAGAGACAGGAAAGTTGATCTTTTGAAACATACATAGCTATGATAGTCTAGGATAGAGAGACAGGAAAGTTGATCTTTTGAAACATACATAGCTATGATAGTCTAGGATAGAGAGACAGGAAAGTTGATCTTTTGAAACATACTTAGCTATGATAGTCTAGGATAGAGAGACAGGAAAGATGATCTTTTGAAACATACATAGCTATGATAGTCTAGGATAGAGAGACAGGAAGGTTGATCTTTTGAAACATACATAGCTATGATAGTCTAGGATAGAGAGACAGGAAAGTTGATCTTTTGAAACATACATAGCTATGATAGTCTAGGATAGAGAGACAGGAAAGTTGATCTTTTGAAACATACATAGCTATGATAGTCTAGGATAGAGAGACAGGAAAGTTGATCTTTTGAAACATACATAGCTATGATAGTCTAGGATAGAGAGACAGGAAAGATGATCTTTTGAAACATACATAGCTATGATAGTCTAGGATAGAGAGACAGGAAAGATGATCTTTTGAAACATACATAGCTATGATAGTCTAGGATAGAGAGACAGGAAAGTTGATCTTTTGAAACATACATAGCTGTGAAAGTCCAAGATAGAGAGACAGGAAAGATGATCTTTTGAAACATACATAGCTATGATAGGCTAGGATAGAGAGACAGGAAAGTTGATCTTTTGAAACATACATAGCTATGATAGTCTAGGATAGAGAGACAGGAAAGTTGATCTTTTGAAACATACATAGCTATGATAGTCTAGGATAGAGAGACAGGAAAGTTGATCTTTTGAAACATACATAGCTATGATAGTCTAGGATAAAGAGACAGGAAAGTTGATCTTTTGAAACATACAGAGCTGTGAAAGTCCAAGATAGAGAGACAGGAAAGAAAATCTTTTGAAACATACATAGCTATGATAGTCTAGGATAGAGAGACCGGAAAGATGATCTTTTGAAACATACATAGCTATGATAGGCTAAGATAGAGAGACAGGAAAGATGATCTTTTGAAACATACATAGCTATGATAGGCTAGGATAGAGAGACGGAAAGATGATCTTTTGAAACATACATAGCTATGATAGGCTAAGATAGAGAGACAGGAAAGATGATCTTTTGAAACATACATAGCTATGATAGGCTAAGATAGAGAGACGGAAAGATGATCTTTTGAAACATACATAGCTATGATAGGCTAGGATAGAGAGACGGAGAGATGATCTTTTGAAACATACATAGCTATGATAGGCTAGGATAGAGAGACAGGAAAGATGATCTTTTGAAACATACATAGCTATGATAGTCTAGGATAGAGAGACAGGAAAGATGATCTTTTGAAACATACATAGCTATGATAGGCTAAGATAGAGAGACAGGAAAGATGATCTTTTGAAACATACATAGCTATGATAGTCTAGGATAGAGAGACAGGAAAGATGATCTTTTGAAACATACATAGCTATGATAGGCTAGGATAGAGAGACAGGAAAGATGATCTTTTGAAACATACATAGCTATGATAGGCTAGGATAGAGAGACAGGAAAGATGATCTTTTGAAACATACATAGCTATGATAGGCTAGGATAGAGAGACAGGAAAGATGATCTTTTGAAACATACATAGCTATGATAGTCTAGGATAGAGAGACGGAAAGATGATCTTTTGAAACATACATAGCTATGATAGGCTAGGATAGAGAGACGGAAAGATGATCTTTTGAAACATACATAGCTATGATAGGCTAGGATAGAGAGACAGGAAAGATGATCTTTTGAAACATACATAGCTATGATAGTCCAAGATAGAGAGACAGGAAAGATGATCTTTTGAAACATACATAGCTATGATAGGCTAGGATAGAGAGACAGGAAAGATGATCTTTTGAAACATACATAGCTATGATAGGCTAGGATAGAGAGACAGGAAAGATGATGTTTTGAAACATACATAGCTATGATAGTCCAAGATAGAGAGACAGGAAAGATGATCTTTTGAAACATACATAGCTATGATAGGCTAGGATAGAGAGACAGGAAAGATGATCTTTTGAAACATACATAGCTATGATAGGCTAGGATAGAGAGACAGGAAAGATGATCTTTTGAAACATACATAGCTATGATAGGCTAGGATAGAGAGACAGGAAAGTTGATCTTTTGAAACATACATAGCTATGATAGGCTAGGATAGAGAAACAGGAAAGATGATCTTTTTAAACATACATAGCTATGATAGTCCAAGATAGAGAGACAGGAAAGATGATCTTTTGAAACATACATAGCTATGATAGGCTAGGATAGAGAAACAGGAAAGATGATCTTTTGAAACATACATAGCCATGATAGGCTAGGATAGAGAGACAGGAAAGATGATCTTTTGAAACATATATAGCTATGATAGGCTAGGATAGAGAGACAGGAAAGATGATCTTTTGAAACATACATAGCTATGATAGGCTAGGATAGAGAGACAGGAAAGATGATCTTTTGAAACATACATAGCTATGATAGGCTAGGATAGAGAGACAGGAAAGATGATCTTTTGAAACATACATAGCTATGATAGGCTAGGATAGAGAAACAGGAAAGATGATCTTTTGAAACATACATAGCTATGATAGTCCAAGATAGAGAGACAGGAAAGATGATCTTTTGAAACATACATAGCTATGATAGGCTAGGATAGAGAGACGGAAAGATGATCCTTTGAAACATACATAGCTATGATAGGCTAGGATAGAGAGACGGAAAGATGATCTTTTGAACATACAGAGCTATGATAGGCTAGGATAGAGAGACGGAAAGATGATCTTTTGAATCATACAGAGCTATGATAGGCTAGGATAGAGAGACGGAAAGATGATCTTTTGAAACATACATAGCTATGATAGGCTAAGATAGAGAGACAGGAAAGATGATCTTTTGAAACATACATAGCTATGATAGGCTAGGATAGAGAGACGGAAAGATGATCTTTTGAATCATACAGAGCTGTGATAGGCTAGGATAGAGAGACGGAAAGATGATCATTTGAAACATACATAGCTATGATAGGCTAGGATAGACAGGAAAGATGATCTTTTGAATCATACAGAGCTATGATAGGCTAGGATAGAGAGACAGGAAAGATGATCTTTTGAATCATACAGAGCTATGATAGGCTAAGATAGAGAGACAGGAAAGATGATCTTTTGAAACATACATAGCTATGATAGGCTAGGATAGAGAGACGGAAAGATGATCTTTTGAAACATACATAGCTATGATAGGCTAGGATAGAGAGACGGAAAGATGATCTTTTGAAACATACATAGCTATGATAGGCTAGGATAGAGAGACGGAGAGATGATCTTTTGAATCATACAGAGCTGTGATAGGCTAGGATAGAGAGACGGAAAGATGATCTTTTGAAACACACATAGCTATGATAGGCTAGGATAGAGAGACGGAAAGATGATCTTTTGAAACATACATAGCTATGATAGTCTAGGATAGAGAGACAGGAAAGATGATCTTTTGAATCATGCAGAGCTATGATAGGCTAAGATAGAGAGACAGGAAAGATGATCTTTTGAAACATACATAGCTGTGATAGGCTAGGATAGAGAGACAGGAAAGATGATCTTTTGAAACATACATAGCTATGATAGTCTAGGATAGAGAGACGGAAAGATGATCTTTTGAATCATACAGAGCTATGATAGTCTAAGATAGAGAGACAGGAAAGATGATCTTTTGAATCATACAGAGCTATGATAGGCTAAGATAGAGAGACAGGAAAGATGATCTTTTGAAACATACATAGCTATGATAGGCTAGGATAGAGAGACGGAAAGATGATCTTTTGAATCATACAGAGCTGTGATAGGCTAGGATAGAGACGGAAAGATAATCTTTTGAATCATACATAGCTGTGATAGGCTAGGATTGAGAGACGGAAAATGATCTTTTGAATCATACAGAGCTGTGATCGGCTAGGATAGAGAGACGGAAAGATGATCTTTTGAATCATACAGAGCTGTGATAGGCTAGGATAGACTGACAGATAAGATGATCTTTTGAATTATACATAGCTGTGATATGCTAGGATAGAGAGACAGGAAAAATGATCCTTTTAATCATACAGATCTGTGATAGGCTAGGATAGACTGACAGATAAGACGATCTTCTGAATCATACAGAGCTGTGATAGGCTAGGATAGAGAGACAGGAAAGATGATCCTTTTAATCATACAGATCTGTGATAGGCTAGGATAGACTGACAGATAAGACGATCTTCTGAATCATACAGAGCTGTGATATGCTAGGATAGAGAGACAGGAAAAATGATCCTTTTAATCATACAGATCTGTGATAGGCTAGGATAGACTGACAGATAAGACGATCTTCTGAATCATACAGAGCTGTGATAGGCTAGGATAGAGAGACAGGAAAGATGATCTTTTGAATCATACAGAGCTGTGATAGGCTAGGATAGAGAGACAGGAAGGATGATCTTTTGAATCATACAGAGCTGTGATAGGCTAGGATAGACTGACAGATAAGATGATCTTTTGAATCATACAGAGCTGTGATAGGCTAGGATAGACTGACAGATAAGATGATCTTCTGTATTATACATGGCTGTAACAGGATATTATAGACTAACAGAAACCTGATCTACAGAATCATACTTGGCTGCAACAGGGTAGTGTATCCTGACAGAAACCTGATCTATTGAATCATACATGTTTGTGTTACACTAGTGTAGACGACAGGAAACCCTATCTACTGCAACAAACATGGTTGCGATACGCTAGCATAGACTGCCAGGAAACCTGATCTACTGTGTCATACATGGTTGTGATACGCTAGCATAGACTGACAGGAAGCCTGATATACTGTGTCATACATGGTTGTGATGGACTAGCATAGACTGACAGGAAACGTGATCTACTGTGTCATACATGGTTGTGATAGACTAGCATAGACTGACAGGAAACCTGATCTACTATGTCATACATGGTTATGATACGCTAGCATAGACTGACAGGAAACCTGATATACTGCAGCATACATGGTTGTGAAAGACTAGCCTAGACTGACAGGAAACCTGATATACTGCAACATACATGGTTGTGATAGACTAGCATAGACTGCCAGGAAACCAGATATACTGCAACATACATGGTTGTGATGGACAGCATAGACTGCCAGGAAACCTTTTCTACTGTGCCATACAAGGTTGTGATAGACTAGCATAGACTGACAGGAAACCTGTTCTACTGTGTCATACATGGTTGTGATACGCTAGCATATACTGACAGGAAACCTGTTAAACTGCAACATCATGGTTGTGATAGACTAGCCCAGACTGCCAGGAAACATGATATACTGCAATATACATGGTTGTGATAGACTAGCCTAGACTATCAGGAAACCTGATACACTGCAACATACTTGGTTGTGATTGACTAGCCTAGACTGACAGGAAACATGATACACTGCAACATACTTGGTTGTGATTGACTAACCTAGACTGACAGGAAACCTGATACACAGCAACATACATGGTTGTGACAGACTAGCATAGACTGACAGGAAACCTGATACACTGCAACATACTTGGTTGTGATTGACTAGCCTAGACTGACAGGAAACCTGATATAGTGGAACATACATGGTTGTGATAGACTAGCATAGAGTGCAAGGAAACCTGATATACTAAAACATACATGGTTGTGAGGGACTAGCATAGACTGCAAGGAAACCTGATCTACTGTGTGATACATGGTTGTGATAGACTGACAGGAAAATTGTTCTGCTGTGTCATACGTGGTTGTGATAGACTAGCATAGACTGCCAGGAAACCTGATCTACTCTGATATACATGGTTGTGATGGACTAGCATAGACTGACAGTAAAGTTGATATACTGCAACATAAATGGTTGTGATAGACTAGCCTAGACTTTCAGGAATCCTGATATACTGCAACATAAATGGTTGTGATAGACTCTGCATAGACTGCCAGGAAACCTGATATACTGTGTCATACATGGTTGTGATACGCTAGCATAGACTTACAGGAAACCTGATATACTGGAACATACATGGTTGTGATAGACTAGCCTAGACTGGCAGTAAACGTGATATACTGCAACATAAATGGTTGTTTTAAACTAGCCTACACTGCCAGGAAACCTGATATACTCCAACATAAATGGTTGTGATAGACTTGTGTAGACTGCCAGGAAAACTGATCTACTGTGTCATACATGGTTATGATACGCTAGCATAGACTGACAGGAAACCTGATATACTGCAGCATACATGGTTGTGAAAGACTAGCCTAGACTGACAGGAAACCTGATATACTGCAACATACATGGTTGTGATAGACTAGCAATGACTGCCAGGAAACCAGATATACTGCAACATACATGGTTGTGATGGACAGCATAGACTGCCAGGAAACCTTTTCTACTGTGCCATACATGGTTGTGATAGACTAGCATAGACTGACAGGAATCCTGTTCTACTGTGTCATACATGGTTGTGATACGCTAGCATATACTGACAGGAAACCTGTTAAACTGCAACATCATGGTTGTGATAGACTAGCCCAGACTGCCAGGAAACATGATATACTGCAACATACATGGTTGTGATAGACTAGCCTAGACTGTCAGGAAACCTGATACACTGCAATATACTTGGTTGTGATTGACTAGCCTAGACTGACAGGAAACCTGATACACTGCAACATACTTGGTTGTGATTGACTAACCTAGATTGACAGGAAACCTGATACACTGCAACATACATGGTTGTGACAGACTAGCCTAGACTGACAGGAAACCTGATATAGTGGAACATACATGGTTGTGATAGACTAGCATAGAGTGCAAGGAAACCTGATATACTAAAACATACATGGTTGTGAGGGACTAGCATAGACTGCAAGGAAACCTGATCTACTGTGTGATACATGGTTGTGATAGACTGACAGGAAAATTGTTCTGCTGTGTCATACATGGTTGTGATAGACTAGCATAGACTGCCAGGAAACCTGATCTACTCTGTTATACATGGTTGTGATGGACTAGCATAGACTGACAGGAAACCTGATATAGTGCAACATACATGGTTGTGTTAGACTATGATAGACTGAAAGGAGACCTGATATAATGCAACAAACATGGTTGTGATAGACTAGCATAGACTGCCAGGAAACCTGATATACTGCAACTTGCATGGTCGTGATGGACAGCATAGACTGCCAGGAAACCTGATCTACTATGTCATACATGGTTCTGATAGACTAGCATAGACTGACAGGAAACCTGTTCTACTGTGTCATACATGGTTGTAATGGGTTAGCATAGACTGCCAGGAAAGCTGATTTACTCTGTTCTACATGGTTGTGATGGACTAGTATAGACTGACAGGAAACCTGATGTACTGCAACATACATGGTGGTGATAGACTATCATAGACTGAGAGGAAACCTGATCTACTGTGTCATACATGGTTTTTGTAGACTAGCATAGACTGACAGGAAACCTGATCTACTGTGTAATGCATGGTTGTTGTAGACTAGCACAGACAGACAGGAAACCTGATATACTGTGTCATACATGGTTGTGATAGACTAGCATAGACTGACAGGAAACCTGATCTATGCAACATACATAGTTGTGATAGATTAGCATAGACTGACAGGAAACCTGATCTACTGTGTCATACATGGTTGTGATACGCTAGCATAGACTGACAGGAAATCTGATATACTGCAACATACATGGTTGTGATAGACAAGTATTGACTGCCGGGAAACCTGATAAACTGTGTCATCCATGGTTGTGATGGACTAGCATAGTCTGACAGGAAACCTGATCTACTGTGTCATACATGGTTGTGATAGACTATCATAGACTGAGAGGAAACCTGATATACTGTGTCATACATGGTTATTGTAGACTAGCATAGACTGACAGGAAACCTGATCTACTGTGTCATACATGGTTGTTGTAGACTAGCATAGACTGACAGTTAACCTGATCTACTGTTTCATACATGATTGTGATAGACTAGCATAGACTGACAGGAAACCTAATCTACTGGAACATACATAGTTGTGATAGACTAGCATAGACTGACAGGAAACCTGATCTACTGCAGCATACATGGTTGTAATAGAGTAGCCTAGACTGACAGGAAACCTGATAGACTGCAACATACATGGTTGTAATAGACTAGCATAGACTGCAAGGAAAACTTATCAACAGTGTCATACATGGTTGTGAAGGACTAGCATTGACTGACAGGAAACCTGATCTACTGTGTCATACATGGTTGTGATGACTAGCCTAGACTGACAGGAAACCTGAAATACTGCAACATACATGGTTGTGATTGACTAGTTTAGACTGACAGGAAACCTGATATAGTGCAACATACATGGTTGTGATAGACAAACATAGACTGCCAGGAAACCTGATATACTTAAACATACATGGTTGTGATATACTAGCATAGACTGACAGGAAACCTGATATACTGCAACATACATTGTTGTGATATACTAGCATATACTGACAGGAAACTTGATATACTGCAACATACATGGTTGTGATAGACAAGCATAGACTGACAGGAAACCTGATATACTGCAACATACATGGTTGTGATAGACAAGCATAGACTGACAGGAAACCTGATCTACTGTGTCATACATGATTGTGAAGGACTAGCGTTGACTGACAGGAAACCTGATTTACTGCAACATACATGGTTGTGATAGACTAGCATAGACTCCCAGGAAACCTGATATTCTGAGTCATACATGGTTGTGATACGCTAGCATAGACTGACAGGAAACCTGATATACTACAACATACATGGTTGTGTTAGACTAGCCTATACTGACAGGAAACCTGATATACTGTAACATACATGGTTGTGATGGACTTCCCTATACTGACAGGAAACCTGATGTAGTGCAATATACATGATTGTGATAGATAAGCATAGACTGACAGGAAACCTGATCTACTGCAGCACACATGGTTGTAATGGACTAGCATAGACTGCCAGGAAACCTGATATACTGCAACATAAATGGTTGTGATACGCTAGCATTGACTGACAGGAAAACTGATCTACTGAGTCATACATGCTTGTCATCGACTAGCATAGCATGACAGGAAACCTGATATACTGTGTCATAAATGGTTGTGATGGACTAGCATAGACTGACAGGAATCCTGATCTACTGTGTCATACATGGTTGTGATAGACTAGCATAGACTGACAGGAATCCTGATCTACTGTGTCATACATGGTTGTGATAGACTATCATGGACTGACAGGAATCCTGATCTACTGTGTCATACATGGTTGTGATAGACTATCATAGACTGACAGGAAAGCTGATCTACTGTGTCATACATGGTTGTGATAGACGTTCATAGACTGACAGGAAACCTGATTTACTGTGTCATACATAGTTGTGATCTGCTAGCATAGACTGACAGGAAACCTGATATACTGTGTCATACATGGTTGTGATCTGCTAGCATAGACTGACAGGAAACCTGATATACTGCAACATACATGTTTGTAATAGACCAGCATAGACCGCCAGGAAACCTGATCTACTGTTCATACATGGTTGTGATGGACTAGCATTGACTTACAGGAAACCTGATATACTGCAACATACATGGTTGTGATAGACTAGCATAGACTGCCAGGAAACCTGATCTATTGTGTCATGTATGGTTGTGAAAGACTAGCATTGACTGACAGGAAACTTGATATACTGCAACATACATGGTTGTGATAGACTAGCCTAGACTCCCAGGAAACCTGATATACTGCAACATACATGGTTGTGATAGACTAGCATACACTGCCAGGAAACCTGATATACTGCAGCATACATGGTTGTGATAGACTAGCCTAGACTGACAGTAAAGTTGATATACTGCAACATAAATGTTTGTGATAGACTAGCCTAGACTTTCAGGAATCCTGATATACTGCAACATAAATGGTTGTGATAGACTCTGCATAGACTGCCAGGAAACCTGATATACTGTGTCATACATGGTTGTGATACGCTAGCATAGACTTACAGGAAACCTGATATACTGCAACATACATGGTTGTGATAGACTAGCCTAGACTGGCAGTAAACGTGATATACTGCAACATAAATGGTTGTTTTAAACTAGCCTACACTGCCAGGAAACCTGATATACTCCAACATAAATGGTTGTGATAGACTTGCATAGACTGCCAGGAAAACTCATCTACTGTGTCGTACATGGTTATGATACGCTAGCATAGACTGACAGGAAACCTGATATACTGCAACATACATGGTTGTGATGGACTAGCATTGACTGACAGGAAACCTGAAATACTGCAACATACATGGTTGTGATAGACTAGCATAAACTGACAGGAAACCTGATCTACTGAATCATACATGTTTGTGATAGACTAGCATATGCTGACAGGAAACCTGATCTACTGAATCATACATGTTTGTGATAGACTAGCATAAACTGACAGGAAACCTGATCTACTGAATCATACATGTTTGTGATAGACTAGCATATACTGACAGGAAACTTGATCTACTGAATCATACATGGTTGTGATAGACTAGCTTAAACTGACAGGAAACCTGATCTACTGAATCATACATGTTTGTGATAGGCTAGCATAAACTGACAGGAAACCTGATCTACTGTGTCATACATAGTTGTTATTGTCCAGCATGCGTCAATATTGATATTGCAGCTACAGAATAATTGATTATATTCAGAAGTGCACAATGTGAGAAATTAGGATAGTTCACGATATACAGCCTGATTAACAGAGAGAGAGAGAGAGAGTGTGTGTGTGTGTGTGTGTGTGTGTGTAGGCATCGTTAACGATGACGACTAGATGTAAACAAAAGAAGGGTTCGGCTTGTCAGTTTCAATGCCTGGTTTCGAATGGGAAACAGGTTGGTTCAGGTTTTCTTTTACAATAAGCATGTTGTATGAAAATACCATGCGTAATCATAGCTTTATATTCATTAGGTGGTAATAATGAATTAAAATTTTTCTGGGATCCTGTTTCCTAGGAATCTATAATAAGATGAAAGCTATTTCGGCACATTACTACATTATTAACCCTAGAAGAGTGCACTGGATAAGGTACCAATGCAGTTAGTTTTGGTTTTCATTTAATTAAAAAAATGCTTCTCAAGGCGTACATCACTTACAAAATGTTGCTATTGATTACAATAGAATTTTTATTATATTAATATTCTGTGGGAGAATTTTCATTAAATTAAAGCAAAGAATTATTAAGCAATGGAAGCATCTTTTCTGTCCCAATTAGTTTATTCTGTACCCATTTGTTTATAGTTTAAAATAATCTGAAAGTTCTTTGAAGGTACTAAATTTCCAGGGTTATTGGTGCCTTTGTGGACACTCAAAGAAACCTTAAAAGTTATGCGTAACTTGAAACAATGATACAATGCCAAGGCACAAACTATTATTTATTGCGTTGAGCTTATTTAATCTCGATTTACCTCTGCCATACTGCGGCGATTAGCTGTAGGTTCTTTAAGCAGGTGATCAGTGTTTGCAGTACAGATGAACTTAGTTGCATAGCCGCTTTTCCTGTACCACCTGCTTGATTAACTTGCTGATAGATGGCGTCAGTTACACTGTTCCCTTCCTTTACTCTCTAATTGGTTACTATTCATTTATGCAGAAGATGTGCCTCTGTGGTCGCAGCTCAGTGTGATGTTGGTAGATGGTCTTGTGTTCGTATTTTTGTACGTTTAATGTTATTTTTTTTCTGTGGGTGGAACTTGGAGTTGCATATTTGAGTATTAAATCGGTTTTAACTTGTTAATTGAAGGAAAACATAGAAAGCTCTGGTACGAATGATCTCTACAGTGGATTTGAACCCACGACCTCCAGAATGTATTAGTCATCTCCCCAGTTCTTTAGAGTTTAATTTTGTTCCTTTTCATAAAGGTATTCATAATATTTAAAGGTCAGGATAGGCACATCCACAAGATTCGCATTCGGGAGTTCCCGGGTTCGAAACCCGTTGGTACGGCCACCCAGACCTTGGGTCTTCTCTGACTTTTCCATGTCGGTAGGCGAATATTGGGGTGATTCCACTTCTAGTACGGATTTCCTGTCATATGCTTCAGGGTTGCAGCACCTGGCGTCGAAGGCTGCGGCAGGACGGCGGAGTTTGCCCAGATTTCTCCCTGAGCTTTGAAGGTTGGCTGGTGCCCCCTTTTGTGGGGCTCATTCCCGAATTGATGTTAACATGAGCAGTCTTGCACCCGTGTCAGAATTAGTGTCATTCTGTAACAGTAACGAGTCCCGTCCTTACTAGCGCACATCGTTGTTCGGATCTGGTCGCCCTTCGATTCTCCCCTTTATCCCTATGGGCCTCTGAGATGGTCTATGTGCAATGCTGAGCTCCAGAGACTAGGAATCCCTCCAACTATCCTAGCTACCTTATATCTACACCAGAGGTGGCGAAAACGTGACTCGCGAGGCATTTTGACTCGTTGGCGCCGTTCCCTCTCTGTAACTGTCCCTTTGCTTTTCACATGCTGCTGAGTGATGCAGTGCGTGTTGCATATTTGGTGACTCGCGGAAGGAAGTCGTTTTCACCACCCTTGATCTACACGATATAAGGTGTGCTCACAAGTTTGTGTCGATGGTTGAATGGTTTGTTTTTGTGTATGCATTAAAAATTCAACTTTTTGAACAAATTGAGTTAATTGTTTCGGAAAACTTGGAAATTTAGTCATTTTATGTGTGAAAGTACATTTTTTCGTGACTTTCATATTTATTAAAACATTTTTAATCTAACTTTCAGTGCTGGAAAGGGAAAAAGGATAAGTTAGGAAATAGTAAGTAAAACGCCTCGTTGTCTTTGTAGAAAAAGGAATAATATAACATATATTTATGTACATAACAATTCTGATTATAGCATGATAATGAGGTCTCTGAGACCAACCTTGCAATCAGCTTGAACATATTATATAACACATACACCAAGATATACTGCATACAATCGTATCCACACCATCACACATATGCTCTCCATATCTTAATTGTATAAAATGCTAAGGCGCGTTTTACTTTTCATTCTGAACTAAAAGTTTCATTTTTGAACTTTGACATAAACAGCGAAAAATATAATAAAATTAAAAGGTATTTGTAGTTTAATAATACATAAACAGTTCTTCACTTTGCTGGTTGCCAACCATAATAAATCTTATTTGGGTACTGATATTTTACATAGCAGTTATTGGAGATAGCAAAACGTTCTAAGTGCCGTTTTTATCAATATTGCTTCTCTCTGAGATGTTTACTTTCCTATATGGCATAGCCACTTGCACAAGAAGCTCTATGGCTACTAAACCCTGTTTCCTACAATTAGAGCTAGGACAAGTATACATTGTGTGAGGATTCAACGTAACTACCATCCTACCTAGTACACGCGACGTCGTACTGAATACAAGGACCCAGGGCTGCACAGTCGCTTGCGTTACGGGTACGGTAGAGGTGCTCTCTGTGAGCTCTGTGTTTATGTTCTGTTCTACCCCTGACGCTTCTGTTTACAGTCCCAGGTTACCTGTGGCACTCCCTTCCCCTCGCCACACTTGTCGATACAAAGTCGCTGCGTGCACACACTGTAAGCCAAAGCTCTGTTTATAACCTTGCCCCGCTGACATGTATTCTTCCGCGCTCTCCTTCCTTCTCCCTTTCCCCTGATAGGCTAATGCACACTTTTGAATGGAAATGTATGACAAACGTCATCTTGAGGAGTAAGTTTAAACGAAGGATTCTCCTATGTATTTGTTGATACGCATTTACATGCATTCCAGATACCTCAACTCTGCTATGTAATATATTTGACTCATACAGTTATGGAAATGTAAATTTGTCAGTTCTCTTAGTATATATTAACATAAATCATTTTTGATAAGGAACTAGTTTGTGCCGCACTACAATCTATTTAACAATAGCAACTAATGAGAGGTAACTAATGCATGTGAAAGTTATGGAACAGGGCTTAGTATGGTATACAGGATGAAGGCTAAATACCGACTTAGAAAATCAGAGTGATGAAATTCTATTTAGAATCGAATCAAGTATTACGGAGGTAACAATGGTTTTACTCACAAATCAAATAGGTGATAACACTGTGGAAATACATGCACTCATCGTCAGCGGTAGTGGTGGCTGGATGTAAACAAAACAAGTGGTCCACCTATCCTTCTCAATTCCCTGGTTCGAGGTGTCTTACTTGATGCTTCAAGTGTGTGGTAGGTTAATAATTATAAGTGTAGGTTTTGAACGTACAACACGTACGATTTGTTTAAAACAGGGTTGTTATTGAAGAGGACATGAGGTTTAACCCATTCCCCTATTTCTTTTTTAGTTCTCCTACCGACCAAAGACCGTTCTTTGCTTTCATGCGGCAACCGAATTCTGATAAGAAGAATTGAGGTTCCCATTTTAAAAATTGATGAAGAAATGAGTGACCTCATACACCCCTGCACGTAGGCTCTTAGAGCTCTTTATGCCTCTTAGATTGGACATTTAGTCCAAGCCGATGGGTCCATTAAAACGGACCACGTCCTTGATGTTTGGCCCTCTCATATACTCAGTTTCCAAACAGAAAGGAGCCTAAGGATACATATCTGCGCAACGTAAAACCTTCGCACTCGCATAGTATATGCTGGGAGGTTTCATTTTCCTTTCCACATTTCCTATATAATGGCTTTTTATAAGTCGTATTATATGCAGATGTCTACGCAGTGTGTTATAGCCCATAAGATAGCCAACAACTTCTCCGAACTTAGGTCTAGTTATCGCCTGGATCAGAAACTAATTCATAAGCTTGCCTGCCTTACAAGTTAGTTGGGTTGTCTCATACTTGATACTTCTGGGATACACGCCACAAAAAAGCTCGTATCCTATAAATTTAAGCCCTGAGCCCCCCTTTGCGAGCATGTCCGATATTTCACTACCTCTAATGCCAGCATGTCCGGGTACTCAAACAAGTCTAACCGGACATCTGGCACAGAGTTCATCCTTTGTCAGTGGCAAACTAATTTGGAACCGACCATGAAATGATCTTGAAAATATGCACTAAATAAAATTATATAACACCTATCATTGTTTTCCCCCTCAAACGAAGAAACATCCACCATTAATTACTTTCTCTACTACGTATAGTAAGTAGGGGAAGTATTGTATTCCACCCAAAAATTCGATACCGAGATTTCACCGGAAATATATGTTTTGAGGCCCCCTGAATACAAAAAAAGCATTTTTGGAAACATGTCCGTGTGTGTGTCTGTGAACAGCATAACTCAGAAACGAACAGTCGGATAAACATCAAACTTGGTATTTAGGTTCAATATCTTCCAGAGATGCGACATGAAGGTTTTCAAGAAAATCCCCCCACCCCAGAGTACCCTTTACATGGAACATTTTTCGAAAATTTTAATTTTCTCAAAAATGGCAATAACGATTTTTATTAAAATATCATATGCTTAAGATATTTTCATGACAAATAAAATGTATATCTTGAATTTTCTGGGAATGTCTCCAAAAGTATTCTTCATTGTGAACGACTTTTGCATAACTGGTAAACCATAAGACATAGACAAAATTTTACTACACAAAAGATGTAGATCGCGTTAAAATACACAATTTATGTCATATACATTTTTGTTGTTGAGTGAACCATTTTCGAGATATTGCTTGTTATTCCCTTAAATTTTCCAATACTTTTTCTCAAATGGGAATTCGTTATTCATTTTTTTATGTCTTGGACATGCAAAGAGAATGGAATACGCCACATAGCAACCAGCTCTTAAAATATTTGACTATCGCTTAAAGTCTACCAATCCCCCTTGCAGCTACAAGAAAATTAACATCTCGATATCTCGATTAACATGAAACATATGGAGAATAAGCTTTTGTAAAAATAGTTTGTACAAGAGTAGAGAAAGTCATATTAGTGTAACACATCAGATTTTTTGTTGAAAACGTATTGCTTTCAAGATAGCTAGCTGAACTTTTTTTAATACACCCTGTATAAGTGATATATGTGAAACGCAGCGATTTTCAAAGTGTGTTGCGCGAAGTGTATTCCTAACAAAGCTATGTTTTCGCGTTATTTGGACTGGTAAAAGAGTAATCAGAAGTTGGACGGGAACTCATGGGAGTTAGAGTTTAAGCTTAAACTCCTGCAATAGTTGCTTGATTAGCGAAAAAGTTTCATGTTATTTACACGTTTTGACCTGGCTTATTACACCTGATGGCATTTAGTGTTCATCCTGTATAACAAACTAGCACACCGCAAGGTTCCATGTCTTGTTCACTCGCATATATTTAGTTCTTTCAATATTGATTGGCACTCCCCCTATAACTCCTGCAAAGTAGTAGTTTGAAATGTGTATGTATGAAGATAGATTATAGTACTGTCTACTGCCACCAGATGATGTTGCTGCCTCCCATAGGGAGAGCATTGCAGCAGCAGTTGTTCCGGCTTGCGAGTACACTGTGGACATCGATAAAGAGAACATGGAAGCAGGCAAGATGGGCAACGGTGGACAATGTAGTTTCTCTGGAGGGAGGGAATGACTGCTTCAGACATCCACAATAGCAGTCATTTGTGGGGAGACATCACCATGATTCGTTGGGTATCAAGAGTTCAAAGACGGCAGGGACTGTGCTGAAAAACGCAAAAGCGTTGTGTGTCCAGCAACTACACGAACCTTACAGTGCCCAGCGTGTCAATGATTTGATAATGGCGAATCGCTTTGATGGACTATAGAAGGCAACGGGTCTATCATGGGGAACTCTCCACACCATCATGCATGAGGATTTGAAGATGGAGATGTGTGCACAATGGGTGCCCCTACCTTCACCATTGCCCAGAAACAGAAGCGTGTGGACATATGGCAACAGTACAGTGCAGATCCAGCGGAGTTCTTTGAGCGTCTGGTCACCGTCGACGAGTCATGGTCCTTCCACAAGACTCCAGAAAGGAAACGCGTCTATGGAGTGGAAGCACACTGGTAGCCTTCGTCACAAGAAGTCACGGCCGGGACTATTCGTGCAGAAACAAATGGAAACTGCGTTCTGCGATCAGGAAGGGATAATTCTGGTAGATTGGCTCACTCCCAATACTACCACCAACAGTGATAGGTGCTGTAGTTCACTGCACCAAGCCCGTCGAAGCATTCAACAAAGCCATTCTTCTCCAACACGAGGATGCGCGACCACATCCCAGCCACCAGACCATTGCCACTGTGCGTGAACTAGCGTTTACTGTGCTGCCATATTTGCCGAATCTGGCTCCTAGCGACTGTGCCCTATTCGACGCAGTAAAGGAGGTCATGTGGGTTAAGAAGTTCACCACCAAAGACGAACTTTATGCAGTTGTCCACCAGTGGCACCGGAATACACCCAAAGAATGGTTTGCTACCCAAACACGGAAGCAAAAGTGCATAGATTGGCAGGGAATACCTATAATATAATCTGTATTCTGTTGTTCAGTAAATTGTTTCCTGTAACACAAAAAATTGTAGTGCCAATCATTTTTGAACGCCCCTAGTATATATACACTTTTCAATCCCTGAAATGATCGTCTATAGATCTTAGAAGGTTTTGCTTGAGGCAATCAACACACATATTAATGAAGCTATTCTAAAATATTATCTAACAAAAAATTCAATCAAATCGTTCTTACTAAATCCAAACTACATTTCACATAATGTTTCGACATACAGAAAACCATCGATTTGCCAAGCGCATTCGAATGTGTTCCATTGAAGCTCAGCAGGTTTCCTACAAACCAGCGAAATGAAGATTTTATGCATATTTTGAGAGCTTAGTATAGAATGATAACCTTTAAAATACCTTAACTTCACAGCATATTCACATTAGTTTTTTTTAAATAAGGTGTATAATGCGTAACATAAATCATTGGATAGTAACAAGCTTTTCAGTGCATAGAATAATTTATAGACAAATCACAATTAACCTAAAACTTACTTACAATATAATTCAAGCACAGAGTAGTAAATAATACATATTACCTTAAATAAATAAATTAATGATAATTTTCAATGGGCTCAAGTCAAGATAACACTACAGTATGAAAAGCACTAAGGTTTGTTTAATTTTGTTAAAAGCGCTCAAACTTTAAATGTACACAATCTTATTTAAGAGCAAAAGACTCCGAATATCGATTGATGAAAATAGTATTGGCATACATTTTCTTCTTTTGGCACAATTTGATTATAAAATTTCATTCAGTAAAATTTAAAAATAATTCTGACCACTACTGAGTGTCCTGTTTCTAAAATAAGACATACATTGAAAACTTTTGTGAATAAGTTTTAAAAAACTGTATCCAATCTCAGTAACTCTTTTCCAAGGGAGACCTAAGACCAATAGCATCATTTTTGCATTGTTGAAAGCAGAATGCGACATTTAGAAACAGGTCACCTGCAGTATTGTTATACAATGATAATGGTATTATGCTAAGAAATGTGTTGTTTCCTTATACATTTTGTTGTGCTTGAATAAACGCAAAGGATTGGTTCATATTTAAAAATATAAAACATATTTTACAGATTATAAATATTATTTTGAGTAAAATAATAATAATAATACACATTTTGGTATAATTGCAAAATTATATTTATTATTTTAAGGTAGTTGAGGAAACATGTGGCTTAACGAGACTCCGTTTTCCAATATACTATACAAAACTTCAATCTTTATTAGCATTAACTTAATGTTTTAATGAAGTACCCATAATAAACTCCGCCATGTACACGAAGACACGAGAAATAATACCAAAAAAGTATTATTTTCAGATGTGTAGGCATTTACTGTAACCGTGAGCGGTTGTTTTCATTCATAAATTGGTGAGCCAGCCACAACTGCGTCATTAATATTCATATGTTAATGTCACGTACCCATCTTACTGATGTTTCGATAACCAGAAGTATAAACCTAGCCTCTTTTTCTTACTGTTAATAGAATTTGTAGCACTATAAACGTCTCCTCATTGTCCCATATTATTATTCTTAAGAGATTTCACATAACGACATGTATCTTTCTCTCAAACAATAAATTAGCACAGCTGTTTGCTTGGTTAAAACCGTTACACTAGCAGCTGGCCGCTAGGAGCGCTGCAATAGCACTAGTAGACTGTGATATAAGTACGAGCATTATTGAATGAAGGGAATAAAACTATCAGACACGAAAGTGAAATGGAATTTTAAAGCAACATTTAAACGGAGAATAATTAAAACGAAAAGGAAACATCTTTATGACTTCTTTAATGAATTAATTTCACCAATACAGCTTCATTCAAGCTTCAGTTGGCAACAGTGAAAGATCACTATTTTATAAATGCTAATTAGAAGCCCGGTTATGTAAAATGGCGGCATTGTTGAAAGAAACAGCTTATTCTGTGTTAGAATGCGTAACAAATTTCATTGATAATCGTTGTTCAAAGACTAAGGAACATCCAGGATGCATGTGATTCAATGAATGTATGTTGAAATGAGATACATTAATGTCAGTTTGTTACGTAAGCCTCGGTGGAAATAAACTGAAAAGAGAATTGCAGCCATTAATTATCTGTGCTGACTGATACTTTGACTTCGTGCAGTATTTCTTGACGACAGAGTAAACTTCACTACTTCCATTCTGTTTCCAATAAAATGTTAGGCATAGTCATTGGTCTCAATCTCAAATTCACCCTCTGTTTTCTTATTTATAACCTTGAACCTTCCTAACTATTAAAGTAAGGTTAGCTCTCCAGCCCAAAAGAAAACAATACTTTTGCTGGCCTTTCATTTTACATTAAGTAAGGGCTTAAAATGTAGACTGTATTAACCGTTAGTTAATCCAAACAACTGCTGGAAAGTAACAAACTATGCTCCTGGGCAAATACTAATCAACTAATTTAGCGAACATTTTGTGAAATCACAACGGTCAAACGTTCGAACCAGCAAGCGTCAAGAGATTGTTTTAGATTAATGTCGTCCCCATAATTACAGCCTAACTTCTTCAAATGGGTATAAACAACATGCAACTGATAGATTTATCTGTGTACATTTCAGTTAGAGAAATGGAAACATTTGAATTCTAAAACTGTAAAGACAGTAAAGGAAAGCTATACGAATTACAAGAGACCTCAAGAAATCTTTTAGGTGTCAAATATGCCGCTGAAGCACTAGTATATGAAGGTTCCATTTCTGAAAATTAGGCTTGTGTATAGGTTGAAGCCGAAATTATAAAGTCAATAATTATCATAATAATCTGGGAAGAATAGCGAAATAAAATAAATAATAAAATATTTAAAATCAGTACATGTATTAAAAGGAGAAGCATTGGGGAAATTGTTGACTGTTAAAAGCGACAGAAAGGCCAGACAGGCACAGTTTAGCTAATTAGGGACCAGCCCCAGGTATAAAGGGTAAATACCATTGAAGCAAGTTTTTCCTGGAAACAATGGGCACAATTGCACTGGATGTGAAGGTCATTAGAGGCTTCATGACGCTAAGTTTTAGGAGGGTTTTGAGGGGAGAGAGGGGAAGTTAGGAGTTTTTTCCTCTTTGTAGCGCGGTGGTGAAATCCATTCTGACCTGAGCGATCGGTGAGAGCGGAACGACACTCTCGTCGATTTGTGAACATTGGCGGCGAACATGCAAGAGGGTAGAACGCTCAGCTGTAGTTAATAACCTTCGATATTGGTAAAGACACAGTAGCGTTGTATGCATTTAAAAGTGATGGGCAAACCTTAAGTTTTATTTTAAATGGTGAAAGTAAAAGTGTTCCAAGAAAGCGTTCGTGTTTCTCTGTACACATCCACGCATACCCAGAGATTAAGATCTCATGCTCGAGCAGCCGTGACAAATTATAAAAAACAACTAGGAGGAGAAAAGCAGCAATCGTGAGGCAAAGGTATTGCTTCATTGTTGGAGGACGTAGCGTGGCTGCGTCAAGGTCTATAGTGAATTTTGAACTTTTATATGCCCTTTAACATCTCGGGTCATGTCGACGGCGGCTTTTTACCTTAGTAACAATTGCTTATTCCCATTCATACTTGCAGACTATATGGAGGTTAGGGAATAATCCTGGCGAAGAAAAATTATACACCACCCAGGAATCGAATCCGGAACCTCTGGATTTGGAGGTTAGCATGCTAACCACCAGACCACAGAGGCCGTCTATTCGCGTTATTATCAGCTAGAAAGTAGCTCTTTTTTGTAGTTTCCAAAATAAAAATTCTGGATATTATAAAGATAACTGTATTTCATTTCACCTATCTATTACATTAGGACCAAGCAAACGGAATTCAGAATATTTTTCTATCTGAAGACTACTAAATGTTTTAGGTGTTTTTAATGTTTATATTTTGGAAGTATTACTCATTAAATAAGATTTCAAAATGGTAATTTACGAAGTTTCGGGGCTCGATGGTCAGAAAACCCAAGGGAGACGAATCCAGCGTTATTCTAGCTAGGTTTCGCTGACGTGACAACATCGTTTGTTTACCGCATGGGTTTAAGAATCCGCCTGCACTGTGATTTATGTGCAGAAAGGGTGCAGGAAAAACAAGGCTGATAACAGGGTGGGCGAATATCCTCGTCTGCAGCTTGTTATCGAGCTTGTTACAAAACCTCCAGGGTATAATTTACAAGATGCCTATTAAGTGTAATTCGCCTTCGCCCCCCAAGCACGTGAACTGCTCAGGGAGTTACGTCAATCAACATCGTCCCTCCAAACAAGTGGCCGACATGCATACCTGATATCTAGTTTGTGTAACAATTACTACCACTGCAAACCGCTTCCCAACGAACAGTAAGCAAGTAATAGTCCCCTGCATGTACAGTAGGGACAATAGTTCTGTGCCGGTGACCTCCTTTCCTAGCGCACTGAAGTGTCTATGCCTAACGCCAGTTACTCTCCTACAGGCTTTTTTTCTCAAAAATGGCTCTAACGATTTTGATTAAAATATCATATATTTAAGATACCTTTATGACAAACAAAATGTATATCTTGAATTTTCTAGGAATGTCTCCAAAAGTATTCTTCATTGTGAACGACTTTTGCATAACTGGTAAACCATAAGAGATACACAAAATGTTACTACACAACAAATGTAGATCGCGTTAAAGTACACAGTTAATGTCATATACATTTTTTGTTGTTGTTGAGTGAACCATCTTCGAGATATTGCTTGTTATTCTCTTAAATTTTCCAATACTTATACTTTTTCCCAAATGGGAATTCGTTATTAATTTTTTTGTCCTGGTAATGCAAAGAGAATGGAATACTCCACATAGCAACCAGCTTTAAAATAGTTGACTATCGCTTAAAGCCTAGCAATTCCCCTTGCATGTACAAGAAAATTAGCAATAAGATCAACATCTCGATTAATATGAAGCATATGGAGAATAAGCGTTTGTAAAATTAGTTTGTACAAGAGTAGAGAAAGTCATGTGAGTGTAACACATCAGATTTTTTGTTTTTTCTTGCAACATATAGTATGAAGAGTACTCTTTCATGCCTGCTAGTGTTAATGGTCGATACGCCTTGGAAATGAACGAACTCTCCATTTGAATACAGCATGGTGTTCGACATTACGTGCTGCAGCCGAATCTCGAGAATAGCAAAGGCGTATGAGTCGGCCGTGGCTATGCTGCGATAGCAGCTTTTTAACACAACGTAGTAATAAATCACTTAACAGAAGGTGCTGTTTATTTTCAGTCCGTTAACCTTCATAAATTGTTATTCCTCAACCATTATATAGGATTTTGTGGTTTTGTAAATAGTTTTTTCCTGGATGTATTCCTTTCTGTACGGAGTATGTGTTTAGTTCAGTCTGTTGCTCCTAAAGAAAGTTGTAACGTGCCTTCTGGGGGCCTGCAGCTGTCGGATTAAGTTTTATTTAGTGCAATTAGTGTTGTGTATTTAAAGTAGTGTTGTTTATTAACGACCACTGAACAAGCCTTAAGTACATTTAGAGTAATTATACTTTAGGTTTACTTATTTCTTTATATTCATTTTATTATTTCTTAATGTTAGAAGAAGTATTTGTGGTAAATATTTACTAATATTAGTTAAAGTATTTCTTGCAAAATGCTAACTTTACAAGTAAACAGTTTTGGCTATTACACGTATGAATGCATGCCTTGCTTATTTCAAATAACATTGTCGATGGAATTAGCTTTCAAAAACCTTGAATATCTGTCAAATAACATTTTACAATCATAGTTAATAGTATTAATGCATTAAGTTTACATCTGAACGCTTCTTTATGTCTTTATCGATTATTGTAATATATAATGCTTAGTAAAACTTTAATCACATTTTGCTCAAAACTAGCTTTTGGCACATACGCCTTTGCTATTCTAAGCACCTCATATACATTATTTATTTATTAATTATTAGTTTCGAAACCTTCATATTTATGACGAAACAATTTTACGCATTCTCTTTCGTCGCTTGTTTCATTGAGAAAAATTTAAAATGTCCTGTTTTCTTCTTTCAAAAGTATGGTGACTTTACCAATACGGTATATGAAACTTGGACCAATAAAGCGCATACTACCAATAAAGCTTGGGCCGATACAGTTACTGAATAGAGAAAACACGCATTTCTTTCCGTGCATTAAGATTATTAGCGCGTAAAAAATGGCGTTTCAAATATGTGCTTCGTAGCTAAACAGCTGTTTCGGTTGCCGTGGTATTAGAAGAAATGACGTACGGTTTCTGAACGACGAGTCACAACACACTGGCGCGGACGGATATTTTAATGTTATGTTTATATCCAGTAGATTATTAAGTCTGCATGATATCGGATGACTGAAACCTAAAAAGTGATTCTGATTTACGTTTTTATGCTGATTTCAGAACTGCTTTTAGTTATTTTCTATCGCGTACAGTTATTTCACAATTTCACTTCAAATATATAGAGATATGTAGATATAAAGATATTGCTTCCGCCATTACACATAAAATTGGGCTTGATGAAGCAATTTGTAAGGGCTCTACCACAGGATGGACCCTGCTTCAAGTCCCTTTCCAAGAAATTTCCCTTCATTACACAAGACAAATTAAAAGCTGGAATTTTTGTTGGTCCTCAAATAAAGAAATTGATGAAGGATGAAGATTTTGAGAAGACAATGAATGAGAGAGAAATAGAAGCATGGACCGCCTTCCGATCAGCTACTGAAAACTTCTTAGGCAATAACAAAGATCCCAATTACAAGGCCATTGTCGAAACAATGTTGGAAAATTTCAAGAAGATGGGTTGTAACATGAGTGTAAAGGTACAAATCTGGGACATTATAGTGAAATGCAGGGTGAACGTTTTCACCAAGATGTTAAGGAAATGGAGAGGAAGTACCAGGAGAGATGGAATGAAACTATGATGGCTGACTACTGTTGGATGTTGAGGAGGGACAGTCATCTTCAAGGATCTGCAAGGAAGTCAAAGAAGAGAAAGTTTGAAAAAATTAAATGAAACACTTTGACTTCTTGTTTTGTTAAAATGTAGTCATGAAATAAATTAGGGGAGTTCTTGAGGGTATTCTTAAAATGTTTCTTGAATAAAAACTTACCTTGTGTGAAATGGTATTTGAATACTTTTCTACGCTCATTAGTAAAATTGTCAAACCATTACTTATTTTAAATAAAAACCTAATGTAATAGAAAAAAACGGAAGTTATTTCTGGATTCAGCATAAAAACGTGATTCAAGAACACCTACTTTTAATAAATCATCTGACGAAAAGTTTGAAAATGCAGACTATTATAATAGTTATGGACAAAGAATACGTATAAATAATTAAAAAAAATTCTCTAGGGGAAGTAGATCGAGTGGGGCTGTAGAAGGCAAGATTTATGCAAGAACTATAAAATGAATTTAGGTAGAAGAAACCGCACTCAGTCGTACTCCTACTTTGTAGTTTTTGCTACATGCATTGCAAGAAACAAGGAAACGTTGAGTTATGGGTTTCTGAAGCCGCTTGCCACCAAATCTGGCAGTACTCCAGTGATATTCCCTCGCGTATAAGCGCAAAACTATCTTTTCTTGGAGAAAACTTTTCCTATACATGCCTCGAGCTGTAAACTTAAGGAATATGGCTACTAGCTTTCCTTTCAGTTTACATTTCTTTTATTTGCAGTAAATAGTTTGGCTTTCTTGTTCCCTTATCAAGTGGACTGAGCGTTTGGAAATAGGAGCCTGGAGGTGTGAATCTTCCCTTGGGAACAAATGTAATATTGGGCATAGGAATTTCTAAGCACTGACGCCAAGACGAAAGGAAATAAAGTTGAACTATTACTGGACCTTAGGCAGAGACGTTGCAGATAACAAACAACCCCATCCCTCGTACAGTCTGTTAGGTTTGGAGACAGCACTCTCTAGATCCTGTTTACATACCATCAGTGACCCCTCGCCGCCATTGTTTAATTCCTTGCATTGACATATAGTTTGAAGACAAATGCTTAAGAATTCCTATGCCTAAATTGAAATTGAGTTTTATTTTGGACGCTCTTTAACTGCTACGATCCTAGCGACGCATTCTACACTGGGCGAGAAAGAACGGTAATTTTTCTCAGAGGCCTCTTTATCAGGTTCTTTTACGTGCCGTAAATCTACGACACGGGACCACCGGCTTTACTTCCCTTCCGAAGGAAGCCATGCTAAGGATTTTTACGCCCGAAAAAATCCATCGCTCTCCGCCGGGTTTGAACCCGCGACCACGGGAACTAGAGGCTACACCACGGAGGACGACTTCCTATGCCTAGTCATCATATTACGAATTATACAAAGCTCATTAAATTTTGACCATAGCTTTCAAATCTGTTACACAGAGCAGTCTCCGCTCAGCTATGTACTTTACAAAGAAATCTCATTTACCCTAATGACCAACATTTGCAGTTTCGTCGGAAGTATAGTATATCCAAAAATAAAACAAAGATTTAGAGTTTCCTTGGAAGCACAGCATATCCCGAGTTTTAACACCGAAAGCGCTATCGGCAGACAACCTGAATTTTCTGGAAGATTCTTTCCCCCGTCTCCAGAGCGTGTGTGCAGACATTTCTGGGAATGTTCTGTGGAAGATTTCATTGGCTGTATAAAAGAGCGTTCTCGCGAGCGAATTAGTGAGTGTGACATCAAAAGCGGTTCTACAAGTGAGCTTGTGATAACCGCAACGTGTAGTGAAATGCTACTGCTGCAGAAGAGATTGAAGAAGTCTTGTGTTCGACTCCCTAGTAAACTGTCTGGAAGAATTAGCTACGCAGTGCACATCGCATTACACCGCTACGTCACGAAGAAAGCGAAGTGACGGGGAAACTTAATTTGGTGAAGTAATAGTTTGAAGTAAGTGAAGTCCCAGAGAAGTGGAAAGGACACAGAGAACTTTACGGTGGCTTCAGTCACAGTATGAATACCCTGTTTCACTCAAAAACATTACCGGCTGAGCAAAATTGCAACTCTGTCTATGTATTGTAGCGTATGTGTGTGCATTGTCGCGTCGGACACATTATTGCTGTGTATAATGATATTGTTGAACTAATTATTTCGTTTGTAACTTTGAATTCTTGTCCGGCGCGGCATACTTCCCTTCAATTCCTAGTCAAGGGGGGGGGGTGAAGGCAGGTTTAGGGAAGAGCCTCTTTGTCTGATAGGGTGGTCTGTGAGTAGCGTCAGTCTAGAGTAGGTCTCCTGAGTGTGTGGTTTTTGTACGTAGGAGTGCGTGTTGCCGTGTGTGTGCGTGGGGCGTCTCCCCCAGTGTTTGTCTGTAATCTTTCGTGTACAATGTAGGTCACCTTATTAATTATAATAAACCAGAGCTAAATATGAATTTATATGTATTATTTATAAATATCCCACGTCCGCTTTAGTTTGTGCAGCAGGTTCCTGGTATCTCTTGTTTGCCTTTGAGCCTACGTCCCCCAGTGTTTATTCCGGGGTAACTAAATGTAATATTTTAGCTGAAAACCTTTTGGCCTCACCCTGGTGTATAACTTTTTCTATATGCAGTTTCACGTAAAAATAAATAACATGAGGGAAGTGTGGCGAGACCAAGAACGCACGTTTTATCGACTGTCAAAAAGGATCGAGAATTACTATACTATTACTACTGTGAAGTACTGAAGTGTATCCAACACAGCAAACTTCCCGTCTCTCCTACACGGTTTAACCCACTTCCATTACACCAGTTGGTAACTGCCAGTGACATCATGACGGCAATAGATTTAAGTTTTCAATTTCCCTGCAGCCACACAATTTTTACTTTACGACCATCACTCGATTCCATTTATTTCTTGCTCTCAGCTCCAAATTTCGTCAAACCGAGCTATTAATATTCTGCTGTACAAAACTTGAGGCAGTATTTTATATCACAACACTGTGAATGCCAAAGTGATTGTAGTGTAAATTAACATTATTGTGTGTACAGGATTTTAGATGTTTGTTAGCCATAAATATTGCTAGGAAATAAGTTTACACGGCCTCACTGAAACTGACAATAGAAGTGGGTAACAATAAACCGAGGGGGTGAGTTGTTTATCACTAAGAAGAGACAAACAAATGACGTCAGAGTAGCGTGCCTTTTTTTTTTAGAAATGGAGGGAATATCTTCCCTAGAGTATATATGTCAGTAGTAGTGATTGGCTGACCAAAACAGACGCTAAAGTGGGCGCGATTTGGTAACCAATAGCAGCTATATTATAATGTTTAGGCAATTCGAGGTGAAGGAGTATATATTCTCGACCATAAGCAGTTTTGCACAGTCCTGAAGAATCTCTCACGAGGTGCACGTCGCAGAGTTAGTTAAAACAAATGTAAAGTACGCGAAGTAATTGGTGCGCGGCAACTAAAACGACTGTAGTTACATTCGTAAATATCTCAGTTTCAGTCAGGCGTGTATAAATATTAAATATGTGAATTATTAACTAAGTGTGACGGAAATAAAAGTGTAAAATCAAATATTATTATCAGTGTTATCTTTTAGCAACAACTCCTTTCCGTTTACACGCCCTGCTTAGAGACACTTGCTCGACTGAGTTGTAATAGCTAGCCGCAGGACAAAGAATCCAAATTTAAAATAATAAACAAGAGGCGCTCAACAAATAAGATAACACTAGCCATTGAGAACTGCGACAAACTACAGTGCTTTTGGTTTTATACCCCTTTCTTGGAGATATTACTTTAATATCTACCACGTAACCTATTTTTTACTTCCTGTACTACTTACATAGTAGGCAGAGGAGGTATTATCTTCCATTCAAAAATTTGATACCGAGATTTCAGCGGAGATGCATGTTTTGGGTCACCTAAAAAAACAAACAAGCATCTGTGAGCAGTATAACTCAAAAACGAAAAGTTAGATAATATTAAACATGGCGTGTAACTTTAATACCTTACAAACCGGCGATAGAAAGATTTTCAAGAAAATCCCCACCCCAACTACTCTTTTCATGGAACATTTTTCGAAATTTTTTATTTTCTCAAAAGCGGTTCTAACAATTTTAATTATAATAGTATATTTTAATGATATTTACAAGGCAAACAAAATGTCTTGAGTTTTCTCGGCATGTCCTGTGAAGTCTTCTTTATTCGGAAGGAATTTTATATAGTCCTGTATAACAGGCAAACGTTAAGTGATAACCAAAACATTACACAAAAATGCAGATCTCTTTAAAACACAAAATTGACTTAAAATAATTTTTTTTGTGGTAGCAGCAGTTACCGAGATATCCATAATTAATGCTTGAATTGATGAAAACTTTCGTCATTCTTTAAAAGGCCTGTCGATTTTCAGTTGTTTCTTGCGATGTCTTGGAAACAGTATGGAATTTTAAGGCCATCATATAGGACCAGTTCTTAAACATTTAACTATCGCTATTCCCTTTGTATATATAATGAAATGTGTAAGGTACCTATTTCCGGAAAGGTTTAACTCGATTAAAACGAAGTAGATAGGAAAATAAACTTTCGTAAGAATAATTTTTATAGCCAGTAATAAGCGATAGAGGGTTGAGAAAGTAATGTGAATGTAACACACAAGATTTTAAAGGAACATATCACTCTTATTAAACGATGTATGCTCCATGATAAAAGTTCTAGCCATAATTATTACCTAAAGATACCTGGGTGACATTTTCAAAGTACTGGTTTATTAAAACAAAAAAAAAAGGAACAGACTTTAAATATTTGTTTCTAATGAACGACAATAGATGGTGACACATGCAATACATCACTGAATAGAGGAAGGTTCAAAATTTTATTTTATATGTTCAAAATGAGCACCATTTGTTATGAGAGGACGACCAGTGCGTTTCCGTTTGCACACGCAACCATCTCCTAGGAATTTATTATATCAATTGTAAATTTTTTATGACGAGGTGGCTTTTTGTTGAACTTACAACGAAATGCACGCTGCAATGAAACAATGGATTCACTCTGCATACTGCAGTACACAAAACGTCGCCATTTTCTCGTAAACAAAGCCAGCGCCGCCGTAGGCACTGAATGGAACTAATAGGTGGGGCTTAAAACTTTGAACTTTCCTCTATTCAATGATGTGTCGCAAGTGTTGCTATCTATTGTCGTTCATTAAAAATGAATATTTAAAATCTGTTCCTTCTTTTTGAATAGCCCCGTAATTGGCATAGATTTGCAAAGCGAGGAACAATATGGGTGATAACAAGCGCATAAAAAAGTAACGAAGCAAAGGAATTATTTTTAAGGGTAGAGATGATGTTAGATTTAAAAACTGCACACCTGTGTTGGCTGACACTTTCATTATTTTGGTGTCTGCATCTCTTAAACATACTAAAATTTATTACAGGACAAAATCTGTGTTTTTCAGGGTTTTCAACGATGTTCTTAGATTGGTCTCCTGAAAATAAGTGTATTTGTATACATAAAATTAAAGACATGCAGGAGGATTGCGTCTCTAAATTATGATGTGTAAATTTATATAAGCAGCAGATATAATAGCAATACTGCTTTGAGTTGTTCACGATGACCATTAGCGTTATAAAAAATTGAAGAATGTTAGTAAATGCTATTCGTTTAGCCACATGTCCTCAAACAGACATGAATATTTATGATAAATTAAAATGCTTCCTTTATGATATTATACTTACAATATAACTATGTTTTTCACCCTTCAAACACTCTTTCTCTATATTATTAGAAAAGAAAACTTGAAAGAGCATTTTCTACACTCACGCAAGCACTTATATTCAGCAATAAACACCAACAATTACAACAATAAAACCAATTATTGTCGTCCACTTCACACTTCGCAGCCTCTCTCACATAGTTCACACTTATGTTTTGACGATAGATATATTTCTCTTATAAATCACTGTGTTTTTATTTTTTTAGTTGTTCTTAAGTGTTTATACGGTTGGCCGGCATGCCGGCGAGATACACAACAAGTGAACATCGATTCAATTGTTCCCACTCAGCAGTCACCAACTACTCCCCTTCTTCTGACTCTGCAGGGCTTGAGGGCAAGAACTTAACATCAAACGAAGTAAAAGTTTATCAGGTAAAATACTCACATTAATAGTTATATAGGCTTCACGTAAAACTGGCTTAGGAATTATGTTAAGAGGTGTAAACGCCGTTTCACCAGTAATCCAAAATTTCCTTGAATTAACAGTATTTTGTGTTTGAAACTTTAACTTTTTTACATTACATAGCTGAGAGTTCTGACTTTTATTTTGTGTTTTCATTCCTAAAATAAAAACTTTAATCTTACAGATATTATTAGTAACTTTATCAACTTCTAATAGTAAACGAAATAAAAACAACATTCCTAAACTTATATTAATATTATAACAAGAGAAAATTCGTATATGTGTGTATGTAAGGTATTCTCAAAAAAAAAAAAAATAACCCATTTTGATAATTCTTTCACCGTTGAAAAGCTCAAATCTTTCTGACGGACATGGGGGAATACTTTAGGGAGGATGGTGAATAGTCCTGGCTTAAGAAAAACTGCATGCTAATCACCAGACCAGACAGGCGGTCAAAATTACATTATTGTGAACAAGGACTTGACTTTTAGTCGAGAATGCCATGGAGTAGAAAACAGTTGTTACGTCACAGAATATGCATGTAAAATAAGATAAGTGCCGCGGATATTTCATTCTAGACAATATGTGTGTCGATAGTTACGATTTAACAGCTATTACACACACAACAAAACAGAATCGCATCTTTTTATAACGCTAAGATACGCCTGTGATACCAATGCCAAAATATTTTGATAGCCCTCACACAAGAAAGTTTTTCTTTATTTCTTTCATACTTATGGTGTAATTAACTTCGTTAGCAGGACATGCTAAATAATTCTCTAAAGAGAGAAAATGGCTAACATTAGGAATCAGCAAACAGCAGACTGTGTGTCTTTTCCAAAGAGGTTAACTTGGTGGCCTGGGAGTGCTGAATCTACATTAGTGAAAACTGTAGAGCTTTTGTGCTATAAAATATTGTGGGATCAGAGAGAAGACATAAAGGTTTAAAAAATCACGTACTGTGATTGTCTAAAACCTTACTTGACATCCCGACCGATGATTGTTCCACCGCCAAAGGGTACTTATGCATTTTCAGCACTTAGTAGACTTTAGGGGAGAGATTAAAGAACCGATACGTTCCGCTGATGTTTCAGATCCTTTTCTGTGAATATCAGGGGAGTTTTCATCCGTTATTAGCAATAGGGGGCTGTACATACAATTATAAGGCGTACGAGGGGCACTACTTATATTTTGAGCCTTGGCAACCCTGAATGTTGCAGGTGCCATCTGACGTTTCCAATGGAAAGTTTGACATTTTTGACCATAATCTGCTTCAAACATTTTGTCAATAGAGCGTCATTTGTTTTGTTTACACTAACTTGAAAATTGTGTGTCAACAAAAAACATTGAATTAACTCGTGAAAATGTTCGTGCAATGATTTATTACGACTTTCGACGTGGATTATCAAGACGAGATTGCATCGATCAACTAACTTCCACATTTGGCGACAAAGCTCCATCCTTTGCCATTGTGAAACGCTGGTATAACGAATTTAATCGTGGCCGCCGTTCGCTCAATGATGAAGTTCGTGAAGGTCGTCCAAAATCAGTTGTTGTGCCAAAAAACATTGATGCTGTGCAAAAACTAATAATGAAACATCGTCATGCGATATATTGTGAGATTGAGGCAACCCTAGGCATTAGTTCCACCAGCATATATTAAATAGTGCATGATTATTTAGCCGTGAAAAAGGTTTGCTCTCGTTGGATCCCACATAATTTCACGCAATCTCAAAAAGATGCTCGTGTCGATTGGTGTACAAAACTGCTCAAGAAATACAATGGCGGTGCCTCAAAAGACGTATATAAGATTGTAACAGGTGACAAATCATGGATCTATGCGTATGAGCCGGAACGTAAACAGCAGTCAACTATATGGGTGTTTCAAGATGAAGCAAATCCAACAAAAGTTGTTCGCACTCGAAGCACTTCGAAGCAAATGGTCGCCTGCTTTTTCAGCAAAACTGGCCATGTGGCAACAGTGCCTTTAGAGGAACGTAAAACGATCAATGCCGAATAGTACACAACCATTTGTTTGCCGGAAGTCTTCGGTGAAGTAAGGAAAACCAACAAGAACCATAGGATCGTTCTTCATCAAGACAATGCGAGCGCACACACATCTCGTCTAACAGAGTATTTGAAGGTTCAAAAAATCGAATTGATGCGTCATCCGCCATGCAGTCCTGATTTGGCAACCAATGACTTCTTTTTGTTCCTGAACATCAAGAATAAATCGCGTGGACAACGATTTTCGTTGGCAGAAGAAGCCGTTGATGCGTTCAAAAACCATGTTTTGGAGGTGTCTCAAGAGGACTGGAATAAATGCTTTGACAAATGGCTCAAACGGATGCAAAAGTGAATTGATCATAAAGGAGAATATTTTGAGAAAACAATAAAGCAATTTTCAATCAGAAATTACTTTGTTTTAATTATTAGGCTCAAAATATAAACAGTGCCCCTCGTAAAGGGGGGGATTTACCATAAAACTCTTCTAGATCATTGAAGAATAATTTCATAAAGAACGTGGGACACTAAATGAAATTAATTATATCGTTATGCGAGTTTCAAGTAACTACACGTGCAACGTCCGCCAGCCAGCTAACCATTTATAATAAAAATAAAATCAGAAAACAAAAGAGCGAACACGAAACAAATGAAAACAAACAATTGAATATAATGCATTTGTGCGCATGGGAATATAGTTAAGTACATTGCTAAACCTTCCTTTAAACGTATTTTAAATTTTAAAAGAGTTTAGGGAGGAATGGGTTTCAGAGAGTATGCTAAACCTACTTTTGGATTTAAGATGTATTAAATTAAGAACACTGTTGCCCACTGCGTGGCTAAGTGACCTTCAAAGCAAGTCAAAGCTAGTCATTGGGTCAGCTTCTGGAAGTAGTAATCCGGATGGAGTGAAAAGTTGTTTGTTTCGTGGAGCTCTATGTAATGTTTCCCTATTTGTCTCCTACTCCCATTCGAAGATTTCCCCTACTTCTGATTATGGTTGATTGATGAAATCAAGCTGAGGTTATAAATACTTTTGCCTCGAAGATTTTAATGTCTTTTATTCCGAAATAAACGACTGTGGTCTACTTTTTGTATTACACCGGGTGGAAAGGAACTTGTTACAGCCCTTTCCATGTGAGCTCCACAGAAGTATTACAAACAAAAAAGTATACTAGCATTTTGTTCTTTGATCAGCCGTTTTATAAATAACAAATTTCCAAATTGGATGTTTAGTAAAACGAGAATGTATGAAGATAATAGTTTGTTACTTGTAGGATGAGTAGAGTAACCTATATCTGACATAGCTTCGGTAGTAACTATGTGACATCACACAGGGTTTTTAAACAATTAATCACTTAAAAGAATATTACAAAAACCTTTTTGCAGACGTAATATGACTAGAACTCGGAAACTTTGCAAACAGGTCGAGGTAGGTCACAGCTTTCGGATGTAAACAAAACATAGCCTACCTCACTCCTCTCCTTTATCTGAAGGGTGACTGGCGTTTTAGTTTTCCAGACGTCCCTTAATCCAAAAACATACGATGGAAGGGTGATGTAATGCTTTGGCGAACAGTATAAACTGGGAGGAATGCCTTCAGTGTCGAGTAGAGACCTAATGATGCAATTATTTTGTGTTTACGTGTCAGAAAGATGACTTGGTTGATTACATTACAGGAGTATCAATTGAAAATGTATCATTGTACGATTCAGATGGTATTATTAGGAGGTAACAGATACGACACGTTTGTTTATTTACGCTCACGAGACACACGCCACCATGAAAGCGAAAGTAAAACCTGTTTACGTGATGTCCTCCGTCTGGTTTTGAAGGTAAAGTGACACTCCTACTACCATGGGTCAGAAAAATTATCAAAGTTGCCAGTATGTTTGTTTTTGTTCTGAAAAACCCTAAAATATCTCCGCAGGAAATGGACATAGAAAAAAAAAATAGAAATTGAAATAACGTTTTCCAAATAATGTGTTAAAGTGGCATTCCTAACACATTAAAGAAAGCGCTGGTTGTACTAATTGTACTGAGATTTAATATTACAAGCATTGTTAAAATAATCATAAAACAGATGGAGAACTAACGCACGGTTGCTATGGTGATCGGCAATCACCACTTACTATCCCTACAATATATCAGACGCCTTAACACAATTATGTGGTGTAATTTACCCACAATTGTCGAGAAAGTTACTTTTAGCATAGCTTGTATATAAACATATAAACGTCACTAAGATATTTCAATATTTCCAGCTTGGCTTTTAACGAAAGCATACTTTCGGCTTAAGAGCTTAATAAAACTAATCCATGTTATTCCAACAATAAATTACTACGTCAAAGGTAAACAAAAGGTAAACTCAGGCGGTAAAGTCTGTGGCCCGCATTCGGGAGGTCCCGTGTTCAAATCCCCTTGACCGACCAATCCGTCTGAGGTTTTTTCGTGGTTTTCCTCAGTCGCCAAGGTAAATACCGGATTGGATATTTAATACCACGACCCGAAGTTACACCTTAAGTCTAAAACAATAGTAAAAATGAAAAATAAGTGGTAATAGCGAATGCTATGCTATCTATGTAAAGACTATGGAAGCATTTAGACTGTACGTTACCGTAACACCATCTGCACTGCACGAAGCAGAAGATCCGGCTGCCATGCGCTGAGGGTCTCTGTGGACACGTGACGAAACAAGATGGCTAACTGTCCGCCTTTTAGTGTGAGAGCGGCGGTTGGACTGGACGGCACCCTAATGCCATCTGCACAACATGAAGCAGGTGGTTACAGGGATGAGACCTAGAAGGCTAACTGTCCGCCTTTATATAGGGGCGGCGGTTAGACTGGACGGCACACTAATGCCATCTGCACAACATGAAGCAGGTGGTTACAGGGATGAGACCTAGAAGGCTAACTGTCCGCCTTTATATAGGGGCGGCGGTTGGACTGGACGGCACCCTAATGCCATCTGCACGGCATAAAGCAGGTGGTTACAGGGATGAGACCTAGAAGGCTAACTGTCCATTACATATCGTTCTAAGAGTTATCCACCAACAGATCCGTCGCGCTGTAAAATAAAATGCTTCTACTGTACTATTTGTTGCTTGAATCGGGATTCAAACACGAAGATAGCTTTCATGATGAAAATGCTTTACCATTTACATCCTAAATGCAATGTACTGTAATTTTATAATTAGGAATAAAACAATTAATGAAAAACGATATCCATCCGCTCTCTAACGAAGACTGGATTAGTATTTGTGTCTATTTATTATTAGTATGCATACCGAAATTGGAAAACATTAATTGCACATTGAAAACAAATGACATGCTGTGTTACGTCAGTATGTTGGGGGAACTGATTGTTTCTGTTGGTAGTGTAGCTATCAGTTTTCCCCATCCCCTTACGGTTTATAGAGATGTGACAGTTTTAAACTCTGAAATTGAATTTCCATGTTACTCACCCACATCCCTTGCAAAAAAAAAAAAAAAAAAAAAAAAAAAGGAGTCTATGGTTTTACTCCTGCACACTTCACTTGTAGAATAACAGATTTAAGGCCAATTATAATGTTTTGTTTGTTGGAAATGTAAATGATTAAAATTAGTATGTTTTCACTTGCGTTATTTACGTCTATCTTTTATTAAATTCGCTGGTGTACAGAATTTATAACATCTGTGAATGAATATTGAAAGCTTTGTTTGTATGCATTGATATATTATTTACATGCTCGTTATGGAAAATAATTACTGTACACAATATCTGCGATGTATAAAAATGCAATATGGCCATACAAATTACGAATTTATCTGCATGAATGAATATACAAAATATTTATATGGTTTTTCTGTTAAAACCAGCAAGATCGATGAATTTCTATTGGAGCAAAATTGTCTCTGCTAGCAAGAAATTCTTCCTTCAAAGTTTAGGCATACTTAGAAACCAATTGCTTTTACAATTAATATATTTTTCGGACCATTCTGATAAGGTAATACAAAAATAATTTTTAATGTAAAGCAAGAAATATATTTGCAGGAATGTCCCATTATACAACGAGATTTTGCAGATATTATTGCACCTTTTGCAGTGTTGTTCCCAAAAGTTATAATGTTAGACAAAATGTGTTTTTTACCGAGTGGTAATAACTCAAAAGTTATGTGGATAATATAATCGCGCTTTATAAATGAATATTTTAATTGAAATCTTCTGCACACTTTCTTTTTCCACTTATTTATTTTACATCGCTTTAACTACGTAGTCATATCGCGATGGATCTGTTAGGAGATACCTTGTGGATCGATGTGTGGCGGACAGTTAACCTTCTAGGTCTCATCCCTATACAATATCATCTTGTTTCAACATGTTTCCACGAGGCCTTAGTGCTAGGCAACTGTACATCTGCTTCTATACGGAACGAGCAGATGACAGCTTTGACACGTGTCCATAGAGTCTTAGTGCTAGGCAATAGTACATCTGCTTCTATACGTGATGGGCAGATAACAGCTTCGACAGTGTCCACAGAAGTTTTAGTGTAAGGCAACTGTACTACTGGTTTTATACTTGACAGGCAGATGGCAGCTACGACACGTGTTCACAGAGGCTTTAGTGCTAGGAAACTGTACTTCTGCTTCTATGCGTGACGGGCAGATGGCAGCTTCGACACGTGTCCACAGAAGTTTTAGTGCAGGGCAACTGTACTACTGTTTCTATACGTGATGGGCAGATGACAGCTTCGACACATGTCCACAGAGACCTTAGTGCTAGGCAACTGTACAGGTGTGGCACGTATCCACGATTATGTAGGAAATAAATACCAAAAATAATATGCTTTTCTATCTTTTTATAAGGACTTGTTGAAGCCCTTGGTATAGGAGGCAGTATTTTTAACACTTGAATAATTTCAGTCAAATTATATAATATATAAATTCAACAACAGCCCGCCTTGAAGCAATATGTATGTAATAATTTATAAAATGTATGTAACAGTCATTGCATATGCTTATATTATTGTATCCATGTGTAATAATGTTGTGTGAATATATTACGTAATTTAATAACGTAGGAGCTGTAAGAATAATAAGTTTAACGTTCCTAACAATGAGGTAACTTTGAGGCAATAATGAGTTTGAGAGTTTAAATTATTTGTGATTCTTGGAAGCATTAATGTAATTTTAGTGACAGTTTATAAAAACAGCCAATCAACAACCAGAAAAAGTTTTAGTTCTATTGGAGTAAAAATAGCCAATCAGAGACTTGAAATACAGAAATTTACAAGTTTAGACGGTTGAAATCCAGTTAGTTGTCTGCAGACAGTGATTTAACCGGATGCTTGCGTGTCCTTGAGAGATTTAATATGTATTCGTGTGAGACGAAAAATAGTTTTACGTGGCAAAAAGTGTAATTAATTAATTAATAAAAAGAACCTCACAGCTCTCTATATCAGTGAAGTGCTATTTAATTTGTGTCAAGGATTCATAAAAAGGAGTGAATTAAAACTTAAAATCTGTGTAAGCCTACATTCTTGTCGCATCACGTCCTGCCAAGATATTCATGTCTCTAAAATAATATTGACGCAGCCGAGGCAAACATAAATATTAAATATTTAAAGAAACAGTTTAATTACAAAGTTAATATTTTTTTAAACTTGGGGTAAAGGTCGCCTGAAAATACATTTAGGGCGAAGGCTGCCGGAAACTGTTTACTATACGCGCGGTTGCAACGAATTTTAAATTCGGCTCCCCAACAGTCGAAATACGACAAAACTCCTACAATAAAAACAAAATACTTCAAATTGGCGCCCATACGTGGAGCTAAATAAATAAACAACTCCAACAAAACATCTACTTCATATATAAAATATGCTTTCAGTTATATATTCTAAATGAACGTCGTTGAATGCTGCATTTACTGAATTAATAATGTTCAAACACAACATTCAGAAATATTAACTTTTTATTATTGAGAATAGCTTAAGTTTTGACACAACATTGTTGAAAACAAAAACTATTTTTGATCAAAACAGAAAGTAAAAGATAGTCCTCTCAAAGGGATTATAAAAATATTGCTTTAATTCTCGATATCCATAGAAATAGAGGATTTTTATTAACCTGTTAATTTTTGTAAAATAGTGCCATACATTTATTATCTTTGCTAGTTTTTTTCGAATATAGTGTTAGCCTAGCCGAAAAGCAAACGATTCACACTTGTTTGATCAGTTCTTGCCCAAGCCAATTAGAGTTCGATGTGACTGCTGAAATGTACACTGTGTTCACACCCCAGCATCACAATGGATCCATTTTGCACCATTAGTTTTGTTGTTGCAGTTTACTAATTATAAAGTTAAGAATTATAAAGAAATTAGCAACACTGAAGAGAAAAGGTCTCTGGGAAACAGAAAATAAAGTCTTACTGTTTATTTCCTTAAATTTTCAAATGCTGGACTCTGAGAAAAATTGCTGCAATACAATACGTTAAAGCATTTTTCATGGTGTACTCAAAATAAGTTTCAAAATTTGTCAACTATTGGGTTTGTGACACAAGAGGAGGGCAATGAAGAGTGTCAAGGGAAGAAAGATAAAACTGGTGCTCAGTTGCAGCTCTGCTTTGTGCTCTTGCGTCACACAGTTCTTATCTGGCCTGAGCTATAATGTTTCAATTCTTTCCCTCCTTAGATTCAATGCTAGATTATAAAGGGAGACTAACGGCAGTCTTATTGAGTAGAATTTCCTCCTTAATTTTTTATATATTTTATCATCCTGGAAAAATAACTTTCAATATATTTTTAAAAATGATAGTGTATATATGTACTGTAAATTCTGCATCACTTCACAGAAAAAAGAATCATAACTCCTGTACAGTTCGGATAGAGTGATAAACTTTAGCCCACATTTTAGGGGAAGTTTTGCTCTACAAATTGGTACACTCCCTTTCACTTATGCCGTCACTGTAGCTCCGGGAGGCATTTTACCAACATTCCCAGCGGGCGCGTACTTCGCAGGGAGGCATATGTGTGGAAGGTTCTGCCTTTCTTGTTCTACCACGCGATGTATGCAAGTATTTTGGAGGTGTATCGGGGAAGAATTGTGGGTATGTGGGAAGCCAATTTGCCATTTGAAGACATTGCTAGGGCAGTTCCAGCTGCAATTAAAACAATGTCTAGTAAATGTGTCCTCTTTGAGAGAAAAAAAGTATAATTTACTTCTGTTTTATTTTATAATTATTGTCATTAAAATACTATGTACTTCATGAAGCATTTTTCTAGTTCAGTGTCCTTTAATCGTTTAGGTCAATCGGACGATGAATAAAAGTATACTCAAATTAACCTGGGGTCCACAGAGCTTAAAGTTACCCGACATTCGCCTATTCAGGACAAGGGAAAACACCGGAAAAACCCTATTCCGAGTAACTCACCCTAACTGACATTCGAACTCGGGATCTCTTGACTGTGAGGCAGATATACTGTATCCAAATCACAGAGGGTGGAGAAATTGTGCAAAACAGTGTTTTATTTAGTTATATATTTAAATATGTTTATTATAAGTGATGATGAGTATAGCTCAAAGTTATCTATTTATAATATGCGAATAATCTAGAAATGTGCACATAAAACACGACGCCGCTGTATGCGCGAAAAGGTAAACATATATACACACCTCCTTGCTATACATATTCCACCTGTGAAGGCCAGTAGAATGCCGCCTAAAGCTGCGGTGGCGGCATAATGTAAGCGACTGTACTAATAACAGCTTCTGTGTACTCAAACCTTATAGTTTCTTTCTTTGTAAATATATGGGAGTGTATTTTCTCCATTTTGTGCTGTGAACAGCTTTTTCTGTAAACGACATTTTTTATATAGATGACCCCATTTTCTCAGAAACGAGTGAAGATAAATATTTAGATTTTGGAATAATAAAAACAACCCAAAAGTGGTGTTATGGACCTACTTTGGTTTGTATAGCATGGTTGCTTATTTAAAAAATATAAGTGCTGATAAATTTTAATCCAAAGATGGGTATAATTAATAAAATAATCTTATCGTCCTTAATAAATAAACTTATTAAACAAAAGTATATCAGTGAGCTTAGAGAACATGAAAATATACTCTATAAAATTTTTAGTATCATATCTTAAATAATTTCAGATGTAATGGAACATGAATTTGGCAGATTTAACTTTGGTGGGATAGAGATTTAACATCCCTTAAGAAAACAAACCTCGTAAAATCAACGTTTTTTCTTCCTTATTAAAAATGTAGAAATAAAATATTTTAGAATACTTTATTTTTGGTATAAATTTGTAGACGCATGATATAAATCTGAATGATCACCTCGAACAAAATTATATTCTATCAATAATATTTACTTCTGTATTCCACTGAAAGACCTTAACTCTTACAGCATGACTTGATATGGTAGAAATTTCTTTTACCTAAAAATTCCTTATAGATGCCAATTACTCATAATATGTAGTAGTCCATATTGAAGCAAATAAGTAATAGCTGAAAATATCCACTCAAATATCTGGTGTTCCCAGGAAGATGGCTGCAAAAGTAAACCTGTTTCCACACTTAATATACGCACCAACATTTGAAAGCGAAACATTTTACCCAAAACTTTGAATTGACCAGCTGATATTTCATTTATCCTCATAGATTTGCAATATAAGCTCTTATATTTTCTTAAAAATAATAAATCTGGACTGCTTGGCGAACAATACTAGCTAAAAAAGGGCTAGCAGTACGCCAGATTTGTTACATTATGGCAGTGATTTTAACAGTGCTTCGAGGATATCATGTGTTATTATTGTTATTGAAAACTTACTATGTTAACCCAGTATTTTTAATTAGAAAAAAATGCTAGTAAAATGTGTCACCTAATTTGCAGTTTTCTTATTCCTTAGGATGAGGAACTGGTTAATAAAATGTTTGCGCTTTCCTACAATTTCTGTATTTACTAAATATCAACGTTTTCCAGGACATATTTGATAATTTATGAGAGTAATCACTGAGAAGGGAGGTGTGCAAGTTAAAATTAGTTACAATATTTAATGTATGGATATTACAAATGGAAAAAGCCAGGGCAGATACACTTCTCGCAAAATTTAGAAAAGGTACAAACGATAGGACAAGAAAATAAGTGAATAAGGCTTTTATTTTTCTCTAATGACCTAACAGCTTGAGGGGGTTGCAGTTGGATGGTGCCGATGGTCCTGTAGCTTGAGGACAGTCTCTGGTCAAGTACCTATGTTGCCACATTTTTTGTTCAACTCAGCCGTACAGAATTTGACTATATTTTGTTCTGTATTTACTGCGGTTTCTCAACGTTTAGATGACCACAATATTCTTAATTTGTTTTAACTGTTGGATCCACCCCCTGAAATACAAGTGGCTTGTTGAAAGTTTACGTTTATAGCCTCTTGTAAAGAAGCGGCACGTCGTTTGTACCTTTTCTGAATCCTGTGAGAAGTATATGAAAAGCGGATGGAAGCGCGGTTTCAAATGTAAACTCAGGCCTGGCAACTGCTAATGTGTATCAAGTGCGGAAACAAGGTTTGCATGTCCAGGGTGAAGGTGAGGTGTATCGTGCCGGTGGAAGTCCTACACGCTGGAAGAAAGCATGCCGGCGCTGTACACTCAGATGCGGAATGATCCGGGTTTCACTCGGGACGCGCAGAAACTGAGGCCGAAACACAGAAGTAGTAGTCCCACTGCGCCTCCCAACAGGTACACAGACCACGACAACGAACAGGACCCTGCAACATAAGCAACAATCAGTCTTTCATAAACATCCAAGCGTGTAGCAGTACAGGACATATAGGGGAAAGGTCCTTAATTTGAACCGCCTCTTAAATTGAACCACTCCGATATTTTCTAAACTGTTCGACAGATGGCACCATAATCCTAGCAGATGTGTGGCGTGTACAGCTATGAATCCTTGGAGTTGTTGACTTTGCATTCTGAGCTGTGGTTTCAGTTGTGTGAAGTGTTGTGTGTTTTTGGGTGCTTCAGAAGTAATACTTGACTCATCTAGCTAAGTTTATACGACCAATTAGGCAAATTTGAAATGATCTATATATTACATGTTATGAAGTGTTTATTTAGCAACAATATTCATGCATATGTTTTTTCAAGCAGCATCTCTCCTTATCACATAGATGCTAAAGCTTCCAAAATGGCGTGGCTCGTAAATTGAACCATTGTTTGAACCCTATATTGACTGGTCCAATTTAAGAAACCTATTGAAGTTCTAGGATTGCTCAACTGCGAATAGTATATCGTGTGAATAAATATCCACATAATATGCTAAGTTAAAAAAAATCATGTTAAAACAGTGGATGATGTGAATATGTGAATTGTCTGAAATGATGGACATGATCCAGTGCATGAGTTGTAGAATATGGCTTCAACAAAAGTGTGCAAAAGTTAGTGACAAGAAGAAAGTGTTTTATTGTGAACACTGTGTATAGTTGAACTGTTTTGTATGAGAGTATAAATTAGTAAAAACTTTTCTTGCTGATAGCATATTTGTTTTGAATGTACAATAAAATATGTGTATTTTGTATTAATAAAAATACTTTAAACTTAAAAGTATGTGGTTCAATTTAAGGACCACGTTCCTAATTTGAACCGATTTACACCATCTCACTTTTTAAATGTTATTTAATTGATAATTGTATTAATTTTAAATTGTGTTGAGGATATTTATAGCGCAAGGATTTGTCACTTTAACGCTTGTGTTTCTGAAAATGTTTATTTGAAATTATAATTATTATTTACTATTTAGCCTTAAGTGGTTCAATATAGGGACCTTTCCCCTACTTCAAGATTAGAGTAGGCTTGGATGTCATAGGAATGGGTTGTATTTGATCAACAGATCTGGTGAATGTGAGGAGTATAGTCCAATGCATGGAATCGTACCGATTTAAGGCGCAGTGGTTTATGTTGGTAAGGAAATATTAAACCACTTCTGCCACGCCCAACCCCGACTCCAGCACACCGCTTAAAGTTTGTCATACTCTCCCCTTTTCCTTCGCTGCAGTGTTCTTAGCTTAATATTTGAGTGCAGACTTCTGACATCAAACCAATATGAGAACGATTAATTTCTTCCAGCACTGAGGTCGCACTACCTCCTTTTCACCGCTCACCTAGGTCTGAACTTTTTATCATAGGCTATTGGCGAGTTTCGATTTTAATTCAAACAAATATGAGATTGACTACCCAGGATTGGTGTGCAACAGAAATAAGGAGATTCTGTCAACATTAAATAAAGAAAAACACTACAAGAAACCAAAAGCATCCACACTTTTCCGTGCACTTGACTATACATGGAGGAAGGTTACACATAGAAAAGTCATTAATAATCCACCTCTTTAGATATTTATCTTGAAAACATTTGATGAAATAATGCTTTACCTAATTGGGCAGAGCAAAACCGACGCCTCTACTTACACACAGTTACACAGGGTGAAAGGGGATTTATTACATTCTTTCTAATATGTGCTTTATAGAGGTATCACAAAAGAGGAGGTGTAGTAGCATTTTGTTCTGTGTTCAGGCATTTCGAAAAAAAACTTGTTTTTCCAAATTAGATGGTTTATATTACGAGAATGTATGAAGATTATAGTTTGAATAAATTGCTCTTGCACACTAGACATGTGTGTAAGACAAGGTTGGAAAGGTAGAATCGGACGACTGAAAAATTCCGTGTCATAGCCGGGATTTAAACTATCTCCCAGTTTCCGTCCGGTTGCTCTAACGGAGCTACCACGGCAACATGCCGGTAAAACATTAAATTCTCCAGCTGACTTACATTTTTCCGGTAAACCACAAGGAAATCTCAAATTGTTTTGAGATGGCATACCCCAATGGAGACTAACAATGGCGTAAGTAGTTTTTAAGTCCCGGGCTTTATAGTTTTGTGGCTGAAATCCCGACTATGGCATTGGATTTTTCAGTCGTCTGATTCTACCTTTCCAAGATAATAGTTTGTTACTTGCAAGATGGGTAGAGTAATCTATTTCTGATCTAATTTTGGTAGTAACTGTGACATCATACAGGGTTTTGAAATAATTAATCATTTTCGTAACATCGTTTTATAGATGTAATGTGGTTGGAAACATTTGCAACGTTCTAGATCGAGGTAGGTCAGTGTAAGAACCGGCTCCCGGACGTAAACAAAACAGCATACCTGAATTTGGAGGTGGGAACAAGCGGCTTTGCTTGGTATATATTGGCCTATACTAACAGTATGTAAGTAATGCCTTCATCGTCCAGTAAGCGTTCCGCGGTCGCTGACTAAAAAGTACACCATGTTTATTGTTAGCTCCACTAGAAGTTGAGTCATTATTAGAGTAACATCGTACTACACATTGAAACTCACAAGTTTAGTGCTAAAAGAACTCGAAGTGTGTTTATGGATGATCATACATACAACATTTTCAAATCCTGAGTACTTTGATAGCGTTTATCTACATTTATGAATTATGCGTAATACAGCGAAGAAGAAATCTTTTACGCGCTGACCTACTTCTGGTTTTGAAAGGGAGAGTCATCCCCGCTACCAGCTAGAAAAGACTGAAAGATACAAAATATGTTCCAAATAATGAGATCTCTAATTGGTTTAAATCAATAAAATGCCTTCCCTTCCACCCTATAATAAGTGAACTTCGGCGTCACCTTAAATGTACAGAGTTGAAAGAAAGATATGCCAATATATTATTCGATTATAGAAGAAGTATGATGGTGTGCTACAGGGATGAGACCTAGGAGGTTAACTGTCCGCCCCACACGGGGGCGGATATCTCCCAACAGATCCGTTGCGATGTGACCACGCAGTTAAAGCCACGTAAATGGAGAAAAAATTATCCCATTCGTAACTACCCTTTACATGGAAAATCTTTTGTTATTCTTATTTTCTCGTTAAAAGACTTATGAAAATGCAACATATTTAATATATTAACGTCACAAATTGAAAGTTTATCTTGAATTTTCTAGAATAGCCTAAGAAATTCTTGACTAATATTTGTGTAGCTGAGTAATTCTAAGAGACTAACAGAAACTTAATACAGGAAAAGGGCTATCGTTAGCCTTAACGTTTACACTTTCCGAAATGTAGTTGTGTCATTTGATGGACATAATTGAAATTTTGCGATGCTCCCCTCTTCCACTCGAAAATAAATGTTACCACGAATAAATATTTGAGTACTTTTCCACATGTTGATATCATTTCTCAACAGAAAAAAATATATTATGTATTACATTCACATGAATTTCTCTACTCATTCTTCTTACTAAAGTAATTCTTCTATCTCCTTCTTGCCAATTTAAATAAACTACCATTACACGTTCCATTTTAGCCATAAAAAGGACACAGTAGGCTAAAGCGATTATCAGATTTTTAAAACGCGAATCTCTTGGAGTTTCCATTACCCCACTCGCAACCACCCTATATGTGAAAGGTTTTGCTATTCTTATTTTATCGTTAAAACAATTTTATGAAAATGGAATGTATTTAATACACACTGCTCAAAACAAAATCTGATGTGTTACACTCACATGACTTTCTCTACTCTTGTAGAAACTATTTTTACAAACGCTTATTCTCCATCTACTTCATGTTAATCGAGATAAACATTTGAGACTTTATCTTATTGCTAATTTTCTTGTATACTTAAGGGGAATATATATTTACAAGGACAATATAGAAATACAGTAGCCTTTAAGCATATACATATCTCTTAATAGCTGGTTGCTAGGTGCAGCACCATTCCCTTTACCACAGATTAATATTCTTTGTATATCAAGACAAAAAATGAATAACGAATTTCGCATTTGAGAAAATAAATATTGAAAAATTCAAGGGAATAACAAGCAATATCTCGAAAATGGTTCACTCAACAAAACAAATGTATATGACATAAATTGTGTATTTTAATGCAATCTACATTTTTTGTGTAGTAAAATTTTGTCTCTCTCTTATGGTTTACCAGTTATGCAAAAGTCGTTCACAATGAAAAATACTTTTGGAGACATTCCCAGAAAATTAAAGGTATACATTTTATTTGTCATGAAAATATCTTAAACATATGATATTTTAATCAAAATCGTTAAGAGCCATTTTTGAGAAAATTAAAATTTTCGAAAAATGTTCCATGTAAATGATGATGAGATGCGGTTTAAGGGCGCTAAACAGCTAAGGTCATCAGCGCCCCTACAAAGTATAAAAGGTACTGTCCAAAAATAAAGGTTCGATAAAAAACAGCATAATTAAAAATGGGACACAAACCCGTGATGTCCTAAAGGTAAAAAACAAAACACCAAATACCAAAAACGAACACACTAAAGCCATGGTCAATAACAGAGTAAAACAACGTGTCAAGAACTGTAGAATGTCAGGGACACGAGCGCCAGATGTCCACTAGGGACGAGATGCCCCTTTAAAAAGACAAGATAAAATAACACAGTCAAAAGACGCTCAGCGCATCAAATGCGTCTGGTAAATCCAATGTCATTGATAAAACGTAAAAGACACTCTACAGCATGCGCGTTGTCTGCCAAAACGTTGGCTAGGCCAACAGGCAGACCAACACGAACGCGCAACGGAGCTAAAACTTGACACTCTGCTAAAATGTGACGCACCGTTAAGGGCGCATCACACTGCTCACAGAGTGGTGCGGGGTCACCACTGAGCAAGTATCTATGGCTAAAAAGACAATGTCCGATTCGTAAGCGAGCTAAAATTACCTCTTCCCGACGACACGAAGGAGAAGAGGTACCCCAGAGTAACGGGAGAGGCTTAACCTCCCGTAACTTGTTCCCTCGGAGGGCCGTCCACTCATCCCTCCAAAGCAGGAGGATACGGCTACGTAAAATAACAAACAAATCTGTGGAGAGAACAACAGAAGTAAAAGAACTGGGCAATAAAATCGCCGATTTGGCAGCGGCGTCGGCGGACTCATTACCTGAGATGCCCACATGACCTGGAATCCACATGAAGGAGACGCTGATGCCAGAGACACCAAGCGAGTGGAGCAGGTCATGTATGCGCTGTACGAGAGGGTGGTAATGGTACAGCGCGTTTATACTCTGAAGGGCACTCAGAGAGTCCGTACAAATAACACAGTGCCGCAAGTCGTGCCGCTGAATGTATAAAACAGATTGATAAATGCTAAAAAGTTCGGCGGTAAAAATTGAACATTGTCCAGGTAAACGAAACGTAAAACTACATTGACCAAAAACAAAGGCACATCCAACTCCAGCATCAGTCTTAGATCCATCGGTAAAAATAAAATGAAAATCGCCGAATTGCGCCCGTACTTCTAAAAAAGCCGATCTAAAGACTGAAGAAGGGGTCTCAGTCTTCGGCATCGACGTTAGCCCAAGGTGACAGTGGGCCTCAGCGTGCAACCATGGAGGAAAAAGCGTTTCCCCCTGGGAAAGGCCGGCGCTGGCGTAACGTCCAAATGCCGAAGGAGTTGTCGAAATCGAACCCCTGGAGGTAGTAATGCAGAGGAGCTAACGAAATATTGTCGAGCAAGCGAATCCTCTTAAAATAAATCGAAGAACGGGTGGTTAGGCAAGCTTGAGAGCCGAGTTCCATGTAAAGGGTAGCTGGGGTGGGGGTATTTTCTTGAAAACCTTCGTGTTGCATCTCTGGAAGATACTGAACCTAAATTCCAAGTTTGGTGTTTATCCGACTGTTCGTTTCCGAGTTATGCTGTTCACAGACACACAGACACACACACACACACGGACACGTTTCCAAAAATGCTTTTTTTGGATTCAGGGGGTCTCAAAACATGTATTTCCGGTGAAATCTCGATATCGAATTTTTGGGTGGAATACAATACTTCCCCTACTTACTATATGTAGTAGAGAAAGTAAAAATTAGAGGAACATAAGTTTAAATCAAATTCGAAAATAAAATATTGATACAATGTAAATTTTGACTACTTGAAGAAAGTGTAAGTATTTGAAAATTTAAACCAATAACAGAATACCACGGAAATGTTAAGATCACAAAAATTTAATTTAATATAAATTGTGGCCTTTAAGAGGTCGACATTTTTTCCTACGGTTTGCTAATACAAAATTCATTCAGAATGAAGACTGTGCAGCTAATCGTAGAAAATTCAAGGTATACATTTCATTTTTCGTAGAAATATAAGAATACCGCATCGTATTCAAAGTATTACAATCATTTTTGAAAAAACAAAAAATGACTTTTTTTCATTTAAAGGACACTTTGGAGTGGGAGGATTTTCTTGAGCATCTTCGCATCGCATCCTTTCGAAGACACTCAGCTTAAAATGTACGGAGTTTGCTATTTAACCAAGTTTTCCGTTTCAATTATGTTGTTCTCACATATAAATACACACTCAAATTGTTACAAAAAATGTTCTTTCTGGATTCAGGTGACGTCAAAACGTGTATTTACAATGAAATCTGTCATCGAATGTTTAGATGCAATGCAATACTTCCTCCGCTTATTTTATTTTTTACTTTGAAATCGTCCTATACAGCTGTAGGCTGCCAAAGTTAAAGACTACCAGTTCAACATAATTATATAAAATATTAAGAGAAATTGAAATTGTATAGGTTATACAATGGAGAGAGCCTCCTCTCGCACTGCGATCTACATAGATATAATGTAACTACCAACACCCCCAGGAGGATGGGATGAAGTGAAGGAACCACAGGAGGCTACAGGTCGCAGGCAGACAGGTTATAGGTTATACAACGGAGAGGCACACCACTCGCGCCGCGTTCATTGTAGCTACCACCATCCTGGATGAAGGGATGAAGTGAAGGAATTACAGGAGGCTACAGGCCGCAGGCAGACAGGCTGTGGAGACGCGCGGAGGTGCCTAACAGTTTCAGGCTCGAACAATGCAGTACTCTTTCCTTTGAGAAATAATCCGCGCCATCTGTGCAGTACCATCACACGCCACGAAACCTGGATGATAGGAAGGAAACGTAATGAAAGGGAAAGGAAATGGAAAGCAAAAGAAACCACCCCAGCATTCGTCTATCGACCAGGGAACCACGAAATACCTAAGGTCAGGTGGGCGGTTGAGGGTAATCGAAACCGATATCTCCCGAATGTGAGCCTTCTCGCTCAGTTACTATAACTGAGTAGTGGGGGAAGTAAAAATGTATAGTTAAGTGTAGAAATACTACAGGAGGTTAAATGGAGTGAATGAAAACGTCATTGGAAATTTATAACTTCAACTCGGGTTAAGGCAGATCGTCAATAAAACCCCGTACATCGCGTGTGCGTACTCTGTATTCACTCTCAGGTTAAACCCAGGTGACCAATGCACCGCTATAATGTAAACTTCCGCCATTCGCAATAGAAATACTGTCACACTTTCAGACCATGTGGCCAATACAAGCGGCATGTAGTGCCAAAAGGAACAGAGTCCTTATTTCGACAACTGAAACGGTGACTACCTTATTCTGTTAAGGGTTACAGGTGATAAGATTGATAGTTGCAACAAAATAAACTTTGCATATATAATAGTAGTTAATTCTAAAATAAATGAGCGAGAAATAAAATAACAGGTATGCGATAACTTAATTTATTCGTTATCTGGAAGCGGTACTTTATTAACTGTTGGCAGCTCATTTTAAAAAATCTGATGTGCTACACTCACATGACTTTCCCTCCTCTTGTACAAACTATTTCTACAAACGCTTATTCTCCATCTGCTTCATGTTAATTGATATAAACATTTTCAGACACTATTTTATTGCTAATTTTCTTGTAGGTGCAAGGGGAATATGGTAGTATTCAAGCAACGGTCAAATCTTTTAAGAGCTGGTTGCTATGTGGAACATTCCATTCTCTTTGCATGCCCAGGACACACACAAACAAAATTTTTTGGAAACATGTCCATATGCATGTATTTTGTGTGTGTGTGTGTGTGTGTGTGTGTGTGTGTGTGTGTGTGTGTGTGTTACTGTCTGTGAACAGCATAACTAAAAAAATCGGATAAACACCAAACTTGATATTTAGGTTCAATATGTTCCAGGGATGCGACATGAAAGTTTTCAAGAAAATCCCCCCATCCCAAACCACCCCTTACATGGAACATTTTCCGAACATTTTTATTTTCTCAAAAACGGCTCTAACGATTTTGATTTAAGTATCATATGTTTAAGACATTTTTATGCAAAATAAAATGTATATCTTGAATTTTCTGGGGATGTCCCCAAAAGTCCTCTTCATTCTGAACGACTTTTGCATAACTGGTAAACCCCAAGGGATAGACAAAGTTTTACTACAGGAAAAATGTAGATCTCGTTAAAACACACAATATATCTTATAAACATTTTTTTTGTAAAGTGAACTATTTTCGAGATATTCTTAGTTATTTCTTTGAATTTTCCAATACTTACAAATGTTCTCAACTGAGAATTCGTTGTTATTTTTTTATGTTTTTGACATGCAAAGAGAATTACATTTTACCAATAGCGATCAGTTCTAAATATATTTGACTATCGCTTAAGGCGTACTACGTTCCCCTTGTTTTGTATTTACAAGGGCAATATAGAAATACAGTAGCCTTTAAGCATAGACATGCGTACCTCTTAATAGCTGGTTGCTATGTGCAGCACCATTCTCTTTGCCACAGATTAATACTCTTTGCATATCCAAGACAAAAAATGAATAACGAATTCCCATTTGAGAAAAAGTATTGGAAAGTTTAAGGGAATAAAAAGCAATATCTCGAAATCGTTCACTCAACAAAAAAAATGTATATGATATAAATTGTGTATTTTAACGCGATCTACATTTTTTGTGTAGTGACATTTTGTCTATCTCTTATGGTTTACCAGTTATGCAAAAGTCGTTCACAATGAAGAACACTTTTGGACACATTCCCAGAAAATTCAAGATATACATTTTATTTGTCATGAAAGTATCTTAAATGTATGGTATTTTAATCAGAATCGTAGAGGCATTTTTGAGAAAATTAAAATTTTCGAAAAATATTCCATGTAAAGGGTAATCTGGGGTGGGGGGATTTTTTTGAAAACCTTCATGTCACATCTCTGGAAGATACTTAACCTAAATACCAAGTTTGGTGTTTATCCGATTGTTCGTTTTTGAGTTATGCTGTTCAGAGACACACACAAAAACATGTTGCCAAAAATAATTTTTTTGAATTCAGTAGGCATCAAAACATACATTTCCGGTGAAACCTCGGTATCGAATTTTTGGGTGGAATGCAATACTTCCCCTACTTACTATACGTAGTAGAGAAAGTAAAAAGAAATTGTGCACTGTTGCGCGAATTGCATTCTTCTCAAAATCAGTGCATTCTTGTATCGCGTATTTCATATGCTTTCTTGTTTTTTTCCTGGGTGTAACCATTTTTCCCGTTTCAGATTTTTCTGCACAAGCACTGTTTATAGTTGTACTCGAAACACCAGTGAACTCAGGAGTTAATTTCACCATTTCTTTCGCGGAAAGCGTTGGATATTTCTCACATAACTTATAATAAAGATTCAACACTATTGTTTTTTCACCACTAGTCAATGGTTTGCGCAGCTAATGCTTTACGTAATTCGACGAAAACACAAGAGCAAATTCACCGTCCGCCATGATACTAAACACAACTGCTGGTTTCTGGCTGTAAACAATATTCTGCGCCTACCCGGATGCCAGGTGACACATACGAATTGCGTCATGGGACTTGTAGCTCTGTTTTACGGTATAAATCAGCGTTAAATAAAACCTTAGATATTCGTATAGAATATTATACTATTTAAGGATAAATTCATTCTAAAATTCAGATTATTAGCATCGGATTACTTTCCTGCGCGCATTACTACCGTGTTGTACCACGGTGCACTGACCACGTGGGTTTGTTTTGCGGCGGATCAACCTAAGAGTGAATATAGTTTAGGTTGATTTATTTATTCTGTTATCACACGGCTGTCCATAAAAAACAAAAAAATCAACATTAAATGTAAACGCAGAAAAATAGGTTATTATCTGGCTACGCGTAACTGTAATAAAAATCTATGTTACATTCACACGACTTATATTATTTATTAGTGGGTATACAAATTTATTTTACTGTCTACTTCATTTTAATCGAGATAAAGATTCCGAAAATAGCTGTATTACACATTTCGTTATAGATATAAAGAGAACAGAGATAGTCAAATGTTTAACAACTGGACGCTATATGCTGGCCTTAAAATTCCATACTGTTTCCATGACATCGCGAGAAACAACTGAATGTTGACAGAACTTCAAGTGGACGACCAAGTAATTAACAATATGAGCCATTAATAACGGATATATCAGAAATAGCTTATGCCACAAAAAACTTATTCGAAATAAAATGTGTTTTTTGTGTAGTACGGTTTCGTTTATTATACAAAACTCCTTCCTAATGAAGTGGACTTCTTATGTCATGTAAACATATTTAAAATGCAGTATTGTAATCAAAATCGTTAGAGCTACTTTAGAAATTAAAACATTTCGAAAAATGTTGCATGTAAAGGGGGGTTGAGTGTGAAGAATTTTCTTTGAAAGCTTTGTGACCATCCTTGGAAGATACTGAGTTTAAATACCAAGTTTGGTACTTAAGTTTCTTTTTACTTTCTCTACTACGTATAGTAAGTAGGGGAAGTATTGTATTCCACCCAAAAATTCGATACTGAGATTTCTCCGGGAATATATGTTTTGAGGCCCCCTGAATCCAAAAAACGCATTTTCGGATACATGTACGTGTGTGTATGTGTGTGTGTCTGGCTGTGAACAACATAACTCAGAAACTAACAGTCGGATAAACACCAAACTTGATATTTAGGTTCAGTATCTTCCAGAGATGCGACACAAAGGTTTTCAAGAAAATCCCCCCACCCCAGACTACCCTTTACATGGAACATGTTTCGAAAATTTTAATTTTCTCAAAAATGGCTCTAACGATTTTGATTAAAATATCATATGTTTAAGATATTTTCATGACAAATAAAATGTATATCTTGAATTTTCTGGGAATGTCTCCAAAAGTATTCTTCATTGTGAACGACTTTTGCATAACTGGTAAACCATGAGATAGACAAAATTTTACTACACAAAAAATGTAGATCGCGTTAAAATACACAATTTATGTCATTTTTTTTGAGTGAACTATTTTCGATATATTGCTTGTTATTCTCTTAAATTTTTCAATACTTATTTTCTCAAATGGGAATTCCTTATTAATTGTTTTTGTCTTGAATATGCAAAGAGTATTAATATGTCGCAAAGAGAATGGTGCTGCACCTAGCAACCAGCTATTAAGATATAGGTCTATGCTTAAAAGTTACTGTATTTCTATATTGCCCTTGAAAATACAAAACAAGGGGAACATCGTAGGCTTTAAGCGATAGTCAAATATTTTTAGAACTTTTCGCTATGTGTAAAATGTAATTCTCTTTGCAAGTCAAAAGATCGTTTCTGCAAATGTTTATCTCGATTTATATGAAATAGATGGAGAATAAGAGTTTGTAAAAATGGTTTGTACAAGAGTAGAGAAAGTCATGTGAGTGTAACACGTCAGATTTTTTTGAGTTATGCTGTTCACAGACAAGCAGACACACTTGGATCTTTTCTAAAAATGCGTTGTTTTATTCAGGGGCGTCAAAAATATATTTGCGGTGAAATCTCGATTTGGAATTTTTGGTTGGAATACAATACTTTCTCTGGCTAGTATGTACGTGGTATAGAAAGTAATAAATGACAGGGAGAAGAGGAAGTCATGTGAATGTAACGCCTGAGAACGATTACAATCATTATTTGCTTTAAAGTTGATAATTTCTGCTTTTAAAAGCGATTACAAAGCGATACTTTGGCAACCTGATAAAGGTGCTGGAAATGTCCATGTTGGTCTACCTTTAAAGCAAAATCCGAATGTTGGATGCTAAGTGGATTGCATACACATTTCGCATTAGATCCAATCATGTCATGCTTGGATGAGTTGACCAATCGGCCAGAAATTCCCTGGTTCATTAAGAGCATACAGACCGTAACATGCCTGTATAACCTAAGGCGCAGGGTAGAACTAAACTAAAAGAAAACGCACTGACCAAGAATCGTTTCCGTTACACGCTGGAAGGACTTTCCACTGGACGCTAGTTAGCAGAAAATTAAAACTGTTAACAAGCTGAAGGCCTGGACCAGCAGGAAGATGAGGAATTTCACCCCCCCCCCTGTTCCTGCCTTAGAGCTATAAAACCAAGCGTGATAATTAAAACTTTCTGTAGTGTGGGAATACCTAGGCTTTTTTTCAACAACGGCTTGCGGTATCTCCTCCACGAATACCGGGGAAAAATCCTCGGCCTAAATACCATCTTTCGCTCTACGCAATAATCCCAAGACTGGCTTTAGAAATTGTTTTACTTTTATTTGTTTAAAGGCCGATGTAGAAGAGAAAATAATTTGAATGTAATAATGTTTTAAACAATCACTTCCGAAATGAAATATTCGTTCTTTTGTTTCTTCTAAGGTTTAACGTCCTTTAGCCGGTTGGGTCAGATCGGACGATGAATGAAATGGATAGAACGATGCTTAAATGAGCCCAGGGTACATAGAGCTTAGACATTTTTCCCCCCATGATGTACGGAAGGGACTCGGCCTTGCTCCAGTAAGGATATTGTTTCTATGCCTCACAAGGGGGCGCCCCCGGGAGGAGGTGAGAGGAGACACCGGAAGGTCGGAACCAGGAGTAACGGCAAAGCAATGACAGGGTCCCTACATGTTCTAGTTTGAGACGCCCCGACAGTCGGACAGGCACGTCGGGGACTCCCGTCTCACACACAGGGTCCGAAGGTTCGGTCGTTTTACCTCGGTAAACATCAGAAAGTTACTCAGAGAGCATCCTTTTTCCCTGCCACGCCACACCGAAACACCATCATCGACACTTTCAATGGAATGAAATATGAAGGAAACGAAATGTAGAGACAGGAAATTCGGGGCTGAAAGAAGTCACACTAGCATTCGTCTGACGACCCAGGAACATCCCCGAAAAAACCCATGGGTCAGAGGGGGTGGTCGCCGGGAATCGAACCCGGGAGCTCCCGAATACGAGTCGCACGCGTTACCAGGGCACCACCTGGCTCAGTCGAGTTACCGGACATCCATCTGGAAACAAATTATCCAGATAATTCACCCTAAACGAGATTCGAACTCGGGACCTCTTGAATGTGAGGCAGACATGCTAACCCTACACCACGGAGGTGGGCTTTTCTTTCTTGTGAGGTCATGCAAGGAATGTGAAATTTCAAGGCCAGAATAGCTGTAGAGCTGTTTTACCGCAATAGCTCCTATATTGCTACAACAAACTGCGTAACCACTTCAGCCCACATTTAGACAGAAAGGGAACATTTTAGGAAAAATACATAGCATGCTACGACAATAAATTATAATGCGTAAATAAAGTCGTTTAACAAACTGACTGTTTAACAAACATATACAGGGTGAATCATCTAAATCTTGCACCGCAAATATTTCGGAAATACAAGGTGCTATTGATGTGCAATTTTCACAGCATTGATTGGTAGTCGGGGCACGTACATTTAGCCTATAAACAGACTTTAATAATGCTGAGAATGTGTAGTTTTGAGCAAACATACAATTTTTTAAATGGAACAATGTCTAGTTACGTTAACAGAATAAAGGTAGGGTAAATTAGAATGCCAGTGGTCTTTGTTGCAGGATTCTAGTGCAAGTAGTTTACGAGAAATCGTATTTTGAAAAGTTTCCACCCCAACAATTGTTTATCCCATTCAACCTGCTTAGTTGCTAAGTACGATGTTGTTATTTTTGTTTGCATTGTGTTTTCTGTTCATTGATTGCATTGCGACTTTCTGGTCAGTTAGTTTGTGACAGTTCAAGCAGTAAGTCGTGAGTGGAAGATGGGGTTTACTAATACAGAAAAAACCGACTTGCTCATGGAGTATGGAGAGTGTAGGAAGAATGCAGTTCGTTCCTGTACGGTGTATGCGGAAACGTATCCCAATAGATGTCAACCATCTCGGCAATTATTCATCAACCTCTTTAACCAATTACTTGCAAGTGGTACTGTAACACCTAGAAAACGTAACAGAAACAAACAAGTGACTGGAGGAGAGGCCGAAATTAATGTTTTGACTGCCGTTGCAGTAGATCGCAAATTAGTTCCCGCACAATCGCACGTGGAAGTGGCATAAGTCAGGCAAGTGTACTACGCATTCTCCATCGACATAGGTTACATTCCTATCACATCTCTCTCCATCAAGAGCTGCATGAAAACGATTTTGAGAATCGTGTTAACTTTTGTATATAGACATTAAGACATGATACTCCAGATTCATCATGTATCTTGTTTAGTGATGAGGCAACATTTACTAATCATGGCCAGGTAAACCGCAGAAACATGCACTATTGTTCTGTTGACAATCCCCGTTGGCTTCGTCAGGTGGAACGTCAGCGTCCATGGAGTTTAAACGTGTGGTGTGGGATAGTGAACCATCAGCTCATAGGCCCTTTGTTCATAGAAGGAACAATGAACTCGCACAAGTATCGCAGCCTCCTGATAGACCATCTGCCACAGATGCTAGAAGACGTTCCTTTGTAGGCTAGGAGGAACCTGTGGTAGCAACATGATGGCTGTCCAGTCCATAGTGCACGAAGTACTACAGCTTGTCTTAACGGATTGTTTCCAAATCGTTGGATTGGACGAAGAGGACCTGTACCTTGGCCGGCCTGTTCACCGGATCTGACCCCTTTAGGCTATTTTCTGTGGGGAAAGCTGAAAGATGCTGTCTACAGCTGCCTGCTCTGAAATTTCCGCTGAAATGCTAGAACGTGTGCAGCAGTCTTTACATAGCAGACTGCAAGCGTGGTTTGAAGCTGCCGGTGGTCATTTTGAACACATCCTTTGAGGACCCATTTTCTCTTTACTTGTACAAGTTGTACAATTGTTGGTGCGTAAAAGCTTCTCGTAAACCACTTGCACTGGAATCCTGCAACATAGATCATTGGCATTCTAATTTACCCTACCTTTATTCAGTTGATGTAACTAGGCATTGTTCCATTTAAAAAATTGTATGTTTGCCCAAAAAGATACACTTTCTCAGCATTATTAAAATCTTTTTATAAGCTAAATGTACGACCCCCTGACTGCCAAACAATGCTGTGAAAACTGCACATCAATAGCACTTTCCATTTTCGAAATGTTTGCGGTGCAAGTTTTAGGTGATTCACTCTGTTTAAGGTAATGCAGAACGAAAAAAAAAAAAAATGCAGTAGTTATTAAATCTGACATTCAACAAGAGCCGTTCAAGTTTTTCTTCCATTTATAGTCTAAGGTAATATCGGCGACTTTTCCTTTAGAAAAATTCACAATCGACAACTGGGTTTGTAATCCTCTGAGTTGCCTTTATAAATATTTAATTCACACTTAAATTGGTATTTCCAGACACTAGTGAGTATAGGAAATAATGCTGCCTAAAGAAAAGTTTCCATAGTCCAGTACTCACATTGAAGATTTATGCCGCGAAAACTTACATAACTATTAAGAAAAGAGAACCACTGTGTAGTAACAAAATATTAACTAGGGATGGGTTAAAATGACGTAAAGATTACCAAAGTAACGAATACAAAGTAACTAGTTGCACAATAACGGTTACAAGAGTAACGAAGATAACTAGTTATAGCGTTAACGATTACTGAAGAAACGAGACGTTTACCAAGCCTGGATGACATCATTCACTGCATGTGCGCGGCATTGATATCGCTAGTTAACTCAATATTCGTTTACAACTTGAGTCATCCTCGCAGGGAATTGCAAATATATTACTTTCTCTACTGCGTACAGTAAGTAGATACCGAGATTTCACCGGAAATACATGGTTTGAGACCCCTGAATCCAAAAAAAGCATTTTTGGAAACCTATCCATGTGTGTGTCTGTGAACAGCATAACTCAGTCGGATAAACACCAAACTTGGTGTTTAGGTTCAGTATCTTCCAGAGATGCGACACACAGGTTTTCAAGTAAAATCCCCCACCCCAGATTTCCCTTTACATGGAACATTTTTCGAAAATTTTAATTTTCTCAAAAATGGCTCTAACGATTTTGATTATGTTTAAGATATGTTTAAGATATTTTCATGTCAAATGAAATGTATATCTCGAATTTTCTGGGAATGTCTCCAAAAGTATTCTTCATTGTGAACGACTTTTGCATAACTGGTAAACCATAAGAGATAGACAAAATTTCACTACACAAAAAATGTAGATCGCGTTAAAATACGCAATTTATATCATATACATGTTTTTTTCTTGGGTGAACCATTTTCGAGATTTCCTTGTAATTCCCTTAAATTTTCATTTTTTTTGTCCTGGACATACAGAGAATGGAATACTCCACATAGCAACCAGCTCTTAAAATATTTGACTATCGCTTAAAGCCTACCAATTCCCCTTGCATCTACAAGAAAATTAGCAATAAGATTAACATCTCGATTAACATGAAGCATATGGAGAATAAGCGTTTGTAAAAATAGTTTATACAAGAGTAGAGAAAGTCGTGTGAGTGTAACACATCAGATTGTTTTTGTTTATTACAGTGTGTTGCTTATCGCTTTGAATATGTCACAGGCCACAGATGACAGGTCAGTCAGCACTGCATTACATTAAGATGCTTATTTACATAGGATTAAGGGTGCACAGGTTTTTTATACTTGGCGGTAGATGCTGTTTAGTAGTAAAATATTCGCAGGCCGTGAAGGTCAAACAACGACATCGCTCTTATTGAGACGTAGTTGCATTTAATCATTAATGTAAGGTACCTGGAACTGCGACAGTTATAATAGTTACTCGAAAATAACTGTCTTTCACGTCCCTAATATTAACCAGTCTAGGATTTCGATAAGGTTAGTCTTTCATCTTTGCCCCAATCACTCCATAAATGAATGCCAGGAAAATTTAGGAAATAATGAGATTTATTAAAATAAAAGTGTTGCTTTTCGTTACTAATTAATAGCTAAAGCACTTTAGACCAAAATATCCGCGAAACATCAAAGTAGTGCGGATTATATTTTCTAAAAATATTATTCAGGTAACGTATTCTGGAGGAAAATAAATACATGGGAGAGAAAATACTGTTTTAATGAACCAAACTTTGTAACAAAGTAGAGATTTTGGGTATGTTTTTGGACTAGGAAAAGTGAAAGAGTATGAACAAAAACCAAACATTTAACTCAAAGACGATATTTTAAGTTTTATTAATTACTGACTAATTCAACATTGTCCTTATCACAAAGATTAACACAAATACAAAGGAGTGTTTCAGAAATGAATTGCTGGATATCAATCTACTAATAGGTAAGAATAGAAACGAAAATTTAATAAATCAATTTAAGGCATACAATTTAATACAAAACTAAAACGATATCATAATTACTAACAAATTACGAACATTTATTGTGTGTTTAAGAAACAGGTTCTCCTGAACTGTGATGAAAATCAGTTTAAGCTAGATCCGAAATGGACCCAAATGCCTTGGAAGGTGACGATTCTCAAAAAGTTGATACGTACAGAAAAATAGATCTTAATTTTGGGATTCACATATTAATATCAGTAAATGTACTGAATTTTGCTATAAATATCCTCCCTTTAAATACGAGGGCGGATCGAAAAGTAACACACAATAATTTTTTTGCAAAAAACTTTAATAGTTAAAACAACAAAAAATCACAAATGAACTTACACCTTTTACGTACTTTTCGACATAGTCACCAAGATTCTCAACACATTTCTCCCATCGTGATACCAGTTTCAATATGCCCTATTCGTAGAAGTCTGTTTCCTTGGAGTATAACCATCTGCGGACTGCGATTTCACTTCCGCATCTGTCACAAAGCGTTGGCCAGCTAGGAATTTCTTCATGGGACCAAACAGATGAAAGTCCAAGGTGCAAAGTCCTGACTGTATGGTGGATGCTGGAGCACCTTCCAACCAAATTTGACGATTTTCTGGCAAACAGCAGCAGCAACATGGGGGCGAGCATTGTCGTGAAGGATTTTGACACCGTCAGTATTCTGTAGTGGCGTTTGTCACGAAGAGCACGACGAAACTTCACCAAAGTTTTCATGTAGGCTGCATCATTCACAGTGGTCCCGTGTTCAACAAAGTCCACCAATACAACACCACGCATATCTCAGAACAGCGTCACAAGCACTTTCCTAGCAGAATGAGTCACTTTGAATTTTTTCTTCACTGGGGAACCAACATGTTTCCGCTCCATACTTGCCTGCTTGGTTTCGGGCGTGTAGTGGTATGCCCACGACTCATCACCAGTGACGATTCCTTTCAGAAAGTCATGCCCTTCTGCGGTGTACCGAGTTAGGTGATCCAAGCTCGTCATCATACGCTGGCCCTTTTGGTTGTCTGTCAGGTTCTTAGGCGTCCAGCGAGCACTAACTTTACGAAATTTCAACGTGTCATGAACAATATACTACTCTGCACCATAGGAAATGTTAAACTGTTGCGATAAGGTTCGCAGTTGCACACGCCGGTCGTTCAAAATTACCGCCTCAATACCTCTGACATTCTGCGGGGTTGGAGCTGTCGCCGGCCTCCAGGAGCGTGGCGAATCAGTAAGGTTCACACGGCCCTCTAGGAAGAATGCACGCCACCTGGAGACATTGCTACGGTCCATACAATCATCCCCATATACACCACGCATGTCCCTGTGAATATCACTCGATTAAGCCCTTTGGCCCACAAATATCGAACTACAGCTCATTATACGTGGACGACAGTAACATGCGCGCCATCTTTGTTGCGTAGTTGACGCTTCTCTCGCTAGAGATGCACATGAAACAAAAAATACTCTCTGTAGTGAAAACTTCAGACTGTATCTGTATGAAATTGCAACACTCCAGCTGCAATACAGAGGCAAAAAAAATTATTGTGCATTAGTTTTTGATCCCCCTTCGTAACATACTCGTTTAAAGTTTTTATGTGTTTTTCTTCGATGCTGGTGTTTTTGATCCACTTCCCATTCATACTGTCATGTTGGAAGGTTTAATTCACTTCATTTAGTACTGGTAACCAAACCTATCTGTATGTTTTGCCTATTATACTGCACGTATATGCATGGACTATATTAAATCCTCTAACTTTGATATGCTTATTATTGAAAACGTGGAATACAACAATTTCTGTTCGTTTAATTTTAGCATTTAAATGTTACCTGAATATTTACTTACGATTTAATTCATGCAGCAGCGAAGTGCGAGATCTAAGTTATTGATCTTTTAAGGTCAACAACCTGTTGGTTTCGTAAAATCAATGGCCAGTTCACAGCTACTGTTAAAGTTGGCGACCTTGCTACTGGAACCACCATGTGCAACAGCTGTTAGGGGGGAACCTCGCACACTGCGACCTTGTAGGATCTATTGCGGCTACGATCCCCAGGAGGAAGGGATGAAGTGAAGGAACCACAGGAGGTTACAGGCCTAGGCAGACAGGATACAGAGACGCGCGGAAGTCCCTAACAGTACCTGAGCTCGAAGGCTCGATCTACCCAGAGAGGGCGATGAACGATCCGTCCAACCAGGCAACCCTTTAGTGTCCACTCTTTCCTTTGAGCAAGCATACGCGCCATCTGCCCGGCACCACCACACATCACGAAACCTAGAGACACACCTGAAACATGAGAAGGAAACGGAATGAAAGGGAAATGATGGGAAGGAAATCGTGGTAAATGAGAAACCACCCAAGAGTTCGCCTGCGGATTAGGGAAAGCCACAAAAAAGGTAAGAATGCGCGGTCGACGAGCATCGAAATCGAAATCTCTCGAATGGAAGCCTCAGACGTTACCGCTCGGTGGGTAACAACTGTTTGTAAAGTATTAATTATAATTTTGTGTATTATTTCTATTATTCGAAAATATAGTAGATATACAATTCACATGTGTTAAGTGCTTTGGAAAATCTCAAAGCAGAAGATGCTGGACTTTGTCTCGTGTTTTAAAACTTTTCCTTGCTCTCCAATGATGCACTTTTTACTTTCTCTACTACGTATAGTATGTAGGGGAAGTAAAGCATTTTTGGAAACATGTCCGCGTGTGCGTCCTGTGTGTGTGTGTGTGTGTGTGTGTGTGTGTGTGTGTGTGTGTGTGTGTGTCTATGAACAGCTAACTCAGAAACGAACAGTCGGATCAACACCAAACTTGGTATTTAGGTTCAGTATCTTCCAGAGATGCGACACGAAGGTTTTCAAGAAAATGTCCCCACCCCAAATTACCCTTTACATTGAACATTTTTTGAAAATTTTAATTTTCTTAAAAATGGCTCTAACGATTTTGATTAAAATATCATATGTTTAAGATATTTTTATGACGAATAAAATGTATATCTTGAATTTTCAGCGAATGTCTCCAAAAGTATTCTTCATTGTGAACGACTTTTGCATAACTGGTAAACCATAAGGGCTAGACAAAATTTTACTACACAAAAAGTTTAGATCGCGTTAAAATACACAATTTATGTCATATACATTTTTTGTTGTTGATTGAACCATTATCGAGATATTGCTTGTTATTCCCTTAAATTTTTCAATAACTTATTTTTTCAAATGGGAATTCGTTATTCATTTTTTGTGTCTTGGATATGCAAAGAGTATTAATCTGTAACAAAGAGAATGGTGCTGCACCTATCAACCAGCTATTAAGAGATATGTCTATGCTTAAAGGTTACTGTATTTCTATATTGCCCTTGCAAATACAAAACAAGGGGAACATCGTAGGCCTTAAGCGATAGTCAAATATTTTTAGAACTGGTCGCTATGTGTAAAATGTAATTCTCTTTGCATGTCAAAAGATCGTTTCTGCAAATGTTTATCTCGATTAATATGAAATAGATGGAGAATAAGAGTGTAAAAATAGTTTGTACAAGAGTAGAGAATGTCATGTCAGTGTAACACGTCAGATTTTTAAACTTGTGTCGTAATATACATTACATGTTGTACACATTATCTCTTAAAACCAAACATCTCTAAATCCAAATATACTTACCTAGGTTATATACGTTTGAGGTGTTACCACAGGATTCCCGAACTTCCCGGTTGTCCCATCCTACAGGATACACAGCTGCCCCGCTGCACACCAGTACCACTGTAACACAAAGAATAACAGATTAAAATGTGCAACATTAATTTAGCATTCTCTTACCTACGTACTTTTGAGAAGATGGTTTGTTACGTTATTATTATTTGCAACACGCTTTGGGCGTCAATTTGTAGAAGGTTTTTGTTTCACGTATGAAAAAATCTTTTTGAAGTAGTTGTATTGTATTTCAACTGTTGAGGAGCTGAACGTGTAGTAGTTGCAACCGCACGTATAGTAAACAGTTTCCGATATCGTTCGCCCCAAATGTACTTTCAGGTGGCCTTTACCTCAAGTTTAAAAAATATTAACTTTATAATTTAACTGTTTCTTTAAATATTATATATTTATGTTTGCCTCGTCTGCGTTAGTATTATTGTTAGAGACACGTTTGTCTTAGCAGGGTTGTGACTAAGAATGTAGGCTTACACAGATTATAATTTTACTTCACTCCTTTTATTAATACTTGATACGATTTAAATAACACTTCACTGATATAGAGAGCTGTGAGATTCTTTTATTAATTATTTGCTCTTTTTAACACGTAAACTATTTTTCGTCTCACACGAATACGTATTAAATTTCTTGAGGACACTTTTTGCGTCTGGTTAGTAACGCTGTCTGCAACCAACTGAACTGATTTCAACCGCCAAAACTTGTAAATTTCTATATTTTAAGTCTCTGATTGTCTATTTTTAAACTGTATCAAAATTTACATTATTGTTACACCAATAATGAACTAGTAGCGTTTAAACTTTCAAACTCATTATTGCCTCAAGGTTACCTCATTGTTACCTCATTGTTAGCAACTTTTAACCTATTATTCTCACAGCTCCTACATTATTGAATTAATAATACATTCATGTAACATTATTATACATGGATACAATAATATAAACATATACAATGACTGTAATATACACTTTTTATATATTGTTACATACACATATTGCTTCAAGACGGGCTGTTATTGAATTTATATATTATATAATTAGACTGAAAATCATTTAAGTGTTAAAAACACTGCCTCACTTTGTTTTTATATAGCACCGTCAGATTGGATAACATTGGGTCTTAAAGTTAACTGATTCATTGGAGTAAAACATACATTTTATTTACAACTAATAAAAAAAACACGGCATAACCAAACATTTTCAAGTGCGAGCAACAGATATAGTGTCATAAACAGAAACGTTCCCTTTTTAAGACACGTTGTGTGCGACATTCAATTATTTGTGCTCAATCCCTGCCCCAAACTTACATATCACAATATACTTTCATTTTTATTTCTCAAAATGTTTATTCTAAATTTTTGGTATGATTTGCAAGATCACGTACATGGGATTTCATTAAAACCGTGGGATTTTGATTCTGAATAATGCAGGTAGACCCTAAAAGACAAAACAAAATTTTACCGTATAAAAAAGTAGATCTCGTTGAAGCACACAATTTACGTAAACAATTCTTTTCATCAAACAGGATTGCTCGGGCGGTAATATCTGTGGCCATAAGTCTGACTGGGGTTTCTCGTGGTTTCCCTCAGTCCCTTAGGTAAATATCGGATTGCATACTTAACATCAAGACCAAAAGTTCCAACTGAACTCTAAAGCAATTGTAACTCATGAAAAATTCACGCTAAAACGAATTCTCTGCCACCCATCCACAGATAATGAAAGGTATACTGGACGTCCGCAATGAAACCTGCATGGCACATGTGGAAGCAGGGGTACAGTTGCTGTACACTTGCCTCTGTGGACACGTGAAGAAGTAAGATGGTATGGAAAAGGGATAAGACCCAGAAGGCAACTTTTCACCACACACCGATCCACAAGGTACCTCCTAGCGGATCCCTCGCAATATGACCACGTAGTTAAGGAGACGTAAAATAACAAATAGAAAAATTCTGATGTGTTACACTCACATGACTTTCTCTACTCTTGTACAAACTATTTTTACAAACGCTTATTCTCCATATGCTTCATGTTAATCCAGATGTTAATCTTATTGCTAATTTTCTTGTAGATGCAAGGGGAATTGGTAGGTTTTAAGCGATAGTCAAATATTTTAACGCTGGTTGCTATGTGGCGCATTCCATTCTCTTTGCATGTCCAGGACATAAAAAAAATGAATAAGGAATTCCAATTTGAGAAAAAGTGTAAGTATTGCAAAATTTAAGGGAATAACAAGCAATATCTCGAAAATGGTTCACTAAACAAAAAATATGTATATGACATAAATTGTGTATTTTAATGCGATCTACATTTTTTGTGTAGTAAAACTTTGTCTATCTGTTATGGTTTACCAGTTAGGCAAAAGTCGTTCACAATGGAGAATACTTTTGGAGACATTCCCAGAAAATTCAAGATATACATTTTATTTGTCATAAAAATATCTTAAACATATGACATTTTTGAAAAATGTTCCATGTAAAGGGTAATCTGGGGTGGGGGATTTCCTTGAAAAGCTTCGTGTCGCATCTCTGAAAGATACTGAATCCAAATATCAAGTTTGGTGTTTATTTATAGGAGAATGAGTATGTAGAAGGGTGAGTATACTTTGTCAAAGATTCAGCATCGAGTGTACAATTAAATAATTACATCTAGGAAACCCTCCAAAATAAATTCTGTATTGACAGTTGCTCTTTGTTAGAATTCAAGCGATTCCAGGTTGCCAGGCGATGAAAGAAAAAAAAGACGTCAAAACAAATGAATGGAATGTATAAACATATCCATACTGTTTCATATGTAAATATAATATCGTGACTCATCTGACAATTTTATTCAGGGTGGCTGGGGTGAGGGAGAAAATCTAAAATGTAAATAAAACCTACTTTAATCCCCTTGACCAGTATCTCAATTGACGTGTTTTTGTTGAAACTACATTTAAACTAGTAATTGTGTAGACAGAGAAGTTTGTAAATGAAACCTTTATTGCGAAGATCTGAAATTTTATATTCACGTGACTTTCTCTATGCATTATCGTTTATTACTTTCTCTACTACGTATAGCGTTCCACTCAAAAACTCGACACCCGATACTCGATACCAATACTGATACTGATACTCATTTTTAAAAAACTATAAAGATATTAACTTCTTCACTGAGCTATGTTCTTGTTAGTAGTTTGCTGTGTATAAATGCATGTAAATAATTTTTTATTGTATGCTAATTCCGAGATTGTTTGACATTGCTCTTTTGACCCAAGAGGAAGTGGATTAAATTAGGAATAATTGTAGATTCCTACTTGAAAATATATTCCATAAATTAATTAACAAGCAGAATTTCTTCCATTTAATAAACAATAAAAAACATAACAATAACAAAGATAATTACAATTTACAAAACCCTTATTCGTTCACTATACTTTACATTCTTTACGGCTTCAATGCTTTAAATTAAATTACAATAATTACAGAATTGCTTCCTGCTCTCACATTTACCGATATATTTCTAAACTAACAGCAATATGTCTGTGGCTCAGACGATCAATCTTTTCCTAGTGAAGAATTACTAAAGAGAATTTTGAACACGTTAAACCAAAAATGAATTTAGAAATACCGTTCAGAATGCCTTCTATTTAAACGTTGTCCTGTTGTTTTCCTCGTAACCTAGCTCGCCGTCGAAGAAAGACTGATCAGCCTTGTGGACGGCACATTGAAGCAAGCTGGAACTGATCCGGCGCCTGCGCAGTCGACGACGACAATCGCCTGACGTACTGCGTGACTCAAAATAACTGCGCCCTTTCTTGTTGTTGTCGTCTCCTTGAGAACCACTGCCATAGTCGTTTCACTTCTGTTCCCGTACATGTCAGCCTTCCTTTAGTACAGCCCAGTCGCCTAAATTAGATTTCTCCGGGGAGGGTCAATTTGGCACAAGGTTAACAATGATGATGATAATAATAATAATAACAAAAATAGGAGGGTTGTGCAATAAATAAATTCGCTATTTTATAAAAAAAACATTACACACATTTGATCATGTTGAATTAATTTTATTTATATTGTGCAATCCTTCTGTTACTTTTCTACATAGTCAACATGCTTTTCCAAGCATTTGTGGGGACTTGACACAAGTTTCTCCAAGCCAGGTTGGGTCCTGTGCTCGCAACCAGCTGTTCACTTCTGACTGATCTTCGTCACGGTGTTAAAGTGCTTATATCCAAGATGACCTTTGAGTCAGGGGAACATGTGAAAATCACTTGGGTAAAGATCTGTAGGAGGATGCGAGAAAACTTCCCAGTTGAATCTCCTGAGCTTGCCCCAAGTGATTTTCACATGTTCCTCCAACTCAAAGGTAAGCACTTTTAACACCGATGATGAAGTCAAATCAGTGAACAGCTGGTTGCGAGCATAGGACCCGACCTGGTACAACACTGGCTTGGAAAAACTTGTGTCACGTGAGCAAAAAATGCTTGGAAAAACATGTAGACTATGTAGAAAAGTAACAGGACTGTACAATATAAATAAAATTAATTCAACATGATCAATTGTGTGTAATGTTTTTTATAAAATAGGAAAACTTACTTATTGGACGCATCTTGTAATAATAATAATAATAATAATAATAATAAAGGGTTTTCTATCTTTATTATGGAAATTAGTCGTACTCGTGACCCCGACTTTGACTTGCCAAAACACAAACCAACAGATGGAAGGAAAGAACAAACATTTCCATGAGCTGTATTATCTCTCGTTCTGATTTGTTTCTGCTGGATTCACAGATTTTGGTCACCAGAGAAGGTAAATGTAACGGCGGAAGTGAGTCGCCAAGCCGGACTATTGCAGAAGCATGATTTAGTATGTCAGTAAACCAGCTTTATCCACAACTCAATTAACGCTGCATGATACCTCTACGCCTTCCTCCATTGTTTTGCCTGTTTTCATTTAGACACAAGAGTATATGCAATGTTGCATTCATTCACCTATGGGAAACTCAGTCAAGGTCTATCAAGAACTATAGTCCAGTAACTCTTTGGGGACCCGTGTGAGGCAATAACATGAAGTCTGGACTCCTTCCATTCCTTATCTAGCATAAAGTTAAACGCAACAGCTTTCAGTAATAAAAAACCTAAAAATTTAAAAGTATTGAAGGTTTATCTCAAAGTATTAGATATACTTCGATAACTCCAAGTATCGAGGTATGGAGGTCCCATCCCTACTTTATTCCATTCATTACTTAATTACATAAATAAGATATGAAAATTCGTTAAAAAAATTTAGTTTCACAATTTTATCACCTGCCATGAACATTAATGAACATATACAATATGAAAATGTTTTTGATCATATTCTAAAATAAATAGAATAATAATATATAAATACATTTATTCAAAATACGAGGGCAGTCCAGAAAGTCCCAGACGTTTTGGTCTATCGTGGCGATGAGTAGGGCTAGAGCCGCCATCTTGGTGTCAGAACGTTCCTACATTCAGTACGCATCCAGCTGTGGTAGTGTGAGGACTGTGCCTTCCTTACTGTGCTTTCTGTGAGTTGTTAAAATGTGCGCTGCAATAGAAAATCCCGCCACTTGTGAAGTGCGGTTGGCTAAAAAGAACAAACCAATAGAAGATTATCATCAACTTTGTGATGTTTACAGGCAGGGAATAATGAGTGAAAGCCGAGTCAGTGTACCAACGTTCACGACGAGGATCGCAGTGGTAGGCCTAGCCTTATGACTGATGAACTGTCAATGCAAATCAATGACAAAATTCATGAAAATCGTCGTTTCACGATTACAGAACTTTCGGAACATTTTCCCAAAATTTCACGGAGTTTGGTGCATCAAATTGAATCTTTGATACTGACGCTGAACTGCATGCCGGTGTAAACCAGTGGTTGAAATCGCAGGCGGCAGATTTATACAGAGAGGGCATTGAAAAACTTGTGCCACGGTATGATAAATGCCTCAATTTGAATGGTGATTTGTAGAAAAATAGCTTAAGAGTGTACCTTTCAAATGTAGATAATAAACGTTGATATTTGCGTTTTGTTAATTGTTTATTTGAAAACAAAATATAAATGGGTACTAAGTTTGGTTTTTATCCAACACTTCGTTTCTCAGTTATGCTGTTCACAGACAAAGAAACAGATAGAGAAGCATCGTTTTATGAAACACTTTTTGGTCCTCAAAATTTGATTTCAGGTGAAATCTCGACATCGAATTTTTGAACGTAATGTAATACTCTTCTACATACTAGGAAGAGAATATAAAAAACCAGAAGTAACCGATGACAAGTGTGGAAAAAATTACAGACAACGGTTTCCTGGGGTAATTTTGAACTCGAGAGCTGAGGAAAATGAAGGGCAGATCTGGGGTAAGATGGATAGAGCAATTTGAAACCGGAGCTACAGAGAGAGGGAGGGAGGGAGGTGGGGAGAGTGGTTACGTGTAGTTACGTACGTGGGTTGAATTATTGAGTTAACTAAATTACTGCTGGTGAAAGAGAAGAACTTAGCAAGTTGTACTGTACAACACAAAGAATCCCTTAACAGCCCGAGCCGAGGAATTTCAACACTGCCGTGTGAATATTTTGGGTGTGCCGTCAACGAAAACGCAATCATTTACGATAGCGTATTTCTAGACCGATATTTGTGGTCGTTTTAAGCAACATAGAGATATAAAAAATATGACACATTACATTCATGTGACGTTCTCTACCTACTGTATTCTATTTTTCTCTGTGTTCCACAAAAGGTGCTTATAAAAGGTTTATTTTTCTATCTACTTCACGTTAATCGAGACATATATTAAACAGAAATGTTTAATTACACATTTCGTTGTGGATATAAGAGATACAGTAAAAGCGGTTTGCTATGTACTCGCCTTGAAATTCCACTCTCTTTCCATAACATCGTGAGAAACAACTGAACAACGTAGCTGCACTAACAAACAAATTAGCCTTACTAAAGCTTATTACTTTCTCTACTACGTATAATAAGTAGGGGAAGTATTGTATTCCACCCAAAAATTCGATACCGATATTTCACCGGAAATACATGTTTTGAGACCCCCTGAATCCAAAAAAAGCATTTTTGGAAACATGTCCGTGTGTGTGTCTATGAACAGCATAACTCATAAACGAACAGTCGGATAAACACCAAACTTGGTATTTAGGTTCAGTATCTTCCAGAGATGCGACACGAATGTTTTCAAGAAAATCCCCCCACCCCAGATAACGCTTTACATGGAAAATTTTTCGAAAATGTTAATTTTCTCAAAAATGGCTCTAACGATTTTGATTAAAATATCATATGTTTAAGATTTTTCATGACAAATAAAATGTATATCTTGAATTTTCTGGGAATGTCTCCAAAAACATTCTTCATGTGAATGACTTTTGCATAACTGGTAAACCATAAGAGATAGACAAAATTTTACTACACAAAAAATGTAGACGCGTTAAAATACACAATTTATGTCATACACATTTTTTTGTCGAGTGAACCATTTTTGAGATATTGCTTGTTATTCCCTTAAATTTTTCAATACTTATTTTCTCAAATGGGAATTGGTTATTCATTTTTTTTGTCTTGGATATTCAAAGAGTTATAATCTGTGGCAAAGGGAATGGTGCTGCACATAGCAACCAGCTATTAAGAGATATGTATGTGCTTAAAGGCTACTGTTTTTCTATATTACCCTTGTAAATATATTTTCCCCTTACATCTACAAGAAAATTAGCAATAAGATAGAGTCTGAAAATATTTATCTCGATTAACATGAAGTAGATGGAGAATAAGCGTTTGTAAAAATAGTTTGTACAAGAGTAGAGAAAGTCATGTGAGTGTAACACATCAGATTTTTTTGTCTGGGATATGCAAAGAGTATTAATCTGTGGCAAAGAGAATGGTGCTGCATATAGCAACCAGCTAATAAGAGATATGTCTATGCTTAAAGGTTACTGTATTTCTATATTGCCCTTGCAAATATAAAACAAGGGGAACATAGTACGCCTTAAGCGATAGTCAAATATTTTTAGAACTGGTCGCTATGTGTAAAATGTAATTCTCTTTGCATGTCAAAATATCGTTTCTGCAAATGTTTATCTCGATTAATATGAAATAGATGGAGAATAAGAGTTTGTAAAAATAGTTTGCACAAGAGTAGAGAAAGTCATGTGAGTGTAACACATCAGAATTTTTTTATACCTACCTCATTTTAATCCAGATAAACCTTTGCAGGAATAGCTACATTACACATTTCGTTATAGATACAAAGAGAACAGCGATAGTCAAATGTTTAAGAACTGGACGCTATATGCTGGCCTTAAAATTCCATACTGTTTCCATGCAATCGCGAGAAACAACTGAATGTTGAACAATTCGAACCATTAATAAGGGTTATCTGGAAATGGCTGATGCCATGAAAGGTTATTGTAAATAAATCGCGTGTTTTGAAGAGATCTACTTTTCCAATGCAGTACGTTTTCGTCTATCGCTTAACGTTTACCAGTTATAAAATTCCTTTCCTAAGAGGCTATTCCCAGAGAATTCTAGATATACACTTTGTTTGTCGTATTCGTTTTTGAGTTATGATGTTCCCAGGCGCGGGCAAGCAAACACACAAACAGGATTGGTTTTTGTCGAAAAATCTAACGTATTTCATTCACAGAAGTTTTTCTACTCACTTTTCTACAAACTATTCTTACAAAAGCTTCTTCTTCTATCTACTTTTTGTCAGTCGGAATGAACTTTCATTACGTATTCACACGTAATTTCATCATTGGTTACAAGAAACATACAGTGCGATAAAGCGAATAGTCCGATTTTTAAAAAGCGAGCTGCTAGGATGGCTTTGAAATTCAATGTTCTTTGCATGGGCATGAGAAAAACAAATAACGACTTTTGATACCGTAATTATCGGCAGGAAGATATAAATAATTAAATAAAGAAATAATTACAATAAACAATTTCCGTATATTAAATCAATGTATAATATAACCAGGTTGAGTTGATGGATTTGTCCGACAAACAGATCATTTGCGAGTTATATTGACCAAAGTCATTAGCGACAGCCGAAGTAGGGAATTCTGTTAGGTTATAAGCTCAGTACGTTTGCAGTCATGTAGACCAATGCTGTAAATTAGAGAGGAAACTCAATTATGAGAAAAGTGAGTTAGGTACAGTCAAACACGCACTTGAAGAGAGTTTCATATTGGCTTGGGTAAGATATAAAGTTGGAAGGGGGAGTAATGTATAGACGGAGCTAAAAGTAATAAAGGCGTGCAATTTTAGATCAGAGAGTTACTCACTCTGGTACCAGCAATGCTAATTACATTCGTTCGTGCACACAGTTGTGCATACATTAGATACTCTGGTACGGTCACGGTACATACTGCTCGTGTGATATTTAAGCAATTAGTGACGCGCTTGTGTGAGTAAACCACTAGTTTCTTTTATTGTGGAGACAGTTATTTCCAACCATAACTTTGATACTGCAGAAGTTAGCAGGTATGATAATTCAGTTGTTACAATTTCCAGTGCTACGATTCATAATCAGTTTCATTCTTTGTCTTCAAACAGTAACTCAAGTATTACAGCACATTAAATTTCCCAGTCAATTTAAACTGGTGTTGTCCTTTCAAAATACGCCCACGCGTACCCTGAAGGAAAGCCTTTATAGCTCTACCACTGTAGCAGCCGCAGAGGAATCAACAGCAGATATTGGAGACAACGAGAAAAGGAGGTGACTACATACGTTATCAACTTACCACTTCAAAAAGGTGTGTCTTTGAAAATTCAAAACAATAAAAAGATATTTCGGAAATGGCTAGTACCACACAAAATGACTGGTTTGTTTTAACAATATCCACATTTTGTGTACTAAGATTTTTGTTTATCTCTTACGGTTTACCAATTACAAAATAGTCATTCAGAATGAAGAGGACTTCACAGGCTACTTACAGAAAGTTCAAGATATACGAGTTGTTAAAAAATGCATTCATATTTTTTTCGAGGTGGTAGTATGGACCAAAACAAGAAAAACAAAACTGATGTGTTACACTCCCATGACTTTCTCTACTCTTGTAAAACTATTTTTACAAACGCTTATTCTTCATCTACTTCATGTTAATCGAGATAAACATTTGTAGAAAAGATCTTTTGACATGCAAAGAGAATTATATTTTACACACAGCGACCGGTTCTAAAAGTATTTGACTATGGCTTAATGCGTACTATGTTCCTCTTGTTTTGTATTTACAAGGGCAATATAGAAATACAGTAGCCTTTAAGCATAGATATCTCTCTTAATAGCTGGTTGCTAGGTGCAGCACCATTCTCTTTGCCTCAGATTATAACTCTTTGCATATACAAGACAAAAAAATGAATAACGAATTCCCATTTGAGAAAATAAGTATTGAAAAATTTAAGGGAATAACAAGCAATATCTCGAAAATGGTTCACTCAACAACAAAAATGTATATGACATAAATTATGTATTTTAACGTGATCTACATTGCTTGTGCAGTAAAATTTTCTCTATCTCTTATGGTTTACCAGTTATGCAAAAGTCGTTCACAATGAAGAATACTTTTGGAGACATTCACAAAAGTAGTCAAGATATACATTTTATTTGACATGAAAATATCTTAAACATATATTTTAATCAAAATCGTTAGAGCCATTTTTGAGAAAATAAAAATTTTCGAAAAATGTTCCATGTAAGGATAACCTGGGGTGGGGGATTTTCTTGAAAATCTTTGTATCGCATCTCTGGAAGATACTGAACCTAAATACCAAGTTTGGTGTTTATCTGACTGTTCGTTTCTGAATTATGCTATTCACAGGCACACATACGGACATGTTTCCAAAAATGCTTTTTTTGGATTCAGGGGGTCTCAAAACATATATTTCCGGTGAAATCTCGGTATCGAATTTTTGGGTGGAATACAATACTTCCCCTACTTACTATACGTAGTAGAGAAGGTAATATCCTAGAATGTATACCTTAAGAGCTATGAGCATTTGCTAACTTCACTATTGCAAGTTCTTTGTTATTACCTACGTACGACCTACAGCAGGCAGTAAAGAAATGAGGACACATTACTCTGTTATTGTCCATGCATACAGTAAACATTTATTAGTGTTGTTACTGTAAACCGTGTTTACAGTTCTAGATAAGTGCAGTTCTGCATATTTTTATTAATTCTAATGGAATCAGTTTGTGTTTTAATAAGTTTGTGAAATGCGTTTACATTGCAGTTTTATATTGAAATATTTAGTGTATGTAACTCCATTAGTGATGTACAAATACTACAGGAAGGCGTTATGGTCCCTTATTACCGCCTCAAAATTTGGAATATTTTTTCTTTAACATCCTGCATATTCTGTCACGCAAATTAAAATCATTAGAGCCATTCTTGAGAAAATAAAAAATAAAACAAAATGTCATATTATGGAGCAGTTCGGGGGGATTTTTCTGAACATCCTTGTCACATCCTTGAAAAAAGCTTATCTTCAATACCTAGTTTGGTATATAACCGACTTTTCGTTTTTGAGGTATGTTGTTTACAGACAGACAGACAGACACCACACACACACACACACAATCGGAAGATAGTAGTAGAATGGGCAGTAGTAGCAGTTTAGGGGGGATTTTCCTGAAAATCCTTGTGTCACATCCTAGAAAAGCGCTTATCTGCAATACCAAGTTTGGTATATAACCTACTTTTCGTTTTTGAGCTATGATGTTCACAGACAGACAGATCCACACGCACATACGCAGCAGCAGCAGCAGTAGTAGTAGTAGTAGTAGTAGTAGTAGTAGTAGTAGTAGTAGTAGTAGTAGTAGTAATAGTAGTAGTAGTAGTAGTTTGGGGGAGATTTTCCTGAGAATCCTTGTCACATCCTTGAAAAAGTTTGGTATATAACCGACTTTTCGTTTTTGAGGTATGTTGTACACACACACACACACACACACACACAGACGGAGCTTTTCTAAAATGTTTTATATTCATGAAGCCCCAAACACAGATACTTTTGGTGAAATCCCGATATCAAGTTTTTGGGTCGAATGGGTCAATACCTGTTAACTGTGGGCAGATGCTAGAAAAAGTAATAGATGATGGTATGTAGAGAAACTTATTTGAATATAAATCAACACATGTTTTTGTTTTACGTATATTGTGGCTGAAAGTATATATTTCCCGTGATTCCGAAGTTTTGGATGGACACCGGTAGAGAAAATAATAAAGGAATTCAGAAAGTTGTGATGCAATTGGCATGCTTCTAAAAAGAAGTAATTATTCTAATTATACAGCAGAAGCTTAACACGCCCCCCTTAGGGAAATATGACAACTAAGGAAGAAGCGGGCACGTATCCGCTTGTCCACCCAAGAGCTTACAACCTGCTTTTGTTTTCCGCCGCAGTAATGAGCTCTCTGGAGGCGACAAGCATTACTATGGCAACACGACCACGGTCCGAGAACAACACTGCTGCGGTCTTGTTAAATGAGAATTTTCAACTCACAGGGAAAGATAAGGCAAATCGAGCACAGTTAAAACACGTTTACGTGAGCTAAAATGCAACGCGGTTATCACGTTAATGATGTCAGCCCACCTTTTTGTGAAGAAAGTGACACTGTTATGAGCCTAAATGGGACACTACTTTCATGTCATAAAGAGGGAAAACGTGTGTGTGCCGAGCGGAATGGCTCAGGCGGTTATGTCTGGGCCCGCATTCGGAAGGTCGTGAGTTCGATTCCCGTAGCCGACCTTCCTGACCCATGGTTTTTTTTTCGGGTCGCCAGGCGAATGCTGGGAAGGATTCTTACATCCCCCGAATTTCCTGTCCCTCCATTTCATCTCAATTCTCATTTCACTTCCTCTTTCATCCGTTGGTCTCTTTCAAGGTTAGAATTGTCGGTGATGGTGTTTCGGTGCAGCGTGGCAGGGAAAAAGGATGCTCTCTGTGACCCTCTCCGTCCTTCGGCTTTCGAATGGCTACCGGAAAGCCCTCTGTGTGGAGTGGGGTCCCCGATCTATCTGTTCGTCGGCGGAGTGCCTCTATCTGGAAACATAGGGATCCCGTCAATGCTGTGCCGTCGCTCCTGGTTCCGGCCGTCCGGTGTCTCCTCTCACCTTATCCTTCCTCCCGGGGACGTCCTCTCGTGGCGCGTAGGTAAAATATCCACCATGGATCAGTGCCGAGTCCCCTCGGTAGCCCATCCAATCCAATCCCAACGTTTGTGTGAATAGGGTAACCTCTAAAAACACTCATCCGATTTTGAAAATTCTTTTGCCATAGAAAACATACGGCTATAAAAACCTTCTATTAATTGCACTTAAAAATTATTAAACGATTAAAAAGGATTTACAAAGCCCTTCAACTTGTATACGAAAGGTATTGCATAAAAAGCATGCTTGCAAAGAAGGCCTTGAATTTCGTTTAAGAACGCCATTTAGTAGCAAATAGTTGTTGTTACTCCACGGAATATGCATGTAAAATAAGAGAAACGCCGCGGATAATTTATTCCAAGCAATAAATATGTAGATATCATGATTTGGCAACTACGGCATAGTACAACACAACAGAATCAAATCTGTTTATAACGGTGCGATGCACATACAATGTCAATGCCAAATACTTGAATAACCTCATTTAAGAACACTTGACGTTATAATCAAGTTCGTTAGCAGGGCGTGCTATATAATTATATAAAGAGAGAAAACTGTGTCCAGGCAACATCAGAAATCAGTGAACCAACATTTTATAATTACCAAACAAGTGAGATTGTTTTCTATGGCCGCAGACATTCCTAAAGAGGTTAACTTGGTGGCCTGCGAGTGAGGAATCACCTCCATTTCGTTGTATATGTTGAAGGTTTCTGTATTATATGAAAAGTGTTTATGTTTGATGTTATTAAATAACTACGGGACCAAAGAGGAGTAAAGCTTTAAAATTCCACTTGCTGTGAATTATCTAAGTTCCACGACCATTCCGATCGATGATTGTTGCACAGCCAAGAGTACTTATAGGCTATACAGGGAAGAAGGTTTGTTGCTGCTAAGTATTGAAAGTCAGTTTGAAGATGATGTATTATATTTCAACTGTTGGGGAGCCGAACTTGTAGTAGTTGCAACCGCACGTATGGTAAAAAGTTTCCGGTAGCCTTCGCCCCCAAAAATGTACTTTCCGGTGGCCTTTGTCCCAAATGTTTAAAAAATATTAACTTTGTAATTTTGACTGTTTCTTTAAATATTATATATTTATGTTTGCCTCGGCTGCGTCAGTATTTATATTTTTTTAGAGACATGAATGTCTTAGCAGGGAGTGGTGCGACTGAAGAATGTAGGCTTACACAAATTATAATTTTACTTCACTCCTTTTATTAATGTTTGACACGATTTAAGTAATACTTCACTGATATAGAGAGCTTTGAGATATTTTTTTAATAATTAGTTGCACTTTTTAACACGTAAACTATTTTTGACCCACACGAAAACTTAATAAATTTCTCGAGGACGCATCTCGCGTCCGGTTAGGAACACTGTCTACAAGCAACTGACTTCTGAATTTGTAAATTTTGCTATATTTCAGTTTCTGATTAGCTAATCCTGCTCCAATAGAATACCTTCATTTAAGTAAAGCTTTTCCTGGTTGTTGATTGGCTATTTTATAAACTGTCACAAAAATTACATTATTGCTTCCTACAATCACTAGTAGTGTTATTAAGCTTTCAAATTCATTATTGCCTCAAGGTTACCTCATTGTTACCTCAATGTTAACAACTTTTAACCTATTATTCTCAAAGCTCCTACATTATTAAATTATGTAATGCATTCGCATAACATTATTACACATGTATACAATAATATAAATATATACAATGACTGATATATACACTTTTTATATATTGTTACATACACATATTGCTTCAAGGTGGGCTGTTATTATATTTTATATTATATAACTTGACTGAAACCTTTAAGTGTTGAAAATACTGCCTCAACAGAAACTTGGAAGACTGTCGGGAGAAGATTAGGATCTCCCGCAAGGGATCTTTCGTGCATACACCACCAGAAGGAACGGATGAATTGAAGGAACTGAAGGAGAAATATGGGCTGCAGGACCCTCCGTCGCAGGCGACAGAGACACACAAGGTTCTCTAACAGTTACAGGCTGGACACCCGGCCGGAGAGCGCTCGGCGGCCTTCTTCCCAAGCTGCGGAGACTTGCGCCATCTGTCCGCCACCGATCGACACACAGACCCGTAACTTGAAAGAGGGAGAGAGGAGATCCGTGGTAGGCTACACCACCCCAGTATTAGCTTTGCCGACCATGGAAAACCACGGAAAAACCCTTGGTCAGAGTGAGCGGAAACCAGGAATCGAACCCGAGACCTCTCGGGGTATCGGGGGCAGATTAAGGAAGTCAGACGTACCACAACATATACTTTTGCATAAATATAAGGGGATTTATTTTATCGGTTATTAAAAATAGCCGGGGTTGTACACAATTACAAATATAAGGGTAAAGGAGACGATTCACCATCAAAACCTTCTAGATCATTTAAAATAATTTCATAAAGAACATGCGAAAGTAAATGAAATGAATTAAACCGACATTCAAGTATAAAAAGTTACACGTGCAATGTCGGATAAGCCAACAAGTGAATGATAAAATTATAGATTTGATGAGAGACAGATCTCGCAGGGAAGTTAGCCAGAAAAATTGGATCCAAACTATAAAATCTTTATTACTTTCTCTACTACGTATAGTATTGTATTCCACCCAAAAATTCGATACCGAGATTTCACCGGAAATACATGTTTTGAGACCCCCTGAATCCAAAAAAAACGAGTCAAATATTTTAAGAGGCGGTTGCTATGTGGCGTATTCCATTCTCTTTGCATTACCAGGACAAAAAATGAATAACGAATTCCCATTTGAGAAAATGTATAAGTATTGGAAAATTTAAGGGAATAACAAGCAATATCTTGAAAATGGTTCACTCAACAAAAAAAAAGTATATGAAATAAATTGTGTATTTTAACGCGATTTTCATTTTTTGTCGTTCACAATGAAGAACACTTTTGGAGACATTCCCAGAAAATTCAAGATATACATTTTATTTGTCATAAAAGTATCTTACATATATGATATTTTAATCAAAATCGTAGGAGCTATTGTTAGGAAAATTAAAATTTTCGACAAACGCTCCATGTAAAGGGTAATCTCGGGTGGGAGAGTTTCTTGAAAACCCTCGTGTCACATCTCTGGAAGATACTGAACCTAAATACCAAGTTTGGTTTTTATGCGACTGTTCGTTTCTGAGTTATGCTATTCACAGACAGACAAACACACACACGGACATGTTTCCAAAAAAATTCTATTCAGGAGGCCTCAAAACATGTATTTCGGTGACATCTTGGTATCAAATTTTTGGTTGGAAGCAATATTACACCTACTTACTATAGGTAAATAGCAGAGCAAGTAAAAGGAAATAAAATGGGCAGAAAGCACTTTAAAGAAGAACACAAAAAGGATAGAGAAGATAAAACAAGACGAAGGAGGAACAGGAAGACTAACATTTGGTGTTGCAGTAAAAACGATGGCTGTGTATGTTGTGTTTTTTCTTGTCTTGTTGAAGAGGGCTTGTGCTTGGATATAGAGGGATTTAGCGTTCCGTTGTGCCGTGCACTGGTGTTAAATCACGGGACAGATTTCTGTGGCAAGCCGCCTGGATTTACTGCAGCCCGCAACACAACACCTCACCCCTTTACTGCTCTTTCCCTCTTGGTTTTATTTTATTACCAAACTATGTAACATGCTCTTCTTTAATCACTATTTATTTCCCCTGATGCTGCTCTATATTTAAGTCACAAGTTTGATGGGTTTGGTGCTTAAAGCTTTCCTTTTCTAGTACATTTAAAATTCACTATGCTAAATATTGTCGAATACATTTTACTTTCTTTACCGCGTACCTATAAAAAAATCTAATATGTTACACTCACATGACTTTCTCTACTCTTGTAAACCTATTTTTACAAACGCTTATTCTCCATATGCTTCATGTTAATCGAGATGTTAATCTTATTGCTACTTTTCTTGTAGGTGCAAGAGGAATATGGTAGGCTTTAAGCGATAGTCAAATATTTTAAGAGCTGGTTGCTATGTGGCGCAATCCCTCTTTGTTTGTCCAGGACAAAAAATGAATAACGAATTCCCATTTGAGAAAAAGTGTTGCAAAATTTAAGGGAATAACAAAGAATCTCGAAACTGGTTCACGTAACAAAAAAATGTATATGACATAAGTTGTGTATTTTAACGCGATCTACATTTTTTGTGTAGTAAAAGTTTGTCTATCTCTTATGGTTTACCAGTTACGCAAAAGTCGTTCACAATGAAGAATACTTTTGGAGACATTCCTAGAAAATTCGAGGTATACATTTCATTTGTCATGAAAATATCTTAAACATATGATATTTTAATCAAAATCGTTATAGCCATGTTTAAGAAAATTAAAATTTTCGAAAAATGTTCCATGAAAAGGGTAATCTGGGGTGGGGGAATTTTCTGGAAAACCTTTGTGTCGCAAGATACTGAACCTAAATACCAAGTTTGGTGTTTATCCGACTGTTTGTTTCTGAGTTATGCTGTTCACAGACACACACACACACGGACATGTTTCCAAAAATGCTTTTTTTTGGATTCAGGGGGTCTCAAATCATGTATTTCCGGTGAAATCTCGATATCGAATTTTTGGGTGGAATGCAATACTTCCCCTACTTACTATACGTAGTAGAGAAGTTAAAAATTTAGACCTGATCATTGCATCCTTTCAAAATATTCTCCATCGCATTCTACACTCCATCTCGTCCTTGTCTGAAATCGTTGACCTCGGAACTCTTTATTTCATTTTGGGGAATAGAAAAGTGTCTCATGGGGTAAGATTTGGACTGTAGGGAGGATGTGACAAATATCTGACTCCTACAGAAATTGAGTTATTTCTTGTACAGTATGCGCAGAAGCATTGTGCAAAAAATTTCAACGCAGACCATCTTAGGACGCTTTTTTCTCAGTTCAGTGAACACTTGTGGCAGATATTATGAGGTGTACGGTGGCAGTAACAGTCTTTTGTCCCTCAAGTGGAATCGTCACAATTTGGCCACTTGCTGAGAAGAAGGAACATATCATCTTATTGCCAACACTTCTCGTTCGCTTCACTTTTGTTGGTGGATCTTCTCCTGGGAAGACTCACACCGATGACTGTCGTTTAGTTTCTGGATCAACTTTCGTGTCACCTGTTAGAATGGTAGATATGTTTTTGGATCTTCCTCCATGGGATTTTTCAATCATTTCCTGGCACCATTACACACGTGCTTGTTTCTGCTCATTTGTGAAATAGTGGGGGATCCAGCTACTGCAGAGCTTTCTGACGTCAAGTTTTTCTTCCAGGATTGTTTTCACTGCTGCCGAGCCAATATTTAAGGCTTCTTGAATCTGACTATGTACAACGATGATCTTCCCTCAACATTGGCTCTGCTTTTACCACATTTGCACCCATTGTTGCTGTAGCCGGCCGTCCTGCCGGTCTTCATCTTCGAGGGAATCCCTTCCTCTTCTAAACTTTACATACCATCGATAAATGGTGGATTGCGAAGGGTAAAGATCCCCAAATGCGCGATGTAGTCTTTTAAGGCATTCTCTTTCCCCTAAACCAACTTTAAGTCAGAAAATCATTGCACGGAAATGCTCTCACTGAGATCCATTCTAGCGTATGGCGTAGTAACACCTGCTATACATACACACGCGGTGCTGAGGATGCACATTGTTGGAGCATGCCTTACTATCTGAACTTCAATCTGAAGTTAGGAGAAGCAGCTTTGGCTTACCTCTACTCATTGTTGCCCATTCTCAAAACTTTCAGAGTGACCCTCGTATTTGAACATTCAAACAAATTACAAAGAATGCTTCGGAAATGGATAACGCCATAAACAAATTTATTTTACCTATACTGTGCCTATGATTTAACGATATCTGTTTTGTGTAATATTATTTCGTCTCTTTCTTAAAGTTTAACGGTTATACAAAAGTCATTCAGAGTGAAGAGGTCCTCACAGGTCGTTCGAGGAAAACTCAAGATATACATTTCATTTTAATGAAAACATCTCAAAGCATATAGTGGTTTAATAAAAATCGTTAGAGCCCGTTTTGAGGGAAAATAGATTACGAAGACTTTTTCTACGTAAAGAGTAGTTTGGGGCGGTGAAATTTTCTTGAATGTCTTCCTCCATGGTGTAGTGGTTATCATGCTAGCCTCTAGTTCCCGAGGTCGCGGGTTCAAACCCGGCAGAGGGCGATGGACTCTTTTGGGCGTAAAAATGCTTAGCATGGCTTCCTTCAGAAGGGAAGTAAAGCCGGTGGTGGCGTGTTGTAGATTTACGTCACGTAAAAGAACCTTAAGCCTGATAAACAGGCCTCTGAGCAAAAATTACCGGTCTTTCACGCCCAATATAGAATGGGACGCTAAGTACCACAGTAGTTAAACAGCGTCCATAAATAAAACTCAATTTTTAATTTTTTTCTTGAAAATCTTTGTGTTGCATCCTTGTCACATCCTTATTGAATTTAAATACGACGTTTGGTGTTTAATCGACTTTAGGTTACACTATTCTCCCTCCCTCTCTCTCTCTCTCTCTCTCTCTCTCTCTCACACACACACACACACACACACATATACACACGGTCCTTTTTAAAAAAAATGTGTTTTTTTCATTTCTTCTTTTTTAATTCAGAAAGGCTCAAATTATATATTTCCAGAGAAATCTCGCTACCAAACTTTTGAATGAAATGCAATGCTTCCTCGACTTCCGCTAATGAAGGACGCGGAAGAGAATAAGATGAAGCGCATACAGTCCTTCTGCATATTACACAAACATATGCATACGAGCTATCGCTGTGAACTAGCTTACCTACATAGTTGCAATTTGACCGACTTATAACAATAACTGAATCACTTTAAGCACAAGATTCCTACACCACTTAATGCACAGTAACAAAAACCGCAGGGCACGTGCAATCTAGATCATTTTCAATTTTCCCGATTGTGGCTTACAAGATAAAAAAAATCTTATGTGTTACACTCACATGACTTTCTCTGCTCTTGTACAAACTATTTTTACAAACGCTTATTCTCCATATGCTTCATGTTAATCGAGATGATAATCTTATTGCTAATTTTCTTGTACGTGCAAGGGGAATATGGTAGGTTTTAAGCGATAGTCAAACCTTTTAAGAGCTGGTTGCTATGTGGAGCATTCCATTCTCTTTGTATGTCCAGGACATAAAAATGAATAACGAATTCCCATTTGAGAGAAAGTATTGGAACATTTAAGGGAATAACAAGTAATATCTAAAATGGTTCACTCAATACAAAAATGTATATGACATATGTTGTGTATTTTAACGCGATGTACATTTTTTGTGTAGTAAAATTTTGTCTATCTCTTATGGTTTACCAGTTATGCAGAAGTCGTTCACAATGAAGAACACTTTTGGAGACATTCCCAGAAAATTCAGGATATACATTTTATTTTTCATAAAAATATCTTAAACATATGACATTTTAATCAAAATCGTTAGAGCCATTTTGGAGAAAATTAAAATGTTCGAAAAATGTTCCATGTAAAGGGTAATCTGGGGTGGGGGATTTTCTTGAAAACCTTTGTGTCGCATCTCTGGAAGATACTGAACCTAAATACCAAGTTTGGTGTTTATCCGACTGTTCGTTTCTGAGTTATGCTGTTCACAGACACACACACACACACGGACATGTTTCCAAAAATGCTTTATATGCATTCAGTGCACCTCAAAACATGTATTTCCCTTGAAATCTTGGTATTGAATTTTTGGGTGGAATGCAATACCCTACTTGCTATACGTAGTAGAGAAAGTAAAAAAAATCAGTGCAGTTACGACTGAATGCTGCCGGTCTATTCAGGATATGCATTCGACCGGTCAATTCGTATACTCAGAGAGGTAGGGAGCAAAAAAGGAAGTAGGTTACAAACAAATGCCGGTTATTCTAGTTATAAAGCCATATCCCTCTTCATTCAACTGTCCCAGTAAATAACAATGGTGGGTCGTCCATTAGCGAGCGACAGTCTGGTTAACACAGGGTTAGAGAGGTTATTTTCCTCCCTTTTTAAAAGCAGGTTAGTTTCGAAACAGAATTTTTCATGGGATGCCATTCTTGTTCAATGGGACGGGTTACAATTGAAAGCTTTTACAGCGCATCGCCTCAGTGCATATATCGGCTGCGAATGCAAAAGCAACAGTACTGCCAACTTTGCATCAATTTCAAACTAGTGGCTCTTCAATGTTCAGTGCAAACACCGGATGAATGCCAGGTTAAAATATAGTGTACACAAACCGACATTAATATCGTTAATGCAGGATAGGGGTTTTATCTGCCTCTTGAATTTGCTTTTTATACAGGATGTAACAAAAATGTGCGACACAAATTGCAGAACGCATTACTCACACGTAGACAAAGAAATTATATTATATGGACATGGGTCTAGAAACGCTTTATTTCTACGTTATAACTCATTTTCTCCAGCTCATTAATTATGGGAAAAACACAAGAAAAGAACGTACTAGCATACCACATGCAACTCTTTCTCACAAGAGATGTTCAATATGCCCTCTGTGAGCATTGATACATGCATCGACCCGCCGTCGTAGTGAATCCCGGATACGCTGATGTATCCCTGGAGTATTGCGTATGGTTTCACAGCCTTCCATAATACGGGCACGGATACTCTGAACATCTGGTACTGGGGTTCGATACACAAGAGCTTTCAAATGCCCCCACAAATAAAAGTCCAGTGGTTATAGGCCTGGGGAGCATGGAGGCCAGGCAATTGGTCCACCTCTACCTATCCATCTGTTACCAAATCTGTTATTTAGTAGCCGACGGACATTAACACTAAAATGAGGAGGTGCTCCATCGTGCATGAAGTACATGTTCTATCGCACAGCTAAAGGCACATCGCTAACATATCAGGTAGAACATTCTCTACGAAATTATGGTAACTTTGTCCGTTGAGCCTGGGTACAATACCGACCCAAACATTGACATAAAAATCTTTGTTGATGGCTTGCTTCAATAGTTGCGTGAGGATTGAGGTCAGCCCATACATGCCGATTGTGATAATTTACAATCTTATCTCGTTGAAACGGCGCCTCATCTGTGAAAAGCACCCTTGCCCTAAAATTAGGGTTGGCACTTTGTTGCATAAACCATTCGCAGGAGCGTACCCGTGCAGGAAAATCAGCTGCTGATAGTGCCTGCACACGCTGTAAATTGTATGGATACAGCCGGACCCCGTGTAACACCTGCCAGACAGTCATGTGGTCAACAGTGAATGCATGTTGTTTACTGTCTATGCATAGGATTGTGTCGATGAAATGCGAAATAGTTTATAGCTAAGGAAACACTAAACCATCCCTGTCACACACAGTGCTCAACCCTCACCTGATTCTAATACCCCATTTATTGTGTTTGTCTTATCCCCTCCCCTTTTCCTTCGCTCCTGAGCCTGACGCTGGGCTGTGTTTTGAGTGCAGACTTTTGACATCAAACCAATACGAGACGAACTCAATCAGAGGCCGGTTGGACAATCGTTGCGAAGCTTGTCTTCCAGCCACTCAGATCAAATGTTTCCGTATTCCTTCCTTTTTGCTGCTCACCTAGGCCTCACCTTTGTTTATAGGCAAATGCGTGTGTGTTGGACTTCAATTCAAATCAATGAGACTGGTTCACCGAGGGCTAGTGTGGAACGCAGAGATCTTGACAACATTAAATAAAGAAGATCACTATAGGACACCGACACTTTTATGTGCACTGGATTGAAATAGTTTACAAATCTCTGAAGTTTGCCAGTACAAAAACGTAAATATTAGACCTCGAAACGATTCTTTAAGTTAACGAGTAACCGTTAACGTTTTGTTTACTTGATCATTATTGATGGGAAACAGCTCGCTGAGCCTGATACACTCAGTAAACAAACAGATTAATGCCCTACTCTCAATATTGACTGGTTAAAATCGCATTATTATGCTCAACTGAACAGTCTGCTGTGCAAATTTTACCGGAGAACCAGTGAACCACACAGTGCTTGAAGAGAGATAACACACAAAATAAAAACCCGATGCTTAACAATCAAACATACGTCTTTACCTACTACACTAGGTTTGTTCCATTCTATGCTAGTTCAATGCTAGTACATACAAGTCACCTTGTGCGCATGAGTTGGTTAGATATTATTGGAAATGATATATTGAGAGATTTCGTACCTTTTGTACAATGTGTGAGCGGCAGATTTTCTTGCACGCAGAAGATATGAGGATTTTAAAATTCTATGCACTTTATAGTTTCTCTACCAGGTATAGAGTAGGAAGAGATGATATTGTATTCCACCCAAACGTTCGATATTGATATTTCACCGAAAGTATAAGTTTTGAGGTCCCCTGAATAAAAACAGCATTTTTAGGAACAGGTCTGTGTGTGTGAACGGCATAACTAAAACACGAATAGTCGGATAAATACCAAATTTCGTATCTAGGCTCAGTATCTTCCAAAGATACGACACGAAAGTTTTGAAGGAAAAACTGAGGCAGTATTTTAATACTTGAATAGTTTCAATTGAATTATATAATATGTAAATTCAATAACAGCCCGCCTTGAAGCAATATGTATGTAACAATTTTTTAAAATGTATATAACAATAATCGCATATGCTTATATTATTTTAAACATGTTTAATAATGTTATGTGAATGCATTGCGTAATTTAATAATGCAAGAGCTGTGAGAATAATAAGTTTAACGTTGATAACAATGAGGTAACAATGAGGTAACCTTGAGGCAATAATGAGTTTGAGAGTTTAAATGCTACTAGTCATGATTAGGGCAGCAATAATGTAAATTTTGTGACAGTTTAAAAATAGCCAATCAATAGTCAGAAAAAGCTTTAGAAAAATGCAGCTATTCTATTGTACTAGGATTAGCCAATCAAAGACTTGAAATACAGAAAGTTAAAAGTTTATACGGTTGAAATATGTTCAGTTGCTGGCAGACCTTGGTAGTGACCGGATGCTAGATGTGTTCTCTAAAGAAATATTACCTATGCGTGTGAATCGTAAAATAAATATACGCGTTAACAAAGCACAAGTTTTAAATTAAAGAATCTCACAGCTCTTAATATCAGGGTAGTGCTATTTAATTTGTGTCAAGGATTAATAAAAAGAAGTGAATTTAAACTTAAAATCTGTGTATGCCTACATTCTTGTCGTACCACCCCTGATTAAGAGAAACATGTTTCTAAAGTAAGACTGACGCAGCCGAGGCAAACATAAACATAAATACTGTCTATAGCAGCAGTTTAACAACAAAGTTAAAAACAGTAATTTTTTTTTAAACTTGGAGCGTAAGAACAAAAATACATCTTAAAAATCGGCTTTACATACATAGCAGCATATTACGTAACAAACAATCTTCTTAAAAGATTGCTTCCCAAAGCGTGGTGCAAAACTCCAACAACAGTAAAACTTCAACAATAAACTACAACAGTTGTAGAACAATGCTTCTTCAAAATCACCATCCCAAACCACCCTTTATACAGAACATTTTTCAAAATTTATAATTTTCTGAAAAAAAAACGGCTCTAATGTGTTTGACTATAATTCTATACATTAAAGATATTTACATGAAAAATGGAATTTATATTTTAAATTTCTGGGAATAGCCTGTGGATCCCTCTTTAATCAGAGGAAATTTTTGTGTAATCTTGTATAACAAGCGATAGACGAAAAGTACTACAAAAAAGGATGTAGATCTCTTTAAAACACACAATTTATTTCAAATAACCTTTTCGTGGCATAAGGCATTTCTGAGATATCCGTTATTAATTTTTCTAATTCTTCAAGCATCATTTTCTTAAAATGCTGTCGATTTTTACTTGTTTCTCGCGATATCATGGTAAGAGAGTGCAATTTTAAGGCCACATATAGCGTCCAGTTAAAAAACTTTTGACTATCCCTGTTCTCTTTGTATCTACAGTGCCTTCGTTTTATGCCAAGGCCACAACCACCTTATATGCATATCGGCCGAGACGGCAGTGACCTCGGTATTACGCCACAGCGCAGAAGCAGCCAGGGCATGTCAAGGGTATGTTTATTAGCTGAGAGTCGTTGCTTTGTCTTCGTGTTGTGAAGTGTTTCGACAATACGTTTGGTGTGTGTGATTTCCTTAGGAATTTTATTCTCTTATTAGTCCACGGAAATGCCTGCCAACAAATTCACGTGTTGAACAGCGTATTTTTATGTACGATACATACGTGAAAACTGAATCTTGTAGACAGGTGTGTAGACGATTTCAGCAGCAATTTCCTGGTTATCCAGGGTAGAGACACTGCGAGATGTTTGGTCGATTAATTTAGAACAACGGGATCATTAAACGCTAAAAAATGAAGTTTATAGGAACAATCCCCACATCATAGACGAACTTATGGACAATATACAAGAAGAAATTATAAACATTACGCAAGAAGAACTAATGCGTGTGAATGGTAATTTCATCCGACGATGTCAAAAATGTCTTCGCACAGATGGACACCACTTTCACAATACTTATAACAAGATCAGTACTCATTACATACATGTTACTAATACTCGTAAGTAACGCCGGAGTTAGGGAACGGACAACCCCGCAGTGTAGTAGACTGTTTGCGGAGCACGCATTCGCGCGATCCGCGGCCTTGGCATAAAACAAAGCCACGGTATAACGAAATGTGTGATGTAGCTATTTCTGCAAAGGTTTATCTCGATTAAAATGAAATGGAAAAGTAAGCGTTGGTAAGCACAGTATCGCAATACGAGATTTTACTCATTCTGCTTTGTAATCATGGCGGTCTTCCATTTGGCCGTGACATGTCAATGATGACGCCAGGCGCTGCTCTGTTGTTTGCTACGTAAAACACTTTTTCAGATCCTATTTATTTATAAACCTAGATGAATTTTCCTACTGGATATTATGGGTTATGTTATTCAATTTGAAGCTAACGGTACGCTCCGCGTACTTCAAAACATAAGGAAAGCTCACACTGGTAAACAGATCCTTATTTTCTCAGATAGCCAGGCTGCACTTAAGGCTCTTAGTAGTCATAAGGTAACGTCAGGACTTGTTTTAAACTAGCTAAACATGCTCACAAGCTTGCCAGAACAGAATGAAGTTCAACTCATCTGGGTGCCGGGTCATAATGGTGTAGAGGGAACTGAAAAAGCTGATGAACTTGCAAGACAAGGAGCAGCTTTACAATTTATTGGGCCAGAGTCGGCTCTAGGAACATCTCGATGTCGGCTATTAAGAACTGGATCAAAATAGAACATCATAAAACCTGTCTTAAAACTCCAAGAAACAAACATGGTAAACTATTTATTAGAAAACCATGTTAGAAAAGAGCTGATAGCTTACTTAAATGTAACAGACTTCAGCTGAGAACAATTATTATTGCATTTCTCACAGGACATGCTCCTGAGAAAAAGCATCTTAACACGATGGAAGTATTTCAGGGTAACTTAGATTGCAGCTTGTGCATGAAAGAAACTGAAACAGCCCAGCATATTAAATGCTCCTGTGAGGCCTTGGCTTACAGGAGAATATATTGCTTTTGGGGAAATGCTTTTAGAGGCAGAAGAATTTGAAACCATGTCTGTTATGAGACTGTATTCCTTGGTAAAGGGTGCAGGCATCATTAATTGGCTTTAAAACAATACAGGTAGCACAATAAGCCCTAGGCTGAGGTGTGTCTTGAACAATGATGGAAATCTGTATTGAAAAAATCTGATGTTACACTCACATGACTTTCTCTACTTTTGTACAAACTATTTTTACAAACGCTTATTCTCCATATGATTCATGTTAATCGATATGTTAATCTTATTGTTAATATTCTTGTAGGTGTAAGGGGAATATAATAGTCAAATATTTTAAGAGCTGGTTGCTATGTGGCACATTCCATTCTCTTTGTATGTCCAGGACATAAAAAAATGAATAACGAATTCCCATTTGAGGAAAAGTATTGGAAAATTTAAGGGAATAACAAACAATATCTCGAAAACGGTTCACTCAACAAAAAAATGTATATGACATAAATTGTGTATTTTAACGGGATCTACATTTTTTGTGTAGTGAAAGTTTGTCTATCTCTTATTGTTTACCAGTCGTTCACAATGAAGAATACTTTTGGAGACATTCCCAGAAAATTCAAGATATACATTTCATTTGTCATGAAAATATCTTAAACATATGATATTTTAATCAAAATCGTTGGAGCCATTTTTGAGAAAATTAAAATTTTCAAAAAATGTTCCATGTAAAGGGTAATCTGGGGTAGGGGGATTTTTTTGAAAACCTTTGTGTCGCATCTCTGGAAAATACTGAAGCTAAATACCAAGTTTGGTGTTTATCCGACTGTTTGTTTCTGAGTTATGCTGTTTACAGACACACAGACACACAGAAATACATACACTGGCATGTTTCAAAAAATGCTTTTTTTGGATCAGGGGGTCTCAAAACATATATTTCCGATGAAATACAATACTTCCCCTACTTACTATACGTAGTAGAGAAAGTAAAAAGAAGAGACACTCGGAAGGTTTCTGCATGCAATTTTCGGATCTACATAAAGGCTTGAGCCAAGCTCTTACCTACAAATACATTGTTGTACGCGCAAATGGCGATTCTGGGAAAATTCAACTTTGATTTGGTTGGTTCTATAAAAACAAACAAACACATATAGAGGATAACTGGATTCAAACTCCTTTCAACTGTACATGGGCTTATGTGCATTAGCACGTTAAAACGCGTAACACAGTAATGACATGATAAATATCGCATACAGCCATGTTTTAAGAGTGAATCTAGTGTTCAAAAGAAAGTAAAAATATATCACTATAACAACTTACTCAAGCGAAATGTAGAATCAAATTCCCGCCCCACCAGTGTTAAACCTGCTAAAATCGTGAAATCTAAGAAAGACTGAAGCCAGTTTCGGGGTGGCCTGAGATCGCTAGCAGGGGGTAGTAGTCTCAGAGGGTAGTCGCTAATGGAGGGAACTAGGGAGCAGTGGAAAATAACTATACGAGGTCAAAAACTACTGGCTAGGCCATTTAATTAAGCGAGTTGAGGTTTGGGGCCCTTCGCTGGGCCCCGAGAAGCAGGAGCTTAGATACACATCACAATGACTTACCTGAAAATAGTTCTGGCAGAGCTTGATTCACTTAGTAAAAAGATACTTTGCTAGGTTGGGGTTGGAGACTCCAGTTTAAGGCATGTTTTAACGTTTAAAAAACTATTTTTCCTCAAAAATTTCAAACCTTGTTTTTTGCGGTTTTATGAAACTACAGTCCTTCCTGTTTAAAATGATGTGAGATTTATTTAAATAAATATTTAAATTCCTATTCCGACTCTTAAGTAGGCTAACATGGATTTGAAAGGTGTGCTGCGCTCCCGTATTTCAGAAAGGTGGGCGTGGCAGCACATTTTGAATCGTTTTCCTCTTCGTTCCTTTGCGATTTCTGATTCAAACCTCCCTCCTTCAAGCTAGCAAGGCTTCTGCAAACATTTCCTCATGCTTTCAACAGATGAAACCAAGAGCAAATTCCATAGAGATTATATTGGAGGCATCTTTGTTTACAAACAAATTTCAGGGCTGTTAGCATTTTGTGAGTAATGTAAATTGAAATAGGTAACAAAATCAATTTTCGTTCACGGAAGAGGAAGTTTCAGAGACACTGAAGGATATAATGACAGCAGCGAAAGTGTTCAGATTGGGGTATACTGATAAACCCAAGGCTTCTCATTCTAAGACTGAATGGGTACAGAATGCTAATTTTGACAGTGAAGGTAGGTATATTATTAAAATATAATATAATTTCTATGTAATTTTTAATAAACAATGCCCTCGATATTTTAAACCTTTCAAGTCAGCGCTTTTTAGTTTCTCTACTACGTATAGTAAGTAGGGGAAGTGTTGTATTCCACCCAAAAGTTCGATACCGAGATTTCACCGAAATACATGCTTTGAGACCCCCTGAATAAAAAAAAAAGCATTTTTCGAAACAATTGCGTGTGTGTGTCTGTGAACAGCATAACTCAGAAACGAACAGTCGGATAAACACCAAACTTGGTATTTAGGTTCAGTGTCTTCCAGAGATGCGACATAAAGGTTCTCAAGAAAATCCTCCGCAGATTACCCTTTACATGGAACATTTTTCGAAAATTTGAATTTTCTCAAAAATGGCTCTAACGAATTTGATTAAAATATCATATGTTTAAGATATTTTCATGACAAATGAAATGCATATCTCGAATTTTCTGGGAATGTCTCGAAAAGTATTCTTCATTGTGAACGACTTTTGCATAACTGGTAAACCATAAGAGATAGACAAAATTTTACTACACAAAAAATGTAGTTCACGTTAAAATACACAATTTATGTTATATACATTTGTGTTGTTGAGTCAACCATTTTCGAGATATTGCTTGTTATTCCCTTAAATTTTCCAATACTTACACTTCTTCTCAAATGGAAATTCGTCATTCATTCTTTTGGGGGTGGATCATGGTAATGCAAAGAGAATGGAATACTCCACATAGCAACCACCTCTTAAAATATTTGACTATCGCTTAAAGCCTAGCAATTCCCCTTGCATCTACAAGAAAACTAGCAATAAGATTAACATCTCGATTAACATGAAGCAAATGGAGAATAAGGTTTGTAAAAATAGTTTGTACAAGAGTAGAGAAAGTCATGGGAGTGTAACACATTAGATTTTTTCATACTCAATAGGTTCTTTTGTGAACTTAACTTTTAAGTTACAATGTAAGCCACCACTACTATGAATGTTTAAGATAAATTCACCCAAAGTTTTTATGAATTTAACTATAAAATTGAACCATGATATTACAAATATTCTATTTTACAAAAAAGGCTCACATTAAGGCATAAGTCGGTGAAAAAATTCTTTAAATATTAGTTTTTGTCACTGTTAGAATATTTTGAAAAATGCCATTTTTATTAAAATTTTAAACTATTTTCTTTTGTCTGAAAAGAATTTTTGTAAATGTTGTGTCATATATTTTTCTTAGTTGTTTTAACTGTAAACATGTCATAGATTTCATATCAAAACAGTAGAATTTCTTTCCATTTTAACGTGGACCCGTGTCTTTTATACGGCAGCGTGATGATTGAGAGAGATCAGCTACAAACGTGGCCAATAGTTAGATTTCGAAAAGGCTGATCAGCAAAGTGTTGTCCTCTTTACTCAGTTTGTTTCAATTGCGCTACTATATAAAATTTAATGTAAGTTCCTAGTTGTGGATCGTATCCCATGAGGGGCAGTTACTCTATTTAACATATAAGCCTGTAAGTTCTACAGGATGTAGACGTGTGCCCTATACCTACGCTGATCTACATTGATCCAAAAAGTTCTTTTTATTCAGGATAATATGATTAATTTCTTAATTAGGTATATAATCTTTTGATTAAAAATTTTCAGTAATAATTTTAAAAACTCTGATGTGTTACACTCACATGAATATTTCTACTCTTGTACAAACTATTTTTACAAACTGTTATTCTCCATATATTTCATATTAATCGAGATAAACATTTGCAGAAACGATCTTTTGACATGCAAAGAGAATTACATTTTAAACACTGCGACAAGTTCTAAAAATATTTGACTATCGCTTAAGGCGTACTGTGTTCCCCTTGTTTTGTAATTTCAAGGGCAATATAGAAATACAATAGCCTTTAAGCATCGAAATATATCTTAATAGCTGGTTGCTAAATGCAGCACCATTCTCTTTGCCACAGATTAACGCTGCTTGCATATCCAAGACAAAAAATCTGATGTGTTACACTCACATGACTTTCTCTACTCTTGTACAAACTATTTTTACAAACGCTTATTCTCCATCTACTTCATGTTAATCGAGATAAACATTTGCAGACTCTATCTTATTGCTAATTTTCTTGTAGATGTAAGGGGAAAATATATTTACAAGGGCAATATAGAAAAACAGTAGCCTTTGAGCACATACCTATCTCTTAATAGCTGGTTGCTAGGTGCAGCACTATTCCCTTTGCCACAGATTATAACTCTTGCATATCCAAGACAAAAAAATGAATAACGAATTCCCATTTTAGAAAATAAGTATTGAAAAATTTAAGGGAATAACAAACAATATCTCGAAAACGGTTCACTCAAAAAAAATGTATATGATATAAATTATGTATTTTAACGCGATCTACATTTTTTGTGTAGTAAAATTTTGTCTATCTCTTATGATTTACCAGTTATGCAAAAGTCGTTCACAATGAAGAATACTTTTGGAGACATTCCCAGAAAATTAGAGATATACATTTTATTTGTCATGAAAATATCTTAAACTTATGCTATTTTAATCAAAATCGTTAGAGCCATTTTTCGAAAAATTACAATTTTCGAAAAATGTTGCATGTCAAGGGTAATCTGGGGTGGGGAGATTTTCTTGAAAACCATCGTGTCGTATCTCTGGAAGATACTGAACCTAAATACCAAGTTTGGTGTTTATCCGACTGTTCGTTTCTGAGTTATGCTGTTCACAGACAGACAGACAGACACACACACACACACACACACACACACACACACACACAGAGACACACACACGGACATGTTTACAAAAATGCTTTTTTTGGATTCAGGGGATCTCAAAACATGTATTTCCGGTGAAATCTCGGTATCGAATTTTTGGGTGGAATACAATACTTCTCCTACTTACTATACGTAGTATAGAAATTAAAAATCTGATGTGTTACACTCACATGACTTTCTCTACTCTTGTACAAACTATTTTTACAAACGCTTATTCTCCATATGCTTCATGTTAATCGAGATATCGAGATGTCAATCTTATTGATAATTTTCTTGTAGCTGCAAGGAGAATATGGTGGGTTTTAAGCGATAATTAAATATTTTATCGCTGGTTGCTATGTAGCGCATTCCATTCTCTTTGCATTCCAGGGCATAAAAAATGAATAACGAATTTGAGAAAAAGTATAAGTATTAGAAAACCTAAGGGAATAACAAGCAATATCTCGAAAACGGTTCACTCAACAAATGAAATGTATATGACATAAATTGTGTATTTTAACGCGATCTACATTTTTCGTGTAGTAAAATTTTGTCTATCTCTTATGGTTTACCAGTTATGAAAAAGTCGTTCACAATGAAGAATACTTTTGGAGACATTCCCAGAAAATTCGAGATATACATTTTATTTGTCATGACAATAACTTAAACATATGATATTTTAATCAAAATCACTAGAGCCATTTTTGAGAAAATTAAAATTTTCGAAAAATGTTCCATGTAAAGGGTAGTCTGGGGTGGGGGAATTTTGTTGAAAACCTTCGTGTCGCATCTCTGGAAGATACTGAACCTAAATACCAAGTTTGGTGTTTATCCGACTGTTCCTTTCTGAGTTATGCTGTTCACAGACACACACACACACACACACACACACACACACACACACACACAGACACACACACGGACATGTTTCCAAAAATGTTTTTTTTTGGATTCAGGGTGTCACAAAACATATATTTCCGATGAAATCTCGGTATCGAATTTTTGGGTGGAATACAATACTTCCCCTACTTACGATACGTAGTAGAGAAAGTAAAAAATGAATAATGAATTTGAGAAAAGTATAAGTATTGGAAAGTTTAAGGGAATAACAAGCAATATATCGAAAATGGTTCACCCAACAAAATAAATGTATATGACATAAATTGTGTATTTTAACGCGATCTACAATTTTTGTGTAGTAAAATTTTGCCTATCTCTTATGGTTTACCAGTTATGCAAAAGTCGTTCACAATGAAGAATACTTTTGGAGACATTCCTAGAAAATTCGAGATATACATTTCATTTGTCATAAAAATATCTCAAACATATGACATTTTTAATCAAAATCGTTAGAGCCATTTTTGAGAAAATTAAAATTTTCGAAAAATGTTCCATGTAAAGGGTAATCTGGGATTTTCTTGAAAACCTTCGTGTCGCATCTCTGGAAGATAGTGAACCTAAATACCAAGTTTGGGGTTTATCCGACTGTTCGTTTCTGAGTTATGCTATTCACAGACAGACACAAATACGGACATGTTTCCAAAAATACTTTTCTTGTATTCAGGGATCTCAAAACATGTATTGCCGGTGAAATCTCGGTATCGAATTTTTGAGTGGAATACAATACTTCCCCTACTTACTATATGTAGTAGAGAATGTAAAAGGGTAGGTTCTCATTTAAACATATTAAATTGACCCTAAATCGCCACCACAATGTCCTCTAAACAAAATACGGCTAATGACATTTACTTTCCCCCATAATATCAAACAACTTTTATCAAAGGAACTTCTTTCTACAACACTTAGTTTTGGAGATATTGTATAGTTTCAACTTAGATGGTGGAGCCTTAGGGGTCCAAAACTATGTAGTCACTCTTTGATAATCCATATCTTGGGAACAAAATGAGATACACTTACAGTTCTTGGGCAGTGATTTTGTTTTCAGCAAGATGGTGCTCCACGTCACTATCAACGAGATGTCAGGGTATTCTTGAATGACTTTTACCTGGATGATAGGTGCCACTGTGTACCCACTACAGTCTCCACACCTAACACCTCTGGATTTCTACCTATGGAGGAATGAAGTTTGTGGGCAAAATCCACCTACACTGGATGCGCTAGGAGAATCCATCGACACATCGCGTGCAGCCATACACCGGATATACTGATAACCATAATTCGCTTAGCAGTTGAGCGCCACGGAAGCTGTAGAGTGAGGCAGTATTTTTAACACTTATATGATTTTCAGTCTAATGATGTAACATATAATTTAATAACAGCCCGCCTTAAAGCAATATGTGTATGTAACTATATATAAGAAGTGTATATTACAGTCAATGTATATGTTTATATTATTGTATACATGTTCAATAATGTTATCTGAATGTATTACGTAATTTAATAATGTAGGAGCTGTGAGAATAATAGGTTAAAAGTTCCTAACAATGAGGTAACCTTGAGGTAATAATGAATTTGAAAGTTTAAATGCTACAGTCATTATTGGAGCAACAATAATGTAAATATTGAGACAGTTTAATAAATAGCCAATCAACAACCAGAAAAAGCTTTAGTTAAACGAAAGTATTCTATTGGATTAGGAATAGCCAATCAGAGACTTGAAATACAGAAATTTACAAATTTAAGCGGTAGAAATCAAGTCAGTTGCTTGTAGACAGCGCTCATAACCAGACGTGTTAGTTGTAGACAGTGTTCCTAACCGGACGCGAGACACGTCCTCGAGAAACTTAATATGTATTTTGTGTGAGACAAAAATAGTTTACGTGCTAAAAAGTGCAAGTAATTAATAAAAACATCTCAGCTCTCTCTCTCTATATCAGTGAAGTGTTATTTAAATCGTGTCAAGCATTAATAAAAGGAGTGAAGTAAAATTATAATTTGTGTAAGCCTACATTCTTCAGTCTGCAAAGAGATACATTCTCTAACAATAATACTAATGCAGCCGAGGCAAACATAAATATATAAATAAACAGTCAAATTACAAAGTTAATATTTTAAAAAAAATTGGGGGGGGCAAAGGCCACCGGAAAGAACATTTGGGGCGAAGGTTACCGGAAAGCGGATATTATACGTGCGGTTGCAACGAACTTCAAGTTCGGATCCCAACAGTTGAAATATAATACAACTCCTTAAATACAACCTACTTCAAATTGACTTTCCATTCGTGGGGCAGATAACAATAACAAAACAATACTTCTACTTCAAATTGGCTCCCAAACCGTGGGGCAAATAACAACGTAAAAAATAACAATACAACAAAATATCTACTTCAAGAGGTGCTGGCGGTGGTTACTTAGAACACACAAAATGAGTGACATCTGTTGAGGAAACATTAAGTTACATTACTGCGCAAGAATTGTAAGTGTATGTCATTTTGTTCCCAAGATATCGATTATCAAAGAGGGAGTACATAATTTTGGATCCCTCTGTGTCTGTGTATATATACATACTAATAGTCAGTGTTTAACCTATTACACATTAGTGTAATTATACCGAGCGAGAGAATTCCATAGTAACGAGTGAAGCTCGCAATCGGTAGGTCCCATCGACCACCCACTCAAACCTTGGGTTTTTCTGGTTTTCCTTGGTCGGTAGGCGAATGATGAGCTGATTTCTCATCTACCACGATTTCCTTTCCATAATTTCCCTTTCATTCTGTTTCCTTCTCCTGTTTCAGGTGTGCTTACAGGTTTGGTGGCTTAAGGCGGTGCTGGTCAGATGGCGCGGATGGTTGTCTAAAGGAAGGGGTGCTATCCGTGGATACCAAAGAGCTGCTCGGTCTACAGATCGTTCATCGCCCTCTCTATGTAGCTCCATCAGTGGGAAGGGTAATCGAGCCTGGAACTATTAGGGACTTCCGTGTGTTTCTGTGGACTGTAGCCTCCTCCCTTCCTCCTCCTTCACAATAGATCTGTGCAGGTCACAGCGAGCGAGGTGTCGCCCTCCGTTGTATAACCTATACCTATCTAGTGTAATTATTAGTCCAGCTGGCTGCCCGACGTGCTTTATAAACACGAGTGAGCATTTAAGTAACTTCATTTACCTCCCCAGGTTCTTTATGAAATTACTATACAATTAGTATCCAGAGCATTTTTATGATGAATCCCCCTTTAACTCTTACAGCTATTCCCAATAATGGATGAAAAATGCCCTGATACTCGCGCAAAAGGATGTGAAACCGACGTTACGTCTGACATCCTTAACCTCCTCCTGACAGTCTTCCAAGTTTCTATAAGTACCCTTTGGCGGTGGAACAATCATTAGTTGGAACGGTGGAGTAATTTTTTAGTCAATTCATAGTAAACACATTTTAAACATTTGAAACTTCTCTTTGGTGTCATGGTAAGTACGCGGGCAGTCCCAGAAGCTCCCGACCTGATGTATATACAGCGGTTGTTGTTTCAAACAAATGACTATGGTAGAAAGTACCACCCTTATAGATCTTAAGTTTGAAGTTTGACGATGCTACGTAGTTTAGTAATTGTTTGGTAGCCATTAATAGTGAACTCTCTCAGCAAATTTGTAAACATGGATAAAACTGGCCATCGTTATGTGATACAATACTTTCATTTGAAAGGTCTTAGTCCAACTAATATTAAAGCTGAGCTAGATTCTACTCTGGGGGAGTCTGCACCTTTGTTTACAACAGTAAAATATTGGGTGACAGAGTTTAAGCGAGGTCAAACGAGCTGCCAAGTCGAACATCGCGGTGGTTGACCAAATGAGGTGACCACGCCAGAAATTGTGAAGAAAATCCACAAAATGTATTGGATGACCGTCGACTGAAAGTGCGCGAGCTAGCAGACATCGTGGAAATTACAAAAAGTGCTGTACATTGCATACTGACTGAAAAATTTAAACATGAGAAAGCTGTACACAAGATGGGTGCAGCGTTTACTCGCAATGGAACAAAAGCTGCGTCATGAGGATGTTTCAGTCGAGTGTTTGGCGATGTTTCGCTACAATAAAGCAGAGTTTTTGCATTGATTCATAACCATGGGTCCATCACTTCACACCTGAGACGAAGGAACAGTCAAAACAGTGGATTGAAAGCGGAGAATTGGCTCCAAAGAAGGCGAAGACAGTTCCGTCTGCAGGCAAGGTCATGGCGTCAGTTTTTTGGGATGCGCGTAAAATAATTTTCATTGATTATCTTCAAAAAGGAAAAGCAATCATTGTGGAGTGTTATACAAACCTATTGCAGCGTTTGAATGATGAAATCAAGCAAAAACGACCGAATTTAGCGAAAAAAAGCTCTCTTTCTTAAAGACGATGCACTAGTTCACACATTCATTATCACTATGGCAAAAATCAATGACTTAAAGTTCAAACTGCTTCCTCATGCACCCTATTCACCAGATTTTGCGTCCTCTGATCATTTTTTGTTTCCAAAGTTGAAGAAATGGCTCGGTGGTAAAAGATTTGCTAAGAATGAAGAGGTGGAGTCTCCAGTTGATGGCTATTTTGCAGAACTCGACGGTTCTCACTATAGAATATAGAAGCAATTGGGCATCGCTGGGAAAAGTGTTATCGTGCTGAAAGGATAATGCAGAGAAATAAATATGTTTTTCCCCCCAAAATTATCTTTCCTTTGTTAGGTCGGGTACTTCCGGGACAGTCCTTGTAACATCATAAAAACCTTATAGTTTCCACATAATACAGAAACCCTTAACCAGTGGCGGCTGCTCTGTAAGAGCACAAGAGCACGTGCACATCCTAATTTTTGACAGCTTGAGGATTTACTGGTTATTTTTGCTTTGAGTGCTATTAAACGTAATGGATATGCGGTAACTTAAAATCTACGGCATTCAAATGTACCACGCTACTTCTTAACCTCGATGAGACATGGCAACACCGTTACGAGCACACCTTGACTTGTTGACATTTTTATGAGTTTTTGCGCATGCGCAACTAGTATGACGTAATTTTATATGTTGTTTTTTTATTAGAAAATGGTTGGCTGTTTATTTTGTGACCAGGAATAAGGAAACAAAATAAAAATTCTGATGTTTTACACTCACATGACTTTCTCTACACTTGTACAAACTATTTTTAAAAACGCTTATTCTCCATATGCTTCATCTTAATCGAGGTGTCAATCTTATTGCTAATTTTCTTGTAGATGCAAGGGGAATTGGTAGGCTTTAAGCGATAGTCAAATATTTTAACAGCTGGCTGCTATGTGCAGTATTCCATTCTCTCTGCATTACCAGGAGAAAAAAATGAATAAGGAATTCCCATTTGAGAAAAAAGTATAAGTATTGGAAAATTTAAGGGAATAACAAGCAATATCTTGAAAATAGTTCACTCAACAACAACAAAAAATGTATATGACATAAATTGTGTATTTTAACGGATCTACATTTTTTTGTGTAGTAAAATTTTGCCTATCTCTTATGGTTTTATGCAAACGTCGTTCACAATGAAGAACACTTTCGGAGACATTCTCAGAAAATTCAAGATACACATTTTATTTGTCATGAAAGTATCTTAAATATGTTATTTTAATCAAAATTGTTAGAGCCATTTTTGAGAAAATTAAAATTTTTGAAAAAATTTTCATGTAAAGGGTAATCTGGGGTGGAGGGATTTTCTTGAAAACCTTCGTGTCGCATCTCTGGAAGATACTGAACCTAAATACCAAGTTTGGTGTTTATCCGACTGTTCGTTTCTGAGTTATGCTGTTCACAGACAGACAGACAGACAGACACACAGACACACACACGTACATGTTTCCAAAAATATTCTTTTTTTGGATTCAGGGGGTCTCAGAGCATGTATTTCCGGTGAATTCCCGGTATCGAATTCTTGAATGGAATACAATACTTCCTCTATGTACTATACGTAGTAGAGAAAGTAAAAATGTTGGTTCCCAAATTCGAAACGTTACCTGACCCTCTCGATTAAAATGAAATAGGAAAACAGACTTTCGTAAGAATAATTTGTATACACATTAATAAATGATTGAGGGTAGAGAAAGTCATGTGAATGTAACACAAATGATTTTTTCTGTCCTATTACTTTAGTTCCTTCACGTTCAAGAATCGCATGCCAATAATTATCTTTCATTCCACACATTGGTCGCTCATGTTAATCTCTTCTCCCTCTTAAACCTTTCAGTACGCCTTTTCTAGACCATGAAATTGCTTCCCTGGCAGCTATATCTCCTTTTTCCACATAATTTAGCTTTCCCCAATCCCTGTAAATGTTCAGTAACTTTGTTTTTAAACATACTGAGTGTTTTTCAATATCAATTCTTAATTTAATTTCTTTCCAAAAGCTCTTGTTATCATTCTTCTCTCTCCAGGTCATCCCCCCCGCTAATGTTTTCCAAAACAATTTCAGTTCTGTTAATTAAAGGTTAGGGTAGGTAATGTTGTTCTTGGAAATGTGAGGACATTGTTTCAGAACACCAAACTCTTTAACCTAAAACAATGTTTTAAAATTCTCAGCATTATTTGTACTATGCTGCCTACTTTTCCTAATCCTGTCTGTCCAACCACATTAGCTGAGGCTTCAGGTAGTCACAAAAGTTCTTGTAAAGGGGCGGTGAAATGCAAGGATCGCATTCCTTGGTTAGATTCTTAGGACAGGGCACTCTGAACATGATTTTTTAGAGTTCTTTTCCCTGGTTGGCAAGTTAAATGCTGGGGTAATTTGTCTTGTACCACTAAACATCCTTTACCTCATTTCCCCCTTCATGTTTCAGATAGGCTTAGGGGCTGCGCAGTGTCGGTCGGTGTGGGACAAATGCCACAGATACCTGTTCGTTGGAAAGTTCTTCTCGACCCTTGACATATGGCAGGCTTCTCTGAGCCGCCTCAGGTGGATCGAATTCTCTCCGGTTCCGCCACGGCCTCCTGGTGTAACCAGGTCAAGCTTGGATTCATTAGGAACCTCTGCGCATGTCTCTCAGCCAGCCCAACTTCGGTTTCTTCACCTCGTCCATTCCTCCTGAGGGTAGTAAGCAAACAACATCCGCGTTGGGAGGTGTCACCTTCGTTCCCTGGCCATTCATTTGTTAATTGATTCACTCAATCCACATTTCTCCAACTCTCCTTTATACTTCCCCCGTACAACAATTTAGTCCACAACGACTTTATATCATTCCTGGTAGACAGATATCTTAAATTTTATATGCCGCTCCATGTAAAAAACTATTTTGTTTGTTGACGACGCTGTCAATTGCCAGGATCATAGCAGCGCCGTCGGTGTGCCGGAATTTCGTCCTGCAGGTGTTCTTTTGCATGCCAGTAAATCTACCAACATGGGGCTGTCGCTATTAAGCGCACTTAAAAACCATCGATCTGGGCCGAGTTTGAACCCGTGACCTTAGTATTAGAAGGTCAGGACGTAACCAAATGAACCACCCAGACCGACGCCCTTGATGTCTTATACCATTTAGTGGACCTTGCGAACCCGCTTTTTACTTCAATAGTCTATGTTAATACTCCATGTAGAGGTGCGTGATGTAAAAAGACTCAGTTAAATCATTTCCCCTCGCTCAGTACTTAACAACTACTTTTAAAATGGCGAACGAACTTTTGAGAAATTGAATATGTTGCAGGACATGTTAGGAAAAAATCTGATGTGTTACACTCACATGACTTTTTCTACTCTTGTACAAACTATTTTTACAAAAGCTTATTCTCCATCTATTTCATATTAATCGAGATAAACATTTGCAGAAACGATCTTTTGACATGCAAAGAGAATTACATTTTACACATATCGACCAGTTGTAAAAATATGTGACTATCGCTTAAGGCGTACTATGTTCTCCTTGTTTTGTATTTGCAAGGGCAATATAGAAATACAGTTGCCTATAAACATAGACATATCTCTTAATAGGTGGTTGTTATGTGCAGAACCATTCTCTTTGCCGCAGATTAATACTCTTTGCATATCCCAGAGAAAAAAAATGAATAACGAATTTCCATTTAAGAAAATAAGTATTGAAAAATATATGGGAATAACAAGCAATATTTCGAAAATGGTTCACTCAACAATAAAATGTATAAGACATAAATTGTGTATTTTAACGCGATCTACATTTTTTGTGTAGTAAATTTTGTCTATCCCTTATAGTTTACCAGTTATGCAAAAGTCGTTCACAATGAAGAATACTTTTGGAGACATTCTCAGAAAATTCGAGATATACATTTCATTTGTCATGAAAATATCTTAAACATATGATATTTTAATCAAAATCGTTAGAGCCATTTTTGAGAAAAATAAAATTTTCGAAAAATGTTCCATGTAAAGGGTAGTGTGGGGTGGGGGGATTTTCTTGAAAACCTTCGTGTTGCATCTCTGGAAGATACTGAACCTAAATACCAAGTTTGGTGTTTATCCGACTGTTCGTTTCTGAGTTATGCTGTTTACAGACAGACAGACAGACACAGACACATACACACACACACACACGCACACACACACACACACACACACACAGACACACACACGGACATGTTTCCAAAAATGCTTCTTTTTTTTGGATTCAGGGGGTCTCAAAATATATATATTTCCGGTGAAATTTCGGTATCGAATTTTTGGGTGGAATACAATACTTCCCCTACGTAGTAGAGAAAATAAAAATGTTAGGAGAAACTTGGAGTTTCAGCCGTGGAGTGTCTGGCAGGTTGTACAGAAATATGTACAGCCGTAGACAAAATAAATGAACAACCAGTGTTCGGTTCGCAAAACGTCGGAAGCATTCGTTGACGCTGCGTTCACATTACACGATTTAATATCACCTTGCGTTCATTTCAAAGCTATACGTCAACCAGGAAGATCGCTTCAATCTGGTTGTATGCATAGTAGCCGAGCAGTGAAACACATGTATCCCGTAATTACAACAATCTGCCTTCGAATCTTTGGCGTAAATGTTTTATTATTATTATATAAATTTGAATTTGTTAAATACGAGAGAGACAAAAAACTACGAACCGGCTGCGAGGTGTTTTTCCTGCCCACGTTCTCGGCGCTCGTTGCCGTCTGCCGCTATCCTAGAAAGGCACGCATGAAATCATACAACATTTTTAAAACTACTTTTAAAGGCTTTACTTACGAACTTTACGAAAGGAAATGCTGAAACTGTTCACCGTCGTTGTCCATACATTTTTGACACCTCTTTAGGGAACTATCCATCACTCGCCGTAGTGGCAATTTCCTGGCGGATATTTTGTTTTAATGCTTCCAGGGTGTGTGGGTTTGTCTTGTACACTTTGTTTTAAGTTACCCCAGAAATAGAAATCGCCGGGGCTTAGGTCGGGGAACGAGGGGCCACAAGTATCTACTAATAATTCTATCCTGTAACTTTCATAAAGTTGTTAAGTAAAGCCTTTAAAGATAGTTTTAAATATAATAGCGGCAGACGGCAACGAGCGCCGAGGACGGGGACAGGAAAAACGCCGCGCAGCCGGTTCGTAGTCTTTTGGCTCTGCTTGTATATGGCAATACCTATGATATCCATGCATAAGATATCTGTTAAATTAAATACATTCATGCATAAAATAAACAAATTACTCTTTTCATTTTCAAAATAAGTTCCATATTAGTAAAAATTCTATAGTGTCTTTCCATACTGTTTTCATGGAAACGTAGCGTTGAGTTCTTAAACATTTGACTATCGGTATTCTCTTTGTATCTACAACGAAATGTTTAATGTAGCTATATATGCAAACAATTATTTGGATTAAAATGTAGTAAACAGAAAAATAAGGTTTAGTAAGAATAGCTGGTAGAGAAAATAATGTGAATTATCACATCAGAAGTTTTTCTTATTTTCTAGATCCACAATTACAAACTTTCTCAGTACTTATCTCATTCTCACCGTGCAAAGTTTGGATATTAAACAAAAGAAACTAAACGTTCATTATTACATGTTATGTTTAAAACAATAAGGCAACTATAGCAGGGAGTTTATTATAGAGAAAAAGCATTACAATCGAGGTCTATTGCAAACAAAAAAGTAGTATTATATTTATTGACATCAAAGAGTTAATTCATTCAATGAAATAGCTATATGACTCCACATCTGGTTTCAAAGCAAATGAAATAATGAAAAACAGAGCTACACAAATGTTAAATTAGCAAAACACAGCGCACCAGCGTCAAAGTAAACCTTATTTTCCATTCCCAGCGAGAATAATTTAATGTTTCATGCTTACAATCTGGAACTGTAAATCGCTCAAAGGAATAAAAGGGACCTACCCAATGTTGAAAAAATAAACTAGCAGAACAGTTTAACAAAGTGCTGAAATTTAAAAATTACTAATTTAGTAACTTTGTTCTCTCTTATTCTACTACGCAAGTAACATGCTTAATTTTTTTATTTAAATTACTTTATCTAGGTTTTCAGAAGCAATTTAAATGAACTATTCCTGTGTCAAAATCCTGTGTAATGTGACGTCCACTTTTCCTCAAATCATTCTTCAGAACTCTCGTTAAACTAGTGTTTCAATTAACGACACGCAAATCAACCTCTTCAATCTTCCGATGACTCAATGACGCTCAGAACACAGCACTCGCCTTCTTGGCCTTTTCTCTCTTAAGATCGCTCATTGACGCTCAGAACACAGCACTCGCCTTCTTGGCCTTTTCTCTCTTAAGATCGCTCATTGACGCTCAGAACACAGCACTCGCCTTCTTGGCCTTTTCTCTCTTAAGATCGCTCAATGACGCTCAGAACACAGCACTCGCCTTCTTGGCCTTTTCTCTCTTAAGATCGCTCATTGACGCTCAGAACACAGCACTCGCCTTCTTGGCCTTTTCTCTCTTAAGATCGCTCATTGACGCTCAGAACACAGCACTCGCCTTCTTGGCCTTTTCTCTCTTAAGATCGCTCAATGACGCTCAGAACACAGCACTCGCCTTCTTGGCCTTTTCTCTCTTAAGATCGCTCATTGACGCTCAGAACACAGCACTCGCCTTCTTGGCCTTTTCTCTCTTAAGATCGCTCAATGACGCTCAGAACACAGCACTCGCCTTCTTGGCCTTTTCTCTCTTAAGATCGCTCATTGACGCTCAGAACACAGCACTCGCCTTCTTGGCCTTTTCTCTCTTAAGATCGCTCAATGACGCTCAGAACACAGCACTCGCCTTCTAGGCCTTTTCTCTCTTAAGATCGCTCAATGACGCTCAGAACACAGCACTCGCCTTCTAGGCCTTTTCTCTCTTAAGATCGCTCAATGACGCTCAGAACACAGCACTCGCCTTCTAGGCCTTTTCTCTCTTAAGATCGCTCATTGACGCGTCGAACACAGGACTCACATTCTAGCCTCCTCTCTCTCTTGAGATCACCCACTGATGCTTCAAACACAGGACTCACTTTCTAGCCAGCTCTCTCTTCAGACGCTCACTGACGCGTCGAACATAGGACTCGCAATCTAGTCTCTTCTTTCTTTAGATTGCTCATTGACGCGTCGAACAGTGGACTCGCCTTTTAGCTTACTCTCTCTTCAGATCACTCACTGACGCATCGAACATAGGACAAGCCTTTTAGCCTCCTCTCTCTTTCTTCAAATGCCTCACTCACGCTTCAAACTCAGGACTCGCCTTCTAGCCAGCTCTCTCTTCAGATCACTCCATGACGCGTCAAACACAGGACTCGCCTTCTATCCTCCTCTCTATTCAGATCACTCACTGACGCGTCAAACACAGAACTCGCCTTCTAGCCTCCTCTCTCTTCAGACCACTCACTGACGCGTCAAACTCAGGACTCGCCTTCTAGCCAGCTCTCTCTTCAAATCACTTACTGACGCGTCGAACATAGCACTCACCTTCTAGCCTCCTCTCTATTCAGATCACTCACTGATGCGTCAAACACAGGACTCGCCTTCTAGCCTCCTCTCTCTTCAGATCACTCACTGACGCGTCAAACACAGAACTCGCCTTCTAGCCTCCTCTCTCTTCAGATCACTCACTGACGCGTCGAACATAGCACTCGCCTTCTAGCCACCTCTTTCTTTAGGCCACTCACTGACGCGTCGAACACAGGTAAGTCTTCTAGTCTCCTCTCTCTTCAGATCATGCAGTGACGCGTGAAACACGGGACTCACCTTCTAGCCTCTTATTTCTTCAGATCGCTCGCTCACTTGTGGAACATGACACTTGTTTTCTAGCCTCCTTCTCTCTTAAGATAGCTCATGACGCGTCGAACACAGGACTCGCCTTCTAGCATCTTCTCCCTTCAGATAGCTCATGATGCGTCGAACACAGGACTCGCCTTCTAACCTCTTCTCTCTTCAGATAGTTCATGATGCGTCGAACACAGGACTTGCCTTCTAGCATCTTCTCCCTTCAGATAGCTCATGATGCGTCGAACACAGGACTCGCCTTCTAGCCTCTTCTCTCTTCAGATCACTCACTAAAGTGTCGAATACAGGACTCATCAGGTAGACAGAACATGCTTTTTTGGATTCAGGGGATCTCAAAACATGTATTTCCGGTGAAATCTCGGTATCGAATTTTTGGGTGGATTACAATACTTCCCCTACTTACTATATGTAGTAGAGAAAGTAAAAAGACATTTTTGGAAACATGTCTGTGTGTGTGTGTGTGTATGTGTCTGTGTCTGTCTGTCTGCAAACAGCATAATTCAGAAACGAACAGTCGGATAAACACCAAACTTGGTATTTAGGTTCAGTATCTTCCAGAGATGCGACACAAAGGTTTTCAAGATAACCCCCACCACAAACTACACTTTAAATGGAACATCTTTCGAAACTTTTGATTTCCTAAAAAATGGCTCTAACAATTTTGATTAAAGTACTGTATATTAAAGGTATTTATTTGCACGACAAAGTAAACATTAAGTAATAGACGAAAACGTAGTACACAAAAAATGTAGATCTCTTTAAAACACACAATTTATTTCAAATAATGTTTTTTGGCATCAGCCATTTCCGAGATATCCGTTATTAATGGCTCATTTTATTCAATACCTTGTCATTCTTTACAAGTCCCGTATATTTTCAGTTGTTTCTCGTGAATGCATGTAAAGAGTATGGAATTTTAAGGCCAGCATATAGTCCAGTTCTTAAACATGTGACTATCGCTGTTCCCTTTGTATTCTAATGAAATATGTAACGTAGCTATTTTTGCAGAGGTTTATCTCTATTAAAATAAAGTAGATAAAAAAATTAACTTTTTTAAGAATAATTTGTATACCAACTAATAAATGTTAGGTGGTAGAGAAAGTTATGTGAATGTAACACTCGGAATTTTTGTAACGATTAACTGAATTTTTTAAATTTTTCGTCATTTTATAGATAATTTTCTAACAATTGTAGGTCAGCAAAACCCGGGCCCGGATAATAATAAAGTATCGTAGATATCTGGAGATTCATACTGTGACGGTTATATTTGTATTTTATAAGATTGCGATAAATATAATTTTATAAGGCTAGGAAGTTCAGAACAAAATGTTTAAGAGGAACGCTGAAATTGACTTTACAAATTCTGGCAAGTCATTTCAAGGATGCTTATGTAAGTTAATGGAGTATCGCGTAATCTTAAGGTGAACGTTTTCTGAATATTTGGGAATATATCGACACGTAGGAGGTTTATGCAAACCATGAATACAGCGCTTACGTCAATGCTGGGAGAAGCACTAGATCAGCATGGCCTGCTGGTATTTAAACTTAGAGTTTTCGACGGCTGGCGCTCTGCCTATCACGTCCGTATCTGCCGTTTTTAAGTTTTACATGGACCATAAGCACGGCGAAGATGAAACGCAACGCCGTTAACCAGGTAATTATGCATTTTTCGAAGCAGCCCTTTCATTCTGTAATCAGTAATTTATGACATAGTGAATAGAAAAATTAAGGTCGAGTTACACGTCAATAATTTCGTACCCTTCACCACGGCTCCTTTCCGGCCACCCCTCAGCCAAGATTAGCTCTCCCGTCTGGAAACCTGAGCTACCCTACTTACTCATCTCTTGTCGTCACCCCAGTCGTTTTCTTCGGTGAGGTCGCCTACGATTTGGTGGCGTCGCCAAACCAGGTAGAAGCAACGTCACATTCGGTGTTAGGCGCCAGGGTTCCGCCACAATATGAAGTGAATGGAAAAATAGGCCTTTACATAAATATTTTGTAAAACTTCAAAGAAATATTAGTGGGCAGAGAAAGGCATGCGAGTATTCCATAAACAATTCTGGTTTATGTTGAATCCCCAATTGCTAGTTTTGTAAAAATTTGATTTATTACTATATGAAAGCAAGTCTATAGTGATAACACATCCATGACTTCAAAGCACTTGCATCTAAAAACAGTTTCTTTAATGTTCAGCAAGTAACTTTTACTTCTGTAAGAAGGAAAAGACATAAAAATCCCGCTTTAGGCAAAAAAATATCTGATGTGTTACACTCACATGACTTTCTCTACTCTTGTACAAACTATTTTTACAAACACTTATTCTCCATCTATTTCATATTAATCGAGATAAACATTTGAAAGGGTCTTTTGACATACAAAGAGAATTACATTTTACACATAGCGACCAGTTCTAAAAATATTTGACTATCGCTTAAGGCGTACTATGTTCCCCTTGTTTTGTATTTGCAACGGCAATATAAAAATAACGCAGCCTCTAAGCATAGACATATATCTTAATAGCTGGTTGCTATGCGCAACACCATTCTCTTTGCCACAGATTAATACTCTTTGCATATCCAAGACAAAAAAAATGAATAACGAATTTCAATTTGAGAAAATAAATATTGAAAATTTAAGGGAATAACAAGCAATATCTACAAAATGGTTCACTCAACAACAAAAAATGCATATGACAAAAATTGTGTATTTTAATGCGATCCACATTTTTTGTGCAATAAAATTTTGTCTATCTCTTATGGTTTACCACTTATGCAAAAGTCGTTCACAATGAAGAATACTTTTGGAGACATTCCCAGAAAATTCAAGATATACATTTTATTTGTCAGAAAAGTATCTTAAACATATAATATTTATACAAAATCCTTAGAGCCATTTTGAGAAAATTAAAATTTTCGAAAAATGTTCCATGTAAAGGGTAATCTGGGGTGGGGAGATTTTCTTGAAAACCTTCGTGTCGCATCTCTGGAAGATACTGAGCCTAAATACCAAGTTTGGTGTTTATCCGACTGTTCGTTTCTGAGTTATGCTATTCACAGACACACATATGGACATGTTTCAAAAAGGCTTTTTTTGGATTCAGGGGGCCTCAAAACATGTATTTCCTGTGAAATCTCGGTATCGAATTTTTGGGTGGAAAACAATACTTCCCCTACTTACTATACGTAGTAGAGAAAGTAAAAAAAAACCGTGGAATGCTTTTATTTAATGAATCCTATGTAATTATATTTATAGCAAGAATGTGGTTTACATATCCAGATAAGCATCCGAAAGCGAGTTATCCTCTCAAGAAAATTTCTGTTCGTTGTTTGGACATTAAGGCGCAATCTATTGTTTCCCTTAAGAAAGAAGAAAGAAATGTTCTTCATAAAGAAGGAGAGCAGTTGATAGTAGGAACGAGATATGAAGCACTCTCATTCCCATGCCACCAATAGACACAGAAGTAGCTATACCGGTTTTGTCAACTCGTAAACGACAGATAGGGAAGGGGAAAAGAGAAGGGGTAACTGTAGATACACAACCCTTCATACATAGAGATATTTTGGAACTTTATGTTTAAAAGTTATTTCTCTTTTTCTTCTTTAACGGATTATCCTTCTATTTGTAGGCTTATACACTCAAGGACTTATGAGCCAATGTCTTGGGGCAGTAGCTTTTCGAGGAGCAAGCAAACTCTGGATCATAGCATAACCAGGATGAGTGATCACCCCAAAGCCTGGCATGGCGGTGAAGAAGAAGGAAATGAAATATGGTGATGAAAGGGGATGATACGAAAATTAGTGGATCAAATTATCCAACACAGCATTCGCCTAGCGACCGAGGAAAACCCCGTTTAAGTTATTCATCTTTTAATATTCCAATACTGGGTGGCAAATCATTAGGGGAGACCGCGTCTACCCAAGAGATCTTCAGAATGAAAGCTGTTGCACTCCATTGCGTTATTACGCCATTTTATTACTCTTCGCATTAGATAGCTTCATCATATTTCCCACTTAGCAAGTCTTTGACTCTCTTTGGGAGTTTACACGTCTCTGATACAAACATACAAGTGCAGGAGTACTGTGGTAGACGTTCGCTCATCTGCGTATTTTGCCAGGGTTTGTAAATGAGGGAAACAGACACGTCATCTGACCACGGTAGCTGTAAAACCGTGTTTTCCTGCAACCGCATGTCCTCACCCAGCAGAACACCATGACCTCCGTCTCCTGTGATAGACTGTCGGATAGAATTCTGTTGGAGCCAGACTCATACGAGTATAGGTTTATCACACGTCCAAAAAATCCCGGATTTAGCCCACATTTTTACCTTCTGTCTGTCCGGGGAGAACTTCTAAAAAATTATGATTTGTTACACTCACATTGCCTTCTCTACTCTTGTTAAAAACTATTTTTACAAACGCTTATTCTCCATATGCTTCATGTTAATCGAGATGTTAATCTTATTGCTAATTTTCATGTAGGTGCAAGGGGAATTGCTAGGCTTTAAGCTAGAGTCAAATATTTTAAGAGCTTGTTGCTATGTCGAGAATTCCATTCTCTTTGCATTACCAGGACAAAAAAAAAAGAATAAAGAATTTGAGAAAAGTATTGGAAAATTTAAGGGAATAACAAGCAATATCTCGAAAATGGTTCACCTAACAAAAAAAAATGTATGACATAAATTGTGTATTTTAACGTGATCCACATTTTTTGTGTAGTAAAATTTAGTGTATCTCTTATGGTTTACCAGTTATGCAAGAGTCGTTCACAATGAAGAATACTTTTGGAGACATTCCCAGAAAATTCGAGATATACATTTCATTTGTCATGAAAATATCTTAAACATATAATATATTAATCAAAATCGTTAGAGCCATCTTTGAGAAAATTAAAATTTTCGAAAAATATTCTATTTAAAGGGTAATCCGGGGTGGGGGAATTTTTCTTGAAAACCTTTGTGTCGCATCTCTGGTAGATACTGAACCTGAATAACAAGTTTGGTGTTTATCCGACTGTTCGTTCCTGAGTTATGCTGTTCACAGACAGACACACACACGGACATGTTTCCAAAATGCTTTTTTACTTTCTCTACTACGTATAGTAAGTAGGGGAAGTATTGTATTCCACCCAAAAATTCGATACCGAGATTTCACCGGAAATACATGTTTTGAGATCCCCTGAATCCAAAAAAAGCATTTTTGGAAACATGTCCGTGTGTGTCTGTCTGTGTGCTTGTCTGTGAACAGCATAACTCAGAAACGAACAGTCGGATAAACACTAAACTTGGTATTTAGGTTCAGTAGCTTCCAGAGATGCGACACGTATATTTTCTAGAAAATCCCCCCCACCACAGAGTACCCTTTACATGGAACATTTTTCGAAAATTTTAATTTTCTCAAAAATGGCTCTAACGATTTTGATTAAAATATCATATGTTTAAGATATTTTCAGTACAAATGAAATGTATATCTTGAATTTTCTGGGAATGTCTCCAAAAGTATTCTTCATTGTGAACGACTTTTGGTAAACTGGTAAACCATAAGAGATAGACAAAATTTTACTACACAGAAGATGTAGATCGCGTTAAAATACACAATTTATGTCATATACATTTTTGTTGTTGAGTGAACCATTTTCGATATATTGCTTGTTATTCCCTTAAATTTTTCAATACTTATTTTCTCAAATGGGAATTCGTTATAGATTTTTTGTCTTGGATATGCAAAGAGTATTAATCTGTGGCAAAGGGAATAGTGCTGCACCTAGCAACCATCTATTAAGAGATATGTATGTGCTTAAAGGCTACTGTATTTCTATATTGCCTTTTGTAAATATATATTCCCCTTACATCTACAAGAAAATTAGCAATAAGATAGAGTCTGCAAATGTTTATTTCGATTAACATGAAGTAGATGGAGAATAAGCGTTTGTAAAAATAGTTTGTACAAGAGTAGAGAAAGTCATGTGATTGTAACACATCAGATTTATTTTTATTTAGGGGGTCTCCGGTTAAATCTCGGTATCGAATTTTTGGTTGGAATACAATACTTCCCCTATTTACTCTACGTAGTAGTGAAAGTAACTAGCTTTTGTAAGAATAGTTTGCATACCACTAAAAAACGATAGAGAGTAGAGAGCGTTATGTGATTGTACACATCAGATATTATTTTAACGAGCCTTTATGATAGCACTATATTTCTGAACCACATTTTAAGACTAGCTAAAATCTGTATTTCTACCGAGCAGTCACTCTTTGATAAAATTACTTTACGATTCTATTTGAGTCGAAGGCACAATTTCTGTAGTGCAGTTCTATCAAAACGCTGACTACAAATGTCCAATATTTACATTGTGGGTTACCACTTTCATTCTGAGGAAGTCTCTCTCTCTCTTGCTCTGCTTTTGACCAGCGAATATCGTTATTTGCTCACTTTTACATTAGCACAAATCCCGGGAAGTAAGCGGCGGAGAGGAACCAGAAGAAAGTAAACACAGCTGGTCTGTCGGAAGGACGCTTTTGTCAACAGATGTCTTGGTCCCTCCCGGAGAGCTTGATTTGATGGCCAGCTTTAGGAAACGAGATAACAATGAAGTGCCGTGACGTCACAAGACGGGGAGAAGACTCTTGTTCCAGAACAAACACGCTCTCTCCATTTGCATACTAGACAGCTCTGGTTCAGCAGTTCTGGGCATTTATATTAGATATGGACCTCTAATATTGAAACACGTGCTTCTCCTTCCTTAATATCTGAAACAATAGGGCAAACTAATTTACGATACGATTATTATTATTATTACTCTTTTTATTTTACGTTGCTTTAACTACAGCATCATATCGCGATGTATCTGGTTTTGTTTTTCTTCTAGTAGTAAGACTTTTATTGTGAACAGTTTCACTCTACCCTTGTACAGTACAACAATCGCATGGTCCTCATTGCCGTACATGCTTTTCCTGTCCGTATAATCTAACACTGTGTGTATAATACTAAATAATTATATAATCACTATATATACATAAGTATGTACTATGAACTAACATAATGAAGGAAGAAAAAACAAAATAATAATAATAAGCATGAATTACAATTACATTACAAATATATATAGTGCTCCGACCCTTAAGAACGCGGCTCTTATGTACCGTCCCATCCTCTTCCGTTCTCCAGGGCAATTAACCTCCTTTGCCGAATCTTAATACAAAAAAGAGCCCATTTTATAACAGCCCGCGTCCAACATTACATCCAAGCAGGCCTCCATTTCCCTACTGGACCCCAGAAACTGTGGTGGTAAATATTGTTTTCTTAGCAACATGATTCCATGTTTCCCTTTCACCACAGGTGGACATATTCTCATCCGGTGTCATCAATTAATATATTGTCTTTCCAGGCGCCCAATCCTAGTCACGCCAAACCACTTCTTCCCTTTCGCGTACAGTTATCTAAATAAAGTAAAAATTTAGCCGTACATTGTGATTCTAAATTCTGTCTGTCAATATCACGTAGTCGTCTCTGAATTATCTTCCATCCGCTACGTCCCAACTCTCTCCCCTTTAGCCCTCTAAGCCTCTTCGTAATTTCATTGTTAGTGGATAACGTAGACGAGGTGTGGCAGACAATTAGCCTTCTAGGTCTCATCCCTGAGTCCGCCCGCTTCGACTGGTCACAGAGACCCTAGCGCATAGCAACTGTATCCCCTGCCCCATGCCGTGCAGATAGCATTAGGGTGCAGTCCAGTCCAACCGCCGCCCTCATACAGAAAGGCAGACAGTTAGCCTTCTAGGTTTCATACCTGTAACCACCCGCTGCGTCGAGTGCACAGAGACCCTAGCGCATAGCAACCGTATCTCCTGCAATATACCGTGCAGATAGCATTAGAGTGCCGTCCAGTCCAACCGCCACCCTTACACAGAAAGGCGGACAGTTAGCATTCTAGGTCTCATCCGTGTAACCATGCCATCTTGCTTCGTCACGTGTCCATAGAGGCCCTAGTGCATAGCAGCCGGATCTTCTGCTTCGTGCCGTGCAGATGGCATTAGGGTGTCGTCCAATCCCCCTGATTTCATTGTCTGTGGATAGATGGTAGAGCATTTGCTACTATCACCTATTTCTTATTTTTACTATTGTTTTTAGACTTAAGGTGGAACTTTGGGTCATGGTATTAAATATCCAATCCGGTATTTATCTTAGCGGCTGAGGGAAAACACGAAAATACCTCAGTCATGTTGCTCGGCACAAGGGATTTGAACCAGGAACCTCCCGAATGCGGGCCACTGACGTCTGAGCTATCCCGCTCGGTTACGATTATTCTTACTTGCTCTATCTCGTATTTAGTGGTAAGAGGAATTACTTTATTACATGCAAAAATTCTATTTCGAGATTTCACTGAAAATACTGTTTTCAGATTCCCAGGCTCCCAAGTTAACGTCTTTAGAAAATACAAAATTGTCTTCGACCATCGAAAAATAAATCGTCTCGGTTGTTGATTATAAAACATCGGTTGTGTGATTTCTAATGTTAGCTGGACACAATTTTCTCTATTTAAACAATTATTCAACATGACCCTGTTGACGATCTTGATTATAACCTACAAAGGAGTTAAAAGAAAACTTTCTTACTTGAACTTTATTAAAATACACATGTCATATTTTGTGCACTTTTGTTTTGCTGTCTTATTTGCTACAACGTGACCACTTACATATTGTAATTTTATCCAGTTTTCAACTGTCACTTCACTAATGTGAACTAGTTCAGCTTTCAGTTTAACTTCACTTATTCACACTCTCACTTCACTTTCTTGTGACGTAGTCCTTCCGGATTCACTCGCTGGGGAGTCGAACACAAGACTTCTACAATCTCTCGCTCCGCAGTAAGACTCGCTGCACGTCCCAGCAGTCGTCACCAACTCGCTCGGAGAACCGCACTTGATGTCGGAACAGAAACACGCCTACCCACTCACTGACTGACTCAACTAAATCTTCTCACGAGAATGCTCGATTATATAAGAGCAGTTAAATACCGCTTACGCATAGTACGGAGAGATCAGGCACTTCTAGTGCGGTGTGTTTCAGGGAGCAAGTACGGGAAGGGTGAGATACGTGTTGGGCAAGGAATTGCGCAGGGGCTTACGAGAATTTGGCTACAGGGGGCACATGGGACGTAGCGGATGTAAGATAATTCAGAGACGACTACGTGGTATTCACAAGAATTTAGAATCACAAATAGCGCGGGGCTGGGGGACGGAGGCCTGTTAGATATCTGTGCAAGAGAATAAAGAAGTAGTTCGGCGTGGCTAAGACTGGGCGCCTGGAAAGGCAACAAATTAACTGAGAGAGAATATGTCCACTCTGTGGTGAAAGAGAAACATGGAGTCATATTCTGGCTCAGTGCGGGGAAACAGAATTACTGAGAAAACAACATTTACCACCACAGTTTTTGTATTCCAATAGGGGAATAGAGGCCTGCATGGATGTAATGTTGGACGGGGTGTCATAAAATGGGGTTTTTATTGTCTAAGATTCGGCAAAGGAGGTTAATTGCCCTGAAGAACGGAAGAGGGGGCGACGGTACATAAGAGCGAGTTCCTAAGGATCAGAGCACTGTATATATGTTTGTAAAATAATTGTAATTCATGCGTATTATTATTACTATTATGTTTTTTCTTCCTTCATTATTAAATTAAATCGAGTTTTATTTATGGACGCTCTTTAGCTGCAGTGGTCCTTAGCCTCCCATTTCATATTGGGCGTGAAAAATCGGTAATTTTGCTCAGAAGCCTCTTTATCAGGCTTGAGGTTCTTTTACGTGCCGCAAATCTACGACACGGGACCACCGGCTTTACTTCCCTTCCGAAGGAAGCCATGCTAAGGAATTTTACGCCAGAAAAAATACATCGCCCTCCGCCGGGTTTGAACCCGCGACCTCGGGAACTAGAGGTTAGCAATGGTAACCATTACATCACGGAGGACGACTTCCTTCATTATGTTAGTATTATAGTACATACTAGTACATGCTTATATATACATAGTGAGTATATATTTAGTACGATATTATACATACAATATTAGATTACAGGGCTAGGAAAAGCATGTACGGCAATGAGACCCATGCAATTGTTGTATTGTACAAGAGTAGACAGAAACGTTTCACAATAAAAGTCCTTTTACTACTAATAGCCAGTGGAATCTTCCATAGAACATTCTAGAACTATCTGGACACACGTTCTAGAGACGTAAGAAACTTTCAGGAGATTCTGGTTATCTGCCGATAGCACTTCTGGTGTTTACGCCCAGCGAGAACGTGACTTATCTTCGTTTATCACCGACTGCCCGGCGGCGACCTCCGGATAACCTTGGGTCGTACTGCTGCGTTACAATATATATTACTAGGAATGAAATATCTGCTGCATTTGTCTTATTTTACATGCATATTCTGTGGAAGTAACAACAACTATTTACTATTCTATGGCGTGCTCAACTAAAAGCCAAGGCTATCTTTTCAAGCATGTTCTTTTATAACCTCACTGTGTTCGTATTCAAGTACAAGGGCTTTGTAAATACTTCTTAATGTTTCAGTTATTTATGAGATTATTTTAGAAGGTGCTTTATAGACTATGTTTGTCAGAAAACTTGAGCTTTTCAATGTTGAAAGGAAATGAAATCGGAGAGGTTTTGAGACCACACAACACAAACATTCTCTCTTGATAATACGTATTATGAAGAAGATGGCTTGTTACGTTATGTTTTATTTGCAACACGCTTTGGGCGTCCTTTTGAAGTAGGTTGTATTGAAGGAGTTGTGTTATATTTCAGCTGTTGGGGAACCGAACTAGAAATTCGTTGCAACCGCACGCATAGTAAACAGTTTCCGGCAGCCTTCGCCCCAATTTTTAAAAATATTAACTTTATAATTTGAATGTTTCTTTAAGTATTAAATACTTATGTTTGCCTTGGCTGCGTCAGTATTATTGTTAGAGACACGTTTCTCTTAGCAGGGTTGTGGTGCGACAAGAATGTAGGCTTATACAGATTTTAATTTTACTTCACTTCTTTTATTAATGCTTGATACGATTTAAATAACACTTCACTGATATAGAGAGCTGTGAGATTCTTTTTATTAATTAATTACACACGAATACATATTACATTTCTTGAGGACACTTTTTGCGTCTGGTTAGTAACACTTCTCCAGGCAACTGAACTCTAAGTATGTAAAATTTTCTCCTTTTCAGTTTCTGATTGGCTAATCCTGCTCCAATAAAATACTTTTATTTAACTAAGGCTTTTTCTGGTTGTTGATTGGCTATTTAACTATCACTAAAATTACATTATTGCTTCCAAGAATCAGAAGTAGTATTGTTAAGCTCTCAAACTCATTATTGCCTCAAGGTTACCTAATTTTTACCTCATTGTTAGCAACTTTTAAACTATTTCTCACAGCTCCCACATTAAGTTACGTAATACATTCATATAACATTATTGAACATGTATACACTAATATAAGCATATACAATGAATGTTACATACATTTTATAAATTATTACATACACATATTGCTTCAAGGCGGGCTGTTATTGAATTTATTTATTATATAATTTGATTGAAATCATTTAAGTGTTAAAAACACTGCCTCAGTTAATAAAGATGTGACAAATTCTACATATCGCAAAAAGCCTGCGTGAAGTACCGTTACAAACAAGCTAGCGCATTTACGTTTAAGGAAATAAATTTCTCACTATCCATGTAGCAGTTTGTGTAATAAAGCAGCCCAGTAACCTTCCTTATGGGAAACGAATTCTCTTGCTACAGAAAATGAGAGGAAAAAACAATAGAGCGACCAGGCTTCCAATGTCTGCATACAGAATGCCGATAAAACAAAAGAGGTAATTACACGAAGCGATAAAATTTACGACTTTCGACAACGTTACAATATTTTCCTCCCTCCTCTGACCTCCTCTTATAATTTTATGCGGAGTTTAACAAGCGCTATGGAAGTTTACAGCTTTTTGTGCTGAATTTAGCTATTCCTTTAAAGCCACATTTTTGCACAAAAAGGCAAAATAATGAAGGAGAATAATAAACGCGAAATAATGATAGCGTAATAATAACAACCGAGAGAACCAAAGCAGGTTTTGTTTCAAGACAATAACAAATTCTGGAATAAAACCACAGGTTTAATACAGTGTGATCTTTTAGTCCCTCCACAGTACCGTGGATCAAATACACAGCTACTGTTTAGTGCGTGTCAAGGACACAGCGGTTGTACTCCTATTGTGAATGATGGTCAATGTCAGATTGTCTATGCCATGCAAGAGTGTTTTCATTTATAGCGCGTCACACGCTTAAAAGACAGTACAGGTTAAATGGGGCGCACTATTGCCACATGTACTGTTCGCCAACGGAAAGAAAGTCCCAGGGGAACGAAGGCGAGGGGGAAGAGTTGCTGATTAGGCACGTTCCGACACCCTGCCTGCCTGTTTATGACACCCAGTACGGCTGAGTTACAGCCCATTTAAAAACATTGGCTCCTTCTACTTTTGTGAAGAATAGCTTCTCGGTTTTTAGTATGTTCTATTTGTGTACATCGAGCGAAGTACGTAGTAGTGATATCTAACGTACGTAAGAAAGGAAAAACTGTTCACAGTGAGGCGCGGCAAATAATAGCGAACGTTGTTAAAGTTTGTGATGATGAGGCTCAAAGTACAGCTGTAGCTCGTGCTACAGAAAGAGCAGCTTATTATACAGCAGTGTCTACGTCCTTAGTCAAAGCAGTAAGGCGTCAGGTGAAAGACAGAGAAGAAGCCGGCTCATCACCACCTCTCCATACGACAGGGAAACGCCGACCGAGGTTATGTGATCAGAAGGTCAATATTGATGATTTCGACATGTGTGTAATACGGAGAACTGTGCAGGAGTTTTACTTCTTCTTCTTTATCTGTTTAATCTCCTCTCATGTAGGACTTACACCCCCAGGACTTACAGGCGGGTGCCTGGGGTCAGAGGCAGACACTCATGGATCAGACAGAGCATCCAGGATGGGTGATCAGCCCGATGCCTGGTATGGGATGAAGGAAGTAGATGAAACGAAATGACGGCGATGATGGAGCAGTTGGTGGAATGAACGGCGGGGGAAACCGGAGAACCCGGAGAAAACCTGCCCAGACGCCGCTTTGTCCACCACAAATCCCACATGCAGGTCCCTGGGATTGAACCCGGGCCGCCTCGGTGAGAGGCGAGCGGTCTAACCACTCAGCCACGGCGCCGCCTCAGGAGTTTTACACTGTACGAAAAATAGCGCCAACCTGTCCAAAGTTATTGTTAGCTGTACGACAAAAAATTGATTTTCCATGGTGTGCCGAGACTCTCGGTAGACTGCTGCATATGATGAAGTTTAACTGGAGAAAATGCAGGAGTAAGCCTAAGCTTCTTATAGAGAGGCGAGACATAGTACGTTGGCATTCACAGAAATATCAAGCGACTTCGCAGCGAGGGAAAGACTATATTTTATTTGGATGAAACTTGTGTAGACAGTAATCTCACCTTTCGCAAATGTTGGCAGAGTGACGATGTCTTTGGCGTTTGTGCAAATGTAAATGCTGGTAACAGACTTATAATTGTAACTGTGGGCTCCCGTTCTGGATTTTTAAAAAATGCAGAATTGATTTATAAAGCTGGGTCTACAGTGGGGGATTACCACGGACAAATGAACGGTGCAAATTTTGAGAAGTGTGTCACAAATAAACTCTTAAATTGTTTGCCACCAATGGCAGTAGTGGTACATGAGAATGCACCATACCACAACGTGCAACTTGACAAACCTCCTTCCCAATATGCAGTGAAGTCCGACATGGTTTCGTGGCTAACGCGTCATAACATCACGTGCGACATGACAATGAGAAAAGAAGAATTATATGAACTTATTTGTTTAAATAAGCCTAGGGAGAAGATTTTTAAGATAGACGAACTCCTGAAAGCACACGGTCATACTGTTATCAGATTGCCGCCTTACATGTGTGACTTAAATGCTATCGAGTATGCTTGATCTAAAGTAAAGCGTTATGTGTCGGGTGATATGTCACTGTCACGACTTAAAGAATTGCCAATACAAGGAATCGCAGCAGATACAACAGAAGACTGGGAGGGTTTCTGAAACCACGTTGAGACAACTGAACAGGAATACTGGATCGTGTCAGATGTGATCGACGCCATTATCATCGAGAATCCAAATGATGAAGAATCTTCCAACAGTGAGAGCAGTGATCCTGAAGAAGACGTTTCTGATTCCGAACTTGCTCAACCCTTGTAAGGTAATTCTTATTCACATTATATTATTATTTGGTTTGTCCACACTGAAAGTTCCATACGCCAGTGGGGAGCATGTTTTTTGAACAGTTTTACTCTCTGCGTAGCATGCGTTCTCCGTCACACACATTCGCTGTCCTTGTCGCACTGTTTCAAAACAGATAAGGGCAGCACATTCCAGCCAGGGACTTTCTTTCCGTTGGCGAACTGTACTGTATTAAGCTCGCAACTCAGTTGCTAAGCTGCGATCGGCCTACCACTCTAATGCATACATCGCCAAGTAGTGAAATATCTACATTGCTATTTAAGTCTATAGCAACACATTTAATTTTTACCTGCACTTTATCTCAGCTCTTTGTACTCTTAACACTTCGAAATACGATTTTACAGGAATAAAATCATATATTATCAAACAAATATGGACATATAAAATGATAAAAGGTTTAAGTTGTTAGGGTAAACCACTGGTGCTTTTTTACTTTCTCTACTACGTTTACTATATAGGTGAAGTATTGCATTCCATCCAAAAATTCTAAACTAGATTTCACCCGAAATACATGTTTTGAGACACCTTAATCCAAATAAAGCATTTTTGGTAACAGCATAACTCAAAAACGAAACGTCAGAGAAATACCAAACCTGTTATTTGAGTTTAGTATCTTCGAAGGATGCGAAACGAAGATTTTCAAGAAAATCCCCTACCCCAGACTAGCCTTTACATGGTGTTTTTTTTCGAAAATTTTGATTTTCTCAAAAATGGCTCTAACAATTTTTTATTAAAATATACATGCTTAACATAGTTTTAGGGCAAATGAAATGTATATCTTCAATTTCGTGGAAATGTCCCCAGAAGTCCTCTTCATTCTGAATGACTTTCGTATAACTAGTAAACCGTAAGAGATAAATAAAGTTTTACTACACAAAAACTGTAGAGCTCGTTAAAACAAACAATTTATTTTATATACATTTTGTTTGTCGAGTGACCCATTTCCGAGATATTCCTTGTTATTTGTTTGAATTTTCCAATACTTATTATCCTATACACTTACTATTTCTGAACACCCGGTAGCCTTACCTGTTTCTCTCACTGGCTAACACTCATTTTACTCGAATAACATAACACCGTCATTAATATTTTGCATTTCTTGTTAATTTACCAACACTTCCTCTCTTCCTAGCTTCTCCCTCCGTAACTATAAATATTTACGCAAAGTGTTAATAAATAGCCTACATAACACTGCACAGTGTTCCACTTGCTATAAACGTAAACACTTCCTTACACTGATGTTAGCCGTTACTACATTCTGCCTCGCGCCTGGGGCCTGTTAGCTGAGCAGGTGGATGAGTTTTGTTTATCATACACAATGAATGCAAGAAGTTACAGGATTCTTTTAAAAAACTGTTTCCAAACCTCCTCAACATCTTCTCTCGCTTGGTATACACGTTGTAAACCCAATAACACAAATGTTTCTCGCTAGCTGACGTTTATACTGCATAGGTATAGAATTTTCCGAAAATGTTTAATTAAAAAAATTTATAACGCGCATCTTATTAAAGATAGAGAATTCGAACTAGGTACGTATCAGCATTCTAGTTTACGCTAGCCAAGAAAAAATATTCTTTCGTTCTACCCTTCAGTTTTAGTTACAGCATGATAAGCATAGAAACAGTAAATATCGAACTTTTGGTGAAATACTTTCTCTTTAGAAATTTGGACCCACATAAATCTGTAATGGACCTAAAAATTATATAATCTGACAGAGAAAAATATTCTGCATAATCTATGAATTAGGCAGGGACAAAAATATCCCATTTACTACCATAATATCTTTTAAGGCTGAGACAAGCTATAATTCAAAATAGTTTCGAATGAAAAACGCACGCTTTCGGTGTGAAGAAGTTTTGTTGTTTATGTTATTTATTAGCACCACATTTTGGGTGTCAATTTGAGAAAATGATTTGTTACGTTATTTGCACCACGTATGGAAAGTCAGTTTGTAGATGCTGTATTTCTGTTTCGTTGTTTGCAACACACTTTGGACGTCAATTTGAAGTAGGTCGTATTGAAGAAATTGTATTATATTGTATTATAGTTCAACTGTTGGGGAACCGAACTTGTAGTAGTTGCAACCGCACGTATAGTAAACAGTTTCCGGTAGCCTTCGCCCCAAATGTACTTTCAGGTGGCCTTTGCCCCAAGTTTAAAAAAATATTAACTTTGTTATTAAACTGCTTCTTTAAATAATTTTTGCCTCGGCTGCGTCAGTATTATTGTTAGAGACATGTTTCTCTTAGGCAGGACGTGGTGCGACAAAGAATGTAGTCTTACACAGATTTTAAGCTTTAATTCACTCCTTTTTATTAATCCTTGACACAAATTAAATAGAACTTCACTGATATAGAGAGCTGTGAGATTCTTTTATTTAATTACTTGTACTTTTTAACACGTATACTTATTTTTCGTCTCACACGAATACGTATTATATTTCTCTAGAGGACACATCTTGCATCCAGTTACTATCACGGTCTGTAGGCAACTGAATAGATTTCAACCGTCTAAATTTGTAAATCTCTGCATTTCAAGTCTCTGATTGGCTAATCCTACTCCAATAGAATACTTGCATTTAACTAAAGCTTTGTATGTTTGTTTATTGGCTATTTTTAAACTGTCTCAAAATTTACATTATTACTGTTCTAATAATGACTAGTAGCATTTAAACTCTCAAACCCATTGTCTCAAGGTTACCTAATTGTTAGCAACGTTTAACTTATTATTCTCACAGCTCCTACATTATTAAATTACATAACGCATTCACATAACATTATTGAACATGTTTAAAATAATATAAGCATATGCAATGACTGTTACATACATTTTACAAATTATTACATAAACATTGCTTCAAGGTCGACTGTTATTGAATTTACATATTATATAATTAGACTGAAATTATTTAAGTGTTAAAAATACTGCCTCAAGTGGAAATAGAGAAAATGGTAAATATACAAAAAATGAAGCAAATTTACAGAGGAGTTTCTAAATTCCACTGTTCCGCTGTTTATAATTATAATTAAATAACCACATGTCGTGATAGTGGTGTTGTCCATGAAGCTGCTAGAAACGGTATACCCGTTTATTTCTTTTGGGTTGCTGCAAAGTCAACAGGTTATCCAGATAATCCGAAAACAACAGACGAGCTGAATAACACTGATTCAGTGACTAAAGCAACTTTAGTCAAACCGTTTAACAAAATCAAACGTGTGTATCTGTGACTTCAACAGAATGGGGGATTTTCAAGAACTTCTGTGAACAGGTAAGTTAATTATGCTTTTATTTATTTGTTTTCTCCTTCTATTGCTTTCACCAAATTCATTCCAAACCAGTCCACCAATGTAGTATCACAAATGCATGCAATCAGGACTATCCCCACATTTCCATATCTCACATATTCCACCACTGAGGAGGGACTTAAAAGATCTCACTGTAGAAGACGCATCCTTGTAAATTGTTCCCCTTTTATAGATAACCAAATAGACGCATAATTTCGCGCCTACCTTATTACACATATTGTGATTGATTATTCACCTAAGCGTCATATGAGAATAAAATAATTCATTTTCCACAATGCAATTTTCTGTATGTAACGTACATTTTTATTTGGGGGTTCAAGGTTTCATAAAGCATACAGTACCTCTCATATTCACATTTTTAGACTCTGCGGAGGATAGGGAATTATTCTAGTTAAAGAAACATTCCCCGCAGGTAGTATCGAACCTGCGGTCTCAGTGTTGAGAAACCAGAAAAGACCAATCGGCCACAGAAGCAGTCGTAACAAACATTTGTATAGGTAGATAAAATAAATGAGTCGAAATGATATTATAAGCCTTCACTTACATCATAATGGTAAAACTACCACCTGAGGTCCTTCCAATCTCCACATGGGTGCATACATTTTGTGTTTTTGGAGCAAGATTCAGTCGTCTCCGCTGATGATGAGGCCTTGATAGCCTCGAAACGATTGTCCATCTTTTACCATCATGATGTAAGTGAAGACTTTTAATATCATTTCGAATCATTTATTTTACCAATTGACTCTTCACTGTTAATATTGTCCTATTTCAACATTGATTTGTATAGGTAGTTAGTAAAATAATAAATAAAATCATGGTAACAGGCTGAGAAACTTATGTGATTTTATGCATAACATTTTTACTTTCTCTAACGGCACCAAGGAAATAGAGAAGGTATTGCATTTCACCCAACAGTTTGATAACAAGGTTTCACCGGATATACATGTTTTGAGGCACCTTGAACACAAATAGAGCATTTTTAGCCAAACATCCGTGTGTGTCTAAATAGCATAACTCAAAACGCGAAGTTGGAAAAACACCAAACTCAGTACTTAGGTCGAATATCTTCCAAAGATGCGACGAGAAAATCTCCCAACTCAAACTACCAATTTACTTGAAAACGTTTTCGAAATTTTTAGTTTTTAAAAATATGGCTCTAACGATTTTGATTAAAATACCATATACTAAAGATATTTACCTGACATTTAAAATGCATATGTTGAAGTTTTTGGGAATAGCCTTTGAAGTTCTCTTCATTCGGAAGGAATTTTGTATAATCTTGTATAACTGGTAAACGTTACTGCGACAGACGAAAACGTACTATATAAAAAAATGTAGATCCCTTTATTTCAAATATTTTTGTGGCATAAGTCATTTCCGAGATATTCGTTATTAACGGTTCGAATTGTGCTATACTTTGTCATTTTTTAAAAGTCCTCTGAATCTTCAGTTGTTTCTCCCGAAGTTAAATTTGTAGTTTAATTTTGCAGGTAATATTTTGTTAGATAAGGTATCTTTATTGGTTTAAAATTATTAAAGTTATTACACAAGTATTTAGTGCATGGGTCATTGGCCGTATATGCATATTTAATATACAGGTATGGTGACAAAATAAATAACAGAAAAAGAAAACAAAACAACAAGAACAAGAAAAAGGAAAATAGAGATAAATTACCTTTGTCTAACTGAACAAATTTGTCCTAGCTTCGCTCACTTTAGCCAAAAAATTGCCCATGTTTTACCAGTTCCTCTAGTCAGCCAGTAGCTCCCAACATGCAAATCTCTTTCCTGAGTGACTTAAGAATTTTTCTTTCAGTTTAATCGTTCGCTGGGTCTCCCACTGTGCACATTCCGCCAAAATATGTACCCAGTCCTCATCCAATTCACAGAATGGGCAAATTCTCCTGCCAGAAACGTCAGTCATTTTCTGTGTCCTTCAGCCCCCCAGTCTAAACCATGCCATTCCTGATATTTCCTTTCTTCCTAAGTTAAGTACATATGTCTCTTTATCTCAATTCAATTTTATTTCATTTGCTAGACTTAAAGAAGGTTTAATTTTACAATCCGATTCTATTTCCTGTTTGTTGATGTCTCTTAGTCTTCTTTTAACACCTTTCCATATGTTTTTGTCATTTGTTTCAGCTCTTAGCCATACTGACCCCAGTCCTATTCTCCTCACACCCCTTTCCAAATCAGCTGCCCAAAACATAGCAGACAGGTTTTCTCGCTGGTATTTATAACATTTGGATCGTAGTGTGGAGTTATCAGCCTCAGCCAGTACTTCACTGCTCTTATTTTGCAGTGAATTGTGTCTTCATAACATCCCACCTCCCTCAATACCCCCGAATTTGATGTGTCTTGTGAAACTCCAAGAACTCTTTTCCAAAATGCTACCTGTGTTTAATTTACATACTCTGCTCTTTCCCATCCCCAGATTTCACTTCCGTATAACAAAATCGGTCTTATCATAGAGTTATACATCTTTTCTAATGTATCTAACATCTATCTTGTTTAATTTACTAATACTTACTAGAAATTGGAAATAGCTAGATAGCATTTATTTTGTGTTACCGGCTTCCAGCAACAGTAGTAGAATATATTTTTTATTTAAATTTCAACGGTAATTATTACATTTTTGGACCTTATTATCTTTATTACTTTCTGTACTATGTATAGTAAGTAGGGGAAGTATTGTATTCCACCCAAAAATTCGACATCGAGATTTCACCGGAAATATATGTTTTGAGACCCCCTGAATCCAAAAAAGCATTTTTGAAAACATGTCCGTGTGTGTCTGTCTGTGAACAGCATAACTCAGGAACGAACAGTCGGATAAACACCAAGCTTGGTATTTAGGTTCAGTATCTTCCAGAGATGCGACACAAAGGTTTTCAAGAAAATACCCCACCCTAGATTACGCTTTACATGGAACATTTTTCGAAAATTGTAATTTTCTCAAAAATGGCTAACGATTTTGATTAAAATATCATATCTTTAAGATATTTTCATGACAAATCAAATGTATATCTCGAATTTCCTGGGCACATCTCCAAAAGCATTCTTCATAGTGAACGACTTTTGCATAACTGGTAAACCATAAGAGATAGACAAAATTTGACTACACGAAAAATGTAGATGGCGTTAAAATACACAATTTATGTTGACTGAACGATTTTCGAGATATTGCTCGTTATTCCCTTAAATTTTCCAATACTAATACTTTTTCTCAAACGGGAATTTGTTATTCATTTTCTTGTCCTGGACATACAAAGAGAATGAAATACTCCACATAGCAACCAGCTCTTAAAATATTTGACTATCGCTTAAAGCCTACCAATTCCCCTTGCATCTACAAGAAAATTAGCAATAAGATTAACATCTGGATTAACATGAAGCATATGGAGAGTAAGCGTTTGTAAAAATAGTTTGTGCAAGAGTAGAGAAAATCATGTGAGTGTAACACTTCAGATTTTTTCATTTCACGCATTTTATCTAACGTTTTCTATTTACTAAATTTTAAGCAAAAATCTGTACAATAACAATGTATAAAATGGAAGAACTGTTAAATAAATCACAAATTTGGAATACAGGTCCTGATGTAGGAAACACGGTACCATCCCTCGATTTTCGGCTGGTTTCTGGGGAATAAGGGCCGCCCTTGTGCTCTGTGTGAGGCGGTATCTTCGGTCTGCCTATTTGAAATCTGAAACGTGTAGGGACCTGTCATTGCTGTGCCGTCACTTCAGATTTAATTTTATTTCATTTTTTGTTTCTCGCGATGTCATGAAACAGTATGAAATTTTAAGGGCAGTGTATAGCGCCCAGTTCTTAAACATTTGACTAACACTTTGAGTCTATTATCTCAAATTGAGTCCTTCGAATCTATCAACGAAATGTGTAATGTAGCTATTTCTGCAAAGGTTTATCTAGATTATAATGGTAGATAAAAAATTAACTTCCATAAGAGAGAATAGTTTGCATACCCACAGTAAACGATAGAGGGTAGAGAAAGTCATGTGAATGTAACATCAGAAATGTTTTTACTGCCGTCTCGTGTTGGACGGTTGGCATTCAGTGGGTCTACTAGTGAGGTCCCGTTCACATTTCGCTCTGCCACACGCTTACCTTTTATTGCTTTGCAATCAAGGAAAAGCCTGCACATAAAGAGAGAGACAGCCGGACTTAGAAGGCTTCCCAGGCCTAAAAGACTGGAGTGGCTACATGCAGCGGTAAAACGAAAGGAAACACAATTACCAGAGGGTTGCTGCGATGAAATCACTCGGCTGAAGCCGGATGAAAGGGCACAGGCTTAATTACCAGTTGGTTTGCATATACCGTACTTCATACAAGAAAAGCTTCATGGGGAAATGGAAATTAAAAAGCACTCGCAGCGTAAAAACCAGAAAACATTATGCATATGCAGGCAAACACGTAATAACATTATTATACTGCAATACCTAGAAAGCGTTTAAACAGAATGTTGGTGGAGTAGAGATTTTTGTCATTTTATTTGGAAAAATCAATCAGATTAGCAATGAGAAACCGAGTGGGATGGCTCAAGCGGTAACGTCGGGAGGTCCCGAGTTCAATCCCCGGCAACGGCCCAATCTGGCGGAGAGTTTATTGGGGGGTTTTCCCAGGTTGTCAGGCGAATACTGGAATTGTTTCTTTCATCCCCAAATTCCCTGCCCTTCCATTTAGTTCCACAATCATTTCATTCGCCCTTTACTGCGTGTGGTCTGTTTCAGAATTGAAAGTATCGGCGATGGTGTTTCGGTGCAGAGTGACAGGGAAACATGATGCTCTCTGTTAACTTTCTCCATCCCTCGGACTTCGGCTGGTTTCTGGGGAATATGGGCCGCCCTTGTGCCCTGTGTGGGGCGATGTCTTCGGTCTGCCTGTTCGAATCCAGGGGCATCTTTATCTGAAAAGTGTAGGGACCTGTCATTGCTGTGTCGTCACTTCAGTTTCTAGCCATCCGGTGTCTTCCTTCACCTCATCCCTCGCTCCCCGGGGCATCTCTTCTTGGGGTATCGGTAGAATATCCCCATTCCTGGATCGTTGCCGAATCCCCTCCGCTTTACAATGCAATCCAATCCTATCCTAGGTAATGAAATTTCCCTCTCGCAAGTTTGAGAAAACTAGGGAGAAATGAGGTTTTAAATTTTCCTATGCTCAAGGCCTCATTCACATTACGTGTGTGATGATTTTTACTTTCTCTACTATGCATAGTAAGTAGAGGAAGTACTGTATTCCAGAGAAAATATATGTTTAGAGGCCCCCTGAACCCCAAAAATAAACATTTTAGAGGAAAAAGTACCTGTGTGTATCTGTAAACAGAATAACCCCTAAACGAAAAGTCGGTTAAGTATAAAACTTAGTATTTAAACTAATGTATCTGAAATCTGACCAAAATTATGAAGTGGTCGTTCTCGTATCTGCATTGGATTGTGATTGCTCCAATAGCGGTAATTTTGTTTGTTAACACAACCATCCATCCAAAAGTGGGCTTCGTCCTGAAGATGATTTTTCGACAAAAATCCGAGTCAGCTTCCAATTGCTCCATAGCCCAGTCAGCTAATACACGGCGCAACCTATGGTCATTGGGCTTTAATTCTTGAGTTAACACAGTCTTGTAAGCGTGAAACGTCAAGTCCAGATGCAGAATTCGCCAAGCTGTGGTCGGGGAAAACCCAATTTTTGCGCTCGACGAGCAATTGATTTGTTTCCGTTCTCGCGTACACTCTCACGAACGGCGACTATGTTTTCGTTGGAGCGCTTACGTCGATTACGTACAGGCGTTCTTTGATCGCTGACAGAACCACTTCTTTCAAATTTATCGATCAAACGTCGAATCGTGTGTAGGGACGATTATGCACACCGTAAACTTCACTTCAATACACGGAGGGTTTGGCGAACAGATGATCCATTTTGATAATAAATTTTCACAATTTCTACGTGTTGCTGAATGCTGTAACGTTCCATGGCTATTTGGTAATAGTAACTGTAACTACTTGAAAAACATTACTGCTGTAACTCAATAACAACGGCAGCTATCATATGTTGAATAAAGGACACTCTTGTTGAAAGACCCTATACAAGGCAATACCCGGGTTCAGAAGCCTGCCGGGGAGCAGACAGACTAATTGGATCGGATAGAACAGCCAGGATAGGTGATCAGCCCAAAGTCTGGTATGAGAGCGGGTAAGGAGATGATATAAAATGACGGTGAAATGGATGAAAGGAAAGGTAATGGTGGACCAGTTGGTAGAATCAATGGCATCTGAGATATCCGTTACTAATGGTTTGAATTGTACATTTCTTGGTCATTCTCTAAGTCCTGTAAACATTCAGTTGTTTCTCGCGATGTCATGGAAACAGTATGGAATTTTAAGGCCAGCATATAGCGTTCAGTTCTTAAACATTTGACTATCGCTGTTGTCTTTGTATCTATAACGAAATGTATAATGTAGCTTTTTCTGCAAAGTTTATTTGTATTAAAATATAGTAGATAGAAAACTAAGGCTTAGTAAGGATAGTTTGTGTTTCCACGAAGAAACGATAGAAGCTTGAAACAGTCATGGGAATGTATCATATCATATTTTTACTTTCTCTACTACGTATAGTAAGTAGGGGAAATATTGTATTCCACCCAAAAATTCGATACCGGGATTTCACCGGAAATACATGTTTTGAGACCCCCTGAATCCAAAAAAGCATTTTTTGAAACATGTCCGTGTGTGTGTCTGTGTGTCTGTCTGTCTGTCTGTGTGTGTGTGTGTGTCTGTCTGTGAACAGCATAACTCAGAAACGAACAGTCGGATAAACACCAAGCTTGGTATTTAGGTTCAGTATCTTCCAAGGATGCGACACGAAGGTTTTCAAGAAAATCCCCCCACCCCAGACTACCCTTTACATGGAACATTTTTAGAAAATTTTAATTTTCTCAACAATGGCTCTAACAATTTTGACTAAAATATAATATGTTTAAGATATTTTCATGACAAATAAAATGTATATCTTGAATTTCCTGGGAATGTCTCCAAAAGTATTCTTCATTGTGAACGACTTTTGCGTAACTGGTAAACCATAAGAGATAGACAAAATTTTATTACACAACAAATGTAGATCGCGTTAAAATACACAATTTATGTCATATACATTTTTTGTTGAGTGAACCATTTTCGAGATATTGCTTGTTATTTCCTTAAATTTTTCAATACTTATTTTCTCAAATGGGAATTCGTTATTCATTTTTTTTGTCTTGGATATGCAAAGAGTATTAATCTGTGGGAAAGGGAATGGTGCTGCACCTAGCAACCTGCTATTAAGAGATATGTATGTGCTTAAAGGCTACTGTATTTCCAAATTGCCCTTGTAAATATACATTCCCCTTACATCTACAAGAAAATTAGCAATAAGATAGACTCTGCAAATGTTTATCACGATTAACATGAAGTATATGGGGAATAAGCGTTTGTAAAAATAGTTTTACAGGAGTAGAGAAAGTCATGTGAGTGTAACACATCAGATTTTTTTTGTCTTGGATATGAAAAGAGTTATAATCTGTGGCAAAGGGAATGGTGCTGCACCTAGCAACCAGCTATTAAGAGATATGTATATGCTTAAAGGCTACTGTATTTCTATATTGCCCTTGTAAATATATATTCCCCTTACATCTACAAGGAAATTAGCAATAAGATAGTCTGCAAATGTTTATCTCGAATAACATGAAGTAGATGGAGAATAAGCGTTTGTAAAAATAGTTTGTACAAGAGTAGAGAAAGTCATGGTAGTGTAACACATTATATTTTTTCTATTTACTTTCTCTATTTAAGTGCAGGAAGTGCCATGTGTCACCCAAAACTCCCATACCGAGGTGCCTGTGCTAGAGTGAAATCTGAAATGTTAAGACGTGTCCATGTATACACTTCCAGACGTATTGATACTCCATGAACAATCAGAGGCGTTTCTTGCAGATTTATTAGAAATAATAGTAAAATGAAAACTTCTAGTACATCTAATACTGAGTTATATTTTCTACGTGTTCAAGCTATAGTGTGTTATGCTTTTGTTACATAACGAAATCAATTTTTTTGCTGAAGTCGAATTTCTCTGAGCATACAATTTTGAGGATTATTTAACTCTTTCTGATTAGCGGAAAGGTCCCTAATTTGAACCACCTCTTAAATTGAACCGCTCCGATATTTTCCAAACTGTTCGACAGATGGCACCATAATCCTAGCAGAAGCGTAGCGTGTACAGCTATGAATGCTTGGAGTTGTTGACTTTGCATTCTGAGCTGTGGTTTCAGTTTTATGAAGTGTTGTGTGTTTTTGGTGCTTCAGAAGTAATATTTGACTAATCTAGCTAAGCTTATATAACCAATTAGGTAAATTTGAGATGATTTATATATATATATATATTACACGTTATAAAGTGTTTATTTAGCAACAATATTCATGTACACGTTTTTTCAAGCAACGTCTCTCCTTGTCACATAGTTGCTAAATCTTCCAAAATGGCGTGGCTCGTAAATTGCACCACTGTTTGAACCTTATATTGAAGTGATTCAATTTAGGAAACCTATTAAAGTTCTAGGATTCCTCAACTGCGAATAGTATATTGTGTGAATAAATATCCGCATAATATGCTAAGTTAAACAAATCATGTTAAAACAGTGGATGACATGAATATGTGAATTGTTTGAAATTATGGACATGATCGAGTGTGTGAGTTATAGGATATGGCTTCACCAAAAGTGTGCAAAAGTTAGTGCCAAGAGGAAAGTGTTTCATTTTGAAGACTGTGTATAATTGAACTCTTCTGTATGAGAGTAAAAATTAGTAAAAACTCTATATTTGCAAATAATATCTATTCCAAAAACCAAGTGATTGTGATTATATAAAAATTCAAGATTTCAAGGAAATTGCTATTCTTATCACAATTTTGGACGCTACTTTTGTTGTTGATAGCACATTTGTTTTGAATGTACAATAAAGTATGTGCATTTTGTATTAATAAAAATACTTTTAAACTTAAAAAGTATGTGGTTCATTTTAAGACACGGGTGGTTCAATTTAAGAACCACATTCGTAATTTGAACCGATTTACACCATCTCACTTTTTAAATGTTATTTACTTGATAATTGTATTGAGGATATTTATAGCGCAAGAATGTGTCACTTTAACGCTTGTGTTTCTGAAAATTTTGATTTGAAAATATAATTATTATTTACTAATTAGGCTCAAATGGTTCAATATAGGGACCTTTCCCCTATTTGCTCTCTTTCAGGATGAAAGCTCTCACAAAAAGTGTGCAGTAAAATGATATTTATTCCTTTTATAACATCCGAATCATTATACCTATAACAAGCAAGGCTACTTCGGCATATTATGTTTACAATTAAATTTATCTTTATTTATGAACGCTCTTTAACTACTATGGTTCTCAGCGTCCCATTGGTTGGCTTGAGGTTCTTTTACGTGCCGTAAACCTACAACACGGGCACACCGGGTTTACTTCCCTTCCGAAGGTAGCAATGCTATGTATTTTTACGCCCGAAAACATCATCGCCCTCCGCCGGACTTGAACCTGCGCTCTCGGGAACTAGATGCTAGCATGATAACCATACACCACGGAGGACGACATATTATGTTTCATTATCTCAAACCCGCAAAGCCATTCCGCCTAATACCGTAGCCCCGTTAAATGAAGCGTTGGTCTACAGGACGAATAAGAGCGAGTGCGAACCTTCTTCCCTTACACCGCACCGTTATTACCTCTTTGCAGTGCCTGGCAAGTAGGAGCGCCCCTTTGAAAACCAGTGATTAGGCATCCCATTCAACTCCAATGCAAGCGGGAGTATTATGGGCAGAAGGTGTGCGGTGTTGTTGGGCCACCATATATGCCTTAGGCTACTTATTATTTTAAGGGAAGATAGACAATTGAAGTCTCAAAAGGACCATTTTGTTATTTCTTTCTCTACTACATATAGAAAGCAGAGGAAGTATTCTATTTTAGCCAAAAATTCGATACCGAGATTTCACCGGAAATACATGTTTTGAGACCCTCTGAATCAAAAAAAAACATTTTTGGAAACATATCCGTGTGTGTGTGTCTGTGAACAGAATAACTCAGAAACAAACAGTCGGATAAACACCAAACTTGGTATTTAGGTTTAGTATTTTCCAGAGATGCGACACGAAGGTTTTCAAGAAAATCCCCCCACCCCAGGTTACCCTTTACATGGAACATTTTTCGAAAACTTTAATTTTCCCGATTTTGATTAAAATATCATATTTTTAAATATATTCATGACAAATAAAATGTATATCTTGAATTTTCTGGGAATGTCTCCAAAAGTATTCTTCATTGTGAACGAATTTTGCATAACTGGTAAACCATAAGAGATAGACAAAGTTTCACTGTAAAAAATGTAGATCGCGTTAAAATACACAATTTGTGCCATATACATTTTTTTTATTGAGTGAACCATTTTCGAGATATTGCTTGTTATTCCCATAAATTTTCCAATACTTATACTTTTTCTCAATTGGGAATTCGTTACTCACTTTTTTATGTCCTGGACATACAAAAAGAATGGAATTCGCCACATAGCAACCAGCTCTTAAAATATTTGACTATCGGTTAAAGCCTACCATATTTCCCCTACAAGAAAATTAGCAATAAGATTAACATCTCGATTAACATGAATATGGAGAATAAGGGTTTATAAAAATAGTTTGTACAGGAGTAGAGGAAGTCATGTGAGTGTAACACATCAGAATTTTTATTACTCAGAGCCATATTCCCTAGTGCTCTCCCTTTCCACCGCCGCGTTCTCCTACTCACCACCTGCAGGTAAGCTTGGTGGTTAGTGGTGGACCAATGGCAGTCGATTGTCGTAGGATGACGAACCCGGCTCGACCTCTGTGAGCCACCTTATTCGAGGAAGGGCTCTCGAGGCTGACAAGGGGTGCCATTACTACGTAACTGAGTAACCTTCCCAATTAGACCTTTGTAGAACAAGAACACGCCAACATGAATAACATAGAAACCATGACAATATGACAAATGTTCTATATGCAGTTCAAATATGTATTTTCAAGATGCCAGACGTTGGTTATAAACTATACATCGGTGGGGGAAACCTCACTCACTGCGACTTACATATATCTATTGTGGCTAAACCCCACCCCCACAGTGGAAAGGGATGAAGTGAAGGAGCCACACAGAAGGCTACAGACCGCAGTCAGACAAGACATAGAGTCGCTCCAAGTCCCTAACAGTTTCAGGCTCGAAGACCCGTCCCACTGCTGGAGCTGTCTAAAGAGGGCGATGAACAATTCGTCGACCAAGCAGCAGCAGGAAAGTACCTACTCTTTCCTTTGAGCAAGCATCTGCGCCAGTTGTCCGGCACCACCATACGCTACGAAACCTAGAAGTATACCTGAAAGAAAATAGGAAATGGGATGAATGGGAAGTGATGGAAAGGAAGTCGTGGTAGATGAGAAACTACCCCACCATTTGCGTACCGATCAGGAAAAACCACGAAAAACCCAAAGTTAGAGAGAGCGATTAAGGTGAATCGAACCCTGGACCGCCCGGAAGCGAGCCTCACACGTTACCAAGGAGCTACGTTATGTCATATATACTTCGATAGATAAAAGTTATGTGAAAAAACTGCTTTTAGACACATTCTTATAAAAAACACAGAGTGCTAAGTGAACAGGGGGAAGAGGGGGGTTGTGCTAGTAAGGAGCTCGGTGGCTGAGGAGGAAAAGTGAATTAAGGGACAATGGGAGTTGAAATTACAGTATGCAGAATGAGAATTGGACTGTTTATGGCAAGAAAGGTTATTAAATGTAAAACTGATCAAAATATGTTGATGAATTGGTTGACAACAGGAAGTGTGATACTTATGCTCCTAGTGATCGGAGGGATTGAATTAAACCCAGGTCCAAACGATATGCAAGAAATGGAGGATCTCGTAGAAAAAATCAACAACATGAATGGAATGGAACAACGCATAAAAGATAATTTAAACAAAGTGGCTGAAGAAATAAAAGAAAATGTTAGTAAAGATGTGCAATATTGGGTACCTTAACGTAAGAATAGGGGAAAGAAACAAGCAGAGAAAGTAACTAAAATTATTAGAGAAAATAATGTGAATAAAATATGGAAGGGTATAAAATTAATGTACAAAAAAAAAATATGAACTTAAATCTAATGTAGATCACAAGTGTCGGGGAAGAGAAGATATATAACATATATATTTGAATGCAAAGAAATAGAGATTAGGAGAAAAGAAAGTTCATGGTATGGAATGAATAGGAATAAATGGATATGGATGGTTAAAAAAGAAAATAATGTAAATACAAATAAATATAAGAATTACTAATTGTATTAACATGTAATAGTAATCCGAGAAGACATCTAATATGTAATAACTTAATGCTCAATAGATTAATATATTATTATAACCAAAGGAGGGGAGATGACTATAAAATGGCCAGGGCCAGAAGCATCCACTCCAAATATGATTGTAATTATTTTGGCACTCAATAAATATTACATTACAGGAAAAGCAGGCTTTTAATGAATAAAATGCTGCACGTGTTTTGTGTGTCTCAATTTTAAGCGTACCAAAAGCATCTCAGCATTTCTCATGCTTGCCTTTAGACACACAAAATACAAACGGCAACTTCTCCTACCTCTCAGTTATGCGGGTGAAAAACCGCCGTTTCTGCAGGCGCCATCTCTAACCACATTTCAGTTTCAACACAAGAGGAGTGCCAATTTCATTTTCATCTTTACATTAATAGAAGTACTATGCGGGATATCACAAACTTATAAGTCCTTCAGTGTACCAAATCCACTAGAAATTCTGCAGCAACGCTCTAATCGCAGCAATTTGTTTTCTTTCAGAAAGTTGCTACAAATCATTTAAGAGACCACCTCCATGGTTTGGGGGTAGCGTGCCCACATTACACTCAAGACGTCCCGAGTTCGAATCTTGGTTAACGTGTGTTAAATGGTTTACTTCCTCTACTACGTATAGTAAGTAGGGGAAGTATTACATTCCACCCAAAAATTCGATACCGAGATTTCACCAGAAATATTTGTTTTGAGACCCCCTGAATCCAAAAAAAGCATTTTTAAAAACATGTCCGTGTGTGTGTCTGTGTGTCTGTGAACAGCATAACTCAGAAACGAACAGTCGGATAAACACCAAACTTGGTATTTAGGTTCAGTATCTTCCAGAGATGCGACACGAAGGTTTTCAAGGAAATCCCCCACTCCAGATTACCCTTTACATGGAACATTTTTTGAAAATTTTAATTTTCTCAAAAATGGCTCTAACGATTTTGAATAAAATATCATATGTTTAAGATATTTTCATGATAAATGAAATGTATATCTCGAATTTTCTGGGAATGTCTCCAGAAGTATTCTTCATTGTGAACGACTTTTGCATAACTGGTAAACCATAAGAGATAGACAAAATTTTATTACACAAAAAATGTAAATCGCGTTAAAATACACAATTTATGTCATATACATTTTTTTGTTGATAGAACCATTTTCGAGATATTGCTTGTTATTCCCTTAAATTTTTCAATACTTATTTTCTCAAATGGGAATTCGTTATTAATTTTTTTTGTCTTGGATATGCAAAGAGTATTAATCTGTGGCAAAGGGAATGGTGCTGCACCTAGCAACCAGCTATTAAGAGATATGTATGTGCTTAAAGGCTACTGTATTTGTATATTGCCCTTGTAAATATATATTCCCCTTACATCTACAAGGAAATTAGCAATAAGATAGAGTCTACAAATGTTTATCTCGATTAACATGAAGTAGATGGAGAATAAGCGTTTGTAAAAATAGTTTGTAGAAGAATAGAGAAAGTCATGCGAGTGTAACACATCAGTTTTGTTTTATATCCTGGTAATGCAAAGAGAATGCAATGCGCCACATAGCAACCAGCTCTTAAAATATTTGACTATCGCTTAAAGCCTACCAATTCCCCTTGCATCTACAAGAAAATTAGCAATAAGATTAACATCTCGATACACATGAAGCATATGGAGAATAAGCGTTTGTAAAAATAGTTTGTACATGAGAAGAGAAAGTCATGTGAGTGAAACACATCAGATTTTTTTCCTGAGATCTTCCCTTGTTCTAAAAATATGAATGCTGGGTAACTTCAAGCTCAAAAACAATACAGGATGCTCCTTTGGTCGAGAGATCAGCGCTCTGGTTTCTAAAACGAAAGGTTCCGGTTTCCATTCGCAGCTGGCTTTAACCATAAACATTCCCTACAGAGTCTGGACATCTAAATGTGTTTAATAGTTAAAAACTGATAAAACAACGTTAAGAAACGTTACAGATCAATGAGCGATAACACAATTGGTTGTTTCTAGAGTCGAAGCCCCCGATATGAATTACAAGGGACTATACAAATGAAACAATTAAAAAATATGACGTGTCATTCACATAATTTTCTCTACCCATTCTTCAATGAATTATTCTTCTATCTACTTCATGTTAATCGAGGTAAACATTTATAGAAAATATTTCATTACATATTTCCTTGTAGGTACATACAAAGGGAAATAAGGGATTGCAGCAGGCTTGAGCGATAGAAATATTTTAAGAGCCGGTCGCTTTATGACTTTGAAATTCGGTGCTCTTTTCATGACAACGAAAAATGTGATGTTTTGCACTCATATGACTTTCTCTACTCTTGTACAAACTACGCTTATTCTCCATCGACTTCATGTTAATCGAGATGTTAATCTTATTGCTAATTTTCTTGTAGATGCAAGGGGAATTGGTAGGCTTTAAGCGATAGTCAAATAGTTTAAGAGCTGGTTGCTATGTGGTGTATTCCATTCTCTTTGTATGTCCAGGACGTAAAACACGAATAACGAATTTCCATTTGAGAAAATCTGATGTGTTACACTCACATGACTTTCTCTACTCTTGTACAAATTATTTTTACAAACGCTTATTCTCCATATGCTTCATGTTAATCGAGATGTTAATCTTATTACTAATTTTCTTATAGGCTTTAAGCGATAATCAAATATTTTAAGAGCTGGTTGCTATGTGGAGTATTCCATTCTCTTTGCATTACTAGGACAAAAAAATTAATAACGACCTCCCATTTGAGAAAAAAGTATAAGTATTGGAAAATTTAAGGGAATAACAAGCAATATCTTGAACATGGTTCACTCAAAAAACAAATGTGTGTGACATAAATTGTGTATTTTAACGCGATCTACATTTTTATGTAGTAAAATGTTGTCTATCTCTTATGGTTTACCAGTTATGCAAAAGTCGTTCACAATGAAGAACACTTTTGGAGACTTTCCCAGAAAATTCAAGATATACATTCCATTTGTCATGAAAGTATCTTAAACATATGATATTTTAATCAAAATGGTTAGAGCCATTTTTGAGAAACCCAACATTTTCGAAAAATGTTTCATATAAAGGGTAGTCTGGTGTGGTCGGAATTTTCTTGAAAATCTTCGTGTCGTATTCTTGGAAGATACTAAACTCAAATACCAAGTTGTGTATTTATCCGACTTTTCGCTCTTGAGTTATGCTGTTCACTAATAGACAGAAACACACACGGATATGTTTCCAGAAAGGCTTTAAGGAATGTAAAAAAAGAAAGCAAATAACGATTTCGTACTTGAGAAAATTATACCTAACCATTAGAAAATTGAAACCAGTAACAGCGAATGTCTCGGGAATGATTAACTCCACAAAAAAGGGAAAAATGTATTTGACATACATTGTGTGTAATAGCATTTTATCTCCTACGGTTTACGAGTTATGCAAAGGTCACTCAGAATGAAGAGGACTTCATAGGCTATTCGCAGAAAATTCAAGATATGTATTTCATTTGTCATGCAAGTATATTAATCATATGGTAATTTAATCAAAATACTTAGAGTCATTTTCAGAAAATAAACACTCTATTTTCGAAATATTTTCCTTGTAAAGCATGGGGTGGGGAGATTTTCTTAAAAATCTTCGTGTCGCATCCTTGGAAGATGAAACATTTAAATACCAAGACCTCTTTCAAAAAAGTGTTTTGGTGCTCAGGGGAGCTTAAAACATGTATTTCCGGTGAAATCTCGACATCGAATTTTTGAGTGGAATACAATGCTTCCCTTACTTACTCTACGTAGTAGAGAAGGTATGAATGATTAAGTAAGGTTTCACCTTGCTCATTCCTCGTGATTTCTTATGCGATACCCGAGTTCGATCATGGAAAGTAATAGTTATACCCCCGCCGCTGTATCTTTGCACTTGACAGTTCGTGTGGCTTCGCGTAAGGTTTGCTACATTGCGGTTGCGACGTTGCCAGAGTGGCTAGTAAACAACAACAGCTGATTGCTCTCCTTTCTATCGTGTCTAAGCCGCATACAAAAAGTGTACGCAAGTAGCGAACGTCAATGAATAATAACTATTTCGTATTATTATTGTTAATTGAAAATAAGCGATATAAGCAGCTTTGGTATGGTCGGATACTCCTTTCTATGATAATACGCATAAATGTGTCTACGTATGGCGTCTAATTGGAAAGCATCAAGATTTGTGACTTGACGAGGCTGCTTTCTTTTCTTCCCTGGAGTTGATAGAAATACCGTTGTGTTCCAGATGGTTCAGGAATTTAGTCCTCTTTCTCTTGGATTTTCACTCCCTTGTGTATAACAGTTCTCGTGCTTAGCCCAAGAGCTGCTGCAGTTCGTTGTACGGCTTTATCAGCAGGAATAGAAGGATTGCCATGAAGTTTTACGTACTCCTTTTCCTGTTCAAAGAATTCCCGGATTCTGCTTAAAAAGTTCCAATGCACGACTATTAAGTGGCACACCTCGGCGCAAAGGATTTTCACTTCGTGAATCGGCATCGTTTTTCAGACATTGTCGCACTTAATTTTGGGTTAAATAAATAATATGAATGAAATATATATGTATAAACAAACAATAACAAAACTATTAAACAAGAACCACAAATATAAATAACAATGAATATGTAGCTTGCAAAGAACAACTTGACGCTCGTGCTAGAGATTCACAAACTGAAGCACGTGGTTGGGAATAGTTACATCCGGCAACAGAGCCGATTCTAGTTCCGGTTCCGCTTTGTCATCGGCCATCCGGAATGCTGCCTTGTGATTGGCTTAGGAAGTCAAACGGTTGAAGCTTTTCATCTGTTTTTTTGCGAGTGTACCAACTTAAACGCTAGCTGTCAAGTGCAACGTTACAGCGGCGGGGGTATAGTGTCTACACATCACAGGAGTAAGAAGGAATAAATGTATGTGCTATGCCCTTGTGAGGATGAAGTAAAATATTTGTTACTTATCTAGTTAAAATGGTAGAAATCTGACGATAGAAAAGGCCAGAAAACACCAGGAATCACACTGATTTTCAATGTATTATTCCCCTTATTCAGGCATGTCTTTGTGTTTGTTTTGCCTAGAAGGCACAGGGTTATACTCTTACGAAATGTATACCCGGTGAGGGGATATTGGGAATATGTCCGTTCCAGATATGAACATATAGTCAGACATCACACTCTGCAATGCTTGAGAAGAGTTTTTTCGTTTTTATATATTTAGTAATAGAAAATTAAATAGAGAATGGCGAATTATGTAACAAGTACGCAAAATAAGGATTTAGTGGATGGATTAAGTGTTTCTGACGAGGCGTAAGGCGAGTTCAAAATATTGGATCCGTCCGCTGAAGGCTAATTTTGAGTATGTAGTGCATACAATTTTTACTTTCTCTACTACGAAGAGTAAGTAGGAGTTTTCACCGGAAATACATGTTTTGAGACCCTCTGAATCCAAAAAAGCATTTTTGGAAACATGTCTGTGTGTGTTTGTGTCTGTCTGTGAACAGCATAACTCAGAAACGAACAGTCGGATAACACCAAACTTGGTATTTAGGTTCAGTATCTTCCAGAGATGCGACACGAAGGTTTTCAAGAAAATCCCCCCACCCCAATTACCCTTTACATGGAACATTTTTTGAAAAGTTTAATTTTCTCAAAAATGGCTCTAATGATTTTGATTAAAATATCATATGTTTAAGATATTTTCATGACATATAAAATGTATATCTTAAATTTTCTGGGAATGTCTCAAAAAGTATTCTTCATTGTGAACAACTTTTGCATAACTGGTAAACCATAAGAGATAGACAAAATTTTACTTTACAAAAATGTATATCGCGTTAAAATACACAATTTATGTCATAAACATTTTTGTTGTTGAGAGAACCATTTTCGAGATAAATGCTTGTTATTCCATTAAATTTTTCAATACTTATTTTCTCAAATGGGCATTCGTTATTCATTTTTTTGTCTTCGATATGCAAAGAGTAGTATTTGTGGCAAAGAGAATGGTGCTGCACCTAGCAACCAGCTATTAAGAGACATGTATGTGCTTATATTGCCCTTGCAAATACAAAACAAGGGGAACATGGCTTTAAGCGATAGTCAAATATTTACTTTCTCTACTACGTATAGTAAGTAGGGGAAGCATTGTATTCCACCCAAAAATTCGATACCGAGATTTCACCGGAAATACATGTTTTGAGACTCCCTGAATCCTAAAAAAGCATTTTTGGAAACATGTCCGTGTGTGTGTCTGTGTGTCTGTGAACAGCATAACTCAGGAACGAACAGTCGGATAAACACCAAACTTGGTATTTAGGTTCAGTATCTTCCAGAGATGCGACACGAAGGTTTTAAAGAAAATCCCCCCTTCCCAGACTACCCTTTACATGGAACATTTTTAGAAAATTTTAATTTTCTCAAAAATGGCTCTAACGATTTTGATTAAAATATCATATGTTTAAGATATTCTCATGAAAAATGAAACGTATATCTCGAGTTTTCTGGGAATGTCTCCAAAAGTATTCTTCATTGTGAACGACTTTTGCATAACTTGTAAACCATAAGAGATAGACAAAATGTTACTACACACAAAATGTAGATCGCGTTAAAATACACAATTTATGTCATATACATTTGTTTTGTTGAGTGAACCGTTTTCGAGATATTGCTTGTTAATCCCTTAAATTTTCCAATACTTATACTTTTTCTCAAATTCGTTATTCATTTTTTGCTTTCTCCACTACGTATAGTAAGTAGGGGAAGTATTGTATTCCACCCAAAAATTGGATACCGAGATTTCACCGGAAATACATGATTTGAGACTCTTTGAATCCTAAAAAAGCATTTTTAGAAACATGTCCGTGTGTGTGTGTCTGTGTGTCTGTGAACAGCATAACTCGGGAACGAACAGTCGGATAAACACCAAATTTGGTATTTAGGTTCAGTATCTACCAGGGATGCAACACGGAGGGTTTCAAGAAAATCCCCCCACCCCAGATTACCCTTTACATGGAACATTTTTTGAAAATTCTAATTTTCTCAAAAATGGCTCTAATGATTTTAATTAAAATATCATATGCTTACGATATTTTGAAGACAAATAAAATGTATATCTCGAATTTTCTGGGAATGTCTCCAAAAGTATTCTTCATTGTGAACGACTTTTGCATAAGTGGTAAACCATAAGAGATAGACAAAATTTTACTCCACAAAAAATGTGGATCGCATTAAAATACACAATTTTTGTCATATGCATTTTTTATTGTTGAGTGAACCATTTTCGAGATATTGCTTGTTATTCCCTTAAATTTTCAATACTTATTTTCTCAAATGGAAATTCGTTATTCATTTTTTTGTCTTGTATATGCAAAGAGTATTAATCTGTGTCAAAGAGAATGGTACTGCACATAGGAACCAGCAATTAAGAGATATGTACGTGCTTATATTGCCCTTGCAAATACAAAACAAGGGGAACATGGCCTTAAGCAATAGTCAAATATTTTTAGAACTGGTGGCGATGTGTAAAATGTAATGCTCTTTGCATGTCAAAAGATCGTTTCTGCAAATGTTTATCTCGATTAATATGCAATAGATGGAGAATAAGATTTTGTAAAAATAGTTTGTACAAGAGTAGAGAAAGCCATGTGAGTGTAACTCATTAAATTTGTCTCTTTAAACCTCTGTAAATTATATTAAATAAACGTAATGTAAGTACTGCATACATATAAAAGGCATAGTTTATCATTTTTGACACAGACGCCTGAATCCTACGCTATGAACCGCACCAACGCCTCCGTTGATGTATCAATACGAGATGCAGATGGCAGTTCTTGCTCTCAGAGATCGTTCCAAAACAACAGGTTATGTGTGAAAATATGGGTGAAAATCCTGAAGAAATTTCAATCTGAGCCAGAAACATGGAGCTACTGCCAGAAAAAATCTCGAGGAGGAATATGTTGCACTTAAAGAGTGCTACAAACGAAGATGTAATCAAACCCATCTGGATTTTCTTTATTACGCCGCTAAATTTTCCATAATGACTTTAGATGACCAGGGTCGCTAAAGTGTGTTTTTCAGCGTGTTAACAGTCCGGCAAGCAGCTGTTTTTAGTGAGGGTGCACTAAAAGGCCATTTAGAGGTAGGTAACAAAAACGAGGGAGAGAGTCCTGCATAGTTTAGATTACGAGTGTGGAAACTAAAGAGGTTTTCGAAGTAATATCACAATGTTCAATCTGTGAGCATAATGCAAACGAAATCCGCATTTTTACTTTCTCTACTACCTTTCAAACATATGTTCATACGCTTCGAACATTCGGCAGATGTTCCCCTTTAAATCACGCAATACTTCCCTGCTGACATAAGCATCTGGGAAACGTTTTGCCTGAATTTCTAAAAACAGTTTCATCCTTCTTCTTAAACTATTTTGTCCTAACATCCTAAGTCTTATAAGATTATATCCGTCACAATCTTATATAAATATAACCTTGATGTTATCAAATATAACCACGTTTATTTCTCTGGTTATTAAATACGTATTTTGGATGAAGCATTTATTCTCTGTGAGATAGTTACCTCGACTGTTATATTGCTTACAGGGACAGAAGTGATCCGATTTCACACGGAAATGTTAACGAGTGAATCGTCCAAATAACTTCACAGGACCAGAATAATTCAATTCTTGGTTCCTCCCAACGAACGGGAAAGGAATGAAATTGCAAATGCGGGCGAAGCGTGAGACAAAGCGACAGAAGAGCGCGTGCAGGGCCCACAATATCAAGAGCTACTACACGAATTTGGCGAGCTAATGTCATGTCCCAATGGGACTGGGGGAGTGCTGGTATTAGATATCGCATAATTAGCGACCTAATCTACAATTTCTCGTGCTGCTTCAAATGCTAGGGCGGTGAATACGCAGCTATCACGTTTCTTAAAGGCGAAATGCTCGTATACGAGGTGTGATCAAAAAGTTTCCGGAATGACTTCAAAACAATGCTGACGCTGATATTTCTTTAATTACTACCCAGACTGTACATACAGCGTTCCTTTCCGATAAAAATGAGAGGTCACGTGACTTCCTGTGACCATGCAGTGACGAAGTAGACGCTCTGTAGTGAACACGTATTTTGCATGTGCTGCGATTTTTCCGCGTAGCAAAAATGTCAGATAACAAAGAACGAACATCAAATTTTTCTTTAAACTCGGTAAAACTGCAACAGAAGCCCATGAAATGTTAAGAACAGCTTATGGGGAGGATGTTATGGGCAAAACTCAAGCATTTGAGCGGTTTTCGAAATTTAAAAGTGGTGTGACATCAGTTAAAGATGCAGATTGTTCGGGCGACCCTGTTCCAACAAAACGGATGAAAATATCAATCAGGTGAGGGAAATGGTCTTAAATGATAGGCGCATTACAATAAGAGAACTTTCTGACTCATTAGGACTCTCCTTTGGATGTGTTCAAAGCACTTTGAAAGACAATTCGGGCATGTTCCTGCATCATGACAATGCGCCCGCGCACAAAGCCCTTTCTGTTCGCCAATTTTTGGATAAAAATAGGATGAATACTTTTCCTCATCCCGCCTATTCTCCAGATTTGGAATGAGCGGACCTTTTTCTTTTCCCGCAACATAAAATGCGGCTCCGAGGACACCGTTTTGAGGACACTGATGTTATCCATCGCGAATCGCAGAAGGCTCTGAACAGCTTGAAAAAAGAGGATTTCCAGAGGTGCTTCCAGCAGTGGCAGAAGCGCTGGGACAAGTGTATCAACTCCCAAGGAGACAACTTCGAGGGTGACAGTGCAAATTAGACAAAAGAAACTATTGTGTAGTATTTATTACGTCATTCGGAAACTTTTTGATCACACCTCGTATATGTACGGAGTCCTCGATTCTAAGCAAAGGAACAAAATAGGCAAATGTCGAGCTCTAGTATCCACTATACTAAGCAGGAGGAAGTCTTCAGTCTGTGGACCCAAAGGTACAGCCAAAGAACTGTTATCAGACACTATACATTTCGTATATTTTACTCCAGTAAGCATGAAACAGATTTTAATAATACCGAGAAAGTGTATTTTTTTGAGCAAACATATAATTTTTAAATGGAACAAAGGAATAAAGGTAGGGTAGGGTAAATTAGAATGTCAGTGGCGGTTGTTGCAAGATTCTAATACAAGCGGTTTACCAGAAAACTTATTTTGAAACTTTTGCCCACCGACACTTGTACAACCTGTGGTAGCACAAACTAAAGAAAAAGAAAAGGAAATTACAATACTTCTATGGATCCCTACAAGTAAAGAGAATATAGCCCTTCAAAGGTTGTGTTCAAAATGAACCTGTTTATAGGCTAAATGTACAGGCCCCTGAGTACCAATCTGTTCTGTGAAAACTGCACATCAATAGCACTTTCCATTTTCGAAATATATGCGGTGCAAGGCTTAGGTGATATATATATATATATATATATATATATATATATATATGTTTCATGCCTATGGAGTAAAATATACAAATTTTATAGTGTGGTATAATTGGCTACTTTCATAGTGTATCTCATTTCGTAGCTTAAGGGTCTAAATTATGGATTCTTTTGTAATGAGAGCCTTTATCAAAGATTTGCCTATCCTGATTTCAGTTTTGGTGATTATTAAATAATATGATGTTAATATTAGTATTGCAATTAATATTTCACGTTGTGAGCCAGGGATCCATTGCACTAGACTGCATGATATCGGATGACTGAAAACTAATAAGTGATTCTGACTCACTTTTTATGCTGATTTCAGAACTGCTTTTAGTTGTTTCTATCACGTACAGTTTTTTGACAATTTCACTTCAAAAATATAGAGATATAAAAATATTGCCTCCGCCACTACACATAAAATTGGGCTTGATGAAGCAATTTGTAAGGGCTCTACCAGAGGATGGGCCCTGCTTCAAGTACCTTTCCAAGAAATTTCCCTTCATTACACAAGACAAATTAAAGGCTGGAATTTTTGTTGGTCCTAAAATAAAGAAATTGATGAAGGATGAAGATTTTGAGAAGACAATGAATGAGAGAGAAATAGAAGCATGGACCGCCTTCCGATCAGTTACTGAAAACGTCTTATGCAATAACAAAGATCCTAATTACAAGGCCATTGTCGAAACAATGTTGGAACATTTCAAGAAGTTGGGTTGTAACATGAGTGTAAAGGTGCGTTTTCTGCATTCACATATCGACTACTTTTTGGGACATAATAGCGAAGACCAGGGTGAACTTTTTCATTAAGATATTAAGGAAATGGAGAGAAGGTACCAGGGGAGATGGAATGAAACTATGATGGCCAACTACTGTTGGATGTTGAGGAGGGACAGTTATCTTCAAGGATCTGCAAGGAAGTCAAAGAAGAGAAAGTTTGAAAAAAATTAAGTCAAACACTTTGGCTTCTTGTTTTGTTAAAATGTAGTCATGAAATAAATTGGGAGAGTTCTTGAGAGTATTCTTAAAATGTTTCTTAAATAAAAACTTACCTTGTGTGAAATGGTATTTGAATACTTTTTCTACGGTCGTTAGTAAAATTGTCAAAACATTACATTTGGGTAAAAACCTGACGGGATAGAAAAAAAGGAAGTTATTTCTGTAATCAGCATAAAAACTTGATTCAAGAACACCTACTTTTAAGTAATCATCTGACAAAAATTTAAAATGCAGACTAGTGTTATTGATAAAACACCTGAGAAGTTTGTAGTATCGGCATTTCTTTTCTAGCGTCAGCAGTTGCATTGTTTCGTGTAAAATAAAAATCTGATGTGTTACACCCACATGACTTTCTCTTCTCTTGTACAAACTATTTTTACAAACGACATACTTCATGTTAATGGAGATAAACATTTGTAGAAACAACAAATCTTTTAAGAGCTGGTTGCTATGTGGAGAATTCCGTTCTCTTTATATGTCCAGGACATAAAAAAACGAATAACGAATTCTCATTTGAGAAAAAGTATAAGTATTGGAAAATTCTTACAAATTACAAGGAGTATCTCGGAAATGGTTCACTCCACAAAAAATGTATATTACATAAATTGTGACGAGCTCTACATTTTCTATGTAGAAAAAGTTTTTCTATCTCTTACGGTTTGCCCGTTATGCAAAAGTCATTTACAATGAAAAGGACTTTTAGGCACATTCCCAGAAAATTCAAGATATAGATTTTATTTGTCATGAAAATATCTTAAATATATGCCATTTTAATCAAAATGAGCCATTTTTGAGAAAATCTAAGTTTTTGAAAAATGTTCCATGTAAAGGGTAGTCTGGGGTTGGGGACTTTTTTGAAAATCTTCGTGTCACTTCTTTGAAAGATGCTGAACCTAAATGCCAAGTATGGTACTTATACGACTTTTCGTTTTTGAGTTATGCTGTTCATAGACACACATCCATACAGAACTTTTTCGAAAACGGCTTCTTTTTTATTCAAGGCACCTCAAAACATGTATTTCCGGTGAAATCTCGGTAGGGAATGCTTGGGTGGAATGCAATACTTCCTCTACTTACTATACTAGTAGAGAAAGTCAAAAAGTGGCTACTTAGTGTACGGTAAATGGTCAACTACAAAAATCTATTGTTTTACGAGTGGGAAATCCATCATTTTAGCATTAACTAATCGCTTTATTCATTAATGTAATGGCTTTATTGGGTGAAAGCACAGTGCTGATCTAAAAAGAAATGGACCTATTTAATTGCATACGCGACAATAGCCTGCTTAACAAGAATATATAACATACTCAATAATAATTACAAACCAGCGTGAGAGTGTAAATCGTATTTAAGAGCGAAATTACTAGATTTTGCCATAAAATACGTATTGTCGACGTACCCTATCTGCGATACTTTGATGTCTCCAATATCTGCTGATGAATCTGCTACCGGCTGCTGCAGTGGCGAGGAATGAGATCTTTCTCTAAGCTTATTAAAAATTTACTTTTATTTACGGACTCTCTTATACGCTTGCTTAGCGTCCCATTTTATATTGGGCGTGAAAGTTCGGTAATTTTGTTGAGAGGCCTCTTTACCACGCTTGAGGTTCTTCTACATACCTTTTTGATTTCTTAACGTACTGACTTCTACATCTTTTTCACTCTAAGTTTAAAGAGAAGTAAACAAAACTTAATGTATCACTCCGCCGAGCACATGGCATCACCGCGTGGAGCATGACGGGAACTAAGTACCCGCGAGAGGAAATTGCTTCAGACTATATGCAAATACGGTACATAGCGCAACTTGGGAATCATTAGCTTTTCAATATTTTATGCCTTACTCCTATATTTTGTCTTACATTCTAAACTTCTAACACATAATACTAAGAGTATACAAACAAAAAAGTTCGGCGTCTGTGATTATATAGGGATTAAACTGTTATTAACTTCAGGTTTGAGACTGTATGTTTACATTTAAATGATTTTAGTCTAATTATATAATATATATGTATATATATTTATATATACATATATGTATATTCAATATCAGCCCGCCTTAAAGCAATATATGTATGTAACAAGATATAAAAAGTGTATATTACAGTGTATATGTTTATATTATTGTATACATGTGTAATAATGTTATGTGAATGTATTACGTAATTTAATACTGTAGGAGCTGTGAGAATAATAGGTTAAAAGTTGCTAACAATGAGGTAACCTTGAGGCAATAATGAATTGAAAGTTTAACAATACTACTTGTGATTCTTGGAAGCAACAATGTAATTTTTTGTGACAGTTTATAAAATAGCCAATCAACAACCAGAAAAAGTTTTAGTTAAATGAAGGTATTCTATTGGAGTAGGATTAGCCAATCAGAAACTGAAATATAGCAAAATCTACGAATTCAGAGTTCAGTTGCTTGTAGACAGCGCTAATAACTGGACGCGTTGGTTGTAGGCAGTGTTCCTAACCGGAGGCGAGATGTTTTTAAACTTGGGGCAAAGGCCACCGGAAAGTACATTTGGGGCGAAGGCTACCGGCAAATTTTTACCCTACGTGCGGTTACAACTACTTCAAGTTCGGCTCCCCAACAGTTGAACTACAATACAACTCCTAATTCAAATTGGCCCTCCATACCTGAAGCAACAACCTACTTCAGGGTTAAGAAATCATTTATTTAATGACTCATACGTATCAGTAAACCACTTCTGCTTTAAACCTTGGGGCAAAGAGTTAAGAAAATGATTAACCCTATGGTTAGAAAACACAACAGGCTGGCGCCGTAGTTCAGTCAGTAGAGCTCCTGCCTGATGTGCGAGTGGTTCGGGTTCGATTCCCAGCGGGGTGGGAATTTTTTCTCTAGCCTAACCTCCCCAGAGCCTGGAAGTATGAACGAGTGTGTGATCTAAATGATTAAAACCCCAAAAAGTGCAAGAAACCCAACGACAAGCGAATACGAGCTAACACCATTGCCAATAAGGAATAAATTCCAAAGGAAAGCGCATCAATAAGACCAATGTAGCTACATGCGGGGTATAAATGGAACTTAAAAAAATCTGATGTGTTACACTCACATGACTTTCTCTACTCTTGTACAAACTATTTTTACAAACGCTTATTCTCCATATGCTTCATGTTAATCGAGATATCGAGATGTCAATCTTAATGCTAATTTTCTTGCAGATCCAAGGGGAATGGGTAGGTTATAAGCGATAGTCAAATATTTTAAGAGCTGGTTGCTATGTGGAGTATTCCATTCTCTTTGCATTACCAGGACAAAAAATTTAATAACGAATTTGAGAAAAATAACAAGCAACATCTCCAAAATGGTTCACTCAACAAAAAAAATGTAATTGACATAAATTGTGTATTTTAACGCGATCTTCATTTTTTGTGTAGTAAATTTTGTCTATCTCTTATGGTTTACCAGTTGTGCAAAAGTCGTTCACAATGAGGAATACTTTTGGAGACATACCCAGAAAATTCGAGATATACATTTCATTTGTAATGAAAATATGAAACATATGATATTTTAATCAAAATCGTTAGAGCCATTTTTGAGAAAATTAAAATTTTCGAAAAATGTTCCATGTAAAGGGTAATCTGGGCTGGGGGGATTTTCTTGAAAACCTTCGTGTCGCATCTCTGGAAGATACTGAACCTAAATACCAAGTTTGGTGTTTATCGGACTGTTCGTTTTTGAGTTATGCTGTTCACAGACAGACACACACACACAGACACACACACACACACACACACATGGACATCTTTTCAAAAATGCCTTCTTTGGATTCAGGGGTCTCAAAACATACGTTTTCGGTGAAATCTCGGTATCGAATTTTTGGGTGGAATACAATACTTACTATACCATTGTTAAACAAGAATTCATTGTCGATTAAAGGTGATTGCTTTTCACAGAGTTTGTTAAAAACATTTAACACAACTGTCTACTTTCCATTTTGCGGTTTATGTTTTCCACAGTGGAAGCGTACTGCAGCGCTTGCGCGTAGGCTCTTAAACTCTTTACTATAACGATTCATTATTAGCAAATGAATCTGAACAAAGACATTTCGTTTCATAAATTGAACTGTTATAATAATGGGTCTTCTAAATTTCTCTGCACAAGAATAACCACAAAATGTCACGATCTGAACGGAACTGTTTCATGTAGAGGAAAGGACGACATGCTAAGCGGGAAAAGTTGCAGTTTGCCCACCAGCCAATGAGGTGCTCTGTTGTCACGTGATTTTGTTTACAACTCCTTTAAACTTAAAGTGAAGCCACTTTAGTTACCTGAACCTTGAACAAATGGGTTTCTTGTTGACTGAGTTCGCCGGAACCCTTAATTACCTTAAGTACTCTGACTTTTACCTAATTGCTTTTCCTTAACATGTAATTTGCCTGACAATGACTTCTTTATTCATTTACAAAATTGTAACTTTTCTTCTTCAATTATGCAATGAATTATAAAATATGGAAATTATTTATTGAAATTATGTATCTGTTTTCTTATTATATCTTTATAGGCTTACTAATCATACGAGTTAATAATTCTGGTATCAGTATTAGAAGAGAAGTTGTTGCAGTATTTTTAATGCTTGAATAATTTCAATTAAATTATATAATATGTAATTTCAATAACAGCCCGCCTTGAAGCATTATGTATGTAATAATTTGTAAAATGTATGTAACAGTCATTACATATGCTTATATTATTGTAAACATGTTCAATAATGTTATGTGAATGCATTACGTATTTTAATAATGCAAGAACTGTGAGAATAATAAGTTTAAAGTTGCTAACAATGAGGTAACATTGAGGCAATAATGAGTTTGAGAGTTTAAATGTTACTAGTCATGATTAGAGCAACGATAATGTAAATTTTGTGACAGTTTAAAATTAGCCAATCAACAGCCAGAAAAAGCTTTAATTAAATGCAGGTATTCTATTGGACTAGGATTAGCCAATCAGAGACTTGAAATACAGAAGCTTACGGGTTTAGACGGTTGAAATAAGTTCAGTTGCTGGCAGACCTTGGTAGTGACCGGATGGAAGATGTGTTCTCTAAAGAAATATTACGTATTTGTGTGAGACGTAAAATAAACATACGCGATATAAAAGTGAAGTATTAAAGAATCTCACAGCTCTTAATATCAGTGTAGTGGTATTTAATTTGTGTCAAGGATTAATAAAAAAAAGTGAATTAAAACTTAAAATCTGCGTAAGTCTACATTCTTATCGCACCACGTCCTGATTAAGAGAAACGTGTCTCTAAAGTAAGACTGACGCAGCCGAGGCAAACAAACATAAATAATATCTATAGAAGCAGTTTAATAACAAAGTTAACATTTTTTTTAACTTGGAGCGTAACAACAAAAATACTTCTTCAAATAGGCTTTACATACGTAGTTAGCATATTACGTAACAAACAATCTACTTCAAATTGCTTCCCAAACGTGTGGTGCAAACTTCAACAACAAAAACACTTTGTCAAATTGGCTTCCCAAGCGTGAGGCAAATAAAATAAACTCCTCAAGACAATATCTTCAATTTGGCTCCCATGCTTCTCAAAGTGAAAATTTGAAGAAATAATGTTCACTGTTTACAGTTCATTAAGGGAGTAGTGGAACGTATTAAATTTAATATGGGATATGGCTATTTGATGTTTCTTTGCTGTTCTACTACATCAAAGTGGTAAATGAATAAATGACTGTGCCTATATTAGTGTCTGTTTTGAATTTGTTATCTACGTCTCTCTTAAGACCATCTAGCGGATGTTGAGCCAATTGTCCTTAACTGGAGCTCTAGTGGTGTTTGACTGGTTACCTCAGTCTAGCTTACCGTTAGCCTCAGTTAATACAGAAAATTTACGATATACGTTTTATTTTCATGCAAATATCGTAAACATGTACCGAGCCTGATGGCGCCTTAGTAATCTGTCGACTCGCTTTCGGGAGCTCCCAGGTTCGATCCCCGGCGACCGCCCACGCTGACCCATGGCTTTTTCGTGGTTTCCCGGAGGCCGGGAGGCTAATACTGGGATGGTTTCTTTAACGCGATTTTTTTCCATCATTTTCATTTGCTTTCTCCCATTTCCTTTTTATTTTTCAGGTGTGCTGCTAGGTTTCGTGGTTATGGCGTTCCGGAAACATGGCATGCGTGCATGATCAATGAAAAGAATACTCCTCGTGGACACCAGAGGGCTGCTTGATTAATGGGTCGTTCATCGTCCTCTCTCGGTGGCTCAAGCATGGAAGAGTCTGCGAGGATGGAAATGTTAGGGACTTTCGCACATCTCTGTGGCCTGTCTCTGACAACCTGTGGTGTCTTATGGTTCCTTCACCTCATACCTTCCTCCTGGGGGATGGTAGCCACAATAGATCTCTATAGGTCGCGGTACGCTAGATGTCCCCCTAAAGTAAAAATATAAAAGGCGCTTGACATATTCTCACATCCGCCTGAATCCTACGCTATGAACCGTACCAACGCCTCCTAGGAAGTGTTGACCGTAACAATACGAGATGCAGATGACAGTGTTTATTCTGAGGGCTCGTTTCTAAACAACAACCTACATGTGGAACTTTAATAAAAATAGTTAAGAACCATTTTTGAGAAAATAAAAGATAACGACACTTTCCCATATAAAGAGTAGTTTTTGTAGGGTTTTAGTTCTTTTTTGAAAAGTTTTATGTCACATCTTGGAAGATGCTGAACTTATATACCAAGTTGGGTGCTTAGACCGATTTTTAGTTTTTGAGTTATGTGTTCACTCACACTCACACACACACACACACACACACACACACACACACACACACGGACCTTTTTTTAAAAATGCTTTGTTTGGATTCAGGATCTCCAAATCGTACTTCAGGTGAAATCCCGGTATCGAATTTTCAGGTAGAATGCACTACTTCCTCTACTTAATATAGGAAAGCAGTAGAGAAATTAAAAATCGTAAATCGTATACACCAGCTAGTATTTAAATAAAAAAGGATCTAACAGAAAAGTAGGTTACGACAGGTAAAGTCTGATAAAAGATAAATTGGCCAATGTTTTAATAACTGTCGTGCGTAGTTAAAATACCTCTTGTCTGCAGATTAGTGATAATGCTTTTTATTTCGGTGTTTTATTTTTCTGCTGAAAAATGCCTTATTTATTTCCAAAGATGACAGAAAAAGCTATTAGCCACAAAGATTGTTCCTCTATGCATTGTGTTGCCGTGGGGTATTTTATCAGTGGAAGAACAAAAGCCCAAGGCAGCCTTTCTCTTTACGTTTAATTATGTGACCACTTGACCGCATACCGCCTGCCTCATTTCATAAGAGTCCCTCTGCGATAAATCCCTCTTTTGTTCCTGTGTCGTGAAATATCGCGCCAGGACCAATCCGGTCGCTCAGGTTATCTGCCCCTCTTAATTTCCCTTGTGCATACTTTAGCTTCCTGCGCTACGCATGCGCCCGCTTCTGACCGGAACAGGCAGATTCTCTACCGGATGTTAATCCGCTTCGATTTTATTTATTACTTCCGCGGTAACCTGTTAGCCACGTGCTGCACAAAGCAATAGTTATGACAGCTGTGGAAAGGGATGATTCTATCTAAGTATAATGTTCGATTATCCACAGTTGCGGGCCTTTGTCCGCCGTAAAGTAATAAATTGCTGCTCCGATAAATGACATCCTCCGTACATAAATGGCCCCATACTCTCTGTAGCAGGAAACCGATTGACGTCATAGGGAACAGAGGCGAAACTTCTGTTATTTCATGTAGTTAATTCAGCTTTTTCATAGGAAACAGAGCATGAGGGTTAATTGCTTTCTATTACAGAATGTGGTGGTGAAAACTTTAACTCTTTCATGTAATTAATCTGCCCTTTTCAGAGAAATCAGAGCATATGATGAATTAATTGGTAGCTAGCAAAAATAAGCCATAACGTGTTATTTTGTATGCTATTTGAGCACCCAGAGTAATGTTGAAAAACAACTTGTATCACCTGCAGGATACGTAGTATTTCCAAAATGTTTAACAAATATTATGTGGTGCATTCACATGACCTTCTCTAACCACTCTTTTACAAACTATTCTTAAAAAATCTTATTCTTCTGTCTAGTTCTTGTAATCAAGACAAACTTTGATTACACTGAAAATTTAAACCAATAACAAAGAACATCTTGAAAACTGTTAATGCAACAAAAATCTATTTGAAATAAATTCTGTGTTTTAACAACATCCACATTTTTTTACCTTCTCTACTACGTATAGTAAGTAGGGGAAGTATTGTAATCCAGCCAAAAATTCGATACCGAGATTTCACCGGAAATACATATTTTGAGACCCCCTGAATCCAAAAAAAAAAAGCATTTTTGGAAACATGCCCGTGTGTGTGTCTGTCTGAACAGCATAACTCAGAAACGAACAGTCGGATAAACATCAAACTTGGTATTTAGGTTCAGTATCTTCCAGAGATGCGACACGAAGGTTTTCAAGAAAATCCCCCCCTCCCAGATTACACTTTACGTGGAACCTTTCTCGAAAACTTTAATTTGCTCAAAAATGGCTCTAACGATTTTGATTAAAATATCATATGTTCAAGATATTTTCATGACAAATAAAATGTATATCTTGAATTTTCTGGGAATGTCTCCAAAAGTATTCTTCATTGTGAACGACTTTTGCATAACTGGTAAACCATAAGAGATAGACCAAATTTTACTACACAAAAATGTAGATCGCGGTAAAATACACAATTTATGTCATATACAATTTTTTGTTGTTGAGTGAACCATTTTCTAGTTATTTGTTGTTATTCCCTTAAATTTTCCAAAACATACTTTTTCTCAAATGGGAATTCGTTATTCATTTTCTTTTATGTTCTGGACACACAAAGAGAATGGAATGCGACACATAGCAACCAGCTCTTAAAAGATTTGACTATCGCTTAAATACTTCCATATTCCACTTGCATCTACAAGAAAATTAGCAATAAGATTAACATCTCGATTAACATGAAGCATATGGAGAATAAGCGTTTGTAAAAATAGTTTGTACAAGAGTAGAGAAAGTCATATGAGTGTAACACATCAGAATTTTTTTGTTTGCTGAGTGAAGCATTTCCGAGATATTCCTTGTTATTTGTTTCAATTTTCCAATACTTATGCTTTTTCTCAAATTCGTTATTCATTTTTTCATGTCCTGGACATACAAAGAGAATGGGATGAGCCGCATAGCAACCAGCTCTTAAAATATTTGACTATCGCTTAAAGCCTACCAATTCCCCTTGCATCTACAAGAGAATTAGCAATAAGATTAACATCTCGATTAACATGAAGTAGGTGGGGAATAAGCATTCGTATAAATAGACTGTGCAAGAGTAGAGAAAGTCATGTGAGTACAACACATCAGATCTTTTTCCTTTTGTTGTTCATACACACACACACACACATATAGACTTTTATTTCCTAAAATTACCTTTTTATTAAGGGGCCTTAAACATGTACTTCCGGTGAAATCTCTATTTTGAATATTAGTACAGGCTTGAAGTCGTCATGGAAATCTTTAGTGGCGTAAGAAACAAAATCCAAATGGCACTGACTAGTCACACCAACTTTAACAGGATTTTAAACAAAATACTTGATCATAAACAAGAAATATGAGCCAACATTGTTGTTTATGTTAATCATAAACTTGACTAGCAGTTTTCACAAAACATTGCATCATTTAAAAACAAATGTAAGTTAATATCGATTTGATTTTATAAGCCAGTATCACATCTGTACTATTAACCTTGCACCAGTCTTTAAATGCAATATGTTCCTTCTCATACTAGTGCCGAGATTCTCTGGTAGCAGTTCCGATTCAATGTTTGTCTCGGATTGAATTTTCTTCGGGATTTTCATGCATATTTTAAGTCACTACCTCGTTGTTTGGAAACGAGCGTGAGGCAGTATTTTTAATACTTGAATAATTTCAATTAAATTATATAATATGTAAATTCAATAACAATATTGCCTTGAAGCAATATGTATGTAATAATTTGTAAAATGTATGTAACAGTCATTGCATATGCTTATATTATTGTAAACATGTTTAAAAATGTTATGTGAATGCATTACGTAATTTAATAATGTAAGAGCTGTGAGAATAACAAGTTTAAAGTTGCTAACAATGAGGTAACAATGAGGTAACCTTGAGGCAATAATGAGTTTGAGAGTTTAAATCTTACTAGTCATGATTAAGGTAGCAATAATGTAAATAATGACAGTTTAAAAATAGCCAATCAACAGCCAGAAAAAGCTTAAATAAAATGCAGGCATTCTATTGGACTAGGATTAGCCAATCAGAGACTTGAAATACAGACGTTTACGGGTTTGGACGGTTGAAATATGTTCAGTTGCCTGCAGACCTTGGCAGAAACCGGATGGAAGATGTGTTCTCTAGAGAAATATTACGTATTCGTGTGAAACGAAAATTAAATATACGCGTTAACAAAGTGCAAGTATTAAATTAAAGAATCTCACAGCTCTTGATATCAGTGTAGTGCTATTTAATTTGTGTCAAGGATTAATAAAAAGAAGTGAATTAAAACTTAAAATCTGTGTAAGCCTACATTTTTGTCGCACCACGCCCTGATTAAGAGAAATGTGTCTCTAAAGTAATACTGACGCAGCCGAAGCAAAAACAAACAAATAATATATATAGAAGCAGCTTAATAACAAAGTTAATATAATATTTTTAAACTTGGAGTGTAACAACAAAAATACATCTTCAGAATCGGCTTTTCATACGTAGTAGCATATTACATAACAAACAATCTTCTTCAAATTAACGTCCATAGGGAGATAAATAAATAAACAACGTAAAGAATAATCCTACTTGAAATTGGCTTCCCAAACGTGGAGCAGAAATAAATTTACTTCAAGCGCTCAGAATAAACACTGCCATCTACATCTTGTATTGTTAAGGTCAACGCTGCCTAGGAGGCGTTGGTACGCTTCACAGCGTAGGATTCTGGCGGCTGTGAGAATATGTCAACAGGTGACTGAGTATGCCTTTTATATTTATAAGTAAATATATTAAATTTATTTGATTTAATACAATTTAGAGAGCTTTTGCTAAAAACTACTGTATGGGTCATGTATGCAAAGCTGTAGTAGGCTCATCCAACATTTCTGACTTGGCATACGCCTCATCGAAAACACTTAATTCATCCGTTAAAGCCTTATTTTGCGTACGTGATACATAAATAGCTATTATTGGGTGGTGTGACACATTACTGTCATATTTCACTAGATGTGTATGAATTTGCATCCCGAGGTATAGATCCACTACCTACCACATCTTCATAATTGATCCGCCAATCAAGTATTCGTGCATAGAGTTTCCTTAATGTTGACAAATTAAACTGTGTATGTTAACAGTGGGAGCCCCAAGAAGGCCTTCGTTAAACATTGAGATGCAGAGAGTGCGGGTAGCTCCATTGCATGGGAATGAGCTGTGAATATTTCATCACATCGTGTGCCTTAGGGTAAACCGAGCTCAAACTACCACAGGGGCACGCTGCTGAAAACCCACAACTCCACATGTTGGACGTGGGGCCAGCAACATGGAATTATACTCTCCGCTGTAATTATTTATTGTTTTAATTTCAGAACACAATACATTAACTAAATAAAGTAGGGGACACTCCTGTCTCAGACCTTTTGTCGTTCTGAATAGAGGAGATAATATCTTTCCTATTTTACCAGAAGTCTGACACTGCTGGTACAACTGTCGAATGTGTAAAATAACTAGTTACTCAATACCAATACCCAGCATTGCGTCCCATAGTTGATTAATAGGCACAAAATGTGCCGTATTCAACATGTACTAGAAAAATCTGATGTGTTACACTCACATGACTTTCTCTACTCTTGTACAAACTATTTTTACAAACGCTTATTCTCCATATGCTTCATGTTAATCGAGATGTTAATCTTATTGCTAATTTTCTTGTAGATGCAAGGGGAATTGGTAGGCTTTAAACGATAGTCAAATATTTTAAGAGCTGGTTGCTATGTGGAGCATTCCATTCTCTTTGTATTACCAGGACAAAATAAATGAATAACGAATTTGAGAAAAAAGTATAAGTATTGGAAAACTTAAGGGAATAACAAGCAATATCTTGAAATTGGTTCACTCAACAACAAAATGTATATGACATAAAATGTGTATTTTAATGCGGTCTACTTTTTTGTGTAGTAAAAGTTTGTCTATTTCTTATGGTTTACCAGTTATGCGAAAGTCGTTCACAATGAAGAATACTTTTGGAGACATTCCCAGAAAATTCAAGATATACATTTTATTTGTCATGAAAATATCTTAAACGTATTATATTTTAATCCAAATCGTTATAGCCATTTTTGAGAAAATTAAAATTTTTGAAAAATGTTCCATGTAAAGGGTACCCTGGGGTGGGGGGATTTACTTGAAAACCTTCGTGTCGCATCTCTGGAAGATACTGAACCTAAATACCAGGTTTAGTGTTTATTCGACTGTTCGTTCCTGAGATATGCTGTTCAAAGACACACAGACACGCACACAGACATGTTTCCAAAAATGCTTTTTTCGGATTCAGGGGGTCTTAAAACATATATTTCCGGTGAAATATCGGTATCGAATCTTTGTGTGGAATACAGTACTTCCTCTACTTACTATATGTAGTACAGAAAGTAAAAAATGGAATCGGTCCTGTGGAGGTATGGGTATACCATTTCAAGTTGGTACTGTACATTCACTGTTATTTGCAAATGACCAGGTGGTGAGGATGTGAAATATATAATGAGGAAACTTTTGATTGCTTTTGAAGTACCAGGTCAGTCCCAGAAGTACTCGACCTGACGTGTATATAGTGGTTGTTGTTTCAAACAAATGACTATGGTAGAAAGTACCACCCTTATAAGGCTTAAGTTTGAAGTTTGTCGATGCTACGTTGTTTAGTAATTGTTTGGCAACCATCAATAGTGAACTCTCTCAGCGAATTTGTAAACATAGATAAAACTGGTCATCATTATGTGGTACAATACTTTTATTTGAAAGGTCTTAGCCCAACTAATATTAAAGCTGACCTAGATTCTACTCTGGGGGAGTCTGCTCCTTCGTTTACAACAGTAAAATATTGGGTGGAAGAGTTTAAGCGAGGCCTTACGAGCTGCCAAGACGAACATAGCAATGGTCTACCAAATGAGGTGACCACGCCAGAAATTGTGAAGAAAATCCACAAAATGGTACTGGATGACCGTCGACTGAAAGTGCGCGAGCTAGCAGACATTGTAGGCAATTCAAAAAGTGCTGTACATCGCACACTAACTGGAAATTTAGACATGAGAAAGATGGGTGCTGCTTTTACTCACAATGGAACAAAAGCAGCGTCGTGAGTAAGTTTCATTCGAGTGTTTGGCGATGTTTCGCTGCAATAAAGCCGAGATTTTGCGTCTATTCATTACCATGGATGAAACATGCGTGCATCACTTCACACCTGAGACGAAGGAACAGTCAAAACAGTGGATTGAAAGGGCAGAATCGGCTCCAAAGAAGGCGAGACAGTTATATCTGCAGGCAAGGTCATGGCGTCAGTTTTGTAGGCCATGGCGAATGTGTGAGTTATCACAGCTCCCATAGTCGCAATGTTTACTTTTGGGGAAAAGAAAATCCACATTTTTTTTCATGATCTGGAGCGGAATGACACAAACGCATCTGTTTGGTCCATAAGCTTTTGATGGTTCTGTAAATCAGAACAGTTATCTCCAGATGATTAATGACTGGCTCATCCCACAGCTGCAATAGTCTGGAATCCTAAGCAGTGTTTGGTTTCAACACGATGGGGCGCCGGCTCACTTTGCAGTGGCTGTCTGAACGCAGTCTTTGGGAATCGCTGGTCGTTCGATTTGATCCAGCTGCCCTTTCATGGCCTTCAAGGAGCCCTGATCTAACAACACCAGATAATACACTCTGGGGTTACATCAAGGAGAAGGTGCGGAAGCAGTGGTATGTTGGAACTGATGATCTGCAAAATGTGGTGCGCGAAGCTGAGGCAGTATTTTAATACCTGAATAATTTCAATTGTATTTTTATATAAAAAGTAAATTCAATAACAGCCCACTTTGAAACAATGTGTATGTAATAATTATTTAAATTGTATGTAACAGTCATTGCAAATATTTATTTTTATTGTAAACATATTTTAATAATGTTATGTGAATACATTACATACTCTAATAATGCAAGAACTGTGCGAATAATAAGTTTTAAGTTGCTAACAATGAGTTATAATGAGGTAATTGTAGCAATAATGTGTTTAGAATTTGAAATGTACTGGTCATGATTAGAGCGACGATGACGTAGTTCCTCTAACAGTTTTAAAACTAGCCAATCAACAGCAAAGAAAAGTTTTAAATTAAATGCAAATATTCTATTGGACTGGAATTATCCAATCAGAGACTTGCAATACCGAAGCTATAGGTTTTGACCGTTGAGGTTATTCAGTTCCTGACAATACTTGGTGAAGTGTAGATGGAAAAATCTGTTCTCTACGGGTGATTAGTAAAAACAGATATACGCGCTAAGTAAATGTATAAAAGTTTCTCACAGTTTTTTAAAAAGTGTAGTGGTGTATAAATATGTGCAAGAATTTAAATAAAAGAAGTGAAATTTAAAAGTTTAACTCTGTGATGTCTACAATTATTGTCATACCGCGCCCTGCATAAGAATCCTGACTCTAAAGTAAGACTGACGCAGCCGAGGCATATTCAAACAATAATATTACGTAAGCATTCAATTCAAACCGACGCCCAAAGAGTGTTACAAACTACATAAAACAACAGTTGAACAACATAACCTTTCTTTAAGTTATGTAAATATATATTACACAACATTACGTAACAGCAGCAAAAAACATCAAGTTAGCGCACATACGTGGGGCTAACTCAAAACAGCTAAAAATAATAAGTGAACCAACCCACTTCATCAAAGCTTTCCAGACAGTGACCCCATGGATGTTGCCTAAGATGAGCATGAGAACATGGCGGCGTATTCAACTGTGCAGAGATCATAGAGGGACACATACGGATGCTGTAGACTCCTAAGATGTAAAGAGAAACATTTAAGTAAGTAAATAATGGGTATATGTACTTTTATATGACGTCAGTTTGAATTTTACACAGCAGTATACGGACTCTGTGCGCACCCTGTATAGAAAAGCATTAAATCCTTTGAACTACATCATCTACCTTAGGTAAGCGGCAGTGAAAGTGAGAGCACCGTCTAACAAGCTATTCACATACACATGTTGCACTGGCATTTAGGTTACCCTCTGAGAAGGTAACCCTGTTATATTACGTGACTGGGGCGTTGGGGGAATGAATTAAGCTTTGAAAAGGAGAGAAACGCGCTATAAAACAGTTCGACAACGTGTAACACATTGCAACACAAGGACCACGAAAAGAAAAGGTACACAGTACGGACGTGACCAGAGACAAAGACTGCATTTTATTCCATTCTTCTCTCATTTTCTAATCTGTCCATGCACGCCTTAGGGTGTAGAGCGGAGGAAGCAGAAAAGACCAAAAGAACGGGACTGGAAAGCGGTAAAGCTTTGAGAAGCAAATTTATTGCCGAGGGAAAGGACGTACAGGCATTGCCAAAACACGCACTGCTTTGTTTGAATCACTAGGGCTGTAAATAAACAAGCGGGTGGAGGTAGTAACATACATATCAGCAACCTAATTTACATATAACCAGCTCACTAGATGTTGTACGGGTAGATTTCTAAACTAGAATGACGAATTCAATTTTCCCTCCAGTTATTTATGAAAATATCATACTATGATCTAGAAGATTTTTATAATTAATCCTCCCCTTTAAACCCTGTAATTTTAATTTCGTACAGACCCAAGTGCCCCTGATAACGGATGAAAAATTCCCGGATATTCACACAAAAAGACGCGAAACATCGGCAGAACGTCTGACTTTGTTAACCTCCCCTGACAATCTTCAGACATAACCTATTAGTACCCTCTGGCGGTGGAACAATCATCGGTTGGAATGGCCGAGTGATGTTTTAGAACCGCAATAGGTAAAGTTTTAAACCTTTGTACTTTCCCATATTTATTTAATATAAATTTATATATTCATTTTCACATAATGCAGAAACTTAACATATTGTAACGATGCATGAATTAACTTTATTAATGTTGTAACATTTCTCTTGCGCTCAGTATCGTTGGAAGTTATTTTACCATTTATTCATTCATTCTCCGTTTAATCTCCTCTTATGTAGGACTTACACCCCCCAGGACTTACAGGCGGGTGCCTGAGGTCAGAGGCCCGCGAGGAGCAGACACTGATGGATCAGACAGAATATCCAGGATGGGTGCCTGGTATGGGATGAAGGGAGGAAGTAGATGAAATGAAGTGATGCTGAAATGGATGAAAGGAAAGGTGATGATGGAGCAGTTGGTGGAATGAATGGCGGGGAAACCGGAGAACGGGGAGGAAACCCGCCCAGACGCCGCTTTGTCTACCATAAATCCCACATGCGGGTCCCTGGGATTGAACCCGGGCCGCCTCGGTGAGAGGCAAGCGGTCTAACCACTCGGCCACGGCGCCGACGTTATTTTACCATAAAAGTTAAAAAGGCTGACACGCAGAATGTATGTCCAAGCACTCTGCCATTGCGTCAGATTTCATTCAACTTAGAAACGTTGCGCGACTTCTGCTGATTCGGGTTAGGACATTCGTCAAAGAGGTGAAGGACTGCTGAGGTAGTAGGAGTGCACCTTCAAGGGGACAAGGTAGTTTGGACACATGGAAATTACACCTTAAGTGTGTTAAATTACCACTGCTCTTAAGGTTCACAGTGGATTTTCCTGAAATTTGTGAAATTTTCTATAAATTATGACAATTATTTCAAGTTGTTGCTTGCATTGATAGCTTATACAATTGAGTCCGTAAAAATTATTTAATTCAGCAGAAAAATAATAAAATGTACTCTCGAAACTGAGAAAAGAATTGTATTGTATTTCGAGTATTGGGGAGCCGAACACTTGTAGTAGTTGCAACCGCACATATGGTAAAAAGTTTCCGGTAGCCTTCGCCCCAAATGTACTTTCCGGTGGCCTTTGCCCCAAGTTTAAAAATATTAACTTTGCAATTTTTTACTGTTTCTTTAAATATTATATATTTATGTTTGCCTCGGCTGCGTCAGTATTTATATTTTTTTAGAGACATGAATATCTTAGCAGGGAGTGGTGCGACTGAAGAATGTAGGCTAACACAGATTTTAAGTTTTTCTTCACTGCATTTATTAATGCTTGACACGATTTTAAACAACACTTCACTGATATAGAGAGCTGTGAGATTCTTTTGTTAATTATTTGCACTTTTTAACACGTAAACTATTTTCGTCTCACAATGAATACGTATTAAACTTCTCGAGGACACATCTCGCGTCCGGTTAGGAGCGCTGTCTACAAGCAACTGACTTCTGAATTTGTTAATTTTGCTCCATTTTAGTTTCTGATTGGTTAATCCTAGTCCAATAGAATACCTTCATTTAACTAAAGCTTTTTCTGGTTGTTGATTGGCTATTTTGTAAGCTGTCACAAAAATTACATTGCTTCCAAGAATCACAAGTTGCATTAATAAACTTTCAAATTCATTACTGCCTTTAGCTTATATCATTATTACCTCATTTTTAGCAAGTTTTAACCTATTATTCTCACAGCTCCTACATTATTAAAGTACGTAATACATTCACATAACATTATAACACATGTATACGATAATATAAACATATATAATGACTATAATATACACTTTTTATATATTGTTACATACACATATTGCTTTAAGGCGGGCTGTTATTTAATTTATATATTATATAATTAGACTGAAATCATTTAAATGTTAAAAATACTGCCTCAAAACGTGAGAATTCATGTACCTTTTTCTCTGATACTACTTGCAATAGAGAATCATACTTTTGCATGCATCTTCTTGGTATAATTAGCTATCCTATAAACTTAAATTATTTGGTTATGTATATCAGTTCACTACAAAATTGAAAAAAAATTATTTGCAAAGTAAAAGAAGTCAAAATGTGGAAAATTTGCAACGTTGTTGCTTTCTTATGCCGCTAATATACAGCTCTCTACCTCTCATACTTTTTAAAAAAACAACGTATATAAGTATCCAAAAATGTTGTTTTGAGAAAACTGAATCCAAAGTTTGAACATTACAATTCTGACTCACTTCAGTACATTCCAGGGCCACCATTCTTTGCACCTTCATTCCTGGATTGCTTCAGCTTTTCTGATTGCCTTCTCTTGGTACTGGCCTCTTTTGTTAATTGCTGAACTGCTCGCTGGGCATAGTCATTCGTTGTTGAAAGATACAAAAATGTTCTAAAAAGGGGCGTTGCATGACAGCTTTAAAGGAATGCAGAATAGCATTTAAATGGTATTTAAATGTCTTAAAGAACTCTTAACCACCAAAAACTATATACTTTCTGAAACTGGAAATAATGGAAATTTTATTAGTGCCTAAAACAAAAAATATGATTTTTGACCATTTCAGAGTACCTTGTCCCCTTAAAAACTCCTGGCTTTTGGGGGGGCACCAGAGGGAATGCTACACGAACCTGTCAGTCTGATTCTTGAAAATCATTACAAAAAGTAAATAAAAAGTCGGCAAAACACCGCCATGTATCGGGCAGCACACGCTTTGTCTCAGGTAAGCATGCCGTCTGAGGGGCCTCGAGCCATGCAGTAATAAAGGGACGGGAATAGGTAATTGAATTTGAGGAGAGGAGTTAACAGGAGAAGTGAGGAATGGTGTTGGGGTTCCGCTGAGCACCCCCGATAGTGCGGAAGGTAACTGCCAGCTTATTGCGCTGGACTGCGGGTGAAGGAAATATCCGGGTGACAGCCATGACCTGCCAAGGCGCTGACTGACCCCCCGGGGAGTGACGAGGATGGGAAAGGAGTGCGTTTTCCTTCTTTATTCGATTATTCATACTGATGTAAATGCGATTATTGGTGATACGTGGGTGATGGGGATTCTGTGCATTTGGTGCTTGTTTAGCGGCGGTTGTGCCGTTGTGGATTTGTGGCCATCAAAACGTGTTGTTTTATGAAGTTGCGAATCAGCGCGTATCCTTCATCGAGCTGCAGTTGTGTGAGTGGGCCTTGTAGCTCAGTACGGAGGAAGTGGTTGAGAGAGTTGTAGTGTGTGGCGAGTGTGTTCCAGTTGGTCGTATGTTGTTCAGTGAGGCATATTTTATACCACAACACTGTGAATGCCAGAGTGATTGTAGTGTAAATTAACATTATTGTATGACAATGATTTGAGATGCTTGTTATTTATAAGCACTGTTAGGAAATAAGTTTACACGGCCTCACTGAAACTGACAATAGGAGCGGGTAACAATGAAACGAGGGGATGAGTTGTTTATTAATTAGAATAGACAAGCAAATGACGTCAGAGTAGCGTGCCTTTCTTTAGAAATGGAGGGAATATCTTTCCTAGAGCATATGTGTTCGTAATTTTGATTGGATAAAAAAATAGACGTTAATGTTGCCGCGCTTTATTAACCAATAGCAGCTCTGTTATAATGTTTAGGCATATCGGGGTGAGGGAGTATAAATTCTAAAGCCAGAGACAAGTATTGTTCAGTTCAACAGAATCATTCACGGGTTACATGTCGCACAGTTCTACAGAATCTCTCCTTCGTAAAATTAGTTATAAAATGTGAAATGCGCGGCAAATAAGTGATTATAGTTACATTCGAAAATATAACAGTTTCAGTCGGGCGTGTATCAAGAGTAAATATGTGAAATTAATAAATTGTGACGGCAATAAAAGTGTAAAAACAAATTCTTGTATCAGTGTTATCTTTTAGTAACAACTCCTTTCCGTTTACACACCCTGTTCAAGAGATTTGCTCGACTGAGTAATAATAGCTAGCCGGAGGACAAATAACCCAAAATTCAAAAATAGTAAAACAATAACAGGCGCTCAGAAAATAAGATAACATGAACGATACCGCAACATCAGAGATCTGGGTTTGTAGTTTTGGGAGTTCCCCAGAGCGCCCAGTTGCTCTGGCTCTTGGGCGGTGTCTGTAGGTGATGTTTCGTGAATGGTGTTGTTGATTTTATGTAACCCTCTTGAGGCGGCGGTGAGATGGCGACAGCTTTCCAAGTTCTTGAAATGCTATATATCTTACAAGCATTCTTTGGTGGTGGAACAATCATCGGTCGGAATAGTCAAGTAATTTTTGTTTAGATAACCCACAGTGGGTGAAATTTTAAACCGTTGCACCTTCTCTTAGGACCCATAATTATGTAACAACATAAACGCTACCTGGTTTTCAGTAATACAGAAACCCCTAACAAATACAAGGAAACAGAGATTCTGCACTCCTAGGCCACAAATTAACCTCTTTGGAAAAGAAACCGTCTACGACCATTGACAAAAAGACTAAATTTAAAAATTGTATTCTCCACCTAATTCATGTTAATCGAGATAAACATTTGCAGAGATTTTCTTGTAGATGCAAGGGGAATATAGTAGGCTTTAGGCGATAGTCAAATATTTTAAGAGCTGGTTGCTATGTGGAGTATTCCATTCTCTTTGCATGTCCAGGACATAAAAGAAAACGAATAACCAACTCCCATATGAGAAAAAGTATAAGAATTGAAAAATTGAAACAATTGACTTTTTTGTGTATGAAAATTTTGTGTATCTCTTACGATTTACGAGTATGCCAGATTTTCAAGAAAATCCCCTACCACAAACTACCCTTTCATGAAACTTTTTTCAAAAAGTGTGATCTTCTCAAAAATGTCTATAACGATTTTGATTAAAATATCACATGTTTAAGATATTTTCATCACAAATGAAATGTGTATCTTGAATTTTCTGGGAATGCCCCCAAAAGTATTCTTTATTCTGAATGACTTTTGCATAACTGGTAAAAAAATATTACTACACAAAAATGTAAATGTTAAAACACACAATTTATGTCATATATATTGTTTTTGGTCTATTTATCTCGATTAACATGAAGTGGATGAAGAATAAGAGACTTGCGGAGTAACAATTACTTTCTACTCCATGGCATCCTCAGCGAAGGTTTTGTAAATACTCTTTAACCGTTTATTTATTAATGAATTGAAATAAGGTGTTTTATAGCCCACGTCCGTCAGAAAAAATAAGAGTTTTTAATTGTGAAGGAATTATCAAATCGGTTGAGTGGTTTTTATCATTATCCTACCGATGTGTATGCAGAGTAATGTCTTTATAAAATTAGTAGATAATTATAAAGTGATTGAATATTGTATATACACACACAGGATTATAAAGAACGATATTGGTATATCCTTCTTTAAAATATTAGTATAGATAACTTTGAAAGGTTTTGTATCTCTCTCACACAAGCGAGAGCCGAGGATACTGAGAGAAGTAATGGAGCGCTCTAGTGCTCAGAGCTCTGACAATTCGTAAGGGAACAGTTTTCCAAAACACAAATGTTTCTGTGAAGGCAAGCTACTCCAGATATTATTGTGAACTTGGTCCACTCCTTCTCTAATCACCAAATCGCAGATCTTGCTAAATAAAAATGATAACCATAGCGAAAGTATATACTAGTAATAGTGGGAATAATATTATTAAACAAGACTGGGAAATGAATATTACTGTAAGGATCAATATGGGTTCAAGATACAGTGCAGATAGCAGGCAGGAAACGGGGTTGGTTTTTCCCACCCATTGTTCGTGTGCCGTTAGGTCACCTGAAAAGCAGGTGCGTAGAAAGGAAGTTCAGTGCTCTGATAGCTGCAAGCATGCGAGTTCATGTGAAACCTTAAAGTGCGCAACCAATAGGAAAGAAGGTAGGAATCATGTGATAGCAAAATGGGGGATAGGAAAATTCTAAATAAAGAAACAGGAGAGTTTTGAAAATCACTTATTCGGTGGTATTTCCTTGGAGCTGTTCTAAAACAAATGTGAGTGTCGGCGGGTAGGCGCGATAGTATGAAGTACAGTAATAAACGCGGTGCTCGAAAAAAATGCGTGTGTATGGCGAGGTTCTGTCAGGAATCAGCTTTTGAAAAGGTGTCGGGAAGACGGGCAGGAAAACTAACCAGTCATATTAACTACCAACCCTAGATCCAAGATACACGCGAGAACCTGCGCTAGCATCGAAGCCTGCAAATCCCGTGTGGAAAAATTGGCGCATATCACCTCTCTATGCCGCATACCCTCACAAACTGAATCGATTAACAGAGCCAAGATCAGCTTTCCTTTTAGGGAAAGGGATTCCGGAAGTATCTACTCGCGTCCCGATAGGAGTTTCTTTTTCTCATTAGGTTCAATACCTGTTTGGCCAGAGAGGGTCCCTCTTACGGTTACGTAGGACGTAATCGGATACTGCACTTAAGGGTACTAACCCAAAGGAAGATTACTGAAGAATCCGGATGGGAGCGACAGAGTCTAGCACGGTTACAGTTCACCAGGCTGTGTAATAGAGAGAGACAGAGAGAGAGAGAGAGAGAGAGAACAACTCGTTTTTCCTGTTTAAACCTACCTTCACCTCTTGGCTAAGGCTACGTGGCTTTCAACAATTTTGAATTTACCGAGAGGGATTCATAAGGCTTTCTTTGCTCTAGTTCCGTTTCAGTTTTGTTGAATATTTATATAAAACTGCAGACTCACACTGCGAGAGGGAAATTTGCATGCTTGCATGCTCAAATAAGCAGGTTAGTGCTGTATGCTATCTCGTTACGGAAGGCAGTGAAGGAGAGAAAGAATAATGGACAATAATGATAATTACTACTATTATTATGCCCTGAAATTTGTTTATTTCTACTTTTTGCGGCTAAAATAAAACTATCATATTCTCTGTATACCTTAAATTAGCCTTTTATATCTCCCTTTATGCTAAGGTTAAACTTTGTTTAACTATGATAATTATATATACTCCTTTTAATTGCTATAGTCTATACATTGAAGGAAGTAATGGGCCACTTTGAACTTATACTCGGATCTCGAGTGTCTTCTCAAGATGATATCGTTCATTTCGCTATCGAAATCTCCTATATTATGAATGTCATCATGTATTCTAAAGAGAAGGCGCTGGAAAAATATAGCAGAATTGGTATATTCAACTGTGCAGTGGTTATACAGGATGATTTATGAAGAATTGTTTCAAAACGAATTATGCTAGCGACAACTTATTATACCTGAAATGCAGAGGAATTTTGGGAGATTATTTACCTCTATAGCAAATGTTGAAGATGTCCGCCATCCCGCATAAGGCACAACTCAACACGTCGTTCCATGTCACTGGTCACTCGTTGGACTCTGTTGTTAATAACTTGAATCTCCTGTGTAATGTTGTGCTTCAGATCGTCCAATGTCTGGGAACGTGTGACATAAACCCTGTCTTTTAAGTAACCCCATAGAAAGAAGTCCGGCGATGTCAAATCCGGAGATCTCGGTGGCCACAGGTTCTTGGAAATTATCCGGTCGTCAAAGAAACTTGCAATTAGTGCCATGGATTCACTTGATGTATGGCATGTAGCGTCGTCCTGCTGGAAATATCCTTTTCTCAGCTCTACATCGTCTAGTTGCTCAGCAAACTCCATGAAAATCCGTCGGTACTCTGCAGTGTTCACATTATTTTAAAAAAGTTCATCGCTGTTCCCTTTGTATCTATAACGAAATGTGTAATGTAGCTATTTCTGCAAAGATTTATCTCGATTAAAGTAAAGTAGATAGAAAAATAAACCTTCGTAAGAGTAATTTGTATACCTACTAATAAGCGATAGACGATACAGCAAGTCATGTGAATGTAACACTAGGGTTGTATAAATAAACGTGCTGACTTTATTTGTCAATTCTTCTTTCTTAAAAGGATAAAATGTTCCAGTTGAGGGAACCTAAACCTTTAAACTGTTTCATAGGTTTCTCATTTAAAGTATAGGGTCTTTCAACAACAGCGTCCTATCTTTGAACTTAAATAAAACACGTTCTATAAATGATAGAGGTTTATTTCCTTTTTATTTTGGAACATAATTAATTTCATTACGTGTGGAAGAGAACATCAGTTAAGTTAACGCCGTGACTTCGTTGGGTTGCACGTATACGGTTGACCCAATTTTCAATGACAGAAGAACGTAAATTGGGTCCAACTTCACGAATAACACGCGTGATGTTATTCACAAGATCATTTACTGTTTCTGGCTTCTTGTCATAAACTCGAGATTTAACATAACCCCACAACGGCATTAAATCGCATGACCTCGGGGTTCAGTTAACATCACCACCACGGGAAATGATGAAACCTCTGAATTTCTCCTTCAAAAGATCGATTGTTTTGAGAGCAGTATGACATGTGGCACCATATTTCTGGAACTAGATGTTTTGGAGATCCATACCGTCCAATTGAGGCCAAAATAGTCCCTTATAAGAGCCTGGTATCTTTCTCCATTTACAGAGCTTCTCCATCTTCATCTTGGAAAAAATATGGACCAATGATTCCACCATACCAAAATCTAGACCATACAGTAACCTTTTGGGGATGAAGTGGCTGTTCTTGAATCTGCATTAGATTGTGATTGCTCCAATAGCGGCAATTTTGTTTGTTAACACAACCATCCATCCAAAAGTGGGCTTCGTCGCTGAAGATGATTTTTCGACAAAAATCCGGGTCAGCTTCCAATTGCTCCATAGCCCAGTCAGCTAGTACATAGCGCAACCTATGGTCGTTGGGCTTTAGTTTATGAGTTAACATCATTTTGTAAGCGTGAAACTTCAAGTCCAGATGCAGAATTCGCCAAGTTCGCCCTAATTCTTGCGCTCGACCGGCAATTAATTTGTTTCCGTTCTCACGTACACTCTCTCGAAAGGCGCCTATGTTTTCGTTGGAGCGCTTAAGTCCATTACGTACAGGGTTCTTCGATCGCTGACAGAACCACTTTTTCAAATTTATCGATCAAACGTCGAATCGTTCTCTCGCAGGGACGATTATGCACACCGTAAACTTCACGCAATACACGGAAGATTTAGCAAAGAGATTATCCATTTTGATAATAAACTTTCACAATTTCTACGCGTTGCTGAATGCTGTAACGTTTCATGGCTATTTGTCAATAACAACTGTAACCACATGAAAAAAATGACTGCTGTAACTCAATAACAACGGCAGCTATCACATGTTAAAGATAGGACACTCTTGTTGAAAGACCCTTTATTTGTCTTTCCTTCGCTGCTTTCCTTTAAATTTAAAATATTTACGTTCAAATTTGTTTGTAAGTATTTTCAGGAAATAATTGTGCCTGTGTTGAAAATGTGGAATCCAGAAGCGTAATCGCAGCCCCATACTGTTGCAGGGTCACCATACAAAGCAACTGTGATCGGCAAGATCAAAAAAGGTAATAAACCCAATATGAACAGCGGGTTTCATTTACGAATTTTCCCTATAGAGATTTCCAAAAATAGCGTATCAAAAGAAGAGCCAATTCCCGACACAAAACTGGCCTGTGATCCATTCATAACCCCGCTCTTCTTCATAATTCGATTTCTGTCTCTCTATCCTGCCTCTTTTTTTTTATCATTATAATGATAAAAGAACTTTCTGAATACGTAGCTGTCCGTTCCAGCACGTGCCTCAGGCTAACGTTGACAGTGTACAGCTTCGCCACATTTTCCCCTGGTCTCTGTTTCTTCAGCATAAAATATGAAAACTTTTTGTTCCATCCTAAAACAAGTATAAGTATTCCGGGTATAGTCAGCAAAGCAATTATAATTACTATTTCACTCTTACCACGTCATACTAATTCTAACCAACAAAAATGGTACGGAACGCATGTTTCAATCAATCATGTCTGCTTATTCACCATAATTTTATTACCCCCCTAGCATATGTACTTTCTCTACTACGTATAGTAAGTAGGGGAAGTATTGTATTCCACCCAAAAATTTGGTACCGAGATTTCACCGGAAATGTATGTTTTGAGACCCCCTGAATCCAAAAAAGTGTCCGTTTGTGTGTCTGTGTGTCTGTGAACAGCATAACTCAGAAACAAACAGTCGGATAAACACCAAACTTGGTATTTATGTTCAAAAATTTTAATTTTCTCAGAAATGGCTCTAACGATTTTGATTAAAATATCACATATTTAAGATACTTTCATGACAAATAAAATGTATATCTTGAATTTTCTGGGAATGTCTCCAAAAGCATTCTTCACTGTGAACGACTTTTGCATAACTGGTAAACCATAAGAGATATACAAAATTTTACCTAAACAAAAAATTTAGATCGCGTTAAAATACACAATTTATGTCATATACATTTTTTTCGAGATTTGCTTGTTATTCCCTTAAATTTTTAAATACTTATTTTCTCAAATGGGAATTCGTTATTCATTTTTTGTCTTGGATATGCAAAGAGTATTAATCTGTGGCAAAGAGAATGGTGCTGCACATAGCAACCAGCTAATAAGAGATATGTCTATGCTTAAAGGTTACTGTATTCCTATATTGTCCTTGCAAATACAAAACAAGGGGAACATCGTAGGCCTTAAGCGATAGTCAAATATTTTTAGAACTGGTCGCTATGTGTAAAATGTAATTCTCTTTGCATGTCAAAAGATCGTTTCTGCAAATGTTTATCTCGATTAATATGAAATGGATGGAGAATAAGAGTTTGTAAAAATAGTTTGTACAAGAGTAGAGAAAGTCATGTGAGTTTAACATCAGATTTTTTTTCTTTCTCTACCAGTATGTAGAGAAGGCATTGCATTACACCCGAGATTTCATCGGAAATTTATATTTTTAGATTTCCTGAAATTCCCAAAAAACATTTTTAGAAAAAGATCCAAATGTGTGTGTCTCACTTTCTCCATTTATGTGTGTGTTTGTCTCTTTCAAAGATGGACACGCAGGCTTTCAAGAAAATCCTCCCACTCCAAACTACCCTTCTCATGGAATATTTTTCGAAATACATTATTTTCTAAATTCACTATGATTTTGATTAAAATACCATATATTAAATACACTTATTTATTATTATTTATGTACTGAGGCAGAGCAAAGGCCATTTGCCTTCTCTTCCGCTCAACCACCTAGAACAAACCTAAATACAGCATTATGGTCACATTGATGGTACACAGATAATATCTAAAGGAACACAAAACAGAAATAATACAAATATTAGAGGAACAGTAAAGTTAAGTTAATTTGAAATATAGGGAAAGTTAGTTAATACTAATGAATATCATAAAAATATGGCATTCAAACACTATATATATATATATATGCAATGAAAATTATTTTACTTCTAAGTTAACAATTATTTTTAACTAAAATCTGCAACCTGTGAGCAAAGCATATAAAATATGACAGCCGCTTGATATCTTGTGGAAGTGAATTCCAGAGCCTAGCAACCTTCACAGTAAAATATGACGAGTATAGAGATGCTCGATGAAGTGGTATTGAAAGTATGTGACGATTTTCCGAGCGTGTATGAAGGTTGTGAGACGAGGACAAACTTTTAAGGCGAGAAGATAGGTATGTAGGGGAAGAAGTGTGAATAAGTTTAACGAGAAGTAAAAAAACAATGAATGTTTCTACGGTCAACTATATGGAACCATGACAACTGGTGGAGACATGGTGTTATATGATCGTACATCACAGATGTAACGTACACATGTATTGTGAGCTAGCTGTAATTTACGTGACAGATCAGATCTTAAGTCGGTGAGGAGGGAATCACAATAATCGAAGTGGGGCATCACCATTGTTTGTACCAAAGTCTTTCTTAGGTTCCTTGGCAGGGGCGTATTTAAACGCTTGAAAGCGTGGATTAAAGAATTTACTTTTCTACAAATTTCAGTAATATGATTGTCTCAACTAAGTTTACTGTCAAAAACAACACCTAAATTTTTCGTCGATTCTGTTAAAGAGATAACGGAATTATTAACTTTAATCAATGGAATAGAACCCATGTCTATAAAGCCTAACAACCTTGGATGTCCCACCAGCAATATCCGTGATTTTGAGGGATTGACACCAAGGCCTAAACCGCGTGCCCATAAATAAACAAGATTCGAAATTGTGGTTAATTTTCAACACCATATTGTGAATGTCGTCAGTTCGTGAACGTATGTATAGTTGTAGGTCATCGGCATAAAAGTGATGTTTGCAGTAGCGAATAGAGGGAGAAATATTGTTTATATAAAGTGAAAATAATAAGGGACCCAAAACACTACCCTGTGGAACTCCTGCCTTTATAAGGAGAGATTCCAAGAAACGACACACTGCTGCCTTTCGCAAAGATAGGAGTCGAAAGCTATGTGTCTCTGTCTACAGAATTAAAAGCTTAGTCATGTCTAATAGTACCAGTAGAGTCAGCTTTCGTTCATCGCAAGCTTCGCGTATATCTTCAACAATGTTTGATAGCGCCGTGTTAATGCTATGGCCTGGTCTGAAACCGGATTGATCGAGGTCAGGAAGGCCATGTTTATTAAGGTAATCTGTCAGCTGCTTATGTACGATACGTTCAAGTGCTTTGGATGGTGTAGCTAGAATACTAAGTGGTCTGAAATCACCATGAAAAATAAAATGTAAAGATTGAAATTTCTGGAAGAGCCTGTGAAATCCTCTTCACTGGGAAGCGATTTTATATAATCTTGTGTAACTGGTAAACGTTAAGGGATAGACGAAACTGCATTATACAAAACGTGTAGATCTCTTTAAAACACAATTTCAAATAATCTTCTTTTGTAGTATATGCCACTTCTGAGATATCCGTTATTAATGGTTCAAATTGTTAAACACTTTGTTATTATTTTAAAGTCCTGTCGACATTCGGTTGTTTCTCGCGCTTGCATGGAAACAGTATGGAATGTTAGGACCAGCATATAGCATCCAGTTGCGTTTGTCTGGATTAAAATGAAATAGACAGTGAAGTAAGATTTAGTAAGAACAGTTTGTACACCCACTAATATACGATGGAGGATAGAGAAAGTCATGTAAATGTAACACATCAGATTTTCTTTTGTTTGCCAACATTTCAAATACCAAATTTGTTACGGTACTGTAAAATACGCTTTGGGACCGTCATTAATTGTTCCCACATAAATAGTTAAATAAAAATTGTGGTTTTGTCCAAAGGTTTTGGTGAAGCTAACGTATGTGAAAAAGATACTATAATAGCATAGCACCAAACACAACAAAGAGAAAAACAAGAGAACAGGCGATTATAATGCACTACTGTCATCTAGCAAAATGTTTGTTATAATGAGATGGTAAAATAATAAATTTTTTGTGTTTTCCACGTCTTCCCGATGGTACTTACACAGAAGGTAATTTAAATGTATAGATGTATACACTGAAAATTCTGGCAAACTCCAAAACCTTCTAACCCTCATATCAGAACGTTTCGCTATATTTAATGTAACCATTTGTAATCAAGTTCTTTACATGGTATGGTTGAATAATTGTAAAAAGAGAGAAAATTTCTAACATTGAAATTCACTGGATCAATATTTTATATTAACGACTAAGAAAATTACTTTTTACAATGGTGGCAGACTGTGTGTCTTTTCCGAAGAGGTTAACTTGGGCCGAATCTTTATGTTCACCAGCTTCACCTATATTTCGTTTTATACGTTAAAGGGTTCTGCATTATTAAAAGTATGTAGCTTTTATGTTATTAAATAAGTATTTCAGCAAAGAGAAGGTAAAAGGTTTAACATTTTACCTACTGTAATTATATAAAAGATTACTCTACCATTCCTACCATGATTGTTTCACCGCCAAAGGGCACTTAAAGGTAGTAGCGGCACCCCACCACAAAGATAGACAAGTTCATACAGACTCGACGCACGCCACATAAGCACTAGTATACTGTTAATAGCAAATTATATGTAAATAGTTCACACGCGCACCACAGCGGCGCTGATGTACATTATGTCAAGCTTAATAAACTAGATGGCACCACGCGTAATTATCGCAGGAGTTACGGCCTAATGGCCACGGTTCTGTGATGAATACACCGAGAGGCATGGTAGTCAATCAGTCTTAAGTGATCATTGCTACTTATGAAAGTGGCGCCGTTTAAGCTGGAAGGATAGTTGACTCATTCGTCAGTAGAGTAAATCCTATGACCTTTCTTACCATCTCCTGTCTCCTTTTACCCGTGGGGACCTCGTAGGAATGACTTGATTCCGGGTAGCGTTTGAGCTCAGTGATCTTACCACTAGTGTGGCTCACACTGCCAAGAGGACCCTTGTCTGCCCTACCGGGACCTCTACATTCAGGCCATTTCACCTGAAATGGACCAAGCAAGTGATATCTTTTCCAGTCGGCCGAACAAACATCCCCAGACCTCAAACCTCTTGTAGTGACAACATGCAACAATGGACGCATCACAGTCCACAATACGTAGGTATAGGAATTCTTAAACAGTTGGTTCCAAGCTATCTACGCTCAAAACATTATCACAACAAATAATGCTGTAGAGGCCAAGGGTTACTGACAGACAAATAAAATCCGATCCAAGTGTTGGCCGCAAACGCCAAAAGATTGTTATAGGTATGGGGGAGGAGTTAGTTTGTTACATTCGACGTTCCTCCACAGTCCAGTGACAGTTCAATCATTTACCTCCTTTAATGCCTAGAAATGCCTATGCTACTTATACGGCTAACGAAGTCAGACGTTCCGCTGTCTCACATCCGTTTGCGTGAATATCAGAGGACTTTTCATGTAAGCCAGCTAGTAGTAGTGAACCTTAGCAACAGCTATACAACCTTTCGGACAAGGTCCAATGGGCCGCATTATACTTAGTTGCTAAGTTCGCCACACAAATGTGCTAACGTAAACAGTTAAGTCAATAAAGCAGATTGGCGCCACCACGCTAATTGCAGTGGTCTAATGAGCCACAGCTCAGGTATAAAAGGGAGAGGGGACCGGCCATGAGTCATCAAGACCAGTCAAATTACAAGAAGTCGGTGATCCTTAGCCTGCGCCGTGGCACAGTGGGCTGGATTGTGATGCTTTGGTTCCCGGCCACGGAATGCACCCGGGTTCGATCCCACCAATGTGTACGTGGATTTTAAGCCCCGGGTGTGGAACTGGTGCCAACTCAGCATCACGAGGAAAGTGAGGAGCTGCGGTAGGCTGCGTGATGCTGGACACATCTCCTCCTCATATCGGTTGGATGAATCGCCCACGTCTGCGGTGTATGTGGACGAGGTCGGCAGTCTGGTTGGCAGGTCAAGGCCCTGTGTGGGCTGAAACTTCCATTTGTAAGATGAGTAGTACTTATGAATCTCAGACGCTGAAATGCAAAATGGATTTTGAATAAATCTACCTCACTCTTTGCAGGTTCGAAGAGTTTGTATTCATAAATAAGTTCACATCGATTCTTGAGCAGTCAACGGGCCATTAGTTGGAGGGTTGGTACCCTTGGATTAACAAGTAGACGAAAGAATAAGGTTATGTAGTAACTGTTTGTGGAAGAGCGAGTAGGGAAAGTCACGTGAATTCAACATATCAAATTTCTTTTCCACTTTCCACATCCTAAAGCTCTTGATACTTATGTTAAAGGTACGGACGGACGGACGGAGGGGTCCCTGCAAAGGGACAGAGCACCGCAAGTAGACTGCAATGACCCTATTTGCTTCTACCGTACGCTTCTACTTTGGGCGCAGGCATGGACGGGGTCCCTAACGTTTCCAGATCGAGCGAATCCACCGCCAGCTGGGCCTACCCAGACCCCTGGTGGAACCCACTCGGAGGCGGGTCCTAACTAAGCAGTCGCGCAAGGACACCAGGAAAGAAACGTCTACAAAAAGCACATACATCGCCCAACCGCAGCAAACGCCGCCGCTTGATCCTACAACCCTGAAACAGATGACAATGAAGAGGATAAGTATAGAAAATGAGGTGCAAAAAAGTCGTGGTAGAAGAGCAACCACCCCAGCATTCGCTTCTTGAGCTAGGGAAACTAGAAAAACCCATGGGAAAGAGCGGGCGGTCGCCTGAACCTCCCGAATAGTGAGTCACAAACGTTACCGCGGCGCCAATTCGCTCGGTATTGGTACCTATATATTTCTCTTTAGATTTTACGTTCATTCCTGGGCAAATAAATCTCTCCTTGCACAAAATCTGTAAGGAGATCTTCAGACGGTTTCATAACTACTTGCAAAGCTATGCTGTCCAGGATTCCAGGCTGCATAGAACAAAGTGAACTGAAGTTTCCAGTGAGCTGATGAGTTGGACTGGAGAGTACTACAATGTAAAAAGATATAGCCCGTTTGCTACCTTTTTACTCAAAAGAGGTTTATTATGTTGCCCAAAGCTTAATTGCGGGGTTGGAGGAGACTAAAAAAGAAGACGTACGTAAAAGAAAGACAGAAAAAAAATGGAGAATATCATGCAAAGCAAATAATTGACTTTCTCTTGCGTTTGGCTCGATTAATTCTTCCTTTCTTCTCATTTTCCAGTCTAGGGATTCATTCAGAAAGAGGGAAACTTCCTTCAAGCGCTGGTGCTGCCACAGGTTATTCAACCTCATTACAAGAAACTTAAAACTTTCACAGGAAACTTACCTCAACCTTAAATGTTTCTTTTTAACGTAATGAACATGTATTTAGTTTTCAAAATAGCTTATTGAGTTACGTATTTAATGTCAGTCATCCATAATGGTTTTCTTACATTTATTTCCCAATGACAGTCAAATGAGCCCAGGGTCCATGGACCTTAAAGTTATCCGACGTTCTATCTTCTCGGGATAAAGAAAAACCTCGTAAAAAACCTTATCCGGATAACTCACCATAACCAGATTCGAACTCATTACCTCTTGAATGTGAGGCAGATAAGCTACCCCCATACCTTGAGAAAGTAGTTGTATGCCCCGCGTATGGAAAGTCAGTTTGAAGAAGGTTTGTTGCTTCACGTATGGAAAGTCGATTTTAAGTAGAAGTTGTATTGTAGTTCAACTGTTGGGGAGCCGAACTTGAGGTAGTCGCAACCACACGTATAGTACCCGGTTTCGGTACCCTTCGCCCCAAATGTAGGTACTTTCCAGTGGCCTTTGCCCCAATTTTTTTTTAAAAAATTAGCTTTGTAATTTGACTGTTTCTTTAAATAGTATATACTTATGTTTGCCTCGACTGCGTCAGTATTATTGTTAGAGACACGTTTCTCTTAGCAGGAATGTGGTGCGACTGAAGACTGTAGACTAACACAGATTATAACTTTTTAGTCACTCTATTTATTAATGCTTGACACGATTTAAATAACACTTCACTAATATAGAGAGCTGTGAGATTCTTTTATTAATTACTTGCACTTTTTTAACACGTAAAACTATTTTCGTCTCACACAAATACGTATGAAGTTTCTGGAGGACGTGTCTCGCGTATAGTTATAACTGTCTATAAGCAGCTGACTTCATTTCTACCACCTAAATTTGTAAGTTTCTATATTTCAGGTCTCTGATTGGCTATTCCTAATCCAATAGAATACTTTCATTTAACTTAAGCTTTTTTCAGGTTGTTGATTGGCTATTTTATAAACTGTCACAAAATTTACATTATTTTTGCTCCAATAATAACTAGTAGTATTGTTAAACTTTCAAATTCATTATTGCCTCAAGGTTACCTCATTTTTACCTCATTGTTAGCAACTTTTAACCTAATATTCTCACAGCTCCTATATTATTAAACTACGTAATACATTCACATAACATTATTACATGTATACAATAGTATAAACATATACAATGACTGTAATATACACTTTTTATATATTGTTACATACACATATTGCTTTAAGGCGGGCTGTTATTGAGTTTATATATTATATAAATCATTTAAGTGTTAAAACTACTGCCTCAGCCTCAGAGGCAAGAATAGAATAGAATAGAATTATTTCCATCTTTCATTGATACAGTATTATAAATATAACATACATTTAAACATCTAGTGCGTCTATGAACTAGCTCGCTCATACTTTAACCCTGGGTTGTTGCACCTTTCTTAGGCTCCATGTCCACTTATCTCTTACATTTCCTTAAAATTTCTCCACCATTTTAATTGTTTTTGCCCTTGGTTTGACAGCATTTCTTTGTTTAAATTGTCACATTTTTACTTTCACTACTACGCATAGTAAGTAGGAGAAGCATTGAATTTCACACAAAAAATTCGATACCGAGATTTCACCGAAAATACATGTTTTGAAGCACCCTGAATCCAAAAAGAAGCATTTTTACAAAAAGGTCCGTGTGTGTGTCTGTGAACAGCATAACTCAAAAACGAAAAGTCGGATAAACACCAAACTTGGTATTTAGATTCAGTATCTTTCAAAGATGCGACACAAAGATTATCAAGAAAGTCACCACACCCCAGACTATTGTTTGCATGGAACATTTTTCGAAAATTTTGATTTTATCAAAAATGGCTCTAACGATTTTGATTAAAATATTATATATTTAGGATATATTTAGGATATTTTTATGGCAAATTAAACATATATCTTGAAATTTCTGGGAATGTCCTCAAAAGTTCTCTCTATTCCGAATGGCTTTTGCATGAAGGGTAAACCGTAAGAGATAGACAGCATTTTTCTACATAGAAAATATACCACAGTTTGTCATATCCATTTTTTTGAGGAGTGAACCATTTCCGATATATTCCTTACTATTTGTTTTGAATTTTCCAATACTTATACTTTTCTCAAATGGGAATTCGTTATTCCTTTTACTTTCTCTACTACATATACTATATAGGGGAAGTATTGCATTCCACCCAAAAATTCGTAACAGAGATTTCACCGGAAATACATGTTTTGACACCCCCTGAATCCAAAAAAAGCATTTTTGGAAACATGTCCGTGTGTGTGTGTCTGTGTGTGTGTGTCTGTGTGTGTGTCTGTGAACAGCATAACTTAGAAACGAACAGTCGGATAAACACCAAACTTGGTATTTAGATTTAGTATCTTCCAAGGATGCGACACGAAGGTTTTCAAGAAAATCCCCCCACCCCAGATTACCCTTTACATGGAAGATTTTTCGAAAATTTTAATTTTCTCAAAAATGGCTCTAACGATTTTGAATAAAATATCATAGGTTTAAGATATTTTCATGAGAAATAAAATGTATATCTTGAATTTCCTGGGAATGTCTCCAAAAGTATTCTTCATTGTGAACGACTTTTGCATAACTGGTAAACCATAAGAGATAGACAAAATTTTAGTACACAAAAAAATGTAGATCGCGTTAAAATTCACAATTTATGTCATATACATTTTTTTTGTTGTGTGAACCATTTTCGAGATATTACTTGTTATTCCCTTAAATTGTTCAATACTTATTTTCTCAAATGGGAATTGGTTATTCATTTTTTGTCTTGGATATGCAAAGAGTATTAATCTGTGGCAAAGGGAATGGTGCTGCACCTAGCAACCAGCTATTAAGAGATATGTATGTGCTTAAAGGCTACTGTTTTTCTATATTGCCCTTGTAAATATATATTCCCCTTACCTCTACAAGAAAATTAGCAATAAGATAGTGTCTGCAAATGGTTATCTCGATTAATATGAAGTAGATGGAGAATAAGCGTTTGTATAAATAGTTTGTACAAGAGTATAGAAAGTCATGTGAGTGTAACACATCAGATTTTTTTTGTCCTGGACATGCAAAGAGAATGGAGTGCTCCGCATAGCAACCAGCTCTTAAAATATTTGACTATCGCTGCTTAAAACCTACCATATTGCATTTGCACCTACAAGAAAATCACTTGCACTTCACTCGGGAATCGAAGACAAGACCTTCACATCCCGTCGCTTCACAGTAGCACTCGCTGCACGTCACAACAATCGTCACCAATTCCCTCGGGGAATCGCTCTCTATGTCGCAAACGCTAACTCTCTCTTGCACTCGACTCGCACCTCAATGCGCTCGCTTATATAGGCAGTGGAATCTTCCAAAGAAGGTTCTAGAACGTTCTAGAACTATATCAACACACTTTCTGGAAGAGGGGGGAGATAAAACTTCCAGAAAGTCCTGGATACCTCGCAATAGCGCGCCCACTGTTTACACTGGCAAGCGGCGTTAGCGCTGTTTACTCGGACCGCTCGGCGCCGACCTCCCGATAATCTTGTGCCATAGCCACTGCCTCACGATATACATCAACAACCCTCCTCAGTCCTGCATGTGAAAGTTGCTAGTTTAAGATGTATTCCATTTACAAGCCATTAACCTGTGTCTATGTGGCTCATAGTTTCATGGCGTGCATTTAAACTATAAACTTGCATAATTTTTAATCATACTTGCACACCTATAGTAACTGCAGAGTGTCGCAGTGATCTGGCTCGTGTTATCGTATTTGTTGAGCGCCTCTTGTTTTATTATTTTAAATTTGGGTTCATTGTCCCTCGGCTAGCTATTACAACTCAGTCGAGCAAGTATCTCTATGCCGGGCGTGTAAACGGAAAGGTGTTATTGCTAAAAGATAACACTGATAAAATAATTCGTTTCTACACTTTTATTGCCGTCACACTTAATTAATAATTCACATATTTAATCTTTATACACGCCTGACTGAAACTGTTATATTTCCCAATGTAATTACTGTCGTATTAGTTGCCGCGCACTTCACATTTTCTAACTAATTTTACGACGTGTACCTTGTGAGAGATTCTTCCAAACTATATGACGTGCACCTCACGAGAGATTCCTTAGAACTGCGCGACACATGCTTATGCGTCGAGAATACATACTCCTTCACCCCGAATTGCCTAAATCATTGTAATAGAGCAGCTATTGGTTACCAAATCGCGCCCACTTTACAGTCTGTTTTGTCAGCCAATCACTGCTACTAACATATATACTCTAGGGAAGATATTCCCTCCATTTCTAAAAACGGCACGGTACCCTGACGTCATTTGTTTGTCTCTTCTTAGTGATAAACAACTCACCCCTCAGTTTATTGTTACCCACTTTTATTGTCAGTTTCAGTGAGGCCGTGTAAACTTATTTCCTAACAATACTTATGGCTAACAAACATCTAAAATCCTGTACATACAATAATATTAATTTACACTACAATCACTCTAGCATACACAGTGTTGAGATATAAAATATTGCCTTAAGAGAATGTTCGTGCAAACTCCAAAAAAAATCTGGCAGACATATTAATGGAGCGATTACAGGAAAGAACAAATTTACTACAGATTACGTATTTTTGGGGATTTTTCAAATTCTATCATTTGATTAGAATTAAAATAATTTTAATAATACATGGACTGCTCAACTATTTTTGTGTGGAATTTACAAAATTATTACATGGATTTATCAGAGCAATTTTTATATAACATCTGATTTAGCGGTTAAAATCGGTTTTAGTGAAATATAAAACTGCAATATTGTTTTGCAGTTACTATAGGTCTGCTGAAAGTCCAAAGTCTTTTAGAATGGGAATGGAAATAATGCATTATGAATTAGATTGAGATAAACCTTCTACAGGACCGAGAAGACGGGGCAGAGTTAGGTTGTTTACACCAAGGCAGTAGTGTCTGTGGCCCATATTCGGACGGTTGTGGGTTCGATTCCTGCAGTCGACCTTCCTGATCCATGGGTTTTTTCGGAGTTTCCCAGGTTGCTAGATGAATGCTGGGAAGGATCAATACATCCCCCGAATTTCATGTCCCTCCATTTCACATACATTCTCATTTCCCTTCACTTTTCCTCTGCTTGACTGTTTCGGTTTGAAAGTGTCGGCGGGAGTCTCGGCGTTGCATGGCAGGGGAAAAGGATACTCTATAATTCTCCGTCCCTAAAATGGGGCGGTCCTCGAGTCTCGAGCCCCACAGTGGGATGTGCAAGCCTGCAGGGGAGGGGAGCCGGCTGTACCAGCTGCCATCCGGGGAGAGTTGCAGCCCTACGTATGGGAGCCAAACTTGCAGGGGTTTAATTATTGTTGCAGTTACTCCATGTTTAGGCACCAATATGAAGCTGTTTTAGACGACGCACGTAATGGATGCCAAATTTGCGGGAGGTTGTTTCTAGGAGTGTTTGCCCCCGCCGTATGTACAAGTTTCCGGTGGCCTTCGCCCCACGTTTACTTTATGTGTAATGACTATTTTAATGTTATTTATTTAAATATTAAATATGTATGCCTCGGCTTAGTCATTAGTATTTTGTAGAGCACGTATCTCTTAGCAGGGCTGGTACCTCTAAAGAACAAGGCTTACACCAACTATAATTGTATTGTGCCATTTTTAATTAATCCTTCATACGATTAAGTAACACTTCACACCTTTTAACACGTAAACGTTATATTATTCTCACCATAATGAGTTTTCATGTCTCACGTTGAACCCGTACCAAATCGAACTGTTTGGTTACGCTTCCTTGTAGCGTCTACCGCTTGAAGTTGTACATTTCATGTATTTGTAGTCTCTGATTGGCTAAGCCTACTCCAATAGAATGTCTTTATTTAACTTTTAATTTTTATACTTTTTGATTGGCTATTTATAAACTGTTTTAAATGTTACATTGCTATGGTTTCAAGAATTATTAGTAGTCTTTATTAAACTTTCTAATTTATTGTTGTCTCAAGGTTACCTTATGATTAGCAACTTTCGGTTTTACTTTGTAATTCTGTTTGCTACGGAAGGCAGCTTGCTTCTATTTTCACAGCTGCTACATTGTTAAGCCACGTAACACATTTACGTAACATTTTTATACATGTACATAATAATATAAACATAATACAATGACTGTAATATACACTTTTATGTATTATAGTATACACATATTGCTTTAAGTCGGACTATTATAAAAATACTCCTATTTAAGCTATAAAAATATTGCCTAGCTTCAATCGGTAAAATGTAGGGACTATGCCCTCTGCCCTATCATGCCTCCTGGTCCGACCGCTTTCTGTTTCTTCTCATCTAACCCATCTCTCCCAGGGGCACCCCATCAGGGACTTCAGGCCTAAAGTCTTGTAGGTGCAGGTGTCAAGTCCCCCTCCGCAGTTAGTCCTAGGTTTTTGATATTTCGGAAGACGGGGCAGATATAGGCCGTCTCCTTCTTGTGATTTAGAATTCGAAAGTAGAAAATGGGACCGAGATGGGTTTCACCGCTTTGATTAATGAGAATTGTTTCTCCAATTGTCTTGTGTATCAAGTAACGTTTGTAGCACAGTGTGTGTGTGTGAAGCGGGCGAACCATTTAACATATGTGGATAGCTAGTCTAGCCGGCCGACGTTAAGTCCTCTCTTCTGTGCAAATGTGTAATGTAAATTACTACTATAAATACCCGTTTCATACGAACTGCAGCGGAGTGTGCTTAGCATCATCAAAGCTGGAATAAATAATATATGTACGCGGGTATCTGAATGTCAATGTGAGGAAGGCGGTGCGCCGGACAGCAGTGCTGGTCCATGAATCACCTCGGCTCTGTCAGATAAATCATCTGAAGCTGCAACATGTCTACCACTGGCTCAGCTACAGCCCTCGGTCGAAATCGCTACACCCTGAGCACAAGCCAAGTCCAGTAAATACCACTGGTTCTGTTCCTACGAGCCTGAGTTCTTAATACGCACGTATTTAGACAAATTTGTTATAAGGTGGGTAATAACCAACACAGTTTTACTTTCTCTGTTGCAGTGCTTTTCTTCCACGCTGCGACCACCCACGCCTGCTCCCGTGCCGACCGCCACAGCTCGGACTCCCGCAGAAAGTTATAATATCTACGGAACCACCGCACATTCTCACAGTTGTTTTCCTTCTGTATCCACACATTCCTGGCATCTTCTCAGAAAATTTTCATTTACACTCCAGAGTTCAATATCTAAAAGTAAGTAAATTTCTTGTCTGATATTTTATTTTAGTTCTTCCAATGTATTTTTACTTACTGTAGCAGGCAGAGAAGGTATTGCATTCCACCCAAAAATTTGATACCGAATTTTCACCTAAAATATATGTTTTGAGGCCTTCTGAGAGGCTTTTTAGAAAAAGGTCCGTGTGTGTCTGTCTGTATATTCAGTACCTTCCAAAGATGCGACACGAAGATTATCAAGAACACCCCCCACCCTAGACTACCCTTTACATGGAACATTTTTCGAAATTGTTTATTTTCTAAAAAATGGCTCCAACAATTTTGATTAAAATACAATATATTAAAGATATTTACATGACAAGCAAAATGTATATCTTGAATTTTCTTGGAATAGCTGTCGAAGTCCTCTTCATTCGGAAGGAATTTTGTATAATCTTGTATAACTGGTGAACGTTAAGCGATAGACGAAAACGTATTACACAAAAAATATAGATCTCTTTAAAACATACAATTTATTTCAAATAAGCTTTTTGGTGGCATAAGCTATTCCCGAGATATTTCTTATTAATGGTTCAAATTGTTCTATACTTATACTCTTGAACTCCTGTCAACATTCAGTTGTTTCTCGCGATGTCATGGAAACAGTATGGAACTTTAAGGGCAGCGTATAGCGTCCAGTTTTTAAACATTTGACTGTCGCTGTTCTCTTTGTATCTATAACGAAATGTGTAATGTAGCTAATTCTGCTTAGGTTTATTTGGATTAAAATGTAGTGTATAGAAAAATAAGCTTTAGTACGAATAGTTTCTATACCTATGCATAAACGATAGAGGGTAGAGAAAATAATGTGACTGTATCACATCAGATTTGTTTTCATACACTTTGTTTTCCACGTTTCCGCATTATGACACTCGCATACTTCATGACTCATTAACTATATGCCCGTTAGCATATGTCTTGTTGCAAATGCCACAGTTATTTAAAAGAATGGTGCAAGTCATTTATATATCTCTCTGCATTTATTATTTGTTCAGAAAATACAGGTCCTATTATTCTGTATACATTTACTGCACATCACACATGAATTTTTGCGTCAATCAAGGGAATATCGTGTGTAAAGCCGGGTTTCTGTGTGCTTTAGTATCTATTATTTTACGACGAAACATAACCATATAAATGGAATCATACCTACCCGACAGTGATGGTCACATGTATGCAAGAAACTGCAGACATTGGAAGAACTAAACGAAAACATCCGGCTAGAAAATCACTCAATTTCAGATACCTATTGAACAATTGAGTGTTAATGAAAATTTTCTGAGAAGATGCCAGAAATGTGTGCGTAAAGAAGCATAACATTTTCAACATCTCTTATGATAAGAAATGTGATGTTATCATTATAATTATAATTGTAAATATGAGAACGCGAGGCACTTACGAGGATATTACAACTGTTTTGGGCGGTATTCCGAGCTGTAGCGAGCTCCCGTGCGGTGGCCACAATGTGAAAAGCAGTGCTTATAAGTATAGCAATTAGGTGAAGTATTAATGTTCACCAAGAAACTCAATCCAGAGGTTTAATCGGAAACACAAATAATAAATAAAAAATTATAAAAAGATCTATGTGTGTGGATCGTGAACAGCATAACTCAAAAACGAAAATTCGGTTAAATACCAAACTGGAAACTCTTTCGTTATTTTTGATTTTCTCAAACACGAGCAGCAATTTTGATTAAAATACCATATTTTTAAAATATATTTGAATGATAAATAAAATGCTTATCTTGACTTCTATGGAAATAGCCTGTGAAGTTATTTTCATTCTCTATAACTGCAAAACCGTAAGAGAGAAACAAAATCTTATTACGTAAAAGTACACAATTTATGTGAAATAAAAATGTTTGTGGCATTAACCATATCCGAGATATTCTTTGTTATTGGTTTTAATGTTCAGATGCTTATACCTTTATCAAGTGGTAAGTCACTTTTTCTCGTGGTCATGCATAGAGCATGGTATTTCAAAGCCATCACATAGCGACCTGCTTTTTAAATATTTGACTTTCGCTTTAGCCTATTCCATCCTTCGTATACCTACAAAGAAATAGTTGTACAGCGAATATTTTGCAGATGAATGAGCAGAGAAATTCATGTGAATGTGATACCTTATTTTATGAGTAATTAGCACATAAAATGAATCCATCTTAAAATATAACTCCAAAATTGTTGTAGCATTCCCAAATTAAATTTTAGAATTCACTGTATCGAGTGGTCGAGTTTCCTGTTGCAGTGTTTTGATTTCAGACGACCAGAAGCACACACAGTGGTACTACTCTAGGAGTATTCTAAATAAAACAGTTAATTTGGAGAGCCAGTGACCCTGGCGAACGGCCACATTATTTAGTTTCCCCAACTGAGAACTCACGTCCCAGTTTCACGGTGCAGCTAATATTTAATCAGGTTTATTTATATTTCCTTGCCTCCAAATTGCTGTAATTAGTAGCTCATTAATGATTCAACACAACAAGAGCGTCAATCATCCCTCTTCCAAAGAGGTCACAAAACCGGAGTGGTTAAAGGGAAGGAATACATTCCTTTCTAAATAAAATTTAAGACCGAATGAGTTGGCTCCAGGTCCCAGGTTCGATTCCCATCGACGCCCATGCTGACCTTAGGCTTTTCGTGGTTTTCCCTGATCGGTAGGCGAATGCTGAGATAGCTTCTCATCTATCATGATTTCCTTTCGCTGATTTCCCATTCATTCCGTTTCCTTCTAATCTACGAGGTTTGCTTCTAGGTTTCGTGGAGTATGGTGGTACTGGACAGATGACGCGGATGCTTGCTCCGAGGAGAAATATTCCCCGTACACATTAGAACGGTGTCTGGTTGGACGGGTTGTTCAGCATCTTCTTTAGGCAACTACAGACGGTTCTTCGAGCTAGGAACTGTTAAGGAGTTCTGCGCGTCTCTGTGGCCTATAGCCTCCTGTGGTTCTTCACTTCATCCCTTCCTCCTGGAGGGGAAAGCCCTAACAAATCTCCCATAGGTCGCAGTGCGCGGGATGTCCTCCGTTGTATACCCTACAATCATTTTCAGTTATATGTAAACCGTTCCTTCGTGCTGGCCATGGCTAGACGAAGGTTGAATTTGTTTTGATAAAAAATTTAATGTGTTACACTCACATGACTTTTCTACTCTTGTACAAACTATTTTTACAAACGCTTATTCTCCATATGCTTCATACTAATCGAGATATCGAGATGTTAATGTTATTGCTAATTTTCTTGTGCAAGGGGAATTGGTAGGCTTTAAGCGATAGTCAAATATTTTAAGAGCTGGTTGCTATGTGGAGTATTCCATTCTTTTTGCATTACCAGGAATAAATACACGAATTCCCATTTGAGCAAAAAAGAATTGGAACATTCAAACAAATAACAAGGAATATCTCGGAAATAGTTCACTGGTTAAAAAACATGCATATGGCATAAATTATGTTTAACGAGATCTACATTCTTTATGTTTACCAGTTATGCAACAGCCATTCAGAATGAAGAGAACTTTTGGGGACATTCGCAGAAAATTCAAGATATACATTTCATTGGTCATGAAAATATCTTAAATATATGATATTCTAATAAAAATCGTTAGCCATTTTTGAGAAAATCATAATTTTTGATAAATGTTTCATGTAAAGGATAGTCTGGGGAGGGGAACTTTCTTGAAAATCTTCGCGCCGCATCTTTGAAAAATACTCATCCTAAATATCAAGTTTGGTATTTAGCTGACTTTTCGTTTTTGAGTTATGCTGTTCACAGACACACACAGACCGTTTTCTAAAAAGACTTTTTGGATTCAGGGGGCCTCAAAACATGTATTTCCTTTGAAATCTTGGTGTTGAATTTTTGAATGGAATGCAATACATCCCCATCTTACTGTACGTAATAGAGAAAGTAAAACTTCAGTTTTATTTATGTAGGCTCTTTAACTACTGTGGTCGTTAGAGTACCATTCTATATTGGGGTGAAACTGGTAATTTTGCTCAGAGAGCTCCATCAGGCTTGAGGTTCTTTTACGCACCGTAAATCTACGACACGGGACCACCAGTTTTACTTCTCTTCTAGAGGAAGCCATGCTAAGGGTTTTTACGTCAGAAAATACATGGTATTTCGCCGGGTTTGAACCCATGACCTCGGGAACTAGAGGCTAACATGGTAGCACTAGACCACGGAGGACACCCTTTTTATACTTAAAACGACATGCGTAATCATAAAGTTTACCTCAATAAACAAGAAGTAGATAGAAGAGTGAGTAAAGAAAGTCATTAAACGCAACATGCATAATTTTTCCAATATGAATTAATCATTCAATAACTGGCGGCTTAAACGCCGGGCATAATAATAATGCTTGCTATAATATATTACGGCGCAGCTGCTGTTAGCCAAGCTTGTCGCGTGGATGGCGGTATCCTTCAGCGCCGGCCCACTGGTTGGAGAGATAATAAGTGTTTCACTATCACTCAACGTAAATTCTAGTAGCGCTATCGAGAAATAGCGAGATCGTTCTGCAAGTTTTCTTATCCCGCCTCCCCCGAACTCTCTCGTAACTCCGACTATATATCGGCGAGCGTGGGCGCGATGGTAAATTGGAGTCTTTGTTGTCGATACGACAAAGTGCTGATTACTCAAAGCGTTCTACGAGTGAGGTTGTGACAAGGGTTGTGACGCGCAGTGAGTGCTGCTCAGCGTGCGATAGAAGAAATACCCTGTGTTCGACACTCCAGTGAGTGAAGCGGAAACATAGAAGAGGCTGCTTCGAGTTTTTCATTATACCGCTAGGCCGCGCACAGCAACGTGAAGTGAAAACTGAACTAAGTCACATTAGAAAAGTCAAGTGTCAGTGAAAACTGAAGTAAGTCACGTTAGAAAAGTCAAGTGCCAATGAAAACTGAACTAAGTCACGTCAGAAAAGTGAAGTATCAATGAAAATTGAACTATGTCACATTAGAAGAGTGAAGTGTCAGTGAAAACTGAATAAATTCACAATATATCACATTACTAAACTTACCTCAAATGAAATAAAGATGGACCAGTTGTAATCGTAATGTGATATATGTTCTGGGCTAAATATTGAAATATTTAACATGTGATTTAGTTACGAGTATGCATAAAAATGTTTATTCGGGTTTATCCGATAAAAATCGGGACTGATTGCTTTTCCAGCCAATGAGAAAGGTGGAGGGTGGTCTCTAGAACGGACATGGTTTCGAGGTATGTCACACACGCCATGAGCACTGGTTCAGCCCATAGAGTGGGCGTACAGTGAAGGTGTACGATCCGGAGACCAAAAGGCAAAGTGCTGAATGGCACACAAGCGCCTCTCCGGGCCAAAAAAGCCCCGCGTGAGTGAAATCGCCGCTAATTGTGAGGGAGGCACTCGCCAAACACAACCTGACAACTCGCCCCAACTATCCTACATTCGGGAGATGGCTTCTGCCGACTTATTTATGCTCCCTTGGATCAAGACGAGCCTGAAGGACATCGTTTCGGGATGACTGCGGCGGTCCAAGAGGCTTCGACGAGGTGCCTCTTCAGATTTGCGGGTGCCGATCTCCAGGGCGCGTATAAACAAGGGGCAAGGCGTTGGCAACGGTATATTGATGCAGGAGGGTCGCATATGGAGGAATATGAGCTCACTGTACATATTTCTGAAATACAAATGATGCTATTACTTCAGACCCAATACTTCTCGTACAAACTCTGTATATTCATTAGATTTGCCGAAGAAAGAGAACTCGATTAATTTTTCAGATAAATGAAATATACGGTAGTTAAATTATACTCGAACCCACTCGCGGCCTCTCTCTACTGCGCGAGACAGCCGGCAGTCGCCGGGGAAGTTACGCCGGCAGAGGCGGACTAAAATCCTTACCTTATAATAGATGCCGGAAACGTTGACCTTCTGCTCTCTAACAGGCAGCATATCTCGTGTAAATATTCTCCCTCATCCTCGAGTATATATTTCGAGTGGCTAAGTTAGCACTTTTTGAATCATAAAAAATTATGTATGGTTGTTAATACAATTATGTAAGGTAAATAAAATATTATTACTTTGCGGAGAAATTTTCTTTTTTTTAAAATCTACCTCAAAAACCACGCATAAACATTTCGTTATAATTTTAGTGAATGTCAAATGTGACAACTATACAAGAAAAATACGCTTTTGGAGAAATCAATACGTGTTTGCAACAATAAAGTTACTCTCTGTTTAATTAATGTTATAGTTTCTTTAAACATCCCCTTTCCATCCATATGAATACACTTGGTTACTTCGACGAAATCCTACCTTTAACGTCCATGTCAAAGCAATATTATGTACAAAACAAAGTATTAATGGCTCCACGTGTCGAACAGGAAGAAATGCAGGGAATGTTTAGGGCATGAAGCTACAGAAGGAAATATTCTCGAAAGAAGCAAGTTTAAAATGTAAATTAAATTATTTTCACCCCATCCTCTTTTGCTGTATAACATTCTTCCTTCTTTACCAGCATACTCGTTTTAAACTTTTCAGTTTTCCTTTCACTATGTTGTAAAATAAAGCAACAAAGTGGAGAGGAAGTGAAAAAGAAGAAAGCTTTCCGCCCCATTTACAGAGCAAGTCTCCCCCGTCTCTCTCTCTACCGTCTCCAGGTCTTCTTGTAGTTGGTGGCAGTGTGTGTCAACAAGAAGTCTTAACGGAGCTGCACGAAATGGGTTCCCGCAATTAAGTCACTGTAGGGGATGGGCGAGATTGCCGCCGCGAAAAACCTTCAAGCACTCTCTTCCTCCAAACAAGAGTTCGTGGCTTTTATAAATAAAGTTAACGAAAAGAAGGAAGCTCCAGCTGTACTTGGAGAGTGCAATATGCACAGAGATTGTAGCGTTTATACTACTACTGGTGAATGCTGTGCCCAGTAGGAGAGTTGTCTCCTGCGTCCTTTCAGGACCCAGAGCTTTTCTCAGGGTCGATCCTAATCTCCTCGGATGATGAAAGCTGTAATGATTGATATTGTCCAAGGATAGGAGATGCAGATTTACGGTGCACTAAAGGAAAACACAATCAATGACACTGTTGGAACCCCTATACCTATTGCAAGATCTAATATTATGAGGCACTAAATATCCCTTTGCTAGCCTTTTGTTCACCGACACACGTGTGTATATTGTGGCATGTGAGGTGTTAATATTATAATTTGTGGTTGGTAACATTTGTTTGGTCTATGTTAAAGTTGGTAGTACAGACCGGAATGATGTAATAGGAGTGGGGGTAAACCGGTTGTATATTGAGTAAGCGTCTAGGACGCTATAACTCTGTCTCTTGAAATGTAAGTAACACTGCAGATGATAGGAGTAGACGCTCCGTCAAGCGGAAAGTAACATATATCTTTCTTTATTCTCAATGTAACTTGCAATCTAAATTTCTGTAATGTGAATTCTTAATGTAGTTACTTCCTTCTTTCCTTCCCCACAATGATCTAGGAATATATTAGTAATTTTCAGGTGTTTAGGAACTTTGTTAAGCTCACCCCGTCGGACCTCGTGTAGTTTGCTATGAGTTAAACTCCGGTACCATGCTCTAGTCCCCGTGATATGTAAGAATATGAGCTTACGACAATATATACTTGTTTTCACGCGGCGATTTATTGTCTCACTTTACATTCAAATTAATACGCAATTAACATTTCGCCTTATGAAATGATTGCAGATTTCAGTACTTTACTATGCCAGGTGTTAGAAAAAAGTACTCCACATTTTGAGGTAGTATGGACCAAAACAAGAAAAAAATGTCCAGTAAACATGGGCTCTAAAACGCATACCTTAAGAACTATGGCCACTATAATCACTAAAGTCAAGAAAAGAAAAAACAAAACTCCTGATCTGTGAGGCAGTATTTTTAACACTTAAATGATTTTAGTCAAATTGTATAATATGTGAATTCAATAACAGCCCGCCTTGAAGCAGTATGTGTATGTAATAATTTATAAAATGTATGTAACAGTCATTGCATATGCTTATATTATTGTATCCCTGTGTAATAATGTTATGTGAATATATTACGTAATTGAATAATGTAGGAGCTGTGAGAAATAGGTTTAAAGTTGCTAACAATGAGGTAACAATGAGGTAATAATGAGTAAGGAAGTTTAAATTCTACTACTCATTATTAGAGCAGCAATAATGTAAATTTTTGAGACAGTTTATAAAAAAGCCAATCAACAACCAGAAAAAGCTTTAGTTAAATGAAAAGTATTCTATTGGACTAGGATTAGTCAATTAGAGACTTGAAATACAGAAATCTACAAATTTAGGCGGTGGAAAACAGTTCATTTGCTTCCAAACAGTGCTCATAACCAGACGCGAGATGTGTCCTCGAGAAATTAATTACGTATTCGTTTGAGACGAAAATAGCATACGTGTTAAAAAGTGCAAGTATTAAATAAAAGAATCTCACAGCTCTCGATATCAGTGAAGTGCTATTTAATTTGTGTCAAGGATTAATAAAAGGAGTGAAGTAAAATTATGTGTGTAAGCCTACATTCTTGTCGCACCATAACCTTACAAAGAGAAACATGACTAACAATAATACTGACGCAGCCGAGGCAAACATAAATATAATATTTAAAGGAAGTTAATATTTTTTTTAAATTTGGGGCATAGGCCACCTGAAAATACATTTGGGGTTAAGGCTACCGGAAACTGTTTACAATACGTCCGGTTGCAACTACTACAAGTTCGGCTCCCCAGAAGTTGAAATATAATAAACTCCTTCAATACAAACTACTTCAAATTGACGCCCAAAGCGTGGTGCAAATAACGAAACAATTCAACAACGTCTACATCTGTGTTTGTGATGGTTCCTGCGGGGAATAGTTAAAGAACAGTGCTTCATATCCACCTCACGTATTATACACGCTCTACATAAAAGCATCGAAACACTTCTGCACAACCTAACAAGAGAACAGTGCGATGGTATGGTTACCAGGATGGTAGAGCGTATGGAAGACATGTAGAACACTTAGCTGTACTATAGTTGTCACATTCTGTGGTATAACCATCGTCGCCACTGTGAAATATATTTTCTACTACAAGCTCATTGCTATTACGTGCAACCTAGAGCATACAGTAAACATATGTTAGTGTTGTTACTGTAAACCGTATTCACAGTCCTGGGTAAGTGCAACGCATATTAGTTCTAATGGAATCAGTTTGTGAAATGCTTTTATATTGCAGTTCTATCTTTAAAACTTTGGTCTATGCAACCCACATTAATGATGTAGGAACACTAAAGGAAAGCGACATCAATGCCTGCCAGAGCATCCGTGACCTACCTGAAGTGGTGAGAGTGCGTGATTCCCTAAGACATAGGTCAGAAGCATGCCTTACTACTGTCTATTCCAAACCAGAGTAAACAGAAGCACCTGCTTCTGCTTGTCACGAACCCAAGAACACCCTCTTACGCCAACTTAAGTAGTTCCTTAATACATATATTGTATTATGAAATATTAGAGCAAGAAAAGTATAGAACTGCATATTTTATTGCGGTTATCATAAGAACTCATTGATAAAGGTAATGGGTATATACCAACTGTTAAGAGGTTACAAAATATGAATTTTGTTTGCTATTGCGCTAACGCCGAGAGCATCTTGCTTGTTAATACCAACCGTATGCATGACTGCCACTCTCTTACACATACAAGAAATTCAGCAATGAATTCCCAGAGGTGCTATCTGAGTACCGAATAAACAGTTTGCGTAACACAGGAAATATGATAAACGAACAGTCATTCATAATACGCTAGCACACATATGCTCATCTCAGGTCAAATCTTGTGATTTAGTCAGTTGGTATTTGAGCTCACATGACAGAGGAAGGTGCGTGTAATGCTAATAAACTGTTCAAACACAAAAGTGGGAAACAGTAAAAAGTGGCGAAAAACAAACAGCTCTTCATATATTTAACTCACTATTAGAAAAATACCCGACACTTGTATTAGTGCATATTACGAAACTAATATCGGATTTTACAGGCGTTTCAGTGAGAAGTGTAACCAAAGCGAGCAAGGAATATAAACAGACATAACAGAACATAGAAGAGGATAAAATGTGGGAACTTGTTTTAAGTGCGACAGTGCTGTGGATAAGCTTGTCATTATTTTGGAGAGCAGTTCTGATTCCGATATGGCAGCTGAGTCATCTTCCGAGGATTCGGATTTGGGTGTTGCACTTTTGCCCGAGGATTGTGATTAATGTAAGTAAAATGTTTATTTCCGCATACTAATAAAATCGACTGTTACATCAGGTTGAATTTTCAACTATGATTCTCATGCAGGGGGCCTTTTTATAGATTTAAATAGTGTTCAACAAGCACGTGAGAGGGGAACAAACAGCCATTAGGGGCGGGGATTGCGAACTACTTTCACGCAGATAATACAGAGCTTGTTTTCAGTAAAAGGTACTCTGGTTTGGAATGGGCAGTAAGAATGGGCACCATATTGAGGAGCTCCTTTAGCATGGTTCACAAGTGCAGGTCGTATGTAGTCGCAAGCAGATTACATTAGAAGCTGTGCTGTTTCACAGCAACAGAGTAGTGTGTCCTCGTTTGTTTACTGCATTCCGTAGGTCATACGTAACAGCAAAGAGCTTGCAGTGGAAGAGATGAACAAGTGCTCATAGCTCCCAAGGCATGCATTTTAAAGCCCATATTTACCGGACGTTTTTCCTTGTATGTTTTTCCCGTTCACTCTCTCAAAATATGGAATACTTTTCTTTAACATTCTGTATATCACTTGTCTGTCTACTGCGATTTGTAACAGTACGAGGAATTAAACATCATCTCGCGAAAATAACTGTTTATATATTCTAGAGCGGCAGGTTGACCGACCTGTTACACGAAGAATTATGCGCCGACTATTTCATTCTCCGACTAACATTATATATTGTTAGTTGAAAACCCTTCATGATTTGTGCATGTAGCCAAGTTTTGTGCCATTTTCATTGGCTAGATTCCTTTCTGCTAACTTCTGGTGATTCATCATTGCCACACGTTCAAACTTTTGAGTTCTCTACTCTGACCCCCCTCCAAAAGGTAAACAAAATTCTCTGTAGTTTGTAACATACATTTTTGTATTGTTTTGCTTTACAAATTACTATTTGAATCAATAAGGTGCAGAAGAAGCTACAGAGTTAACAATGCCCCAGTACACCACGCAAGTTGAAGATTATTTTCACTCTTGTGCTACTGGAAGTATTAATGGCACATAATTGAAAACTGTGTCACAGGGCTTTGAGGGTGCATTTCATAAACCACCAGCACCTACAAAAGCAATTCTGCGTTGGATGGAAATGCTTTGAAAGACAAGTTGTGTTATCAATAACTGAGGGAAGAGTGAACGACCAAAGACCACAAGAACACGTACTGTTTGTATGCGTACTGGACAAAATCCTAACTTTTCCAAAGAAAAGTCAAGAAAAGAAGAAATCTGATGTGTTACACTCACATGCCTTTCTCTACTCTTGTGCAAGCTATTTTTACAAACGCTTATTCTCCATATGCTTCATGTTAATCGAGATGTTAATCTTATTGCTAATTTTCTTGTAGATGCAAGGGGAATTGGTAGGCTTTAAGCGATAGTCAAATATTTTAAGAGCTGGTTGCTATGTGGAGTATTCCATTCTCTTTGCATCACCAGGACAAAACAAGCAATATCTTCAAATGGTTCACTCAACAAAAAAAATGTATATGACAAATTGTGTATTTTAACGCGATCTACATTTTTTGTGTAGTAAAATTTTGTCTATCTCTTATGGTTTATCAGTTATGCAAAAGTCGTTCACAATGAAGAATACTTTTGGAGACATTCCCAGAAAATTCGAGATATACATTTCATTTGTCAAGAAAATATCTTAAAAATATGATATTTTCATCAAAATCGATAGAACCACTTTTGAGAAAGTTAGTTTTCGAAAAATGTTCCATGTAAAGGGTAACCTGCAGTGAGAGGATTTTCTTGAAAACCTTCGTGTCGCATCTCTGGAAGATACTGAACCTAAATAGCAAGTTTGGTGTTTATCCGACTGTTCGTTTCCAAGTTATGCTGTTCACAGACACACACATGGACATGTTTCTAAAAATGCTTTTTTTTTTGGATTCAGGTGGTCTCAAAACATGTATTTCCGGTGAAATCTCGGTATCGAATTTTTGGGTGGAATACAATACTTCCCCTACTTACATACGTAGTAGAGAAAGTAAAAATAAAATAAACTGAGTTTTATTTGTGAATGCTCTTTAACTGTTGTAGTTCTTGGCGTCTCATTCTATATTGGGCGTGAAAGACCAAACATTTTTCTCAGAGGCCTCTTTTATCAGGCTTGAAGTTCTTTTGCGTGCCGTAAATCTACGACATGCATACCATTACGTCTGCTTCCATTGTCCATAAACCACAAGCTCCTCCGACTGCAATGGGCACATGAACACCGTCACTGAGGTGCTGAGTGACGACATGTAGTCTTTTCGGACGAGTCCCGCTTCAACGTGCTCTACAGTGATGGCCGCAAACGTTTCCGGTGGTACCGTGGTGAACGCAACCTGGAGGGCAGCATTGTTGAGCGGCATAGCGGACAAACACCAGGTGTGATGGTTTAAGGCGCCATTAGTTACAAGAGCTGAACTCGCCTCCTATAAATTGAGGGCACTTTGAACAGCAACCGGTACATAACGGTGGTTGTAGAGCCTGATGTTCTCCCCCTGCTATCATAGTTATGCAAGATTACGTAAATTTTTTTCCGAATGAAGAGGACTACACAGGCTACTCCCAAAAGAATCAAGATATATATTGTTATGTAAATATATTTATAATAGGTAGTATTTTAAACAAGATCGTTAAGAGCATTTTTTTAGAAAATAAAAAAAAACTCTAAAAATATACCATGTATAGGGTAGTCAGGGATAGCGGATTTTTTTTTTTGAGAACATTTATATCTTATCTTTGGAAGGTACTAAACTTAAACATCAAGTTTGGTATTTATACATTTAACTTTTGAGCTATGCTGTTCACAGACGCGCGCGCGCTCGCGGACATTTTACTAAAAATGTTTTTTTGTTTATTCAGGAGGCCTTAAAACATATTTCCGATGAAAAATCGATATCGCATTTTTGGGTGGGATTCAACATCTTCTGCACCTACTATGCACGTGGTAGAGGAAATAAAATCGAATTCTCTTTCCAAAACGCTAAAATAACATACTAATTATATGTGGATAGATACACTATGTGAACAAAAGTATCCGGACACCCCCACAAACATACGTTTTTCATCTTAGGTGCATTGTGCTGCCACCTACTGCCTGGTACTCATTATCCGCGACCTCAGTAGTCATTAGACATCGTGAAACAGCAGAATGGGACGCTCCGTGGAATTCACAGACTTCGAACGTGGTCAGGTGATTGGGTGTCACTTGTGTCAGAAGTCTGTACGCGAGATTTCCACATACCTAAACATCTCTAGGTCCACTCTTTCTGATGTGACAGTGAAGTGGAAACGTGAAGGGACATGAACAGCACAAAAGCGTACAGGTCGACCTCGTCTGTTGTCTGACAGAGACCGCCAACATTTGAAAAGGGTCGTAAAGAGTAATAGGCAGATATCTATCCAGACCATCACACAGGAATTCGAAACTGCCTCAGGATCCACTCCAAGTACTATGACAGTTAGGCGTGAGGTGAGAAACCTTGGATTCCATGGTCGAGCGGGTGCGCATAAGCCACACGTCACGCAGGAAAATACCAAACGACGCCTCGCTTGGTGTAAGGAGCGTCAACATTACACGATTGAACAGTGGCAAAACGTTGTGTGGAGTGAAGAATCACGGTACACAATGTGGCGATCCGACGGCAGTGTGTGGGTATGGCGAATGCCCGGTGAACGTCATCTGCCAGCGTGTGTAGTGCCAACAGTGAAATTGGGAGTTGGTGGTGTTATGGTGTGGTCGTGTTTTTCCTGGAGGGGGCTTGCACCCCTTGTTGTTTTGTGTGTCACGATCATAGCGTAGACCTACATTGATATTTTAAGCACCTTCTTGCTTCCCCCTATTGAAGATAAATTCGGGGATGGCGATTGCAACTTTCAACATGATCAAGCACCTGTTCATACTGCACGGGCTGCGGCGGAGCGGTTACACGACAATAACATCCCTGTAATGCACTGGCCTGCACAGAGTCCTGACCTGAATCCTATAGAATACCTTTGGGATGTTTTGGAACGCCTAGGACCTACATCGATACCTCTCCTCAGTTCCGCACTCCGTGAAGATTAGGCTACCATTCCCCAAGAAACCTTCCAGCAAGTGACTGAAAGTATGCCTGCGAGAGTGAACGCTGCCATCAAGGCTAAGGGTGGACCAACACCATATTGACTTCCAGCATTACCGATGGAGGGCGTCATTTTCAGCCAGGTGTCCGGTTACTTTTGATCACGTAGTGTAGATATTAGTTTCAAATTATTGAAGTTATTACACAAGTATTTAGTACATGGGTCATTGGCAGTACATGCATATTTAATATACAAGTATGATGACAAAATAAATAATAGAAAAAAGAAACAAAATAAAAAACAGAAAAAGGAAACTACAGATAAATTACCTTTGACTAACTGAACAGATTTGAGCTACCTTCGCGCATTTTAGCCAACAAATTATCCATGTTTTACCAGTTCCTCTGGTCAGCCAGTAGATCCCAACATACCAATATCCTTTAGAAGGACAATAACTTTTCTTTGAGTTTAAATGTTCGCTGGGTCTCCCACTGTATACATTCCGCCAAAATATGTACCCAGTCCTCATCCAAAACTCAGAATGGGCAGATTCTTCTGCCAGAATCGTCAAGTCATTTTCTGTGCCCTTCAGCCCACCGGTCTAAACCATGCCATTCCTGATATTTCCTTTCTTCCTAGTTAAGTATATATGCCCATTTACCCCAATTCAATAAGTATATGCATACGCATTACAAGTTTTATCCTAGAGCGCCTCGTTGCTTCCCTGTTGATAAGCAATTTGTGTACAGTTCACGAAATAGTATACATCTGCGACATAAAGAAACAGATGTTTCTGAGCGGTGAATGTCTATATTGATGTCCTTCCTCCCACTCATTTTTCGCGAGATGGTTCCAAGTAAAATAAAACGTCAGTTCTCTCTCATTCCACTACTTCTTTTTATCATGCCGGTAATATCTCTCTTGCAGCAGCTGAAGAGGAGAGGAGAGAAAAAAGGTGGCGCCTGATAGATTCTCGGCGTCGTGTGAACTAGGAAGACGCCGTAATATTTCAGAAGAACCGTGTGCGACAAGCGAACGAAATGTTATTCCCACCAGCTGTCAGTTGTTTCACAGCCATGATAGTAAAACAATTCTCCAACATCCTCTGGGCGTGAAGATCAACTTATTCTCGAAGATAATACTTTAATAAATGATGCCACTTCGTCTTATCATCAAACGTAGGTAACATGACCATTCCAGCTTTCTTAAAACTGTTTTTCCCACCGTTGCTTTCACTCACCAGGTAATTCCTTTTCCTTTTGAGTCAAAATGGGTTATAGAGGGTTATCGAATATTAGCAGGATTTATATTTGTTTCACGTAGCGATGGGACGATATCACTATTACTTTTTCTACTACGTATAGTAAGTAGGGGAAGTATTGTATTCCACCCAAAAATTTGATACCGAGATTTCACAGGAAATACATGTTTTGTGACCCCTGAATCCAAAAAAAGCATTTTTGGAAACATGTCCGTGTGTCTGTCTGTGAACATTATAACTCAGAAACGAGCAGTTGGACAAACACCAAACCTGGTATTTAGGTTCAGTGTCTTCCAGAGATGCGACACGAAGGTTTTCAAGAAAATCCCCATTCCCCAGATTACCCTTTACATGAAACATTTTTTGAAATTATAAATTTTCTAAAAAATGGCTAACGATTTAGTTAAAATATCATACATTTAAGGTACTTTCATAACAAATACAATGTATATCTTGAATTTTCTGGGAATGTCTCCAAAAGTGTTCTTCATTGTGAACGACGTTTGTATAACTGGTAAACCGTAAGAGATAGACAAAATTTTACTACACAAAAATGTAGATCGCGTTAAAATACACAATGTATGTCATATACATTTTTTTTGAGTGAACCATTTTCAAGATATTGCTTGTTATTCCCTTAAATTTTCCAATACTTACACTTTTTCTCAATTCGTTATTCATTTTTTTTGTCCTGGTAATGCAAAGAGAATGGAATACTCCACATAGCAACCAGCTCTTAAAATATTTGACTATCATTTAAAGCCTACCAATTCCCCTTGCATCTACAAGAAAATTAGCAATAAGAGTAACATCTCGATATCTCGATTAACATGAAGCATATGGAGAATAAGCGTTTGTAAAAATAGTTTGTACAAGAGTAGAGAAAGTCATGTGAGTGTAACAAATCAGATTTTTTTACTTTGTATTCCAACTAAAAACTCGATACCGAGATTTGACCGGAAATACACATTTTCAGGCCCCCTGAATCCAAAAAGCAAAAACAAAACGCTTTTCGAAAAAGGTTCCTGTGTGTCTGTTGAAGTAGGTTTTTGCTTCACGTATGGAAAGCCAATTTTAAGTAGGTGTTGTATTGTATTTCGACTGTTGGGGAGCCGATCTTGAAGTAGTTGTAACCGCGTATGGTACCCGGTGGCCTTCGCGCCAATGTTTAAAAATATTAACTTTGTAATTTGACTGTTTCTTTAAATATTATATTTATGTGTGACTCGGCTGCGTCAGTATTTATTTTTACAGACATGAATCTCTTAACAAGGTGTGGTGCCTCTGAAGAATGTAGGCTTACACAGATTATAATTTTTATCTTTACTCCTTTTATTAATTCTTGACACGATTTAAATAACACTTCACTGATATAGAGAGCTGTGAGATTCTTTTGTTAATTACTTGCACTTTCTAACACGTAAACTATTTTCGTCTCACACTGAATACGTATTAAACTTCTCGAGGACGTGTCTCGCGTTCGGTTAGGATCGCTGTCTGCTAGCAACTGAATTCTGAATTTGTACAATTTACTCTATTTCAGTTTCTGATTGGCTAATTGTACTCCAATAGATTACTTTTATTTAACTTAAATTTTTTTCTGGTTGTTGATTGGCTATATATAAACTGTCTCAAAATTTACATTATTGTTGCTCCAATAATTACAAGTAGCATTATTAAACTTTCTTATTCATTATTGCCTCAAGGTTACCTTATTGTTATCTCATTGTTAGAAACTTTTAACCTATTATTCTCACAGCTCCTACATTGTTAAATTACGTAATACATTCCCATAACATTATTAAACATGTGCATAATATAAACATTAATACAATGATTGTTACATACATCTTTATGTTATTTTATACACATATTGCTTTAAGGTGGGCTGTTATTGAATGTATATTATATAATTTGACTGAAATCATTTAAACCTTAAAGATGCTGCCTCACTGGGTACAGCATAACTCAAAAACGAAAAATCGGATAAGTACAAACATGGTATTTAGGTTCAGCATCTTTTAAAGATGCGACACGAAGATTTTAAAAGAAAAATCCCCTGATCGTAGACTACACTTTATATGGAGCATTTTCAAAAATTTTAATTTTTCTCAAAAATGGCTCTAATCTTTTTTATTAAAACATCACATATAAGATATTTTTATGACAAATAAAATGTATATCTTGAATTTTCTGGGAATGTTCCCAAAAGTCCTCTTCATTCTGAATGGCTTTTGCATAACGGGGTAAACCGTAAGAGATAGACAAATTTTTTCTACATGGAAAATGTAGGGCTCGTTAAAACACACAGTTCATATCATATACACTTTTTTTCTTTTTGTGGAGTGATGTATTTCCGATATATTTCTCGTTATTTGTTTGAATTTCCCAATACTTATTTTTTCTCAAATGGGAATTCGTTATTCTTTTTTTTATGTCCTTAACATCCAAAGAGAATGGAATGCTCTTAAAATATTTGACTATTGCTTAAAGTCTATCACATTCCCCTTGCACCTTAAAGAAAATTAGCAATAAGAATGGAGAATAAGCATTTGTATAAATAGTTTGTACAACAGTGGAGAATATCATGAGAGTGCACCATATCAGATTTTAATGTAATTATATTTTGTGCTGAACACTTTCTTTTAAAGATTTTATTTCCATAGAAAAAGAAATACTATTTCTCTTACAAATACTCTTCTTTATTCTGCTGCCTTGAAAATATAAACTAATATACATTTTACACAAAACTCAAACAATTAAAACAAATGTGTGTGTTACACCATCACAGGGTAATAAGTAATTACAATTAGCCGTATAACACATGGAAGCATAGTAACTTTGTGGATTAAACCACCCTCATACATTAGTAGGTGACCCAGCAAGTCGTCGTTTATATGTCTCGAATACATAGGTGCAAAATAAGTCGTCGCATCACTGCTGTTCAAAGGGAAACTGCAGGTACATTTGCAGTTTTATATTTCCGCATACTTAGGGGCAAATGAAGTTGCCGCATCACTGCTGTTCAAAGGGGCAGTGCAGGTACTGGTATTTCATTTAGCAGTCTCCTCTTCGTCTGTCCCGTTTGCAGTTCTAGTGAATCCAAAGTTGTGTTTACAAGCTAGATGATAATTAATTGTTCTTTCTAAAAATTAAATTAAACTGAGTTTCATTTATGGACGCTATTTTAACTGCTATTGTTCTATACTGGGCGTGAAAAACCAAACATTTTGCTCAGAGGTCTCTTTATCAGCTTGAGGTTCTTTTACGTGCTGTAAATCTACAACACGGGACCACCGGCTTTACTTTTCTCCCGACGGCAGCCATGCTAAGGAGTTTTAAGGCCGAAAAAAATCTATCGCCCTCCGCCGGGTTTGAAATTTTCTTTCAAGTATATCGCGTGTAGCCTTAGGTTCGAAAGGTTGAATCAAACTGAAAAATTCATTGTCATTGCCGCAATTTGAACTACGGATCTTCGAGTTTCGTGCAGTTCCTCTAACCAACACGGTGCGAGTGTATCTTCGAAGATGCGAATAGAGGATTTTCAAGAAAATACCCTTTGCATGGAAATTTGTTTACGTAGGGTGACCTTTTAGTAGTGACAACTATGCTACAGCGATGCCATGCAACGAAGCCAGGCAATATCGTTTTTATCACAGGCTTTTTACCTGCTTCCCCACCCTCACAGAATATGAACTTGCTCCCCCTCCTCCACGTCCGTTCACAGTGGCAACAAGGTGTTTTCAAAGTATGAACAGAGAAGCTGGTTAAAAATACAATCTGCTAGAGGTCGCACGGCTCGAGTGCAAGAGGCTTGGGGTGCAGCTGCGTTGCCTTACGGAAAGGTAGCAAGTTTTGGTTGCAGCCTTCCGACAAGACGCGAAAACGTGATGGACATACCTCGATCTGGTCAGTCACCAGTGAGGACGAAGCTGTACAGACTGTATCCATGTTGAAGACGGATCGTAAGATTCTTAAGTTAGTACAAGGTAGGTAGTCTTCGACTGTGCTTCATATTCTGAAGCAGCACCACAAAATGCGGAAAACGTGACAAAATGGCTTCCGCTTGGGTTAACAGACATACACAAATGGCTGCGATATGACGCTTCTTGTACGCACTTGCAGCGTTATTAGTGCAATGTAGAGGACATCTTAAGGACTCCTTCAAGATTTAAGTCCTTGAGACTTTGAAGCCGGAATTATAAAGGCAATAATTATCATAATAATTTGAGAAGGATAGTGATATAAAATAAGTAATAATATATTTAAAATCAGTGTATGTATAAAAAGGAGAAGCATTTTGAAAATTGTTGACTGTAAAAGCGACAGAAAGACAAGACAGGCACAGTTTTGTTAATTAGGGACCAGCCTCAGGTATAAAGGGTAAATACCATTGAAGCAAGTTTTTCCTGGTACCAGCCGAGTGCAGCTGCACTTAGCCTGGTGAAGGCCACTCCCTAAGCATCATGACGCTAAGTTTGAGGGGAGAGAGGGGAAGTTGAGGCGTTGGTTTCCCTTGTAGTAGCGTGGGTAAGTCAGTTTGCCTGAGTGCCTGGTGAGTGCAGGACGACTTGCTCGTCGTGTGGAGAAGAATGCTGGCGAAAATGCTAGAGGGTAGAACGCTTAGCTGTAGTTAATATTCTTAGGTCTTGGTAAAGACACAGTAGCATCGTATACATTTAATAGTGATCGGCAAACCTAAAGTATTATTTTAAATAGTGAATAAAAGTGTTCCAAGACAGCGTTTGTGTGTTTCTCTGTACACACCCACGCATACCCTGAGGTTAAAGGTTTCATGCTGGAGCAGCCGTGGAAAAAGAAGAACCAACTGAGAGGAGACAAGCAGCAACCGTGAGGCAAAGGTATTGCTTCATTGTTGGAGGACGGAGCGTGGCTGCGTCATATTGCGCCTAAACTTGGGGCAGAAAGAATTACTTGCGTCAACTTCGAACTAATCCCTAAGATGAAGGAACCACTTCGCGGGATTCGCTTCTCTACAGTTGAAGATGTTTTACAGGCAATCGACCGCTCTCTTCGCGCCATTAAGAGATTAGGCAGTGCCGAGGGGATGCAGCGGCTTCAGCATCATTACCATGGTACCTTCTAGTTCCGAGGTCGCAGGTTCAAACCCGGTGGGGGACGATGGATTTTTTCAGGCGTAAACATCTTTAGCATGGCTTCTTTCGGAAGGGAAGTAAAGCTGGTAGTCCCGTGTTGTACATTTACGGCACGTAAAAGAACCTCAAGCCTGACAAGCAGACCTCTGAGCAAAATTACCAGTCTTTCACGTCCAATATAGAATGGGACGCTAAGGACCACAGCAGTTAACGAGCGTCCATAAATAGAACTAAATTTAATTTAGGCATCGCTCGGAACAGGTTGTATGCAACGCTAGTGACTACATCGAAGGCCTATAAAACGTATGCCATGTATGGAAAAATAAAATACTTGCCAGAGCTAAAAGATCACCCCTTATATTTTCTCAAAAGCGCTTCCAAAAAGTTTGATTGAAATACCTTATATTTAAGATAAATGCACCATAAGTAAAGCGTATATGCTACATTTTCTGGGGATAGCGTGTGAAGTCCTCTTCATTTGGAAATAATTTTCTACAGGGTGTATTATGAAGAACTGACGCATTACTTCTTTAATTTTTTCAAAACGAGTTATGCTAGCGACAACTTATTATACCTGAAATGCAAAGGAATTCTGGGAAATTATTTACCTCTATAGCAAATGTTGAAAAGTCCTCCATCCTGCAAAAGGCACAAATCAACAAGTCGTCCAGTGTTACTGGCCACTCGTTCGAGGACTCTGTTGTCAATAGCTTGAATCTCCTGTGTAATGTTGTGCTTCAGATCGTCCAATGTCAACAATCTGCAAATTAGGAAACGCAACGAAAGGCGACTTAGAGGACCATTACCTGAACGTCAGAAGGCTAGTCAAGGAGGAGGTAGCAGCCCTCCAGACGACGCTGGATGGCGTTCTCAACAAAGAACTGCCAAAGGAACAAGACAAGCCCCCATGGGGCCCCACTGAGACTGCTCCGGCCACTCAACTCTGAGGACGTCGGAAGCCCAGGTAACACCTACATTCCTGTCACACATCCACCCTAACTTCCTGCATATTTCTCACCCTAAATTCCCAAGGGCGCAAGTAGGGCCTCGGTCATGCTTGCGTCCTGGCACCTTCCTTCACCCGGCTTAGGCTAAGCCTGCCGAACAACCTATCACCTTCAATCCGCAGGTGCTTAATGCGGTACTGCCTCACCTTCACTCCTGACATTTCCCTCTCCGGTGGAGGAGTTTTTAGTGGGTATGCCGATCATTCGGTGAGTCCCACACTCTCAGTCTCGACTCCCATCGGGGCTGGGGTCAGTGATTAAATCATTTTCTCCTCCACTCGAAAAAAAAGACATGTGGCATAAACCCTGTCTTTTAGGTAACCCCATAGAAATAAGCACGGCGATGTCAAATCCGAAGATCTCGGTGGTCACAGGTTCTTGGAAATTATTCGGTCGTCAAAGACACTTGCAATTAGTGCCATGGATTCATTTGATGTATGGCATGTAGCGCCGTCCTGCTGAAAATATACTTGACTCAGCTCTCCATCGTCTGTTGCTCAGCAAACTCCATGAAAATCCGTCGGTACTCTGCAGTGTTCACATTGTTTTAAAAAAAATTAGTCCCACTCTTCTCTGTGCGGATATTGCACACAAACTCCGATTTTAACTGGGTGCCTAGGTGCATAGCCGGTTATATGGAACCATGCTTCATCTGTGAACCAGATGTGATGGAGAATATGGCAGGATTTTGCACAATGAACGCCTGAAACAAACGACAATAATTCAGTCGTCTAACCCTTATCTGGTTGCTGTAACTGATGGACAACCATAATCCTATACAGCTTTAGGCCTGCACTTCTCACAGCTCTCTGACACATTGAGCAGCTGTACCCTGTCTTCTGCGACAAACGTCTTAATAATTGTTTTGGTGACTGATCCAGTCTTGCTCTTATAGCAACAACAACCGTGGGAAGCCTAAATGAACGAATTTTGCCTTTTTCACTCATCAGAGATCCAGTTGTTTCCAATTTGTTTACCATTGCCAGTATTGTGTTTCTTTGTATTCCGAACACCAAATTCTCCCTGGTATGCCCTTTGAGTAGCTGTAATTGAATTCGTAATCCAGTATTGCTTTACAAGGAAGAGTCGTTCATTTAATGTGTACTCTATTTTCACGTTGACTAGCACAAAGTTTCAGAAACAGTTGCCCACAATAAAACTAACAATTGCGAACAAAAACATGAACATCTGCACATACAGTGTCAGACAATCAAAAGTCCAGAACGTTCTGCTTAATTTGGTGGTAAAATTGTAGCATTGAGTGAATTCCGAGCAGAACAATTAAAGAAAGGAATGTGTCAGTTCTACATAAATCACTTTGTACGAGTATAATTTTGTGTAACTCGTGCAACTGAAGAGATAGACGAAAACACACTGTAGCTCTTTAAAATACACAAATTTATTTATTGCTAATAACCTTTTTATGCCATTAGCCATTTCAGAGATAACCGTTGCTATTCGTTTTAATTTTTTAATAATTTTTGACATTTTTGAAGTGGTCGTTATTCAGTTGTGTTCCGAAAGGACACAGAAAGAGTATGGAGTTTCAAAGACACCACATAGAGACCCGCTTTTAAACATCTGAACATCGCTTCGGTTTCCTCCATTCCCCTTGTACCCATAACGAAATATGTATCGCTTTCCAAACAAACTCCTATCGTCTTTGAGAGCTTTTGAGGGCAGGAGGAATGCCTCAGTAATTGATATTATTCCCGCGGGATGTGTGGCATGTAGCCACATCCTGAAGTAATTTACCTATTGAGACCAGAAATAAAAATAAACATGACACAAAGTTTCTTTTCTAATGTAATCGTATATAGCTGGTTCCGGTATTCCAAGTCAAGATATTTACTTTCGAAGAAAACTTATCACTTTTAGAAATAGAAGTTTCATGTTTACAGATACCTCACTCATGGAGGGCTTTTTCAGAGTAAGCCCCTCCCCCATCTTTCCCGTTCTTTTCAAGTCAGACGTTTGGTGGGAAAGTGACTATTTCCCCGATACAGGAAGCAGTTTCCTTCCTGCACACAACACGTGGAATAACTTGCCCTCTCTTTCTGCAAGTTCCTTTTATTCTGCTCATCGAGGGAAACTTCCAGTTCTCAAGTTCCATCCTTCTTCTGAACCACTTGAGAGACATTGAAGGACTCGACTCCGCTTTTTAAAGGACGATCAGTGGCCAGCAAATAAGACATATTCCTTCCCTTTAAGTGCTTCATCACCGAGGGAGCAGCCTCTGTCGTAATAGCGTATGGGTCTTGCATTTAGGAGCTCTCGGGTTCGATTTCCTCAACCACCCATTCTAATCTTGGGTTTTTCGTGGTTTTTCATTGTCGGTAGGCTGATGTTGGAGTATTTTGCCATCTAACACGATTTCCTTTCCATCATTTCCCTCTCATGTTGCCTTCTTAACTTTTAGATGTGCTACTAGATACCCGTAAGGGGGAGTTGCAACCCCTTCAGCTGCCGTGGTGCGGGCACTGCGGTCCTGAGCACTCGTGATACTTCTGACGCTACAAAAAATATACGCTGCTACAAATATCCGAGCCCCTTCCCGTTTCGGAGTTGTTTGAATTGGGTTGGACTCGGCGGACAGTGGTTCCCGATACCCATGGGAGATTGGGTATGTCTGGTTCTCCGCCCAGGCGGGTTGTGAGACTCCTCAAAGACCTCCGGTACCGCCCTGGATAGCCGGTACACAGTGTGCTAGGTTGCTGTAGACCCCACCGAGGTCTCGGTAGTCTTCCCCTTTTGGGGTTGACGCATGAAAGTGGCGAATCCACTTCCGCCCTGTAATGTGGGGTCGGGTTAAAATTTTCAGGATGGGAGAGTCACTCGGATGAAGTCCTCTTCTCTGGGCTGCAAAGAGGGGCTTGACCTCCTGTGGCTTTATATGTGCTTCTAGGTGTGTAATAGTGCCGGATGCTTTCTCAAAGGAAAGAATATTCTCTGTGGACACCAGAGGGCTGACTGTTTGGGGTCGTTCATCGCCCTTTCTAGACAGCTTCATAGTGGGCCGGTCTTCAAACTAGGAACTTTCAGGCACCTTTGCGCGCCTCTGTCGCCTGTATGTTTGCGACCTGTAGCCTCGTGGTACCTTCAATTCAGCCCTTCTTCCTGAGAGGTGATAATCACAATAGATCGCAGTGCACGAGGTGTCCCCTCCGTTGTATACCCTATATCCAATAATTACTCTTTTAAAGGGCTTTAATGCTACTAAGAGAATAGACTAAGCTAAGAGACAACCATTCTTTTTTCTTCCTTCCTTACTTTCTTCATTGCCTTTATTCTGATTTTAGAAAAAAACACTGTGATTTTTAAAATTGAATAATCTTCAAATACTGAAAAGTACAACTAAAAACATCTTGTGTTACATTCACATGACTTTACCTACACACTCTTCGAGCTATTCTTACAAATACAGTTAAACGCTTCTAGAAATAGTTTCATTAAACCTTACTTTGTAGATACAAGGTGGGTACAAGAAAGCGAAGATAGTAACATGTTTAAAGGGCAGGTCGCTATATGCTGTCCTTTAAATTCCATACTCTTTCCACAAAGTCATGAGAAACAACCAAATGGAGACAGGTCTTCAAAATTTGAATACGGCTGATACCACAAAAGTTATTTGAAACCAATTGTGTGTGTTTTTGATGTATCTATTTGTCTCTCTAAACGTGTTTCCATGACCTCTGAGAGGAGAGATACCCGAAAGGCGACCAGGTCGGGATGACGAAGGCCGCAAGCATGGGCGGGGTCTCTAACGTTTCCAGATTGAAGACATCCGTTCAATCCGTCTCCACCCAAGAGCCCTAACCTCACTTCGGAGGCGGGTCCCAACTGACGCCAGAGAAAAACCTTCTACAAGCTCACATCCACCGCCCATCCGTAACCCGCCGACTACGTTGCCTGGCTCTACAACCTTGAAAGAGATGACAATGAAGGAGATATTGGGAACAGGAATGTCATAGAAGAGGAACCACCCCAGCATTCGCCTGTCGACCCAGAGAAACCACGCAAAACCCACGAGTCAAAACGGGTAGTCGACGGAGACCGAATCCGCCACCGCTCGAATGCGCGTCGCACACGTTACTGCGATGCCAGCTCGCTCAATACACGAGCGTTTCCTAAAAATATATTTTTTTACTAAGGGAGTCTCATAAAATGTATTTCTGGTGAAATCTTCACAAAAATGTTTGGTGGAACGAGATACTAGGTATATAGTAAGAAATTAAAAATGAAATTTTTACATGCAATTTACATACCTCAGACATCTCGAATCCTTGTGATTTCCTCTCAGGTGATGAATGAAGAGACTCGATCCTCGGTCCATTCACCTGCGTTGTATAGCCCTAACACGCCGCACACAATTTCCGCACAAAACTGTTATCTGTGATGTTCAGACTTTCAAGAATAACTTCACTACGCGATAGAATTAGATTCCATTTCCTCGTCAAGGACTTCAGCACACCACTTCGATAGCATTTCAATTGCAGATATGGCGTAGTAAACACAATACTTCTGATCATGTTTATGTACCATTTCGCCAACAGCACATTCAGCATTTGTGTGTTCATGATTCAAGCAGTACAGATATTACCTACACGAACTGGACTAGGTATTTACAATCATGTTCAATTGCAAAACTAATTAAATGTTTGGCTCAACCATTTCCAACATGTGACCCGAGATTTTTTCTAAGCCCAAAGTGAAGTGACAATTTCGTGTCCAATATGCATTTATAATTACTTTTTATTTCCCTACTACGTATAGGAGGTAGGGGAAGATTTCTATTTCACCCAAAAAAATCGATACTGACATTACACATGTTTTGAGGTATCCTGAAGCCAAACAAGCATTTTTAAAAAATCTGATGTGATGTTACACTCACATGACTTTCTCTACTCTTGTACAAACTAATTTTACAAACGCTTATTCTCCATATGCTTCATGTTAATTGAGATATCGAGATGTTAATCGTATTGCTAATTTTCTTGTAGATGCAAGGGGAATTGCTAGGTCCTAAGCTATAGTCAAGTATTTTAAGAGCTGGTTGCTATGTGCAGTATTCTTTTGGAGACATTCTCAGAAAATTTGAAATATACATTTTATTTGTCATGAAAGTATCTTAAATATATGATATTTTAATCAAAATAGTTAGAACCATTTTTGAGAAAATCAAACTTTTCGAAAAATGTTCCATGTAAAGGGTAATCTGGGGTGGGGGGGATTTTCTTGAAAACCTTCGTGTCGCATCTATGGAAGATACTGAACCTAAATACCAAGTTTGGTGTTTAGCCGACTGTTCGTTTCTGAATTATGCTGTTCACAGTCAGACAGACACACACGGACATGTTTCCAAAAATGTTTTTTTTTTATTCAGGAGGTCTCAATACATATATTTCGGGTGAAATCTTGGTATCGAATTTTTGGGTAGAATACAATACTTCCCCTACTTACTATACAAGTAGAGAAAGTAAAAATGGATGGAAAAATAGTAAGAATTAAAATGTTAACAAGAAAAGAAGAAAAGAAAAATAAGAATATGGGGAAGTTTCTAAAGAAAGTAAAAGGGAAATGGAAGAGAAAAATAAGAGAGTTAAGAAAAGCAGAAGGGCAAACGGAGGAGGGAGTGGTTGGGTAATAGGGATTAAAGGCAGCAAGGGGTACTTAGATGAACCAGAAGACGAGTATGCCAGGCAAAAGTAGTTGTATAGCTGGCAAGAAAATTTGTACAATAGGTTAAGTTAGTTTATAAGTGAAATATTGTAAAAAAGATTGTGTATGAAAAAATATATAAATAAAGCACCTAACTACCTTAGTATGTCTATTATTGAGTGTAATGTTGTGGTGTTAATCCAGATCTCATTACGTTAGTCCTAAGTTTATGTCGCCTCCAAGCCACACTCTTTTGTTTTCGTTAAGCAACGCCTTTTGTTTCGCACGCGGAATTGAAAACCAAGCTTCTTTAACAGAAGCCTCAATTGAGTTTCTTTATAAGGAAAGTCACACACTAACTAATTGCTTCAAAATTTCCGCGATGGTCGGCGATTGTCCTTTGACAAGAAACGTTTGGACTTCTCTACGAACAATTTCGGACATAAAATCGTCTAGTTTTTCAAACTTCTTCCTCTTATTTTTCGTTTTTTTGGGAGTTACTGGCCCCTTATTTACGATTTTACTTACAGCTTGCCTGCAAATTTTAACGGCCTTAGCAGTCTCAGAAACAGGTCCTTTTCCTATCCTCTTCTCCTTCAGGTATTCGTGAACGTTGCATATGATCTGCTGCGCCTGCTTGCTTAGAATTCGCGGAGAAGGTTTGCTAGCTTCGCTCAAACGCACTTTTAGCATACGCTCATTAGAGACATCGCCTTCATTAGTCTTCACATTCTGAACCGAAGTATCACTGATCCAAGGCCGCCACATGATAAAACAGTTGCAACGCGACCGAATCACTCCACAAGCAGAGTAGAACTGAACTGAATGCATGGCAACCTGATAACAAGGGAAGTTCCTTTTATGAGTTGGGTTTAGGCGTTCTAATTGCTCGCGAAACGAGCCCGTTGTGCGGAAAAGGTGGGCTGCCATAAGTCTGAAAGCAAAGGAGACCGCCTATCGTTAAGGTATAGAAATCGCAGCCAATGATCCCCCAACCGGCGGCCTTTGTACAGTTGCCAAACACTTGTTCCCTACCTCTCCTAATTGCAGTCACCATAAACAGCTTAGTGTCATCCAGGTGCACGTGCGCGTTGTTGTCACAGTTTAAAATAGTATTTGAAAGCCAAAACTTGCAGCTGATTTCCACATGTACAAAATGCAATTATGCAGTTTGTCTTGCTTACTTCACACACAACTGCAGTAAATAACTATGCATCGCATAATAACTACATTTATATTACAAACGCTTTAGAATATAACTGTGGAAGACCTGAGTTAATACACTACGCTACAAGAGTGGAAATGCATCCGAGAGAAACTTAAAAACATGTCCCGAATAAACTATACATTGTTGAACTATCATTAAATACAGGATGATTTATGAACAACTGACACTTCTTTCTTTAATTATTCTGTTCGAAATTCACTCAATGCCCCGATTTTAGCACCAAATTAAGCAGAATGTTCTAGAATTTCGATTGACTTTCACTAAATGCGCAGATGTTCATGTTTTATTCGTAACCATTACTTTTGTTGCCGGCAACTGTTTTTGAGATTCTGTTATAGTCAACGTAAAAATGCAGTACACATTAAATGAAGGATTCTTCCTTGTAAAGCAATACTGGATTACGAATTCAATTACAGCTACTCAAAGGGCACACCACAGAGAATTTGGTGTTCGGAATCTTCCCCAAACAAACACAATACTGGCACTGGTAAACAAATTTGATACAACTGGATCTCTGGTGAGTGAAAAAGGCAAAACTCGTTCATCTAGGTTTCCCACGGTTGTTGTTGACGTAAGAGCACGATTGGAACAGTCACCCAAAAATCATTAAGACGTTTGTCGCAGGAGACAGGGTACAGCTACTCAATGCGTCAGAGAGCTGTGAAAAGTGCAGGCCTAAAGCCGCATAGGATTACCATTGTCCATCAGTTACAGGAACCAGATAAGGATAGACGACTGAATTATTGTCTTTGTTTTCAGGCGTTCATTGTGCAAAATCCTGCCATATTGTCCATCACATGGTTCACAGATGAAGCATGGTTCCATTTACCCAGCTATGTGAACTCAAATAACTCACGGTATTGGGCCAGCGAAAGTTCACATGTTATTCATGAAGTACTTATGCAACCGGTTAAAATCGGAGTTTGGTGCTCGATATCCGCACAGAGAATAGTGGGACCATTTTGTTTTTTTTAAACAATGTGAACACTGCAGAGTACCGACGGTTTTCATGGATTTTGCTGAGTAACTAGGCGATGTAGAGCTGAGTCAAGGATATTTCAACAGGCCGGCGCTACATGCCATACATCAAATGAATCCATGGCACTAATTGCAAGTTTCTTTGACGACCGGATAATTTCCAAGAACCTGTGGCCTCCGAGATCTCCGGATTTAACATCACCAGACTTCTTTCTATGGGGTTACTTAAAAGACAGGGTTTATGCCACATGTCCCCAGACATTGGACGATCTGAAGCGCAACATTACACAGGAGATTCAAGCTATTAACAACAGAGTCCTCCAACAAGTAGCCAATAACATGGAACGACGTGTTGAGCTGTGTCTAATGCAGGATGGAGGACATTTTCAACATTTACTATAGAAGTGAATAATCTCCCAAAATTCCTTTGTATTTCTGGTATAATAAGTTGTTGCTCGCATAACTTGTTTTGAAACAATTAAAGAAATGAATGTGTCAGTTCTGCATAAATCACCCTATAATTAAATACATTAATATAAATTTATTTTGAAAGGAACATTTACTACCAAACAAAACAATCATTTTTATTGTTATTTACCCTAATAGCTAACTTTTATAAATAAGGCTTGTATGTTTGCACTTCTGCTCATTATAATTATTGTGCGCGGAGTAATAGTGAAATTATTCTTTATTTTGCTTGTGCTGCAATCACAGAATGTAGCAAATACAAGTTCCAGAAGATGTAATCAAAAACACTAAATAAAGGGTCTTTCAACAAGAGTTTCCTATCTTTAAATGTGATAGCCGCTGTTGTTATTGAGTTATAGCAGTGATTTTTTTCATGTGGTTACAGTAGTTATTGACAAATAGCCATGGAACGTTACAGCATTTAGCAACGCGTAGAAATTGTGAAAATTTATTACCAAAATGGATCATTTGTTCGCCAAACCTTCCGTGTATTGCGTGAAGCTTACGGTGTGCATAATCGTCCCTGCGAGAGAACGATTCGGCGTTTGATCGATAAATTTTAAAGTGGTTCTGTCAACGATCAAAGAACGCCTGTACGTAATCGACGTAAGCGCTCCAACGAAAACATAAGCGCCGTTCGTGGGAGTGTACGCGAGAACGGAAACAAATCAGTTGCTTGTCGAGCGCAAGAATTGGGGCTTTCGCCGACTACGACTTGGCGAATTCTGCATCTGGACTTGAAGTTTCACGCTTACAGAATGGTGTTAACTCAAGAACTAAAGCCCAACGACCATAGGTTGCGCCGTGTATTCGCTGACTGGTCTATGGAGCAATTGGAAGCCGACCCGGATTTTTGTCGAAAAATCATCTTCGGCGACGAAGCCCAGTTTTGGATGGATGGTTGTGTTAACAAACAAAATTGCCGCTATTGGAGCAATCACAATCCAATGCAGATTCAAGAAGGACCACTTCTTCCCCAAAAGGTTACTGTGTGGTGTGGATTTTGCTATAGTGGAACCATTGGTCCATTTTTTTTCAAGATGAAGATGGAGAAGCTTTAACTGTCAATGGAGAAAAATACCGGGATCTTATAAGGGACTATTTTTGGCCTCAATTGGATGGTATGGATCTCAGAAACATCTGGTTCGAGCAAGATGGTGCCACATGTCATACTGCTCTCGAAACAATCGATCTTTTGAAGGAGAGGTTTAGAGGTTTCATCATTTCCCGTGGTGGTGATTTTAACTGGCCCCCCGGGGTCATGTGATTTAACGCCGTTGGATTACTTCTTGTGGGGTTATGTTAAATCTCGAGTTTATGTCAACAAGCCAGAAACAGTAAATGATCTTGTGAATAACATCACGCGTGTTATTCGTGAAGTTGGACCTAATTTACATTCTTCTGTCATTGCACAACCCAACGAAGTCGCGGCGGTCACTTAACTGATGTTCTCTTTCACACGTAATGACATTAATTATGTTCCAAAATAAAAAAAGAAATAAGACTCTATCATTTATAGAACGTGTTTTATTTAAATTCAAAGATAGGACACTCTTGTTGAAAGACCTTATATGTAAAAGTTAAAAAACAAAAAGAAGAAACAGTTGCAAAAAGTAAAGCGAACGGGAGTTTTTGTGTCACTCTTGGGAGACAGGTGCTTTTTTCGTAGTTTTGGAATTGATAATAAATTTGCTTCACAACAACGTTTTTATTAAAATAAAGTTAATGTATGAAGAAATTGTGTATTGTTTAAGATGTACAAGATTTATAAACATGGCAGCTTCTGTTTACTTAATAATACCTTTATTATAAAATGCAAAGTAAAAGTACGGAAGACAAAAGAAAGACTTCGAGTACATGGTAGCTGTTACTCCTGGAGAGATGACCGTTTTAAAATCATACCAGAGTAAAGTATACACCAACAAAAATAATTTACACGTTATTTACATTTGTTTTTAAAACAAAATATTTTTAAAATTTTCACCTAATCACAAGTCAAAAACTACCTACCGAAATCTTTCAGGTTCCCATATATAATAGGTAGAGATAATAAACAAATAGTAAAGAAATTAACCCTCGGATTTTCGAATGCAGAAAATCTTATGCAAATAATGCAAGCATTAGTTACACAATTAAAATTGCAAGCGTTTTGCGTTAGGTATTTAGCAGAGTTTACTCAATGAATTATATAATACCAAACACTATGGTGTTTATAGCGTTGTGGAGATAACCTGATTTACCTCACTATCGGTGGCATACTTTACATTGTTGTATTTCGGTAAATCTACTAAGGTAATGGCAAATGTATGTTCGCTCTTATTTAAATTTATCTTAAGTCGCTCTAACTCTCTGGTCATATCGCGACTCCATAAGGAGGACCACTATAACAAATGTACATTAGTCAGACAACATTATAATTTGGGGTATATGGTCACGTAAGCTGTTGAGGATTGTGAAGGAAAATGTCATGGCTAATAGATTTATACTATGGATACTTCTTTATTTTGGGCAAATTTATACTTTTTATAGATTCTTATATAAATGATATATATTTGTATTTCTTGGTCTTTCTTGACTCCGGAGTTGTAACAGCAGTTAACATTCGGCACAGCAAGAGTAACCACTTCTTTTATTAATCCTAAGGGATTCTTACCATGATATCATTTTCCTCTGGCGTACGCGCAGATTTGCACAGCTCGAGATGTACCCTGAGCGTCACTAGGAATGCTCTAGAACAATTTGAATACTTTACTGCTATTCGCTCTTACAACTTAAGCCTAGGACGTTGGTACACCATTTTTGGTAAAGCTTACAGCTAGGCAGGGATGATCTATATAAGGGCCGTCAGGACCGAGTTGCGGGGTTCTTGTTTTTCTGATCCGGCGCTTAACACGACGCTCAACAGCTGCTTTACGTCTCCTCAAATGTAATCTCCGTAGGGGGAAACTTATATTATGTATTTTGCTTTGTAATCACCTGTGATCTAAAGTCTCTTCAAGTCTGGTGGAACTAGTAGCAAGCCCGATCCCTTCGGGTTCTGTAACCCACGATTCTAACAAATTATAAATTCAATAAATGGTTCATCCAACTGATACCAGAGTTGTCTCTACCCTTTCTGTGCTTTCCTTGTGAGCTAGCTCCCCAGTCACAACCTCCCGCCAGGTCGTGACAATATCTTAGTTTGTTTAATGTACTTAAGTATCATTTCTTTAAACACTGGTTTGCTGATGACGTCACACATGTTGTCCGGAATTTCACAATCTCGTCTTGCACCTGTATGGTGATTACAACCCAGGATTATATGAGGTACAGTAGGTGGACAATTACAGAAGTTACAAAGTGGAGGATCATAAGATGTAAGGTGGCTGTGTCCTATGCGTAAACGTGTGAGAGCAACTTGATCCTTGCGAGGAAGGGAAATCACTGGGTATTTAGGAGAGCAAGGAGAGTATATGTCATGCAGTTTACTTGTAGATGAGCTGTTCCAATGCTGCTTCCATATCTGACTGATCTCCTTGCGGACGTATCCGAGGAAGTCACAGTACGACATTCCACAGTTCTTTGGAGGATGCTTGTTGGCCTCTTTAGCTGCAACGTCAGCTTCCTGTTTTCTTAGGATGCCGACATGAGACGGAGTCCAGATAAGTTTGATATATATACCGGATTGGGTTTCTATATTGTATAACATTAATAGTTCTCAACCAGTGAGTGAGACAAGAGTTTTTGTGATTTAATGCTGACAAGGCACTCCTAGTCGCTGAATATGGCAAAAGAGTCATACTGTATGTTGTCTAGGATGTATTCTATAGCAAAGCGGATTTGAATATAGCTCACACGTGTAGACGCTAAGGTAATTAGGTAGACTGTGTAGCATCGTGTGATCAGGGAATACTATTGCACCACCGCAGTTGTCAAATTAAGAGCCATCAGTACAAATTGTAAACGAAGATGAATTTGATCTGAGGAGATCTTGAAACATGCTTCGCAATATAGAGTTCTCAGTAGTGGATTTACTGTACCTGGACATAGAAATATCAACTGGGGGAGGCTTGAGATTCCAGGGTGCTATAGGTGGACATCAACAGAGAGTTAATTCAGGTAATATGTTAAATTCATCAAGATATTTAGAGGCGATTAGCGAAGTTGACTTGCTGGAATTGATTCATAGCAAGGATTACCCCTGTGTTAGAGGGAAACACGTAGGATTGAATTGCAGTAGTAGTTGACTAGCTATTATACGAACAGCATATCTATAGGGCTGGTACAAAAGGCCCCTAAGGTTATTTGTAGGGTAGAATACTCTACTGTGTAGAGCGTTTCAAGCTAGCACTTTGATAGATGATACATCCTTAGTCAAGTTTGGAGTGGATGGAGGTCTTGAACGTGTGCAACAAAACATTAAGATCTGCTCCGCAATTTGGGTACCTAATGTTTTCAATATTTGAGACGGTGTGTGCAGTTGGCCTTATCAAGTTTAGGTGTGAAATCCAGGCGAGTTTGCAGTCAAAAATTGATCCAAGAATTCGAATGTTTTGGTAAATGGAAGACAATGGGCTCTCAATAGTAGTATGGGTTGCTCATGATGATTAATTTGTTTGGTGATCACAATGCACTGACTTTTTATGTGCACAACATTTATTATAACTCCAACATAAGTCGTTGAACATATTGTTGCATAAGCATCTGTGTAATTTTTATTACACAGAAGAACACTGGGTCATCTGCCAATAAACATACCTTGAAAGGAGAATTAATACAGAAGACATTGTTGATGGCCACTAGAAACAGCATCACACTCAATACTGAGCCCTGAGGTATGCCATTGTCCTGTGACGCTCTTTGGGAGTTGTTCATTCGCTCTTAAACTTAGCTGTCAGTTCTGGAGGAAGTAGATAAAGCAAGCATGTTTCCGCCTATGCCTTTTTCTTTAAGTGTATTGATTATGTAGTCACGCCAGACCTTGTCATAGTCTCGTTCGATATCCAGGTAAACAGCAAACAAGTGTTGTCTTTCAGAGAAGGCTTTATTAATTTCGATTGCAAGCATTAGTAGGGTATCAAGTGTGGATCAATTTTGGCGGAAGCCATTTTGTGCATCGCTGAAGAAGTTGATGTTTTCTAGGAACCATCGCATTTGGTTGGTTATTGCTGTTTCTAGCAGTTTGCACATTGTGCATGTTAGGGATATAGAACGGAAATTGTCTGGCAAGAGCGATTATTATTTATTTTGGGTATAAGAATGACTGTGGAGTTACGCCATTGATCTAGGATGCATTTGAAAGAGCAGGTGTAATTAAAGAAATGTAATCCCACTTGCAGGTAAATGTTTGAGCAGCTCGTAGGGAATTATCAGGGCCTGGGCACTTACAGGTGCATTGATGTAAGCCTTCTTCAACCTCCGTTAAGGTCGAGGGTTCACTGTAAATGTACGTGTCCAAGCATATCTCAGGGATGTTCAGGTCAATCGAGTTTTGTTTGACTTCAAGACATGCCGAAATGTCGAAAATGTTTGAAAATGTATTAACTAGTGTGTCAGCTATGAGTTTGATGTCTTTTCTCATTATTATAACTTAATTTTTTCATTATGAAAATGATAAATTTGCCCCGAAGTGACACCATAAATACAATGCAGTTTATTATAAAGAACATGTTTGAGTTATAATGGATAATATGATGTGTGATATGCCTTTAATATTTTATCACCCCTAGGGCTTTTTTGTAATTTTGTAACACAGTGTGGTAATCTTTTAATCATTAAAACAGTATGGAAAATTGAATTTTAAGCTTCAATAATTATTTCCCTCTCCACGTGTTTATCATAATACAACAGAACTATCCCATCGGATTATTTTAATTAAACATTAAGAAACAAATAAAAATTCTAATGTGTTATATTCACATGATTTGCTCTCCTAACTGTAGTTTATTTTTATCTCTCTTCTAAAATCATTATTAAAATAATTATTATTTACGATACAAGAGTTAAACCGAGATTTTATTTCACGGGTGGGAAGAATTACTAAACGATAGTAGTGAGTTGAGCAATCCTTCGAGCAGAATAAAATTGCTTTGAACGTGTTTGTCATACACTATGTCCTAGATAGCCGTCAAACTTTGGTTAATTTTTACTTTCTTTACCACGTACCTAGTTGGTAGAGAAACTATTGCACTCCAGCCAAAAATTCGACACCGAGATTTCACCAGAAATACATGTTTTGAAGTGCCCTGAATACAGCATTTTTAGAAATATTCCGTGTGTGTCTGTGAACAGCATAACTCAAACATGAGTTTAGTTTAATATCTTCCAAGAAATGCGACATGGAAATTTTCAACAAAATCCCTCATGCTTCACTACCGTTTACATGGAATTTTTCGAAAAGTTTGATTCTCTCAAAAATAGCTTTAACGATTTTGATTAAAATATCATAAGTTTAAGATATTTTCATGGCAAATGAAACGTATATGTTGAATTTTCTGGGAATGTCCCCAAAAGTCCTTTCGAATAGCTGGTAAAGCGTAAGAATAGACAAAAGTTTACTACACAAAAAATGTAGAATTCATTAAAACACAATTTGTCATATACATTATTTTTGGCGAGTGACCCATTTCCGAGATATTCCTTGTTATTTGTTTGAATTTTCCAGTACTTATACTTTTTCTCAAATGGGAACTTGTTATTCTTTTTACTTTCTCTACTGCGTATAGTAAGTAGGGGAAGTATTGTATTCCGCCCAAAAATTCAATACCGAAATTTCACCGGAAATACATGTTTTGAGACCCCCTGAATCCAAAACAAGCATTTTTGGAAACATGTCCGTGCGTGTGGCTGTGAACAGCATGACTCAGAAACGAACAGTCGGATAAACACCAAACCTGGTATTTAGGATCATCATCTTCCAGAGATGCGACACGAAGGTTTTCAAGAAAATCACCCCACCCAAGATTACATTTTCTCAAAAATGGCTCTAACGATTTTGATTAAAATATCATATGTTTAAGATATTTTCATGACAAATGAAATGTATATCTTGAATTTTCTGGGAATGTCTCCAAAAGTATTCTTACAAAGAGGCATGCTCAAAATGGTCATGAAAATATCCTCTTTACAGATGAGAAAATTTTCTCAGTGAAGAAGTACAATAAGCAAAATGATAAAATATATGCACGGAGCTCAGAGGAAGTTAAAAGTATCAGTCCCCCATGTCCAGAGAGGGCACCACTCAGCATCAGTGATGGTTTGGTGGGGCGTGTCACATCTTGGAGTAACATCTCTCCATTTCTGCAAACAAGGAGTAAAAACAGGAGCCAGACGGTACCAAGAGGACATGCTAGAGAGAGTTGCGAGACCCTTGAACACCACACTCTTCAATGGAAGCCATTGGGTCTTTCAGCAAAACTCAGCCCCAGCTCACAAGGCTAGAACAACTCAAGCATGGCTCAGGGACAATGTTCCAGAATTCCTTGCCGCAGAAGACTGGCCCTCTGGCAGTCCAGACCTGAACCCACTGGCCTATAGACTTTGGGATATCTTGGGGAGTAAGGCCTGTGCTAAACCTCACTCCAGTTTGGAATCTCTAAAGCGAGATCTCATAAAGGCAGCGCAGGAAATTCCTCTAGATGTCAACCATGCTGCAGTAGTAGACTGGCGTAACATATTAAGATCCTGTGTAAAGGCCAGAGGTGATCATTTTGAATGACTTATAGTGTAAGAAATGTTCATTAGAAACTTAATTAAAATATATATGTTATATCTTTTTGTGACTTTTATTTTAAGACACATCGCTTCCTAATCATAACACAGAACTTATGACTAGACTGTGTTCATCCATTCATCCATAATCATTTTAAAGTTAAGGAGTTGTACTTTTGTTTAGAATAGAAAACAAAAAGTCTGATACATTACACTCTCATGACTTTCTCTACTCTTGTACAAATTATTTTTACAAACGCCTATTCTCCATATGCTTCATGTTAATCGAGATGTTAATCTTATTGCTAATTTTCTTGTAGGTGCAAGGGGAATATGGTAGGCTTTAAGCGATTGTCAAATGTTTAAGAGCTGGTTGCTATGTGGTGCATTCCATTCTCTTTGTATGTGCAGGACATAAAAAAACCAATAACGAATTCCCATTTGAAAAAAAAAAAGTATTGGAAAATTTAAGGGAATAACAAGCAATATCTTCAAAATGGTTCACGCAACAAAAAGAAAATACATATGACATAAATTGTGTATTTTAACGCGGTCTACATTTTTAGTGTAGTAAACTTTTGTCTATCTCTTATGGTTTACCAGTTATGCAAAAGTCGTTCACAATGAAGAATACTTTTGGAGACATTCCCAGAAAATTCAAGATATACATTTCATTTGTCATGAAAATATCTTAAACATATGATATTTAAATCAAAATCGTTAGAGCCATTTTTGAGAAAATTAAAATTTTCGAGAAATGTTCCATGTAAAGGGTAATCTGGGGTGGGGGGATTTTCTTGAAAACGTTCGTGCCGCATCTCTGGAAGATACTGAACCTAAATACCAAGTTTGGTGTTTATCTGACTGTTCGTTTCTGAGTTATGCTGTTCACAGACACACACACACACACACACACACACACACACACACAGACTCAGACACACACATACAGACAGACACACACATTCACGGACATGTTTCCAAAAATGCTTTTTTTGGATTCAGGGGGTTTCAAAACATACTTCCGGTGAAATCTTGGTATCGAATTTTTGGGTGGAATACAATACTTCCCCTACTTACTATACGTAGTAGAGAAAGTAAAAATCGATATTTTCGCGGAAATTCACTTCCCGGTATCCTAAGAGGGGCATAAAATAAGTAGAGAGAAAAAAATTAAACATTAAAGGCAAGACGAAATCAAATGAAGCTGAATTGTTACTGGACATCACACAGGGTCGTCGCAGGTTACAAACCCCAAAGCACCTCCCCTATCCCTGTTCGCGTTTGCAGATAGCACTTGCTAGATCGTATTTACCTGTCCATCACTGACCACGAGAGCTGTTTTTACATTCTTTGTATTGCTATATGATTTGATGTATATAACTTGAAGCAATTGCTAAGAATTCTGAAGCCTGGTGTTACATTTTAATTCCCAGAAACTTTGGCTTGATGGAGACTGTTTTACAACAAGGGAGGTCTACGAAATTCCGCGTAGAGATATGCCTCTATAATTATTATGCTAGCTTTTGGTAGTGTTGAACGTCGGTCTTTACTACGTGCGGCACCACAGGTGGTGGACGCTGATGATACATGAAATAAAATAATTGGGAAAGGAAATTGGGAAAGAAATGTTCCAGGCCTCAGCTTTGAGTAGCTCCCCGGTATGAAGACTGAGGAAAACCCGGAAAAAACCTCAGTTAGGGAGGATGGTCCTAGAGAGATTTGAACCGCAGACCTCCCGTATACGAGTCCATGCCTTAATGACCTCGGCTGCCCTTGTCAGAGATGCTGTGGTGCAAGTGGACGACGGTTCTGAATGTATATAAATGGTAGAAGATAACATTTTAAAAACTTACATTTTCCACAAACACGCGTGGCGACCTTATCCCAGTGTGCATATTTTTGTCAGATAAAACAGAAAGAAGGCAGTAAACATAAGAACTGGAGTACCAGGAAGTGTAGTTCAGACAGCGTGGTAAATATGGGCTAGTCTAAGTCTCTTAAGACTCCATCCGGTCCCTACAGACCACAATTTAGAGCACACCTAGGGGCAAGAACACAACGCTGCTTCAAACTTTACTCGGAACTTTCACTAAAAGATGCAGCAGAAGGGAACGCCAGGCGATTTGTGGTACAGCTGCACTAGCCCCCAGTCTCATGCTGTCAATGTAAAATAGCAATAACGTCCAAATACACATTTTGAGACCCCAGAATCCAAAAGAAAAAAAATCTAATGTGTTACACTCACATGACTTTCTTTATCCTTGTACAAACGCTTATTCTCCATCTACTTCATGTTAATCGAGATGTTAATCTTATTGCTAATTTTCTTGTAGGTGCAAGGGGAATTGGTAAGTTTTAAGCGATAGTCAAATGTTTTAAGAGCTGGTTGCTATGTGGAGTATTCCATTCTCTTTTTATGTCCAGGACATAACAAAAATGAATAACGAATTCCCATTTGAGAAAAAGTATTGGAAAATTTAAGGGAATAACAAGCAATATCTCGAAAATGGTTCACTGAAGAAAAAAAAATTATATGACATAAATTGTGTATTTTAACGCGGTCTACAGTTTTTTTGTAGTAAAAGTTTGTCTATCTCTTATGGTTTACCAGTTATGCAAAAGTCGTTCCCAATGAAGAATACTTCTGGAGACATTCCCAGAAAATTCGAGATATACATTTCATTTGTCATGAAAATATCTTAAACATAATATAATATTTTAATCAAAATCGTTAGAGCCATTTTTGAGAAAATTAAAATTTTCGAAAAATATTCCATGTAAAGGGTAATCTGGGGTGGGGGATTTTGTTGAAAACCTTTGTGTCGCATCTCTGGAAGATCCTGAACCTAAATACCAAGTTTAGTGTTTATCCGACTGTTCGTTTCTGAGTTATGCTGTACACAGACAAACACACGGGCATGTTTCCAAAAATGGGAACTCGTTATTATTCTTTTTTTTTGTCCTGGTAATGCAAAGAGAATGGAATACTCCACATAGCAACCAGCTCTTAAAATATTTGACTATCGCTTAAAACCTACCAATTCCCCTTGCATCTACAAGAAAATCAGCAATAAGATTAACATCTCGATTAACATGAAGCATATGGATAATAAGCGTTTGTAAAAATAGTTTGTACAAGAGTAGAGAAAGTCATGTGAGTGCCACATATAAGATTTTTTTATTCAGGGGCCTCAAAACATGTATTTTCGATGAAATCTCATTATCGAATTTTTGGGTGGAATACTTACTATACGTAGTAGAGAAAGTAAAAAATTTATAAACATTCGTGTGTGTGTGTGTGTGTTGGGGGGGGGGGTTTGGACTAGGACTAACTGCAGAGGGGGACTTAGCACCTTTACCTACAAGATCTTTTATGCCTGAAGCCCTTGATGGAGTTCCCCCAGGGAGGGAGGGGTCATCGGCCGGACTAAGAGGCACGACAGTTCAGGTGTGTGTCTGTAAATAGTATAACCCAAAAATGAGCTGTCCGATAAATACCAAACTTTGTGTTAAGGTTGGGCATCTTCCAATGAGACGACACGAAGATTTTCAGAAAATATCCTATCCGAAACCAACTTTACATGGAAGATTTCTTGAACTTTTGGATTTTGTCAAATACGGTTCGTAACGATTTTGTTTAAAATGCCCTACATTAAAGATATTTACACAAATAAAAGTTTATCTGTGAAGTCAACTTGATTAGGAAGACATTTTGCATAATCTTATGTGACCGGTAAACCCTTAGAGGTAGACAAAAATTTACTACAAAAAACGTTTAAAATCATTAAAAGTTCATTTATATTCCATAGAACACATTGTCATTATCAGGCATAGGAATTCTACCAGCTGTTCCTCAACAACAATTCTTGATCTTATACTTTCTTTTCCTTTAGAACGTTATCACTTTTGTTTTACTTAGGGAGATTGTAATATATTCTTTTGCTATTTTATTCAATACATATCAAAGATTTTCTTCTGAATTAGATATAATAATCTGGTCATTTGAGAACATTAAAGTTAATGTATAGTCTTTTTACTTTCTCTACCATGTGTATATATAGTAGGTAGAAAAGGTATTGCTTTTCGCCCAAAAATTAGATACCGAGATTTCACCGGAAATGCATGATTTGAGGCCTCCTGAATCCAAGAAAGAAAAGAAATAGTTCCGTAACTGTGTATGAACAGCATAACTCAAAAACGAAAATTGGGAATAATACCAAACTTGGTATTTAGATTTAACAACTACCAAAGCTGCAACACGAAGATTTTCAAGAAAATCCTCGCACCCTTTACATGAAACATTTTTCGAAATTTTTTATTTTCTAAAAAATGGCTAACGATTTTGATTAAAATACCACATATAAAAATATTTACATGAGATCAAAATGTAAATCTTCAATTTTTCGGGAATAGCGTGCGAAGTCATTCGGTGGGAATTTTTTATAACCTTGTATCATTGGTAAACGTTGTGCGATAGACGAAAACGTACTACACAAAAAATGTAGATCCGTTTAAAACACGCAATTTATTTCAAATACTTCTTTTATGGCATAAGCCATTTCTGAGAAACCCGCAATTAAAGGTTAGAATTGTTCAATAATTAGTCATTCTTTTAAAGTCTTGTCAACATTCAATTGTTTCTAGCGAATGCATGGAAACAGTATGGAATTTTAAGGTCAGTATATCGTGTCCAGTTCTTAAACATTTGTCTGTTTGCTTTGCATCTAAAATGAAATGTCTAATGTAGGTATTTCCGCAAAGGTTTAGTTGGATTAAAATGTAATGGATATGAAAATATGCTTTAGTAAGAATAGTTTGAATACCCACTAATAAACGACAGGGGGTAGTGAAAATCATGTGAATGTATCATGTAAATCTTTTTTATTATTAAAATTGATTGAATAGAAACATATACATTACGTGATCAAAAGTATCCGTAAACTTGCCTGTATATGACCTACAAGTTCGTGGCGCCCTCCATTGGTAATGCTGGAATTCAATATGGTGTTGGCCCACCCTTAGCCTTGATGACAGCGTTCACTCTCGCAGGCGTACTTTCAATCAGGTGCTGGAAGATTTCTTGGGGAATGACAGCCCATTCTTCACGGAGTGCGGAACTGAGGAGAGGTATCGATGTAGGTCGGTGAGGCCTGACACCAAGTCGGCGTTCCAAAACATCTCAAAGATGTTCTATAGGATTCAAGTCAGGACTCTGTGCAGGCCAGTCCATTACAGGGATGTTATTGTCGTGTAACCACTCCGCCATAGCCCGTGCAGTATGAACAGATGCTCGATCGTGTTGAAAGATGCAATCGCCATCCCCGAATTGCTCTTCAACAGTGGGAAGCAAGAAGGTGCTTAAAATATCAATGTAGGTCTGCGCTGTGATGGTGCCACGCAAAACAACAAGGGGTGAATGCTCCCTCCAGGAAAAACACGACCACACCATAACACCACCACCTCCGAATTTCACTTTTGGCACTGCACACGCTGGCAGATGACGTTCACCGGGCATTCGCCATACCCACACCCTGCCATCGGATCGCCATATTGTGTACCGTGATTCATCACTACACACAATGTTTTGCCACTGTTCAATCGTGTAACGTTGACGCTCCTTACACCAAGCGAGGCGTCGTTTGGCATTTTCCTGCGTGATGTGTCGCTTATGAGCAGCTGCTCGACCATGGAATCCGAGGTTTCTCACCTCATCGCCTAACTGTCATAGTACTTGGAGTGGATTCTGATGTAGTTTGTAATTTCTGTATGATGGTCTGGATAGATGTCTGCCTATTACTCTTTACGACCCTCTTCAAATGTCGGCGGTCTCTGTCAGTCAACAGGCGAGGTCGGTCTGTATGCTTTTGTGCTGTACACGTCCCTTCACGTTTCCACCTCACTATCACATCAGAAACAGTGGACCTAGGGATGTTTAGGAGTGTGAAAATTTCGCGTACAGACTTCTGACACAAGTGACATCCTGACCACGTTCGAAGTCCGTGAGTTCCACGGAGCGTCCCATTCTGCTGTTTCACGATGTCTAATGCCTACTGAGATCGCGGATAATGAGTACCAGGCAATAGGTGGTAGCACGATGCACCTAAAATGAAATGATACTTTTGATCACATAGTGTATTATGAACCCACTATCTAGCAATTTCGGCAATATTCTTACATGCTGGGGCAAGGGCCTAAAGGTTCCCAGCAAAAATACTAAATTTGTATCACCCCAACACGCACCTACAAATGGCGATAGGACCAGGACCTTGGTGTCTACATTAGCTGAAGGCTTGGGGTTTTTAACGAAGTATATACAAATTTCATATCATTCACATTACCTGTGGTTTATTAATAAAACAGGTAGTGACCCTACATTATACACAAGGAATAAAGGATTGAGGGGAGATGCCTCACACACACGACCTACACCTAACACTCTTACTCAACAAGTGAGGCTTCAAAGGCACAAGGAAGTAACGCTAACGTCTATCCCCCCCTCTCCAACCCTGGCAGGCACCTCGGCCAGTGTTGGCGAGTGTCATAACAGACGGAATTTCGAACAAACCGAAGTAAATAACAAATCACCCCAATAACACCGTCGACAGTGCGACGCTACAATGTGTCTGGTATTACAATACACACACATAGCCACAATATATAAATTAAAAAAATACTGGAGAAATACTGCATCCTTCTCTTACTCCTCTGTTAATATTTTTTATGTTTGGCTCTTTAGCTCCTGAGATTTGAATTTTAACGGTTTCGTTTTTGTAACAAGTGATTGGAGACCAGTTGCATCTAATAATGGTCCGGCGGCAGGCAGTGTACAATCACTGTGTAGTTCCAGAAGTGCGACATAGCAAAGTGGCGCGGCGGTAACGTGTGCGACTCGTATTCAGGAGGTTCCGGGTTCGATCCCGGCGACCGCCCATCTAACCATGCTTTTGTCGTGGTTATTCCGGATTAACAGGCGAATGCTGGGGTGGTTCATCTTCTACTATGACTCTCCTTGCTCCTCATTTTCTCTAACCATCATGTCGTCCTTAGTGGACTAGTTCAAACCCGGCGGAGGGCGATGGATTTTTTCGGGCCTAAAAATCCTTAGCACGGCTTCCTTCGGAAGGGAAGTAAAGCCGGTGGTCCCGTGTCGTAGATTTACGGCACGTAAAAGAACCTCAAGCTTGATAAGAGGCCTCTGAGCAAAAATTCCGGTCTTTCACGCCCAACATAGAATGGGACGCTAAGAACCACAGTAGTTAAAGAGCGTCCATAAATAAAAAACTCAATTTCAATTTCTAACCATCATCTACTTTAACATCTGTTCGACGGGTTACGGCTGGACGGTAGATATGCGCTCTCCTCTGATTGGGCACTGCCGAGGGGTTAGTTGGGCCCTGGCGGCGTCGGAAGCGTTTTATCTCGAAACATTAGGGACCCCGTCTGTGCCTCAGCCCGTCATTATCGCCCTTCGGGGTCAACACAAAGAGCCAACTGGCCTGCGTGCGGTGTTCTACCCCTGTTTCGGGGGGTCTCCTCCGTTCGTACGCACGTTTACCAATAACCGCAAGCACTGCTTACGTGAGTACGCTCAACAATATGCAATTTTTATGGATTTTTTCTGCCGACAAGATCGGTTAGCGAAGGTCGGGTGACCGGGACTGTACTGTACTTTAACAACGATATAAATTTGAATTCTGCCTTATATAATGCAGATTGTGTTCTATAATAATTTGTTCTATCTTGCCACTTTCCATAAGGAAAGGGATATAGAATCAGTAATGCAATTCACGCTGTAATTAGATAGCTGAGAATAAGGACAGTTCACGTTCTGCTATTCGCAAGTAGGAAAATTGAATAAAGTTGCTGAATGAAAATAACCAGTTCAGGTTTTCAATTATTCTCCCCCCTGACTCCTCTCTTTTTATTCTCCTCTATGCTGGAAACCATTTCAAGTAATTGAGAAACTTCTTTTAACTCCCTTCCTGCTCCTCTGCAGCCTGCAACTGAAAAGAGACAGGGGAAATAAATGCTTCTTTCCGCCGCTATCTCCTCTCTGACGTCAACTTATTCAGATAGACATTTCAACTTCGATCATTAGTGTGCATGACGTAATATCGATATAAAACCACTGGGGGATAGGGCCGTTCTTATCGGCTATATGTATCTCCCAGATGGGAAACTGCATCCGGTGGTTGAAAAGTCATGAAACAATATCCAGACCTGCTTGCTCATCCTGCTCCAGCACGAGGCAAAAAGCAATATGCGTTCGTACCATGTTGCAAACTAAGGCTAAAGAAATTCAGAAGTAGCGGAACTCCTGAAAATAAATTAATTTTCTTTTTTTACTCTATTTTATTTTACGTCGCTTTAACTCCTTGGATCTTGTGGTGGATAACTCTTAGAACGATATGTGATGGACAGTTAGCCTTCTAGGTCTCATTACTGTAAACACCCGCTCCGTCACGTGTCACACAGACCTTGCGCATAGCTACCGAATCTTCGGCTTTGTGCCGCGCAGACGGCATTAGGGTGCCAATCGCTGCCCCCACACAGAAAGGCGGACAGTCAGCCTTCTAGGTCTCATCCCTGTAACCACATGCTTCAAGCCGTGCAGATGGCTTAAGGTGCCGTCCAGTCTAACCGCCGCCCTCACATAGAAAGGCGGACAGTTAGCCTTCTAGGTCTCATCCCTGTAACCACCTATTTCATGCCGTGCAGATGGCATTAGGGTGCCGTCCAGTTTAACCGCCGCCCTCACATGGAAAGGCGGACAGTTAGCTTTCTAGGTCTCAGACCTGTAACCACCTGTATCATGCCGTGCAGATGGCATTAGAGTGCCGTCCAGTCTAACCTTCGCCATTACATAGAAAGGCGGACAGTTAGCCTTCTAGGTCTCATCCCTGGAAATGCCATCTTGCATCGTCATGTGCCCACAGATACACCCAGCGCATGGCAGCCGGATCTTCTTCTTCGTGCCGTGCAGATACAGTTAGGGTGCCGTCCAGTCTAACTGCTTACATTGTCTGTAGATAGATGGCATAGTATTCGCTGTTACCACTTATGTTTCATTTTACTATTTTTTTACACTTAAGGTGGAACTTTGGATCGTGGTATTAAATATCCAATCCGGTATTTACCTTGGCGACTGAGGAAGCCCACGAAAAAACCTAAGACAGATTGGTCGGCCCACGGGATTTGAACCCGGGACCTCCCGAATGCGGGCCACAGACTTTAACGCGTGATCCATCCCGCTCGGTATAATAAATTTCTTGTTTTATCAAGCGAACTATGAACCCTTACAAACAAGTGATGGGGTATTCTTGGAACTCAATTGAGATTTGCTATCCCCAAGGAATGTTCTGTCGTTAAGGGGGTGGGTACAGTTTAAATTTTTCAAAAAATTGATTTTTAAAAATATATGTAATTTTATGCAGCACACATTTAATTGTATTTTGCAGAAAGAACTATTTAAACATCTGCAGTCAGGGAAATCATTTAAAAGGCAAGATGCTGCACCGTATTATAGTGAGAGCCACGCCCACTTTTAGGTAATTTTGCCACATATCTTTAATGTTCGATTTGTTGGTAATATTTTTCCCAACAACATATTTAATTTTATTATTATTTGTTAAATATATAAGTTTCTTTACTATGAAATTACCAGCAAAATTTTAATTGCAGTATATTAGCAACCCTCGCTGATTGATTTTGCTCTTTTTTCCAGAAATAAATATTAGCTGAAAAGTGCAGGTCATTTGGTACGAGTCGAACTGCTCTCTGCGGATTATGCAGCCTCTATTTCACGATCGGATGGAGTGTGGATAGACCCGCTATGGTTTTGGAAGGGGAGGGCCCAGGTTAAATAATCGGTGATACGGAATTCTTGGATGACAACGGGGCAGGTAGAAGCACCCAGCGTGTTTAACTAATATTGAATTAAAATATTAAAATTTATGGCTCTACAGAATTATAACAAGTCAGAGATGCAAATTTTCAGTGTGGAAGTATCTAAATCAATACAGAATCATCACTTATGTGCTATGGAATTGTACGGTTTTGGTTTTAAGTACTACTTTTCACTGTAAGTGACCCCTTTTTAACAAAACCAGTTCTGTTATGCATTTATTTTGTTATATTCTCATAAATAAACCAGATATGGATTTTTAATTATTTTCACATCTTAAAAAAAATACCCAAAACTTGATATCAAAGTTTTAAAGCTCATTTTTCACAAAGTACATTTTTCTAAATCTCAACCTTGACAATTCAAAAACTGCTGAAGGGATTTAAATGAAAGTTTATGTGTATGTTACTATATACATAATCTGGAGAACTGACCAGACTTAAGCTCCTGTGTTTGATAGTTTTCCTGAAAAGAGATTTATGATTAATGAATTTAGAAAAACTGCTTTTCTAATGTATAAAGAAATTTATATTTATGCAGATAGCAGTCTAGCTCTGGTAATTTCCCTAAAAGATAGCTTAAACTTTAAAACCAAAATAAATAATACAAAAAAATTGAAACATCTTTGAAAATAGTCAGTATATTGTTTGGCTCCAGTATAGCAGGAAGCTGCGGTTTTGAATAATTAAATTATGCATGCGAAAATTAGGTTCATCTTGCATGAAAAAAAAAAATATTATAATTTAGGATTTCAATAGCAACTTTGTATGGTTGATCCCTACAGAGGAATTAATTACTGAATAATACTAATGTTTATACCCCTTAAGCTGTATCTACCCCCCTTAGCAGATCTATTTTAAAAAGCGTTCTAATGCGTTGCATTCTCTACTACTCTTTCACAAGCTACGAGATTCTTATGAGTTTATTTTCTATGTAATTTTTTCCGTCTTTTTCTTACTTTCTCTGGTACGCATAGTAAGTAGGGGAAGTATTGTAATCCACACAAAAATTCGATATTGAGATTTCACCTGAAATACGTGTTTTGAGGTTTCCTGAATGCAAAAAAGGCTTTTTAAAAATGGTCTGTGTCTGTGTGTGAACAGTAGGTATAATTCAAGAATGAAATGTTGAATACATACCAATCTGAGTATTTAGGTTCAGTATCTTCCAAAGATACGACACGAAGATTTTCAAGAAAATCCGTTTACTCCAGACTACACTTTACATGGAACATTTTACAAAATTTTTGATTTTCTAAAAAATGCCTTAAACGATATTGTTTAAAATACCATATATTACAGATATTTACGCTACAAATAAAATGTATATCTCGAATTTTCTGGAAATAACCTGTGAAGTCCACTTCATTTGGAAGAAATTTTGTAAAAATTTGTATAACTGTAAAACCATAACAGATACAGTCATTTACTCCAAAATAAATGTAGAGCTTATTAAAACACACATTTTATCTCCAACAATATTTTTACGTAGCGCTAGCCGTTTTCGAAATATTGCATGTTGTAATTTTACACTTTTCCCAATAGTCATCTAAACGGATATGCACGAGGTTGTACGATCCCCATTTTGTTTCTTTCCTTTCATCTCAAGGCATGCGTCCCGAGGCACCATTGTGAACCGGCCGTGAAAACAATTTGGACATCGAAAAATATAGGTACGCTTCGAGAGTCTGCTGCACACTTTTTATTTTCTCTATTACGTATAGTAAGTAGGGGAAGTATTGTATTCCACCCAAAAATTCGATACCGAAATTTCACCGGAAATACATGTTTTGAGACCCCCTGAATCCAAAAAAAGTATTTTTGGAAACATGACGTGTGTGTGTGTGTGTGCGTGTGTGTGTCTGTTTGTGAACAGCATAACTCAGAAACGAACAGTCGGATAAACACCAGACTTGGTATTTAGGTTTAGTAGCTTCCAGAAATGCGACACGAAGGTTTTCAAGAAAATCCCCCCCTCATATTACCCTTTACATGGAACATTTTTCGAAAATTTTAATTTTCTCAAAAATGGCTCTAACGATTTTGATTAAAAAATCATATATTTAAGATATTTTCATGACAAATAAAATGTATATCTTGAATTTTCTGGGAATGTCTCCAAAAGTGTTCTTCATTGTGAACGACTTTTGCATACCTGGTAAACCATAAGAGATACACAAATGTTTACCACACAAAAAATGTAGACCGCGTTAAAATACACAGTTTATGTTATATACATTTTTTTGTTGAATGAACCATTTTAAAGATATTGCTTGTTATTACTTTAAATTTTCCAATATTTACACTTTTTCTCAAATGGGAATTCGTTATTCATTCTTTTTTGTCCTGGTAATGCAAAGAGAATGGAATACTTGACATAGGAACCAGCTCTTAACATATTTGACTATCGCTTAAAGCCTACCAATTCCCCTTGCATCTACAAGAAAATTAGCAATAGGATTAACATCTCGATTAACATGAAGCATATGGAGAATAAGCGTTTGTAAGAATAGTATGTAGAAGAGTAGAGAAAGTTATGTGAGTGTAAGACATCAGAAACCTTTTTTTTTGTCTTATGAGTGTACATCTTGAATTTTCTGGGGTTAGCTTATGAAGTCCTCTTCATTAGGGAGAAAATCTATATAATCTTTCGCGGCCGGTAAACATTAAGCAATAGCCGAAAACGTACTAGACGAAAAATGTAGATCTCTTTAAAATACACAATGTATTTCAAATATATTTACTGCGACATCAATCATTTCCGAAATAACTGTTGTTTATGGTTCGAATTGTTCAGTGCTTATTCTTTTCATGTGCTGTTGATTTTCAGTTGTTTCTGGAGATGTCATGGAAAAAGTAGGGAATTTTAAAGGCAGGCTGATAAGCCTACGTAAGAATAATTTGTTTACCCACTAAGAAGCAATAGAGACCAGAGAAAATCATGTGAATATAACACAGAATTTGTTCAGGGAATCTCAAAATATATATTTATTACGAAATCTGGGTGGAATATAATGAACAGTTCAATGATATATAAGTAGTAGATAGGGTAGAAATCAAGAACGGTTATAAATAAATGTTAGGTGTTATAAGCTAGCAGATTGGGGCCAGTAATTCCCCAGAGGGTAAAATCCATCTGCTGAATGAGAATTTTCAGACACACTATACGGAAGCAAATGGATTCCAAGCAACGGATATAGCATTTCGAGAAGCCTTTTAAGAGGCGTAAAAAGTGAACAAAAAATGAAGAGATAATGCCTTCCATTAACGTTCGAACCCGTGCCATTTTCAGCAGATGGCATTAAAACACCAAGAGCAGTCAGGACAACACGTTACACTGTTGCAGACTTCCTTACTGTCTGCCGAGAAAATGTTTACACAACTTTGATCAAAGTTTATGGAACTGTTATTCTTGAGATAAGCTCCATTGCTTCTGTGTATAAATACAGAAAGTTGCGAGCCGTCTCGCTAGCAGCAGCCGGCGGCAAGAGCTGTATCTATACTTTTCAGATGTATATTGTGTTGAAAGGTCGTGAACAGCAGCGGCTCGTAAGAATTCTTTTGGGTATTCACAACATTTTAGGCAGACACTCCTAAAAATAGCATCTGCTGCATTCTAGTTATGATTATGACCAAACTGAATCGAGCGGGATGGTTCAGGCGGCAAGCCTGTGGTCCACATTCCGGAGGTCCCGGGTTCGATCCCCAGCGACCGCTTCATGGGTTTTTGTGGTTTCCTCCGGTCGACAAGCGACTTCTGTCAGGATTACCTTTCATTCAATTTCCTTCTCATCTTTCCGGTATGTTTTTCGTGGTGTATGGCGGTGCCGGACAGATGGGGCGGATCCATGCTTACTGGAAAGAATATTCCCCGTGGACACAAGAGGTCTGCTCGACTGTTGAGTTGTTCATCGCGCTCTCTCGGCGGCTCCACCAGTAGGATGCGTCTGCGAGTTTGGAAACGTTAGGAACTTCCGCGCGTCTCTGTGACCTGTCTGGGTGCGCCTGTAGCTTCCTGTGTGGTTCACTCACTTCACTCCTTCCTCCTAGGTGATGGTAGGCACAATAGACCTATGTAGGTCGCGGTGCACGAGGTGTCCTCTTCACTTCCACTACCTACTGTGGGCCTCTCACGAGAAAACTTTTGCGGAGTGTTCTGCTCTCGGGAGGAGTAAGGGAGAATGGTACCACGTGGTAGCTCACAATGATGTCATAAATAGTTTTACTATCTACATTAAAAACATCGCGCAATATTAGTATTCCAGCGTATTTCACTTGGAGCAGTGTGTAAGTGTTTTCTAGTGATTTATAAAGTTATTTACAATGCCCTAGAAAGAGTTGCTAAGGTTGTTAAAATCTGTGGCAAGAAAGTAAACAAAAGTTATTAGCCGTTCAGCATTACCAGCAGAAGAGCGTTTGTTTTCTAAGAGGCCTTAAGTCTTGTTGATATGTTGAAAGTATAGCCGTAATCTTTCTCAGATAGCACTAGAATTGTTGATGTCAACACATTCCTTAGACACATTCTAGTGAGAGGAGTACAGTATTATATATTCCTATGAACAAGTTTATACAACTGTAGCCGTACCTAACGTCAATAAACAACAATAATAATAATAATAATAATAATAATAACAACAACAATACGTAACTTGTCTGACGAAAGAAAGGGTTTTCTTTTTCTTATTGTGCACATATGAAGTACACATGATAGGACAAGAACAAAGTAATGTGTAAATTAAATTGTAGCTGAAATTATGGATGTAGTGAAACCGGGAGAAGTTTCTGCACTCGTGCACGTTACCTACTTCTGCTACAGTGGCTAATTTCTGCCGGAGTGTGCTACCACCTAGTGGCATTGACGTAAAATTGTGGCAACAGGATGCGGGTAAAAATTCGCGCAATAGTGCACTTCTTCAAGTGTACACAACCCGTATGTATTTGGCCACATAAGGTAATTACGTCATACCAGTTGCGCATGCGCAGAAGCTCCTTAAAACATGCACAAGTCAAGATGCTCTAGTGACCCTATTGCCATATCCTATCGAGTTTAGAGTGCTAGATTTTAAAATACTGCATATACGTTGTAACAGTAACGTGTTCAATAACACTAAAAAAAAAACCACAAGATGTCAAAAGTTAGGGTGTTCATATGCTTTTGTGCAGCAGCCGCCACGATTCGTGAAGCTATACTTTCCTGGAAACATTATACACGCTGTTAAACGAACAACAGAAATACCTTCACTGTATGTATATAGGCAAGATAACAGAGCGAGATGGCACTTGAGCCTCGCATTCGGAAGATTCCGGGTTCATTCCCGTCGACTGCCCACTTTGAACTTGGGGTTTAGTGGTTTTCGCTGGTCGGTAGGCGAATGCTGGGTAGTTTCTCTTCTACAACACTTTCCTGTCCCTCACTCATTTTCTTTTCATTGCGTTTCCTGTTCACCTCGTGCTGTGTAGTCTGTCTGCCCCAATTTCAAGAGGTACCGAGCTCGAATCTCTGTCAGGGTGAGTTATCCGGATAAGGGTTGCACTGGGGCTTTCTCTCACTCTAAAAATACGATTGTCGGTAACTTGAGCTTTATAGACATACGAAAAGAAAAACAAAAATCTGATGTATAAGAGCTATAAATTAAAGAAAGAGGAAAAGTGGTATGTGGAAGGGGAATAGTTGCAAATAGTAAACAAGTTTGTTTATTTAGGAGTGAGAATAAGCAGTAATGGGAGATGGAATGATCACAAGATAAGTGTCTTAGCTAAGGGAAGATTAGCAATGACTGCAATAAGAATATACTTAAAAGAAAATACCAGATATGCATATTAAATGGTTGGAAAGGGTTTACAAAGCTGTAGTTGAAGCAAAAATGGTCTATGGATCAGAGATTTGGGGAAGTGACAAAGGACGGGAGATGATTGATAAAGTACATAGATCGTTCTGTAAATGTATGTTAGGTTTATCTATTTCATCACCTAATGGAGCAGCAATGTTGGAGTTGGGAAGAATAGGTAGCAAGGACATGATAGTAGAAAGGGTACTTAAATATTGGCATAGATTGAAATCATTGGACGAGTATAATATCTTGAAGCAATGTTTAATGATACAAGAAAAATCCAATGATGCAATAAACTGGGATCAAGGAATAAGAATAATTTTACAGGAAATAGGAATGAGTAACTTATGGGAGGAGAGAGAGGGGGGTTAGTTAAAGGTTTCTGGAAAGAAGTGAGGAACAGAGTAGAAGATATAAAGAAACAAGAATTATTTCAAAGTCTGGAAGGAAAGAAAAGTTTGGAACTAAATAAACAATTAAAGGTGGACTGGGGATGGAAAAAGTACGTGGATGTAGGTAATAGGTTAGTGAGAGAAGGGTGGGCCTGGTCCAGATTAACTGCACATAGGCTAAGGGGAGATAGGAAGGGAGCGAATTTGGATAGATGTCCTCTTTGTGGAGAGGCAGATAATGATTTGCGCTATATAATTGAATGTGAAGAAACTAAGTTGTGGAGAGACCAGTTTTTACCTAAAGAGTGGGAGAATGTTAACAAAGAAGTATTAAACGTTACGATAATGAAATTACAAAAGGAGAGGGATACAAAAACAATAGGAGAATATATGGGGAGAGTAAGAAAAATGAAGTTTAGAAAAATAAAGCAATATGAATTTGTTATGACCCATCAGCATAAATAACCACGGTGTTAAAATGCATGATGGAACAAAGAAAGAAAAAATAGCAACTCAAAGTAATGTATTAAAATTTGTATGAATTTTGTATAGCATTATGGAGAAATAAATACAAATACATTCAGATAACTTCCCCTAACCTCTATAGCTTATTAATGTGTACACAAATTATTCTTACGAAAGTTCATTTTCTTTACTACATTCTTATATCATATGCACAAATGGAACAACAATAGTCGAATGTTTAAGAACTGGACGCGATATTTGTCGTTAAAATTTCATACTGTTTCCATGAAATCGCGAGAAACAACTGATAAACGACAGGACCTGAAAACAATGACAAAGTACTGAGAAATTTGAACTATTAATAAACTGATACCTCGAAAATGCTTATGCTACAAAAAAGTTATTCAAAATAAACTGTGTGTTTTAAAGAGATCTACATTTTTTATGTAGTACGTTTTTTCTATCACTTAACGTTTACCAGTTATACAAGATTATACAAATTTCCTTCCGAATGAAGAGGACTTCACAGGATATGGGGAGATGTACACTTTATATTGTAAGTAAATATAATTAATATATGAGTTTTAATAATAATCCTTAGATCCATTTTTGCAAACCCCAAATAATTCTGAAATGATTGATATGTAGAGTGGTTGGGAGTGGCGAGATTTTCTTCAAAATCTTCGTTTCGCATATTTGGATGATAGTGGACTTAAATACCAAGTTATGCATATACAGAAAATACCTGTTTTGAGGCACCCTAAATAAAAACACATGTTTAGATTTAGTACCTTCAAAAAATGCGACACGAAGATTTTCAAGAAAATCGCCCCCTTACGAAACTACCCTTTACATGGAAGATTTCTCGAAATTCTTGATCTTCTAAACAATGGCTGTGACGACTTTGATTTAAATTTCATATATTAAAGATGACGTTTAAAATTTATACCATCAGTTTTCTGAGAATAGCCTTTGAAGTCCATTTTATTCGGAGGGAATCTTGTATAACTGATAAATTAAGCGACAGACGAAAAGGTACTACACAGACAAATGTAGATCTTCTTAAGATGGTACACAGTTTATTTCAAATAGCTTATTTTGTGGCATCAGTCATTTTCCAGATATTCATTATTAATGGTTCGAATTGTTAAACACTTATTCTTTTACAGTCCTGTGGATTTTCAGTTGTTTCTCCCGATTGCATGTAAACAGTATAAAATTTTAAGGCCAGCATATAGCGTCCTGATCTTAAAACATTTGACTATCGCTGTTCTCTTTGTATCTATAACGAAATGTGTAATGCAGCTATTTTCGGAAAGATTTATCTCGAATAATATAAAATAGGTAGGAAAATGCATTTTCGTAACAATAATTTGTATACACACTAATTAACGATAGACGGATAGAAGCTGTGTGAATTTAACATATCAGAATTTTTTTTCTGTTACAAGCGTTTAAACCAACGCGCTTTTGCCTCGTAGTGTGTGAAAGCGATGGAATTTTCAGTGATGCTCTCCGCCGCCACATCAGCGCCGCACCATGTGCTGTGATGTGATGAAACTAATTTGACGTGCTGGACCTGGCATGGGGATGACGAGCAGGATTTGAAGCCAACTCCAGCAAGCGTTTCCTGGAATTACTTCCAGCACATATCACCCACAGCTTGGCAACTGGTAATGATACGGCTCTTTAAACGGAAACTCCAAGCGAGATGTGATATTAACTTGTTACAGCACATGTGTAACTATTTCATGACATGTTGCCTCGACTGACCTTCTGTCATGTGATGACCGTATAGGTCATACCCTTTTATAAGGTGCATTTCTGCGTTTTAAACTGCATCGGGGACTTTGAAAAAGTATGAAACTAGCTACCTTACCCAGTATTGCATTGGTGGATTTTTTACTTCTACCACGTACCTGGTAGAGGAAGCATTGTATTTACACTTGCCAATTTCCTGAAACTGAAGCCCTAAACCTCCCCTCATCCAGAAAAGCGTAATATTTTTTGACGACTTGAACTTTATAATACGTAAAATATGAGGCAGTATTTTTAACACTTAAATGATATCAGTCAAATTATATAATATAAAATATAATAACAGCCCACCTTAAAGCAATATGTGTATGTAACAATATATAAAAAGTGTATATTACAGTCATTGTATATGCTTATATTATTGTATATATGTTCAATAATGTTATGTGAATGTATTACCTAATTTAATAATGTAGGAGCTGTGAGAATAATAGGTTAAAAGTTGCCAACAATGAGGTAACGTTGAGGCAATAATGAATTTGAAAGTTTAATAATACTACTAGTAATTATTGGAGCAACAATAATGTAAATATTGAGCCAGTTTATAAGAATAGCCAATCAACAACCAGAAAAAAGATTAAGTTAAATAAAAGTATTCTATTGGATTAGGAACAGCCAATCAGAGACTTTAAATACAGAAATTTACAAATTTAGGCGGTGGAATTCAAGTCAGTGGTTGTAGACAGTGTTTCTAACTGGACGCCAGATACGTCCTCGAGAAATTTAATACATGTTCGTGGGAGACGAAAATAGTTTTACGTGTTAAAATGTGCAAGTAATTAATAAAATAATCTCACAGCTCTTTACATCAGTGAAGTTTTATTTAAATCGGTTCAAGCATTAACAAAAGGAGTGAAGTAAAATTATATCTGTGTAAGCCTACATTCTTAGTCACACCACAACCCTGCAAAGAGAAACGTGTCTCTAACAATAATACTGACGCAGCCGAAGCAAACATACATATATAATATTTAAACAAACAGTAAAATTACAAAGTTAATATTTTTAAATATTTTGGGGGGGGCAAAGGCTATCGGAAAGTACATTTGGGGCGAAGGCTACCGGAAAGCGGGTACTATACGTGCGGTTGCAATGAACTTCAAGTTCGGCTCCCAACAGTTGAAACATAATACAACTCCTTCAATACGACCTACTTGAAATTGACGCCGAGAGCGTGGTGCAAATAACGTAAAGATATTATCAGCTTCAAGCTTACTTTCCACACATAGCAGCCACAAACCATCTTCTTCAAATACTCACTGCACGAAACGTAAAAAAATACCCTTATATAAATATTATTATTACTCTATTTTACGTCGCTTTAACTAGAGGGTCTTATCGCGAGGATATGTTAGTAGATAACTCTTAGATCGATGTGTAACGGACAGTTAGCCTTCTAGGTCTCATCCCTCTAACCATCCACTTCGTAACGTGTCCACAGAGATCATAGCGCATAGCAATCGGATCTGCTGTCTCGTGCCGTGCAGGGAATTCCGTTCAATAATAAACTTTTAAGACCTGGTAGTGCGAGCGAGATGGCGCCCCGGTAACGTGTGCGATTTGCATTCAGGATGTCCCGGGTTCCATCCCCGGCAACCGCACACTCTGAAAAATGAGTTTTTCATGTGTTTCTGGACTGGTTCATCTTATAAAACGACTCTCCTGTTCCTCATTTCCTATACCCATCATCTCCTCCATTACCACTTGTTTCACAGTTGTATGACCAGGTGATGGTGTTCAGTTGCGACTGGACGCTCTGTAGAGATTTCTTCCCTAGCGACGTTGCGTGACTGCTCAATTAGATCTCGCCTCCAAGTGCAGCCCACCGCGAGAGGATCGCAGGGTCCTCGGTAGCTTCTGGATGTGTCCGAGCGGCGTTGGAAGCGTTTGATCTGGAAACGTTAGGGACGTCATCCGTATGTGGTCAGATGCCTTCCGTTAGTCCGTACCTTTACTCTTTAAGACCTGGTAGTATTGTTTGTTTCTGTCATACATATTGAAATTAGCCCTACAATAAACACGCATTAAAGAAAATAAGACCACTTCCCAGGCTATACACAGATTTCTAGTCCACATTTTACACCTCATAATATGAACTATAAAAAACACTATTACAAAAAATGGGAAGCATTTCCTCTAAGCATAGAACGCGTATAAGATAATTTACGTGAGGAAGTTGACTTCAGAATTTACTTTCTACTTTCGTACATTACTGAATATTCGCGCCCATTTACTGCTGTTTACCAGATGTGTAATGAAGTTTCAAATCCGCACACTATGTTTTTTGTTGCAGCCCTGTTAAGCACAGGCAAACAGATAAGTTGTGGTCTATCATAGCACTGTATATCAATTAGCGCGGTACATTCGGTCTGTAATTTTAAGTTACATTATAACGCAATAGAATTTAATGTTTTGTCATTCACATGCTTAAAATCTGTAACACTTTGTATATGCGTACAAAACCATTAAAACGCGTCGTTTGCCGCAAAGTCCTAAAAAGTCCTCAGTCCTGTACATTTTAAGGAAAATTGTAAAAGTTGACAAGATATGCATTCCAACCAAAACTTTGATACCAAGATTTCACCGGAAGTACATGTTTTGAGCTTCCCTGAATCGAAACAAGTTTTAGATAAAGGTCTACGTGTGTGTGTGTGTGTGTGTGTGTGTGTGTGAAGGATTAATCTTTACTATCGTCTATGTATTTATTTTGTCATCTTGTAATTATATAAATATTATGAAGCACCATTTACTTTTGCAGACTAGTTTGATTCTTATATAATGAGATAAAACAAATTAAATACATATAATATTCCTTTATCTATATCTCATAAACTGGATAAATATCTAATTCTGTACTTAAGCTCAATATCTTCCAATATCGCCACCTCAAAATACTATTTATATAAAAAAATTGATGTGTTACATTCACATGAGCTTTTCTACCTTCTATCGCTTATACATATTATTCATACGAAAGTTTATTTTCCTATCTACTTCATTTTAGTCAAGATAAACGTTTCCGTAAATAGTTGCATTAAACATTTCGTTAATGATGTACAAAAGGAATACGAATATAATTTTTTAGAACTGAACGCTATACGGTAGCCTTAAAATTCCACACTCTTTCCATGACATCGCGAGAAGCAACTGAAAATCGACAGGACTTTAAAAGAAAAGCTAAGTGTTGAACAATGCGAAGCATTAATAATGGTATCTGATGCCACAGAAATAATTACTTGAAATAAATTGAGTTTTTTTTAAGGAGATCTACATTTTTATGTAGTACGTTTTCGTCTATCGCTTAACATTTACCAGTTATACAAGATTATACAAAATTCCTTCCGAATGAAAAGAACTTCACAGGCTGTTCTCAGAAAATTCGATATATGCATTTTATTTGTTATGTAAATATCTTTAATGGGTGGTATTTGAATCAACATTTTTAGAGGCATTTTTGAGAAAATAACACATTTCGAGAAGTGTTCCATGTAAAGGATGGTTCGCGGTGGGAAAACTTCTTGAAAATCTTCATATTGTATCTTTGGAAGATACTTAAATATCATATTTGGTATTTATCCGACTGTTTGTTTTTGAGTCATGCTGTTTACACACACGCACACACCACGCGCGAACCTTTTCCGAAATATGCTTTTTTGAATTCATGGACCTCAAAACGCGCATTTCCAATGAAATCTTATCAAATTGCTGGGTGGAATGCAACCTTCTCTATCTACTATATGCGTGGTAAAGAAAGTAAAGAAGAACATGGATATTATTTATTTTCTCGAAAAGATTTTTATTAAAATGCCATAAATTTAAGATATTAATGTGACTAATAAAGTTTATATATTAAATTTTCTTGTAGTTTGCTGTGAAATTCCTTTCATTCGGAATGAATTTTGTATAATCTCTTTATATCGGGTAAACTATAAGACAGACAATAACTTCTACACAGAGAATCTAGATCTCTTTAAAATACGCAATTCATTTTAAATAATTTTCTGTGGCATCGGCAATTTTTGACATATTATTTGAATGTTTCGATACATTGTCACTTTTTGAAGCACTGTTCCCATTCATTTGCTTCTCGCTATGTCATGGAAAGAGTATGCAATACCATAGTTAACACATACCTGGCAATTCAGTTCCCTCTATCCCCCTTGCACCTACAACCAAATGGGCAATGAACAGACATCTGATTTATATGCAAATGCATATTTAGCTTGTTTTTACTTGTGGACAAAGTTTTATAGTGCATATAATTGCACACTTCTGATGTTACTGCACATTTAATCATTTTTGCATGCATCGATCGTATAGTACATGTATACTGGCGTGTACAAAATGGGGCCCATAAGGAACGGAGCTGTTTATGTTGGTATTGACAAAATCTAGCTCCAACTCTACCACTATGGCCACCTCTGCTTTTTCGAGCATAATTCTAGCCACCATATTTGCAGCGTACTTTACCTCCCCCAAAGAATGGTCGAACTAGCGAAGGATAGCTTCACAACTTAAACCTTATATTTTCATGCTATACTATCGTTTTCGTAATACTGGTTTTATTATGGCGTTTAGTAACAGCAACAACTTTAACCTTCGTCTCCATGTCGCTGATGAAAGCTTTCATATATGTAAATGTCGTAGCTGTCGAGCAGTTTAACCCACCTTCAAATAATTCTTCACCCCTTCCTCTAGTTCCCGAGGTCCCGGGATCAAACCCGGCGGAGGACAATGGATTTTTTCGGGCGTAAAAACCCTTAGCATGGCTTCCTTCGGAAGGGAAGTTGAGGCGATGGTCCCGTGTCGTAGATTTATGGCACGTAAAAGAACCTCAAGCCTGATAAAGAGGCCTCTGAGCAAAATTTCCCGTCTTTCACGCCCAATACAGAATGGGACGCTAAGAACAACAGCAGTTAAAGAGCGTCCACAAATAAAATTCAATTAATTACTACCTTCCTCTAGAAGACCAAATTATTTGTAATTGGTTTAGACTTTGCTTGTGTAGCGAAAATCTTTCTTAGAGGTGGCATCTTAACGAAACCTTCAGTGCATTATATTAAAACTCCTTTGGTTGGTTAGCTTTTATGGCTTTGAATTGTTTTTCAGACCAGTCACATACAGAACTGATATCGCCTAGGTGGAGATATCTGAAGGTAGAAACCTTACAAGGGGAAAACTCTATGGTGATCTAGGGAAATGGGCCACTTTGTATTTACACTGTCGCGCGTAACATTATACCTTTTATTTTAAAATTAATATTTACCCCAATGGCGGTTCAGAGTAAACTTGAGAACACTCGTTTAAAGTACGCAGGAAGACTATGTGGTAGATTGTGTAGTGCTTTAGAGGGAAATCCTGACCGATAATCTCCTCTTAGATTATGCCCCACGGCGATGACTATGATGTGTTATATGTCCAACAGATGTCACACTATGTCATGCACTAGCTCAACACATGTCACTGTATGTCATAAGTTTATGCTGACAACATATGAAAAATTAATGCCACCAAAGCGCCGTGACTGCGGAAATGACCACAGAGCGTAGCCGAGGGATCTTATACAATCTTAGGTGTATGAATTCACGGAAGTTTAGGTTAGGTTTTTTTATATGAGCTTACTTTTTTGAATTCACGGAAGGTTAGGTTTAGGTAAGTTTTTTTTATATAAGCTTAGGTTTCTGGTTTACTTTTATATATATAAAACCTTGTTTTAAGTTGTTACCAGTGGTTACATCAAAGCACGCGAGCGAAGCGAGCGTGCGTTCCTAAGCTTAGGTTTCTGATTCATGGGAGGTTAGGATAGGTTAGGTTTAGTTTTTTTTTATATGAGCTTACGTTTCTGAATTCACGGAAGGTTAGCCTTAGGTTAGGCTTTTTCTTACGTAAGCTTGCGTTAACTAACTACCACTGTTGCAGTAAAGGAACTTCTTTATTTAATGGATAACATTAATATAACAAAATTTCACAAAAAGAATACAAAAATTACAATTTTGGTGGATAGTCTTTCTTACTATGAATGCGTTGCGTTTTTTCAGCGGAAACAAACTAATAATAATAATAAGAAGAAGAAATAGTGGTAACAACAGCGCATCGCATTTTTAGTGGATTTCACACTTTCATTTAGGTTGGCAGTACGCATTTTGCATGTGATTTATCGGAAAAATGGCTACATTTGTTGTGTTCCTGACGCGATTTGCCTATATAAGCAAAACACCTAAAACGGTCGGGTAGGTGGGCACAAGACATAGAAGAGACCACATCATGTTCTAAACCAGAGGTGGCGAAAACGTGACTCGCGAGGCAGTTTGACTCGCAGGCGCACGTTCCCTTTCTGCAACCGTCCGTTTGATTTTCACATGCTGCTGAGTGACGCAGTGCGTGTTGCATATTTGGTGACTCGCGGAAGGAAGTCGTTTTCGCCACCCTTGTTCTAAACTCACTCCTAAGGTAATTTATTCGCTTTCCTTTTGATTTTATAAGCATTTTCAACGGGCATACTATAAGATGAGATTAGCCACCCTGACATTAAAGTTTCGGTTCTGTGGATAAATATCTTCAAGGTGAAAACGAAGTGCTTCCGTAAGAAATTTTCCCAGAGTTAGTAAGTGCTTTCAAATTTTGCCCTGTAACATCTGTAGACGTGGAAAGATCCTTCTCTGCAATACAAACAACAGATAATCGTTATAAACTTAACCTGAGCATTTGTAGAAAATTAACATTCTATACTACGTGCATGTTTTAGATATTTTACTTCATGCAAAACCGACATCTGCAATACTCTTTATACAAATGTTTGTTTCGATTAAAAGGAAGTAGTTAGTAAAAACAAGCTATATAAAATAAACATAGTAGTTACAGATTTGTGTAAACATATAACAGTAATACGCAGCTGTTCAAATTCCATGAACAATAATAACAAAATACTAACATTTGCGAGAACATTTAAATACATTTTTAGACAGCATGGTCTAAAGGTAGAACTTCTAACACAGAGCAAACGAGTTAAAAGCTTTAGATTATCTTACTAGTGCGATAATTTTCAGTGTAACCAACTTTGGTTTCAACTCCAGTCACATGGATTACTCCTTGTATTTGCACATGTTTAATTATTCGACTTGGCTTGATTAGGTTTTACTTTTCTTGTCTTTTTACACGATTAATTCCTCATGGCACTCGTTCACATTACAAATCGTCATAATTCAATTAATCGCATTTCGTTTTTATAGTTAACCTATACGATATGTTGACGCTTTCTTTGATCTAAAGCGTCACTCATTTACCTAACCCACATGTAGATTAAATGGCGGTAATTATGAATTGAGAAGAAACTGAAACGGAAGTGAAATTACAGAAGCAGCACTAAGAATAAAAGACGTACTTACCCGAAAAAATCCAGAAGGCAATATGATTAATCGCTTCATTGGCTGGTGTAACGTAAAACGTGTTGAAAATACATAATTTCACCAAAAATAAGTGCTAGGGAATCAATAAAACATCAGACCACCTGACATCTCGCTTTTTTACATTCTCTACTACGTATAGTAAGTACCCCAAGTATTGTATTCCACCCAAAAATTCGATACCGAGATTTAACCGGAAATACATGTTTTGAGATCCCCTGAATGCAAAAAAGCATTTTTGGAAATATGTCCGTGTGTTGAGTTTAAATTGAGTTTTTTTTTATTTATGGACGCTCTTTAACTACTATGGTTCTTAGCGTCCCATTCTATATTGGGCGTGAAACACCTGTAATTTTGCTCAGAGGCCTCTTTATCAGGCTTGAGGTTCTTTTACGTGCCGTAAATCTACGACACGGGACCACCGGCTTTACTTCCCTTCCGAAGGAAGCCGTGCTAACGATTTTTACGCCCGAAAAAATCCATCGCCCTCCGCCGGGTTTGAACCCGCGACCTTGGGAACTAGAGGCTAGCACGGTACCACTAGTCCACGGAGGACGACATGTCCGTGTGTGTCTGTGTATGTGTGTATGTCTGTGAACAGCATAACTCAGAGACGAACAGTCGGATAAACACCAAACTTGGTATTTAGGTTCAGTATCCTCCAGAGATGCGACAGGAAGGTTTTCAAGAAAATCCCCTACCCCAGATTACCCTTTACACGTAACATTTTTCGAAAATTTTAATTTTATGAAAAATGGCTATAACGATTTCGATTAAAATATCATATGTTTAAGATTCTTTCATGACAAATGAAATGCACATCTCGAATTTTCTGGGAATGCCTCCAAAAGTATTCTTTATTGTGAACGACTTTTGCATAACTAATAAACCATAGGGGATAGATCAAATTTTACTATACAAAAATGTAGATCTTGTTAAAATGCACAATTTATGTCATATACATTTTTTTTGTTGAGTGAACCATTTTCGAGATATTGCTTGTTGTTCCCTTAAAATTTCCAAAACTTTTTCTCAAATGGAAATTCGTTATTCACTTTTTTGGTCCTGGTGATGCAAAGAGAATGGAATACTCCACATAGCAACCAGCTCTTAAAATATTTGACTATCGCTTAAAGCCTAGCAATTCCCCTTGCATCTACAAGAAAATTAGCAATAAGATTAACATCTCGATTAACATGAAGTATGAGCGTTTGTAAAAATAGTTTGTACAAGAGTAGAGAAAGTCATGTGAGTGTAACACATCAGATTTTTTAACGTCATTTCTCTTGTTTCAAGAATCGCGTTCTAAGTGTCATCTCTGTTAGTTTCAGGAATAATTATAATATTACTGTTATTTTACAAATTCAAGTGCTGCCTAAAAAATAGTATATGCCACACGAGTTAAAGGTGCGTTTAACTTTCTCATAGGATTGTCAAACTCAGCGTAAGGCCTTTGTTTCTCAAACATTCCTACTCGCAAAATAAAACCCTACTTTTACCCCTTGTGCCATAATGTACTATTACGTAAGAAAAAAGCTGCTTTTATGACCCGTAAATTGTTAGTATATATTAGAAATTTTGTAAAGGAACACGAGCCCAGTTAAACCTGCCGAGTGCATCTCCAAATATAATAAAACTACTTTAACAAAGCGACACAAATCTTCTGGTTCCGTGTGTAGTCGCTTCGGGGTGATAATTTCAAAGTATGAGCAAGGCGCCAGTGCCGAGTGCTGACAACCTCTCGCATCGCTACACTACACATCAAGTTTTGATTTGATTTGTATCGGCAGATTTCGTCTTTTCGATTCACTGAAGGAAATATCAATCCTTAAAACTGTGCTCTACGCTCAAGAGTTGAGGCATATCGACTTGTATCGAATACTCAGACACAGAGAGAGAAAGAGAGAGAGGGGGCGGGAGATGTAGCTGAAGTCCCCTTTAAAGGTGTAAGGCAAAGTGTTTCAAAGAATATTCTCAACAATGTTCAAAGAAAAGCAGCTCCATTAGTTTTTTGATTTATAAAAATATCTGTAATGTTGATTAAAGTATGAACATTTCAGGCATTATATTTCAATAGCGCATTAAGCCATTCCTATTCATACTTGCAATGCCTTTCACGGATAACTCACGCGGCAACTTTTGTGGCCCGCATTCGTTCCCCAGTGACCGCCCACTCTCACCATCGGAGTTTTCATGGTTTTCACCTAGTCGCCTAGGCAAATACCGGGGTGGTGTATTCTACCACGGTTTCTCCTTCCCCGTTTCCTCTCATTTCATCTCCCAATTTCATGTTTCAGGTATGTTTTCAGGTCCTACGGTGTTGAAGGTGTGGATACTTGCGCATTGGAAATATTTCTACCCATGAACACCAGGGTGCGTTGTCTCGCTCGTTAGGGTAGCTTAGTCGCCCTCTTGGGATAATTCCCCTCTGCTGGTGCGCAAGTGTTCAAACTGGAAATATTAGAGACTTCTGCGTGTCTCTGTAGGCTACGTACCTGTGACCTTCTACGGCTCCTTCATTTCATCCCTGCCTCTCGGGAGGTGTAGCCATAATATATCAAGTGCTCGAGGTGTCCCCCTGCGATAAACACATCCCACATCCTACAGTGCTTTTCTTTCACACTCGCGCTAGCCGCTACAACTCGTACTACAGTTATAATATTCGCGAAACCGCCTAACGTGCTCATATTTACAGTTAACTATAATAACAATAAGCACATACCATAACATAAGAGAAGTCGTAAATGTTATTGTTCCCTATCCACACATTTCTGGCATCTTCTCATGAAATTTCCATTTACGCTCGAGAGTTCAATATCCGAAACCGAGTAAATTTCTCGCCTGATGTTTTCTTATAGCTCTTCCACTGCGTGAGGTTCGTTGCAGAAAGTGTGAAGTGCGTGTGAAGTTAACGCTTATTAACAAAACCTAACATAAACGAATCCAAAGATACATATTAGTAAATGAGTGAATATCATTGCCGAAGAGCAATTGTTCCCAAGGCAAAGCCGCCGATGTGATCTTAGATGTTAAAGGTGGCCTATACATGTAAATATATAAAACTAAATTTAGTTTTATTTATGGACGCTATTTAACTACTATGGTTCTCATCATCCTATTCTAGAGGCTCGGAGACTTCTTTATTAGGCTTGAGGTTCTTTTACGTGTCGTAAATCTACGAATGAGGAACACCTTCTTTGGTTCCTTCCGAAGGAAGCCATGTTAAGGATTTTTATTCCCGAAAATGCAACGCCCTCCGCCCGGTTTGAACCCGCGACCTTGGGAAATGGCGGCTAACTGGTACCCCTAGACCACGGAGGACGACAGGAAATATATAGGTATATGTACAAAATTTAGGGGTATAAGTGTTCTATAAGCAAAAATAATGGTTATTGGCAATAAAACGTATATGTTTCTTCATGACAGGGGAGGTAACAAAGTAAGTACGAAATAGTATTAACCACAATGCACGCTATAGTTGTGATTAAATGGCAATCAAAACACAATATGTTTGTTAAATTATTTACAGGAACATGAAAAGGGGTGTCATTATTAGCAATCTCTTTTAGAAATACGAAATGGTGAGGTAGATTACGAATGAATGTAGGTCTTACCTATTTATGATCTGAGCTGGTATTGCATCTTACCTGAAAAGAAAGAGAAATGCTATTAGTATAAAATTACAATTGAAATAGCCCAGTTTTACTAATTTAACTTTTTTCTGCAAGGAAGAAAACCAGAATTATGAACTACAACATTATTTCATATACAAAATTCCTATATTGTGGCATATCAGTAAGTGCATTATCATTACCATACCCACTGTTGTGTTGCATTGTCGCTACTAGACATAGCTTTATTGGGTTTCTTATTTTTTTCGGCTTAATGATCCCTCCTTTTGGTGCGAAACACGCCAAAGAGAGGGTTCTGTTTGAAATTCATCTGGTATGACGCCAACCCTGGCTGGTGTGGCCAGACACGGTTGGAGGGGGGATGTAGTTAGCGTCACTTGAGTGACTGCAGTCGTCGTAGCAAGACGTGCGTGTAGTGGGTCCACGACTTCGGGGCATCTCTCCCCATCCTCTCTTTCTAGTTCATAATGTAGAGTCGCCAAACGTTTGTTAATAAATTCCAGGCAATGTGTGTTATGTAAGGTTTTTTTGTAATGTAAAATACCACTCCTTCCTCTAAATTTTACACACCAAGGTCACGTTCTTCTTGCTGTAGCGAGTTGCGTTCCTCATGTGCGTGCTGGGTGAACTAAATTTATTCATTGTCTGGAAACCTCTCACCCCAGCACGTAACAACATTAATGTTGTGTTATTACTTTCTCTACCTCATACCTATGCTAGACAGATGACATGCTTTATTTAATATAGAGGTTTCATCAAAAGTACAAGAAGAAAAGACCAAAGAGGTTTTAGAAAAAGATGTGGGTATTTGTGCAGCATAATTAAAAAACGAAAACTGTGATGAATGAATACCAATATAAAGTCCAACATTTTTCAGGAATAAATCAAGAAGATATTCCAGAAATTTCTCCCAACCCAATTATCCTTTCGTGGAAATGCTCATTACATGTGATTAAAGTATCAAATATTTAAATACTGACATAAATGTCATGGAAATGTATGTAAATGATATGTGAACCCCCCTTCATTATGACTGAATTTTATATAACTGGGAATTATAAGAGTGACAATACGTTACAATAGAAAGACCAATGACATTCACAATTTATGGGAAAAAAATTCTAGCCTGATTTTCGAAATATTGCATGTTGTATTGCTAAACAGTATTCTGATCAATTTAATTTTTACCATTTCTATTACGTATAGTCAGTAGGAGAAGTGTTACATTCAACCCAAAAATTTGATATCGAGATTTCCAGGAAATGCATGTTTTGAGGTGCCCTGAATCCAAATAAAACCTTTTTGGAAACATGTCCTGTGTGTTTGTGTGTGTGTGTGTGTGTGTGTGTGTGTGTGTGAATACCATAACTCCAAAACGAAACTCAGATAAATACCAAACTTGGTATTTAGATTCAGTAACTTCAAAAGATGCGACATGAAGATTTTCAAGAAAATCCCCACCGCAGACTACCCTTTAAATGGAACATTTTTCGAAAATGCTTATTTTCTCAAAAATGGCTCTAACGATTTGGATTAAAATAGAACATATTTAAGATATTTTTATAGAGAACGAAACGTACATCTTGAATTTTCTGGGACTGTCCCCAAACGTCCCTCTTCATTTTGAATGACTTTCGCCTAACTGGTAAACCGTAAAAGAGACAAAATTTTACTACATAAGAACTGTAGATCTCGTTAAAACACACAATTTATGTAATATACATTTTTTGTGGAGTGAAACATTTCCGAGATATTCCCTGTTATTTGTTTGAATTTTCCAATACTTATACTTTTTCTCAATGAAAATTCGTTATTAATTTTTATGTCCTGGACATACAAAGAGAATGGAGTGCTCCACACAGCAACCAGGTCTTAAAAGATGTGACTATCGCTTAAAATCTACCATATTCCCCTTGCACCTACAAGAAAATTAGCAATAAGATTAACATGCCGATTAACATGAAGTAGATGGAGAATAAGCGTTTGTAAAATTAGTATGTACACGACTAGAGAAAGTCATGTGAGTGTAGCACATCAGATTTCTCATTGTTGTATTGTTCTACTTTCGTTCTATTGGTTTTATTATTTTTTTCATATTGCTCAACCGCGTTTGCATATTTTAGTATACTTTGTCCTTACAGGCAACCGTTTCATAAGTCAAATAACTAAATGTGTTTCTCCAAATTTCTCCGCCCACCATTAAACAGCCCTCTGGTGTTCACGGGGAATACTCCTTCCATTAAGCAAGCAGCCCGCCATCTGTCCGGCACCGCCATACACCACGAAACCTAGAAGCACACCTAAAATATGAGAAGGAGACGGCAATGATGGAAAGCAAATCGTGGTAGAGAGGAAACTGCCCCAGAATTCGCCTGTTGACCCCAGCGAAACCCGAAAGACCCAAGAGTCAGAGTGGGCGGTCGTCGGGGATCGAACCGGAATCTCCAGAATAGAGTCGCACACGTTACCCAAGCTTGGTTTATATCCAAGTACTTATTGCTTCATTTTAAATCATTTCTAGCAAGCACAACACAACGTGGGTAGAAGAAATTCTGTTTATATAGCTATACCAGCCACAACCAGTCCGCTTGTCGCGGTGGATGTGCTTGAATATGCACTGTGCTGGCTCAGTGCGTGCTGCGCAGTGGGAGCGGTCGGTTCATCCTCCGTAGCAGCGGTAGTCACTACAGATGCATGCGGCACCCATGATACCTATGTATGTGAAGCCTTATTTTCAGCTATGAAACGTATTAAAGACGCTCAGAGGGCCATCATCACTGATGATAACTTAAGGTGTGCATTAAAGGTTCAGATGTCACCAAATGTGGCGGATGTTTTGAAAACCAAAAGATGTCAGAAAGCAAGAGCGTCTACCGAGAAGAGGTGAATGTATCAGACTCTTACTTAAAACGTGTATTCAGTATACAGATTATATTCGTTTAATTTGAAATCGTCTTTGTAATATTATCACTATATAGTAAGTTCTATTTCTTATTTTATATTTGTGCAACATTTTCAGACTGAAAATTGTGATAATTTCCACTAACAAAGTAATGTTTCGTTCTTATAGTAAAAGATATAGCATACATGTGCTATCATTTGTTTGTATAGACTAAAGGCTATAAAGATCTGTATTGGGTTGCTTTGTCTATAATTTAATACCAAACACAAGAGGAATATTGAACCATTGATTGATTGCTTCTCTACTATCCTATCCTTAATATTTTAATGGTAACACAATTACATATTACCGGACAGCTCTGCGTGAAGTAGTGATTGGCACATAGACTATACCTCGTCGTGCGCACGGTACACACACGGCGTGTTTGTGAGTTGTTGTCCCTGTTCTGTACTAATATTATAAAGGGAAAAAATGTGTAGGTATGGTAATCTAAAAAAAATAACCAACCAATAAATCCCTAATCAGTGAAAAACTCTATTTTTCTGATGAACATGGGCTATAAAACACTTAATTTAAATTTATATATCGCTAAAAGGCATTTATAAAACTTATGCACCATAACACAAATACATACTGTTATAAAACAAAAAACTTGCAACGATCTCTTTTGACTTTTCGTTGAGAATGCTGGAGTAGAAAATTGTTGTTACTGCAATAAATATGCATGCAAAATAAGACAAATGCCACGGAAATTTCATTCCAAAGAATATAGATGTATGAAAGTTAGCAACCGAACACAGTAAAGCAGAAGAGCATCGAATGTCCTTATATCAGTACGATACGCACGATACCAGTAACTACAAAAGAGTGTGTACCAGAAGAGATTTCTTTCGAGATGAAGATATACGGGGAAAACTACGAAACAACATTTGATTATAATGCATAATGAAAGAATACCATTAATACAACTGCGTAAACCACGAGGTAGAAGAAATTTTGGATGCTTTCAAATGGGAAATTGACTTCCCACATAACCACAATTCTTCCGCCTTGCACCTCAGAAATATTTGCATACATCGCATGAGCTACCGTTAACACACGCCGGTAGTTGGTCGAACAACAGTTGCAGAGCGGTAAGCATACACAACTGTGAAATTTGTGAAAACCACAAATTTAGTTATATGCATTTCAAATTTTAATTATTAATCAGAGTTTAATGTATAATATTACACCAGACTTCTTTCATTTTTACCTTCTCTACTACGTATAGTAAGTAGAGGAAGTATTGTATTCCACCCAAAAATTCGATACCGAGATTTCACCGGAAATACATGTTTTGAGACCGCCTGAATCCAAAAAAAGCATTTTTAGAAACATGTCCGTGTGTGTGGCTGTGTGTCTGTCTGTGTGTGTGTGTGTGTGTGTGTGTGTGTGTGTGTGTGCCAGTCAACAGAATAACTCAGAAACGAACAGTCGAATAAACACCAAACTTGATATTTAGGTTCAGTATCTTCCAGAGATGCGACACGAAGGTTTTCAAGAAAATCCTCCCACCTCAGATTACCCTTAACATGGAACATTTTTCGAAAATTTTAATTTTCTCAAAATTGGCTCTAACAATTTTGATTAAAATATCATATGTTTAAGATATTTCCATGACAAATAAAATGTATATCTCGAATTTTCTGGGAATGTCTCCAAAAGTATTCTTCATTGTGAACGACTTTTGCATAACTGGTAAACCATAAGAGATAAGACAAAATGTTACTACACAAAAATGTAGATCGCGTTGAAATACACAATTTATTTCATATACATATTTTTGTTGAGTGAACCATTTTCGAGAAATTGCTTATTATTCCCTTAAATTTTCCAGTACTTATACTTTTTTTTCAAATTCGTTATTAATTTTTTATGTTCTGGACATACAAAGAGAATGGAATGCGCCACATAGCAACCAGCGCTTAAAATATTTGACTATTGCTTAAAATCTACCAATTCCCCTTGCATCTACAAGAAAATTAGCAATAAGATTTACATCGCGATATCTCGATTAACATGAAGCATATGGAGAATACGTGTTTGTAAAAATAGTTTGTACAAGAGTAGAGAAAGTCATGTGAGTGTAACACATAAGATTTTTTATATAAGTTCCTACGATATTAATTTGCTTATAACGTTTTTATTGTTTTGAAAGATTGTTTTATACGAAACAATTATATTTTGAATAAATGTAATTAAAACCTCAACTCTGCAATTAATAGTAAATATAATAACTAAATAAAACCCTGTTTTGCACATTATCTCTAAATACTATAATGGCAACATAATGTAAAGCTGAAGTGAATTATATTTTTTTACTCTCAAAGAGGACACATTTACTAGACATTTTAATCGGTTGGAAAGGTAGAATCAGATGACTGAAAAATTCAATGCCATAGCCGGGATTTGAACAATGGATCTCCCGATCTCCGTCCGTTTGCTCTAACCACTGAGCTACCATTTCAACATGCCGGCACGACATTAAACTCTGCAACTGATTCGCGTTTTTCCGGTAAACCACAAGGAGATCTCAAATTGTATTGAGATAACATACCTCAATGGCGACTTACAATGTTGCAAGTACTTTAAGTCCCGGGTTTCATAGTTTCAACCACTATTAGGTCAATTAATGGAATTAATTGTTCTTGCACACAAGCCGGTGTTGGACAGGGTTGGAAAGGTAGAATCAGATGACTGAAAAAGTCTATCTTTTGTCCAACACACGGCTTTTGTGGAAAAACAATTAATTCCATTACTTTAATAATGTCCATGCGAATGCTGCATGGAATTGCCTTAGCAATGTCTTCAAATAGCAGATTGACTTCCCACATAAGCACAATTCTTCCGCAGTGTACCTCAGAAATTTTGCATGCATCGCATAAGCTACAGTTAACACACACCAGTGTTTGGTCGAACGACAATTGCAATACGCTCCAGACACATCCTTCCCTACTATTTTCGCGCCCGCTGAGAAGATTGGTAAAATACCTTCCGAAGCTCTGAAAGTGAAACTGTCCGGCCCATTTATCGCCAAAATCTTTTGCACTTAGCTGTACTACTTGCTGGAGGCATTCTTACGGAAAATAACATCGTTTAAAGCTAATGATTTCAATTAAGTTGAGCGGCTGTGTTTTTAAAGCCTCCATTTAAATGCGAAGACCCTCCACATGCGAGTACATCTACAATTTGAACCAATTTGAACAATTTCGATAAACCTCTTCATTCCCCTCGCTTGCTCCCTCCCTAGCGTGTGATTAATGTCGCATTTCCGTGCCCCTACATAACTTCCTCTTTACAGGGCGTATCGTTATAATTATTGCTATGACTGCCAAGCCGTGGGAGCTATGTACTGGAAATAATTTGCAAGAATTGTCGTCTCTACGGTGGGTAGCACTATCAAATTAGTTTCATCACGTGGCGCCGAATATCGCAGCAGAGATCGCATTTAAACGCGCGTCAAATAAAAGTAAAACAACAAAGTGCTTGACAGTAATACCTGAAACTCTCAGTGGAAGAGCAAAATTATGGGCACAAATGGAAAGGTTTGTAGCTTCAATTCTGAAATTTTTGGGTTCCTATTAATATGTGTTGCTTGAGTCATAAAAACAACTTCTACTGCAGCAAAGGGGACACTCTTAAACCTGACTGCAAACGCGAATTCCTGAAAAAGACACAGTTTGCTAAGAATTACGAAATACTGAGAAAGTATTTTATAGAAGGAGTTGTATCGTATTTCGACTGTTGGGGAGCCGAACTTGTAGTAGTTGCAACCGCACGTATGGTAAACAGTTTCCGGTAACCTTCGCCCCAAATGTACTTTCAAGTGGTCTTTGCCCCAATTTAAAAACAATATTAACTTTGTAATTAAACTGTTTCTTTAAATATTTAATATTTATGTTTGTCTCGGCTGCGTCAGTATTATTTTAGAGATATGAATACCTTGGCAGGGCGTGATGCGACAAGAATGTAGGCTTACGCAGATTTTAAGTTTTAATTCACTCCTTTTTATTAATCCTTGACACAAATTAAATAGCACTTCACTGATATCAAGAGCTGTGAGATTATTTTTATTAATTGATTGCACTTTTTAACACGTAAACTTAATTTTCGTATAAAATTTCTAGAGGACGCATCACGCATCCGGTTACAATCACTGTCTGCAGGCAACTGAATTAATTTCAACCGTCTAAACCTGTAAATTTCTGTATTTCAAAGTCTCTGATTGGCTAATCCTACTCCAATAGAATACCTGCATTTAACTAAACCTTTTTCTGGTTGTTGATTGGCTATTTTTAAACTGTCTCATAATTTACATTATTGCTGCTCTAATAATGACTAGTAGCATTTAAGCTTCCTTACTCATTATTGCCTCAAGGTTATCTCATTGTTAGCAACTTTAAACCTATTATTCTCACAGCTCCTACATTATTAAATTACGTAATATATTCACATAACATTATTGAACATGTTTACAATAATATAAACATATGCAATGACTGTTACATACATTTTACAAATTATTACATACACATATTGTTTCAAGGCGGGCTGTTATTGAATTTATGTATTATATAATTAGACTGAAATTATTTAAGTGTTAAAAAACAGTGCCTCAATACATAGGAGATGCATCTTTAGAAATGCCGTCGGTCTATATAATTCCAATTAAACACTTTCTAAAGAATTTCAGAGTCATTATTGATCCTGAACGTTGGAAACTCTGGAAACTCCTGATAAAATTTGCACGTGGTTTACAGATGGTTCAATGGATGCCTCAGGAACAGGATCCGGAGTATATGACATAAGGTCAAGGTGCTAAAAGTTTTTCCCCCTTGGGTGAATATGCTACTGTTTTTGAAACAGAAACTTATGCTATACAAGGAGAGCTTACGCTGGTAAACAGATCCTTATCTTCTCATATAGCCAGGCTGCACTTAAGGCTCTAAGTAGTCATAAGGTAACACAGGACTGGTTTTAAACTGCCTAAACATGCTCACAAGCTTGGCAGAACAGAATGAAGTTCAACTTATAAGGATTTAATATACAAGAAGTTTACATACCACCCAGTGATGTTCAAAGTTTTTGAAAAATTATTCAGAAAATATCAGATCCAATTGGCACCTCAGAATACCTACAGTTTAAGAAATATGCTGAATACACCTTTAAATAATACAACTGATAATCTAAAAAATGAGTAATTTACCAGATCTCATGTCATGATTGCCAAGGCTCATATATAGGTAGAACTAAAACGAATTTAAAAATAAGATTAAGTGAACACCAAAGAAATATAAAACTGAAACAAATAGATAAATCAGCAGTGGCCAACCATTTTGGGACAGTAACCATGAAATACGACGAGAGATAAAACTATTAAAATCTACACAGAAACCTTCACACTTGGAAATTTGGGAAAAGATTTTTATTCATCTCAAAATTGAGAATGCTTTGAATTTTGAAATACCGCCTACAGACTACTTAATGCAGCTGATCCAATCAGACTACAAGAGACAAAAAAGAACACAGATGAGTTCTCAAACTTCACCGCAGATGGGAACAAATCCAACACCACCAGTTTCCAATTCTTCACAACAGAGGGCACAAAAATCGTCTGATGAAATACTTCTTGGGGTTAGGGGAGAGAACGGTCAGGTAGTCGGTCGTAGCTGATGATGGAAGAAATATATCTCCCGAAAGCGCTCCTTGGTTAACATCTAGCGCTAATGTGATGGGAATTAATAAGTAACGACTCAGTTTAAATTATCGAAGTTCAACTTATTTGGGTGCCGAGTCATAGTGGCATAGAGGGAAATAAAAAGGTGATGAACTTGCAAGACAAAGAGCAGTTTTACAATTTATTGGGTCAGAGCGGCTTTAGGAACATCTCGATGTTTAGTAAGAGAGGTTATTAAGAACTGGTCCAAAGTAGAATATCATAAAACTTGTCTTATACTCCAGGAAACAACCATGGTAAACTCTTTATTAGAATACCATGTAAGAAAAGAGCTAAAAGCTTACTTAAATGTAACAGACTTCAGCTGAGTACAATTATTGCATTTCTCACAGGACATGCGCCTGTGAAAAAGTATCTTAAGACGATGTGAGTGTTTCAGGGTAACTTAGATTGCAGCTTGTGCATGAAACAAACTTAAACAGCCTAGCACATTAAATGCTCCTGTGAGGCCTTCAGCAACAGCAGCAGTAGCAGGACTTTTATTGTGAACAGTTTCAGTCTACTCTTGTAAAATACAACTACCACATGGTGCTCATTGCCGTACATACTTTTCCTGTCCCCATGATCTAACACTGTGTGTATAATACTAAATATATATCTACTTACTGTATAATAAGTATGTACTTGTATGTATTATAATATATAAGGGTCATTCAAATGAAACCCGGTCACTTGTGTAAAGTAACGGTAACGATTTTATTAACTCAAAAATAGTCGCCAAACCTGTTGGCACTTTCATCGCATTGCGACACTAGCCGGTCGATTCCATCTTTGAAGAAGCTAGTAGGCTGCAGTCGGATCCAGGCCTGGACCCATTCACACACTTCGTCGTCCGTTGTGAATTGATGTCCGCGAATAGCTTGTTTTAGAGGTCCATAAACATGAAAGTCACACGGTGAAAGGTCTGGACTATACGGTGGATGTTCCAGCGTTTCCCATCGAAACTGCTGCAATGTCGTCTTCACCGTATTGGCAGTGTGTGGGCAGGCATTATCATGTTGGAGAATAACGCCATTGGACAACATGTCTGGGCGTTTCGACTTGATGGCACGTCTAAGGTTCTGTAAAGTGGCTGGATAACGCTGGGCATTGATGGTGGTTCCCCGTTCCAGGAACTCGACAAGCAGTGGTCAAAAAAGGACATCATGACCCTACCAGATCTGGTGTGCACGGCCTTTGATTTCTTTGGAGGTGGTGAAGTCGCATGTTTCAACTGCTTACTCTGACGCTTGCTTTCCGGTTCTTAATGGTGACACCATGTTTCGTTACCAGTGACAATATTCGACAGAAAGCCGTATTCCTCCTCATGATAACGCTGCAAATGTCTCAAAGACAGCGCCATTCGAGTATTGCGCTGTTCAGCGGTCAGTTGGTGGGGAACTCACTGCGCACAAACTTTTCGAAATTTCAAGTGTTGATGCATTATGTTGTGAATGGTGCCCACGCTAATACCCAGTAACCGATAGATCTCGTCCACGGCGATTCTGCGGTTGCCCAAGACTAAAGCATTCACTTCCGCAATCTTTTCAGGCGTTATGACACGATGAGTCTCTCCAGGACGATAACCTTCTCTTCGGCGTGAAACCACACTATCGCTACGTCAAACGTTGCGCACGCTGCAGTAGCTCTACCATACACGCAGTTACGTGGTGCCACCTTACACCCAGTTACGTGGTGCCACCTTACGTGTAATGCAAAGTTAGACGCACTGACCAGGTTTCATTTGAATGCCCTTCATAATTCAACATAACGAAGGAAGAAAGAAAAGAAGAAAACAAGGAAATAAAATACAGAAAGGAAAAAGAGGGGAACATGATAAGCATGAATTACAATTATATTACAAATATATACAACACTCCGGCCCTTAAGAACTCGCTCTTATGTACAGCCACCCGTTCCATTCTCCAGGGCAGTTAACCTCCTTTGCTGGATCTTAGTCTAAAAGACCCCATTTTATGACACCCCACGTCCAACATTACATCCAAATAGGCCTCCATTCCCCTACTGGACTCCAGAAACTGTGGAAGCAAATATTGCTTTCTTAGTAATTCCATTTCTCCGTACTGAGTCAGGAATATGATTCCATATTTCTCTTTCGCCACAGAGTGAACATATTCTCACTCGGTGTCTTCAGGCACTCTACGCACTTCACATGGTGGGATTTTCAATTGGTGCCGCCATTTGGATCGCGGGGCTGGGTGAGGCAGACCTATTTAGATGACTGTATAAGAGAACAAAGAGGTGGTTTGGCAAGGCCAAAGTGGTTTGACGTTTCATCTAATGTTAGATACTGTGCAAAATGTTTACAGTATACTCCTGCACCGGCGTTTCTTTATTGATGAGGGATCCATCTGTATATATTCGAAGTCACTCTTTTTCTGGGTATCTTTCATTTTCCGTAGCTATGGCTATGCCTCTCATTTCATCTGGTATATTGTTTTGTTTGAGTATTGTATATATCAGATCATTCTGATATTGTATATCAATATATTCTATTGGACTCGTTACCTCTGTTGCAATTATATTTGTTGTAATTATATTTTTGTATTTTAAGTTATTAATATATGTTCTGAAGCTTATTTGAGTTTTTAAATTACTTATAGTGTCTGTTGCGGGTAACAGCAAATAGCGTCTAAGGGGAACAACGTAGTCCGCCTCCATGTAGTGTTCCCTTGGTAACGTAAATGTACTACAACACAGGCATGCTTCACAAGCCAAAAAATCTTATGTGTTAAACTCACATGCCTTTTTCTACTCTTGTACTAACTATTTCTACAAACGCTTATTCTCCATATGCTTCATGTTAATCGAGATGTTAATCTTATTGCTAATTTTCTTGTAGATACAAAGGGAATTGTTAGGCTTTAAGCGATAGTCAAATATATTAAGAGCTGATTGCTATGTGGAGTATTCCGTTCTCTTTGCATTACCAGGACAAAAATAATCTGATATGTTACTCTCACATGACTTTCTCTACTCTTGTACAAACTATTTTTACAAACGCTTATTCTCCATCTACTTCATGTTAATCGAGATAAACATTTCCAGACTCTTATCTTATTGCTAATTAGGGCAATATAGAAATACAGTAGCCTTTAAGCATAGACATTACTCTTAATAGCTGGTTGCTATGTGCAGCAGCATTCTCTTTGCCACAGATTAATACTCTTTGCATATCCAAGACAAAAAAAATGAATAAAGCATTCCCATTTGAGAATTTAAGTATTCAAAAATTTAAGGAAATAACAAGCAATATCTCGATAAAGGTTCACTCAACAAAAAAATGTATATAGCATAAATTGTGTATTTTAATGCGATCTACATTTTTTGTGTTGTAAACTTTTGTCTATCTCTTATGCTTTACCAGTTATGCAAAAGTCGTTCACAATGAAGAATACTTTTGGAGTCATTCCCAGAAAATTCAAGATATACATTTTATTTGTCATGAAAATATCTTAAACATATGATATCTTAATCAAAATCTTTAGAGCCGTTTTTGAGGAAATTAAAATTTTCGAAAAATGATCCATGTAAAGGGTAATTTGGGGGGGGGATTTTCTTGAAAACCTTCGTGTCGCATCTCTGGAAGATACTGAACCGAAATACCAAGTTTGGTGTTTATCCGACTGTTCGTTTCTGAGTTATGCTGTTCACAGACAGACAGACACACGGACATGTTTCCTAAAATGCTTTTTTTTGGATTCAGGGGTCTCAAAACATATATTTCCGGTGAAATCTCGGTATCGAATTTGTGGGTGGAATGCAATACTTCAGCTACTTACTATACGTAGTAGAGAAAGTAAAAGTTATAAGATCATTTCTTAGTGCTATTTTGGAATGCCGGTGGAATGAATCAAAGTACATGAAGTATAAAACAACACAGTTCTACACCAGTGCTTCTTATTATTGCAGCTGTTAATAAAGTGATAATTAAATGAAAAGCAAAGATATGGATTCTCTTAGGCGATCTGCCATTAAAAAACGGAAAAGTGTATGTTATTTAGAAAACACACATGCCAACTACCACTACTGAAGCTCGGAAATAAATTGATACGTATTGAAAAATTGAAGCAAATATTTGACCAGAGCAGACAGGTCCAATTAAATAAATAAACACAAAAAGTATATATTTCAAAGGGTTCGTAGCAAAACCAATAAAGTATATACGGTTCCCCACCCACGGCCTCAGTAGTAAAAAAATGGAAAGCATCCTTAATTAAAACGATAAGTTTGGATTGTTTGTTTTGCCTTCAAGGGGGCGTTGCTTGGTACCTTGGCAAATATACAGTTCACGTCACAGAAATGGCGGGGATGTTTGTATATAATGCTTGAAAGATCACAACGATCAATAAGCTTTTCAGAAAGGAAACTATTAAATGCACAGCCTGCGAAAAGACGAAGAAATAAATAAAAATATTTTAATATAAATACTTGTTTATACTTCACTGGAGCGTCTAGGTATACTTAATTCTTTGATGTGTTCATGAAATTATGCCATATGCATGTACAGTAACACAAATAATAAATTCATTTTCCATGTTGGAAGTCCATTTAATACATATGCTCCTATAATGGTTACAGTCCATTTAACACATACAAAATGTATCTAAATTCCCTCTACAGATTTTGAGGTCTTGTAGTGGGGAACAAGATTATTAAGTTTAGATAGGAACTTGGTCTGGAAACGTGCCATTTTTTCTGCTACACACAAAATCACCACACACGCTTTTTCGGCGCCAGTCACTAGGAGCGTGTTCCAGCACGACGGCGCACCAGCTCATTTTGCACTTGCGGTCCGACGTCAAATGGAGCAACGATTTGGGCAACGGTGGATAGGTCGTGTTGGCCCGATTGCTTGGCCTGCACGTTCTCCCGACTTGACCCCGCTTGACTACTACCTGTGGGGCCACATGCAATCCTTGATTTACGAGACCGTTGTGGGATCCGAGAAAGATCTACTAGTACAAGTTATGGCAGCGGCAGATTTTGGAGGACTAGGAATTGGTGATCGACTACATTAAGGTAGGTTCCTCAGGAGTCAGTAGACAGCGGTACAGGCGTGAAACGTCATTCAGGCCTACCACCTGTTATATATTGTTCACTGACCTTAGTTTTGGAATACGCTTCGTACATTTGATTTAAAAATTCCATGCTGGAATACCACCCTAATCCACCTTGCGGCAAAAATGCCAGTGGAGTAAACAGATTGATTCTTCTCCTCGAGTCTGGTCACACTGGGCGTTCGAACAGGACATAAGACACATACTCGTTCGGTGTATAAAAATATGAAACTGGAAGATCAGTTACAGCGGGAGAAAAAGAAAGCGTGTGAAATATGCGATACAAGAATACGATGATTGTGAGAAGAATGCAATTCATCCGTAACAGTGCAGAAGCCGCCAACAGTTGATAAACTGACACTTGCAGAAAGCGAATAAATGGAAGTTATCACATAATTGTTACTTTCTCCTTCGCTTTTTTCTTTTATTTAAACGTTTCTGCTGTTGTATCATATTACTTTAGGCCCCTAACAGAATATGCTACAATAATCACCGTTTAAGTTGTCAGAATAAGGGATTTGTTCTTTTTACGTTATGAAAGTATGACAGCATTTCTAGTGCGAATGGCGGAAGGATACATTATAACGGTGCACTGGTCATCTGGGTTTATTTTTGGCGCGGATCAACTTATACAGATCTTATAGGGAGCCGCCTTACCTGCTCCACTCCCGTTAGCGACTACCACAAGGAAGTCTGATCAGCAGGCCGGTTTGAAACTCTCGACTTTTCCTGTAATAACACGGGAGTAACTTTGCGATACAAATAGATAATCATATTGTTTTATGGAAGTATATTACTCATACGATAATCCATTATTGGTGGTGATGGTGGCGGTATATAACGTAATTAGTACTTTTCGATATGAGGAGACATGATCAATTTGGGCATTACAGTGATTATACAAGCAAGAATAATAAATTATGTAATAAAAAGCATTTCAATTCGTATGTTCTAAAGAAAAAAAATCTGATGTGTTACACTCACATGACTTTCTCTACTCTTGTACAATCTATTTTTACAAACGCCTATTCTCCATATGCTTTATGTTAATCGAGATATCGAGATGTCAATCTTATTGCTAATTTTCTTGTAGATGCAAGGGGAATATGGTAGCTTTTAAGCGATGGTCAAATATTTTAACGCTGGTTGCTATGTGTCGAATTCCATTCTCTTTGCAAGTCCAGGACATAAAAAAATGAATAACGAATTTGAGAAAAAGTATAAGTATTGGAAAATTTAAGGGAATAACAAGCAATATCTCGAAAACGGTTCACTCAACAAAAGAAATGTATATAACATAAGTTGTGTATTTTAACGAGATCAACATTTTTTGTGTAGTAAAATTTTGTCTATCTCTTATGGTTTACCAGTTATGCAAAAGTCGTTCACAATGAAGAATACTTTTGGAGACATTCCCAGAAAATTCGAGATATACATTTCATTTCTCATGGCATTATCTTAAACATATGATATTTTAAACAAAATCGTTAGAGCCATTTTTGAGAAAATTAAAATTTTCGAAAAATGTTCCATGTAAAGGGTAGTCTGGGGTGGGGGGATTTTCTTGAAAACCTTCGTGTCGCATCTCTGGAAGATACTGAACCTAAATACCAAGTTTGGTGTTTATCCGACTGTTCGTTTTTGAGTTATGCTGTTCACACACACACACACACACACAGACACACACACACACAGACACACAGACACACACACGGACATGTTTCCAAAAATGCTTTTTTTGGATTCAGGAGGTCTCAAAACATGTATTTCCGGTGAAATCTCGGTATCGAATTTTTGGGTGGAATGCAATACTTCCCCTACTTACTATACGTAGTAGAGAAAGTAATAAACAAATTGTGAATCTAAGCAGGATAAACAAATTCGCAACAGCAATAAATTACAGTACCAAAAAATGTACTGGATTACATTCACAAAGGTTGTGCATTTTATTTGTTCAAATAAGCTGATCTTTCTTCCCCTTGGTATTTTCCATACCTATTCACATAGCAAGACAACTAATAAAGCAGTAGATTAAACTTATTTATATGGTTTAACATCTTATTACACAATTAACAATAATATTGCGCTGTAATAAAATATGTTCCCTCCAAAGTGGGGTTGAAACCAATTGGTGGTGTTGCTGTTAACGTACTGTACTTCATGGTAAACGAAAATTACCGACAGAACCGCCGCTGCACTGAGGAAGGGTATGAAGGACGTCAACACTTTCCCCTTTGTTCCTCTTTCAGTTGCTCCCATCACACTTATGTACTGAGCAGGTAAGCTCCCAACCGGTCTGCTTAGTAGCTGACGATACCTGCCTTAGCTTGTGCACACCAAAGACTCGTCGTTTCCACTGCAAAAACAGCAGAGGCAGCTGGTAATTTCTGTTTTTATGAGCCGATGACAGTGCAACAGAGTCGGCTTGGGATAGGTTCTTGGCAAGCGAGAGGGTGTTAGTGTGTCTGCACAAGTTGCGTCGCGTAGTAAAGGTTTTCCTTTGATCCACGGGATTAACACCAGAACGTCCAGAGCTTTTTACTTTCTCTGCTACGTATAGTAAGTAGGGGAAGTATTGTATTCCACCCAAAAATTCGATACCGAGATTTCACCGGAAATACATGTTTTGAGGCCCCCTGAATCCAAAAAAAGCATTTTTGGAAACATGTCCGTGTGTGTGTGTGTCTGTGAACAGCATAACTTAGAAACGAACAGTCGAATAAACACCAAACTTGGTATTTAGGTTCAGTATCTTCCAGAGCTGCGACACGAAGGTTTTCAAGAAAATCGGCCCACCCCAAATTACCCTTTACATGGAACATTTTTCAAAAATTTTAATTTTCTAAAATGGCTCTAACGATTTTGATTAAAATATCATATATTTTAGATACTTCCATTAGAAATAAAATGTATATCTTTACTTTTCTGGGAATGTCTCCAAAAGTATTCTTCATTGTGAACGACTTTTGCATAACTGGTAAACCATAAGAGATAGACAAAAGTTTACTACACAAAAAATGTAGATTGCATTAAAATATACAATTTATGTCATATACAAGTTTTATTGTTGAGTGAACCATTTTCGAGATGTTGCTTGTTATGCCCTTATATTTTCCAATACTTATACTTTTTTCTGAGATGGGAATTTGTTATTCATTTTTTATGCGCCACATAGCAACCAGCTCTTAAAATATTTGATTATCGCTTAAAGCCTAGCAATTCCCCTTGCATCTACAAGAAAATTAGGAATAAGATTAACATCTCGATTAACATGAAGCATATTGGAGAATAAGCGTTTGTAAAAATAGTACAAGAGTAGAGAAAGTCATGTGAGTGTAACACATCAAATTTTTCCTTGTGTTTTGTCACCCATGTCTCACACGCGGGCTTTGATGCTATTCTATATTGTCTTAATTTAATATCTTTCCTCATATTTCTACCAAAGTGTCGTTTAATACATCTGTTGATTTTATTATATGTTTTAATGTTTTCTTCCATCTCTGCCTTTCTATCGATTACTGATATTTCTGTACCCAAATATTTGAAGGCGAACACCTGTTCAATTACTTTTCCTCCGATTACAATCCTAATCCGGACTTGTTCTTTACCTATCGCGGCCATTACCTTTGCTTTTTCTCCCGAAATTTTCATATTATATTCTTATATTATCTCATTCAAATTAAACACTGCATTTTTGCTTGTCTTCCTCTTTCTCTGCCAAAAATGGTCATCTGTAAATATGATTCTAGCCACATTAGTGCATGTTTATTCACCATCCTATATCTTAACTGGCATATAAACAATGTAAAACATTAAAATATAATAATTGTATAGAAATATAATTTTGAAATAATAATATAGAACATTGTTAGTGTTATATGGTAGGGACCAAAATGACATTTCAGGGCGTTAGAGGGGGCATGGAAACGCTGGGCGTCCTAGTGTTAAGGAGAGAACATTCGGCCTCTTTCCATCCATTTTACTGATGCCAGCATGCTCCAAGGTTGTCGGAAAACCTGTGGAAACCAAAGCTGTTGAGAGGATATCGTTAGCCGTTGCATTCCTGGAAAATCTCCCTAGGTTCTTTCGGCAACTTAAACCATGATTCCCATAGCGTACCACTGTCATTCCGCATGCGCAACCGTGAGAATGGCAGAATTTGCAGCCAAGACGAAGAGGCAGCGGTAATTCTGAAAGACATGTCCCTTTAGACTGCCGATATGGGATGGAGGTAAAGCCAAGCCTGCTTGTTTATCCTGTAAAGCGAGATGACATACCCGGTCACCTGGCGGAGAGCAGCATATAACAAGGGATTGGTGAATGCGCACAGCAATTTCTCGATCCCAAGATACTTGTAATTCAGAATGGTTTGATGTCAAATTTGCCACTTTTCTAAATCTTCTGTCATATAACTTATTTCAACTTCATCACCGTAATTAGAATTGCTATAAATGCAGAATTAATGAAAAGGCTTGCTAATGCAATTACTTGGGTTAACAAAACATTAAAATGACGAAATTTTTTACTCAAAGTATTCAGTAAAATGTAATCTTTCTAAATAATTCGGGATAGGTTTTTAGAAACTGTGGTCCTTTGAAAGCTTAGGATTGATAGTTTATCCGCATTACGACCTAATTCTAACTCAGTGCTACATAAAAATAATTTGTGTAATTTAAAAGCAAATGCTGGCACCTATTCAATTTAAATTTGTATGCATAACATGATGCGCTATGTGCCGAGCTTATCACGTGGATGGCGGCGACCGGCTGGCCGTTTGGTAAGTAATGGAGAGATAAGGAGGAGCGCTCTCCCCACATGCAAATTCAAGAAGCGCTTCAGAGAGCTAACGGATTCCGACATACAGTACTGTTCTACGAGTGAGGTTGTGGCGACAATTGTGGCGTACACTGAGTGCTGCTACTGCGACCGATTAGAGAGGTCTTGTGTTCGGCGCCCCAGCAAGTGAAGCTGAAGGAAGAAGAAGCCGCATCGAGCGTGTTGATTGCACCGCTACACGCGAGAAAAAATGAAGTGATACTGAAAACTGAAAAACAAAGTTACAATATAGTGACAGTGAAATGTAATAACAATAATGCATTTTGCAAGGTCTGTTGCATTATTAAACAGTTCTATCGTTGGTGAGGCACTCTTGCCTTTTACTTTCTCTACCACATATTCGTAGATAATGTATCGTATTGTATTCCAAAAATCTGATGTGTTACACTCACATGACTTTCTCTACTCTTGTACAAACTATTTTTACAAACGCTTATTCTCCATATGCTTCATGTTAATCGAGATGTTAATCTTATTCCTAATTTTCTTGTAGATGCAAGGGGAATTGGTAGGCTCAAAGAGCTGGTTGCTATGTGGAGTATTCCATTCTCTTTGCATTACCAGGACAAAAACAAATGAATAACGAATTCCCATTTGAGAAAAAGTATTATTGGAAAATTTATGGGAATAACAAGCAATATCTCGAAAATGGTTCACTCAACAACAAAAATGTATATGATATAAACTGTGTAGTTTAACGCGATTTACATTTTTTGTGTAGTAAAATTTTGTTTATCTCTTATGCTTTACCAGTTATGCAAAAGTCGTTCACAATGAAGAATACTTTTGGAGACATTCCCAGAAAATTCGAGATATACATTTTGTCATAAAATTATCTTAAACATACGACATTTTAATCAAAATCGTTAGAGCCATTTTTTAGAAAATCAAAATTTTTGAACAATTTTCCATGTGAAGGGTAGTTTGGGATAGAGGGATTTTCTTAAAAAGTTTCATGTTGCATTCTTGGAAGATGCTAAACTTAAATAGCAAGTTTGGTGTTTAACGGACTTTCAGTTTTTGAGTTATGCTGTTAACAGATACACGCATGAAGCTTTTTCCAAAAATGCTTTGTCTTATTTGGATTCAGGTGACCTCAAAACGCGGATTTTCCAGTGAAATCCCGGTATCAAATTTTTGGGTGGGATTCAATACTTTCTCCACCTGTACGTGATAGAGAAAGTAAAAACGATCGGAGAAACACCAAACTTGGTACTTTTCAGTATCTTCCAAAGATGCGACAGGAAGATTTTTAAGAATGGCTGGAATGACATATTTCCTCTACCTACTATGTACGTGGAAGAGAAAGTAAAACGAAATAAAAGGCTCTTGTGATGAACATTCAAATTGAATATAAACATCAGGCATCACTTTGCTTGAAATTAGAAGTGTTCAAATCCGCACACAAAGCTATACTGTAGAAAACAGAATAACATCCACAAACCTTTTCATTATCTCCATGAATGTTCGAACGTCTTATACCGGAAGCGTAATATTCAGCACCTCCCCGTTCTCGATGCAAGGGAAGCCATAAACCTGGACAGGGGTTGTAGCCTCGCGCGGGCTTTTTGTCTAATACGCTGCTCGTAAAACATACCCTAGCGGCATCGTCGTTACTCCTCCAGGCGAAATAAACAGCTGAAATGAGCCCCATGGCTACGAATCGTTAAAGGAATCAACAGCCTGCGGCAAAACAGTGGGAACTATGTAGATAAGAGACAAGCATTTCAGAAAATTTACTGATTTCTTTTACAGGAATATCTGCTTTTTGATTAATATTCTTACCTTTAAAAGATGTGAAGTATATGGATTTTGAACCACGCATAGCACTGGCCTTAATTGATGTTTCACTACGTGTGTAAGTGTCAGATACTGATGACGGTTATTTTACAAAACGGCCTATTTATAATTGTCACAACAACCAAATGTGCCGACTGGGATTTCAAAAACATTTACCAAAATCTTCATCTTTCATTAACTTTAATTTTACACTGTACGGTGTACTTAATTTTTACTTTCTCTACTACGTATAGTAAGTAGGGGAAGTATTGTATTCCACCCAAAAATTCGACACCGAGATTTCACCGGAAATACATGTTTTGAGACCCCCTGAATCCAAAAAAAGCATTTTTGGAAACATGTCCGTGTGTGTGTGTGTGTCTGTGAACAGCATAACTCAGAAACGAACAGTCGGATAAACACCAAACTTGGTATTTAGGTTCAGTATCTTCCAGAGATGCGACACGAAGGTTTTCAAGAAAATCCCCCCACCCGAGATTACCCTTTACATATAACATTTCTCGAAAAATTTTAATTTTCACAAAATGGCTCTTACGATTTTGATTACAATATCATATGTTTAAGATATTTTCATGACAAATGAAATGTATATCTCGAATTTTCTGGGAATGTCTCCAAAAGTATTCTTCATTGTGAAGAACTTCTGCATAACTGGTAAACCATAAGAGATAGACAAAATTTTACTACACAAAAAATGTAGATCGCATTAAAATACACAATTTATGTCATGTTCATTGTTTTTGCTGAGTGAACCATTTTGAGATATAGCTTGTTATTCCCTTAAATTTCCAATAGTTTTCCTCAAATGGGAAACCGTTATTTGTTTTTTATGTCCTGGACATACAAAGAATGGAATGCTGCACATAGCAACCAGCTCTTAAAACATTTGACTATCGCTTAAAGCCTACCAATTCCCCTTGCACCTACAAGAAAATTAGCAATAAGATTAATATCTCGCTATCTCGATTAAGATGAAGCATATGGAGAATAAGCGTTTGTAAAAATAGTTTGTACAAGAGTAGAGAAAGTCATGTGAGTGTAACACATCAGATTTTATTCTACTTCAGCTGACAACTCCAATGAACACGAAAGGAAGAAATTACACGAAATAAGTTCTTTACTTCTTGAAAAACTGAGAATATGACGAACAAGACCATTTACTTTCTAAAATATACACTTATGAGAAAGAAATGACCATATATGCATAAATATGACAGATTACTATAACTAATATTTTTTTCAAGAAAAACACTTACATACAGGTGTTAAAAAAGTATTCCATATTTTGAGAGGACCAAAACAAGCAAAAAAGTTTAGTAAACATGGGCTCTAAAATGCATACCTTAAGCGCTATGAGCACTTGTTAATCTTACTACTGTGAAACATTTATTCTACTGCAAGCTCTTTGCTATTACGTACGACCTACAGCAGGCAGTAAACAAGTGAGGACACATTACTCTGTTAATGTCCATGGATGCAGTAAACATCTGTTAGTGTTGTTACTGAAAACCGTATTCACAGTTTTGGCTAAGTGCAACCGTATTCTTTTTGGTTCTAATAGAATCAGTTAGTGAAATGCATTTACATTGCAGTATTAGCCTTAAAACTTCGGTGAATGCAACCCCCATTAATGATGTACAAACATTACACGAAGGCAGCATCAGTATCTGCCAGAGCATCCGTGACCAACCTGGAGTGGTGAGAGTACATGATTCCCTAAGACGTCGGACAGAAGCCTGCCTTACTATTAATGGGCACCATATTGAGCACCTCCTCTAGCGATGGTTCACAAGTGCAGGTCGTATGTAATTGCAAGCAGATTACATTAGAAACTATGAGGTTTCACAGTAACAGAGTAATAACATGTCCTCATTTGTTTACTGCATTCTGCAGGTCACACTCAATAGCAAAGAGCTTGCAGGAAAGGATGTGTTTCACAGTAGCGAAGATGAACAACTGCTACAGCTCTTAAGGTGTACATTTTAAAGCCCATGTTTACTGGACATTTCATTTTTCTTTGGTCCATACTACCACCTCTCAAAATGTGGAATAATTGTTCAACATTCTGTATAAGGAAAATATCAGTATTACAACAAATTTCTGTGTTACATTCACATGTCTTTCTCTACCCTCTATAGCTTAATAGTGAGTATACAAATTGTTCTTACGAAAGTATGTTTCCTATCTACTTAATTTTATTCCAAATAAACCTTTGCAAAAATATCTGCGTTACACATTTCGTTATAGATACAAAGGGAACAGCGATAGTCAAATGTTTAAAAACTGCATGCTATATGTTGGTCTTAAAATTCCATACTGTTTCCATGACATCGCGAGAAACAGCTGAATGTTGAAAGGACTAAAGAATTACCAAGAAATGAACAATAGCTATCTCGGACATGGCTTATGCTGCAGTAAAAGTTATTTGAAATAAACTGTGCGTTTTAAAGATGTACATTTTCTATTTAGTGCATTTCCGTCTATCCTTAAAGTTTACCAACTATATAGGATTATACAAGATTTCTCCCTAATGAAGGGGAGTTCGCAGGCTATTTCCAGAAAATTCAAGATATACATTTTATTTATCATATAAATCTCTTCAATATATGGTATTTTAATCAAAATTGTTTAAGCCACTTTTTTACTTTCTCTACTACGTATAGTAAGTAGGGGAAGTATTGCATTCCACCCAAAAATTCGATACCGAGATTTCACTGGAAATACATGTTTTGAGACCTCCTGAATCCAAAAAAAAAAGCATTTTTGGAAACATGTCCGTGTGTGTGTCTGTGTGTGTGTGTCTGTGAACAGCATAACTCAAAAACTAACAGTCGGATAAACACCAAACTTGGTATTTACGTTCAGTATCTTCCAGAGATGCGACACGAAGATTTTCAAGAAAATCCCCCCAGACTACCCTTTACATTGAACATTTTTCGAAAACTTTAATTTTCTCAAAAATGGCTCTAACGATTTTGATGAAAATATCATATGTTTAGGGTAATGTCATGGGAAATGAAATGTATATCTCGAATTTTCTGGGAATGTCTGCAAAAGTATTCTTCATTGTGAACGACTTTTGCATAACTGGTAAACCATAAGAGATAGACAAAATTTTACTACACAAAAAATGTAGATCGCGTTAAAATACACAACTTATGTCATATACATTTCTTTTGTTGAGTGAACCGTTTACGAGATATTGCTTGTTATTTCCTTAAATTTTCCAATACTTATACTTTGTCTCAAATGCGTTATTCATTTTTTTTATGTCCTGGACATGCAAAGAGAATGGAATGCGTCACATAGCAACCAGCGTTAAAATATTTGACTATCGCTTAAAAGCTACCATATTTTCCTTGCATCTACAAGAAAATTACCAATAAGATTGACATCTCGATATCTCGATTAACATGAAGCATATGGAGAATAGGAGTTTGTAAAATTAGGTTGTACAAGAGTAGAGAAAGTTATGTGAGTGTAACACATCAGATTTTTATAAATAAAAAAAATTCGGAAAATGTTCCTTGTATAGGGAGTTAGTAGAGGGGGGATTTTCTTGAAAGTCTTTGTCCCATTTTTGGATGGTACCGAATCTAAATAACACTTTGGTGTTTATCCGGCTTTTTGTTTGAGTATGTTGTTCGTAAACACACAAACCGTTTTCTAAAAATACGTGTTTTGATTTCAGGGGAACCCAAAACATGTATTTCTGGTGAAATCTCGGTGTCCAATTTTTGATAGAATGCAATACCTTTACTGCTTGCGATTTACGCGGTAGAAAAAGTAATACATGCTGCATCATGAAAATCCTTGCACATGTGTTGCCAAAATAGCATATGCTTCTGTCAGAAAACAGTGGCATGTTTAACCAACTATATATTGTTCGTGTTTTAACTATATCCTTTGAAACTTTCCAGGGCGCCAATTTACGAAGCATTAATGAGAATCAACAACTTCCTGATTTTTAATTAGTTATGACATGCGTGTTTTTCTCTTTGCCCCTTTTGGTAACGAATTTCTGTAAAAAGAAACAAAACAAAAAACGCAATTTTTTGCATTAAAGAGATAAAAACATTAATGCAATTTGCTCGTACTGATGCCTAATGGCTTGGGAATATGATTGTTTCAGCTTCGCAAATGTCAGCTTCCACGCAGGTATTGAACAATCACTCACTGTCATGTAGAATGTTTTCAGAATCTGTTTGATCGCAATTATCGGGAGAGTGTTGTGTATTATCTCTTTTTCTACAGCTGTACTCAATTTCATTGAAGGGTGGTATATATTTAGAACAACGTGCTTATCAAAACACACAAGCTTTATAGATTGGATTGTGAAGCGCAGGGTATTCGACACTGATCCAGGAATGAGGATATTGCACCGACGCCCCATGGAGGGATGAGGTGAAAAGAACACACGGAACCAGACACCCCGGCAGTCGGACAGGAATACCGGGGTTCCCGTCCCACACAGGGTCCAACCAAGTATGCCCGTACCCAGAAAAAAAATTCGGGGAGGGTTTTCCACAAGTAGATCTAAACTTAACAGTACCCCACACAGTTATCATGTACCTACTCCGTAGTATATAGACGTTACATGGATAAGAAAAATACTTGGAGACATTATATAGACAAGAAATGCTCACCAGAATGAGGATATTCCACCTTACAGCACAAAACATGGAGACTGCTTCGAAAACTGGGATGTATGGTCACGTTTTCCCATATTGGTTTGCTATGAATTTAAATACATAAAACTCTAAATACGGTCCAGCAACCAAGAGGCGGTGCCTATGCTCCCAGCAACGAGAGAACATATATACTCCCAGAGAACATCCTTTTCCCCTACTACGCTGCACCGAAACACCATCGCTGACACTTCTAACCCTAAAATAGACCAAACGGAGTGATGGATGAATGGAATGATTTATGGAACGAAATGAAGGGAAATTCGTGGATAAACAAACCCTCCAGCATTCGCCTGACGACCCGCGAAAATCCCCCCAAAATACCCATGGTTCAGAGTGAGCGGTCGGCAGGAATCGAGCCCAGAACCTTCCTAATGTGGGCCACAGACGTTACCGCTCGGTACTTTTATAGAACTTAGTGGCTACTCTACCGAGTGAGATGGCTCAGCGGTAAAGAATGAGACGCGCATTCGGGAGGTCCCAGGTTCAATTCTGGTCGATCGCCCACTCTGAAGTTGGGTTTTTCGTGGTTTTCCCTCGTCGGTTGGTCAATATTGTGGTGGTTTCCCATTTGCCATGATTTCCCTTATCTAATATTTCTTTCTTTCTCATCTTTCAGGTATGCTTCTAGGTTTCATAGTGCGTGGTGGTGCTGGGCAGATGTCGCGGATGTTTGCTCAAAGGAAAGACCATTTCCCGTGGACACTAGATGTCTGGTTGAACGGGTCGTTCATCGCCCTCTCTGAGCACCTCCAGTAGTCTTCAAGTCGGGAACTGTTAGGTACTTCCACAAATCTATGTGGCCTGTAGCATCCTGTGGTCACTTTACTTAATCCCTTCCTCTTGGGGGTGATAGCCGCAATAGATATCATGTAGGGAGGAGTGTACGAGGTGTCCCCCTACGTTGTGTATTCTGTATTAGTTACTTTGGTATTGTTGAGTTTCAGACTTAGAGACCCATACTGCTTTTATTGACTTTGAAAAGGCATTCGATTTTATGGACAGAACTATTTTATTAGAAATAATAGAGAAGCGCTGATATACCTAGTAGATTTAAGAGGTAATTAATAGTATATATAAATACTGAGTGATTATAAAGTTAGGCACATCAAAATCAGGACTAATAATAACAAATCAAGGAGTAAGATGCAGTCTTTCACCCACTTTAATCAATATACACTACGTGATCAAAGGTATCCGGACACCTGCCCCCTCTATCGCTAATGCTGAAAGTCAACATAGTGTTGCCCCACCCTTAGCCTTGATGACAGCGTTCACTCTCGCAGGAATACTTTCAATCAGGTGCTGGAAGGTTTCTTGGGGAATATCAGCCCGTTCTTCACGGAGTACGGAACTGAGGAGAGGTATCGATGTAGGTCGGTGAGGTCAAGCACGAAGTCGGCGTTCCAAAACATTCCAAATGTGTTCTATAGGATTCAAGTCAGGACTGTGCAGGCCAGTTCATTACAGGGATGTTATTGTCGTGTGACCACTCCGCCACAGCCCGTGAAGTATGAACAGGTGCTCGATCGGGTTGAAAGATGCAATCACCATCCCCGAATTGCTCTTCAACAGTAGGAAGTAAGAAGGTGCTTAAAATATCAATGTAGGTCTGCGCTGTGATCGTGCCACGCAAAACAACAAGGTGAGCAAGCCCCCTTCAGGAAAAACACGACCACACCATAACACCACCACCTGCGAATTTCACTGTTGGCACTACACACGCTGGCAGATGACGTTCACCGGGCATTCGCCATACCCACACCCTGTCATCGGATCGCCACATTGTGTACTGTGATTCGTCACTCCACACAACGTTTTGCAACTTTTCAATCGTGTAATTTTGTCGCTCCTTACACCAAGAGAGGCGTCGTTTGACATTTTCCTGCGTGATGTGTGGCTTATGAGCAGTCGCTCGACCATGGAATCCAAGGTTTCTCACCTCACGCCTAACTGTCATAGTACTTGGAGTGGATCCAGGCGCAGTTTGGAATTCCTGTGTGATGGTCTGGATAGATGTCTGCCCATTACGCTTTACGACCCTCTTCAAATGTCGGCGGTCTCTGTCAGTCAACAGACGAGGTCGGCCTGTACGCTTTTGTGCTGTGCATGTCCCTTCACGTTTCCACTTCACTATTACACCAGAAACAATGGACCTAGGGATGTTTAGGAGTGTAGAAATCTCGCGTACAGACTTCTGACACAAGTGACACCCAATCATCTCACCACGTTCAAAGACCGTGATTTCCACTGTGCGTCCCATTCTGCTGTTTCACGATGACTAATGATTACTGAGGTCGCGGATAATGAGTACCAGGCAGTGGGTGGCAGCACAATGCACCGAAGATGAAAAACGTCTGTTTGTGGGGGTGTCCGGATACTTTTGATCACGTATATTGGATGGAAGAGAACTTATTACAATCCTTGTAATATGTACGTAATTGAGATATTACAATATAATAGCATTTCGTTCTGTGTTCAGCCGTTTTCGGTAAACAAAATACTTGTTTTTCCAAATTATATGGTTTATTTCACGAGAATGTTTGAATATAATAGTTTGTTACTCGTAAAATGGATACATTAACCTATTTCTGACCTAGTTTCGGTAGTAACTACGTGACATCACACAGGGTTTTGAAATAATTAATCAATTTCCGAACACCGTTTTGCAGATGTGAGATGGTTGGGGTCATAGGCAACGTTGTTATTTCAAGGTAGTACCCTACTATTGAATTATTGTAATGTTAAACTACTGTAGATGGATTATAAGGTTATAAAATAATAAGTTATTTTCTTAATATTGTGACGTATGCAAGTATTGTTAAGTGCGTACGTGACCTTGGCCGCCTGGATAGGGGATTACGTAAGAGGGGTGGGGGTAAGCAAGCTTAGATAGCGTCCCACGCTGAAGTATCGTGGCTTGGCAGTCAGTGAGTAGAGTCGCAGCTAGCAGGCAGGTTGTGTTGTTACGCGCTCCCCATACACGAAGATGTATGTCGTCCTCGACGAGTGGACATGAAGTCAAGGAGGTAATGTACCCACTCTTAGCAATATAACATCTTACCATCCAAGTCTTCCCTGTTTAATTTACCGTAGTATAAAGCTCCTTTCTTCCATTCTGAACCATGTAGGAATCCTTTTATTAGATATTCTATAATATTTTTCATTTTCATTTAGCTGCATCCCTTGTCGTGGCCTCGCCTTGTTTAAATTGTGAACTTCCTGGTACCTTATTAGCGAGTCGCCCTACCTCCCATTGAGTATTTGTTTAGAGGTCACAACAATATAATAATGCATTTATTATGCTAATTATTATATTCTGACATAGGGTTTAAAATACAGCTCTACTGTAAACAAAACTTAATGTTATGTAAACAGCTATACTTACTAGTATTTATATATAGTGTAATGTAAAGATGTTTGACTCGTTCCCTGTTCCAAATACTTCTGTAACCTAGGGAATGCAATCTATACGCCTTATTTTTCTATGAGAGTCAGCGTTTAAAAGCAGGATGCTATATGCTGGCCTAGAAATTCCGTACCTTTTCCATGACATCGCGAGAAACAACTCAATACCGACAGCACTTTAAGAAACAAAAGTATTATATCCCAGAAATGCCTGATCCAAAGTAAATTATTTAGAGTAAACTGTGTGTTTGAAGAGATCTGAATACTTCATGTAATTTTAATGCTTTACCAGTTATAAAAAAATGTGGAAAATTCTTTCAGAATGAAGGGGACTTCAAGGGTGTACGCAGAAAATTCAAGTTGTACAATTTAGCTGGTAAATATCTAAAATATACGGTACTTTAATAAAAAATCTGATGTGTTACATTCACATGACTTTCTCTACTCTTGTACAAACTATTTTTACAAACTATTTTTCATGTTAATCGAAATGTTAATCTTGTTGCTAATTTTCTTGTAGATGCAAGGGGAATTGGTAGGCTTTATGCGATAGTCAAATATTTTAAGAGCTGGTTGCTATGTGGAACATTCCATTCTCTTTGCATTACCAGGACAAAAATAATGAACAAGGAATTCCCATTTGTGAAAAAGTGTAAGTATTGGAAAATTTAAGGGAATGACAAGCAATAACTCTAAAATCGTTCACTCAACAAAACCAATGTATATGACATAAATTGTGTATTTTAACGTGATCTAAATTTTTTGTGTAGCAAAATTTTGTCTAACTCTTATGGTTTACCAGTTATGCAAAAGTCGTTTACAATGAAGAATACTTTTGGAGACATTCCCAGAAATTCGAGATATACATTTCATTTGTCATGAAAATATCTTAAACATATGATGTTTTAATCAAAATCGTTAGAGCCATTTTTCAGAAAATTAAAATGTTTAAAAAATGTTCCATGTAAAGGGTAATCTGTAATGGGGGATTGCCTTGAAAACCTTCCTGTCGCATCTCTGAAAGATAACTGAACCTAAATACCAAGTTTGGTGTGTATCCGACTGTTTGTTTCTGAGTTATGCTGTTCACAGACAGGCGCGCGCGCACACACACACACACACGCACAGACACACACACACACACACAGACGGACATGTTTCCAAAAATGCTTTTTTTGGATTCAGGGGGTCTCAAAACATGTATTTCCGATGAAATCTCGGTATCAAATTTTTGGGTGGAATACAATAATTCCCCTTCTTACTATACGTAGTAGAGAAAGTAAAAATCGTTAAGATCCAGTTTCAGTAAATAAAATGCTGATGTGTTACACTCACATGACTATCTCTACTCTTGTACAAGGTATTTTTACAAACTATTATTCTCCATCTATTTCATATTAATCGAGATAAACTTTGCAGAAACGATATTTTGACACGAAAGAGAATTACATTTTACACGTAGCGACCAGTTCTAAAAATATTTGACTATCGCTTAAGGCCTACTATGTTCCCCTTGTTTTGTATTTGCAAGGGCAATATAAAAATACAGTAGACTTTAAGCAAAGACATATCTCTTAATAGCTGATTGATAGGTGCAGCACTATTCTCTTTGCCATAGATTAATACTCCTTGCATATCCAAGACAAAAAATGAATAACGAATTCTCATTTGAGAAAATAAGTATTGAAAAATTTAAGGGAATAAGAAGCAATATATCGAAAATGGTTCACTCAACAAAAAACTGTATATGACATAAATTGTGTATTTTAACGCGGTCTACAGTTTTGTGGAGTAAAATTTTGTCTAACTCTTATGGTTTACCGGTTATGCAAAAGTCGTTCATAATGAAGAATACTTTTGTAGATTCCCAGAAAATTCGAGATATACATTTTATTTGTCATAAAAATATCTTAAACATATGATATTTTAATGAAAATCATTAGAGTCATTTTGAGAAAATTAAAATTTTCGAAAAATATTCCATGTAAAGGGTATTCTGGAGTGGGGAGATTTTCTTGAAAATCTTTGTGTCGTATCTCTGGAAGATACTGAAGCTAAATCCCAAGTTTGGTGTTTATACGACTGTTCGTTTCTGAGTTATGCTATTCACAGCACACACACACACACACCCACACACACACACACACACACACACACACACACACACACACACACACACACACACACACACACACACATGCGCGCGGACATGTTTTCAAAAATGTTTTTTTACTTTCTCTACTACGTATAGTAAGTAGGGGAAGTATTGTATTCCACCCAAAATTTCGATACCGAGATTTCACCGGAAATACATGTTTTGAGACTCACTGAATCCAAAAAAAACATTTCTGGAAACATGTCCGTGTGTGTGTCTGTCTGTGTGTCTCTGTGTCTGTGTGTCTTTGAACAGCATAACTCAAAAACGAAGAGTCGGATAAACACCAAACTTGGTATTTAGGTTCAGTATCTTTCAGGGATGCGACACGAAGGTTTTCAAGAAAATCCCCCCACCCCAGACTACCCTTTACATGGAACATTTTTCGAAAATTTCAATTTTCTCAAAAACGGCTCTAACGATTTTGATTAAAATATCATATGTTTAAGATATTGTCATGACAAATAAAATGTATATCTCGTATTTTCTGGGAATGTCTCCAAAAGTATTCTTCATTATGAACGACTTTTTCATAACCGGTAAACCATAAGAGATAGACATAATTTTACTACACGAAAAATATAGATCGCGTTAAAATACACAATTTATGTCATATACATTTCTTTTGTTGAGTGAACCGTTTGCGAGATATTGCTTGTTATTCCCTTAAATTTTCCAATACTTATACTTTTTCTCAAATTCGTTATTCATTTTTACTTTCTCTACTACGTATAGTAAGTAGGGGAAGTATTGTATTCCACCCAAAATTTCGATACCGAGATTTCACCGGAAATACATGTTTTGAGACTCACTGAAACCAAAAAAAGTATTTTTGGAAACATGTCCGTGTGTGTGTCTGTCTGTGTGTCTGTGTGTCTGTCTGTCTGTGTGTCTGTGAACAGCATAACTCAAAAACGAACAGTCGGATAAGCACCAAACTTGGTACTTAGGTTCAGTATCTTCCGGAGATGTGACACGAAGATTTTCAAGAAAATCCCCCCACCCCAGACTACCCTTTACATGGAACATTTTTCGAAAATTTTAATTTTCTCAAAAATGGCTCTAACGATTTTGATGAAAATATCATATGTTTAAGATAATGTCATGAGAAATGAAATGTATATCTCGAAATTTCTGGGAATGTCTCCAAAAGTATTCTTCATTATGAACGACTTTTTCATAACTGGTAAACCATAAGAGATAGACAAAATCTTACTACACGAAAAATGTAGATCGCGTTAAAGTACACAATTTATGTCATATACATTTCTTTTGTTGAGTGAAGCGTTTGCGAGATATTGCTTGTTATTCCCTTAAATTTTCCAATACTTATACTTTTTCTCAAATTCGTTATTCATTTTTTTATGTTCTGGACATGCAAAGAGAATGGAATGCGCCACATAGCAACCAGCGTTAAAATATTTGACTATCGCTTAAAACCTACCATATTCCCCTTGCATCTACAAGAAAATTATCAATAAGATTGACATCTCGATATCTCCATTAACATGAAGCATATGGAGAATAAGCGTTTGTAAAAATAGTTTGTACAAGAGTAGAGAAAGTCATGTGAGTGTAACACATCAGATTTTTTTTTATTCAGTGGCTCTCAAAACATGTATTTGCGGTGAAATCTCTGTATCGAATTTTTGGGTGGAATACAATACTTCCCCTACTTACTATACGTAGTAGAGAAAGTAAAAATACGGAAAAACTTTTCATGTAAAAGGTAATATGGGATGGGAGATATTCTTGAAAATCGTCATACAATATCTTCTTTGGTAATTATTGAACTAAAAGAATAGGTTTGGTAGTAACTGAAAATTTCGTTTTACAGTTATGCTGTTCATAATCCCACACAATGACCTTTTTGAAAGAGTGTTCCTTTGGATTCGGGATGTATCTATCCACTATAGGCAGGAGGAAGAGAAAGTAAAAATGTGTGCCGAGGGCGAGACAATATCCAGCAGTACCAACAATGGCTATGTTAATAAAGTGTGCCACCACTAGCTGCAGGTCGTTCTCCGTGGTGTAATGGTTACCATGCTAACCTCTAGTTCCTAAGGTCGCGGGTTCAAACCTGGCGGAGGGCGATGGATTTTCTCCCAGTAAATATCCTCAGCATGACTTCCTTCAAAAGGGAAGTAAAGCCGGTGGTCCCGTGTCGTAGATTTACGGCACGTAAAGGATCCTCAAGCCTGATAAAAGAGTCCTCTGAGCCAACTTACCAGTCTTCACGCCCAATATACAATGAAACGTTAAGGACTACAGCAGTTAATGGGCGTCCATAAGTAAAACTCAATTTAACTTATTACCTGCAGCTCTACGTGCGTTGAGACGGAGGATGAGCTTGTACAAATGGACCCCATTTTGAACAGTTTAGTTTGTGTTATGATACTTTTACAGTTTCTTCTGAATTTAAATTAGAATTTAAAATTATATTTTCTACCTGGAAAAAAAATTATAAAGTGATAAAAACGCATAATTCTTATGCACACTCTATAGGCTTTAGGTACCAATCAAAACATTTTTATCAGTGTTCTGTGACTTTAATTTATCATTTTGCAGTTTCATCAGTGAATTAGATCAGCTATAACGAAACTAACACAAAGCTCTGGATTTAAATAAGTTTCTTTGTTGTATGTGAAGAAAACAAGCATCTAACCGTAGCACAGTTTGAGATAGGAAATTTCATCTGTATTGTCGATGTTTTGTGTTTCTAATGGGAACGTTGTTGATTAAGAAATTACAAGGTGCTGTTGGTGGTTTTGTAATTTTCTCTTGGACAAAGAGGGCAGCAGGGTAGCTATTGATAGGTCGCTCGTAAATTTCACCGAAGCCTTTGAAATTCCCCGAGAGAGGGACGGAGAGCGAAGAGCCTCTGCTGGTTAGGGAAGGGGGGCGGTTATCCATCCATTTCCACCAACAGGCGCACCAGATGTTGGGGCATCAGGTGGTTACGGTATCAAATCCTCTGAAAATATCGATTCGGCACGGTGCTTTTGATGATTTACCGCATCCGAAACTGCTGCATTTATCTGCCAATAACCTTCAATAACGTCAGATTAAAAATAAATTCAGTTTGGAGCCAATAACACAGAAGTATAAAGTGAGAAACTGTACACGTGTATATTTATTCTGTAGCACTATATGCTTAGTTAGAATAAATATAATAATAACTAAAGCAATTATTTATTTTGGTTTTAAGGGAACATCTACTCCATAATGATTACACTTCAAACAACTTGGAAATAGTAGTCACAGAAGAGTAAACATAAATGACTAAGGAGTGTGTAAAATTCATGTAACATAATATTGCACAGGATGAGTTTAAGTCCACCAACAAACTTCAAGGTGTGATTCTGGGCTGGAAATGAAGCACAAATGCTCATATAACCTCGTGCCTGGAAATACATAGTTTCCACTGTAGCTGACACTGACGAAATTTTATCATAACTTGAAGTGTGCATTTTGGTGTTGCATATAGTGTGATTTAAGCAACTTAGAGGCACAATGGTCCGGTGATCATTCCAAGAACAAGCCGAGACGATGCTCGTGTATGGCAAACCAGGTGGAAATGGTTGAGAGGCAGCACAGATGTACCTAGCCACGTGGCAAACAGCACCACCCACATCACACACCATTTGGAGCCATTTTTCGGCGTTTGTGTGAGCATGGGTCCTTTGAGACACACAAGGTGGCCGAGGACGGTGCGTACACAGATGTGGAGGAACATGTTCTTCATGTAACTGAGAAGAACCCTGGTACAAGCTTCAGGCAATTGGCCCGTCAATATGACGTAAGCCAAAGGAGGTTATCTGTATCCTACATGACAAACGCTATTATTCCTATCACCTCCAACATGTGCAGGAATTATCATTGGCGGATTTTTCTCCACGGGAAGGTTTCTGTCGCTGGTGTGTGCAACAGGCCATCACCATTATGGGATTTCTGTCTTCAGTCCTCTTCACCGATGAAGTGACCTTTGGTAGAGATGGCATCATTAACCTCCATAATACGAGGTACGTCCAGAAAGTAAGTTCCGTTTCAATTTCTCTCCGCTGCAGCGCTGCGATCGCAGTTCCGGACATGCGCGGTATACGCTTTGTATCAAGGAGAAGAAACGTGCACCATTTTGAGATCGCTGTCAGCCACGTACGCTTTGTTGTGCTTGTTTACAATGTCGGTGTTGATTGAAAATCCCGCCGCTTGTGAAATCAGATCTGTGATTAGTTTTCTGAATGCTAGAAAGTGAAACCAATTGAAATTTATTGGCAAATTTGCGAAGTTTACGGACAAAATGCGATGAGTGATTCAATGGTGACAAGATGGGCCCGACAGTTCAATGAAGGACGTAGTGAAGTGCACGATGAAGAACGAAGTGGGCGTCCATCTTTGGTTACAGAAGAACTGGTTCACGCGATTGATGACAAGATCCAGGAAAACCGCAAGTTTACAATTAGTGCTCTCGCTATGGAATTTCCCCAAATCTCACGATCACTAATTCATGAAATTGTTACCGAAAAACTGAAATTTCGTAAACTTGCTCTCGTTGGGTACCAAAGATTCTTACTGAGCAACACAAAACAAACCGGATGGGTAGTGCACTTCAGTTTTTGACCCATTATGATGAAGGCGGCGAAGAATTTCTGACACACATAGTCACAGGAGATGAAACTTGGGTTTCTTACGACACCCCTGAAAGTAAGCGGCAATCAATGGAATGGAGGCACACCACTTCATCCCCAGCAAAGGCTAAGCCGAAACAAATCTTGACACCTCGAAAAATGATGTGCACAGTGTTCTGGGCCTGGAAAGGCATCTTACTCATTGATTTCTTACCGCGTGGTCAAACAATCAAAGCAGATGTTTATTGCGAGACACTTAGGAAATTGCGCCGCGCAATACAGAATAAGCGCCGAGGATTGCTGTCAAAAGGTGTTGTTTTCCTTCACGACAACGCACCACCACACACTGCAAATGTGACGCAAAACCTCCTACAGGGATTTGGCTGGGACGTGTTTGACCATCCTCCGTACAGTCCTGACCTCGCTCCTAGCGACTTTCATCTGTTCTTACATATCAAGTCTTTCCTTGGCGGTCAACACTTCAACAATGACGAAGAGCTGAAAGAAAATGTTTCCAACTGGTTGAAGGCACAGGCGGCAAACTTCTATGAAGAAGGTATACAAAAACTTGTGCCACGCTATGACAAATGCCTGCAAAATTTCGGCAGTTATGTGGAAAAGTAGTTTAAGAGTTGTAGAATTTTGTGCCATAATTTTTTTTCTTTATCTGTACACAATTTAATTTTATTACCAAACGGAAGTTACTTTCTGGACGTACCTCGTAGTTATCTGTGGGCTACAGAAAATCCTCACGGAATGGTCATCAGCAGCGGTTCAGCATCAATGTTTGAACATGTATTATTGGCGATCGCCTACTTGGGCCGTTTCTTCTTTCACAACTTCTGAACAGAGAAACATATTTGGACATCCTGCAAAACACTCCACCTCAATTGCTGGAGAATGTGCCTTTGGCAATACGACAAGCAATGTGGTTGCAGCAGTAATATTCACCGACACCTCAACATCTTCCCCAGATTTTGGATAGGACGTGGAGTCCTTGTTGCATGCCTGCTCGATCACCCCCTGGATTTTTACTTGTGGGGGTATCTGAAAAGCATTGTGTACGGCGAGTCTGTTGTTGATGTTCAGACAGCGTGTCCACGTAGCCTGTGAGATATTCAGACACAGCCCGGAACATTCGAACGAGCGAGGCAATCCATGTTGCGACGTGTGAACGCGTGCATTGCATCCCATGGAGGCCACTTTGAACCTCTGTTGTGACATGGATGGGATTCAGGCCATGTACTGTGTGCCAGGTCTCTTTGTTTGATGTATTTCCGGACACAAGGTGATGTGAACTTTTGTGCTCAATTTCCAGTCAGGAACCACCCTCTGAAATTTATCGGTGGACTTCAAACTCATCCTACCTATATGCTGGTGGAAGGCGACCTACGGTCATCCTAATTAACTATGAAAGACCACGAGTGTTTTTTCTTTATAAATGTTTTCCATAAAGTTTTCCGTTCTTGAGACAATTACTATTTTATTTTGTACAATATTACAACACAACAAATTCAACAGTTTCATTTTACATTCAAACAGTTCAATTTTAATTCTTCAGCTTCTGCTGCCATGACAACGAAAACACACACACTTTCAGTATACAAAAATAACACATGATTGTAACGTGAGCTAAACAGCATACTGAATATGGAACTGAAGAAGCATTTGCAATATTAACGCAAATTAGTAATAGTGAAGAAGTTGTTGTATTGAAGGAGTTGAATTGTATTTCGACTGTTGGGGAGCCGAACTTGAAGTAGTTACAACCGCACGTATGGTAAAAAGTTTCCGGTAGCCTCTGCCCCAAATGCTTAAAAACAATCGGATGTGTCACACTCACAAGACTTTCTCTACTCTTGTACAAACTATTTTTATAAACTCTTATTCTCCATCTATTTAATATTAATCGAGATAAACATTTGCAGAAACGATCTTTTGACATGCAAAGAGAATTACATTTTACACATAGCGACCAGTTCTAAAAATATTTGACTATCGCTTAAGGCGTACCATGTTCCCCTTGTTTTGTATTTGCAAGGGCATTATAGAAATACAGTAACCTTTAAGCATAGACATATATATCTCTTAATAGCTGGTTGCTAGGTGCAGCACCATTCTCTTTGCCACAGATTAATGCACTTTGCATATCCAAGACAAAAAATGAATAACGAATTCCAATTTGAGAAAATAAGTATTGAAAATTGAAGGGAATAACAAGCAATATCTCGAAAATGGTTCACTCAACAAAAAAATGTATATGACATAAATTGCGTATTTTAAAGCGAACTACATTTTTTTTGTAGTAAAATTTTGTCTATCTCTTATGGTTTACCAGTTATGCAAAAGTTGTTCACAATGAAGAATACTTTTTGGAGACATTCCCAGAAAATTCAAGATATACATTTCATTTGTCATGAAATTTTAACCAAAATCGTTAGAGGCATTTTTGAGAAAATTAAAATTTTCGAAAAATGTTCCATGTAAAGGGTAATCTGGGGTGAGAGGATTTTCTTGAAAACCTTCGTGTCGCATCTCTGGAAGATACTGAACCTAAATACCAAGTCTGGTGTTTATCCGACTGTTCGTTTCTGAGTTATGCTGTTCATAGACACACACGGACAGGTTTCCAAACATGCTTTTTTTGGATTCAGGGGGTCTCAAAACATATATTTCCGGTGAAATCTCGGTATCGATTTTTTGGCTGGAATACAATACTTCCCCTACTTACTATACGTAGTAGCGAAAGTAAAATATTAACTTTGTAATTTTTACTGTTTCTTTAAATATTATATATTTATGTTTGCCTCGACTGCGTCAGTATTTATACTTTTTTAGAGACTTGAATGTCTTAGCAGGGAGTGGTGCGACTGAAGAATGTAGGCTTACACAGATTATAGTTTTACTTCACTCCTTTTATTAATGCTTGACGCGATTTAAATAACACTTCACTAATCTAGAGAGAGAGCTGTAAGATTTGTTTTATTAATTACTTACACTTTTTAACACGTAAACTATTTTCGTCTCACACTGAATACGTATTAAATTTCTCGAGGACGCATCTCGCGTCCAGTTAGGAACACTGTCTACAAGCAACTGAACTCTGAATTTGTAAATATTGCTCCATTTTAGTTTTTGATTGGTTAATCCTAGTCCAATAGAATACCTTAATTTAAGTAAAGCTTTTTCTGGTTGTTGATTTGCTATTTTATAAACTGTCCAAAAATTACAATATTGCTTCCAAGAATCACAAGTAGTATGGTTAAATTTTCAAATTCATTATTGCCTCAAGGTTACCTCATTGTTAGCAACTTTTAACTTATTATTCTCACAGCTCCTACATTATTAAATTACGTAGTACTTTCACATAACATTATTACACTTGTATACAACAATATAAACATATACAATGAGTGTAATATACACGTTTTATATATTGTTACATACACATATTGCTTTAAGGCGGGCTGTTATTGAATTTATATATTATATAATTAGACTGAAATCATTTAAGTGTTAAAAACACTGTCTCAATAGGAACACTTAATTATTAAGGTAAATAAAGCTTAAAGAAACCCAAGTTACAGGATTATGCTTTCTTTCTTTGTGGATCATAAAACTCTGAACAATTAAAGCAAGACAAGAACAGAAAATCAACGAGTCTTTTTAACTTTAGAGAAAGTGTTTAAAATGTGCATCCCTCGTCACCACACATCCTTCAAAACGCTTTCTCAATTCTGCTGCACTTTACGAAGTACGCCTAGGTTGTTGATTTCATTTTCTTCCGCTGCTCGAAGTATTCTTTCTTGCAGAGTTTCCACATCAGGCAATTCTGTAATCTATCCAGAGTTCTGTGTAGGTGGTGTTAGATGGTCACAGGTGGCTCTGCTTATGTGCAGAATTCTGTTGTCAGTAATAGCAAAATAGCATTTCTTACTGTCCGGGGAACATCCTCAAGCACAACTGGTAACGCTTCTTGAAGAAATTAGAGATAGATGTCTCCTGTCAAAACCCAAGGAAGAACGCATGGACCAATTACAGAAATTCTGCGCTGAAAACATTTTTTTTGTTATTGTGTGAAGATTGTCGTAAGCCCAGGTGTGTGCATTGTGGTAATTAATTACTTCATTTCTGGTAAATGTCGTCCTCCGTGGTCTAGGGGTGCTCTGGTTCCGAGGTCGCGGGTCCAAACTCGGCGGAGGGCGATGTATTTTTTTTCGGGCGTAAAAATCCTTAGCATGGCTTTCTTCCGAAGAGAAGTAAAACAGATGGTCCCGTGTCGTAGATTTACCGTTCGTAAAAGAAACTCAAGTCGATGAGGAGGCATCCGAGAAAAATTTCCTGCCTTTCACGTTCAATATAGAATGGGATGCCAAGGACATCGTAGTTAAAGAGCGCCCATAAGTAAAACCAATTTTTATTTCTGGTAAACGTTAGTTCATCCATTGCAAGATTTCATTACATTCATCCCTTCCTTGTTGAAGAAACCATATCGAAAATATTACCCTTGGCACATAACCTGCTTCAAAGAGATACTGATAAGGACATAGAAATTCTTCTTTTAAAGTTCGCAAAACATGTGTGTTAGATGATAGTACGGGCTATACCATGGCTGCTGTACCAGGTGAAAGATTTCTGCAACATTTCTTTGACCAACTCCTTCAACATGAGAAGATACGCTTCCTGTATCAGGAACTCTTTGACAGATGAAAACAAATGTCTTACGATGTGATGCTCGTCTATTTGAAAATCTTTCTCGATAAATTCTTACAGCAGCTGCCGCATTACATTGTGTTTCAAATGAATAGCATTTCAAGGTACGTGGTATTAATAAAGTGAGTCATTTTGAGGCAGTATTTTTAACACTTAAATAATTTCAGTCTAATTATAAAATATGTAACTTCAGTAACAGCCCACCTTAAAGCAATATGTATATGTAACAATATATAAAAAGTGTATATTACAGTCATTGTAAATGTTTATATTATTGTATATCATTGTATACATGTTCAAAAATGTTATGTGAATGTATTACGTAATTTAATAATATAGGAGCTGTGAGAATAATAGGTCAAAAATTGCTAACAATGAATTAACCTTGAGGCAATAATGAATTTGAAAGTTTAACAATACTACTTGTGATTCTTGGAAGCAATACTGTAATTTTATTGACAGTTTATAAAATAGTCAAACAACAACCAGAAAAATCCTTAGTTAAATGAAGGTTTTCTATTGGACTAGGATTAGCCAATCAGAAACTAAAAAGGAGAAAAATTTACAAATTTAGAAGTCAGTTGCCTGTAAACAGTGTTCCTAACCGGACGCGAAGCACGTCCTCGAGAAATTGAACACGTATTCGTGTGAGAAAAAAATAGTTTAAGTGTTAAAAGATGCAAGTATTCAATAAAATAATCTCCCAGCTCTCTATAGCTGTGAAGTGTTATTTAAATTGTATCAAGGATTAATAAATGAAGTGAAGTAAAAATTATATTCTGTGTAAGCCTACATTCTTGTCGCACCACAACCCTGCCAAGACATCCATGTCTCTAACTATAATACTGATGCAGTCGAGGCAAACATAAATATATAATATTTAAAGAAACAGTCAAATTGCAAAGTTAATATTTTTTAAACTTGGGGCGAAGGCTACCGGAAACTGTTTACCATACGTGCGGTTGCAACTAGTACAAGTTCGGCTCCCAACAGTTGAAATATAATACAACTCCTTCAATACAACCTTCTTCAAATCGACGCCCAAAGCGTGTTACAAACAAGTTAAAAGAAAATACCTTCTTCAAAATGGCTTTCCATACGTAGCAGCAACCAACAAACCTATTCAATTTTATAACTGATAATCCACTGTTTTGAAAACAAGCCATAAGGGCAATAAACAACAGCAACAATGCGTTTCTTTCGATCTTATACAGTGCTGCCATGTCGTGTACTCTCATGGCTAACGATGTAGAAAAAGATAGTTGAAAAGTATTTTAAGTTTCGTAAACTCTTCATTTATAATGGAGTTAATATTAAGCAATTCTCGCATTTTTCCCTCAAAAACTACTTTAAAGCAGCAAACCTGCACTAAGAGTTTTTGGGCTATTCATTAAAATGAGTCATTCTGTTGAAGGAATATTATAGGTCATCTTCCACTCTGTATGTATGTTAAAAGGAACATTGTAAGAGAACAGTTGGTATAGAGAAGCCTGCTAGCCGAACGAAGTAATTAACAATTAAACTTTAGCAGGTAGTCTAGGAAAGTTCCATAACAAGATTAGGCTGACCGAGAAGCACAGAAGATCGGTAAACTTGATAGTTTCTGAGAGTATTAGACAGACACAGAGATGGAAATCCCAGATACAACAAGCTTGGTACAGCTAGAGAAAATTAGTGATTTTATTCCCATACGGGGCCCCCACAATCACTGTGAGTCCACACTTTACATTCAAGACACTGGGCATCATTTTTCTCCCCTTGAGACATCAGAAAACCTGCCGTCACAAAAGACACGGTGTGCATACCAGGACATACAGTAGCGCTCAAAGGTATTTTGTAGAAAGCATTAGTTAAACTTACATTAAAACAGGTATTTAATAGAAAAATATTCCAGTGGATAATTTAAAAAGTATGTAATTATAATAAATTTAGTACAAAAAAATCTGATGTGTTACACTCAAATGACTTTCTCTACTCTTCTACAAACTATTTTTACAAACGCTTATTCTCCATCTACTTCGTGTTAATCGAAAATCTTATTGCTAATTTTCTTGTAGGTGCAAGGGGAATTGGTAGGCTTTAAGCTATAGTCAAATATTTTAAGAGCTGGTTGCTATGTGGAGCATTCCATTCTCTTTGCATTACCAGGACAAAAAAATTGAATAACAAATTTGAGAAAAAGTATAAGTATTGGAAAATTTAATGGAATAACAAGCAATATCTCGAAAATGGTTCACTCAACAAAAAAAATGATATGACATAAATTGTGTATTTTAATGCGATCTACATTTTTTGTGTAGTTGTCTAAGTCTTATGGTTTACCAGTTGTGCAAAAGTGGTTCACGATGAAGAATACTTTTGGAAACATTCCCAGAAAGTTCGAGGTATACATTTCATTTGTCATGAGAATATCTTAAACGTATGATATTTTAATTAAAATCGTTGTAGCCATTTTTGAGAAAATTATAATTCTCGAAAAATGTTCCATGTAAAGGGTAATCTGGGGTGGGGTGATTATCTTGAAAACTTTCGTGCCGCATCTTTGGAAGATACTGAACCTAAATACCAAGTTTGGTGTTTATCCGACTGTTCGTTTCTGAGTTATGCTGTTCACAGACACAGACACACACGTACATGTTTCCAAAAATGCTTTTTTTTGGATACATGGTGTCTCAAAACATGTATTTCCTGTGAAATCTCGGTATCGAATTTTTGGGTGGAATGCAAGACTTCCCCTACTTACTATACGTAGTTGAGAAAGTAATACGTCAGGTTTAAACAAATTTATCTTACATAGAAATAAATAAACCATGTTGTGGTTCAAAAGTAATTTGTAGGTCAAAGTGTGTAAGTATAAATCACAAGTATTTTGGAATCTGAAAAAAATATCAGTATTTTGTTGCATACCCAATGAGATTTGATCACAGCTGCACATGTATTTGGAATCGAATCCACAACCTATTGTAATCGGCCGAGTGGGAGTTTTGACCATTCGTCCAATAAGGCAGCAGCAAATTTATCCTTGTTTGAGTAGCTTGTGCGACGAACACGTCGATCCAATTCATCGCAGAGATGTTCTATTGGATTTAGATCCGGGTTATGGCCTGGCCACTCCAAAGGTTTTATCTTATATCACAAAACAGATGGCCGGAGTTGTGTTTTGGATCACTGTCCTGCTGATAAATCCAATTATGTGACACATTGTAGCGGATCATTTTTGAGCGCTGGGGATTACGTCAGATGAGGTAACCGAGCAGAAAGTGTTGAAACGTGGTTACCTCAACACGGGCGCGCTAAAGAAATGCGAAGTCAGCACTTCCGAAAGTATTTATACTGCGGGGTCTGGCTCGTAGAGAGAATCGGAGAGAGGGTGAATTGTATCGTCTATGGCCTGTGATCTGTCTTGTACGTCGTCTAATGTACGCGCTCTGTCACACGACGTTCGCCTGACGTCCATCTTAGGCCCAATTCTATAAACGAGCCACCAGCGCTCCAGTGCTTCCAGCACTACAGCAGTTTTATATAGGTAAGGATTCACCTACTCTAAGATCTGCTTGCACCGGCTTTACTCCGTTTAAGCAGTCCGACTACGGGGCTATGTACTTACACTAAAACAAATAAAATTTATTGGGTCCATGCATCCGCTATGCATTAATTAACTACCCACATCCTGGAACGTCGCCCCGGCTTACCCACAACCCGTGCCGACGCATTCCCCTACCTCTGAGTTATCACCTCCCTAGCGTAACCAACTACCGAGGGTAACCCCCCCGGTAGAGGTGTTACAATATTCTTTCTCCCATGTGGAACCATATTCTTTTCTGAAAGGTCACTGTACAGGAAACGATCCGTATTGCCTTCTATTTGGACTAGAGGACCAACCCCACTTCTAGAAAGACATCCCCACACCAGATTCTGTCACCACCGTGCTTAATTGTTGGCATGTGGTACTTTTTGTTGTCGCTTTGGTTTTTTGGTGGATGTATAACAACATCAGAAGAAAATAAATTAAATTTACTGTCATCACTTCATAAAACCTTAGACCAACCCATAGAATTCCAATTTAGACGTTTCTCTGCAGCCTCTAACCTGCTCTTCCTAGTATTTGAATTTATGAGTGGTTTACGTGACGGTCATGTAGCATTTAAGTCATCTTATACTAGGCGACGTTTTACAGTAGAGTCATGTACGTCCAGTCCTGATCCAGATGCTGCTCCAGATCATTCCTAATTTGTGGATTCGATTTTCTTGGACCAGCAACCGACTGCTCACAAATCATTCTGTCCTCCCTCATTGTTGTTCTTTGAGGACTACCGGACCTTGGCTTACTGGCTACTGTTCCTTCCTGTTTTTTCCGTCCATTTCAGACACTTATCAATTATTGTGATATGCCAAAGTTTCTAGCAACACTATACTGCGAATTTCTCTTCTTCAAAGCATTCAGAGCAGCTTGTCTCACATCGACTGAGCACTCTTTTTGTTTGGCATGCTTCTACAAGTCTCTACAAGTAAAGAAACACCGCCTGAATGCATAATTAACACTATTTAACGCATACCATACCACGAAATCACATTAAAAAATCCGATGTGTTACACTCACATGACTTTATCTACTCTTGTACAAACTATTTTTACAAACGCTTATTCTCCATCCGCTTCATGTTAATCGAAATAAACATTTACAGAGTCTATCTTATTGCTAATTTTCTTGTAGATGTAAGGGGAATATATATTTACAAGGGAATATAGAAATACAGTAGGCTTTAAGCGTACACATATTTCTTAATAGCTGGTTGCTAGGTGCAGCACTATTCTCTTTGCCACAGATTAATACCCTTTGCATATCCAAGACAAAAAATGAATAACGAATTCCCATTTGAGAAAATAAGTATTGAAACATTTAAGAGAATAACAAGCAATATCTCGAAAATGGTTCACTCAACAACAAAAATGTATATGACATAAATTGTGTACTTTAACGCGATCTACATCTCTTGTGTAGTAAAATTTTGTCTATCTCTTATGGTTTACCAGTTATGCAAAAGTCGTTCACAGTGAAGAATACTTTTGGGGACATTCCCAGAAAATTCAAGATATACATTTTATTTGTCATAAAAATATCTTAAACATATGATATTTTAATCAAAATCGTTAGCCATTTTTGAGAAAATTAAAATTTTCGTAAAATGTTCCATGTAAAGGGTAGTCTGGAGTGGGGGATTTTCTTGAAAACCTTCGTGTCGCATCTCTGAAAGATGCTGAACCTAAATGCCAAGTTTGGTGTTTATCCGACTGTTCGTTTCTGAGTTATGCTGTTCACAGACAGAGACACAGACACACACTCGGACATGTTTCCAAAAATGCTTTTTTTGGATTCAGGGGATCTCAAAACATGTATTTCCGGTGAAATCTCAGTATCGAATTTATGGGTGGAATACAATACTTCCCCTACTTACTATACGTAGTAGAGAAAGTAAAAATGAATAACGAATTCCCATTTGAGAAAATGAGTATTGAAAAATTTGAGGGAATAACAAGGAATATCTCGAAAATGGTTCACTCAACAACAAAAATGTATATAACATAAATTATGTATTTTAATGCGATCTACATTCTGTGGGTAGTAAAATTTTGTCTATCTCTTAGGGTTTACCAGTTATGCAAAAGTTGTTCACAATGAAAAATACTTTTGGAGACATTCCCAGAAAATTCAAGATATACATTTTATTTGTCATGAAAATATCTAAAAAAATATGATATTTTAACCAAAATCGTTAGATCCATTTTTGAGAACATTAAAATTTTTGAAAATGTTGCATGTAAAGGGTAATCTTGGGTGGGGGAATTTTCTTGGAAACCTTCGTGTCGCATCTCTGGAAGATACTGAACCTAAATACCAAGTTTGGTGTTTATCCGACTGTTCGTTTCTGAGATATGCTGTTCACAGACAGACACACACACGCAGACTCACAGATATACACACGGACATATTTCCAAAAATACTTTTTTTTTTCAATTCAAGGTGTCTCAAAACATGTATTTTCTGTGAAATCTCGGTATCGAATGTTTGGTGGAATACAATATTTCCCCTACTTACCATACATAGTAGAGAAAGTAAAAATCTGATGTGTTGCACTCTCATGACCTTCTCTACTCTTTTAAAGCTATTTTTACAAACGCTTATTCTCCATCTACTTCACTTAACAGAAATAAACGTTTTCTTGTAGGTGCAAGGGGAATATGGTAGGCTATCAGCGATAGTCAATTCTTTTAAGAGCTGGTTACTATGTGCAGTATTCCATTCTCTTTGCTTGTCCAGGACATAAAAAACGAATAACGAATTCCCGTTTGAGAAAAAGTAGAAGTATTAGAAAATTCAAAAAAATAACAAGGAATATCTCATAAACAGTTCACTCCAGAAAAAAATGTATAGGACATAAATTGTGTGTTTAACCGAGCTCTACAGTTCTTGTGTGGAAAAATACGGTTTACCAGTTATGCAAAAATCATTCAGAATGAAGAGGAATTTTGGAGAAATTCCCAGAAAATTCAAGATATACATTTAAGTTGTCATAAAAATATCTTAAATATATTTGGCATTTATCCCACTTTACGTTTTTGAGTTATGGTGTTCACAGACACGCAGACAAACGAACGCATAGACACACACACGGACCTTTTTCTAAAAATGCTTTTTTTTTTAATTAAGGTTGTCGCAAAACATGTATTTCCGGTGAAAACTCCGTAATGTATTTTTGGGTGGAACGCAATACTTTCCTTACTTCTCTAGTAAGTAGAGGAATTAAAAACACTTTTTTGTGATATAAGCCATTCCTAATATATCCGATATTAACAGATCGAAATATCTAACACTGTCATTCTTTTTAGCTCCTGTCGATTTCCAGTTGTTTCTCGGGATGTCATAGAAACGCGGAATTTTAAGCCTAGCATATAGCGTCCATTTGACTACAGTTATTCTCTTTGTATCTATAACGAAATATAGCTATTCCTGCAATGGTCTATCTTGATCAAAATGAAGTAGATAAGAAAATAATAAGTGATAAAGGATAGAGAAAGTCACGTGAGTGTAACACATTAGATTTTTACTTTCTCTACTACGTATAGTAAGTAGGGGAAGTAATGTATTCCACCCAAAAATTCGATACCGAGATTTCACTGGAAATACATGTTTTGACACCCCCCAAATCCAAAATTTTTTTTGGGAAAACATGTCCGTGTGTGTGTCTGTGAACAGCATAACTCAGAAACGAACAGTCGGATAAACACCAAACCTGGTAATTAGGTTCTGTATCTTCCAGAGATGCGACACGAAGGTTTTTGAAGAAAATTCCTCCACCCCAATTTACCCTTTACATATAACATTTTTCGAATATTTTAATTTTCTCAAAAATGGCTCTAACGATTTTGATTAAAATATCATATGTTTAAGGCATTTTCATGACAAATGAAATGCATATCTCGAATTTTCTGGGAATGTCTCCGAAAGCATTGTTCATTGTGAACGACTTTTGCATAACTGGTAAACCATAAGAGATAGACAAAATGTTACTACACAAAAAATGTAGGTCGCGTTAAAATACACAATTTATGTCATATACATTGTTTTTGTTGGGAGAGCCATTTTCGAGATATTGCTTGTTATTCCCTTAAATTGTTCCATACTTATACTTTTTCTCAAATTCCTTATTCATTTTTTTGTGCTGGTAATGGAAAAAGGAATGGAATACTCCACATATCAACCAGCTCTTAAAATATTTGACTATCCTTAAAGCCTAGCAATTCTCCTTGCATCTACAAGAAAATTAGCAATAAGATTAACATCTCGATATCTGGATTAACATGAAGCATACGGAGAATAAGCGTTTGTAAAAATAGTTTGTACAAGAGTAGAGAAAGTCATGTGAGTGTAACACATCAGATGTTTTAAACACAGTTTCACTATACTTCAAAACATGTTTTCTCTGCCTATGACTATTTTAAAGGCTTTTGGCAGTTTACTCTGCAGAATGAACCTACAATGGAGCTATACAAATAGGTATTCTACCTGGCTTGAGAACTGCAACCCACAGAAGCCCACAAACTAGCAGTATCTCTCCTGATCTTACTCTTAGTAAACCTAATGGAGAAAATCTTTGACATCTGAGCAACAGGGGGTTCAGTGAACCTGATGAGAAGCCGAGCTTGGGAACTTGTGGAAATAAAGGACGAAGCTACCCACCAGTATACTCCATGAAAGACGGTATTGAGGAAAAAGTTCCATGCCTTCGTTGTGTGTTTTGTACAGTGAAACCCAAGGCACTGCCCCTTGCAAAGCTTTAAACATTCACGACTCCATTAGCTGCCCAGCTGGGAGATGAAGTAGACAGGTAAGCCGCTCTTGTCCACCTTCTCCCCAGGAACGCCCCTGTGATAGCACATCCTCTGAAAGGGGAGCGACCCTCTGGTTTTTATCTGCTGCATTAATAACTTAAAAGGACGTGAAAGACTACACCACCGTCGCACTTCTGCTGAGCTCAACAGCTGATACCGCAGTCTCGCTTTCATCATCGTGGTCGTCGTCCTTGTCCCCTTCAAGGATTGAAGCCTCAGATTCGTCCCAGTAGTTGACAATCTGAGACGGTACATAGTATGTACATGATAGTTAACCGAACGAGACGGCTTTGCGATAACGTGTGAGGCTGTGTCGGCCGCCCACTCAAACCTTGGTTGGTAGGCGAATTCCGAGGTCGTTTCTCATTTACCACGATTTCCTTTGCATCATTTCCCTTTCATCTCATTTCCTTCACATCTTTCAGCTCTACTTGTAGGTTTTGTGGTGTATGGCGGTGCCAGGCAGATGGCGCGGATGCTTGCTCAAAGGAACGAATACTCGGCGTTTACACTACAGGACTGTTTTTTCGACGAGTCCTTCATCGCCCGCTCTAGGCAGCTCTAACAGTGAGAGAGTCTTCGAACCTGGAACTGTTAGAGACCTCCATGCGTCTCTGTGGCCTAAGCCTGTGGCCTGTAGCCTCCTGTGTGATTCCTTCGCTTCATCTCATCCTCCAGGAGGTGGTAACCACAGAAGATCTACGTAGGTCCGTTGTATAACCTATGCCTATATAGAGGTACCACTTTAGTTATAACAAATGAACAGTTGGTCTAGAAGCCGCTCAGTGTGTCCTCTGAAGATGGCCGCCGGAACGTCGGGCGAAATGTCAGGCGATGTCTTATCGTTTAGACCACGGCCAAAAAGCCCGGTTTGTTTTAAGAGCTTTAATAATAATTATTATAATGTTGACGCCAGACGTGAAAGCTTATGTATGTATATTATAACAAACTGTTCAAATATTTTTATTATACGAAACTATTGAACGAAAATGTACATTTAGGATGTATAGAGACTCTACAAAACGACTTTCTTAAATACGCCTCATGTAACACAGGCACAAAAGCGGGAGAGGGAAAGAAATGCAAGAAAGCAAGGCAGATGTAGGCTACGAAATAATTTCCCCCAAATCAGTCAAGAATCCGTTGAAGTTAGATGCAGAATTGAAGTATTTTTCCAAAGATGCTCTTCGACTTGGAACCAATGAGGGTAGTTGTAATAAATTTGAAAATACGAATGAAGGAATGAGATTTACTTTGTCTAAAACCCCAGAAAAAATAGTGTGATAGTGTTGTATACAAGGGAGTGTGGGAGTTTGACACAAGCTATTATTATTACTTCGTACTCGTTATTTATTTAAGGGGAAGTATTAATGGATGCGTTAGATTAGTGTGTTCGGGGGTTGAGAACCGTACACAATAATCGTGGGAGTGAAGTCAAGTGTTAACAGACTGATTGACGTTTAATAATCTGGTGGAGTCAAATCAAGAGACCGTGGTTGCCAGAGACCTTTATTTATTATTCTCTTCCCCAAAAACTGAGTTAAAATGTGAAGCGACTGGTCTGACTATGTGCTGTGGCATTGTCGTGTTGAAAGAAGGTGTGTTTAATTTCGTCCTCATTCAACTGAGCAAAAAAACTGTAAATTAACGAGCGGTAACGTCTGTGGCCCGCACTCGGGAGGTCCCGGGTTCGAATCCCATGGGTCGACCACTCTGACTGAGGTTTTTTCGTGGTTTCCCTAAGCCGCTAAGGTAAATACCGGATTGGATATTTAACACCACGACCCAAAGTTCCACCTTAAGTCTAAAACAATAGTGAAAATGAAAAATAGCTGGTAATAGCGAATGCTGTGCCATCTATCCATAGAAAATGAAAACAGGTAGACTGGGCACCCTAATGCCATCTACACGGCACGAAGCAGAAGATACAGTTGCTGTGCGCTAGGGTCTCCGTGGACACGTGATGAAGCGGGTGGTTACGGGAATGAGACCTAGAAGACTGTCTGCCACACCTGATCTAAGAGTTATCCACTAACAGATCCGTCGCGATATGTCGCTGTAGTTAAAGCGACGTAAAGTAAATAGAGTAATAATAACGCTGTAAATTATCTCTGAGCAGTAGAATCAGCTTCAACCGAACTGTCAAACTGGCCCTATTATTCGTTTTCGTGATGTGGCAAACCCATCTGCGAATGTAATGGTGTTTGTCTAATTGCATTGGGGTTGAATCTGAAAACCAAATTCCTGAGTTTTGGGGATTTACATAAGCGGATAACTTGAAACCATGTTTGATATACAAAAACAGTTTTGTTTAAAGCTTCAAGTCCATGTCGATTTATGAATTTTTGGAATCATTAACAGTTCAGCAGTCTTTTTACTTTCTCTACTACGTATAGTAAGTAGGGGAAGTATTGCATTCCACCCAAAAATTCGATACCGAGATTTCACCGGAAATACACGTTTTGAGACCTCCTGAATCCAAAAAAAGCATTTTTGGAAACATGTCCGTGTGTGTGTGTCTGTGTGTGTGTGTGTCTGTGTGTGTGTGTGTGTGTGTCTGTGAACAGCATAACTCAAAAACGAACAATCGGATAAGCACCAAACTTGGTATTTAGGTTCAGTATCTTCCAGAGATGCGACACGAAGGTTTTCAATAAAATCCCCCCACCCCAGACTACCCTTTACATGGAAGATTTTTCGAAAATTTTAATTTTCTCAAAAATGGCTCTAACGATTTTGATGAAAATATCATATGTTTAGGGTAATGTCATGAGAAATGAAATGTATATCTCGAATTTTCTGGGAATGTCTCCAAAAGTATTCTTCATTGTGAACGACTTTTGCATAACTGGTAAACCATAAGAGATAGACAAAATTTTACTACACAAAAAATGTAGATCGCGTTAAAATACACAACTTATGTCATATACATTTCTTTTGTTGAGTGAACCGTTTTCGAGATATTGCTTGTTATTTCCTTAAATTTTCCAATACTTATACTTTTTCTCAAATTCGTTATTCATTTTTTTTATGTCCTGGACATGCAAAGAGAATGGAATGCGCCACATAGCAACCAGCGTTAAAATATTTGACTATCGCTTAAAAGCTACCATATTTCCCTTGCATCTACAGGAAATTACCAATAAGATTGACATCTCGATATCTCGATTAACATGAAGCATATGGAGAATAGGCGTTTGTAAAATTAGGTTGTACAAGAGTAGAGAAAGTTATGTGAGTGTAACACATCAGATTTTTTCATAATCAAATTCTTTTTAGTAATGAACAATGGTAACTTTATAAGGGAACTGAAGTTTGTTTCTTACAGCGGTTTCTTAAGCTGATTTGTACGTTGATTTGGTTGGACTGCGCAACACTATATCCGAGATTTGATCAAGTTTTTCGTTTGTAAAAGAGTGGGCCTGCCTATTCTTGATTCATCGTGAACTAAGCCGGTCCAAATCTGGAACAGTATCCCAATTTGGACTAGCACACACTGACTACCCCAAGACAACCACTCCATTCAGCATATTTACCCTTACCCATTGAAGAAAACACCAAATGACCTCTATATTCTACCTGCTATTGATACCGCCGACTGAAACTCGAGTGTTAACAGCAGGCATGGTCTCGACATGGCGCGGAGAGAATCCCTGATACCCATTACTTGATGTTAATCCAAATAAACGTTTACAGAAATAGTTATTTCGTTGCAGGTGCAAGGGTGATACAAAAAACAAACTCGACAGTCAGATGTGTCTATATGCTAGCCTTGAAATTCCATACTCTTTCCATAAAATCGCGAGAAACACTTGAATAGCGGCAATACTTATGCCAGATAAAGTTATTTGAAATAATTTGTCATTTAAAGAGATCTATATTTTTTTGCAAAGCAAACAAAGAACTTTAAACTCGAGGCATCGACAAGGGACGCAGCTAAAGTTAGATTCACAACATAATTCTTGGCTGAAGGGAGAGGCAAGGATTCTATTCTACCATAATAAAAACGGCAAGGAAATGGATAGCTGGTAGATTTATTATAAAATGTTTTCTTACCCCATGTGTCTGCCGGGCGAGGACGCCATGTTGCAGTTATCCGTCTAACTCTCGCGGACACTAGTCACAGAATGCTAAGAAAAACCCACGCTAAGCTTGGCGTCACTAACGCCATATCCCTACCAATGAAACACTTTCCCTTCATTCGCCCCTACTCTCAGATAAACTGCCAACCTTCGACTCGGTAACCAGAGGGCGTATTACCATTAATATAATCTGTGCACATGCCACAATATACAATTTATTTATTTTAAGTATATCTATGATATTTGCAGCGATATTTCTGCCGATTAAGTATACATAAAAAGGAACTCTATAATAATTATATTTTATGAATTATTAATAATTAATTAATATTCAATTTAATAAATTTCCATAACTTTAAAGCCATAGGATTAAAAATTGTATAAATCGAAGGCCCTTCATAAGCTGTAAGTATGTTTTAAGTTTCCATAATATTATAAAATAAATAAAGGCGTAATTGTATAAGAAAAACTGCAAGATTTAGGCAAGAATAAGAGTAGCTTCGTTTTAGACTGTCCATTATGTTTTCCGAGCGTGGGGCCATAAAAATCGAAACCTTCTTTTGTACTTTGTGGGTGCGAGACAAGTTTTCAAGCAAACAGACGCTATGAGGCAACGGACATTTCTTACAGATAAGCTTTGAATTTTAAAGCAGGGAACCAATAAACCCAGAGAATAAGTGCGAGAACCAATACAAACATAGGAATACGCAGTGACATGTATAAAATTTGGAGGAGAGCAGTTGTTGAGATATGTGAATGCGAGCGTGGTTTTAGGACAGTCTGCCATGATTCTCCGGTAAGGAAATACGCATCACGTTGAGTCAAAAAAAGAAAAGAAAAGGATAAAAGTTCCAAAATTTACGACGTGCCGCACCACAATGCAATCATAAAGTAATGCGTGTGGAATAATTATAGAGTGTTAGACTGTCGTTGAAATTATTTTATCCAAGATAGTGAACAACTTAACACGCCGCAAGTAATGAATTCAAGTTCGTGGGAATCAAAAGAACGGTGTTAGAGCGCCTTAAATAATAAATAATTAGCCGGAGCAAAACGTTAGAGGACCAAAGGGTGAACATATTCTTATATAAGAACCGTACGGGGTAGAAAAAGAATCCTGCAGGTTTTCTGGCAGGAATACGAGTTTTAGTGAGGAAGTGAAAACGTTTTGTTCAAGAATAACATCCTAGTGTCACCCTCCCGCAATCCTACCCGGACATAACAGTAGGGAATTTCAGACCGACTCGCCGACAGCTGACCTTGAGATGCGACGTCCGTAAGTGCTTCCTGACTGATATCGGCGATCTCGAGTCCTGAAGACGCAGAGGTAAGAGTAACGCAACAAAGTAGCGGCAAAACGCTACATATTTTAAAAAAAAAATTTTGAGCAATTTTGCAGAAAATAAAATAAAAAAATATACGAAAAATGTTCCACTTAAAGAATAGTTTGGGCTGTGTTTTTTAATATAAAATGTTTAGAATTTGAAACTGCAGTTTATACAATAATTCTAAAATGGAAATAACAAATTACAGTTTTATAGTTGTGGATAAATTAGCCACATCCTTCACTAGCAACGTTCTTGCCTACATTCTTCGAGTTTTATGACCCAAAAGTTAACTATATTGTTCCTTTTCCTTGTGCCGGCATATTGCATGCTTTCAGGAGCGTTTGTGGGCCGCTTGGCCAGTACCACAACTCCTCAACCTCTCTCACCCTTTTATGAAAATGCACTTCCTGCCTCTCTCCACTTCCACCCATCATTTAGAAAGGTTTTAGCACCGTGGTCCATTACATGTCATTAAGTGCAGTGTTACCAACATTGCAAGCACTTACAACAAATCAAACGTGCTCTACACGGAGAGAGGACGGAACAAAGAAGATGGGAGAGTGAAGGAAGATAAGAGACTTTTTAAAAGTAAGCCTGTACTTTATATAAAAGTGGGGAAGACCAGAACGAGAGAGTGAACTTGGCGGAGATTAAGGCTTCCTAAGCCGCTACGGTGTTCCCTACCCCAACTTGTTTTTGTTCATGTTACCTTATCCTCGGGATGCTGCCGCTCATATATTACACGGGCATGACACCACGGAAGTAACACACCTACTCTGTTTCGGTTTATCAAACCTCCTTCACCGAGCAAAACAGATAAACAGCAAACTTACTTCAGCCGAAGCAACTTTGCTAAGCTTGGAACTTGTAAACGTATAATTACATCACCCAGTAACGAAGTCACCACCGAGCGAAATGGCTCAGGCGGAAAGTCTGTGGCCTGCACTCAGGAGGTCCCGGGTTCAATCCACCACCAAATCTGATCCACGCTTTTTCCGGGGGTTTTCCCAGGCGAATGCTGGATTGATTTCTTTCAGCCCTCAAATTTTCCAAGCCTCCATTTCGTTCCACTCATTTCATTCATCCTTGATCCCGTTTGTCTCTTTCAGGGTCGGAAGTTCGGGGCAAGGTCTAAGCGGAGCGAAGCTCCCCTTCTAGCTCCAAGGGAAGGCATCAGCCGAGTGACACCTCCTCCCGTGGAGTTTTCCATTAGGCCAGTACCTTATATCCGTAAAAGGCCCTCAGTCGTCCTGCACAGTCTACTGGCCATGCTTGCCTTCGCGAGTTCAAACCCAGCGGAAGGGGATGGATCTTTTTGGGTGTAAACATTTTTAGCATGACTTCCTTCGGAAGGGAAGTAAAGCCAGTGGTTCCTGTCGTAGATTTACAGCTCATAAAAGAACCTCAATCCTGATAAAGAGGCCTCAGAAAAATTTCCGGTCTCCCACGCCCAACATAGAACGGGACGCTAAGAATCATAGCAGTTGAAAAGCGTCCATAAATAAAACTCGTTTTAATTTAAAAAGCCCCTCCGCTTACGCAGGGACGGATAAGGCCACTTACGCGCATCCACCACACAGGGGAACACTAACGAATAAACTCGGTAAGGGCAATAGTGGTCTAGCACACCGTCTACCAGCTCTCCAGGCCGGTACTAGAGGGCATTAAGGGTCCATACCACGCCTAGGCTTAGCCTAGAGTACCATATAACCCATGTGTATCGGAAACCACTGACCCACCGAGTCTAACCCAATTCGAATATTTCCCTCCCGGGAGGGGCTCCGATGTTCGACCCGGTGCACATCTAGCAACATCTAGTATCATGAGTGGTAAGGTTCCGCAGCGCTCGCATCGCGGCAGCTGAAGTGGTCGGAATACTCCTTTACGGGGTCAAGATCGGAAGTGTCAGCGATGATGTTTTGGTGCAGGTGGCAGGGGAAAAGGATGCTCTCCGTTTCTCGGCTTTCGGCAGGTTACCGGGGTATCCGAATTCCCTTAACGGGCGTGGTCCCCGTTCTGCTGTCCGTCTGTGGTATCTCATTTCGCCTCAACCTTCCTCCCGGGGACGCCTCAAGCACTTCCCAGCAGGAAACTCATGGCAACTGTCTTCTGGGACAGAAGAAGAATTTTGCTAATGGAGTTCTTGAAGAGAAATGCCACAATGAACGCTGAAAGATACCGTAACACAGTAACAAATTTGAAAAGGGCCATTCAAAACAATCGTCGTGGCATGCTGTGGAAATGGCTTAGCTCAAGCGTTTTGGAGATGACGAGGAGTTGAAAGCCAATCGTCGCAGGTTGGCTTTAGTCCCAGGCGGCAGAATTCTACGATTGCCGAATTTCAAAGCTCGTCAAACGCTACGGAAGCTATGTGGAAAAATAAACTAGAGTTGTACCGTTCAAGAATTGTAAAACAAATTCTGTAACTTCATTCACATTTTTATAAAAAATAAATGGAAGTTACTTTATGAATAGCTCTCGTATACAGGGTGAATTACCTAAAGCTTGCACCGCAAGTATTTTGGAAATGGAAAGTGCTATTGATGTGCAGTTTTACATTGATTGGTAGTCAGAGGCTCGTACATTTAGCCTATAAACAGATTTTAATAATACTGGGAAAGTGTATCTTTTTTAGCAAACATACAATTTTTTAAATGGAACAATGCCTAGTTACATCAACAGAATAAAGGTAGGGTGAATTAGAATGTCAATGGTCTTTGTTACAGGATTCTAGCGCAAGTGGTTTACGAGAAATTGTATTTTGAAAAGTTTCCACCCCGACAATTGTTTGTGCCATTCAACCTGCTTAGTTGCTAGTTACAATGTTGTTATGTTTGTTTGCACTGTGTTTTCTGTTCATTGATTGCATTGCGACTTTCTGGTCAGTTAGTTTGTGACAGTTCAAGCAGTAAGTTTTGAGTGGAAGATGGGGTTTACTAATGCAGAAAAAGTCGACATGCTCATGGTGTATGGAGAGTGTAGGAAGAATGCAGTTCGTTCCTGTACGGTGTATGCGGAAACGTATCCCAATAGACGTCCACCATCTCGGCAATTATTTATCAACCTCTTCGACCAATTACGTGAAAGTGGTACTGTAACACCTAGAAAACCTAACAGAAACAAACAAGTGACTGGAGAAGGGGCAGAAATTAAAGTTTTGGCTGCCGCTGCAGTGGATTCGCAAATTTTTTCCCGCATAATCGCACGTGGAACTGGCATAATTCAGACAAGTGAACTGCGCATTCTCCATCGACATAGCTTTCATCCCTATCACATCTCTCTCCATCAAGAGCTGCATGGAAACGATTTTGAGAATCGTGTTAGCTTTTGTACATGGGTATTAAGACTTGATACTCCAGATTCAGCATGTATCTTGTTTAGTGATGAGGCAACATTTACTAATCATAGCCAGGTAAACCGCAGAAACATGCACTATTGGTCTGTTAACAATCCCCGTTGCCTTCTTCAGGTGGAACGTCAGTATCCATGGAGTTTAAACGTGTGGTGTGGGATAGCGAACCATCAGCTCATAGGCCCTTTGTTCATAGAAGGAACAATGAACTCCCACAAGTATCGCAGCCTCCTGACAGACCATCTAGCACAGATACTAGAAGACGTTCCTTTGCAGACCTGGAGGAACTTGTGGTACCAACATGATGGCTGTCCAGCCCATAGTGCACGAAGTACTACAGCTTGTCTTAACGAATTGTTTCCAAATCGTTGGATTGGACGAAGAGGACCTGTACCTTGGCCGGCCGGTTCACCGAATCTGACCCCTTTAGACTATTTTCTGTGGGGAAGGCTGAAAGACGCTGTCTACAAGGATGTACCAACTACACCAGACGATATGAAACGACGTATTACTGCTACCTGCTCTGAAATTTCTGCTGAAATGTTAGAACGTGTGCAACAGTGCTTCCATAGCAGAGTGGAAGCGTGTATTGAAGCTGCCGGTGGTCATTTTGAACACAACCTTTGAAGGGCCATGTTCTCTTTACTTGTAAGAATCCACAGAAGTATTGTAATTCCCCTTTGTTTTTCTTTAGTTTGTGCTACCACAGGTTGTACAAGTGTCGGTGCGTAAAAGTTTCAAAATAAGATTTCTCGTAAACCACTTGCACTAGAATCTTACAACAAACGCCACTGACATCCTAATTTACCTTATCTTTATTCTGTTGATGTAACTAGGCATGGTTCCATTTAAAAATTGTATGCTTGCTAAAAAAGTACACCTTCTCAGTATTATTAAAATCTGTTTATAGGCTAAATGTACGAGCCCCTGACCACCAATCAATGCTGTGAAAACTCCACATCAATAGCACTTTCCATTTCTGAAATAGTTGCAGTGGAAGTTTTAAGTAATTCACCTTGTATAGGTAGACATAAAGAATCAGCCATGCGCAGAAAGGTATACAGTGTGGTAAATTGTGCAGCAAAGTAAATAAAGTATAAGCAAATCGCCACTTAGAAAACCAACACTGAGGAATACGTGAGATAAAGAAGTGCGTATATAAAGACCGGTCGCACAGTATTCAGGAAATAATTACACACTGGTGTAGGAGAACAGTCGCGTCAAAACACAAATAGTGACCGTTCCGAGTCCTGAAGTGAACATTGGTTAGGACACTTGCGCTAGTGCAAATGTGGGAGACGAACCAAAATGGAACAAACTCCTGCAGTGAAAAAGTGACGAGATCGGGGCTAGAAAAGCGAAACCGTGTAATTATTCCAAGTGCATCTGAAGTATCTGCATTCCAAATTCCTTCCCATTACCCCACGCACCGATTCAGCACACAGCATTGACGGACAGATGGACAGAACCCCAAATCCGTCCGAGCCATATCCAACAACGATGAGGTGGTCAGAGGTTACCTCCAGGGCCGGCGCAACAACGTCAATCCACAATCCATTGACGACGTATGGAGGAAACCTTACAATCTAAAATTAAAAATCTGATACTGTTATACACCGGGGTGAGGCCGAAAGGTTTGCAGCTAACGTAACTCAAAGGCACACGAGAGATACCAAGAACTTGCTGCACAAAGCTGAAAGCGGGCGTGGAATATTTATAAATAATTACACTTGAATTCACATTTTGCTCAGGTTTATTATAAATTAAGGTGGCCTATATTGTATACAAACTGGTTACAAACAAAACGCTGGGGGAGATGCCCTACGCTCACATCTGTCAACACGCACTCTTACACACATTCTAACACATTGAAGACCCTTATACGAAACTCTGGGCTAGAACAAGCCACTTCACCACACACAGAGAGGTTTTCCCTCAATTGCCTTCACCCCTCAACTAGGAAGATAGAATTGCCGCGCCGGACAAGAACTTAACATACAAACACAACAATTAGCTCAACAATATAATACACAGCAATAATGTGTCCGACGCGACAATACACACATACATTACGATATGTTGCACTTGAATGGTTTTCTCTTATAATAATAAGATGAAATGCGCACACACCGTGCATGGTGGTTAGTACATTACTTGCGATGGATTTCTGTCTTTTCTTACACTTTATGATATGATATCTGTCACAAAGTTCCGAACATAATATGCACACACACTGGCGATTTGGATCGTGGTAGGTCTTGTTGCTGCACACATTGTAGTGAATGCCATGGGTTGGCAGTCTTGTTGTCACGTGTCGCATTTCATGATTAGCTTCCGTCCAGGTCCTATCTTGTGAGGCAGTATTTTTAACACTTCAATTATATAATATGTAAATTCAATAACCGCCTGCCTTGAAGCAATATATATGTAATAATTTGTAAAAATGTATATAACAGTCATTGCAAATGCTTATTTTTATTGTAAACATGTTTAATAATATTAAGTGAATGCATTATGTGATTTAATAATGCAAGAACTGTGAGAATAATAAGTTTAAAGTTGCTAATAATGAGGTAACAATGAGGTAACCTTGAGGCAATAATGAGTTTGAAAGCTACTAGTCATTATTAGAGCAACGATAATGTAAATTTTGTGACAGTTTAAAATTAGCCAATTAACAGCCAGAAAAAGCTTTAATTAAATGAAGGTATTCTATTGGACTAGGATTAGCCAATCAGAGACTTGGAATACAGAAGCTTACGGGTTTTGGACGGTTTAACTATGTTTCAGTTGCTGGCAGACCTTAGTAGTGACCGGATGGAAGATGTGTTCTCTAAAGAAATATTACGTATTCGTGTGTAACGAAAATTAAATATACGCGTTAACAAAGTGCAAGTTTAAAAATTAAAGAATCTCACAGCTCTTAATATCAGCGTAGTGCTAATTAATTTGTACCAAGGATTAATAAAAAGAAGTGAATTTAAACTTAAAATCTGTGTAAACCTACATTCTTGTCGCACCACGCCCTGATTAAGAGAAACATGTCTCTAAAGTAAGACTGTCGCAGCCGAGGCAAACATAAACATAAATACAATCTATAGAAGCAGTTTTATAACAAAGTTAATATAATATTTTTTTAAACTTGGAGCGTAACAACAAAAATACATCTTCAAAATCAGCTTTAAATACGTAGTAGCATATTACGTAACAAATAATCATCTTCAAATTAACGCCCAGAGCGTGGTGCAAACTAACTCCAACAACAGAACACTTTCTTCAAATTGGCTTCCCAAGCATGTGGCTAAACAACAACAGTAAAACTTCAACAACAATAAACTACAACGGTTGAAGAACAATACTTCTCACTTGCATTGCACACGTTGCATAGAAGTCCTCCGGTATGCTGTTCTTCTTCTCGTGCAGGTCTTGTAGGAGTTGTTTATAGGCGTCATTCGCCGGTAGGATTATCTCGCATCTCAGATCCTCTATCAAAAATGTCTCCCTGGTGAGCTCATACACTAGCCTTGATCGTGAATTCTGTGGTACTCCGAGAACTCCCTTCAGATATCTAGCTTTTACCCGCTCTAGTTCTTCCAGCTGTTTCTCTTATCACCCTTCTACAAACTATTGTCACATCAACTTATTGTTGTCAATCCAGATAAACTTTAAATCCACATTTACACATTTTGTTGTACGATACAGTAGACAAAGCGAGAGTGAGATTTTTAAGGACCGTGTCACTATGTATGGCTTAGAAATTCCATGCTCTTTGTACGACCACAAGAAAGAAAAGAAAGAAAGAGGGGAGGAATAACGACTTTCCAGTTGGGAAAAGTAGAAGTGTTTGAAAATTCAAACCAATAACAAGGAACATTTCGGAAATAGTTTTAAAAATTGACAGAAATTGTATGCCCTAAGGAGATCTACTTTTTTGTGTAGTAAAATTTTGTTTATCTCGTATGGTTTATCGACTATACAAATTTAGAATGAAGAGGTATCAAAGGCTGTTCTCAGAAAATTCAAGATATGCATTTCATGTGTCATAAAAACATCTTAGAAATTTGTTTTTTTATAAAAATCGTTACAGCCAATTTTTAGAAAATCAAAATTATTGAAACATTTTCAGTGTAAAGGGTAGTTTGAAATTTTCCTGAAAATCTTCATGTTTCATGCTTGGAGATACTGAGTATACATATTTATTAAACGAATTTTCGTGTTTGAGTGCTGTTGTTGACCCTCTCCCAAACACACACACACACACACACACCTTTTTTTAAAACATGCTTCTTGGGGTTCAGGTGCCTCAAAACATGGATTTAGGAGATATCTCGATATCAAATGTATGGACGGAAGACATTGCTTCCTCTAGTTAAAGTACATAGAAGGGAAATTAAAAATTAAAAACGCAAACTTTCTTTTTTTCAAGAAAAACGTACAAAATGTTTTTTAAAGCACTGTTTTAATATTTTCCTACTGCAGTCGCGATTTTGAGCATGCGCAATCACTTGCTCCATTCATTAGGAAGCCAGGCGCAGCTGTAAGCGATTGTCACTTTTTCTCCTATGGTTAAAGCGTTTCGAATGACCCGCCGACTGTGAAGTCAGATCAGTGGTCCGTTTTTCGAATTCGAGAAATGTTGCCCCAACAAACATTCACCACCAATTGTGTGAGGTTTATGAAGAAACAATAATGAGTGACAATGCCTGGTCACACACAGCCAAACAAGCCTAAGATCTAATTGCATCATTTGGTTGGGAACAATTCGACCACCCTCCCTACAGCATCAATTTGGCACCAAGCGATTTTCGTGTTCCTTTTTGAAGAACCTTCTTGGTGGGAAACATTTCAACGAGGGTGATTATGTGAAACAAGAAGTACAGACTTGGCTTTCATCGCAGACGGCATCATTCTTTGTAGAAGACAAACAAATACTGGTTTACAAGTGCCTGAATATTGCCGGTTACTATGTGGAGAAGTAGTGTAATGTGTAAATGATAATAAAGTATTTGGAAAATAATGTTCTGTTATTTTCTAAAAAATATCAGTACTTTAAAAACACTCCTTGTAATACTGGATTGTAAATAACTATATTCGAGGAATCATATGTAGAATTTAAGAGTTTACAAAGGAGAAAAGAAGCAGCAGCAGGAAAAACACGCCACTTCAACTGTTGATGATGGAAAACCTGAGAACCTTCTCTACACACTTTGAGAGAAGTGGTTTTCGTGTTTGAACAGATGAGCGCAGGTTGTGATGGGAACATGTATCTCCCCTTCAGCAGCATAATGGGAGAGTCATAACCCTCGCTCGGGGAGGAGGTACCTGAAAGCAATGTTCTTGTACCTATCTGTAACAACTATTTTATCTTTCATGTGCCTGCTAGAGCCTCAAGGGCTCTCAACAATACACCCCTTGCTGAAAGTTGTGTTATTAACATCTGCACTGGTTTCAACCTCATGTTTTGCTGAATTCGTCCACAGTTCATCCTCTGTATTGCTTTAGCACAATAAAACTGGAATTTGAAGATTTTAGTGCGTAATAATTATTCAGAAACTGTAAAACCAAATAAATATGTATTATTTTAATGGCAGTGTTTATTTAAAGAACTAAATACTTAGATGGTTGCGATAATTCCAGTAACTTTGTTTGAAACTGGGTAGTTTTATAATATCCCTTGTTATTATTTCAGAATGTATCATCAAATATGACATTCAAATGAGGTGATCTAACTGATCACATAAAAATAATTACACTATGGGACTGGAGACACCTAAACCTAACCTAGATGATTCCTTTACAGCTGCAATCATTGATCGTCTAATTTGGAATGAACGTGAACTTCACTTTGGAAATGATCACTTGTATGGTATGCAGATGGCTCAAAAATGGGTGGAAAAACTGATATAGGAGTTAATGGGCCTAAGTTTGCCCTAGAAAACTCTTCGTAATGAACCCATCATATTTAAAGCTAAAGTACATGCCATAGAAACTGATTCCCGTATAAATGTCAATAAAGGTATTCGTGGTGTGAGAATTTATATTTTATCGGACACTCAAACAGGGCTAAAGGTCCTCAGAGCTTACACTATTGAATCAAATCTTTTTGAGCACTGTCTGCAGATATTTGACGAAGGTAATTCTTTCTGCCCCACGTTTAGGCGCAATATGACGCAGCCACGCTACGTCCTCCAACCACAGAAGCAATACCTTTGCCTCACAGTTGCTGCTTGTCTCCTCCCAGTTGGTTCTTCTTTTGCCACGGCTGCTCCAGCATGAAACCTTAACCTCAGGGTATGCGTGGGTGTGTACAGAGAAACACACAAACACTGTCTTGGAACACTTTTATTCACTATTTAAAATAATACTTTAGGTTTGCCGATCACTATTAAATGCATACGATAATACTTTGTCTTTACCAAGACCGAAGAATATTAACTACAGCTAAGCGTTCTACCCTCTAGCATGTTCGCCACCATTCTTCTCCACACGGCGAGAAAGTCGTCCTGCACTCACCAGGCACTCAGGCAGACTGACTTACCCACGCTAATACAAGGAAAGCCAACGCCTAAACTTCCCCCTCCCCTCAAACGCTCTCCTCAAACTTAGCGTCATGATGCTTAGAGTGGCCAGGCTAAGTGCAGCTGTACTCGGCTGTTTACCAGCAAAAACTTGCTTCAATGATATTTACCCTTTCTACCTGAGTCTGGTCCCTAATTAACAAAACTGTGCCTGTCTGGTCTTTCTGTCGCTTTTACAGTCAACAATTCTCACAATGCTTCTCCTTTTTATACATACACTGATTTTAAATATACCTATTATTACTTATTTTATATCGCTATCCTTCTTAGAATATTATGATAATTATTGCCTTTATAATTCCGGCTTCATAGGTTCAGTACCTTCCAAAGATGCGACACTCAATTTTCAAGAAACTCTCCCCAACCCAAACTACTCTTAACCTGGAATATTTTTCGAAAAACTTTATTTTCTAGAATATGGTTCTAATGATTCTAACGATTAACACCACATATTAAGGATATTTACATGACAAATAAAATGCATATCTTGAATTTTCTGGGAATAGCTTGTAAAATCCTCTTCATTCGGAAAGAAGTTTGTATAATCTTGTATAACTGGTAAACGTTAAGCGATAGGCGAAGATGTACCACACAAAAATATGTAAATCTCTTTAAAACTGTTTATTTCAAATAAGCTTCTTGTGGCATAAGCCATCTCTGAGATATCCGTTAATAAAGGTTCCAATTTTTCATTACTTCATTCTCTTAAAGTCCTGTCAACATTCAGTTGTTTCTCGCGATGTCATGGAAACAGTATGGAATTTTAAACCAGTGTATAACGACCAGTTCTTAAACATTTGACTATCGCTGTTCCCTTTCACGAAATGTGTAATACAGCTATTTCCGGAAAGGTTTATTTGGATTAAAATGAAAAAATAAGCTTTAGTAAGAATGGTTTGTATACCCACTAATACACGAGAGGGTAGAGAAAGTCACGTGAATGTATCACATCAGATTTTTCGCAGTAGAAAATGTTATGTGTCATAACATTTTAAGAATTCCTATTAACAAAACTACACAGAAAGCTAAAAATGTCATTTTTGGGCAATTTTTGCCATTGGGCCTCACCTTAAGATACCTACAGGGATTATAAGTTGCAATTGGGGGTATGTCATTTCAAAATGAATTTGAGAACGCCTTGTGATTTACCGAAAAAATGTGAGTCAGTGAGGATCTTAATCTCATGACTCCATGTTGCCATGACAGCTTAGTTGGTTAGAGCAACGGCACGGTAAGACAAAGTTTCGTGGTTCAGTTCGAGGCTATGTTATCAAGTTTTTCAGTCTCATTCATAAGTCAGTGTCACATTTGGAAAACATCTTGTCGTTATGTACGAGACTTGCGATTCCGAATCATGTACGTATGAAACAGAAACTCTCCAAGTTTGTGTCACATGAAGCGCGCATGTTGTGGTGACGCGGTTGGTCGCTAGGCGGCAGAAGTGTACGAAAGAGCGCTTTGCGTGACACAATTTGCAAAAACAGACGTTACTGTGACAGTTCGGCGGCAATTTCGCACCCTTTTCAAAAGGATGCGCCAGATCACAGAACCGTCAAGAGGTGGTATCGAACTTTCGAGCGTGCTGGTTGTCTGTGTCCACCCAAATGACCCGGAAGGCCTGGCCCGTCAGACGACACTGCTGCAGGTGTTCGTGAGTTGTTTGCGTGCAGCCCTCAGAAATGGACAAATCGTGCAAGTCTGCAGCTGGGGATGTCTCAGTCACTGTGTGGCGGATTCTTCGCAAGCAACTGAAGGTGAAACCGTACAAACTGGAACTCCTGCAGGAGCTCACAGATGGTGGCAAGGAGGTTCGCACACATTTTGCCATCGACATGCATGCCACAATGGCAGGTAATGATTTTGGTGACAGACTCGTCTTCAGCGACGAAGAAAAGTTTCACTTGTCGGGGAAAGTGAACCGTCACAAAGTGCGCATTTAGAGAATCCAACACCCACATGTGACAGTCGAGCATGTGCGCGACTCCCCAAAGATCAACGAATTCTGTGCCCTGTCAAAGGACAAGACTTAAGGGTCATTTTTCTTCGCCGAATCCATAGTGACTGGCATCACTTAAATGGACACGTTAGAACAACGGCTTATGCCGCAACTAAAAGATAGAGATGACGTCGTTTTCCAACAGGACGGGGCCCCACCCCATTTCCATCGACTCGTGCACGCTTACCTGAACCAGAACTTACCGCGACATTGGATTGAACGAAATGCTGATAATGACGTCGCACTGTTTCGGTGGCCACCCCGATCCCCAGACTTAACACCATGTGATTTCTTTCTCTGGGGATATGTGAAGGATAAGGTGTTCATTCCACCACTTCCAGCTAACTTGAAGGACCTCCGAGATCACCTTACAGCAACGATCGACCGTGACATGCTGGTGCGGGTGTGGGTGGAATTGAACTATCGCCTGAATGTCTCCCATGTAACCAGAGGCTCACACATTGAACAGTTGTAAGGTATACCAAACAAACTCTGAGAGATTGCCTTTCGTTTGGTATACCATACACACTGATATATCAAGTACTTATTTCACAACAAACTTCTGAAATGTGATATTGTCTTATAAATAACCTGTATTTCCACCTTTAGCCCATATACTGCTTATGTGGAAGAATTATTGAACATTAAAACTGTTAAGCGGTGTTTATGGTGCGTTTTTTTGACAGCATTGCCTAAAAGTAGAGCTTTTAACGTAGTGCACACGAACTAAAAGCTTTATATTATCGCACTAGTGCCATAAAGTTTTATACCACTCCAATGTAACCGAAGTCGCGGGTTCAAACCCGGTGGAGGGCGATGGATTTTTTCGAACGTAAAAATCCTTAGCATGGCTTCCTTCGAAGGGAAGTAAAGCCGGTGGTACCGTGTCGTAGATTTACGGCACGTAAAAGAACCTCAAGCCTGATAAAGAGGTCTCTGATCAAAATTATCAGTCTTTCATGCCCGATATAGAATGGGACGCTAAAGACCACAACAGTTAAAGAGCGTCCATAAATAAAACTCAATTTGATTTAATTGTGATCAACTTTGGTTTCGAGTCCAGTAAGATGACAATTACTCTTTTTATTTGCACATGTTTAATAATTTGACTTGGTTTGATTAGGTTTTACTTTTCATTGTATCTTTTTACACGATAATTTCTCATGACGCTCGCATTATCTGTTCACAATACACATCGTCATACTCCAATTTATCACAATTCGTTGTGGAGTTAACCTATTCCTTACATTGCTTGCATTGTGCTTTCTTTGATCTAAAACGTTATTCTTTTAACAAGTATAAACTAAATAAAGATTAAATGGCGGCAATTATTAATTCAGAAGAAACTAAAATGGAAGAGACAGGTGAAATTACAGAAGCAACAGAAACAATAACACAAACTACTTATTGCATTTTAATTGCTTCATTTTCCCTGGTCATATCGCGATGGATGTGTTGGTGGATAACTCTTAGAACGATATGTGGTAGACAATTAGCCTTCTAAGTCTCATCCCTGTAACCATTCGCTCCGTCATGTGTCACACAAACCCTAGCGCATAGCTACCGAATCTTCTGCTTCGTGCCGTGCAGACGACATTAGGGTGCCGTCCAGTACAACCGCCGCTCCAATATAGGCGGACAGTTAGCCTTCTAGGTCTCAGACCTTTAACCACCTGCTTCATGCCGTGCAGATGACATTAGGGTGCCGTCCAAACTAACCGCCACCCTCACACAGAAAGACGGACAGTTAGCTTTCTAGGTCTCATCCTGTAACCACTTGCTTATGGCCGTGCAGATGGCATTAGGGTGCCGTCCAGTCCAACCGCCGCCCTCACACAGAAAGACGGACAGTTAGCTTTCTAGGTCTCATCCTGTAACCACTTGCTTATGGCCGTGCAGATGGCATTAGGGTGCCGTCCAGTCCAACCGCCGCCCTCACACAGAAAGACGGACAGTTAGCTTTCTAGGTCTCACCCCTGTAACCACCTACTTCATTTTTTTCATTCATAATCGCTTCATTCCCTGATACAAGAGAGAACATGTTGAAAACAATTTTACTGAAAATGAATGCTAGCGAATCAACGAACATCTGATATCTCGCTGCAAACGAGAGTTGAAAGCGTTTCTAAACGTCATTTCTGTTTTACAAAAATCTCGCTATACACGTGAGTAGGTCTCGTTCTAAACATGATTTCTCTTAGCTACAGGAATAAATACAATATTATATTATTGATTTTTTACAAATTACAGCGTTTTCTAAACAACAGTAGGGGAAACATCCCTAATTTGAACCGCCTCTTAAATTGAACCACCCGATATTTTCTAAAGTATTCGACAGATGTCACCATAATCCTAGCAGAAGCGTGGCGTGTACGGCTATGAATTCTTGGAGTTGTTGGCTTTGCATTCTGAGCTGTGGTTTCATTTGTATGAAGTGTTGTGTGTTTTTGTGCTTCAGAAGTAATACTTGACTCATCTAGCTAAGCTTATACGACCAATTAGGCAAATTTGAGATCTATATATATTACATGTTATGAAGTGTTTATTTAGCAACAATATTCATGCATACGTTTTTTCAAGCAGCGTCTCTCCTAGTTACATAGATGCTAAAGCTTCCAAAATAACATGGCTTGTAAATTGAACCACTGTTTGAACCCTGTATTGAACTGGTCCAATTTAGGAAATCTATTGAAGTTCTAGGATTGTTCAACTGTGAATAGTATGTCTTGTGAATAAATAGCGATATAATATGTTAAGTTAAAAAAAATCATGTTAAAAACAGTGGCTGACATGAAAATGTGAATTGTCTGAAATTATGGACATGATCCAGGTATAAGTTGTAGGATATGGCTTCACCAAAAGTGTGCAAAAGTTAGTGCCATTTAAAGTGTTTTATTGTGAAGACTGTATATAATTGGACTCTTCCAAAAACCAAGTGATTGTCATTATATAAAAATTCAAAATGTTCAAGGCAATTACTATTCTTATCATAATTTTGGACTCTACTCTTGTTGCTGGTAGCATATTTGTTTTGAATGTACAATAAAATATGTGTATTTTGTATTATTAAAAATACTTTTAAACTTAAAGGTATGTGGTTCATTTTAAGACAGGCGTGGTTCAATTTAAGTACCACGTGCCTAATTTGAACCGATTTACACCATCTCACTTTTTAAATGATATTTAATTGATAATTGTATTAATTTTAAATTGTGTTGAGCATATTGATAGCGCAAGGATTTGTCTCTTTAAGGCTAGTATTTCTGAAAATTTTGATTGTAATTATAATTATTATTTACTACTTTGGCTAAATGGTTCAATATAGGGACTTTCCCCCTATATGCCACACGTTTTAAAAGTGGTTTTATTTAACACTTTTACTTAAATATTCATTATAATGTGTTGATAAGAGCATAAGCGCGGAGGCTTAAAGCTTTAAGATTTAAATCCCCACTACATGTATTTTCAAAGATGATTTTGCTTTTCAATCCTCGATTTTCAAAGAGATAATGCGAAACAAGAATTTCATTTGCAACAAATAAACGCAACATTTTTGTTTGGAGCCGTAATTTTAGCAGCGTATATTCAATCAACTGGTTATAATTAAAAAGTTTTTCAAATTCCACTGAGCAATAAGCCTCCATCCCCAAATCGCAGGAACGTCATAAAGTTAATGAGTGTTACGCTGTATTGTGTTATACCAAATACTCAACGAGCTGTAATTTAAAAACAAACAATGCAAAAAAAAAAAGGATGGACTAAATTCAACTAATTCCAATCTGCTACTTAACAAGCAAGGCTGCATACCTTGAAGAGAACCAATGTAAATAGCACTAATTAACTGACAACGCTGGGAAAACAATGAATGTCAAGCGGGAGAGATATATTTTTATTTTAACTGCTGTGTACCTTACGGTTTTTACAAAACACGTAAACCAGGAGAAGAGAAAAAAGAATACACTCGGCTTCAGCGCCAAGGCAAAAAGACAGTTAAAAGTATTCAAATAAGCGTTGGGTGATAGTTTCGACAATGAACTCTCTTTGATGTTTGCCATGGGACATGTTTCAATCGACACTTGTTGGTACTGTAACAAATGAAAATACTAGTTGTTCCTAAGCACATTTTATTTATCACCCAGGCGCTCAGTGTAGCAAAAACTTTACACTTGAGACACCTTTGACACACACTCAGAACAGAACAATTGATCCGTCGAATCAAATCACAGCTGAACACATTTTAACTGTCCAAGCTCTCGACTTTTTGACTACACTAAGCTTAATAACTTATTCATTAACTCAACTCACTGGGCAGAGAGGCCACTTATATAAGCCCAGCATACAGAGCGGAACATTCTAGAAGAGGAACCTACTCAAAACGTTCCAAAGCAGTCCTCTGGAGTGGGGAAGCGACATATACTGACTATTTTTCCGCACGGCTAATGTTATGAAGGGGACTGGGGCTAACCATTGGTAGACAAGCCAGAATGCGGTCGCACAACCGGTCCTCCGTAGGTAACTCAGCGCGCTATTATAGTATAAATTCACTGTATTGCATAACTACTGTGCTGATATGTTATATGTACTACGTGTTATTGTTCTTGTTGTTATATACATACAGCCAGTCACTTGTGTAGCCTGCTTTGTTTGTCTCCGTGCTTACTTAACTCTTTGTTGTTCCCGTTTTTTCCCTCTATGTATTGAGGGCGTGGTCGGCGCTTGGCCTTATGCAAGGTGGGGGAAGGGGTTTTGCCGCATTGCAGAAAGAATGTAGATCGCGTTAAAATACACAATTTATGTCATATACATTTTTTTTTGTTGGGTGAACCATTTTCGAGATATTGCTTGTTATTCCCTTAAATTGTCCAATACTTATACTTTTTCTCAAATTTGTTATTCACTTTTTTTTGTCCTGGACATACAAAGAGAATGGAATACTCCACATAGCAACCAGCTCTTAAAACATTTGACTATCGCTTAAAGCCTACCAATTCCCCTTGCATCTACAAGAAAATTAGCAATAAGCTTAACATCTCGATATCTCTCTTAACATGAAGCATATACAGAATAAGCGTTTGTAAAAATAGTTTGTACAAGAGTAGAGAAAGTAATGTGAGTGTAACACATTAGATTTTGTTAAGTTCCATTTTTACCCCGCCTTTAATTACATTGATCTTATTGGCGGCCTTTCCTTTATAACTTATTGCCTGTTGACAATGGTGTTAACTCGTGTAACTCTTGTCGTTGGGTTTCTTGCACTTTTGTTTTTAAATCATTAGATCATACACGCATTCACACTCTCATTCATACTTCCAGACTCTGGGGAGGATAAGAAATAACATTGGCTAGAGAAAAATTTCCACCTCGCAGCCGGGAATCAAACCCGACCCCTTGCACAGCAGACAGTTGCTCTACCGACTGAGTTACGGTGCTAGCCGTATTTTAATATTGTTTCGTGACGAAGCATGGCTCAATTTATATGGCTATGTTTCGTCGCAAAATAACACATATTGGAGTACAGAAAAATCCGATTTTACACACGAGAAAACTGCTGTGCATTAAATTCATACAGAATAATAGGAGCTACACTTTTTTAAAAAAACAATAAATGCAGGGAAGTAAAGGAATGTTTATACTCACACCATTGTTTTAAACAGCTGACGACGTTATCAATATCAGTCTCGATTTTTCCAATAGGACTCTGCTATCGTGTATACAGCTGGCGGGTGGTTAAATTTAATCCAGGAAACTTTTGAAGATAGGGTATTAGAAACAAATTAAGGCTCTCACGATCACCTGATTTAACTGTATGCAATTTTTATCTATGGGCGAATTTGAAAAACTGTGTGTAACGAACCCCATACATTGGAAGAACTAAAAGAAAATACCAGGCGAGAAATTCACTCAATTTCGGATATGTATATATAAGGTATGTGATTATTATTGTAATTTTGACTATGACTATAGTAACGTGGTGTGACTGCGTGGATAATAAACGCTTTTCGGTGGTAGACCGAGCCGAGGCGGCCAGCGCGCGAGCTACCGAGCGGTGGCTGCAGTGTGACAGAAAAAGCACTGCATTATTAGGATAGGAGTAGAAGCGGAGGGGGACTCGACACGTCCACTTACGCAGATCTTTTGTACCTAGGCCCCTGCCGTGGCTGCCTCAGGAGGGAGGAATTAGGTGAGAGGAGAAAGAGGGCAGCCGGAGGAGTCACGACAGGTAGAGGGCAGGGTCCCTACCATTTACAGAACTCCCGGGTGGTGGCTGATGTAGCCGGGTTCCCTCCCCCCTGTGATCTTACAGATTCCCTGGGGGGGACCCGGAGACCACTCGCAGTCCGGGTAGGACGAAGATTTACTCAAAGCATCCTTTCCACCGCCTCCATGCACATGCCGAGATCTCTCGTCGACACTTGCAACCCTGAAAGAGACGAAGCAAATAAAAGATAAAGTGAAATGAGAATGGACGGGGATGTAATGATCCTCCCTAGCATTCGCCTAGCGTTCCGAGGAACCCCCCCACGCCCAAAAAAAACTTGGATTAGGAAAGTCGGCCACGGGAATCGAACCCACGAGCTCCTGAATGCGATTCCGCTCGATACTGTATCATTACTGCACCACTTACTGCATATATTGTATTTTACACAGTCTGTGCTGACCTGTAAACTATGATTACCATTCAGGGCTACGTTAAATGCTTCATTAGGGCACCACGCGTGTGTCAAAGCTGACGGTTGGCCTCAAAGTTCACTGTCCCGGTGGATAACCGCAGACTCCGAGCGTCCTAGTTCATGCACTGTGATGGTGATCCCGTCACAAAGTGCGCTGGTTCACGTTTTTCCCACAATTAGTGCAGCGGAAGTTTAACCGAAACCACGTCTTTGATCAAAGAGCGGCGAGATGGTCTATCTGTTTGAGTCAGACCAATCCGGGAGTGGAACTGCAAGCTCTCCACAATGCTTTGATACAACAACCGTAAATAACCTGCGACTCTAACATACAACCTTGCTCTCCTTACTGGTCTGCATTTCTGGCAATTTCCCTCAATCAGCTTTTGCTCCCTTCACTTTCGTTTTACTTTCTCCACCACTTACCGGTTGTAAGTAGAGGATGTATTACAACCCATCTAAAATGTCCATATTTACCAGAAATACATGCTTTGAGGCCCCTAAAAATAAGTTTTATTTTCTCTAGTACGTATCTGTCTGTGAAAAGCATAATTAAAAACGAAAAGTCGGTTATATACCAAACTTGGTTACCGTTTACATGAAACATTTCTCAAAAATGGCTCTAACGACTTTGATTAAAATATTATATGTTTAAGCTATTTTCATGGTAAATGAAACGTACATCTTGAATTTTCTGGGAATGTCCAAAAAGTCCTCTTCATTCTGAATTACCTTCGCGCAACTGGTAAATCGTAGAGATAGACAAAATGTTACTACTACACAGAAAATGTAGATCTCGTTAAAAGAGATAATTTATGTAATACATTTTTTTGGTCGAGAGTACCATTTCCAAGGTATTCCTTACTTTTGCTCAAATTGGAATACATTACTCGTTTTTTATGTCCTGGACATACAAAGAGAATGGAATACTCCACATAGCAACCACCTCTTAAAATATTTGACTTTCGCTTAAAGCCTAGCAATTCCCCTTGCACCTACAAGAAAACTAGCAAGTTTCCTCAAAAAGATCTTGTTTGTATCTGTGTACAGTATAACTCAAAAAGAAATGTCGGACAAATACCAAACTTGGAGTTTATGTTCAGTATCTTCCAAAGATACGACAGGAAAATTTTTGAGAAAATCCCCCATCTCAAATTGCCCTTTATATGGAAAACTTTTCGAAAATTTTGATTTTGTCAAAGGACAAATATTTTTATTAAAATACCGCATATTTAAGATATTTTCATGAGAAATGAAATTTATATCTTTAATTTTCTGAGAATAGCCACTGAAGTGCTCGTCATTTGGAACCATTATTTTCCAAATACAGCGTTATTCACAAAGAAGGAGCAGACTTTTAAATATTTATTTCTATTGAACGACAATAGATAGCGATACATGCTCAGCATTTTACCTGTGTGTTCAAAATGAGCACTATTTGTTATGCGAGGACGACCAGTGCTTTTCCGTTTGCATACGCAACCATCTTCTACGAATTTATTCTATCAATTGTACATTTGTTATAACGAGGCGGCTCGTTGTTTAATTTACAGCGAAATGCACGCTGCAGTGAAACAGTGCATTGACCTTTTGTATACTGTAACACACAAAACGGCTTTTCCTGTAGCGTAGCCATTTTATCGTAAACAAACACAGCGCCGTTGTAGGCACTGAATGGAACTAAAAGGTTGGGGCATAAAACTTTGAACTTTCCTCTTTTCAATGTTGCTTCGTATGTGCCGCTATCTATTGTCGTTCAATAAAAGAGAATATTTAAAATCTGTTCCTTCTTTTTGAATGACCCTGCATTTTATTATGATTCATTACCTTATACTCCACACAGTCACTGCCGTTATTCAGGCACTTGTAACGGGAAACCAGTTTTGTATGACTTCGTCAAAGAATGATGCCGCCTGTGATGTGAGCCAAGTCTGCACTTCTTGTTTCACATCATCGTCGTTGAAATGTTTTCCACCAAGGAATATCACACGAAGATACACATGAAAATCGCTTAGTGCCAAATTTGGACTGTAGGGAGGGTGATGGAATTGTTCCCAATCAAACGATGCGATCAGATCTTGAGTTTCTTTAGCTGTATATGGCCGGGCATTGTCACTCATTAGTGTTTTTCCATAAACCTCACACAATTAGCGATGAATATTTGTTGGCGTAACATTTATCGCATTAAAAAAAAACGAATCTCTGATCTGACTTCACAGTCGATGGATGGTTCCACTGTTCTGAACATTTCGAAAAACGCTCTAACAACAGGAAAACAAAGTGACAATCACTTACAACTGTGTCTGACATGCAGATGAATGGAGGAAGTGATCGCGCTTGTTCAAAATGGCGGCAAAATATTAAAACGGTACTTAATTTAAAAACACGCATCGTATAATAGATAAACTGAAATAGACAGTCAAATCTTACTATACAAAAAAATGCAGATGTGATTAAAGCACATAATTACTTTCTCTACTACGTATAGTAAGTAGGGGAAGTATTGCATTACACCCAAAAATTCGATACTGAGATTTCACCGGAAATACATGTTTTGAGACCTCCTGAATACAAAAAAAAAAAAACATTTTTGGAAACATGTCTGTGTGTGTAAACCATAAGAGATAAGACAAAATTTTACTACACAAAAAATGTGGATCGCGTTAAAATACACAATTTATGTCATACATTTTTTTGTTGAGTGAATCATTTTCGAGATATTGCTTTTTATTCCCTTAAATTTTCCAATACCTAAACTTTTTCTCAAATGGAAATTCGTTATTCTTTTTTTTGTTGGTAATGCAAAGAGAATGGAATACTGCACATAGCAACCAGCTCTAAATATTTAACTATCGCTTAAAGCCTGCCAATACCCTTACAAGAAAATTACCAATAAGATTAACATTTCAATATCTCGATTAACATGAAGCATATGGAGAATAGAATTTGTAAAAATAGTTTGTACAAGAGCAGAAAAAGTCATGTGGGTGTAGCACATCAGATTTTTTTGTTGTGTAATTAGCTGTCTCCAAGATATTTCTTGTTACTGGTTTAAATTTTTAAATACGTATGCTTTTCTCGTGGTCATGCAAAGAGCACGGAGGTTTTAGCCATCACATAGCGACGACACGCTCTTTAAACACCTGACTATCACCTTACCTACTGTATTGTAGAACGAAATTGTAAGTGTGGTTTGAAAGTTTAACTGGACTCACTGAAGTAGATAGAGGAGTTAGCATTTTTAAAACAATAGTTTGCAGAAGAGGGAAGACGGAAAGTCTTGTGAATGCGGTACGTCACATGTTTTAAACATCCATACTATTAGGGAAATGTTTGGCTTTACGTAAACAGAAATTCGAGACGTACATTGTTTACGTGTTGCTTGGGGACACGCTTATAGCGCACAAGTTTTAGCCAAGATGCTATGCATCAACGTTTAGGAGAAACTTTCCGAAAACCGGTGCATTGTTTGGGACTCCAGTGAAGTGTAAGAATCTCGGCTTTATAAGAGGAAGTTCTTAGCAGGATCCAGAATTATCTATATACAGCGCATGTCATGCATAGAATTCTGCTTGAACAATAATTACATCCATATCATCTCACATGAGTTCACGAATTGCACTTCCAACCTGTCCACAGTTTGTCCACAGTTTGCTCACTTTTCGATCGTCATATTGTATACGAGGCGCATCCAGAAAATAAGTTTCCCTATTTTTACTTTCTCTACTACGTATAGTAGGTAGGGGAAGTATTGTATTCCACCCAAAAATTCAAAACAGAGATTTCACCGGAAATACATATTTTGAGGCCCCTGAATCCAAAAAAAAGAAAAGCATTTTTTTAGAAAAAGGTCTGTGTGTGTCTGTGTACAGCAAAACTCAAAAACGAAAAGTTGGTATTTAAATTCAGTATATTTCAAAGATACGACACGAAGATTTTCAAGAAAATTCCCTCACTAAGACTACCCTTTAGAAGAAACATTTTTTGGGTCGTCCTCTGTGCTATAGTGGTTACCATGCTAGCTTCTTAATTCCCGAGGTTGCGGGTTCAAACCAGGCGGAAGGCAATTGATTTTTTTCGGCGTAAAAATCCTTAGCATAGTCCAAAAGGAAGTAAAGCCAGTGGTCCCGTGTCGTAGATTTACGGCACGTAAAAGAACCTCAAGCCTGATAAAGAGGCCTCTGAACAAAATTACCGGTCTTTTACGCCAAATATAGGAAGTTAAACAGAGTTCATAAATAAAACTCAATTTAATTTGAAGAAACATTTTTCGAAAATTTTGATTTCCACAAAAATGTCTAACGATTTTGATTAAAATATCATATGTTTAAGATATTTTCATGACAAATGAAATGTATATCTTGAATTTTCTGGGAATGTCCCCAAAAGTCCTCTTTATTGTGAATGGGTTTTGCATAACTGGTAAACTGTAAGAGATAGATAAAATGTTTGTAAACAAAAAATGTAGATCTCGTTAAAACACACAAATTATGTCATATACATTTTTTGTGGGGTGAACCATTTCCGAGATATTTCTTGTTATTTGTTTGAATTTTTCAATACTAATACTTTTTCCTAAATGGGAATTCGTTATTCCTTTTTGTATATCCTGGACTATCGCTTAAAGTCTACCGTAATCCCCTTGCATCTACAGGAAAATTAGCGATAAGAGTACAGAAAGTCATGTGAGTGCAACACATGAGGTTTTTAGCAGCAGTTTTAGTTACAATTTAAGTAAAACTAGGAACCTAAATCACGGAGTCTGTAAAATTCAGGCGTGGTAGGATGGAAAGAGACAAAATAATGTCTAATAGGGGCAGAGATAGAACAAGGAGCATGATGTAGTCGAGAGAAGGAAGAACAACATTTTGCTCTCAGTATCGTTAACCAAACAGAGGAGCACTTAAAGTGGATGGGACCTTTGGTTGATGCAGCGGTTAAATTACTGCCTCTTCTTCAGAGAAACTAGAACTGTCCTAGAAACGTCGGCACTTAAACCTAGCACTATGAAACTTGTGCACTTACTTTCAGAACACTGGAAGGAAACGTCGTCCGAAATCGCAAACACACTCGGAATATAAACACGGCAATTCAGAACAAACTCTTCAACACGATTCCATGAGAGGTTCCACATCAATTTAGTCAGTTTTTTAACTTTTCAATGCTGTTCGAGCTCGACGTAAACGACGTTACTCTAGTATAATAGACATGTCATTTCTAGGTAACTGAGAGTTTCAGCTGAAATCCCTGCATCCCTAAATAGAAACTACATATGACAGATCTACCTTGTAAAAATCTGATGTTTTACACTCACATGACTTTCCCTACTCTTGTACAAACTATTTTTACAAACGTTTATTCTCCATCTATTTCATGTTAATCGAGGTGTTAATCTTATTGCTAATTTTCTTGTAGATGTAAGGGGAATTGGTAGGCTTTAAGCTGTAGTCAAATATTTTAAGAGCTGGTTGCTATGTGGAGTATTCCATTCTCTTTGTATTACCAGGACAAAAAAAAAACCAATAACGAATTCCCATTTGAGAAAAAAAGTATATGTATTGGAAAATCCAAACAAATAACAAGGAATATCTTGGAAATGGTTCATTCCAAACAAAAAAAGTATAATACATAAATTGTGTGTTTTAAGGTACTCTACATTTTTTGTGTAGAAAAACTTTATCTATCTCTTACGGTTTACCACTTATGTAAAACCCAGTCAGAAAGAAAAGGACTTTAGGGGACATACATTTTATTTCTCATGAAAATATCCTAAGTATATGCTATTTTACACAAAATCGTTAGAGCCATTTTTGAGAAAATAAAAAATTTCGAAAAATATTGCATTTAAAGTGTAGTCTGGGGTGGAGAGATTTTCTTGAAAATCTTCGTGTCGCATCTTTGAAATATACTGAACTTAAATACCAAGTTTGGTATTTATGCGACTTTTCGGTTTTGAGTTATGCTGTTCACAGACACACGGATCTTTTTCTAAAAGTGCTTTTTTGGATTCAGGGAGCCTCAAAACATGTATTTCTGGTGAAATCTTGGTATCGATGCCCTACTTTAGCAGAGTAATAAACACCCTGCCTATACCCTATATCTGTGACATAATGATTAGACAAGTCGTTTTCAAGACAAAGCTGTGTAAATAATTGTTCTTTCACACAAGCCGTGTGTTGGACAGGGTTGGAAAGGTAGAATCAGACGACTGCAAAATTCAATGCCATAGCCGGAATTTGATCCGTGGTTCAAATCCCGGCTATGGCATTGAATTTTTCAGTTGTCTGATTCTACCTTTCGAAAGCTGTGTAAAATTTGTTGCCGAAAAGATAAATATGAATAGAATAGCACACCATACATCTGTAACGTCATTGTTTCAAGAGAAGGGTTTATGGCGGGTATTCGTGATGCATAATTTTGAATATCATGGACGTAGGACTGCATGTGAATCAGTATTCCATCCATTATGCTTCCATATTTAATTCCAAATATGAAACCACTTTACTTTAGTTGAACAGCTAAAGAAAACTGAGACAGTATTTTTAATACTTAAAATAATTTCAGTCTAATTATAATACGTAAACTCAATAACAGCTCGCCTTGAAGCAATGTGTATGTAATAATTTGTAAAAGGTATGTATCAGTCATTGCATATGCTTATATTATTGTAAACATGTTCAATAATGTTATATGAATGCATTACGTAAATTACTAATGTAGGAGCTGTGAGAATAATAAGTTAAACGTTGCTAACAATGAGGTAACCTTGAGGTACTAATGAGTTTGGGAGTGTAATAATGTTACTAGTCATTATTGGAGTAACAACAATGTAATTTTAGAGACAGTTTATAAAATAGCCAATCAACAACCAGAAAAAGCTTTCGTTAAATGAAGGTATTCTATTGGAGTAGGATTAGCCAATCAGAAACTGAAAAGGAGAAACATTTACAAATACAAAAGTCAGTTGCCTGTAAACAGCGTTACTAACCAGACGCAAAAAGTGTCCTCAAGAAAAAGTTTACCTGTTAAAAAGTGTAATTAATTAATAAAAAGAGTCTCGCAGCTCTCTATATCAGTGAAGTGTTATTTAAATCGTATCAAGTATTAATAAAAGGAGTGAAGTAAAATTATAATCTGTGTAAGCCTACATTCTTGTTGCATCACAACCCTACCAAAAGAGACGTGTCTCTAACAATAATACTGACGCAGCCGAGGCAAACCTAAATATATAATATTTAAAGAAACTGTCAAATTACAAAGTTAATATTTTTTTTAAACTTGGGGCAAAGGCCACCTGAAAGTACATTTGGGGCGAAGGCTACCGGAAAGCGGGCACTATACGTGTGGTTGCAACGAATTTCAAGTTCGGCTCCCCAACAGTTGAAATATAATACAACTCCTTCAATACAACCTACTTCAAATTGACGCCCAAAGCGTGGTGCAAAATAAAGATACTATTTACTTCAAATTGGCGTCCATACGTGGGGCTGAACTATCAACCTTCTTCAAAATTAGGTGTGAAAATTTGAAACTATAAGCATTATTGGTTGAAACTGAGTCACCGTTAGGTTCCATTGGTGGTTATGAAATTCCTGGCATATGAATTGTGAAATTTCCAACACGTGTAACAAATCCACTAGGGTTAGATTTGATTCAAACCGAAACATGATAAGCACACCATGTAGGTTGTATCTCAATATAAACACGATTCAAATATGCGCTTTTCGTTAGCCGCTTCGCTTTAACAGCAAGGAAAATTATTATGTAACCACTCATTGGCTTTGTGATTTTAAACGGGGTTTTAAAGAGACCGGAAACGTAATTGGCGATGTTCATTTGAATAACGTTTTATAATGCTTGTACCAACTAATCCTTGTGTAGCGGCACGCTATCTGTTTATTGATGGGGTTTTAAGTTATGCACATATTTATGAACCCGTGGCGATGATTAATTCCGGTAGCTGGTGTGTGTGTGTGTGTCCACAAGTTAAAACATGTGCGTCAGTTCTCTAATCCAAAGGCCCATTCATATGCACAAAAAAGTGTGCATTTTGTTTGCCATTTCGGTACATTACACGCACTAGTAGTGAAAACAAAATCACTCCGCGGTAAATAGAAATCGAAACGGTTGGAGAATTGACAAGAGTACAGCAAACCACACTAGCACACGTATGTCACTTAACGTGACCGTTCTTCTAATGCGGCATAATCTCTCTGGGATTCTCTATAAATAATCCAGTGCATCCTCATTTATACTTTTAGAACATTTTACCTATCATCTTTGGGTGAAGAAATTTCTTCTAATTCGGAAATGAAACAGAATTACGATGCCATAGATTTCCAGCTGAATATATGGTATGTACTGGGCCTTCATTTCGACGCGAGGGCATCTTACAGGGAATTGCTTGCCCTGCACTGAGTTGCTTCCAACCGGTTCTGTTACCCATCCAATTTCCCTCCTTTCCGTGTGCCGGCTAATCAATTTACGCGAAGACTTTATACAGTGAAATGCATAAAATGTGGTCCACAATGTAACGGGGTTTGTTTATGTTGGTACTGACAAAATCTAGCCCCATCTCTATCAGCGTGATCACCTTTGACTAAAAGTCAGAACATAGCGACCCGCTCCTAAGAGATTTGACTATCACTTAAGCCAATTGTATTCCATTAATCCCTTTGGACCTAGAAGGAAATAATAAATTACTATTGTAACTTTGTCCAGTTTTTAAAGTGTCACTTATATAAGTTCTCCGTGCTAATTTTTACTGTTGTTACCTAGTTCAGCTTCATTGCGACTTCACTTAGTTCACACTGTCACTTCACTAATGTGAGCTACTTAAATATCCCCGTCACTTCAATTCTTCGTGACATAGCCTCTTTATCCGGACTGGTGAGTCGAACACAACACTTCTTCAATCCCTCGCTCCGCAGCAATACTCACTGCAGATCACTAAATTAAATTGAGTTTTATTTATGGAGGTCTTTGTTGTGTTTCTTAGCATCCCATTCTATACGAGGGGCACTATTTATATTTTGAGACTTGGCAATCCCGAATGTGCCATCTGACGTTTCCAAGGAAAAGTTTGACATTTTTGACCATAATTTACTTCAAACATTTTGTCAATAGAGCTTCATTTGTTTTGTTTACACTAATTTGAAAATTGTATGTCAACAAAAACATTGAATTACCTCGTGAAAATGTTCGTGCAATGATTTGTTATGACCTTTGACGTGGATTATCAAGACGAGATTGCATCGATCAACAAACTTCCACATTTGGCGACAAAGCTCCATCCTTTTCCACTGTGAAACGCTGGTATAACGAATTTAATCATGGGCGCCGTTCGCTCAATGATGAAGTTCGTGAAGGTCGTCCAAAATCAGTTGTGACAGAAAACATTGATGCTGTGCAAAAACTAATAATGAAAGATCGTCATGCAACATATTGTGAGATTGCAGCAACCTTAGGCATTAGTTCCACCAGCATATATAAAATATCTCATGATTATTTAGCCGTGAAAAAGGTTTGCTCTCGTCGGATCCCACATAATTTGACGAAATCTCAATAAGATGCTCGTGTCGATTGGTGTACAAAAACGCTCAAGAAATACAATTGCGGTGCCTCAATAGACGTGTATAAAATTGTAGCAGGTGACGAATCATGAATCTATGCGTATGAGCCGGAACGTAAACAGCAGTCGACTGTATGGGTGTTTCAAGATGAAGCAAATCCAACAAAAGTTGTTCGCACTCGAAGCACTTCAAAGCAAATGGTCGCCTGCTTTTTCAGCAAAACTGGCCATGTGACAACAGTGCCTTTAGAGGAACGTAAAACGGTCAATACCGAATGGTACACAACAATTTGTTTGCCGGAAGTCTTCGGAAGTATGGAAAACCAACAAGAACCGTAGGATCGTTCTTCATCAAGATAATGCGAGCGCACACACACATCTCGTCTAACAACAGAGTATTTGAAGGCTCAAAAAATCGAATTGATGGGTCATCCGCCATACAGTCCTGATTTGGCCCCCACTGACTTCTTTTTGTTCCCGAACATCAAGAATAAACTGCGTAGACAAAGATTTTCATTATCAGAAGAAGCCGTTGATGCCTTCAAACACCAAAATTTTGAGGTGTCTCAAGAAGACTGGAATAAATGCTTTGACAAATGGTTCAAACGGGTACAAAAGTGTATTGATCATAAAGGGGAATATTTTGAAAAACAATAAAGCAGTTTTCAATCAGAAATTACTTTGTTTTAATTATTAGACTCAAAATATAAATAGTGCCCCTCTTATTCGGCGTAAAAGACCGAAAATTTTACTCAGAGGTCTCTATCAGGCGTGAGGTTCTTTTACGTGCCGTAAATATACGACACGGGACCACCAGCTTTACTTCTCTTCTGAAGGAAACCATGCTAAGGACTTTTACGTCCAAAACTTCAATCGCGCTCCGCCGGGATTGATCCCGCGACCTCGGGAACTAGAGACTAGCATGGCAACCACTCTGTAGGTCACAGCAGTCGTCACAAACTCCCTCCCAGAATCGTACTTCTCGTTCACTCACCGACTCCGACTGTTCTCGCGAGAACGCTCGCTTGCATAGGCAACGGAATATTCTACAGAACATTCTAGAACTATCTGGACAATCGAGCTAGAGGTGGTGGAAAGAAACCTTCAGAATATTCTGGTTATTCGCCGATAACACTTCTGGTGTTTACGCAGGCGGGAGTGTTGCTTATCTCTGCTTACCTCCACTTGTAGGCGCCGAGCTCCGCGTCACAATATGGAATAGGTAGAAGAATAAGCTTTTGTTTGAATAGATTGAAAAAACTATGTGAATGTAACGTAACCATTCAAAAAATTAAACATTAAATTGAGTTTTATTTATGAACGCTCTTTAACTGCCGTGATCCTTAGCGTACCATTCTGTATTGGGCGTAGAAGACCGGAAATTTTGCTCAGAGGCTTCTTTCAGCAGTTTTTGGAATTATTTAGTGTTTGTGATATAAATTTACCTGAATAGCAAAATAAAACATTAAATGTATGGCGTATGACTTATGACCAGGAGCAGAGGAGGACCTAGCCTTTCGGCTAAGGAGATCCTTTTTGCCTAAGCCCCTAACGGGGCACACCCGTGAGGGAGGGATGAAGTGAGAGGACAGGGACGGCCGGATGAGGAGGAATGACAGAGCAGAAGGCAGGGTCTCTACGTTTTCCAGATTGAAACCTCCCGGTGGCAGCTGGTGCAACCGGCTCCTCTCTCCCTTGCAAGCTTGCACATCCCATTGGGGGAGGGGGCGGGACTCGGAGACCGCCCCCTTTCTGGGGACGAAGTGTTACATATAGCATCATTTTCCCTGCCATGCAATGCCGAGACACCCGCCGACACTTGCAACGTTGAAACAGCCAAGTAGAAAGGTGAAGTGAAATGAGAATGGAGGTGAAATGGAGGGACAGGAAATTCGGGGGTTGTTATTAACCTTCCAAGCATTCCCCAGCGACCCGGCGAAACCCGCGAAAATACTCATGGGTCAGGAAGGTCGGCTGCGGGAATCGAATTCATGACCTCCCGAATGCAAGTTACACGCGCTACCGCCTGCGCCATCTCGCTGGGTAAATATGTGTCCTAAATAGCATCGATTAAAGATTTTATTTATTTAGACTTCTGTACACAAACTTATGCAAAATAAGCCCTAAAACAGCACTGTGATAGAGCCCTAAATTTCTGTAGATTTACATTTGCAAATTAGTCTGAGATATAATTAATAAATTTCTGTATCTGCATTTGAAACAATTTTCCAGCCAAGCAGGCCGTTAAAACTAACAGTCCTCGACAATAATTGATGTTGGCAAAGTTTGAAATTACAACCGTAGGCAGTCACGAATGTGAGAAAACGTCTCATACTGGGACACGCCGCAGTTCCCGGGGGACTTCACGCATATGGGGAAGCATGTGGAGCAGAAGGAAAACCCTTAATGGAAACCTGAATGTTTAAAATCCTTCTGCTGCATGACTAAGAGAGTCTGCGAACTGCAGTGGCGTGCGTAGTCTTAACGTCGCAGTTGCTTGAAAACACCAACACTTAATACGTGCTACCTACAGCAAATCCAAGGTTTTTACTTTCTCACTACGTATAGCAGGTAGGGGAAGTATTGTATTCCACCCAAAACTTCGATACCGAGATTTCACAGGAAATACATGTTTTGAGACCTCCTGAATCCAAATAAAGCATTTTTAGAAACATGTCTGTGTGTGTGTGTGTGTGTGTGTGTGTGTGTGTGTGTGTGTGTGTGTCTGAACAGCATAACTCAGAAACGAACAGTCAGATAAACACCAAACTTGGTATTTAGGTTCAGTATCTTCCAGAGATGCGACACGAAGGTTTTCAAGAAAATCCCCCCACCCCAGATTGGCCCTTACATTGAACATTTTTCGAACATTTTAATTTTCTCAAAAATGGCTCTAACGATTTTGATCAAATAGGATATGTTTTAGATATTTTCATGACAAATGAAATGTTTATATCGAATATTCTGGGAATGTCTCCAAAAGTATTCTCCATTGTGAACGACTTTTGCATAACTAGTAAACCATAAGAGATACACAAAACTTTACTACATAAAAATGTAGATCGCTTTAAAATACACAATTTATGCCATATACAATTTTTGTTGAGTGAACCATTTTCGAGATATTGCTTGTTATTCCCTTAAATTTTCCAATACTTTTTCTCAAATGGGAACTCGTTATTCATTTTTTTTATGTCCTGGACACGCAAAGAGAATGGAATGCGTCACATAGCAACCAGCTCTTAAAATATTTAACTATCGCTTAAAGCCTACCATATTCCCCTTGCATCTACAAGAAAATTAGCAGTAAGATTGACACCTCGATATCTCGATTAACATGAAGCATATGGAGAATAAGCGTTTGTAAAAATATTTGTACAAGAGTAGAGAAAGTCATGTGAATGTAAAACATCAGATTTTTTTTTATTATTTTCCTTGCAACTTAACCTATATAAGTAAAGGGAAATAAATGTTTTGAGTTGTCTGCTTTAAACAGCATAATTCATAAACGAAAAGTTCGTTAACTACCAAACTTAGTACTTAAGGTCAGTGTTCTCCAAGGTAGGTCATCTTCTTAGCGCAGTGGTAGCGCAGCTGCTTACCAAGCGGGAGACACGGGTTCGATTACCGCTATCTGTGTGGGGATTTCCTCCTGCTGGAACAGCTGCCCCGGGTGCACCAAGCCTCGTTAGGTTCTTGAGAGGGTCAATTGATAGGGCTCCAAATCAAGGAGGCTACATACACCGTTCGGGAGGGACCAGGGTGGCTGACCACGTCCCACCCTCCAGTTCTACAACCCCTCCTGATGCCTATTGTGGGCACAGGTGGGGGACGCAGCGGAGGGTGGTAGGCCATGGCCCTCAATGGGCTGTTGCACCACGGAGGTTTAGTTTTTTTTAGTTCTCCAAGGATGGAACACAAAATTTAGGGACAATCCTCTTACGATATAACCTTTACCTGGAAACTAATTTGTTTGCTTTGTTTTTATCAAAAACTGCTTTAACGTTTTGATTAAACTACGATATACCTAAAATGTTTACATGACAGCACGTATAACTTGACTTTTGTGGGAATAGTTTATGAAGTTCTCTTAATCCTAAATGACTTTTCTATAAATCAAACCGTAAGAACCAGACAATATCTTGTTTTATATATAAACAAATTCTGGTGTGTTACATTCATATGACTTTCCATACCCTGTATAATTTATTAGTGGGTATAAAAATGTCCTTATGAAACTTATTACATTCTCAACTATATACTGTTATGTACCGGGGTGAGGCCAAAACGTTTTGCAGCTACATATTAAATTTTAGTTACACGAGCATAAAAATTGGGGGCGTACCATCAGATGCAACGATAGGACCAGGATTTTAACTACACATTTCAGAGCAGGCATGGGATATTTATAACAAAATACACAGGAGTTAACATTAAACACATTACTTGTGGTTTACTGAATATTAAACACGCTGCCTCTGCATAATTGACAACAGATTAAAAGAAAGATTTGGAGGGAAGTGTTACACACACGAGGTCACATTCAAACACGATTCACACAGGCTTTAGTGCCACTAAGTAACTGACGTCACGCTACACACACCACACAAAAGAGCTAGTAACGCTTACTTACCCCTCTCTCTCCAACTCTGGCCGGGAGGTGAGGAGAGATGCCACGTCGGACAAAATTCTGAACCCCAAGCCGAAAGAATTACATCAACAGTGCTGCCGCTACAAAGCAATAATGTGTCCAACGTGAGAATGCACACACATACCTGCCACAATACATAGTAGGTAGAGAAGGTATTGCATTCTATTAAAAAATTCGATACCCAGATTTCAACGGAAATACATATGTCTGCGTGTCTATGAACAGTATAACTCAAAAACCAAAAGTCTCAAAAATACCAAAGTTGGCATTTAGGTTCAGTACCTTCTAGAGATGCGACACAAAGATTTTCAAGAAAATTCCCCCACCCCAACTACCCTTTACAAGGAGCATTTTTCGAAAATTCTGATTTTCTAAGAAATGGCTAAAGATTTTGATTAAGATACCATATATTAAAGATGTATACATGACAAATAAAATGCACATCTTGATTTTTCCGAGAATAGCCTTGAAGTCCTCTTCATTCGGCAGGAATTATGTATAATTTTGCATAACTGGTAAACGTTAAGGAATAGACGAAAACGTACTACACAAAAATGTGCAGGTCTTTAGAACACAATTTATTTCAAATAAGTTTTTTCAGTTGCATAAGCCGTTTCTGAGATATCTGTTATTAATGATTCGAATTGTTCAATACTTGGTCATTCTTTTATAGTCCTGTCAACATCCAGTTGTTTTTCGCGATTGCATGAAACAGTATGGAATTTAAAGCCAGCAGACAGCATTTGACCATCACTGTTCTCTTTGTATCTATAACTAAATGTGTATAGTAGCTATTTCTGTAAATGTTTATTTCGATTAAAATATAGAAGGTAAAAACAGCTTTGGTAAGAATAGTTTGTATGCTCACTAATAAACATAGAGGGTAGAGAAAGTCATTTGAATGTAGCACATCAGATTTTTTTCTGGATTAGTTTCGATATTCAGCTTAATCATCCTGAAAAATGTTACTTTCCTATGCAGTTGCGTAAATAACTATTACTCTATTTTATTACCCTTTTTCATATCAAAAGAAAATTTTAATAGCAGGATTTAAAGCAAACACAGTATATTTAATACATTAAATATTCGGCTCTAATGACTTTAACGAAAAAACAGTGCAGTGCAGTGTGAACTTGAAGCAAGTATTAAACGAAAATGGGGAATCTATGATTTGGCGCATTTCCATAAGCGTATTTCGGGTCATTAAACGCTTGGCTGTATTCCATTTGCGGTTAAGATAGCACTGCAATAACTAGAGCATAGATATAGTATACACGTTCCTGAAACAAAGTAGATATCAACGTCATTTTCTGAAAAAAGTTTACATGCAGCAAGTGCTTCTGATATACAGGCTGGACCATTTAATTTGAGACTCTATAATATCTCCAAAACTAAACATTGTAGAAAGAAACGTCTTTAATAAAAGTTGCTTGATATTGGCACATGCTGGGTAGGTTGCCTAAACGTTCACATGAAAATTAAATTAATTTTGAATACCCAGCACGCGCATTGACGAATACTTAACTTGGCTGCGGAGGACCGAAACGTGGGGTGGAAGTTGAGAGGAAGGCGTGGGTTTTTCACTATACAAAATTCATAACACAAATCTACTCACACGTTCCTAGATATATTTCACAAACGTTTGGGTTTCCTACATTATTAAAAAATCTTATGTGTTACACTCACATGACTTTCTCTACTCTTGTACAAACTAGTTTTACAAACGCTTATTCTCCATATGCTTCATGTTAATCGAGATCTTATTGCTAATTTTCTTGTAGATGCAAGGGGAATTGGTAGGCTTTAAGCCTATTTTAAGAGCTGGTTGCTATGTGGAATATTCCATTCTCTTTGCATTACCAGGACATAAAAAATAAAAAACTAATTTCCATTTGAGAAAAAGTATAAGTATTGAAAAATTTAAGGGAATAACAAGGCATATCTCGAAAATGTATATGACATAAATTGTGTATTTTAACGCGATCTACATTTTTTGTGTAGTAAAATTTTGTCTATATCTTACGGTTTACCAGTTATGCAAAAGTCGTTCACAATGAAGAATACTTTTGGAGACATTCCCAGAAAGTTCGAGATATACATTTAATTTGTCATGAAAATATCTTAAACATATGATATTTTAATCAAAATCGTTAGAGCCATTTTTGAGAAAATTAAACTTTTCGAAAAATGTTCCGTGTAAAAGGCAATCTGGGTTGGGAGATTTTCTTGAAAACCTTCGTGTCGCATCTCTGGAAGATACTGAACCTAAGTACCAAGTTTGGTGTTTATCCGACTGTTCGTTTCTGAGTTATACTGTTCACAGTCACACACATGGACATGTTTCCATAAATGCTTTTTTTTGGATTCAGGGGGTCTCAAAACATATATTTCCGGTGAAATCTCGGTATGGAATTTTTGGGTGGAATACAATACTTCCCCTACTTACTATACGTAGTAGAGAAAGTAAAAATGGAAGGTGGGAGATATCCACCGATCCAAAGGCCGGCTTACACACGCGGTTCGTTCCTCACGGAATCCTAACTGAGACAGTTGCTATATCCTCCACTACTCGTGGCTAGCAAAGCTACCAGCCAAGAGTGACGTAAACAACAATGTGTCTGGTAATGACAATGTAAAACAATAATGTAACCCCCAAATTATTAGTACGCCACAATATTATGGGGGAAAACAAATGTCATTTGGTCAATTTCGGCCAATTTAATTTTTTTTTAAATAGGAGCCTACATTTAGGGTCAAATTAAGCTGACTCTGTATGTATAGTAAACTAAATACTGCTAAAAAGATGTTAGTCACGGTCTTCTGAAAAGCTAACTAGCTTTATCTAATACTAATAACTAGGCTTCGGACATGACTTTAGGTTAAGTTAACTTCTATTATTCTGCTACTTTGTACACAAGCGAGCGGAGAGGAGAGAGGCAGTAGTCTCGCGCACTACTGAGTACTGTGTACGCTATAGGTATAGGTGGGTACAGAAGTAAGTATACAATTCTGTAGTAAACTTAAGCTTTTATTACAAAATATAAATAAGATGAACAAAATAATAAACCTGAACTGCGGGAGATGAAATAATCAGCTTCATATATGATTTACATGCATGGGCAATTATTACAATGGATTACAATATAGTTTCTGAATGTATCAAAAGCAAAATCTCTTCTCAAACTCAAAAAAGATTATATTTTGAAAAGCTCCGTTCCACATCAATGTTACTAGTGCAAAACGAAACTGACGAACGTCACACACCTCTGGGAAACGCATGCATTTTCATTATTTAGAATATCATTATAATAGAATATTATTATAAGCAATCTTCTGAACAAAGCCTAGCTACCCCGAGCGCTCACGGAAGTACCGACCAATTTTAAATTGTCGAAGTGTACATTACCTCTTTTGTCGTAGGCACTGAGCTGTTTCACGCTCTTGCGATTGACAGCTGTTTATATTTCCATCTTGTTGTGAATGACAACATATTCCTTTAAGCTTTACATCGTTATGTTTAAGCTAATTTTCATCGTTAAAGGCCCCTTACTTACCAACATATTTGTTTTGTAAATTAGACTAACAAGGCTACAAGCGCCGCGCTGTCGTAAGAGCAGCGGGTGGAATATATTTGAAACTATGAGGGAATAAAATCGGTAAATTGGGGAAAGGCAAAGTAAAATGCAAGGTAAGAGGTCAGAGAAAGAGAGAGTTCATATGATGAAGCCCAGGGTTGGTAGAAGTCGTTACTATGTATGCTGATTTTGGCTGAAGTTATTCCTTCCCCCCTCATTCCCTCTCCTCCCTGTTTCATCATATCGGACCCTCCCGGTGGGATTTTAGAAGCTTCGTCTGCCCTTTTTAGTTTCCAATTTAATATTCTTGGCTGGAATGGGATTTCCTTCCGTTCTATTTGCGGGGTCCAAGCTAAGTTATACGTGCGCTGATATATGTAATGAAAAACTGTTCCTTCTCTCTATGAAACAGAGTTAGTTTATCTCAAGTCGACTATGCCTACACTATTATTTCCTCTTTTTATGAGACCTCTACGTTATGGAGCCATAAACCTGCCATAAATAAAACCTCCGATTTCATATTGAGATATAACCCAAGGATTTCTTTCTCCACATTTCATTGGTGCAACCAGATTCTAGATTTTAACAACCTACTGTGCGAAATTACTTATATATACGCAAACTTAATAATTGTATTATATTATGCAAAACAATGTCGTTTAAAATGAATTAATATCTTACCAATGTTGTACTGATTTAGAACTGAACTTGGAGGACAGAGTTCTTTTCAGTTTAATAGACCAATACCCAATTATAGATAATTAAAAGAACTTCGTTTATTTATCAAGAAGTAACATTTGGAAAATTACTGGAATGAAAAGAATTCCTGACCAAAGTTTACGCCATAACACAAATACATTTATAAATATTCACAATCAAATAATTCTACTTTTCTAGCAAACAATTCAGCAAGCCTAGATTTCACCGAAAATAGATATTTTGAGGCCCAATGAACAAAAAAAATCATTTTTTAGAAAAATGGGTGTATATGTGTGTCTGAACAACATAACTCAAAAATGAAAAGCTGGATAAATACTAAACTTGGTATTTAGGATCAGTACCTTCTAAGGATGGGACACGAGGATTTTCAAGAAAATCCCCCAGTGAAAACTACCCTTTGCGTGGAGAATTATTCGAAAGTTTTGATTTTCAAAAAAATCACCGTAATGATTTTGATTAAATTATAATATAGTAAAGATATTTACATGAAAAATAAAATGTATACCTTGAATCTTCTGGGAATAGCCTGTGAAGTCCACTTCAGTTGGAGGAAATGTTGTTATTATCTTTTATAACCGCTAAACGTTAAATGATACACGGAAACGTACTACACAAAAAATGCAGATACCCTTAAAACACACAATTTACTTCAAATACGTTTTATTAGCATAAGCTATTTCTGAAATATCCGTTGTTAAAGGTTCGAACTGTTCATTACTTGGTCATTCTTTAAAGTCACTTCAACATTCAATTGTTTCTCGCGATGTCATGGAAACAGTATGGAATTTTAAGGCCAGCATATACACTGTGATCAAAAGTATCCGGACACCCCACAAACATACGTTTTTCATCCTAGGTGCATTGTGCTGCCATCTACTGCCTGTTACTCATTATCCGCAACCTCAATAGTCATTAGATATCGGGAAACAGCAGAATGGGACGCTCTGTGGAACTCACGGACTTCGAACGTGGTCAGGTGACTGGGTGTCACTTGTGTCAGAAGTCTGTACCCAAGATTTCCACACTCCTAAACATCACTAGGTCCACTGTTTCTGATGTGATAGTGAAGTGGAAACGTGAAGGGACATGTACAGCACAAAGGCGTACAGGCCGACCTCGTCTGTTGACTGACAAGAGACTGCCCACATTTGAAGAGGTCGTAAAGAGTAATGGCCAGACTTCTATCAAAACCATCACACAGGAATTCCAAACTGCATCAGGATCCACTCCAAGTACTATGGCAGTTAGACGTGAGGTGAGAAACCTTGGATTCCATGGTCGAGCGGCTGCTCATAAGCCACACATCACGCAGGAAAATGCCAAACGACGCCTCGCTTGGTGTAAGGAGCGTCAACATTATACGATTGAACAGTGGAAAAGCGTTGTATGGAGTGACAAATCACGGTACTCAATGTGGCGATCCGATGGCAGGGTGTGGGTATGGCGAATACCCGGTGAACGTCATCTGCCAGCGTGTGTAGTGCCAACAGCGAAATTCGGAGCTGGTGGTGATATGGTATGGTCGTGTTTTTCCTGAAGGGGACTTGCACGCCTTGTTGTTTTGCGTGGCACGATCACAGCGCAGACCTATATTGATATTTTAAGCACCTTCTTGCTTCCCACTGTTGAAGAGCAATTCGGGGATGGCGATTGCATCTTTCAACACGATCGAGCACCTGCTCATACTGCACGGGCTGTGGTGGAGTGGTTACACGACAACATCCCTGTAATGGACTGGTCTGCACAGAGTCCTGACTTGAATCCTATAGAACACCTTTGGGATATTTTGGAACGCCGACTTCGTGCCAGGCCTCACCGATCTACATCGATACCTCTCCTTAGTTCCGCACTCCGTGAAGAATGGGCTGCCATTGCCCAAGAAACTTTCCAGCACCTGATTGAAAGTATTCCTGCGAGAGTGAACGCTGTCATCAAGGCTAAGGGTGGGCCAATATCATATTGACTTCCAGCATTACCGATGGAGGGCGCCACGAACTTCTACGTCATTTTCAGCCAGGTGTCCGGATACTTTTGATCACGTAGTGTAGGGTCCAGTTCTTAAACATTTGACTATCTCTGTTCTCTTTGTATCTATAACGAAATGTGTGAGGTATCTATGTCTGCAAAGATTTTTTTGGATTAAGATATAATAGATGGACAAGCAAGCTTTACTAAAAATACTTTATATTCCCACTAATAAATTATGGATGGCAGAGAAAGTCATGTGAATGTATTACATCAATGTTTTTGTTTGAATGTGGCTTGGTCTGCTTTTTAATATAGCTGGACTAGAGAAGCGATTAGTTATAAATATTACAAAAATATAATTATATCTTTTCCAACAAAAATATATGCAAATGGTCCATTTTGAAGTTATTAAGAGTGCTAAAATAAGCCCAGGGACTAAAGAGGTGATAAAGAAATAGTGCCATCCAAACGATGTATTATATAAATTACGAGCAGACTTCTAGATTAGTCTTCATGATTTATCCAAATAAGAAGCTGGGCTGGTTGTTCACTGTTCCTTCTTTCCGTAACAGAGTCATCACGACATCGACTCAGGGCGGCTTGCTGTTTTCATATAAAAATAGCAACGTTAGCTTTAATTGAAGAGATGACCCAAAACGCATAATTGTTTGGCCTCCACAGGAAAAAGGGAAAGAGGAAGAACTCCTGTTAGTGTGGTAGTTGAAGCCCTACTCTTTGCTTCAAATTTTGATGCTGTTATCTCAAAGTTGCAGCAGTTTTGATAACGTTTAACGTTACCTACTTTGTTGTCGAGTTCTGTGTTGTCTGGTCCGTCGGCTACTTCAGTGGTGTAGCTACGAGTAGTTTGTCTCAGAGTATGCGTGAGTATAATGTGTAAGGATAACAGTAGTTTAGTTAGCTGATAAATTTTAACGTTTACTTGCGCGTCGCTGGGCGCTGCAAAACTTAAAAATGAAACAAAAGAAATCACAAGAGTCGTCACAGGAGTAAGTCACAGGAATAAGTAAGTAAGTCTAAGTAAAAATAAGTCTAATTTAGAATGCACGCTGATTTCTTAACTTAAGCTATCTATCGCTATTGCTAACCCAACCAACGTTCCTACTTAAGCGGTACAATCCTAAACCCCTACGTACGCGTATCTGAACCTGTTTCCATGCGCTGCCTTGCTTAAATCTCAGACTTTATTCCCATTCTATCACAGAATTCCTATCTACCTGACTTCAAACGCACTGAACTCAACTCTAACTCCATTCCAGGAACCTTTATGCTAATGAGCTCTCTACTCGGCTGTCACTAATGTCTTTCCTTAACATGACTCTCTAATGACCATTTTCTCCAGACAAATATTTTAACTCAGGCTTATTAGATCACACATTGATTTGATATACGGAATTTATTTATTGCAATTATTTCTCTATCTTTCTATCACATCCTTATTTAATTATTTGTCTTCCTGTCAATAATTTCGGTATCAGTGAGAAAAAATTATGGTTACATTTGGCTTAAAAGACGCACAGTGGAATGATAGATCACTACAGCGGAGAAACAAGCAATGGAAGGTGGAACGCTGAGTTAAGAAGAAGCAGCGGCGTTAATTGCATGAAATACATGCTGAAAAACATGGTACTCAGATGACCACATATATATAGGCCTCTAAAAATTAAGTTAAAGGCAGTTAGGATAGCTTTTAAATACAACATGAATAAAAATAATACTTACTCCCTTAAACTGATCAAAATGGATAAAATACATCCGAGGCGGGATGAGTGATATAGAACAGGAAAATAAATTTTTGACGACAAAAACGTCAAACGTTCACACCCTTTAAGGAAAATACAGACCAAAGAGTTAAAAGTTATGGACTCTTATCATGCACAAATTAATGGTTTAGAATACAAAATAACCAGCGACATTTTTTGCAGATGAATAATACAGGGTGATTTATGAAGAACTGACACATTTATTTCTCTAACTGCTTCAAAACGAGTTATGCTAGCGACAACTTATTATACCTGAAATGCAGAGGAATTTTGGGAGATTATTTAACTCTATAGCAAATGTTGAAAATGTCCATCCTGCATAAGGCAAACTCAGCACGTCGTTCCATGTTACTGGCCACTCGCTGGAGGACTCTGTTGGCAGTAGCTTGAATCTCCTGTGTAATGTTGTGCTTCAGATCGTCCAATGTCTGGAGACGTGTGGCATAAACCCTGTCTTTTAAGTAACCCCATGTCAAATCCGGAGATCTCGGTGGCCACAGGTTCTTGGAAATTATCTGTTCGTCAAAGAAACTTGCAATTAGTGCCATGGATTCATTTGATGTATGACGTGTAGCGCCGTCCTGCTGAAAATTAATAATTAATAAATTCGAAAATTCGTAATCCAGTATTGCTTTACAAGGAAGAGTCGTTTATTCAATGTGTACTCCATTTTCACGTTGACTAGAACAAAATCTCAAAAACAGTTGCCGATAATAAAACTAACAATTACGAATAAAATATGAACATCTGGGCATCTAGTGACAGGCAATCAAAACTTCAGAACATCCTGTTTAATTTGGTGCTAAAACTGGGGCATTGAATGAATTTCGATCAGAATAATTAAAGAAAGACATGCGTCAGTTCTTCATAATTCACCCGTTAGAAACAAATAGTTATAGCTTGGAAGCATCGAGTAAGCTAATAAAATATGATTTGATCGGTTCTTTTATTCAATATTCAGAAACTTATGTAATAAGCTGGATACACAGGGTGGGCCGTTTAAGTTGAGACTGTATAACATCGCCAAAACTAAACGTTGTAGAAAGAATGTCTTTAATAAAAGTTGCTTGATACTATGGGGGAAAGTAAATGCCATTAATCTTGTTTTATTTGTAGGACATTGTGATGGTCATTTTAGTGTCAATTTAATTTGACCCTAATTGTAGGTTCCCATTTAAAAAATCTGACGTGTTGCTCTCACATGACTTTCTCTACTCTTGTACAAACAGTTTTTATAAACGCTTCTCCATCTAATTCATGTTAATCGAGGTAAGCCTGATTGATATTTTTCTTGTAGGTGTAAGGGCAATATGGTAGGCCTTAAGTGATAGTGAAATCTTTTAAGAGCTGGTTCCTATGTGAAGCATTTCGTTCTCTTTGCACGTCAAGGATATAAGTTCACTAAAAAAAAGTAATTGACATAAAATTTTTAAGGTGCTTTATATTTTTTGTGTAGAAATATTTTGTGTATCTCTTATGGTTTACCAGTTATGCATATGATATTCAGAAAGAAGAGGACTTTCGGGGAAATTCTCATAAAACTTAATATATAGATTTTATTTGTCATGAAAATATCCTGAATACATGATATTTTAACCAAAATCCATTTTTAGAGCCATTTTTGAGAAAATAGAAATTTTCAAAAAAATGTTTCATATAAAGGGTAGTCTGTGGTAGAGGAATTTTCTTGAAAATCTTCGTGTCGCATCCTTGAAAGATACTGAACCTAAATACTAAGTTTGGCATTTATGTGACGTTTCGTTTTTGGGTTATGCTGTTCACAGACGGACATACACATACACATACACACACACACGTACCTTCTTCTGAAAGTGATTTATTTTGGATTCAGGGGTCTCAAAACACGTATTTCCGGTGAAATCTCAATATCAAATTTTTGAGCGGAATGCAAAGCTTCCCCTACTACGTAGTAGAGAAAGTAAAGATAAAATTGACTATTTTAACGTCCTCCAAACAAAACACGACTAATGGCACTTGCTTTCCCCCCTAAATATCAAGCAACTTTTATTACATAAATTTCTTTGTACAACGCTTAGTTTTGGAACTGCTGTACAGCCCGAACTTAAATGGCCCAGCCTGTATATTAAGAATTAATTGTACAGAATGTTTTAGAAATGCTTTTACAAATTTTGGGTATGGGTTCCTTCCACCACAAGAAGGGAAAAAGTTCATATGAACATATGTCCCATTATCCTTTATTTATCGTTAGGAGATGTTCAACACAGTGGTACACTTATAACACACAAAACTCATAATAAATGCTCGAAATGTTCTCCTCTTGCTTCTATGCATGCCTGTACTCGTCAAATCATGGAATGTCGCACCCTGTCAAAAAATCCGGGATGGTGTCGAATGGTTTCGCAGGCTTCCATGACACGTCGATGAAGCGTTTCTGCATCCGGGATAGCTGCTCGATAAACCAATGATTTAAGATGCCCCCAGAGGTAAAAATCCACAGGATTGAGGTCGGGAGAACGTGCAGGCCATGGAATTGATCCTCCTTTGCCTATCCATCAGTCATGGTATATACCAGTCAGTGCATCTCAAACAATGCGACTAAAATGTGCCGGAGCCCCATCATGCATAAACCACATGTTTTCTCTTATTTGCAGGGGCACATCTTCGTGAAGTAAGTAGGGAAGAGTGTGCTGGATAAAGTCCCTGTAGACAGCACCATTAAGACGTGCTGGTAAAATGTATGGACCTACCAGACAGTCACCTACAATGCCAGCCCACATATTTAGACTAAACTGTTGCTGATGTCTAGCCTGAAGTACAGCATGAGGATTACGATCTGCCCATATGTGCACGTTGTGGAAATTAGTAACTCCATCTCTCCCAAACGTTGCCTCGTCTGTAAACAAAACTGACGAGACAAACAATGGATTGGCTGTTTGTGTTACAAACCATCGGCAAAAGTTATCCCGTGGTGGATAATCGGCAGGCGAAAGGCCCTGCACACGTTGAATATGATATGGATACAGGAGCTGCTCGTGAAGTATCCTCTATGCTGTCAGGTGTGATGTACCAGATGCCACAGCCAATTGTCTTGAACTGATACCTGGATCGTCTTCAACACACTTTAACATCTGTACTTCGCGTACCGGCGTACGAACAACTCTTGGTCTTCCTGGATCAATAGTCCGTGGTGCAACGGTTCCTGTCTCAGCAAGGCGAAGATAAACAGCGACAAAGGTTGAATGATTTGGTTTGCTTCGGTCTGGAAACTGCATCTGATAGAGCCGTGCAGCCTCGCGTCCATTACCATTCGCGCGACCATACATAAAAATCATGTCTGCCTGTACACGAAATGAATATGCAGCCTGGTGGAACGAAACACGTGCAGTTAACTCACTACATGTACACAATTGAAACGTTGAAGACAGACTAATGACAAACTAAACAGGTCTCCATGGCAACACTTCGCCATCTACCGTATGTAATACAATGGGTCAACGCCTTCTATGAATGCATACAGAATTGAAGTTTTGAGGTTGGATCCCGAAGGCCGTTGAACTCACACTTTCATTGCGACAGGAATAACACGAAAACCAAGGATTATGGGACATATGTTCATATGCACTTTTTTCCTTCTTTTGGTGTGAGGAACCCATACCCGAAGTTTTAAAAGTATTTCTGAAACACCCGGTATATATCAAGAGAAATTGGAAAACCGGAATAGACATTTATATTATAAAAGAAACTATAAGACTAAACAACGTAAATGAATTTAAAGCCATAAATGCTAGCTTTATAAATATTCATAAAATGAGGAGACATAAGTAAGCATTAGATCTGCCCTGTCCAACGTCGCCGCCATGATGTATCTTTCTGGTGCCCTTCATATTCAGAGGGTATCTAAAAGTAATTCAAATTTCTGACAAAACTATTTCTTTCCCAACAACTTCCCATGAAGCACAGTTTAGTACACTCAAAGTTGGATTCATTATTTCCTGATCAAACAGTACCAGTACTTTCCTTTTTTCCTCTCAAAAGCAGGGTATTTGCTCCAATAGTGTTTTTATCCTTCAAGCAGCTGTGCCACTGTGGTGTCATAAAACTTTCTGCTGTAGACGAGACACCGATCTAATTCGCCGATGCACAATCCTCCTACCGTAAATTTCGTTTTTCTCATACCTCAACTTGCCGGGAATTGGAGAAAAGTTACTTTAATCCCAACAAAGCTGCAAACAAGAAGTTTGCTGTTTTGAACACTGTTACTTGTAACAATAGCGAGGGAAGGTGGTCAGGAAGCATAAGAAAGATGCTAACAATATATCTGTTTTCCTGTCAGGAAATAGTAGTGTAACCTGGATGTAAAGGAGGATCAAAGTAGAGAGAATTATTTTGACGTATCCTTTTATACTAACATTCCGAAACGGAATAAATTGCAAATGTTAAAGAAAAAATCTGATGTGTTACACTCACATGACTTTCTCTCTCTCTCGTAAAAACTATTTTTACAAACGATTATTCTCCATATGCTTCATGTTAATCGAGATATCCAGATGTTAATCTTATTGCTAATTTTCTTGTAGATGCAAGGGGAATTGCTAGGCTTTAAGCGATAGTCCAATATTTTAAGACCTGGTTGCTATGTGGAGTATTCCATTCTCTTTACACTACCAGGACAAAAAAAATGAATAAAGAATTTGAGAAAAAGTATAACTTTGCAAAATTTAAGGGAATAACAAGCAATAACTTGAACATGGTTCGCTCAGCAAAAAAAAAATGTATGACATAAATTGTGTATTTTAACGCGATATACATTTGTTGTATAGTAAAATTTCGTCTATTTCTTATGGTTTACCAGTTATACGAAAGTCGTTCACAATGAAGAATACTTTTGGAGACATTGCCAGAAAATTCGAGATATATACTTCATTTGTCATGAAAATATCTTAAACTTATAATACTTTAATCAAAATCCTTAGAGCTGTTTTTGAGATAATTAAAATTTTCGAAAAATTTTCCATGTAAAGGGTAATCTGGGGTGGGGGAATTTTCTTGAAAACCTTTCTGTCGCATCTCTGGAAGATAATGAACCTAAATACCAAGTTTGGTGTTTATCTGACTGTTCGTTTCTGAGTTATGCTGTTCACAAACACACACGGACATGTTTATAAAAATGCTTTTTTGGATTCAGGGGGTCTCAAAACATATATTTCCGGTGAAATCTCGGTATCGAATTTTTGGGTGGAATAGAATACTTCCCCTACTTACTATACGTAGTAGAGAAAATAAAAATTTAATATAGAGCATTTGATTATAAGAAAGCGGAGGTGTGTCAAGAATGAATAACGTAGTCTTACGTCATTGCCACTGAAGGTAAAAAATCTGATGTGTAATGTTCACATGACTTTCTCTATCCTTTATTGCTTACGGATGTTTATATTTCTCTCTACTTCATTTTAATCGAGATAAACCTTTCCGGAAATATCTACATTACACATTTCATTATAGATACAAAGAGGGCAGTGACAGTCAAATGTTTAAGAACTGGACACTATATGCTGGTCTTTAAATTCCATACTGTTTCCATGACATCGCGAGAAACAACTAAAACTCTACAGGAATTTAAAAGAATGGCTAACGATTCGAACCATTAATAGCGGATATCTCGCAAATGGTGATGCCACAAAAAAGTTATTTCAAACAGGTTGTGTGTTTTAAAGTGAAGTACATTTTTGTGTAGTACTCTCTGTCTATCGTTAAACGTTTACCACATTATACAAAACTCCTTCCATATGAATAAAGCTTCAGAGGCCATTCCCAGAAAATTCAAGATATACATTTTGTCATATAAATATCTTTAATATATAGTATTTCATTAAAAGTCGTTAGAGCCATTTGTCAGAAAATCAAACATGTCGATAAATCTTCCATATAAAGGGTAGTTTGGGGTAGGGTCATTTTCATGAAAATCTTGGTGTCATATCTTTGGAAGATAACAAACCTAAATACAAAGTTTGGTATTTGTCCAACTTTTCGTTTTTACTTTCTCTACTACGTATAATAAGTAGGGGATGTATTGTATTCCACCCAAATTTCGATACCTAGATTTCACTGGAAATATATGTTTTGAGGCCCCCTGAATAAAAAACATTTTTGGAAACATGTCGGTGTGTGTTTGTCTGTGAACAGCATAACTCAAAAACGAACAGTCGGATAAACACCAAACTTGGTATTTAGGTTCAGTATCTTCCAGAGATGCGACACGAAGGTTTTCAAGAAAATCCCCCCACCCCAGATTACCCTTTACATGGAACATTTTTCGAAAATTTTAATTTACTCAGAAATCGCTCAAACGATTTTGATTAAAATATCATATATTTAAGATATTTTCATGACAAATAAAATATATATCTTGAATTTTCTGGGAATGTCTCCAAAAGTATTCTTCATTGTGAACGACTTTTGCATAACTGGTAAACCATAAGAGATAGACAAAATTTTACTACATAAAAATGTAGATCGCGTTAAAATACACAATTTATGTCATATACATTTTGTTTATTGAGTGAACCATTTTCGAGATATTGCTCGTTATTTTTGTCCTGGTAATGCAAAGAGAATGGAATACTCCACAGTAAGAGTATATTTTAAGAGCAACCAGCTCTTAAAATATTTCACTATCGCTTAAAGCATCTACAAGAAAATTAGCAATAAGATGTCTCAATTAACATGAAGTATATGGAGAATAAACATTTGTAAAAATAGTTTGTATAAGTCATGTGAGTGTAAGACGTCAGATTTTTGATATGGTGTTCATACAGACACACTCACAGACGTACACACACTGGCCTTTTTCTAATTTTTTTTTCAGAGGCCTTATAACATGTATTTCCGGTGAAATCTCGATATCAAATTTTTGGGTGAGATACAATACCTTCTCAACCTACTATGTACGTGGTAGAGAAAGTAAAAATGAAAGGAAAAGGAAAAGGGAACGAATATGTAAATAATTCTGAAGATTTTGCTTCGAAAGTTAACATAACCCATTTCTTCATTAGGAAGAACAGCATATACAGTGCTTCATTTAGAAAATAAATAACACAGAAGAAACCCTGGCAAGTTTTGTCGAACCCACTACTGCATTTGGCTAACCAGAAAAACATCTACGTCTCTCTTCGTCTTGTGGTGTCCCTGCATCCTCGCAGGAAGGCACCGCTGAAGCCTACACCGCAACCAGTGACAGCCGACATCAGCACCATCACTTACGCCAATCATCGAGGAAGTCCAGGGCCTACGTGACGCCGTTCAGGATCTCCATGCGGAGTTCCTAAACATGACGACGAAGCTGACAGTCCTGGAGGAATCTTCATCAGGGATCTTCAAACTTCATCAGCTGCTCAACGGTTTTCCTGGCTGGGCAGTTTGACAGCACTTCATCCAGACTAACAGCCATCACCGAAGCCATCCGGGTCTCTTCGCTTGGTCCCAGGCTGAAGAGTAACCCGGAGAGAGTCACCAACTTGTTGCAGCAATGCAAGGTGTTCAACCAGCAACAGCAGCATCATCGTCAGTACCATCCTCATTCCTAACTTCCATTCTCTTCCTAAACCCTCGCCATTCCCACTAGTGTTGCATTCAGGTTTCATGGCTGCAACCTAGTAACTACCTTTACCATCTCCCGCCCATAGGGCGGCAGCCAACATCCTTCACATACTAACCGGGTGCTATGCGGGACCGCACAAAGCCGCGATTTATTCCACTTTTCCTTATTCCATTTTTCCTTCCGGTGGAGGAGTTTTTAGTGGGTATGCGGGCCATTGGTGAGTCCCACACTCTCAGTCCCGACTCCCATCGGGGCTGAGGTCAGCGATTAAATCATGTCAGGAAGTCACCTATGCTTCGCTGATATTCCGTTTGGCTTTATTAAAAACCTTGTGCATGGTATTTTGAGTGTGAAGATTTAAATGTTAACTAAGCCATTGCTTGAATTGCACTTTAGAGAGTTAAATAGAATAATATCTATATAAGCATAAACTTTTACTGCAAGGGGAGATCTAAAACCCGAAGCACAATTGCCTACACACGGCATCTATTGGAAAGGTAGTACCATACTGAAAAATTCAAAGCCATAAATGGGATTTGAACCACGCGTATTCAGCTTTCCGTGCTGTTGCTCTACCAATTGACCTACCATAACAATATACCAGCACGACATTAAATTTCCCAAGAGACTCGCATTTTTTCCGGTAAACGATAAGACATTCTGAAACTCATTTTTGAGATAACATCCTCAATGGCGACTTAAAGATAAAGGTATGCTCGAATGGGGCGGTCCCCAAACAGCCGCAGAGCACTCAAGAAGCCGCAACGGCCATTTTTGCTTCTACAATTACCCCTGGGAGGGAGAGATGAGGGGAGAGACCCGAAAGACAACCAAATCCGGAATACGACAAGCGTAAAGCATGGACGGGGTTCCCAATGTTTCCAAATAGAACGCACCCGACACCGACCTAGCCCACCCATAAGCCTCCTTCCTGGTAAGGCCCCACTCATAGGCAGGACCTAACTTAGCAGTCCCGCAACGACGCCAGAGAGGAAACCTCTATAAAGCGCAAGCCATCGCTCAGCCGCAACCCGCCGACCACCGTCGCCTGGTCCTACAACCCTGAAACAGATGACAATGAAGGAATGATGGGTACAGGAAATGAGGGACAGAAAATTCGTGATAGGATAGGAACCACCTCAGTATTCGCTGCCGAACCCAGGAAACCACGAAAATCCCATAGGTCACCACGAACCCGGAACCTTCCGAATGTGAGTCGCACGCGGCGCCATCTCGATCGGAAATGGCGACTCACAATCTCGTAAGTACTTGAAGTATAAATGTTAAACTGTTCTTCCACATAAGCCATATGTAAGTAGTTGAACAGATAGAATCAATCTAAAAACTTCAAATTCTAGCTACTGCATTGAATTCTTAGTCGCCAACTTTAGCCTACACACGGCTTGTGTGCAAGAATAATTCATTGCTTCATTGTTAACGTATTGCGAACCTCGCACGCTAAGTTACCTATGAACCTGCGATGCGAGCTTCTCCTGGCTCATTTCCTGACTGCGGGTGAGGCAAATGGCCGGTCCCCCATCAGAATAATACCGTGCGGGACGATAACCATTATGTGTCGCTTCCCCACTGCATAGGATTCCTTTGGGCCGTTTCGAGTAGATTCCTCTTCTTGAAACTTCTGCTTTGTATGCAGCGCCCATATAAGAGGCTGCTCTGCCCAGTGAGTTGAGCTCGTTTAAGTTATATAGTGAAAAGTGGAAAGTGCTAGTGCAGTTTAGTTATGAGTTTAAGGGTTGTGATTCGATGGTTAAGTTGTGTTGTGTTCATAGTGTGTGTCAAAAGTGATTCAAGTGTAACGTTTGTGCTACGCTTATTACCTAAGTTTTAAGTAAAGTGTGTTTCGCAGTAACAGATGTTCTGATGTGTTAACATATACACGACAGAACAAGAATTGTTAAGGCAAGAAAATAACATTGATCCTTGACCTAGACGTACGTAAAATAAGGCTATACGTTCACGCGGGTTGAGCTCGTCGTAAAGCATAAAAGGTATTTCGTTTACGAGCCATAAAGTCCAGCCCTGTCTCTGCTACCGTACTCCCTTATGGTGAACCATTTGCGTGGCCGGCCCACTGAAACCTGTTGCAGGGGTACCTCGTCCTTTCATTATTGGTGCATTAATAAACTATTTGCGAAACCATGGCCCGCACAGCGTTACTAAAGGCAGCGGTTATAGCTCCATGGATGTCCCTGTGTTGCGTTTATTAAACACCAGAGGCTTTACAGTAACCGCACACCTCAAATTCCTGTGGACTAGTCAACCTGGCTTCAAATGCAGATCAGAATTAAAGGAGGGTTCACGTAAATAGTGTATGAAATCTCAACAAGCCTGGGGAAGCATATTAATGATGTGTGTGCTAACCATGTTCGTGTATACAACAAAGCATCTGGGCTACTGCTGCTGAACGATTCACGTCATCCAATTGGTGTTTCTCCTATTGACGTAAATAAAAATAAAACCTGCAATACTAAACCCTGGCATCTAATTTCTTAAACCAGGGCTTATATGATCAGACCTTGTAATTCATTCAATCTCAAAAAATTTACAATTTAAATACAATAATTGTACAGATTAAATATATAAAATAATTTAATATATTAATAAATAAAATTTTAAATTGTTAATTAAATGTTAACCTTTTTTTTAAATTTATATATCTAAATCCTATAAAAGTAACTCTGTAGTTAAACAGTTTTACAAAAATTATAATAAAATCAATAGTTCAAAAATTTATTTGATTTTTACAAACTACCAAATTTACTTTAATAAAAATAATAATAAAACAATTTAAAATTAAAATTCTCATAAATATTAATCCAATTGTTGTATTTTAAATCTATTTTAATTTAATATTTCAAAATTCATAGATATTAATTAAATATTAAACACTCAAATACAATTACTAGTATTCAGCAACAAAATAACTGCTATCCAGTTATTAAATAATTAAAATTAATCTAAATCTACATTACCCTAAGCTGTCGGTATCCGACGGCCATCTATTAGTACCGGTATCTAGCACTTATCTAAATTCCCATCGTTAAAATTTAAAGTGCAATTTTTATATATATGTATATATACACAAGTTATTTAACTTTTTCTAAAACGTCGTATTGACGTAAATGTCAATTGTCAAATGTCTACATGTTTTACCAATTTTTACTTTCTCTACTGCTTTCTTTAATAACAAAAGGTAGCACTGTACTTCATCCAAAAATTTATACCGAGCTTTAACCGGAAATACGAGGCGTGTTTTTAAAGTAAGTACAATTTTAATATTTTACCGCTGCAGTGCTGCAGTTACGATTTTGAGCCTGCGTAATCACTTCCATACATTTGGAAGCCAGACGCAACTATAAGCTATCGTCACCTTGTCTTTTCCTGTTGTTAGAGCGTTTCAAAGTATTCAAAACAATCCATCGACCCGCTGACTGTAAAATCAGATCAGTAATCAGTTCTTTTTGAATGCGAGATGTTACGCCAGCAGACATTCATTGCCAATTGTGTGAGGTTTATGGGGAAACAATAATGAGTGACAATGACCGGCCACACACGACCAAACAAACTCAAGATCTGATCGCATTATTTGGTTGGAAACAATTAGACCACCTTCCCTACAGTCCGGATTTGGCACAAAGCGATTCTCATCTGTTTCTTCATTTGAAGAAATTTCTTGAAGAAAGCATTTCAACGGCAATGATGCTGTGAAACAATAAGTACAGTATTTGGCTTTTATCCCAGGCAGCATTATTTGAGGAAGGCATACAAAAACTGGTTCCCCGTTACGGCCAGTGTCTAAATAACGGTGGTGACTCTGTAAACAAGTAGTGTAAAGGGTAACGTAAATGGGTGACAAAGTATTTTGAAAATAATGTTTGTTATGTTTTATAAATGTTATCAGTACTTACTTTAAAAGCATGCCTCGTACGCGTTTTCAGGCACACCCGAATAAAAATCTCTGACGTGTTACATTCGCACAACCTTCTCAACCCTCTATGATTTATTGCTGGCTATAAAAATTATTCTTACCAAAGTTTATTTTTCTATCTACTTCATTTCAACTGAGATAAAGCTTTGTAGTCGCTATATGCCGGCCATAAATTCCATACTATTTCCATGCAATTGGAAGAAACAACTCAATATTGAACAGGACTTAAAAGAATGGGTAAGTATTGAACAAATCGAATATTTATTAACTGTATCTCGGAAACCATTTATGCCACAAAACGTTATTTGACCTAGATTATGTGTTTTAAAGAAAGATACATTTTTATGTACTACCTTTTCATCTATCGCTTAACGTTTACCAGTTCTACAAGATTCTACAAAATTTCATCCGAATGAAAAGGGCTCTACAGATTAATCTCTGGAAATTTAAGGTGTACATTTATTTGCTATATGAATATCTTTAAAATGTGGCATTTTAATTAAAATCTTTAGAGCCATGTTTTAGAAAATCAAAATTTCGAAATGTATTCCACGTAAAGAATAGTTTGGGGTGGGGGATTTTCTTGAAAATCTTCGTGTCATACTTTTGGAAGCTACTAAACCTAGCTTGGTGTTTATCCGACTTTTCGTTTTTGAGTTATGCTGTTCACAGACACACATGCATGCACCTGTTTCCAAAAATGCTTTTCTTTTATTTAGGGAGGCTCAAAACATGCATTTCCGGTGAAATCTACGTATCGAGTTTTTGGATAGGATGCTATACATTCTCTACCTACTATGTGCATGGTAGAGAAATCAAAAATGAACTCGTTCTCCTAACAGGAACAAGAACATTGCAGCACCTTTTTAGTCTTTGTCAGAAATGTTGCCAAAAGTACAGAAGCGTTCATAAAGACGTACACTAAGTACAAAAGGATCTCCTATTTCCTTAGATTGCAATAATATTTTTTTCCTCTGAAAGATTTCCAGTTTCGGTAACCATTTGATCCCCCCCAAACCGGTATCAGTTCTCTATATTACTGCCTTAAATAAAAATCCGGAGACACAAAAACCGAACCGTTGAACGATGTTGTAATCGATGTGAAATAAAGAGGGGTTCGGATGTCGTCTATTGAATGAGCTTCACTACGATTGGTGCACAAGAAAAGGCTGAACCGTTGCAACATAATTCGGCCTTGTAGAGGAAGTGGTGAACAACTATTCGCTTATGTCGTGAGACAGAATGTGCCCCGATTAATGTTATAATGTGTTAATTTATTTAGTGATTAATTTGGTATATGAATGATAAATGTATGTAATGTGGATACCATGTAAATATTCATTTTTGTGTAATGTAATATTTGTCTTATATAAAATGTTCCTGTTTCACTAGTTTTAGGGTGTTTAAACTCTGCAGTTTTGTAGAAGATATGCTGTTCCCATGTGCAGAGATAGTTGGGATCCTCTGTATTAGAACCGAGGGTAAGGTTTTATGACCTTATTTGGTCCGCTCGAGAAGTATGGAATGAGGAAAATGTAACACAGAGTGGAAAACTACCAAGAGAAGCCCGGGAAAAAGTCACGTGATATATATAAGAATATATATAAATGAAGTAATATTTAACCACGCTGAGAGAAGCGCGAAAATTCCTCCAATGAGAGAACAGATCCTTGAATTCTAAGTGGGGGATCGTCTTCTATAAATAGTTCGATATTTAGCCCAAAATTCAGGAGTTGAGTTGTAGTTTCAGACGAGAAGTTCAGCTACTCCGTAAGACAAAGTTGAGGCAGTATTTTTAACACTTAAATAATTTCAGTCTAATTATATCGTATGTAAATTCAATAACAGCCCGCCTTAAAGCAATATGTGTATGTAATAATATACAAAAAATGTATGCAACACTAATTATATATGTTTGTATTATTGTATCCACGTGTAATAATGTTACGTGAATATATTACGTAATTTAATAATGTAGGAGCTGTGAAAAATAGGTTTAAAGTTGCTAACAATGAGGTAGCGTTGAGGCAATAATGAGCTTGAGAGTTTAATAATGTTACTTGTGATTACTGGAGCAACAATAATGTAAATTTTGAGACAGTTTAAAAATAGCCAATCAACAGAAAAAGTTTAGTTAAATGAAGGTATTGTATTGGATTAGGAACAGCCAATCAGAGACCTGAAATACTGAAATTTACAAGTTTAGACGGTTGAAATCAGTTCAGTTGCCTGCAGACAGTGATTGTAACCGGATGCGAGACGCGTCCTCGGAGATTTAATACGCATTTTGTGTGGGACAAAAATAGTTTAAGAAGTGCAAGTATTTAATAAAAGAATCTCACAGCTATATATCAGTGAAGTGTTATTTAAATCGTGTCAAGCATTAATAAATGAAGTGAAGTAAAATTATAATCTGTGTAAGCCTACATTCTTAGTCGTACCACAACCCTGCCAAGACATCCATGTCTCTAACAATAATACTGATGCAGCCGAGGCAAACATAAATATGTAATATTTAAAGAAACAGTTAAGTTACAAAGTTAATATTTTTTTAAACTTGGGCCACCTTGGGCCACCTGAAAGTACATTTGGGGCGAAGGCTACCGGAAAGCGGGTACCATACGTGCGGTTGCAACTACTACAGGTTCGGCTCACCAACATTTGAAATACGATACAACTCCTAAAATACTACTTCCTCAAAGTTGGCGCGCAAATAGTGTTCGTTTTGTACCAAAATGCAAGTGTGACTGCCACATATTATTTAACAATAATAATATTGTAAATAATAATAATCCCGAGCTCAATATAGGGTTATGAGTGAACAGGAACATTATTTAGTGTTTCAGAGTGAAGAAGTGACAATAAATGGCAATAAATGAGACATTATGATGAGCTCCTTTGTTCCACGAGCTTATTAGCAGTTCTAATAGGCAAAGTCCATGTTACATCTCCGCTGAAAGCAACTAGTCAGAGCCACAGCGAGAATTAAACCTTATTATATTTTAATTACCTTTCTACGGAGATTTGCTGATGAAGCCGAAACCACGGACGGAGGACATAAAACAGGTACAGTGAATTTTATCATCATGTACTTTTCCCGTATCTACAACTGCACCGCGGTCGATTCCCACCCGCGCGGGCATCGAACCCGGGACTGCAACCCACAGATACAACAGGCCACCTCCCCGGCGCAGTCTTCTAAGCAAGGAGTACGAGGACCAACGCAGTCGTTAAACTGAACGATATCCATGTAATTATTATACAGGGTTATTACAAAAGAAATAGACACCTTCAGTATGTTACAAATCCATAATTATTAATGATATAATGAATTTGTTTGCACTGTCGTGTAGAGGGAGTCTTGAAGTTTAGTTTGTGAACTCACAAGGTGCTCAATGTGTGATCCCTGCGTCACACGACATACATCAAGACGATAATCAAGTTCATCCCAAACGCGATGTAACATACACTACGTAATCAAAAGTATCCGGACACCTGGCTGAAAATGACGTACAAGTTCGTGGTGCCCTCCATCGGTAATGCTGGAAGTCAATATGATGTTGGCCCAACCTTAGCTTTTATGACAGCCTTCACTCTCGCAGGCATACTTTCAATATGTGCTGGAATGTTTCTTGGGGAATGGCAGCCCATTCTTCACGGAGTGCGGAACTGAGGAGAGGTATCGATGTAGGTCGGTGAGGCCTGGCACGAAGTCGGCGTTCCAAAACATCCTAAAGGTGTTCTATAGGATTCAAGTCAGGACTCTGTGCAGGCCAGTCCATTACAGGGATGTTATTGTCGTGTAACCACTCCGCCACAGCCCGTGCAGTATGAACAGGCGCTCGATCTGTTGAAATATGCAATTGCCATTCCCGAATTGCTATTCAACAGTGGGAAGCAAGAAGGTGCTTAAAATATCAATGTAGGTCTGCGTTGTGATCGTGCCACGCAAAACAATAAGGGGTGCAAGCCCCCTCCAGGAAAAACACGACCACATAATATCACCACCACCTCCAAATTTCACTGTTGGCACTACACACGCTGGCAGATAACGTTCACCGGACATTCGCCATATCCATACCCGGCCATCGGATCGCCACATTGTGTACCGCGATTCGTCACTCCACACAACGTTTTGCCACTGTTCAATTGTGTAATGTTGACACACCTTACACCAAGCGAGGCGTCGTTTTGTATCTTCCTGCGTGATGTGTGGCTTATGAGCAGCCGCTCGACCATGGAATCCAAGGTTTCTCACCTCACGCCTAACTGTCATAGTACTTGGAGTGGATCCTGATGAAGTTTGGAATTCGTGTGTGATGGTCTGGATAGATGCCTGCCTATTACTCTTTACGACCCTCTTCAAATGTCGGCGATCTCTGTCAGTCAACAGAGGAGGTCGGCGTTTACGCTTTTGTGCTATACATGTCCCTTCATGTTTCAACTTCACTACAACAGCTCCTACAGAAACAGTGGACCTAGGGATGTTTAGCAGTGTGGAAATCTCGCGTCAGACTTCTGACACAAGTGACACCCAATCACCTGACCACGTCCGAAGTCCGCAAGTTCCACGGAGCGTCCCATTCTGCTGTTTCGCGATGTCTAATGACTACTGAGGTCACGGATAATGAGTACCAGGCAGTAGGTGGCAGCACAATGCACCTTAGATGAAAAACGTGTATTTGTGGGGTGTCCGGATACTTTTGATTACATAGTTTATCTGCATCGACACTTGCCATGGCTCTTCTCATACGTTCCTTCATGTCTTCTAAATCGCGTGGAAGAGGAGGAAAAAAGCTGTCTTTTAGAAATCCCAAAAGGAAAAAGTCACACGGCTTGAGATCGGGACTGTTTGGTGGCCAACTGTGGCAGAGTTTTTGTCGTCTGCAGCACGGCCAATCCAACGCTGTGGTAGAATTTCATCCAAGTAAAGTCTAGCATCTGTGTGCCAGTGAGGCAGTGTTCCATCTTGTTGGAAGATAACGGTTTCCGTTTCCATTTCCTCATACAGTTAGGGCATCAACCAAAGCTGTAACATATCGACATATGTAGGTCCCATTACTGTTTTTTCTGCAAAAAGGGGTGGTTGTTTCCGGAAACGTGTTCTGAAATGTCGTTGGACAACAGTTACAGAACTTGTTTTAGCAAGTTCTAGCACACAACACTCTTTTTCCGCAGCATTCACCAGTTTTGCATCTTCAACAACAATGACATGATTACCAACTACAAAACTACCAATGCAAACTTCCAGAGTTTTCCAACATTACACCGCAAAATTTATGTTGTTATCGTACTTAGCTTTTGTTTCATAAAACGTTAAAGCTGTCTACTTCCTTTGTAATAACCCTGTATAAGAACTTTCATCGGAGACATGGAGACGAAGGCTAACCATTGCCGCTATTCAACGGCAATAAGAAAACCGACTGTAGGAAAACGGCATTACAGCATGAAAATACAAGGTTTAAGTGTACTGAAATAACAAAAGGGTTCTTAACTTTAGTATGTATACATTTTGAGGTAGTATTTTTAACACTTAAATGATTTTAGTCAAATTATATAATAAAAATATACAACAGCCCGCCTTAAAGCAATATGTATATGTAACAATATATAAAAAGTGTATATTACAGTCATTGTATATGCTTATATAATTGTATACATGTTCAATAATGTTATGTGAATGTATTACGTAATTTAATAATGTAGGAGCTGTAGGAATAGCAGGTTAAAAGTTGGTAACAATGAGGTAACCTTGAGGCAATAATGAATTAGAAGCTTTAATAATGCAACCAGTCATTCTTGGAGCAACAATAGTGTAATTTTGTGACAGTTTATAAAATAACCAATCAACAACCAGAAAAAGCTTTAGATAAATGAAGGTATTCTATTGGACTAGGATTAGCCAATCAGAAACTTGAAATACAGAAATTTACAAATTTGAGCGGTAGAAATCAAGTCAGTTGCTTGTAGACAGGCCTCATAACTGAACACGTTGGTTGAAGACAGTGTTCCTAACCGGACGCGAGATGTGTCCTCGAGTAATTTAATATATATTCAATGTGAGACCAAAGTGCTACGTGTTAAAAAGTGGAAGTAGTTAATAAAAAAATCTCACAACTCTCTCTTTATATCAGTGAAGTGTTATTTAAATCGTGTCAAGCATTAATAAAAGGAGTGAAGTAAAACATTACAATTTGTGTATGCCTACATTCTTTAGCCGCACTACACCCTGCTAAGACATCCATGTCTCTAACAAAAATACTGACCCAGCCGAGGCAAACATAAATATATAATATTTAAAGAAACAGTCAAATTACAAAGTTAATATTTTTTTAAGCATTTTTGGGGCGAAGGCTACCGGAAACATTTTACCATACGTGCGGTTGCAACTACTTCAAGTTCGGCTCCCAACAGTTGAAATACAATAATACATCTTCAAACTACCTTTTCATACGTAGCAGCAATACCTATCTCAAATTGGCGTTCATACGTGGGGCAGAAACAAACCATCTTCTTCAATTTTTATTGTATTATATTGTATTTTTGCAACCAAATTCAACGAAGCATTGCTTTATCGGTACTCCGCTATTATATACATGTACAAATAATTTGAAATGCCACCCTTTGGCAGTTCGGCAGTATATTTTGGGGAGGTAAAGTACCCTGTCACTCCAGTGCCTAAAATTATGTTCGAAACAGAGGTCACGCTCGCAGAGGCTAGGGCTAGATTTGTCAGTACTATCATAAATAGCTGCCTTCAATTATGCGTCACATTTTATGCACGCCAGTATAACCCCTTCGTCACCTGTTAGGGAAACGAAAGCAAGAATAGAACGTGGATCTACTTTAACCACACTTGGACTGTACATAATTGCTATTCTTTACAAAGAGGCTTAAGCCAGTGACGCTGTGGGGTAAGTCTGTTGCAGGCTGCAATATGAGTTCTATTTGCTGACGGAGAAAGCAACCACAATTAGAAGCCACCAAGATGCAAACATTGTGAAAGAGGTCATATTCCAGACTCAGCGTTCCCTTGCCCCCATTTAAGCACACAATCGCTTTATTATATGCAACATCCAGACGTTTACAATTTCACCACTTCTCTATTAACAACTTTGCATTTAATCAAGTTAGCGTTCAGTATTGCTACCGAGAAATACAACAGCTATAAAAGCAAATCTGCTGAGACTGAAGCATTTGCGTAATTCATATGCAAAAATATTAAAGCATAATATGTTTCCAGGACGTTTCGTCAACAGCACACCAACAGACAGTTTATTTATATTCTTTTCGCCGATGGACAGTATGACTGTCCAAACATTTCGTCAAATATTCCTTCCCCCTATATCGCATTTTAGTCAAAAGTAAAATTCGCATAAGAATATTTTCGTCAACAGTCTTTTCGCCTAAATTTATTTTAGTCAAGAGTAAAATTCGCACAACGACATTTTGTTAGCAGGCTTGAATAAGCTGTAGCATTTTGTCAACAGTCTGTAGTATGACTGCACAGTCTTTAATGAATAGGTATTTTCTACAATAGTCTTTAACATGATTATGCACATTTCGTCAACAGTATTTAGCATGACTATGGACATTTCGTCAACAGTATTTAGTATGACTATGGACAATTTCTACAACAGTATTTAATATGACTAGGGATATTTCGTCAACAATCTTTAGTATGGTTATGGACATTTTCTACAAGTCTTTAATATGACTATGGACAATTCGTTAACAGTCTTTAGTATGGCCCTGAGCTACCATGGCAACTTGCCGGCACGTCATTAAATTGTCCAACTTACGGCCTGTATTACGATCTCCGGTTAAAAGTCATGGTTTGTAACCTATCAGTTATCGCTACCTGAAGGTTAGGTGCATTGCCGCGTATTACAAACGCATATCAACCGATGGTTAGTAACCCTAAGGTTTATGATGCTGGGCGAGAAGTTGGCAACACCAAAGAGATGTGTATTTCTCCTTGGCAATAGTTTTCTGAGTGATTTCACTGTTTATACAACGCTATCTCGTGGTAATCTGCAACATTATAGCGTCATTATTGGTCATTAGTAACAAGGCGAGCGGACAGACTATTATAGATTGTGAACGGCTTTGGAGATTTTTTTAGAGAATTTTGACATGAACATAACCTAAAATGTAATTTATATACATGTCATTGAGCATACAAGATGCGGTTCTAGTACGTTATTGGATTACTGAGCTACAATGGGATACCGTAAACAATAGTTATAATACCTTTTTATTAGCTTTTCCGTTCGCGAAAGCTATTATATTTATAGAAAAGCAACATCGATGGTTCTAATGTTGATTCGGATTTACACATGTTGCCTGACATTTAAGTTCAACACAATATTCTTAAGTTTGTTGCATCTTTCTAATACCGTTCCTTGGTTATTCTATTTGGAAAACTATGCCACACTTCAAAGTTTCGTTAAAAATAGTGTTAAGAGTTTTGACGTAAAAGTTTTACGAATATCACTTTAATAACCGAAAACCATAGTCTTCTGACGCAAACATTTCATGAATATCACTTAAAACTAACGTGAAAAGCCATTCGACAATTTTAAAATCCAACCTAAATATAAACTAACACGCAAAATACGTTTACCTTTGCCCACACTGCTTGTCATTTAACCTAAAATGTTTGGCCTTCCAAAAACAATCCAAGCACAATGGTTAGTTCCTTACGCCCTGACAGTAATATTTAAGACTGGGTGTTGGAGTGAACTATTCTAATGTATAGATAACATTTCCAAAAACTTGAAAATATATTCTGAATCACTCTCAATAATCAATCTCTGCCGGTGGTATGCCATGTTTCATTCGGAAATACGAGTTAACTCCAAGGTATCATCTTTATCCACCACTTGAGGTGGTGGTTAGTTTACCTCCTAAAATAACTCCCGGGTAGCCCTTAACCAAAGATTGTAATACAGTCGCAGTACGTAACTCTCAGGTAAATCTTACCCCAAACCTTAACCGGAGATCGTAATACAGGCCGTGAGTCGCATTTTTCCCGGTAAACCACAAGGAGATCTCAAGTTGTATTGAGATGTCATACCCCAATGGCGACTTACAATGTTGTAAGTACTTTAAGTCCCGGGCTTCATAGCTTCAACCACTATTAGGTCAATTAATGGAATTAATTGTTCTTTCACACAAGCTGTGTTGCCATGGTAGCTTAGTGGTTAGAGCAACTGGACGGAAACTGGGAGATCCTTGGTTCAAATCCCGGCGATGGCATTCAATTTTTCAGTCGTTTGAGTCTATCTTCCCAACCCTGTCCAACACACGCCTTGTTAGGAAGAAATATTAATTTATTTAAAATAATAGTTATACTTCTCCTAAATGACAAGTCGTTATTGTTCTCTCTCTTGGTTATGCAAACAGAATGGAATTTCAAAGCCATTACATTACGATCGGCTCTTAAAAGATTTGAACTGTCGATTAAAGCGTGCTGTATTCCCGTAACCCCCTTGCACCTTGCAATAACAGAATTTCCGAAAATGTTTATTGCGAAAAACACGAAGTAGATACAACAACAAGAGCATGTAAGAATAGATTGTACAAGAGGGAATAAAGAAAATCATGCGAGTGCAACACATCAACTTTTCTAATATAATTTAACTCGAAGCAGAATAAAAAGAAGAAAACTTTCTCAGAGAATATTACATTTCTCGTCATTAGATAACAATCGTAGAACATAAAAGTTTCTTAGACACGAATCTCTACAAAAGTTATATTATAGTTTGGTCCTATAACAGTCCTATCTTTGTTCAAACGAGGGCCCCTCAGGCAAAATACTTTGCAGAAAACATTTAAAGCTATGTCACATATTCCTAATGACTTCTAAGTTCAATGCGGTTTCTTTTTAACTTCCTAAAGGATAAAAAGGAACACAAACTTCACACAAGGGCATTAGAGAAAGCATTATCATTATCTGCACGACCATAGATGCTCGACAGCTAAGATAATCTTGCTAAAACAAATCGTCTTTTCGGTATAAGACCATGCAGACAATGCAAGCGCCAGTTTAAGCAAAATATTTTATGCCACAAGAAAAAGGTTGGTGTTTTACATTCACATGACGTTCCCTACACTCTTATTGTTTATTAGTGGGTATGCAAACTATTCTTACTAAAGCTTTTATTTCTATCCATTTCATTTTAACTGAGATAAGCCTTTGTAGAAATAGCTACATTATCCATTTTGTTGGGATAGAAAGGAAATAGTATAATCAACTGTTATAGAACTGTATGCTATACGGTGACCTTAAAACTCCATATTCTTTCCATTACATTGCGAGAAACAATCATCAGGGGGACTGTGCAACCCTGGGAGGAGGGCGTCATTCAAGTGACTCTTCCCCCCGCGAGAGCTTTTACTTTTCCAGTAATTCGGCACCTGAAAATTTAAATCCGGCCCCTATTACAGAGTGGAAGTGGATACGCCACTTACGCCCTTCAACCCTTCAACCCTCCTCCCCCCCAAAACGGGAAGATTACCGAGATCTCGGTAACCTAGCAGACTGTCTACTGGCTATCTAGGAGTCTCACAACCCCGCCTGGACAACCGTATAGACGTACCCAGTCTCCCATGGGAACCATTGCCCCGCCGAGTCCAACCCAATCCAAACGACACTCACACGGGTGGGGCTGGGACGTTTGGCCCAGCGTACTTCTAGTAACCTCAGAAGTACCACGAGTGTTCAGGTTTCGCAGCTCCCGCATCATGGAGGCTGAAGAGATCGGAACCCTGCCCTTGCGGGTATCGCGAGAAACAACTGAAAATTGACAGGACTTAAAAAGAATGACAAATTATTGAACAGTTTGAACCATTAATAATGAATGTCTAAGAAATCGCTTATGCCACAAAAAAGTTATTTGAAATAAATTGTGCGTTTTGAAGAGATCTGTGTGTTTTGTGTGGTACGTTTTCATCTTTCGGTTAACGTTTACAAGGTTCCTTCCGAATGCAGAGAAACTCACAGGCTTTCCCAGAAAACTCAACATATACATTTTATTTGTCCTTAATATATAGTAATCAAAATGGTTACAGCATTTTTTTTATAAAATCTTAAATTTCCAAAAAAGTTTCATACAAAGATTAGTCGGAGGTGGATTTTCTTGAAAATCTTCGTGTGACATCTTTCGAAGATACTGAACTGAAGTACAAATGTGATATTTATCCGAATTTTAGTGTTTTAGTTGTGCTGTTCACAGACACACGGATCTTGTTCTAAAGATACTATTTTTTGGATTCGCGGGACTCAAAACATGCATTTCCGGTGAAATCTCGTTGTCAAATTTTTGGGTGGAATACTGTGTACGTGGTAAAGAAGTAATAACGCTGTAGAATTTCTATACTGGGTCCGCTCTAATAAACACACTTTTGTACTACTCCGCGAAACATGCGCTCAGCATATGCAATCGATGAGTGATAGGTTTTCAATTTCAGTAAAATTATTGGTTTCTATTTCCAAATAACACTGAAAATGTAATATATTGCAATGAAATCATTAAACCTATCCACTAGAGCATTTTAGAAGTAATAAGACAAAGAAATGATGTGATCTATTTTGTTTAAGTTGAGTGTTGCGGTCAGGGCTCAATGCACGTGCTTAGGCCTGCCTCACATAAATGTGTTTCTTCTTTCGGGAAGAATATATGGTCTATTTATGCTTGGACGTAATTGTCATAGTCTCAGTGTGTACTATTGAGTATGTCACAGCTAGCATGAATACTATGTGTTGTGCCATTACTACAAACTGTCAACTAAAAAATTCTGATGGGTTACACTCACATGACTTTCTCTACTCCTGTACAAACCATTTTTACAAACGCTTAATCCCCATATGCTTCATGTTAATCGAGGTATCGAGATGTTAATCTTATTGCTAATTTTCTTGTAGATGCAAGGGGAATTGGTAGGCTTTAAGCTATAGTCAAATATTTTAAGGGCTGGTTGCTATGTGGAGTATTCCATTCTCTTTGTGTTACCAGGACAGAAAAAAATGAATAACGAATTTCCATTTCAGAAAAAGTATAAGTATTTGAAAATTTAAGGGAATAACAAGCAATATCTCGAAATTGGTTCACTCAACAAAAAAATGTATATGACATAAATTGTGTATTTTAACGCGATCTATATTTTTGTATAGTAAAATTTTGTCTATCTCTTATGGTTTACCAGTTATGCAAAAGTCGTTCACAATGAAGAATACTTTTGGAGACATCCCCAGAAATCCAAGATATACATTTTATTTGTCATGAAAATATCTTAAACATATGATATTTTAATCAAAATCGTTAGAGGCATTTTTGAGAAAATTAAAATTTTCGAAAAATTTTCCATGTAAAAGTAGTCTGGGGTGGGGGATTTTCTTGAAAATCTTCGTGTCACATCTCTGGAAAATACTGAACCTAAATATCAAGTTTGATGTTTATCCGACTGTTCGTTTGAGTTATGCTGTTCACAGACACACATACACACACACACACATACACACACACACCCACGGACATGTTTCCAAAAATGCTTTTTTGGATTCAGGGGGTCTCAAAACATATATTTCCGGTGAAATCTTGGTATCGAATATTTGGGTGGATTACAATACTTCCCCTACTTACTATACGTATTAGAGAAAGTAAAAAAGTAAATAATAATTCTTTGACAGAAATTGTGTGGACTACTACAGATTGTATAGCACGATTTTTCTATATCTTAGGGTTTACGAATTACACAAAGGTCGTATTCGCAAAAAAGTTCAAGTTATAGATTTTCTTTGTCATGCAAATATCTTAAAACATATGATATTTTAATCAAAATAGTTAGAGCCATTTTAAGATAGTCAAAAATGTATGCTTATCATAGGAAACGCCGCAACGTACCAGCATGCCACTTGAAACTCTTTCTTACATAATATCTTTAAAATTCTCTCCGTTAGCATTGATCGTATTTATGTCTCAACCCGCCATCACATTGGATCCCGGATGCGCTGATGTATCCTTGGAGAATTGCATATTGTTTTACAACCTTCCACAATACAGTCAGGAAGACACTGTATGTTGTACATCTGCTAGCTCCGCATTTATGTAAACTTATATTGCACTGTACCGGATACCAAGTCGTGATGAACATTACTAGTAAACAGTTAGGTATTTCTCAACTTCGTAATGAACAATAAACACATCATGCTACGACGGCTGTCTGAAAAGTACCCAACGTGACGTATATATAGCGATTGTTGCTTCAAACTAATGACTATAGGAGAAAACACCACTCTTATAAAGATTAAGTTTGAAGTTTGACAATGCTACGCTGTTTAATAATTGTATGGCAGTCAACAGTAGTGAGCTCTCAGCGAATTTGTACACACGGATAAAACTGGCCATCGTTATGTGATACAATACTGTCATTTGAAAGGTCTTAGTGCAACTAATATTAAAGCTGAGCTAGATTCTACTCTGGGGGAGTCTGCTCCTTCGTTTACAACAGTAAAGTATTGTGTGGCAGAGTTTAAGCGAGGTCGTACAAGCTGCCAAGACGAACATAGCAGTGGTCGACCAAATGAGGTGACCACGCCAGAAATTGTGAAGAAAATCCACAAAATGGTATTGGATGACCGTCGAGTGAAAGTGCGCGAACTATCAAGACATCGTAGGCATTTCAAAGAGTGCTATACGTACTAACTGAAAATTTAGACATGAGAAAGCTGTGCGCAAGGTGGGTGCCGCGTTTACTCACAATGGAACAAAAGCAGCGTTGTGAGGATGTTTCTCAAGTGTTTGACTATGTTTCGCTGCAATAAAGCCGAGTTTTTGCGTCGATTCATAACCATGGATGAAAAATGGGTCCATCACTTCATGCCCGTACCCAGAAAAAAATTTCGGGGAGGGTGTTCCACAAGCATATCTAAACTAACAGTACCCCACACAGTTACCATATACCTAATCCGTAGTATATAGACGTAACATGGCAAAGAAAGCTTGGAGACATAATAGACAAGAAAAACCCACCAGAGTGACGATATTTAATCTTACAGCACAACAGATGGAGACTGCTTCGAAAACCGGAATGTATGGTCACCTTACCTATGTCAGACGACAATATTAAGTTTCCCTTTTTCTTGTAAATGTGCTACTAGCAATAGACTTACTATTATCTAACGATATTTTGCCGTATTGCTTTGCTATGAATGTAAATAAATAAAACTGTCAGAAGTTTCAGGTGGGGTTTAACCCTAAACCCTCCCTCTAAATACGGCCATGCATCACTTCACACCTGAGTCAAAGGAACAGTCAAAACAGTGGATTGAAAGGAGATAATCGGCTCCAAAGAAGGCAAAGACAGTTCCATCTGTAGGCAAGGTCATGGCGTCAGCTTTTTGGAATGTGTGTTGAATAATTTTTATTGATTATCTTCAAAAAAGAAAAGTAATCAATGGCGAGTATTATACAAACTTATTTCAGCATTTGAATGATGAAATCAAGCACAAACGGCCGCATTTAGTGAAAAAAGACCTTTTGTTTTATCAAGACAATGCACCAGTTCACACATCCATTATCACTATAGCCGAAATCAATGAGTTAAAGTTCGATTTGCTTCCTCATGCACCCTATTCGTCAGACTTAGCCCCCTCTGATTATTTCTGTTTCCAAAGTTGAAGAAATGGCTTGGTGGTAAAAGATTTGCCAACAATGAAAAGGTGGAGTTTGCAGTTAATAGCTATTTTGCAGAACTCGACGGTTCTCGCAAAAAACAGGGTATCGAAGCTATTGAACATCACTGGGAAAAGTGTAGCGAGCTGAAAGGAAACTCTGTAGAGAAATAAAGATGTTTTTTCCAAAATGTATGTCTTTTCTTTGTTAGGTCGGCTACTTCTGGGACTGCCCTCGTATGCGTGGTAAGCTAATGGATTATTCGTATGTCAACATAAGGAATGAAGCGAGTCACCTTCGTTCAAATGGAGCACAAATCACGCAAATGGCGACGTAGCATCTATCTGCTATACGAGGCGTCCCGTTTCGACTCCCGGCTGGGGTGGAAATCTTTCTCTAGCCAAGATTATTCCCTATTCTCTCAGAGTCTGGAAGTATGAATGAGAGTGTGAATGTGTGCGATCTAATGATTAATCCCTATCCTCCCCAGAGTCTGCAAGTATGAATGAGAGTGTGAATGTGTGTATGCTCTAATGATTAATCCCTATCCTCTCCAGAGTCTGGAAGTATGAAGGTGAGTGTGAATGTGTGTATGATCTAATGATTAATCCCTATCCTCCCCAGAGTCTGGAAGTATTAATGAGAGTGTGAATGTGTGTATGATCTAATGATTAATCCCTATCCTCCCCAGAGTCTGGAAGTATGAAGGAGAGTGTGAATGTGTGTATGATCTAATGATTAATCCCTATCCTCCCCAGAGTTTGGAAGTATGAATGAGAGTGTGAATGTGTGTATGATCTAATGATTAATCCCTATCCTCCTCAGTGTCTGGAAGTATGAATGAGATTGTGAATGTGTGTATGATCTAATGATTAATCCCTATCCTCCCCAGAGTCTGGAAGTATGAAGGAGAGTGTGAATGTGTGTATGATCTAATGATTAATCCCTATCCTCCCCAGAGTCTGGAAGTATTAATGAGAGTGTGAATGTGTGTATGATCTAATGATTAATCCCTATCCTCCCCAGAGTCTGGAAGTATGAAGGAGAGTGTGAATGTGTGTATGATCTAATGATTAATCCCTATCCTCCCCAGAGTCTGGAAGTATGAATGAGAGTGTGGAGGTGTGTGTAATCTAATGATTAATCCCTATCCTCCCCAGAGTCTGGAAGTATGAATGAGAGTGTGGAGGTGTGTGTAATCTAATGATTAATCCCTATCCTCCCCAGAGTCTGGAAGTATGAATGAGAGTGTGAATGTGTGATCTAATGATTAATCCCTATCCTCCCCAGTGTCTGGAAGTATGAATAAGAGTGTGGATGTGTGTATGATCTAATGATTAATCCCTATCCTCCTCAGTGTCTGGAAGTATGAATGAGAGTGTGGAGGTGTGTGTAATCTAATGATTAATCCCTATCCTCCCCAGTGTCTGGAAGTATGAAGGAGAGTGTGAATGTGTGTAATCTAATGATTAATCCCTATCCTCCCCAGTGTCTGGAAGTATGAATGAGAGTGTGGAGGTGTGTGTAATCTAATGATTAATCCCTATCCTTCCCAGTGTCTGGAAGTATGAAGGAGAGTGTGAATGTGTGTAATCTAATGATTAATCCCTATCCTCCCCAGTGTCTGGAAGTATGAATGAGAGTGTGGAGGTGTGTGTAATCTAATGATTAATCCCTATCCTCCCCAGTGTCTGGAAGTATGAAGGAGAGTGTGAATGTGTGTAATCTAATGATTAATCCCTATCCTCCCCAGTGTCTGGAAGTATGAATGAGAGTGTGGAGGTGTGTGTAATCTAATGATTAATCCCTATCCTCCCCAGTGTCTGGAAGTATGAATGAGAGTGTGGAGGTGTGTGTAATCTAATGATTAATCCCTATCCTCCCCAGTGTCTGGAAGTATGAATGAGAGTGTGGAGGTGTGTGTAATCTAATGATTAATCCCTATCCTCCCCAGTGTCTGGAAGTATGAAGGAGAGTGTGAATGTGTGTAATCTAATGATTAATCCCTATCCTCCCCAGTGTCTGGAAGTATGAAGGAGAGTGTGAATGTGTGTAATCTAATGATTAATCCCTATCCTCCCCAGTGTCTGGAAGTATGAAGGAGAGTGTGAATGTGTGTAATCTAATGATTAATCCCTATCCTCCCCAGTGTCTGGAAGTATGAAGGAGAGTGTGAATATGTGTGAGATCTAATATATACAACCCTAAGTTTACCAGAAATCCAATGACAAAGTGCAGCATATATGAATAATTGCAGTTAAAGGCTGTGTGTAAATTGAATAATAATAAAAACACTGACGGTGTATCTAAGAATGAAAATTTAACCAAATGTAACCAAGATACCATTTCATGTACGAGTAAGAAGGAGCTACATATGGTATGCTGGTACGATCTGTTCCTGTGTGTTCCCCATAATTAATGTACCATTAAGAGATGTAGAAAACAAGTCTAACATGAAAATAAAGCATTTCTGACCTCATGTCCATACAACTTATTGAGTAAGTACATGCTCTTGTGAGATGGATCCCTTAGTATGTTCTTCTGGTATTGACTATGTTCTCAAAATGAAGTAGGTACTCGACAGGTTTTTTCTTACCAAACTGTGCATTTATTTGAAGAAAGTAAAGCATATACTATATATTTATTTTTACTTTCTCTATTACGCATAGTAAGTAGGGGATACCGAGATTTCACCGAAAATACATGTTTTGAGGTGCCTTGAATCCAAATTCTTGGAAAATGTCCGTGTGTCTATGTGTGTATCTGTCTGTGAACAGCATAAGCCAGAAACGAAGTGTCATATCAATACGAAACTTGGTATTTGAGTTTAGTATCTTCCAAGGATGCGAGAGGAAGATTTTAAAGAAAATCCCTCCACCCCCACACTAACGAATACATGTAACATTTTTCGAAATTTTTTATTTTCTCAAAAACGGCTCTAACAATTTTAATTAAATTACCATATATTTTATGGGAATGTTCTCAAAAGTCCTCTTCATCCTGAAAGACTTTTGCATAACTGGTAAACCGTAAGAGAGAGAGAGAGAGAGATAGATAGAGACTTTTACTAAATAAAAAAATGTTGATCACGTTAAAACACACAATTTATGTCCTACACATTTTTTTGTTGAGTGAACCATTTCCCAGATATCCCTTGTTATTTGTTTGAATTATCCAATAATTATACTTTTTCTCAAACAGGAATTGGTTATTACTTTCTCTACCACGTATAGTAAGTAGGGGAAGTATTGTATTCCACCCAAAAATTCGATACCGAGATTTCACCGGAAATACATGTTTTGAGATCCCCTGAATCCAAAAAAAGCATTTTTGGAAACATGTCCGTGTGTGTGTCTGTCTGTGAACAGCATAACTCAGAAACGAACAGTCGGATAAACACCAAACTTGGTATTTAGGTCCAGTATCTTCCAGAGATGCGACACGAAGGTTTTCAAGAAAATCCCCCCCGCCGCAGACTACCCTTTACATGGAAAATTTTTCGAAAATTTTAAGTTTCTCAAAAATGGCTCTAACGATTTTGATTAAAATATCATATGTTTAAGATACTTTCATGACAAATAAAATGTATATTTTGAATTTTCTGGGAATGTCTCCAAAAGTATTCTTCATTGTGAACGACTTTTGGTAAACTAGTAAACCATAAGAGATAGACAAAATTTTACTACACAAAAAATGTAGATCGCGTTAAAATACACAATTTACGTCATATACATTTTTGTTGTTGAGTGAACCATTTTCGAGATATTGCTTGTTATTCCCTTAAATTTTCCAATACTTATACTTTTTCTCAAATTCGTTATTCATTTTTTTATGTCCTGGACATGCAAAGAGAATGGAATTCGCCACATAGCAACCAGCGTTAAAATATTTGACTATCGCTTAAAACCTACCATATTTCCCTTGCATCTACAAGAAAATTACCAATAAGATTGACATCTCGATATCTCGATTAACATGAAGCATATGGAGAATAGGCGTTTGTAAAAATAGATTGTACAAGAGTAGAGAAAGTCATGTGAGTGTAACACATCAGATTTTTTTTATAGTGTTCCTTTTTTTTCTGGACACACAACACCCACCACATTTACCAATTTCTTAAGAAATCCCCCATCACTAAAAGGCTTCAACGATTTTGCAACTTCCCATGCATCTATGTAACTGGCAAGAATTTCCTTTTGTTATGGAGCCAAGTCCTTAGTCTCCTGATATTTTGGCTTTCAATGTTCCCAGCTTCTCTATAATTTCCGATCCTGAGATAGAGAGAAATAGAAAAGAGAATACAAAAGATAAAGAAGAATGACTAATATTATTTTAACTTATTGTGTCGGTTTAATATTAAAGTACGATTTCATACCTGTAACTAGTAAACTGCGGTTCTTATGACGTTGTTTATAATGTGTCTGAATATTGCTTCTATGCATTCCTTTAAGGAGTTTGTCAAATACTAAGCCAATTATGGTTCTTCTTTCAAAGAGTAACTGTTTTAGCAGAGACGGTCGCAGTTGCTTTCTGCCCCTGCTAGTAACTACTTCGGCAGCCCGATTAACAGTAACCGGCTGCACCAGATACCAACAGCGCTCGCCATGTTGCACCCTCTCCGCCAGCATAGCTACGCTTATGCAGTGTCGACGTCATCATCACCCGATCTTCCCGGTGCCCCTCGAGCGATACGCTCCGACGAAGATGACAGTGTGTAACAGATTTAGTTCTCGACGACTGGTGAAGGAGGACTTTCTTGAGCTTCGTGTCTGGGAGCGGCCGTCTCCACACTTTTCGGTCTTGTCTATATTTATACACATATTTTTCGTAAGTAAACTTATAAATTATTTCTAGTGTCTGGAGCGGCACTTAAATTCTATCGAATCGAGTTCATATTGGAATATCACCACATGCTAAATTGTATTTAAAATGACAAATATTGTGAGAGAAGGACAAAGCAAATATGCTATGTGTTTAAATTACAATTTATTAATGTTTCTATAGTTGAATGTGAATATATTCAGTGCTTTGGGGGCTGCAAGAATTATTACTTTCATTTAGAGCTGTATTAAATCCTTACTTCATTTACTTTAATTATATTTGTAGTACAAACATTATTACTCTGGGGAAATTGCTTTATTTCAATACATTCTACGAGGGGCGTCCAATAAGTAAGTTTCCCTATTTTATAAAATCCATTACACAGAATTGATCACGTTTAATTAATTTTATTTATACTGTACAATCTTTCTGTTACTTTTCTACATAGTTAACATGTTTATCCAAGCATTTATGGGGACATGACACAAGTTTGTCCAAGCCAGTGTTGTACCAGGTCGCGTCCTGTGCTCGCAACCAGCTGTTTACTGATTTTACTTCATCATCGGTGTTAAAAGTGCTTACCTTTGAGTTGGGGGAACACGTGAAAATCACTTGGGGCAAGCTCCGGTGAATACGGAGGATACGAGAAAACTTCCAAGTTGAATCTTGACCCAGGCGGAGCTCAGAAGATTCAACTGGGAAGATTTCCCGCATCCTCCATATTCACTAGATATTTTCCAAGTGATTTTCACATGTTCCCCTGAGTTAAAGATCATCATGGAGGTAAGCACCTTAACACCGTGACGAAGATGAATCAGAAGTGAACCAGAAGTCGGGTCCTGTGCTCGTAATCAGCTGTTCACTTCTGATCGATCTTCGTCACGGTGTTAAAGTGCTAAACTCCAAGATGACCTTTGAGTCAGGGGGACACGTGAAAATAACTTGAGGCAAGCTCCGGTAAATACGGAGGATACGAGAAAACTTCCAAGTTGAATCTTGACCAAAGCGAAGCTCAGAAGATTCAACTGAGAAGTTTCCACGCATCCTCCATATTCACTAGACATTTTCCAAAGTGATTTTCACATTTGAAAAATTTGTGGCATTCTACGCATTGATTATATTTAAATCGGCTTTGCAAGAATCTTACAACACTAAACAAATCACATTCTCTTCACAACAGAAGAATTTGTCTTCCCAATCAACCTGAAATGCGCGTTTATGACTTCACTGATATTGACAATGGTAGACGTTCCGCAGCTAGTATTCGAACCACAGCTCGCTTGCAGAAGGGTAAATGGAAGTGACGTGAGTTCAGACACCAGATGTAATCATAACCACAGGATTTCCCACGTCTGGACTAAACCGTGTAGATGATGACCTATTTTTTTCCTTTTACGTTTGAGGAGTGTGTCCTGAAAGTTCGGCCGTACAATATCGGGTACGCAGGAGGGATTGGATGCAGCTCCTCGGCCACGAATACGAATGCACAGTGTCGTAAGTAAATCTAATCAAATAAATTTGGTTATTCGCGTGCAAACTGCTGATGTTGCAAAGTTGAAATGTAACTCTACCTCGGGCATGTCTCTTGGAATTAACGGTTACAATGTGTAAGCCTGGCTTGAGGACGTGAACGCAATGCTAAAGGGAAACCGAGCCTGATAGAAGGGAAATTAGCGAAGACAATGCAAGGCGTTGAACAGCGCGTGTAAAATGAAAAGCAAGACAAAGAGAACAGCAGAAAGAAACCCCTCCACACCCCCGAACTAATTAAACCCAAACCCTTAACCGCTCTGCTTTGATATCATCATCATTATTATTACTATAAACCGGCGTGTTTCCGGAACAAACATCCTTTAGCGCTTGCTAGACTCGTCGCATGCATTACAACGGTGGCTTTGACTTGCAACCGCCAAGTGAGGCTGAAACAAAAGCACATAGGGTGCTAATCTTTCCGGTCGATCGTCAACTGTTTCCAAAGACAACACACGCTACTTTCATCCAGTTCTCCCGTGCTTCTTTAAAACAACACTCAGATGTGAAGGGCTCTATGTTAATAGCATAAAATTCTTGTTCAGAGAAGAGTAAGGCAGGCTCTCGGTTTATCTTTCCTCTGTAAGGGAAAGAGCTCTATGGGATAGTATAAAACAAGACACTTCCGCCAGTAACTGATGTTAATATTCTGCTGAGGAAATAAGTTACTTACAAGTATATCTTTGTCATTTAATGCTGATAAACACCAGAAATAACTAAACATTAACGAGAATGTACCTGCCTATTACGCTTTCTACCACGTACAAGCAACAGAGGAAATATTGTATTCTAGCCAAAAATTTGATGTCTAGATTTCATCGGAAATATGTTTTGGGGCTTCCTGAATAAAACAAATCTGATGTGTACAAACTATTGTACAAACAATTTTACAGAACTTTACTCTCCATCTAGTTCCGGTTACCTAGATATCGAGATGTTAATATTACTGTTAGTTTTCTTGTAGGTGCAAGGGGAATATGGTAGGCTTTAAGTGATAGTCAAATATTTTAAGAGCTGGTTGCTATGTGGAGCATTCCATTATCTTTGTATGTCCAGGATATAAAAGACGAATAACAAATTCCCATTTGAGAGAAAGTATAATTATTGGAAAATTCAAACAAATAACTAGGAATATCTCGGAAATGGTTCACTCAAAAAAAGTATATTATATAAATTGTGTGTCTTAACGAGATCTATCTCTTCTGTAGTAAACTTTTGTCTATCTCTTACGGTTTACCAGGTATGCAAAAGTAATTCAGAATGAAAATGACTTTTGGAGCATTCCCATAAAATTCAAGTTATATATTTCATTTGCCAAGAAAATATATTAAACAAATGATATTTTAATCAAAATCGTTAGAGCCTTCTTTGAGAAAATCAATTTTTTCAAAAAATGTTACATGTAAAGGGTAGTCTGAGGTGGGGAATTTTCTTGAAAATCTTCGTGTCGCATCTTTCAGGGATGCTGAACCTAAATACCAAGTTTGGTATTTATCCGACTTTTCGTTTTTGAGTTATGCTGCGCACAGATACACACACCTTTTTCTAAAAATGATTTTTTTTATTCAGGGGGTCTCAAAACATATATTTCCGGCGAAATCTCGGTATCGAATTTTTGGGTGGAATGCAACACTTCCCCTAATTACTATACCTAGTAGAGAAAGTAAAAATTGCGAGATTTGATGATTTGCGAATTCAAATTACAAAAGAAACGGTACAAGGTCTAATGTTGCACAATACAAAAAACAAACAAAAATGTTGTATAGAATAAGTTTTCAAAGTTTGCGTCGAATGCGTTCGATCATCTCTGCTTCAATTCCATTATCCCACTGACTTGCAAAAGAAGTTCTCATTACATTTACCTATTTATTATTTTCTTTTGTACAGTCCGCTTTAATTTGTGACATATCTGGGGCTTTTGACTTTCAGAAACAATGGTACGGTACTAACTCACATTCACTGCCATATTCAGGGTAGGGAAGAATAGGACACGATTCTACTGAAAGAAAATTTCATCCGTTTCAGCCGGGAATTGAACTGGGGAACTCTGGGTTGAGAAGGCAGAACGCTGATCACTCGACCATAGAGATAGACTACAAAACGTTTTGTTCAGTTGTATTTTATTTAATTCATTCAGGGTTCTGCTTGCAAAAAAGCTAGTAAAATAAGTGTATCTCTTCAGAAAGATTATAGAGGTAAGCGACTTCATTGATCGCATTAAAAGCACAAAAACACGGCTTTGTTCTCGTATTGAAATTTTCTTACTGTATCCCTCACTTGATTATAGTCTTACTTAGGTAATTTAACTGAGCTTTCAATCTCAAGATAATTATTTCGAGACCTTTGTACCTTCGATTAAATTACCAAGAAACCATCAGAACTGCCACATTACTGAAGATAATCCACCGTGATTGGTTCAAACTGATTAGATCGCTCAATATTTTCTTTTTATTGTTCCATTTATAGCCCCCTGAGGGGGGATTCGACACGTTCAGCTGCTGTGACGGGCGTTGCGGACCCTGGACACTCGTGGTACTTCTAGTACGCTGGGCCAAACTCCGTCCGCCTTCCCGTTAGGTAGTTGTTTAGATTGGGTTGGACTCGGCGGGGGCGTCCAGGCGGAGTTCAAGATCCTACGGTACCATCCTGGATAGCCGGTAGACGTCCGCTAGAGTTCTGTTGGCACTGCCCAGGTTGTGCGGTAGTGTTTCCTTTTAGGGGTTGACGCGGGTAAGTGGGGTATCCACTGTAATGGGAGAGCGGATTAATGTTTTCAGGTGCCGGCCCAAAGGAAAAGCATTTGGGTATGACAGAGTCACTCAGTTTACGCCCTCCCCCCTGGGCCACGTAGAGGTAGTTTGGTCCTTGGTGTCCGATGTTCCATTTATACCTCGCCATTAACTCCAATGGTCATATCGTGTCTTTTTTCTCGAAAATAATAGCTTTGGAAAGGGTGTTAACATCTATGTAGTTCCCATTGCATTTCTGGTCTTTCTTTGGGTTTTATACATTACACACAAACACACACACACACACATTCACACCATCATTCATACTTCCACACTCTGGGAGAGGATAAGGAGTAATCTTAATTAGAGAAAAATTTCTCCCAGTCGGTAATTGAACACAAGAGCCCTTACAGGTGCTCTACCGACTGAGCTATGGGGCTGGTCAATACTGAATGCGGGGCCCATTAAGTAAATAGTCCGTTACATCACTTATAAAATATTTTGCATAAAATATCAAGCGTCAGTTATTTAGATTGTAATTTTGGTATACACTATGTGATCAAAAGTATCCGAACACCCCCACAAACATACGTTTTTCATCGTAGATACATTGTGCTGCCACCTAATGCCTGGTACTCATTATCCACGACCTCAGTAGTCATTAGCCATCGTGAAACAGCAGAATCGGACGCTCCTGGAACTCACGGACTTCGAACGTGGTCAGGTGATTGGGTGTCACTTGTGTCAGAAGTCTGTACACAAGATTTCCACACTCCTAAACATCCCTAGGTCCACTGTTTCTGATGTGATAGTGAGGTGGAAACGTGAAGGGACATGTACAGCACAAAAGCGTACAGGCCGACCTCGTCTGTTGACTGACACAGACCGCCGACATTTGAAGAGGGTCGTAAAGAGTAATAGGTAGACATCTGACCAGACCATCACACACGAATTCCAAACTGCATCAGGATCCACTCCAAGTACTATGACAGTTAGGCGTGAGGTGAGAAACCTTGGATTCCACGGTAGAGCGGCTGTTCATAAGCCACACATCACGCAGGAAAATGCCAAACGACGCCTCGCTTGGTGTAAGGAGCGTCAACATTACACGATTGAACAGTGCCAAAACGTTGTGTGGAGTGACGAATCACGTTGCACAATGTGTCGATCCGATGGCAGGGTGTGGGTATGGCGAATGCCCGGTGAACGTCATCTGCCAGCATGTGTAGTGTCAACAGTGAAATTCGGAGGTGGTGGTGTTGTGTTATGGTGTGGTCGTGTTTTTCCTGGAGGGGACATACACTCCTTGTTTTGCGTGGCACGATCACAGCGCAGACCTACATTGATATTTTAAGCACCTTCTTGCTTCCCACTGTTGAAGAGCAATTCGGGGATGGCGATTGCATCTTTCAACACGATCGAGCACCTGTTTATACTGCACGGGCTGTGGCGGAGTGGTTACACGACAATAACATCCCTGTAATGGACTGGCCTGCACAGAGTCCTGACTTGAATCCTATAGAACACCTTTGGGATGTTTTGGAACGCCGACTTTGTGTCAGGCCTAACCGACCTACATCGATACCTCTCCTCAGTTCCGCACTCCGTGAAGAATGCGCTGTCATTCCCCAAGAAACCTTCCAGCACCTGATTGAAAGTATGCCTGCGAGAGTGAACGCTGTCATCAAGGCTAAGGGTGAGCCAACACCATATTGACTTCCAGCATTACTGATGGAGGGCGCCACGAACTTGTACGTCATTTTCAACTAGGTGTCCGGATACTTTTGATCACGTAGTGTAAGTAGAAAGAACAGAAATGGAGATAAACGCCAAGGTACGAGATTCAAAATGTTATGCGGATAAAACTTGAATGAATAAATAAAACAAGAAAAATACAAGATTAAATTTTTGCAAAGCTATGGCTATTTCTATGTTGCTCTATGGATGCGAAACCTGGGTACTGGCAAAGCTGTGGGAGAGTAAAATACAGGCTGCAGAGATAAACTTTCTCAGAAGAACCAAAGGCTGTACAAAACAGATAAAATACGCAGTGAATATGTAAGAACAGAGATAAATATATATTCGTTAAATGGTAAAATCAAGGAATATAAAGGAAAACACATAGGTTTCTCCACTCTATATTGCTTATTAGCGAGTATACAAACTAGTGTTACTAAAGCTTATTTTAATTCTACTACGTTTTAATCCAAGTAAACCTTTGTGGAAATAGCTACATTACACACTTCGCTATGGATACAAAGAGAAATGCTGAAGGAGGAGGATTTTTGTTACGTAATAAATTACATGAATTACTTAATCTGCCCCGCAATTGGCAGCAACTTGAAGATGATTTGCTGATGTTGTTGCGTAATATATATTTACGTAAACTTGAAGAATTGTTTTATGTAATGATGTTTGCTTTATGTAGTTTGTAACACGCTTTGGGCGTTTGTTTGAATTTTATGTTTACGTAATATTACTGTTTGAATTTGCCTCGGCTGCGTCAGTCTTACCCTGTCTTGGGCAGGGTGTGGTATGACAATTATTGTAGACATCACAGAATTAAACTTTTAATTAACTTCTTTTATTTAAAATTCTTGCACATATTTATAAAGCACTACACTTGTTTGAAGAACTGTGAGAAACTTTTATGCATTCACTTAACGCGTATATCTATTTTTACTATTCACCCGTAGAGAACACATTTTTCCATCTGTACTCTACCAAGTCCCGCCAGCAACTGACTAACCTTAACGGTCAAAATCCTTAAGCTTCGTTATTGCAAGTCTCCGATTGGCTAATTCTAGTCCAATAGAATTTCTGCATTTAACTTAAAATTTTTCTTTGCTGTTGATTGGCTAATTTAAAACTGTTACAGTATTTACGTCATCGTCGCTCTAATCATGACCAGTACATTTCAAATTCTAAACACATTAGTGCTACAATTACCTCATTGTTACTTATTATTAGCGACTTAAAACTTATTATTCTCACAGTTCTTGCATTATTAGAGTATATAATGTATTCACATAACATTATTAAAATATGTTTACAATAAAAATATGCATTTGCAAATACTCTTACATACAATTTAAATAATTATTACATACATATTGTTATTATTGAATTTGCTTATTATAATTAACAATTGAAATTATTCAGGTATTAAAATACTGCCTCAATGCAATGCTGGACACTATATGCCGGCCTTAGAACTTCATGCTGCTTCCATGACATCGCGACAAACAACTGAATGTTGAAAGCACTTTAAAGAATGACCCAAAATGTAGAATTTGAACCATTAATAACGGACAGCTCAGAAACGTCTTATGGCAAAAAAACCTATTCCAAATAAATTGTGTATTTTAAAGAGTTCTACAGTTTTTGTGTAGTACGTTTTCGTCTATCACTTAAAGTTTACAGTTACACAAGATTATACCAAATTCTTTCTTTTTTTGCAATGGACTTCACAGGCTATTCCTAGAAAATTCAAGATATACATTTTATTCGCCTGTAAATATCTTTAATATATGTTATTTTAATCAAAATCGTTAGAACCATTTTTTACAAAATTAAAATTTAGAAAAATGTTCCATGTAAAGGGTAGTTGGGGGTTGGAGACGTTTCTTGAAAAATCTTTGTATGGCATCCTTGGAAGATAACTTATATACCAAGTTTGATATTTATCCGACTTTTCGTTTTTGAGTTATGCTATTTACAAGCGCGCGCGCACACACACACACACACACACACACACACACACACACACACACACACGGACATGTTTCCAAAGATGCTTTTGTTTGGATTAAGGGCGCCTGATAGCATGTACTTCCGGTGAAATCTTGGTTTTGAATTTTTGGATGGAATGCAATACTTCTACTTATTATACGTAGTAGAGAAAGTAAAAATGGGTGCAGCGTCTTTTTGCCATTTGATGATTCAAGACACCTATAATTCAATAGAGCCAACTGAATATCATTTCGAAGCAGTTCACTTCAAGTGAACGGATTAAGAGTCCAATCGAAGCTTCTCTTGAACATTCCTCTACGCATTAACGAGCAGCAGCAATTGATCCACCTCATTAGTGATACTTCATTAAAAAGTAAATTCAAAGAAACATCCCTGGCAGCATCCTGGGAGAGGCGCAGCGAATTCTCCATTTTAATTTATAAACCGTTGTTGCTCTTCGTATAGGGACTTTCAACCAGAGTGTCCTATCTTTGAACTTAAATAAAATACGTTCTATAAATGATAGAGGTTTATTTATTTTTTTTATTTTGGAACATAATTAATGTCATTACGTGTGGAAGAGAACATCAGTTAAGTGACCGCCGCGACTTCGTTGGGTTGCGCGTATACGGTTGACGCAATTTTCAATGACAGAAGAACGTAAATTAGGTCCAACTTCACGAATAACACGCGTGATGTTATTCATAGATTCATTTACTGTTTTTGGCTTGTTGATATAAACTCGAGATTTAACATAAGTACTCCAACGGCGTTAAATCACACGACCTCGGGGGCCAGTTAACATCACCACCACGGGGAAATTACGAAACCTCTCAACTTCTTCATAAGAACGATTGTTTCAAGAGCAGTATGACACGTGGCACCATCTTGCGGAACCAAATGCTTCTGAGATCCATACCATCCAATTGAGGCCAAACCAGTCCCTTATAAGAGCCCGGTATCTTTCTCCATTGACAGTTAGAGCTTCTCCATCTTCATCTTGGAAAAAATATGGACCAATGATTTCACCATACCAAACTCGACACCACACAGTAACCTATTGAGGATGAAGTGGTCGTTCTTGAATCTGCATTGTATTGTGATTGCTCCAATAGTGGCAATTTTGTTTGTTAACACAACCATCCATCCAAAAGTGGGCTTCATCGCTGAAGATGATTTTTCGACAAAAATCCGGGTCAGCTTCCATATGCTCTATAGCCCAGTCAGCGAGTACACGGCGCAACTTATGGTCGTTGGCCTTTAGTTCTTGAGTTAACACCATTTTGTAAGCGTGAAACTTCAAGTCTCGATGCAGAATTCGCCAAGTTGTGGTCGGCGAAAGCCCCAATTCTTGAGCTCGACGAGCAATTGATTTGTTTCCGTTCTCACGTACACTCTCACGAACGGCGCCTACGTTTTCGTTGGAGCGCTTACGTCGATTACGTACGGACGTTCTTTGATCGCTGAAAGAACCACTTCTTTCAAATTTATCGATCAAACGTCGTATCGTTCTCTCGCAGGGACGATTATGCACACCGTAAACTTCACGTAATACATGGAAGGTTTGGCGAACAGATGATCCATTTTGATAATAAATTTTCACAATTTCCACGCATTGCTGAATGCTGTAACTTTCCATGGCTATTTGTCAATAACAGCTATAACCACCTGAAAAAAATGACTGCTGTAACTCAATAACAACGGCAGCTATCAGGACACCCTTGTTGAAAGACTCTTTATAAGAAATTTATATAACACACAGTTTTCTCCATTGGTGGCTCACTTACAAACAGTGACATAAAACGGCGCGTTAGTGTCCTCCGCATGTGCCATAACTAGAAAACGAGAATTTTGCAAAAATAAGAAAATATGAAGGTAAAAATCCCAAATTTTGTGGAATATATATTTTAAACATCTTATAATTTATAGGGTTGGAGCACGTTTATTTCATTAATTAAAACGATAGGCGTTGTAGACTTTTGTTAATATTTAATAATGATAATAATAATATATAAAATTACATATAACAATTATATGGGGTTTATAGAACTTAATCTACCTTGCACAAACTATTTTTACAAACGCTTATTCTTCAACTACTTCATGTTAATCTTATTGCTAATTTTCTTGTAAGTGCAAGGGAATATGGTAGGTTTTAAGCAATAGTCAGATGTTTTAATAGCTGCTTGCTATGTGGAGCATTCCATTCTCTTTTGTCGAATTCCCATTTGAGAAAAAGTATAAGTGCTGGAAAATTCAAACAAACAACAAGGAATAATTCGGAAATGGTTCACTCCAAAAAACCAAAAAAAAAAAACAAAAAAAAAAACAAATGTACATTACATAAATTGTGTGTTTTAACGCGATCTAATTGTTTGTGTAGTAAAATTTTGTCCATTACTTACGGTTTACCAGTTATGCAAAAGCCATTCAGAATGCATAATTTTGGGAACATTTCAAGAAACTTCAAAGTATGTATTTTAGTTGTCATGAAAATATCTTAAATATATGCTATTTTAATCAAAATCGTTATAGCCATTTTTGAGAAAATTAAAATGTTCGAAAAATGTTCCATGTAAAAGGTAGCCTGGAGTGGGTAGAGGGAATTCTCTTCAAAAGTTTCGTGTCGCATCTTTGAAAGATACTGAACATAAATACCAAGTTTAGTGTTTATACAACTGTTCGTATTTGACTTATGCTGTTCACAGACACGCTTCCACACACACACACACACTCACGAAACTTTTTCTAAAAAATATTTGACTATCGCTTAACGTCTACTATGTTCTCCTTGTTTTGTATTTGCTAGGGAAATATAGAAATACAGTAGCCTTTAAGCATAGACATATCTCTTAATAGCTGGTTGCTAGGTGCAGCACCATTCTCTTTGGCACAGATTAATACTCTTTGCATATCCAAGACAAAAAAAATTAACAACGAATTCCCATTTGAGACAAAGTACAAGTATTGGAAAATTTAGGGGAATAACTATGCAACATCTCGAAAATCGTTGACTAAAAAAATGTATATGACATAAATTGTGTATTTTAACGCGATCTACATTTTTTGTGTAGTAAAATTTTGTCTCTCTTATGGTTTACCAGTTATGCAAAAGTCGTTCACAATGAAGTATACTTTTGAAGACATTCCCAGAAAATTCAAGATATACATTTTATTTGTCATAAAAATATCTTAAACATATGATATTTCAATCAAAATCGTTAGAGCCATTTTTGAGAAAATTAAAAGTTTTGAAAAATGTTCCATGTAAAGGGTAATCTAGGGTGGGGGGATTTTCTTGAAAATCTTCGTGTCGCATCTCTGGAAGATACTGAACCTAAATACCAAGTTTGGTGTTTATCCGACTGTTCGTTTCTGAGTTATGCTGTTCACAGACACACACACAGACAAATACACACACGGGCATGTTTCCAAAAACGTTTTGTATGTATTCAGGGGGTCTCCAAACATGTTTTTCCGGTGTAATCTCGGTATAGAATTTTTGGGTGGAATAAAATACTTCCCCTACTTACTATACGTAGTAGAGAAAGTAAATATGTATGTCCTAAGCAGTTAACTACTTTGAGAAAATTCTGATTTACAACAGTTACGGGCATTTCTCTACACGCGAAAACAACACCAAGGAGCCACCTTGCACCTCGAGTCAGCGCGTATATTTTGTGCTTATCACCTCCCAGTGGGAACGGATGAAATGAAGGAACCACAGGAGGCCATTGGTGGACCGAAAAGAGATGCGCAGAGGTCCTAATGATTGTTGAAGAATGGTAGAGAAAGTAATGTGAAATTAACATATTCTACTTTTTAGAAAAATGTTAGTGTAAGTGCGTTTTCTGTCTTTCTGTGAACACCATAGCTCAAAAATGAAAACTCGCTTCAATTTCTTACAAGGAATGCAGCACGAAGATATTTAATAAAATACCCCCAATTCAAAGTACCCTTTACGTTGGAAAGTGTTGTGTCATTTTTTATTTTCTAAAAATTAATTGTTTACGATTTGGATTAAAACATTATGCATTTAAGATATTTGCAAGACAAGTAAAATATAGTTCTTGAATTTTCTGTGAATAACCCAGGATCTTCTGTTCGTTCTGAATGACTTTTGTATGAAAGATAAGCCACAAGAGTTTCACAAAATCCTACTACACAGAAGTTTGAGATCTGTTAATGGTCGCAATTTACGTGATATACAATTCTTGTGGGTTAGCAGCGTTTCTGAGATATTCTGTATCATTGATTTAAATCTTCAAATACTTATAGCTTCCTTTTCAAGCGGTAAGTCATATTAGTTTTTACTTTCTCTACTACGTATAATAAGTAGTGGAAGTATTGTATTCCACCCAAAAATTCGATATCGAGATGTCACCGGAAATACATGTTTTGAGACCCCCTGAATACAAAAAAAGCATTTTTGGAAACATGCCCGTGTGTGTCTCTGTGTATGTGTGTCTGTGAACAGCAAAACTCAGAAACGAACAGTCGGATAAACACCAAACTTGGTAGTTAGGTTCAGTATCTTCCAAAGATGCGACACGAAGGTTTACAAGAAAATCCCCCCACCCCAGATTACCCTTTACATGGAAAAATTTTCGAAAGTTTAATTTTCTCAAAAATGGCTTTAACGATTTTGAATAAAACACCATAAGTTTAAGACATTTTTATTGCAAATGAATTGTATCCCTCGAATTTTATGGGAATATCTCCAAAAGTATTCTTCATTGTGAACAACTTTTGCATAACTGGTAAACCATAAGAGATAGACAAAATTTTGCTACACAAAAAATGTAGATCGCGTTAAAATACACAACTTATGTCATATACATTTTTTTGTTGTTGTGTGAACCAGTTTCGAGATATTGCTTGTTATTCCCTTAAATATTCCAATAATTTTTCTCAAATTCGTTATTCATTTTTTATGTCCTGGACATACAAAGAGAATGGAATGCGCCACATAGCAACCAGCGCTTAAAATATTTGACTATCGCTTAAAGCCTACCATATTCCCCTTGCACCTACAAGAAATTTAGCAATAAGATTAACATGAAGCATGTGGAGAATAAGCGTTTGTAAAAAATAGTTTGTACAAGAGTAGAGAAAGTCATGTGAGTATAAAACACCAGATTTTTTCTGTATATAATTCCTTTTCAAAAATATAGGATAACCTAAATCTGGAGACAAAAACATCGGGAAAAGCAAAGCAGAAAAGAATGGTCTGTAGTACAATAAAAAATAAAACGACCCTGTTGGAACGTCACATACAGATGTGGAAAAAGGCAATAGAAATGAAAAATCTTAGTCAAATCAATTCTTACGAGCATGTGGATATAAGAATATTTTGTGAAAAACGGATACGAAGACAACCCCCCCCCCGCAGTCTGCCTTATCAGGAATGCAGAAGCAATGTTATAAAACCAGAAAATGCTTCAACAAAAGTTATGGGTCACAAAAACCACAAAAGCAAAGCAGAGTTATAGCTATAAAACAACAGAAATAGGACTGTAGCTATAAGCTGGAATATATAAAGACGCAAAACGCATATAAAAAGATAACAAATGAAGTTTTTCATTCACTCCATTGTTCCTGAAATGTCATTCACACAGAGAGTCTGCATGGTTTGAAAGATGTACTCATAAAACATTGAATTTTTTTCTCCCTTTCTCTCTCTAAACGCGACGTCGACAAGAAAACTGATGGAAATGGCAAAGCCAGATAGGAGAAGAGGGGCAGGTAACTACGCGGAATGGGCGGTGAGTAACGACTAGGCGTATTTATGGATGGAGCAAGGAAATAACGGTGAAAAGACCAATTAATTGGAGAGGAGACAAGGCTTTCAAAAACAGAAGCTCTGGATGAGGTGAAGTTTTGTGATTTCTTCTATCTCTGAGCTTCTAGTGTGACTGAATATTCGCAAATTGTTTCAGAAAATGTATGCCCGCTAGGAATAAGACATGGTATTTGCTTCCACTTAAATATATTTTATAAAGATAGAATCTGACTAAACAGTTCAATGCCATAGCCGGGATTTGAACCACGGATCTTCTGATTTCGTCCCGCTCCTCTAACCAGCTGATTTACCATGGCAACATACTGGTAGGACATTAAATGTTGCAACTGACATTTTTACATTCCCTACCACACGTAGTAGATAGAGAAGGTATTCCATTCCACCCAAAAAGTCGATACCCAGATATCACCTTAAATACATGGCCTGCTAAATACAAAAAGCATTTTTAGGGAAGGTCCATGTGTGTGACCAACGTAACTCAAAAACGAGCACTCGTTATCAATACCAAACTTGGTATTTAAGTTCGGTAACCTCCAAAGATGCAATACGAAGATTTTAAAAGAAAATCTCCCTATCTCAAACTACCCTTTACATGGAACACTTTTCGAAAATTTAGATTTTCTAAAAAATGGCTTAAGGAGTTTTATTAAAACACCATACATTAAACATACTTACATTACAAATAAAATGTATAGGTTGTACTTTCTGGTAGTAGCCTTTGAAGTCCTCTTCATTTGGAAGGAATTTTATATAATCTTGTGTAACTGGTAAACGTTAAGCAATAGACGAAAACGTACTACTCAAAAAATGTAGATTTACCTCAAATAAGTTTTTCTGTGGCATAAGCCGTTTCTGATATATCCCTTATTAAAGGTTCGAATTGTTCAATACTTGTCATTCTTTTAAAGCTTCAGAGATTTTCAATTGTTTCTCGCGATTGCACGGAAAAAGTGGAATTTAAGGTTAGCACATAGCGTCCAGTTGTTAAACATTTGACTATCACTATTCCCTTTGTATCTATAACGAAATGTGTAATGTAGCTATTTCTGCATAGGTTTGTTTAAATTAAAATGTAGCAAATAGAAAAATAAGCTTTAGTAAGAATATTTTGTATGCTCACTGATAAAGATAGAGGGTAGAGAATGCTGTATATATGTATCACATCTGATTTTTTACGTAGTAAATGTGTCTATTCCTTAAAGTATACCAACTATACGCAATTCCCAGAAAATTCAAGATATACAGTTTATTTGTCACGCAAATGACTTAAATAAATATAGTGTTTTTATCAAACGAGCTGAACCGTTCTGGATTATATAAAAATAACGAAATATTTTTCATGTAGCATCTTTGGAAAACGCTTATATCAAATATTAACTTAAATATCAACGTTTCGTATTCAGCCGGCTTTTCATTTTTAAGTTACGCTGTTCATAGATACACATGGATATTTTTGTAAAAATTGTTTTAAATTTTGGGACCTCAAAACAGTATTTTCGGTGAAATCTCTACAGAGCATTTTTGAGTAAGCAGTAGGGCAGTAAAATAGAAGTGAAAATATTAGAAACGAACTGAGAGTAGAAAATGTTCTACGATAGTTATTTACGTATGAGAAAGTGAGTTTTTTTCAGGATGAGTAAGATGCTGAATATCGAAATATTGAAACGAGTTCTGAAAAAAACTATTTCCTGCAGTTAAACACAATATTTTATTTCGTACTATGTTGTAATACTTTATATATTGGTTAAATGCGTATTATGTTGGAAATTGATGTAGCCAAATTATTCGTATGTTCATTGCAGGGCCAATGTTTGATATGTTAGTATTGGAGTACGAAAATGATGAAATTCCAGAGCACTAATAATCTTTGCTAGCTACAATCAACTTAACAAAGCCAGAAATGCCACTATAAACAAGGGAATTCCTCGGCACCCAGTCGCATTTCGGTCTCTGTCTCACTTGTGTGGCTTTTGTATGTAGAGAAGAAAGGCAAACCGGCGGACCACAAGTATACACATTCATGGAGCGAGATAAACTCCAGCAAAGCATGCAGTAGCTAAATGTGTGCACAGCACCTGTAGTGTCAAAGAGAGAGGGGTGTGATTCCAGAATGAGGGTAGTTAAGAGAGAATGTTTTGTGTGCTGTGAATGTTACGTCTCGGCTACCTTCAAGCCTATATGAAGGCCACACAATTTCGGTTTCTGCAAGCGACGTCTTGAGAGAGGCATGAAACAACTGAACTGGACCAGCACATCATTATCTGTATTGACATTATAAACAGAGAAAATTTTATGTGCATGTAATTCTTTCACTATTGAAAAAATCAAGTCTTTTTGAGGGACATGTCAAATGTACACATATAATTTCATTTCATAAATTACTGAAAGATTAATAGGGATTTGCAGAGTCCTTATACTTGGATACGAACATACAGGAGTTATAAAAAAGAACTTGCTTGCGAGGAAGGTCTTGACTTCTAGTTGAGAATGCCATTAAGTAGAAAATATCTGCTACTACTCCACGGAATATGTATGTAAAGTAAGCCAAATGCTGTAGATATTTTATTACAAAACTAAGGTCCGTTTGCTTATAATAAACATCGCTGATGAAACAAGCTTTTTATTGACAGTAATATGTGGCTACCTATATACTATACTTTTCCACATAATCGCCGTTCACATCTATACACTTGCTGTAACGCTGCACCAGCTTCTTTAACCCCTCGGCATAGAAGTCTTCCGCCTGGGACTTGAACCAGTTGGTAACGCTCGTCTTGAGTTCATCATCGGTTTGAAATCGTCGTCCACTCAGCCACCGTTTCAAATACAAGAAGAGGAAATAGTCGCTTGGTGCCAGGTCGGGACTGTACGAAGGCTGGTCAAAGAGTTTCCAACGAAACTCTTGAATTTTCTCTTTGATTTTGGCAGCGGGCGTGCGTTGTCGTGCAGGAGGATATGCCTGACGACAGTTTTCCGCGGCGTCAATTTTGGATCGCACGTCTCGTTTGGTAAGTGTTGCACAGTACAAGTCAACTGTAATTGTTGACCCACGGTCCATGAATTCAATCAAAAGGGCGCCCTTTTCGTCCCAAAACACGGTAACCATCATTTTGCGATTCGTGCATGGCGATTGCTTACGCTTTTTTGGTTTGAGTGAACCGGAGCGGCGCTACTGCATTGATTGTTGTTTCGCTTCTGGTTGGTTTACGCTATCCACGTCTCGTTTCCCGTAACAACGTGGGAAAACAAACCATCTCCATCTTGTCTATAGCGCTCCAAAAACTGTCGTGCACTATGCATTCGTTGCTCTATGTGCTGGCCGGTGAGCAGCTTTGGCACCCACCTCGCACAGAGTTTCCGATATCCAAGCTGTTTAGATACAATCCTGTAAAGTGAGGTTCGAGCAACATTTGGGAATTCATAAGTAAGACTAATAATCGTCAAACGCCGATCACTTCACAGTTTTTGGTTCACTTTCTCTACGATGTCGGTCCAATTACTGGGCCTACTACTTCGCTGTTCATCGTGCACATTTGTGCGGCTATTTCGAAATTATCGATACCAGTGTTGAACCTGTTTGTCATTCATTATGTCCGGCCCAAACACGAGGCACAACTCACGATGGATGTCCACAGCTGACGATCCTTTTGCTTGCAAAAATATAATCACACTCCGCATTCACAACTGGCTGATCTACCATTGTCGCGGCCGTTGCAATCTGCTCTCACCGACTGGCAATCGCCTACTGCGTCACACCAACACTGCGGTAGGTTCCTCAGGAGTCGATAGACAGCGCTGCAGGCATGAAACGTCATTCAAGCCTACCTTCCGTTAAATATTGTTCACTGGGCCTTAGTTTTGGAACACATCTCGTATGTTGATGGTCACGATTTAACAATTAAGACGGGAAATCAAAAGAAAAGAATCAAATCTGTTTATAACGCTACGATATGCACGCGATACCAACTGAAAAATCCTTTAATGACGTTCATGTAAGAAAGTTTTGTTTTACTTCCTTTGTACTTATGGTGTAATAAAGTTCATTACCAGGGCAATGCCTAAATAAGTGTACAAAAACAGAAAATTCCAAACATTAGAAATCAGTGACTAATCTTTTAGATTGTTTTTCTCTATGGTCACAGACTATGTGTCCTTTCCAAATCTTGGTGGCGGCAGTGTGGAATCTTTATATTCACCAGCTTCACCTCCATTTCGTGTATACGCTAAGAATCGATTTCTCGGGTTTTTCTTCATCTACACTCCAAGGCATATGCATAAACTGTCTGTTCCGTCTTCTTGTCGTCCTCCGTGGTCTAAGGGTACCATGCTTAGACTCAGCTCAGAAGTCGAGGGTTCAAACACGGCGGAAGGGATGGATTTTTTCAGGCGTAAAATTCCTTAGCATGGCTTCCTTCAGAAGGGAAGCAAAGCCATAGATTTACGGCACGTAAAAGAACCTCAATCTGATAAAGAGACCTCTGAGCAAAATTTCCGACCATTGACGCCCAATATAGAATGGGACGCTAAGGACCATAGTTGTTAAAAGGCGTCCATAAATAAAAACTTAATTTATTTTGTTCTGTTCTCAAAGATATTTCATCTCCCCTTGGGGCTTGCCACGGATCTTCTTCCTATTAGCCTGTATATCATTTGTTTTGTCAATGAGTTGTTTATTCTTTCTACTCTTTCAGTTAATATTAAAATCATTAACAATAAAAATATTTACTGCTTACGTATATGTTCAATTTATATATAATCAGTAGGGCCCGGATTTTTAGGTGGAATAAACCTTCATTTTAGGTTTCTTATATGCTTAAAATAGTTTTTTTAGGTTTTTCTTTATTAAAATAGGCTTGTTTTTTGATTTGCTTCATGGATAAATACAGATATCAATAATTTTGCTTTTCTGGTACTTAGTTGTAAGATTTATATTTTGGCTTGCAGTAGATAGTTACATACATTCTCAAACTTTTTGGCGTAAACAATTACCTGTTATCACGAAACACATTCTTGTATGAAGAAAAGGTTCTTTCAACGGAACATGACGTCAATGGAGCGTAGACCATAGATGCCAGTGCAGCAGGTTCTAGGGGTAGTTCTCCTGTATACGTTTCTCCCTGCAATACTAAATTGATTATTTTCATATCTTCAAAACCAGGATTTCGTTGAGGATTCTTCTGCAACTTAGAAGAACGTGCAACTCCCACAGTTCCAGGTATTTCTCTGCTGGAAAATTGCCAATTATATGTAGAGCATCTTTCAGTGGCAAAGTTGGACTTTCCAACCGGAGAATAGCTTGTGGTATAAAACAAATGTATGCAAGGGAAGCGGTAAGAGCGGGGCACTCGAGCGATTTCTTAGCCTTGGCAATGCAGGAGGCTTCGGTTTCATCCAATTCATTGACGACATTTTTAACGTCTTTTAAATGCTCGGCATAGTAAATGGCAGCAGACAGTCAAGTTCCACAGCGGGTAAGTATCGGCCCAGGTAGAAGAGGTTGCCGGTATCCTCTCTTTGAACAATTGTATACGTGTTGGGGCTTTTAAGAAAACCTTCTTGACCGAAGATATCAGGCTGTTCACGTCATCGAAGTGGCTTCTAATTTGCTCTGCAAGGCGGTGCAGGCAGTGGGCCAAGCACGATATATGTAGCATAGGGGTGGAAGGACTGTAGAACCCCTTCCGGCCCTGTCTGTCATTAACAAAGTGAAGTGTGGATCTGCAGCAATCCATTTTTTCAATAAACGTGATTTGGGCATTGTTTAACTATACAAAAATTACATTAGAAAAATACTTTCGGTGTACTCTATTGTACTCTCGGTGAACGATTGGAAGCGAGCCCGTTACGAAGGTTACGCTCCTCTTGAGCTTCTCTCAGTTGCATCAGGTATCACCACGTCACATGTGCTGCGTAATAGTAATAACTTGAACTATCTACTGGCTATACGTGGTGGAAACAATTTTACAATAAGTTTCAATCCAAAAATAACATTCTTCATTTCGATAAAGGAAAAACAGCTATTTAGGTTTTTTTAGGTGTCAACCCCACTTTTAGGTTTTTTTAGGTGTAATGAAATTCGGATATTCTGCTCCAGGAAGTGTGAAACGAATATATATTTTGAAATGTGTTAATTAAATAGTGAGGAAAAATATAGGTTAAAACCTAAATATCCGAGCCCTAATGATCAGGTATAGTGCACATTTTAACTCCTCTTATGGATTTCATTTCTGATACCTGTATTTTCTTTTCGCACTTTTTGTAGGATAGCACAAGTTGAAGACGGTCGCAGCGAATACTGTCAGTGTAGCCAGAACGAGGGCAGTAACCTACTGCAAGAAAAGGGAACTCGCCTATTCTGGGAAGCTTGATCTTTGAGGCAGTATTTTTAACACTTAAATGATTTCTGTCCAATTATATAACATAAAATATAATAACAGCCAACCTTAAAGCAATATGTGTATGTAAAAATATATAAAAAGTGTATATTACAGTCATTGTATATGTTTGTATTACTGTATCCATGTGTAATAATGTCATGTGAAAGTATTACATAATTTAATAATATAGGAGCTGTGAGAATAATAGGTTAAAAGTTGCTAACAATAAGGTAACAATGAGGTAACTTTGAGGCAATAATGAATTTGAAAGTTTAACAATACTACTTGTACTTCTTGGAAGCAATAATTTAATTTTTGTGACAGTGTATAAAATAGCCAATCAAGAAGAAAAATCTTTAGTTAAGTGAAGGATTGGAGTACGGTTAGACAGAAACTTTTTTTTTTTTTTTTTTTTTTTGGGTTTTCGGGAATCGGAAGGATTTGGCGTGGATTTGATGGGAGAAGTAAGGAAAGGTATTGGGGTTCCGCTGTTGCACCCCCGTTAGTACGTGGAAAGGTAGCTGCCAGCTTATTGCGCTGGCAGCGGAGTAGGAAAATGTCCGGCTGACGGTCATGACCAAGGCCCTGACCGGCACCACGGGTGGTAAAGGAAGGGATTTGGAATGATTAAATCGTGGTTTTCTTTATTTGTTAATTGCTGTTGATGCTACTTCGGCGATTGGTGTTGTATTCGTCTGGGTTGTTACTGATGTATTCATCGAAGAAGTGGAGGTTTTGTCTGATGCGGTCGCTGCGTGGAGAGAGCTGCGGAGAGTCGGATTGTGTCGTAGACGTTGATTGTGGTGAAGCGGAGGCTGTTTCGTAGTCCTGGTTATTTAGTATGTCATATAGTTGATCAACACGCTCCTGCAGTGATTGGAGGAGCGTGTGGAGTTGGGTCAGTTGTGTACTGAAGTCTGTTAGCTGATCTCGTACTTCTTCAATGGTGTCGTCGATGTAGTCTTGTCGGCGGCGACGGGTCTCCGTGTCTTCTGCTCTGATGGCCGACGTGATTGTGCGTACTTCCTCGGCGACGTCTCCGAGTCGGCCGCCAATCGTCAGGACCTCCGAGTGTAGGTCCTGAACGGCTTCCCGGAGGTGCTCCTCAGAAGTGTGATGAGGCAGTGTAGGCTGTTCCGTTGCTCTTGATGTGCCCGGATGCTGGTTAAGTGGCCCTCGGTTGTGGACTGCCGGTGGTGGTGATGGTGGCGCAGTGGTAGCTGGAGGTGAGGTCCTCGGCGGGCGAGGGTATCTTGGGCACTGTGCCTGGCCCGTGTAGTGACCGAAGCCATTACAGGTGGCACAGTACCGGCGTCGGCGTCGCAGATCATGGTCCCTGCAGTCCGCAGTGAGCCTTGAAGATCCACAGTAGTGGCAGCGTGGAGTGGCGGTGCAGTGGTGAGCAGCATGTCCGTAGGCGCAGCAGCGGCGACAAGGCTGATGCCTTTCCGCTCGGCTGGCCTCAAGTCGGAGAACCCGCCCTAATAAGGGCAGGCCCGAGCTCAAGGCTGCTTCACAGTCGGCAGAGTCAGCCATGGTTATGCGGATAAGTGATGTTGGCCCCCGGGAAGAATTGATGCGACTGGCCTTCAAGGTTGAAGGCCAGAGGTGTCGAGCGGCGGCGAGGATGAAGCGTGTTGGCAGGTCCCGGGGTGCTCCAAAGGCCACAACACTGCTCCTAACTGGTGGCTGCGTTGCAGGCTGTGTGTGTTGGATTGGTGACGTCATCTGAGGTTCTCTCCGTGCAGCTACGACCGAGGCGAAGGAAGCCCCGGCCATCGTCGGCGGTGTGGCAGGTCTGGCAGCAGGTGGTGGGTGAGCGGCCGGCATTGCGGCGGTGGTAACCCGCGGTGGCGTTGTAAGCTTCACGGCACTTGCCGGGTGAGCGGCAGGCTTGGCGGCGGTGGTGGTCATCAAGGCAGCTGCCGGTTGGGAGGCCAGCTTGTCGGCGGTGGCAGACCGTGGTGACGTAGCCTTCATTGCTGATGCTGAATGAGCGGCAGGCAAGTCGGCAGTGGCGATCGGCGATGTGGCGGCAGATGCCGCTGGAGTTGCCGGTGTAGCCAGTTGACTGTAGACAGTGTTCCTAACTGGACGCGAGATGCGTCCTCGAGAAATTTAATACGTATTCGTGTGAGACGAAAATAGTCTGGTTAAAAATTGCAAGTAATTAATAACAAATTCTCATAGCTCTCTCTCTCTCTCTCTGTATATATATATATATATCAGTGAAGTGTTATTTAAATCATGACAAGCATTAATAAAAGGACTGAAGTAAAATTATAATCTGTGTAAGACTACATTATTCAGTCGCACCACTCCCTGCTAAGATATTCATGTCTTTATAGATACTGACGCAGCCGAGGCAAACATAAATATATAATATTTAAATAAAAAGTCAAAAATTACAAAGTTAATATTTATTAAACATTTTTTGGGGGCAAAGGCCAACGAAAAGTACATTTAGGGCGAAAGCTACCGATAACCTTTTACCATACGTGCGGTTGCAACTACTTCAAGTTCGGCTCCCCAACATAAGAACTACAATACAACTCCTACTTCAAATTGGCTTTCCATACGGAGCAGCAATAAAACTTCATCTTGAACCTGCCGCTGGCATTCATACTTTTGCAGTAAAATACTGCCTATGTGGCTTCATTCAGGTAAAATTTGCTTATTATTTTTAGCCAGTACAGTACTGCTGATAAACACAGTAGAGACTGGTAAGTGTGCGTGTTCGTAATAAAGCTTATATGTAGTAATTTGTGATATTCAATTAATTATGATTTAATTAATTTATGCCTAGGCTGCGTTCAGTTATATCTGGTAGAGCAAGTATCTCTTAACAAGTATGTTACGGCTGTAGAATAGTCACATATACTTTACACAAGTTATATTTTAAATTCTCACTCCATTATTAATTCTTAAAGACAGTTGAATAACACGAGGAGCACTAATTATATTTTGAGCCTTGGCAACCCTGAATGTTGTAGGTGCCATCTGACCTTTCCAATGGAAAGTTTGACATTTTTGACCATATAATACTTCGAACATTTTGTCAACAGAGCGTCATTTGTTTTGTTTACACTAACTTGAAAATTGTGTGTCAACAAAAACATGGAATTAACTCGTGAAAATGTTCGTGCAATGATTTTTTATGACCTTCGACGTGGAATATCAAGACAAGAGTGCATCGATCAACTAACTTCCACATTTGGCGACAAAGCCCCATCCTTTGCCACTGTGAAACTCTGGTATAACGAATTTAATCATGGCCGCCGTTCGCTCAATGATGAAGTTCGTGAAGATCGTCCAAAATCAGTTGTTGTTGTTGTAGAAAACATTGATGCTGTGCAAAAACTAACAATGAAAGATCGTCATGCGACATATTGTAGGATTAAGGCAACCCTAGGCATTAGTTCCACCAGCATATATAAAATATTGCATGATTATTTAGCCGTGAGAAAGGTTTGCTCTCGTTGGACCCTACATAATTTGACGCAATCTCAAACAGATGCTCGTGTCGATTGGTTTACAAAAATGCTCAAGAAATACAATGCCCGTGCCTCAAAAGACGTATATAAGATTGTAACAGGTGACGAATCATGGATCTATGCGTATGAGCCGGAACGTAAACGCAGTCCACTGTATGGGTGCTTCAAGATGAAGCAAATCCAACAAAAGTTGTTAGCACTCGAAGCACTTCGAAGCAAGTGGTCGCTTGCTTTTGCAGCAAAACTGGCCATGTGGCAACAGTGCCTTTAGAGGAACGTAAAACTGTCAATGCCGAATGTTACATAACCATTTGTTTGCCGAATGTCTTCGGTGAAGTAAGGAAAACCAACAAGAACCGTAGGATCGTTCTTCATCAAGACAATGCGAGCGCACGCACATCTCGTTTAACAACAGAGTATTTGAAGGATCAAAAAATCAAATTGATGGGCCATCCGCCATACAGTCCTAATTTGGCACCAAATGACTTCTTTTTGTTCCCAAAACATCAATAATAAATTGCGTGGACAACGATTTTCGTTGGCAGAAGAAGCCGTTGATGCCTTTAAAACCCATGTTTTGGAGGTGTCTCAAGAAGACTGGAATAAATGCTTTGACAAATGGTTCCAACGGATGCAAAAGTGTATTGATCATAAAGGAGAATATTTTGAAAAGCAATAAAGCAGTTTTCAATCATAAATTACCTTGTTTTAATTATTAGGGTCAAAGTATAACTAGTGCCCCTTGTAGGTACATGAAGACGACAAAGTCAAACGTCAAGATTTCTGCATAGAAATGTTGCGAGGTAATGAAGACAATGGCCTCAGTGAAGGAATAGCATACAGTGAGTAGTCAATTTTCCACTAGAGTGCAAAAGTGAATAAACGTAATGTTCGAATATGGGGAACTGAAAAACCAAGGGCTGTGATGGAACATGTGCAAGAATCTTCCAAAATTAATGTGTTTTGTGCGGTATCCCTCACTAAGATGCATGCCCCCCTCCTTTGTGCAGAAAAACAATAACAGGACCTACATATCTCGATATGTTACAGCTTTGGTTGATGCCCCAACTATATGAGGAAATGTTTATGTTCCAACAAGATGGAGCACCGCCTCACTGGCACACAGATGTTAGACTTTACTTGGATGAAATTCTACCACAGTGTTGGACTGGCCGTGCTGGAGATGACAATAACTCTTTGCTACGTTAGCCACCGAGGAGTCCCGATCTCACGCCTTGAGACTTTTTCCTTTGGGGATTTCTCAAAGACAGAGTTTTGGTTCCTCCACGTCCACGCGATTTAGATAACATGGAGGAACGTATCAGAAGAGCTGTGGCAAGTGTCGATGCAAATGTGTTACATCTCGTTTGGGATGAACCTTATTATCGTCTTGATGTATGTCGTGTGACGCAGGGATCACACATTGAACACCTTGTGAGTTCACAAACTAAACTTTAAGACTCCCTCTACACGACAGTGCACACAGATTCATTATATCATTAATAGTTATGAATTTGTAACACATTGAAAGTATCTATTTCTTTTGTGATAACCCTGTATAATGAAATGTATTTTACGGTTATAGTAATTATCTGTTCCTAACTACACTTCTTTAGAGTTCAACATTTATCTTATCCGCACTGCACCAAAACTTCACATCTGAACACTCTAAGCTACATCTACAGAGCTGACTTTGCTTGGGCACGCTACCTCTTAGCGTCCACAGCTTAAAATTTTAAATTTAATGCTTCTATTTTCTGATTCGCTAAGCCTATTCTAGCAGAACACTTTTGGTTTGACTTTCATTGGCTCTTTTTGCATCCACGTGACTATTTACAAACGTTTCTACGCTACATTGCATTTTTTCATCGATTGTTGGTAGCCTTCCTTAGCTTTCTAACTTATTGTTCTGCCAAGGTTACAACTTATTGTTATCCACCCCCTGCTTTCCACTTTATGACATTGTTTGCTGCTAAAAAAACAAACACAAGCAGTTCACTTCCACCTCACAGCTCCTAATTTTCTACATATACAATAAATATGCATAACAATATGACTGCACTATACACTTTATAGCAATTACTGATCGCTTATAGGCGGGCTATTATTACTTTCTCTACTACTTATAGTAAGTAGGGGAAGTATTGTATTCCACCCAAAAATCCGATACCGAGATTTCACCGGAAATATATGTTTTGAGACCTCCTGAATCCAAAAAAAAGCATTTTTGAAAACATGTCCGTGTGTGTGTCTGTGAACAGCATAACTCAGAAACGAACAGTTGGATAAACACCAAACTTGGTATTTAGGTTCAGTATCTTCCAGAGATGGAACACGAAGGTTTTCAAGAAAATCCCCCCACCCCAGATTACCCTTTACATGGAACATTTTTCGAAAATCTTAATTTTCTCAAAAATGGCTAACGATTTTGATTAAAATATCATATATTTAAGATATTTTCATGACAAATGAAATGTATATCTCGAATTTTCTGGGAATGTCTCCAAAAGCATTCTTCATTGTGAATGACTTTTGCATAACTGGTAAACCATAAGAGATAGACAAAAGTTTACTACACAAAATATGTAGATCGCATTAAAATACACAATTTATGTCATATACATTTTTGTTGTTCAGTGAACTATTTTCGAGATATTGCTAGTTATTCCCTTAAACTTTTCAATACTTTTTTTCAAATGAGAATTCGTTATTCATTTTTTTATGTACTGGACATGCAAAGAGAATGGAATACTCCACATAGCAACCAGCTCTAAAAATATTTGACTATCGCTTAAAGCCTACCAATTCCCCTTGCATCTACAAGAAAATTAACAATAAGATTAACATCTCGATTAACATGAAGCATATGGAGAATAAGCGTTTGTAAAAATAGTTTGTACAGGAGTAGGGAAAGTCATGTGAGTGTAACACATCAGAATTTTTTATGTTGTATAATTAAATTGATAGCAGTTAAAGGATATAAAGTACAGCCTCGGATTTCATAATGAATACACTAAATAGCAAACCTGTTACAGAGAAACCATCTGTTATGGTGTATCAACTTTAGCAAACAAAAACTGGGGTACAATAAATTTTCATTTGTGTTCGAAGGGACAATTTTGTAGATATGTAACGTTTTGGTTTTCTTGGAAGGTACGTTTCAGAATACAGTGTTTTATCGGTTCATAGCGATGTGAAGACACTTCTCTATACTGTTGCTGAACACGTCATCCTGTATCTCACAGCACCGGATGTCTTATATGTAGACAATTTTCAAGAAACGTTATCTGCCGGCAGCTAGGGTCCAGGGATGTAACCCAAAGGAAAGTCAACAAGGTACGTGTGCTGCATTCTAGGTCATGCTATGCAATATTTGTTAACCTCTAGCGTCTGCATATGGTCGTCGTATTGCTGATATCTAGAGCTTAAGTTTCCATCCTGGATAACACAAAACCATCAAGATCTTTCATAAAAGGTTGCCAATGCAATGTAATATCGAAGTATCTTTCCTGTTTTCTTTACTTTACCGAGCAAGATGGCCCAGGCGATAACGTTTCTGGCCCCCATTCTGGAGGTCTCGGGTTCGATCCCCGGTGACGACCCACTATGACTCACGCGTTTTTTTCAGTTTTCCCGGATCATCAGGTGAATGGTGTAGTTTCTTTAATTCCCTCCATTTCGTTCCATTAATCATTTCATTCACCCTTCACACCGTTTGGTCTATTTCAGGGTTCGAAGCGTCGGCGATGGTATTTCGGTGCCGCGTGCCAGTGAAAGGGGGCTCTGTGAACTTTCTCTGTCCGGCTGGTTGCTGGCGTATGATGGGGTCCCCTCCAACTGCCGGGACGTCTATATCTGGAAAACGTAGGGATCCTGCCATTCCTTGCCGTCACTCCTGGTTCCGGCCACCCGGTGTCTCCCTACATCTAATTCCTCCCCCAGGGACACCCCCTCTTGGGTCGTCGGTACAATATCCTAATTCCTAGTTCGGTGCCAAATCCCTCCCGCTTCACAATCCTAATGCTTAACTTACCTTACTTCACTTGCTCTGCCAACAATTGAAAATCCTTTCTATGAGTTTTGACCTCCATTTAGTTCCCTTAAACTAATACAGGAAAAATCAAATGTGTTGCATTCAGATGACTTTCCCTACTTATACCGTGCGATGGCTTCGTGATAACGTGTAGGGCTCGCATTCGAAAGGTCCTGGGTTCGATTCTTAGAAAATGCCTCTCATGGTTTTTCCGGTAAGCAAGACGAATTCTAGGGTAGTTTCTCATTTACCACGAATTTTCTTCCCATAATTTCTATCATTTCGGATCCCCACTTTCGGTTGGTTCACTTTTACAAGTCAAGCTTCTGTCTGACTCCAATAGTAAAACTGACTATCTGTCTCGCTCATAACTCTGGCTTCTCTTTCTAATTGCTGACTTCTTTACCCAACTCCCTTGACCTTCCAGGAATTGATCCCTATTTGATCTTCCAAGAATTGTATCCCTATCTCCGACATTGTTACTCCTAAAACTTTTCTCTCAGCTTGACGGTTTTTGCTTAATCCTGGGCCCATTAGCGTGTGCATGTTAGTGGTCTTTTAACTCTGTTGCTGGCTCACTACCTAGCTCATTATAATGTTTCTTACATCTGTCCACATTTTATGGTAGAAGTTATCTTACATGTTTATATTACTACAGATTCCTATTATAGATTTATAATTTCCCATTATTTAAATTATTTCCCTTCGGATGTATGTTTACCTACGAAATATATAAAACGCTAGAGGATTTAATATGCACGCGTTCGATTTATAGCTGGGTCACAGATCACGTATATGCGTAGCTCCCTGTCATTGCAGTGACCTAGATACTGTTCTGCTAACGCACCGGCTGGAATGACACGCACAAGGCTAAGTTCATCAGCAGTGTTAATACTGTTTCAGTTGCTGCTTTCATCCCATCTGTAAAGACTGGAGTTTGTTCATTGTGCATCTCAAAAGTGAAAGCTTAATCAATCATCTGTGTTGCTTTTAATTAATTTAGAGTATTCTTACTATTGTTGCCGTTCTTATGTGGTTGTTTATGATATGGCTACCGAAAACCGTACGCTTGAATAAAGAATCTTTATGTATGATGAAGTGGGAAAAGAAGATGTGATGTGGGCTACCTGCTCCTTCGTTGTGCGGGTTCATCTCATCTCGTACTCTGTAACCTTTTTGTTTCCTATTTTACTTGGTCATTCCCTTCTTTAAGCTCAATTTTGCATTTTGTATCTCTAATGTTGATCAGAATATTCCTTCTTATATATTCGGGAATATATTTACAATTATATTTGTAATTTATTTCTTTAGCCATTCTAAAATGTCATCCTCCTTGTAAATGTTTGCGAGAGTATATAAAAATTTTGTGTTATACTCGCACGACTTTCTCTACTGTTGTACAAACTATTTTTACAAATGCTTATTCTCCATATGCTTCATGTTAATCGAGATGTTATTCTTATTGCTAATTTTCTTGTAGATGCAAGGGGAATTGGTAGTCTTTAAGCGATAGTTAAATCTTTTAAGAGCTGGTTGCTATGTGGAATATTCCATTCTATTTGCATTGCCAGGACAAAAAAAAATGAACAATGAATTCCCATTTGAGAAAACGTATAAGTATTGGAAAATTTAAGGGAATAACAATCAATATCTTGAAAATGATTCACTCAACAAAACAAATGTATATGACATAAATTGTGTATTTTAACGCGATCTACATTTTTTGTGTAGTAAAATTTTGTCTCTCTTATGGTTTACCAGTTATGCAAAAGTCTTTCAAAATGAAGAACACTTTTGGAGACATTCCCAGAATATTCAAGATGTACATTTTATTTGTTATTAAAGTATCTTAAATATATGATATTTTAATCAAAATCGTTAGAGCCATTTTAGAGAACATTAAAATTTTTGAAAAATGATCCATGTAAAGGGTAATCTGGGATAGGGGGATTTTCTTCAAAACCTTCGTGTCGCATTTCTGGAAGATACTGAACCTAAATACTAAGTGTGGTGTTTATCCGACTGTTCGTTTCGGAGTTATGCTGTTCACAGACAGATACACACATGGACATGTTTCCAAATATACGTTTTTGGATTCAGGAAGCCTCAAAACAGGTGTTTCCGATGAAATCTTGATATCGAATTTTTGGGTGGAATGCAATACTTCCTCAACTTACTATACGTAGTAGAGAAAGTAAGAATTGAAAGTTGTTTACTTTTACACTTTTTTTGCTATGTTTAGCAAAATACATTTTTAACTCATTTACAAATCATTTGTACTGAACATTTTTATATTGAATACAAATAAGCATTAACAATACTAATTCCTTCTTTTATACCTTTACATTTAAAATTTCTCTTTTAAATGCCTGTTTGCACTTTTGTTATGTATTTCTTTCTATAAAAGTTTTGTTTTAATTCGTTTAGCATTAACGTATTTTCCTTTTTATCGCCATTCAATTGTCTTCTACTTATTTCTTCCATACTAAACAAAACTAATTTGTAACATAAAACATCTTTGAAAGCATTTAAAATGTTTTAACACAATAACATATAACCTTATAAATATATTAAGGACTGTCTTTCTCCTTGAATTACAGTTCTGGTTTGCTTTTATATGAATTTAATTTCATATATCATCCATTTAATTCTGCATCAATTATGCAAACTTAAAGACATGTCATGCGGACGGGTGCATTAACAGTGTCAGGAGATATTTCCTGGTATTCCAGTTCTGAGATACTGTCAGATTTCTAGTTCATAAGTTTAAGATAACGGGATCGCTAAATGCTAAACCTAAGAAACGAAAAAGACACATTCTAACGGAGGAAAAAATTGACGCAATTGGTGCATCATTCGATTGCTTTCCAAGGAAGTTTCTTAGACATGTTGCTCAGCAAGTGGGTGTCTCAAAAACCTCTGTTGATACAAATGCTGATCTTTTAAAATTGGAACTTTACAGAGTGACACTGTTCTTGAATTATAACCTCGTGACGCGAGAAATGCCAGCAATGTCCGAATGTAGATGGACACACCACTTATAACAACGTTAGTACTCATGAGAATGCATATTACTGTTGCTCCTAAGTATGTAACGCGGAAGTTTTAGAACGGTAAACCCCAGCTGCGTAGTAGAGAGCGCGGAGCACGCATATACGAGATCGTGGCCCCGCCATAAAACGAATGCTCTGTATAGTTCATGCACACATGTGCGGTAAAGTAGCCAAAACATGTAGGTAGCTTGGGTTATCAGAAATGCATGATAAATGTTAAGCTTACCATCATGGCATGAATGGTAAATGGACCAAAAAAACACTTTCGTTAAGAAAGGTATTTTCTAGTCCAAAAGGCTGATTTTTAAGAAAATTTTCACCCCGAATGTGGGGACACAAAGTCAGAAACTAAGTGATTTCTGAGGATTGGATCGTCAAAGCTCGACTTACGTTCATTTGTCATTTCTTTTCCTAGAGGTTGCTGTTAAATTTGTGACGTTAACAAAAGGAACAAAATAAAACGCGAGAGTAGTGCAGGATGGAGGGAAACTTGTCCCCACGAGATCTGCTCCGTTACCTCCAAGTTCCTGCCATTAATTTTATGTGTGAACTTAGTGGAAACGTTCCTTTCTTTCTCCAAGGAAAAATTTATGCAATATGTCACTCTTGTGACTGGAAAAGCTATCAGAAGTAAAGTTATTTGTGTGATTTATGACACAGATAACTCACAAGGGTTGAAGTGTTTCCTTTTTATAAAACATTTAAGCACCAAATGACAAAGTGTTACGCTTTAGATTACGCCGTCAAAATTATAATGTTATGAATACGTTAGGAATTTCTTTCTCTACAAGAATAAAACTTACAAGAGGTATTCTTTTTACAATAAAATTCTCTGTTTCTGATTAATTTATGTTTGGCGTGTTTTAACGTATCGCGTTTTCTTAAAATCACATTTATGATATATAAAGACACTGCTAGATATGCTTACTGGATTCATAAATTGGTGTCGGTTTTAATTACCACTGATTCATGCCATGAAAATTTGTTATAAATAATTTATCACATTATAGGGTATAGCACACATTTCCTTAAACTCTTTGCCGCAAAGAAAAATAAACATTTAGTCAGTTTTAGCAGAAAGGAGTATTACCAAATTGAATCATTTAGATTTTTGCAGTGTCTTCCATATAAACTATACATATTCTATCGAAAATTTTAAAAATTTTAAACTTTAATGGAAAGTTTCTGGGATTATTTATAAAACATTTAAAAAGATCACTTTGTTCTACTTTTTATAAATGAACATTTTTAAACCTTGTAGATTACAATTAGACTAAGTCTTTAAGTCAACACGGGCCTGATAAAGAGGCCTCTGAGCAAAATTACTGGTCTTTCACGCCCAATATAGAACGAGACGCTAAGAACTACAGTGGTTAAAGAGGTCCATAAATAAGAAACTCAAAAATGTAGAAGGAAGCGCCGTTAAGGAGTTGTTACAAAATTATTCGTTTAAGACCCAGAGCATTTGGAAGCAGACCGCTAGTAAAGCTCACTGCGCAAAGTTCTGCGTTGGACCACATAGATCTTATAGAAACGCTGTTTCACGCGTGAAAATACTAAAGAGCGTATATAATACAGGATTATTCAAAAAGAAGGAACAGACTTTACATATTTATTTCCAATGAACGACAATAGATGGCGACACATGCGATACATCACCGATTAGAGCAAAGTTCAAAGTTAGCACCATTTGTTATGCGAGGACGACCAGAGCTTTTCCGTTTGCATACGCAACCATCTTCTACGAATTTATTGTATCAATTGTAAATTGTTTATGACGAGGCGGCTCGTTGTTGTACTTACAACGAAGGTGCACGCTGTAATGAAACAATGGATTCACTCTTTGCATAATGCAGCACACAAAACGACTTTTCCTGTGGCGTCGCCATTTTCTCGTAAACAAACAGCGCCACTGTAGGCACTGAATGGAACTAATAGGTGGGGCTTAAAACTTTGAACTTTCCTCTATTTAATGCTGTGACGTATGTGTTGCTATCTATTGTCGTTCATTAGAAATAAAAATGTAAAACCTGGGCCTTCTTTTTGAATAACCCTGTATTTACGTAATTTCATTTAAATACTCGCAAATACTCTGGCTAAAGTGCAACGTTGTTAAAGCTGTGTTAGTGTATGGATTTACAGTAAGTGTTCAATATATTGAAGTAGTGAAGCGTGTGTGTTATTATTATATTCATCCTTGTTCGTCGTTCCACACCCTGGTTAGAGTAAACGCCTACTCATACAGAGGCATATCAGACACTATTTACACTATACGGACCGAGCTGGATGGCTTAGGCAGTTACGTCTGTGGCCCACATTCAGGAGGTCCTGGGATTTTCGTGGTTTCTCCGGGTCGCCAGGCGAATGCTGGGGTGGTTCATCTTATACCGCGACTCTCCTTCCTCCATTCCTGTACCCATCTTCTTCCTTGTCATCTGTGTCAGGGTTGTAGGGCCAGTCGACGGTATTCGGCGAGTTGCGGCTGAGCGGTGGCTTGCGCTCTGTAAGGTACCGCTCAGTTACGTCTCTCCTCAGCGTGGGGCTGTGCTCAATGAGGTTGCTGGCTTGTGGACAGGGGCTGTGCTTGCGCCCGACGGCGTCCGGATCTGGTCACCCTTCGGTTCTCTCCCCTCATCCTTCCCTCCCAGGGGTCACGTTGGAGGTATATAAAGGGCCAACTGGCACCTTCGTGATACGTACCTTCACCTTTTCCACTATACGGACAATTTTTACTATACCCACATCGTATACAAACACACAAAACATCATCGTCCAGAGGCAAGCAGAGTAGCATCATCTATAAGACGCTATCACCAGGGACGCCGCGACGCAGAAGGAGCCGGCATAATACGAAATATCGGTTGATTCATTTCTAATGTTAGCTGAACAACATTTTATCAATTTATAAAATTATTTAACATACCCTATTAACGAGCTTGATTATAACCAGGCAGAGGGGTTTTAGTAAGTAAACAGAGCAATTGTGTTACCGCACGGAGGTGACGTCAGGTGTTGTGACGGACACTCCTCCCCAACCCAACACCCGGTTTCGTTGTGACAGACCAGTGCAGAAGTGTGGCAACATGTCTGAAGTAAAGAAAAGTTCAAACATAATCGCAATAAGCATCGTTTGTAGCGGAATTTGGTAGGGAATACTTCAGCACAAATGGCAAAACCACCAGAGCTCAAAGAACGTTTAAAAACGTGTTAAACAACATTGTAATTGAATGAGACACAAGGGATATGTGAGATTATCAGAAAGGAACAATGAAAGTGGAACTTAAATCTCATCAGCTCTAAACTATGATCAGAATTTTTCGAGAATATGTGTCATACTAAGCTAAAAGCAGGTATTGCTTTAACAAATTGTACAGCTTTCAATGTAAGAGAATAGACAACTTAACTGAGATTTTTGCTCGTATATTAACAGCTTTAATTACATCATGAGGTAACATTATTGCACACTATCATAGCTGAACATACATTGCATTTTACTTTCTCTTCTACGTAGAGTAAGTAGGGAAAATATTGCATTCCACCCAAAAATTCTATATCAAGATAAGGTTCGTGTGTGTCTGTGAACAGCATAACTCAAAAACGAAAAGACGGATAGATACCAAACTTAGTATTTAGGTTCAGTATCTTTCAAAAATGCAAAATGAAGATTTTCAAGAAAGTCCTTCCACCCCAGACCACCCCTTACATGGAATATTTTTCGAATTTTTTTATTTTATCAAAAATGTCTAACGATTTTGATCAAAATATCGTAGTTTTAAGATATTTTTATGCAAAATGAAATGTATATCTTGAATTTTCTGGGAATGTTCCCAAAAGTCCTCTTTATTCTGAATGACTTTGGCATAACTGTAAACCGTAAGAGAAACAAAGTTTTACTACACAAAAAATGTAGATGTAGTTAAAACACACAATTTGTCATATACATTTTTTTATGGAGTGAACCATTTCCAAGATATTCCTAGTTATTTGCTTGAATTTTCCAGCAATTATACTTTTTCTCAAATGGGAATTCATTCGGTTTTTTATGTCCTGGATATGCAAAGAGAATGAAATGCTCCACATAGTGTGGCCTGAGGATGGTAACATTGTAATATATGGAGTGGCAACATTGTATGGTTAATGCACAAGTTGGTAATACAGAGCGGTAGAGTAATAGGGGAGGAGTCAAACTGGTTTTATCTTGTGTTAGCGTGTAGGACGCTCTCTTCTAGCGTCACCAATGAACAGTGCAAAACGTGTGTGATAGGCATGGCGCTTCGTCAAGCAGGAAGGTAAAATGTATCATCTTTAATTTATATTATATTCTTACCATCTAAACTTGTACTATGTGAATCCTTAATATAGGTAGTTCCTTTCTTCCTGACCCATGGTGATTTTATGAAAATTCAGGTAGTTTCCAGGTGATTTAGCAATTTTATTAGCTTGCCCCGTCGGACCTCGTGTTAGTTTAGTGTGGTGATTTAGATTTCGGTATCATGCTCTACCCCCTGTAATTATGTGAGAATAAAAGAGGTTACGACATTTTTTTTTATGTCCAGGATATGCAAAGAGAATGAAATGCTCCACATAGCAACCAGCTCTTAAAATATTTGATTATAGCTTAAAGCCTAGCAATTTCCCTTGCATCTACAAGAAAATTAGCAATAAGATTAACATCTCGATTAACATGAAGTAGACGGAGAATAAGTGTTTGTACAAAGTAAAGAAAGTCCTGTGAGTGCAACACATCAGGCTTTTTCTTTCTTCTTTACCCCCTTCTATAGTTCTTAATTCTGATCTACTGCTGTCGAAGAAAGGTGTGCTGCCTTCAAACGGTACGTAATATTTGTTTAAAAAGAACACTAAAAGGTCACAAGCGCTTCCATCGTCTCCCACCACCAACCGTCGGCTAAAACCCTTCTACTTGATTATAACATACAAAGGAAATAAAGCAAAACGTTCTCACTTGAGGGTTATTAAAATATATTGACATTGGTGTCGCATGCATATCATAGCGTTATAAACAGATACATTTCTCTTTTGCTGTGGATTGTCTTAATCGCTATATTGTGACCATCTATATGTACAGTGCGTACGTTACATTGCCGCGGATCGCGTGTGAGCGTGCTCCGCGCACTATCTCACTGTGGGGTTTTCTTTTACATCTCCCGGGTTACTTACTCACGAGTGATAGTAAATGCGCTATATATATGATTCCTAAATTCGTTATAAGTTTGTTGAAGAGAGGTATTCATCTGTTCATCTGATGAGACATTCTTCGTCGTCAGGAGGTTGTAATTCATAAACTATAGTCAATCTATAGGGTTTCAATTGCAGAACTTTAGCAGCTCTGCGAACACTTGCTTGCAACAAGTCTATGGCACTTCTTTGGAAAGCGTTCGAATGATGCATCAATTCCATCAATTTATTTCCTCTATTAAAACATATATTCTTTTTCGCTTTAGCGATTCCGTTGTATTAACTGATTAACAAGATACTAACAGTTCCTCCACCTGGAACTGGAATACCAGGAAATATCTCCTGAGAATGTCTTCACATCTGTCTACATGATTCAGTTTTTACTATGTATAGCAACTAAAAATTCTTGGTTCAATTAGGCATTTCAGTGGAATAATCAGAATAATTTGATGTAATCCACACACAGTACACATGTCTTGAATAAATTGTCACTTTTGAGATACACAATGAAAAAACTAGTCTTTATTACAGCTCGAACAGTAGGTAGAAGCTGACACAGTATAACACAGCTAGTAGAGTACCCTTGAGCGAGTCATTCACCACAAGCATGCTGCAAAAAATACGGAGCTAACTGCATTGGAAGCAAACTACGCATATACGTGATCTGTCCCGGCTATAGGTAGAATATACGGTATATTGCTTGGAAAGAAACATCCGCGGCATTTATCTTATTTTATATGAATATACTGTGGAGAAAAAGACAACTGTTTTCTACCCCATGGCATTTCTAGCTAAAAGTCAAAGACTTCTTTTACAACCACAATGTGTTCTTAGTCAAGCACAAAGGCTTTGTAGACCTTCTTAATGTTTTAGTCATTTATGAAGTGCAATAAGGTGTTTTATAGACCATGCCCGTCAGAAAGAATTAGGTTTTATAATGATGAAGTAATTATCAAAATCCATTGAGTGTTTTTTGAGGTTACCACACACCCACACTCACACCCACAATTTTGTCCTTATAATAATTTTTGGCACCTCAAATCAAATTGTTGATTTTTAAGTTTTTCACAGTTACATTGTCCAAGATAAAAGATATAATCAGGTTTAACATAAACAGGCAGTTTCCACTGTTATAGATCAGTCTTAAAAATGCATTTGCATTTTGGTATGCAATTTCTCAAGTAAGATTTCTGTGAAAGCCAAAAACATGCATTTTACAAAACAGACTACATCTTACCCTAGTATTCGATACGTGATTCTTAGGTCCTGATTTTTGTTTCTTGATGGTTAATGTCCTTTAACCATCATATCGGATGGCGAATGAACGAAATGGCTTACGTTTTGGATTAAATGTTGCGAGTTTCATTGTGGGGCAACCGCGTTCGGCTTTACTAAGCTGAACAATTCCACAACAATTGTTGCTGGCTCTCTTGTGAGCCAAAGACATAAGAATTACAATCAGATAATTGTGTATCATGTTTACCGTAATAATCTGTACCGTTGTAAACCGTGTTACATAGTTAGCTTTCATTCTCTTGGGCACATATCTACGATATTAAATATAGTAGTTTTTGTTTCGTGTTTAAACCTTATGTTTCACTTCTTCTATTGACAAAGGAGTTGTAAATGTGTTAAGTTCACAGGTAAATAGAATAATAAAGAGCGTGGATTTCATTAAGTAAGTATATTTTCAAAATGACGACCCCTTTCATCAAAGCACATTTGTGTACGTTGCCAGAGAAACCTTCTTGCGTGCTGTAACATGCACGGAGTAATCTGCCTGCATTCTTCACGTATGAACGTGCCCGAATATGATTTGGGCTTTGCAGTGGAAAACATGACGATTATTCTATTTTGTACACACTTATAATGTTATCAAAAATGTTATTTATATCAAATATCAAATTATGGGCCCAAAGAGATAAAACAAAGGGTAATAAAATTTTGAAATTCACCCAAAGTATTTGAAATACAATTCGGACAATGCTACCTTGCGAGCTGAGGTTCCTATACGAATTAGTAATCGCAGAACTTGACCCACACCTCGAATCTTTACACGCTTTTTGCAGCGTCATACAGTGTTTTGTGCTCGGTTTGGTAGTTTTAATTCAAACAAATAAACTGCATCAGTCATTACAGTTACTGTATGATCTGAAATACGCCATAGTTTTTGAAATAAGATAAATTATCTACCTAATACTTAACATTTTTTGAGAAGGCTGTACATTGGCTAAGGACTTAAATCCAATTGGTCGCACTGTGTAGATCTGCTATCTGCATGTGTTAGGTTGTTCCTTCAGGGGCATTTTCAAAGGGGTGCATGGATGCATGCTAAAGAATAAAAGCTTGTAAAATTGTCTACAATTGCTACTGAAGATCTGTGTCAAAGTGGGATGTTTTTTGCATCGACATACATAGCGATTGCATTCTGTCCCGTAAAACACTTATGCATTGAGTTATGTATCCCTCCTCTATAAAGTGTTACGCAAATCAATCATTAGAAGGCAATCAAGAAAGGTGTAAGTCACATATGTCGCTTAGCACGTTGCAGAAATTAAAAAATAAATAGGCGCAGCTGACTTACCTGGTGAAATTAAAGATAAACATCCTATCATGCAGTTTAGTACTTGCATTTTGGTATAATATATCTCTTAATGCTTCTTGCAAATAATTTAAACTAGAGCCCACAGTCGTTTATATATACCCACGCCAATACTTGTGCTAGAATATTCCCGTCTCGAAGGTTCAAGGCTGTTCCAATCTACGTCACTGACAAATGTTGGGATGCATGTGTCCCCGGCGACAGCAGCGCGGTGGAATTCGTCAAACAGACGCCAACTGATGGGTATTTCAAATTTTTGCAAAAGTTAGGACGCAACGTGTATGTATTTGGGGGGGGGGGAGTCGTGGGTATATTCCATAGTGTTTCCTTGTTGGAATCAATTTTATTTAACGCTGCTCCCTTCTATGTCCATTAGTATGTTCATAAAACTACAAATTATGAATGATTTATATTTTCATTTATTCATTATGTACATTAGCAACGCATAACGTTAAATGTTTTTAATTTTAAACACTCTATGTAGGGGCTTAATGTAAGTACCCCTTTCTAGAACATATTTCTGTTTACACATTTATAATGTGAAAATAATTAACAAAGTGAAAGGCAAAAGTTAAAATAAATACAATCTACGTAAATTGTTTTAATTATCTTGATTGCAGCAGTTATAAAGCAATATCTCCAGAGAAATCAGCAAAGTGGGTAATGTGTGGTATATTATTTAGCAAAAAGGCTTTATAAAAGCAAAAATGGAGAGAAATAATATAGAAAATTTTATGTTTTCAAGTAATATAAAAGTGATCCATTTTTCAACAGTGACAGTTTTCTCAGGGGCGTCTGGGATTTCCCACATCACATTTTCCTTTCGGCTGAGTTTGAAAAGCTTATTTTGCTAACAGTGTACAGCAAAACTGGCATTTCATCGGAAAGACACGTTTTGAGACTCCTTGAATAAATTTTTTTTTTTTAAAAAAACATTCTTGTATGAGTGTGACTGTCTGTGAATAGCACAAATCAGAAACGAATTATACGATAAATACCAAACTTGGTATTTACGCTCAGTATTTTCCAACGATGCGACAACGAAGATTTTCAACATTCCCTGCCCCAAACTACCACATACATTGAACATTTTTCAAAAGTTTTAATTTTCTTGGAAATGATTAAAGATTTTGATTAAAATACCACATGCTCAGGAAATTTACATGACAAAACGTGTATCTTGAATTTTCTGGGAAAGCCTGTAAAGTCCTCTTCTCTTTGAATGTATTTTGTAGAATGGTAAACACTAAGAGATAGACAAAAGCTTACTTTTCGACAAGGTTTGGCATGAAGGTCTGCTTTGTAAACAAACTTCATCTCTCAGATACTGTATACAGAATGGTTCAGTCTTACCCGTGCAAGCGAACTTATACAGTCAAATATGAAACTGTTCAATCCACACCCAAACCAACTCACTCTGGCGTTTCACAAGGCAGCGTTCTCGGGCCACTGTTATATTCTGTATATACACTATGTGATCAAAAGTATCCGGACACCCCACAAACATACGTTTTTCGTCTTAGGTACATTGTGCTGCCGCCTACTGCCTGGTACTCATTATTTGCGACCTCAGTAGTCATTAGACATCGTGAAACAGCAGTATGGAACGCTCCCTGAAACTCACGGACTTCGAACGTGGTCAGGTGATTGGATGTCACTTGTGTCAGAAGTTTGCATGCGAGATTTCCACACTCCTAAACATCCCTAGGTCCACTGTTTCTGACGTGATAGTGAAGTGGAAACGTGAAGGGACATGTACAGCACAAAAGCGCACAGGCCGACCTCGTGTGTTGACTAACAGAGACCGCCGACGTTTGAAGAGGGTCGTAAAGAGTAATAGGCAGACATCTATCCAGACCATCACACACGAATTCCAAACTACATCAGGATCCACTCCAAGTACTATGACAGTTAGGCGTTAGGTGCGAAACCTTGGATTCCATGGTCGAGCGGCTGCTCATAAGCCACACATCACGCAGGAAAATGCTAAACGACGCCTCGCTTGGTGAAAGGGGCGTAAACATTAAACGATTGAACAGCGGCAAAACGTATGGAGTGACGAATCACGGTACACAATGTGGCGATCCGATGACCGGGTATGGGTATGGCGCATGTCCGGTGAACGTCATCTGCCAGCGTGTGTAGTGCCAACAGTGAAAATCGGAGGTGGTGGTGTTATGGTGTGGTCGTGTTTTTCCTGGAGGGGGCTTGCACCTCTTGTTTTGGGTGGCACGATCAGAGCGCAGACCTACATTGATATTTTAATAACCTTCTTGCTTCCCACTGTTGAAGAGCAATTCGGCGATGGCGATTGCATCTTTCAACACGATCCAGCACCTGTCCTTGCTGCACGGGATGTGGCGGAGTGGTTACACGACAATAGCATCCCTGTAATGGACTGGCCTGCACAGAGTCCTGACTTGAATCCTAAAGAACACCTTTGGGATGTTTTGGAACGCCGACTTCGTGCCAGGCCTCACCGACCTACATCGATACCTCTCCTCAGTTCCGCACTCCGTGAAGAATGGGCTGCCATTCCCCATGAAACCTTCCAGCAACTGATTGAAAGTATGCCTGCGAGAGTGAACCCTGTCATCAAGGCTAAGGGTGGGCCAACACCATACTAACTTCCAGCATTACCGATGGAGGGCTCCACGAACTTGTACGTAATTTTCAGCCAGGTGTCCGGATACTTTTGATCAAGTAGTGAAAGAGACGACTAGGCAATAGCGCAGTTTGCTGACAACATAGCACCTGTGATTCTACTGCTAGATAACTTCAGGAATTCTGTAATGGCATTCATACTTAGTGCATGTAATGGAGGATTCAAATGAACCCACAGAAATCGCATCTGGTTAAATTCACCTACAAGACGAAAATTACATATCATCCAGTAACGCTACATAACGTTCCAATTTCTACATCTGATTCGGTGAAATATCTCTGTGTCACTCTGAACAGCAAACTCACGTGGGCAAAACATATTACATCAACATTTGGAAAAACCACAACCGTTGAAGCATCTAATATCAGGACCATCAGCACTCTCTTCATAATAAACGTCTATTTTATCTTTCGCTAATAAAGCAGTCTGGCAATATGTTTGTGCTACATGGGGCTCTGCTTCATGCTCACAGGTGAAAAGAATCCAGGTTCAACAAAACGAAATTCTTACTCATAATTGATTTTCCACGTTGCATACGAAACACCTCTCTGCACAGCGACTTAGGTGTTCCTGAAGTGACTTCTGTACCGACGTTTACTCCAACATGTGAATCCTCTACTGCAGAGAGTACCTCACAAAAAACCACCTGACCGGCATCTAAGAAAACTTAAGAGTAAAAGGCACACAGACCTATTCATAGACACCTGGGCATTTAACCACTGCACTTTCGTGCATATCAATGATAATGTCCCAAATACCGTATCATGTGAACTAGTGTGTACTCTATTAGCAAAATCATCATGTATCTATATACAGCAAAGTTCCCATTAAATTAAAAGGAAAACTTACTACACGAAAAATGTAGATCTCGTTAAACTATACCATTTAAGCACATACAATTTGTTCTGGAATTAACCATTTACGAGGTATTTCTTGTGATTGTTTTGAATTTTCAAATACCTTTACTCTCCTCAAATGGGAAATCTTTTGGACTTCATACATCACATATTAGTTTCGGAAGATTTTGAGTAGCCTATTTTACCATTATTTTTCAGTAAAGCTAGTATTTTCAATTTCTATTATATTTAGCTATAGTAAGCAGAGGAAGTATTGCATTCCACATAAAAATTCTATACCAAGATGTCAACGAAAATTCATTTTGAAAATCCCTGAATCTCCCATACCTGTTTAAAGTATGGACGCCAAATTATTTCACGATTTATTTCCTAATTCTTTTGGTTCCATTTACATCTCGCCTTTAACTCTATGATCATATCGGCGACCTTTTACGTTTGGAACATATTACGTTATCAGCAATAGAGTTAACCCGTATGCACTTGTCGTTGGACTTCTAGATTTATTGGGATTTTGTACATTCGATCACTCACACATTCAGCCTGTCATTCGTACGAGACATATTTTTAAAGCGAGTGACGTTTCAATATTTTGCCGCTGCAGCCACAATTTTGAGCATGGGCGAACACTTCCCCTAGACGCAGCTATGAATGATAGTCAGTTTGTGTTTTCTTGTTGCTAGATCGCTTCGAAATGTTCATAACAATCCACGACTGAGAAGTCAGATCAGTGATTCAGTTTCTGAATGCGAAAAATATTTCTCCAATAAACATTCATTGGTAACCGTGTGAGAGTTATGGGGAGACAATGAGCGACAATGCCCGGCTACACACAGACAGACAATCAAACTGAAGATCTGATCGTCACATTTGGTTGGGAACAATTCGACCACGCTCCCTACAGTCCGGATTTGGCACCAAGAGATTTTCATCTGTTTCTTCATCTGAAGAAATTTTTTGGTGGAAAACATTTCATCGACGATGATGCTGTGAAACAAGAAGTGCAGACTTGGCTTTCACTACAAGCGGCATCATTCTTTGACGAAGCCATACAAAAACTTATTTCTAAAAAAAGTTATCGGTATGTACTTTAAAAATACGCCTCGTACTTCCAGACTCTGGAGAGGGTAAAGAATAACCTTAGCTAGAGAAAAGTCCCCACCTCCAGTCCGGAATCGAACCGAGACCTCTCGGACATATGCAGGTGCTTTATCGACGGAGATACGGAGCCAGCTGCTACAATTTATAGTACCAAGATTTTATAAAATGTTTCCAATTCGTACCCAATCTCAACATGACAGTCAAGGAAAATTGTCATGCGTACCTCAAACATTCACTCATTGCATATCAACAAGATTATGCACACCGAGCGGGATGGCTCAGGCAGTAAAGTCTGTGGCCCGCATTCGGGAGGTCCCGTGCTCAAATCCCGTGGACCAACCGATCTGTCAGGTATTTTCGTGGTTTTCCTCAGTCGCCAAGGTAAATACCGGATTGGATATTCAATACCACGACCACCCTAAGTTCAACCTTAAGTCTAAACAATAGTAAAATGAAAAATAAGTGGTAATAGCGAATACAATGCCATCTATCTACAGACAATGTAAGCAGTTAGACTGGACGGCAACCTAATGCCATCTGCACGAAGCAGAAGATTCAGCTGCCATGCGCTGGGGGTCTCTTTGGGCACGTGACGAAACAAAATGGCACTTCCAGGGATGAGATCTATAACGCTAACTGTCCGCCTTTCTCTGTGGGGGCGGCGGTTGGAATGGACGGCACCCTAATGTCATCTGCACGGCATGAAGCAGGTGGCTACAGGGATGAGACCTAGAAGGATAACTATCCGCCTTTCTTTGTGAGGGCGGTGGTTGCACTGGACGGCACCCTAATGCTATCTGCACGGCATGAAGCAGGTGGTTACAGGGATGAGACCTAGAAGGATAACTATCCGCCTTTCTCTGTGGGGGCGGTGGTTGCACTGGACGGCACCCTAATGCTATCTGCACGGCATGAAGCAGGTGGTTACAGGGATGAGACCTAGAAGGCTAACTTTCCGACTTTCTGTGTGGGGGCAGCGGTTGGACTGGATAGCACCCTAATGCCATCTGCATGGCATGAAGCAGGTAGTTACAGGAATGAAACCTAGAAGGCTAACTGTCCGCCTTTATATGGGGCGGCGGTTGGACTGGATAGCACCCTAATGCCGTCTGCACGGCATGAAGCAGATGGTTACAGGGATGAGACCTAGAAGGCTAACTGTCCTCCTTTATATGGGGGCGGCGTTTGGACTGGATAGCACCCTAATGCCATCTGCATGGCACGAAGCAGGTGGTTACAGGGATGAGACCTAGAAGGCTAACTGTCCGCCTTTATATGGGGCGGCGGTTGGACTGGATAGCACCCTAATGCCGTCTGCACGGCATGACGCAGGTGGTTACAGGGATGAGACCTAGAAGGCTAACTGTCCATCACATATCGTTCTAAGAATTATCCACCAACAGATCCGTCGCGATATGAACAGGGACGTAAAATAAAAGAGAGTAAAAAAAAAAAACAATTATACTGTTGTTGCATAACTAATATTATGTCTCTTATCCATTATCATGTTATATCCATTTTCCTATTTCACTCTCACCTTCAGCTCAGTCAGAAACCTAGTAGCTCGTTCGTTCGGGGTAACTTCCGCTGCACTCTCACTTTCAGGCCTGAGGGGGTTTGTAGGAATTAACATACACACAAATTTCAAATTCTGTTACCTGGTGTGGTTTTGCAGGAATGCCTGGGGAAATCTGATCTCTAGAAACGCACGAGTTTCAACCTCCCATGCATAATCTACTTTGCTGTGTTTTGTTTACCTCTGTGTGTCCAGCAACAGTTAGATCTGCCAACAATCAGTTGTGGCAGGTAAGCTGTAGATATGGTAGATACTGGGCTTTACCACATTCCCCATTGCTTACTTATAATAAGGAGGGCTACATAGATCTATTGTGGCTACTATTCCCCAAGAGGAAGGGATTAAGTGAAGAAACCACACAAGAGCTTACAGGTCACATGCAGACTGTCACAGAGACGCGCGTAAGTCACTAATAGTTCCAGGCTTGAAGACCAGTCCCACTTCTGGAGCTGCCTAGAGAATGCGATGAACGATTCGTCGGCCAAGCAGCCATCTAACATCCAAGCGGAATGCTCTTTCCTTAGAGCAAGGATACGCGTAATTTATCCGGCACCGCCTCACGCCATGAAACCTAGAAGGGCACCTGAAACATGACAAGGAAATGATGGAAAGGAAATCGTGGTAGTTAAGAAACCGTTCAGAATTCCCCTACAGACCAGGGAAAACCACGAAAAACCCAAGGTCAGAGTGGGCAATCGACGGGAATCGACCCAGGACCTCCCGAATGCGAGCCTGACACATTGCCGCGGAGCAATCTCGCTCGGTAGAGGAAGTATTGCAGTCCACCCAAAACTTGGTACCGAGATGTCACTGGAAATACACTTTCGAGACTCCCGAAATTAATATAAAAGAAAACATTTTTGAAAAAGACGTCCATGTATCTGTGTGTAGCTTTAAAACTCAAAAATGAAAGGTTGGTTAAATACCAATCTTGTTATCTAATTTCAGCGTCTTCAAAGCACGGGGCACCAAGATTTCCCAGAAACTTTTCCAAGGTCAAACTGGTCTTTAAATGAACATACACTACGTGATCAAAAGTATCCAGACACCTGCCTGAAAATGACGATCAAGTTCGTGGCGCCCTCCATCGGTAATGCTGGAAGTCAATATGGTGTTGGCCTATCCTTAGCCTTGATGACAGCGTTCACTCTCGCAGGCATACTTTCAATCAGTTGCTGGAAGGTTTCATGGGGAATGGCAGCCCATTCTTCACGGAGTGCGGAACTGAGGAGAGGTATCGATGTAGGTCGGTGAGGCCTGACACGAAGTTGGCGTTCCAAAACATCCCAAAGTGTTCTATAGGATTCAAGTCAGGACTCTGTGCAGGCCAGTCCATTACAGGGATGTTATTGTCGTGTAACCACTCCGCCACAGCCCGTGTAGTATGAACAGGTGCTCGATCGTGTTGAAAGATGTAATTGCCATCCACGAATTGCTCTTCAACAGTGGGAAGCAAGAAGGTGCTTAAAATATCAATGTAGGTCTGCGCTCTGATCGTGCCACCCAAAACAACAAGAGGTGCAAGCCCCCTCCAGGAAAAACACGACCACACCATAACACCACCACCTCCGAATTTCACTGTTGGCACTTCACACGCTGGCAGATGACGTTCACCGGGCATTCGCCATACCCACACCCTGCCATCGGATTGCCACATTGTGTACCGTGATTCGTCACTGCACACAACGTTTTGCCACTGTTCAATCGTGTAATGTTGACGCTCCTTACACCAAGCGAGGCATCGTTTGACATTTTCCTGCGTGTTGTGGGGCTTATGAGCAGCCGCTCGAACATGGAATCCAAGGTTTCTCACCTCACGCCTAACTGGTATAGTACTTGGAGTGGATCCTGATGTAGTTTGGAATTCGTGTGTGATGGTCTGGATGGATTTCTGCCTATTACTCTTTACGACCCTATTCAAATGTCGGTGGTCTCTGTCAGTCAACAGATGAGGTCGGCCTGTACGCTTTTGTGCTGTACATGTCCCTTCGCGTTTCCACGTCACTATCACATCAGAAACAGTAGACCTAGGGATGTTTAGGAGTGTGGAAATCTCGCCTACAGACTTCTGACACAACTGACACCCAATCACGTGACCACGTTGGAAGTCCGTGAGTTCCACGGAGCGTCCCATTCTGCTGTTTCACGATGTCTAATGACTACTGAGGTTGCGGATGATGAGTACCAGGCAGTAGGTGGCGGTACAATACACCTAAGATGAAAAACGTATGTTTGTGGGGGTGTCCGGATACTTTTGATCACATGGTGTATATTCATTATTTTTTATTTTCTCAAAAACAGCTGTAAAATATTTTGGTTAAAGTATCATATTTTTATGATATTTGTATAACATAAGAAATATCTTTGAATTTTCTTGGAATAATCTGTAAAATCCTCTTCATTCTGAACGAATTTCGTAATGATATATAAGAAAATATAGATTTAGTTTTAACATATAATTTATGTCAAATAATTTTTGTGGCATTTACGATTTCCGAGTCATTCTTTGTTAATGGTTCGAATCTTCAAACTATTTTTATTTCACTTTGTTTCTGAGTAAGTCACTCGTTTTTTTTTTTCGTAGTCATGTAAGGAGTGGAATTTTAAAGCCAGGACATAGCGATCTGCTTTTTAAACATTTGACTACCGATTCAGCCTCCTGTGTTACCATTGTACCTATAACAAAATGTGAATTAAGCCATTTATGTTAAATTTTATCTCAAAACAGGAAGTAGAAGAATGCGATTTTGGAAAAAGTGTTTGTAGAAGAATGGGAGAAAAGTCATGTGAATATAACACATCGTATTGTTCTCTTAGATTTGTATTTAATTTCTTAGCTCATCTTTAAGATGAGGCAAGGTTTAGATATCTGCTTTCTTTATGTATAATTTTACGCGTTTGTACAGACATGAAAATCTTCTGGTACTTCAGTTGAACCAGCGTGTGTATTCTCTGGCAAGACGAAGGATACTCGAAAATATCGAAGAATATGCTTGACCATCTGTCTTAACTTTCCGTTCTCTGTCACGACTTCGTTCGCGGATGTTGGAAATCGGAAACCGAGGCGTCTCTAAGGGAAAAAGGAAATTTGCTCTTCCTGAATGTCATTTGCACTGCGGTGATAAATCCATAAAGCGGGAAAGAAAGGGAAATCGCATATCAAACAAAAATGGAAACTTCCATATCTCATACACAGGCAGAACAAGAAGATAAGCCTTAAAGAAGGATGCTGAAGTCAAACGATAGTCAAAACAAGGGACGGAATGGAAACTGTAAGCCGATAACGGATAGCCTTGAGCGCAGAAATAAGCTGCTCCTAGGTCAAAATTAATAATTGGAAACTTTGACAGGAGTGTGATCCTTCATAAATTAACATTGTTTCCACCGACCGAGATTATCTAAGAGGTAGAACTTGCGGCTCTATTTCGGATAGTGCTCAGTTCGAATCCAAAGGACCTACCAGCTTATGACCAGATTTCAGACTTCATTGCGCGCTTCCTCATGTTACTTGCGCTTGGAACGTCACGTGAATGCTAAGGCGTTGGTTTGGAGGGACGGCAAGATATTACTTTATTCGCTTCGTTGCACAGGTAAAATGAGATGAAGGGCAAAACTGCAACTTCATTTGCACTATAGTCAACATTTTTTCAATATAATTTCACTGTCCCAGATTCTGATACTAAACATTAATAAATATATGAGGGGTGATCAGAAACTAAGGCTACGAAGCCTGCAGTAAAAGTGTACATTTTATTCCATACAACTAAGACAGCCAACTAATAGTGCATACATTAGGTTATTTTACTTTCTCTACCACGTATAGTAAGTAGGGGAAGTATTGTATTCCACCCAAAAATTTGATATCAAGATTTCACCGGAAATATATATGTTTTGAGACCCCCTGAATCCAAAAAAAGCATTTTTGGAAACATGTCCGTGTGTGTGTCTGTGAACAGCATAACTCAGAAACGAACAGTCGGATAAACAACAAACTTGGTGTTTATGCTCAGTATCTTCCAGAGATGCGACACGAATGTTTTCAAGAAAATACCCCCACCCCAGATTATCCTTTACATGGAACATTTTTCGAAAATAGTTCTAACGATTTTGATTAAAATATCATATGTTTAAGATATTTTCATGATAAATGAAATGTATATCTGGAATTTTCTGGGAATGTGTCCAAAAGTATTCTTCATTGTGAATGACTTTGCATAACTGGTAAACCACAAGAGATAGAGAAAATTTTACTACACAAAAAATGTAGATTGCGTTAAAATACACAATTTATGTCATACATTTTTTGTGTTGAGTGAACCATTTTCGAGATATTGCTTGTTATTCCCTTAAATCTTCCAATACATATACTTTTTCTCAAAATCGTTATTCATCTTTTTGGTCCTGGTAGTGCAAAGAGAATGGAATACTCCACATAGCAACCAGCCCTTAAAACATTTGACTATCGCTTAAAGCCTAGGAATTCCCCTTGCATCTACAAGAAAATTAGCAATAAGATTAACATCTCGATTAACATGAAGTAGATGGAGAATAAGCATTTGTAAAGATAGATTGTACAAGAGTAGAGAAAGTCATGTGAGTGTATCACATCAGATTTTTATTCCGTCATCCCGGTGGCGGGCAACCATGGCATTAACTTATCGTGGGGAGGAGGCTTCATACTCATTTAATTTTACAAGCACACATTTCACTGTTATAGTGTAGTCATATTTGTAAGCAAAATGAAGTAACACAAGCAATACCAATTAACTAAATACAGTACTATATTTACAGAGTTGTAAAAAATAAATTAAAACAATCTACTACGTAGAATCGAATTCCAGCTCCTTGCATACAAGTTGATATTTAACCGCTACTCCACGCCAACCACAGTTAGAGGTAGCCCAAACCAGTGTCTTGTGGGTTGTATAGGCTGATTTATGAAGAACTGAGAGATTTCTTTCTTTAATTATTCTGTTCGAAATTTACTCACTGCTCCAATTTTAGCATTAAATTAAGCAGAATGTTCTGGAGTTTTGATTGCCTGCCACTAGATGCGCAGATGTTCATGTTTTATTCGTAATTGTTAGTTTTATTGTCGGCAACTGTTTTTGAAATTTTGTTCTAGTCAAAGTGAAAATAGAGTACACATTAAATGAACGACTCTTCCTTGTAAAGCAATACTGGATTACGAATTCAATTACAGCTACTCAAAGGGCATACCAGAGAGAATTTGCTGTTCGGAATCATCCCCAAAGAAACACAATACTGGGACTAGTAAACAAATTGGAAACAACTGGATCTCTGGCGAGTGAAAAAGGCAAACCTCGTTCATCTAGACTTCCCCTGGTTGTTGTTGACGTAAGAGCACTACTGGAGCAGTCGCCCAAAAAATCATTAAGACGTTTGTCGCAGGAGACAGGGTACAGCTACTCACTGCGTCAGAGAACTGTGAAAAGTGAAGCTCTAAAGCCGTATAGGATTACGGTTGTCCATCGTTACAGGAACCAGATAAGGATAGACGACTGAATTATTGTCGTTGGCTTCAGGCGTTCATTGTGCAAAATCCTGCCATATTGTCCATCACATGGTTCACAGATGAAGTATGTTTCCATTTATCCGGCTATGTGAACTCAAATAACTCACGCTAATGGGCTAGCGAAAATCCACATATTATTCAGGAAGCACCTATGCATCCGGTTGAAATCTGAAGTTGGTGCGCAATATCCGCACAGAGAATAGTGGGACCATTTTTTTTATACAATGTGAAGACTGCAGAGTACCGACGGATTTTCATGGAGTTTGCTGAGCAACTAGACGATATAGAGCTGAGCCAAGGAGATTTTCAGCAGGATGGCATACATCAAATGAATCCATGGCACTAATTGCAAGTTTCTTTGACGACCGGATAATTTCCAAGCACCTTTGGCCACCGAGATTTCCGGATTTAACATCGCCGGACTTCTTTCTATGGAGTTACTTAAAATACAGGGTTTATGCCACACGTCCCCAGACATTGGACGACCTGAAGCACAACATTACACAGGAGATTCAAGCTATTGACAATAGAGTCCTCAAACGAGTAGCCAGTAACATGGAACGACGTGTTGATTTGTGCCTTATGCAGGATGGAGGACATTTTCAACATTTGCTATAGAGGTAAATAATCTCCCAATATTCCTCTGCATTTCAGGTATAATAAAGTTGTCTCTAGCATAACTCGTTTTGATGCAATAAAAGAAATCTGATGTGTTACACTCACATGACTTTCTCTACTCTTGTACAAACTATTTTTACAAACTCTTATTCTCCATCTACTTCATGTTAATCGAGATAAACGTTTGCACAGACGATTTTTTGACATGCAAAGAGAATTACATTTTACACATAGCGTCTATCGCTTAAGGCGTACTATGTTCCCCTTGTTTTGTATTTGCAAGGGCAATATAGAAATACAGTAGCCTTTAAGCATAGACATATCTCTTAATAGCTGGTTGCTAGGTGCAGCACCATTCTCTTTGCCTCAAATTAATACTCTTTGCATATCCAAGACAAAAAACAATAACGAATTCCCACTTGAAAAAGTAAGTATTGAAAAATTTAAGGGAATAACAAGCTATATCTCGGAAATAGTTCACTAAACAAAAAAAATCTATATGACATAAATTGTGTGTGTTAACGTGTTCTACATTTTTTGTGTAGTAAAATTTTGTCTATCTCTTATGGTTTACCGGTTATGGAAAAGTCGTTCACCATGAAGAATACTTTTCGAGACATTTCCAGAAAATTGTAGATATACATTTTATTTGTCATGAAAATATCTTAAACATATGATATTTTAATCAAAATCGTTACAGCCGTTTTTGAAAAAATTAAAATTTTCGAAAAGCGTTCCATGTAAAAGGTAATCTGGGGTGGGGGATTTTCTTGAAAACCTTCGATTGGCATCTCTGGAAGATATTGAACCGAAATATCAAGTTTGGTGTTTATCCGACTGTTCGTTTCCGAGTTATGCTGTTCACAAACACACACACAGGGACATGTTTCCAAAAATGCTTTTTTGCGATTCAGGGAGGTCTCATAACATATATTTCCGGTGAAATCTCGGTATCAAATTTTTGGTTGGAATACAATACTTCCACTACTTACTATACGTAGTAGAGAAAGTAAAAATAAATGTGTCAGTTCTTCATAGCTCACCCTGTACAGTTAGCTAGGCGACACACAGAAGTTGATGGTTGTGAACCGCGCGCTAACTTGATGGGACTTTGAAAAAGTTGAAATGCCACTTTGACCGAGTGTACATATGTTCATGGTTCTCCAAGAACACAACATGTTCTAATCACTGGTAACGTTTTAATGAAAGAACTTCTCCTTTAAGCGCTAACAGCTACTGTAAGATCGCCGCTCTTCAGGCAGACTGACTCCACCCTTTGCTTCTTCCTGTCAAGAATCGATCTTGAACAGGAGGACTAGGGAAGTGACGCACGTCCGGCGGACATGGATATGCACTCCGACCACGTTGGGGTTCGTGTCCGGTTCAGGTTAAACCTCCATCAATAAACAAACCGCTACGGCATGTTATTCTTAATGGGCCCCAACAGGTTTTAAACTATAGCACGGTCTCAGCGGTAATGAACGAACAAGTAAATACTTCGTGAGAAGGATGATGCAGAAACAGCGTGCAGCCTGACAAAGTTAAATAACTCATTCTATTAATACTAGGCGTTACGAATATAAAGACTACACCTATTACAACAAATATGATGTATTGCATTCACATGACTTTCTCCACTCACTCTCCACAAACTATTCTAACAAAAATCTGATGTGTTACACTCACATGACTTTCTCTACTCTTATACAAACTATTTTTACAAACTCTTATTCTCCATATGCTTCATGTTAATAGAAATATCGAGATGTTAATCTTATTGCTAATTTTCTTGTAGATGCAAGGGGAATTGGTAGGCTTTAAGCGATAGCCAAATATTTTAAGAGATGGTTGCTATGTAGAGCATTCCATTCTCTTTGTATTACCATTACAAAAAAAATGAATAACGAATTCCCATTTGAGAAAAAGTATAAGTATTGGAAAATTTAAGGGAATAACAAGCAATATATCGAAAATGGTTCACTCAACAACAAAAATGTATATGACATAAATTGTCTATTATAACGTGATCTACATTTTTTGTGTTGTAAACTTTTGTTTATCTCTTATGGTTTACCAGTTATGTAAAAGTCGTTCACAATGAGGAATACTTTTGGAGACATTCCCAGAAAATTCAAGATATACATTTCATTTGTCATGAAAATATCTTAAACATATGATATTTTAATCAAAATCGTTAAAGCCATTTTTGAAAAAATTAAAATTTTCGAAAAATGTTCCATGTAAAGGGTAATCTGAAGTGAGGGGATTTTCTTGAAAACCTTCGTGTCTCATCTCTGGAAGATACTGAACCTAAATACCAAGTTTGGTGTTTATCCGACTGTTCGTTTCTGAGTTATGCTGTTCACACACGCGCACACAGATGTTTCCAAAAATCCTTTTTTGGGGTTCAGGAAGCCTCAAAACATATATTTCGGGTGAAAACTCGGTATCGAATGTTTGGATGGAATACAATACTTCCCCTACTTAGTATACATGTTTTGGAAACATGTCCGTGTGTGTGTCTGTGTATCTGGCTGTGTGTCTGAACAGCATAACTCAGAAACGAACAGTCGGATAAACACCAAACTTGGTATTTAGGTTCAGCATCTTCCAGAGATGTGACGCGAAGGTTTTCAAGAAAATCCCCCACCTCAGATTAACCTTTACATGGAACATTTTTCGAAAATTTTAATTTTATCAAAAATGGCTTTAACGATTTTGATTAAAATATCATATGTTTAAGATATTTTCATGACAAATGAAATGTATATCTTGAATTTTCTGGGAATGTCTCCAAAAGTATTCCTCATTGTGAACGACTTTTACATAACTGGTAAACCATAAGAGATAAACAAAAGTTTACAACACAAAAAATGTAGATCACGTTATAATACACAATTTATGTCATATACATTTTTTGTTGTTGGGTGAACCATTTTCGAGATATTGCTTGTTATTCCCTTAAATTTTCCAATACTTAAACTGTTTCTCATATTCGTTATTCATTTTTTTTACCTGGTAATGCAAAGAGAATGGAATACTCCACATAGCAACCAGCTGTTAAAATATTTGACTATCCTTTAAAGCCTTCCATATTCCCCTTGCACCTACAAGACAATTAACAATTATCTCGTTTAACATGAAGTAGATGGAGAATAAGCGTTTGTACAAACATTTTGTACAAGAGTAGAGAAAGCCATGCGAGTGCAATGCATTAGAATTTTCTTTTTTTCATGTGATTATCAGAGTCGAGTAAATTTCTGTAAGTGTATTTTGCGAAATGTCAATGATAAAGTAATTCACTTAAATTTAATATTCTTCTCTGACGAAGCATGAATCCATTTATATGGCTGTGTTTCGTCGCAAAATAACAAATATTGAAGCACGGAGAAACCCGATTTTACATACGAGATTTCCATGCATGACGTGAAAATCGTTGTGCAGTAAATGCATAAAGAATAATATGTCCTATATTTTTTGGACGAACAATAAAAGTAAAGAGATAAAGAATTGCTTACTTACACCATTTTTGTACAGCGATCGATGTGGAATGTCGGTCTGGATGTTCCCAACTAGACCTTGGTACCGCGTATACAGTTGACGGGTCATTTCATTTATTGAAGATAGGGCATTTAGTAAAGAATTAGGGTCCTCACTATCCCCTGATTTAACCGTATGCGATTTTATCTATAGAAGAACAAAATAAGGTGGTTGTAACAAACCCCCGTATACTGGAACAACTAAAAGAAAATACCAGGCGAGAAATTCACTGAGTTTCGGATAGTGAACTCCCTAGTATGAATTAAACTTTCTGAGAAGATGCCAGAAATTCACGGACAGAGAAGGACAGCATTTCCAACGTCGCTTATGATTAGGCAGTCTCCCAGAAGTACCCGACCTGACGTATAGATAGCGGTTGTTGTTTGGTAGAAAGTACCGCCCTTATAAAGTTGAAGTTTGACGATGCTACGTGGTTTAGTAATTGTTTGTCAGCTATTAATAGTGAACTTTCTCAGCAAATCTGTAAACATGGATAAAACTGGCAATTGTTATGTGATACAATACTTTCATTTGAAAGTTCTTAATCCAACTAATATTAAAGCTGAGCTAGATTCTACTCTGAGGCAGTCTTCTCCTTCGTTTACAACAGTAAAATATTGGGTGGCAGATTTTAAGCGAAGCCGTACGAGCTGCCAAGACGAACATCGCAGTGGTCTACTAAATGAGGTGACCACGCCAAAAATTGTGAGGAAAATCCACAAAATGGTTTTGAATGACCGTCGACTGACATCGTAGGCACTTCAAAAAGTGCTGTACATCGCACACTAATTGAAAATTTAGACACGAGAAAGCTGTATACAAGATGGGTGCTACGTTTACTCACAATGAAACAAAAGAAGCGTCGTGAGGATGTTTCAATCGAGTGTTTGGCGATGTTTCGCTACAATAAAGCCGAGTTTTTGCATCGATTCATAAACATGGAACATGGGTCCATTACTTCACACCTGAGACGAAGGAGCAGTAAAAACATTGCATTGAAACGGGAGAATCAGCTCCAAAGAAAGCAAAGACAGTTCCATCTGCAGACAAGTTCATGGCGTTCAGTTTTTTGGAATGCACGTGGGATAATTTTCATTGATTATCTTCAAAAAGGAAAAGCAATCAATGGTGAGCATTATGCAAACTTATTGCAGCGCTTGAAAAATGAAATCAAGCAAAAACGGCCACGTTTAGCGAAAAAGAAAGTTCTGTTTCATCAAGACAATGCACCAGTTCACACATCCATTATCGTCATGGCCAAAATCAATGAGTTAAAGTTCGAATTGCTTCCTCATGCACCCTATTTGCCAGATTTAGCCCCCTCTGATTATTTTCTGTTTCTAAAGTTGAAGAAATGGCTTGGTGGTAAAAGATTTGTAAACAATGAAGAGGTGGAGTTTGCAGTTGATGGCTATTTTGCAGAACTCGGCGGTTCTCACTATAAACAGGGTATCGAAGCTATTGAACATCGCTGGGAAAAGTGTATCGAGCTGAAAGGAGACTATGTAGAGAAATAAAGAATTTTTTCCCAACATTTTTGTGTTTTCTTTCTTAGGTCGGGTACTTCTTGGATAGCTCTCGTATGTGCTTATTATTATTGTAACTGTAACTTAAATTTGAAAACGTGAGACAATTGCGAGAATATTTTAACTGTTTTGGCAGGAGTCCAAGCTTCAGCGGTTGGCGTGCGAGACGTCGTGCGGTGGCCACAATATGAAAGAAAAGCAATGTAAGTTTTCAATGCAATATTACTACATAACCACTAATAAAAGACAATATATTATACGCAAATATTGTTTATATACACAGTCGAATACCCCATGTTATCTAAATTGCTTACGTTTACCTCGTATACGTGAATGGTAGCGTGGGTCCTTCCTTAGAGAAAAAAAAAAAAAAAAACCTGGGGCAGTTTTAACTCTTCAGCATTAGAAATCGGATGGAAAAGCTTTCAGACAAATTGGTTGGGAAAGGATAGCATTACAGCAGGTGCTGCAGGGACGGAAAGTTGTAAGAAGCCTATCGTTAAGGTAAGTGGATACAATAATAATGAAAATAAAAATCCACTTACACAGGAGCACATTGCAGATGGATAAAATCCTAAAGCGTTACTGCATTCAGCTAAAGCTCACTAGCTGCTAGGACATATGTAATGAACAGAAAATAGTTCCTTCACGTACTCTGACAGAATACTAAATGCATACTCTAACAGAATAACCAAACCAACACGCTTCGAGTAAAAACTACCTCAGAGCTGCAAATAATTAGCTTCTATATACAGTAAAGGGATTCGGTAGACATAAAACGTAACCCTCCCTACAACATGCTTAGTAGGTAGGGGAAGTATTGCATTCCAGCCAAAAATTCTCTGTCGAGATTTCACCGGAAAGACTGTTTTGAGCCTTTCTTTAAAAAAAAACACTTTTAGAAAACGGTCCGTCTTCGTGTGTGTTGTAAGAACAGATTAGCTTAAAAAGTTGGTATTTTGTTCAGTATCTTCCAAAGAGGTGGTACGAAGATTTTTAAAAAAATCCCCCAAACGAAACTGCAGTTTACATAGAAAAATCTTCGATATTCTCAAAAATGCCTCAACGATTTTGATTAGAATACCAGACATTTAACATACCCGCATGACAAACAATATATATGAATTTCCTGGGAAGTCCCCTTCATTCGGAAGGAAGGCTTTATAATTTCGTATAACGCGCAAACAATAACGCAGCGGGATGGCTCCGGCGGTAGCGTCTGTGTCCCGCATTCGGAAGGTTCCTAGTTTAAATTCCCAGGACTGACCAATCTGACCGAAGTTTTTTCGCCGTTTTCCTCGGTCGTTGGGTTGGGTAACTTTATTTGCGAATTTTCCTATCACCACTTTCATCACTATATTTCATTTCCTTCTTCACCGCCATACCAGGCTGAGCGCTCATCCTGGTTTTACTAAGAGCCAAAGTTTACTTGCTCCTCGATGGGCAAGCAAACGTTTTTCTATTCACCATTTCCTGCAAAGATATTTTAGGTTTTGCGAGAACATAAAACAGACATGATAGCAACGTTGCAGGGCTTGCTGACCCATGGTAGCGGGGGTCACTTCCACTGTCAAAAGCAGCTAGACACTTCATAAACAGTTTTCACTTTCGATTTCATAGTGGCGCGTATCTTATGAACCTTTCGTGACTGCTACCGCCTAATAATTGCATGTGAATCTTCCAATGACACATTTTGTAACCTAAACCCAAAAATCTATGGATATTTTTATCAGCTCGTTCAACATTAAGCTTAAATATGCTTTGAGTTCATACTACCGTAATATAAGCCACCAAACCTCTTGAGATATAAACACAAACTACATCATCATTAGAACTTATTCAGCGCTGAAGGCATTCCTTCCATTTTACACTGTTCTAGAGTAGGCCAGTAGCTTGCCAGCTGTATTTCGCCAAAACATTACATAACCCATTTTATTGTTTGTTTGGACTAAGGGACGTGTGGAAAACAACCGCTATTCACCCATTAGCTAAAAGAGAGGAGTGAGGTAGACTATGCTTTATTTACGTCCGGAAGAGACTCAGATTACGTGATCTACCTCGATCTGTTTACAATGTTGCCGAGTTCTACAGCCACATTACGTCTGCAAAAAGGTGTTTTCGGAATATTTTTAAAGTAATTAATTATTTAAAAACCGTGAAGGATGTCTTAGAGTTACGACTGCAAGTATGTCAGAAATAGGTTACTTTTTCATTTTACAATTAAGGAACTTATTATCTTCATAAATTAAACACCTAATCTGGAACATTAATTTTTCGAAATTGGCTGATCAAAAATAAAATGCCATTATACTTGTTTTGGTTGTAATACTTCTATGAAGCATAAATTTGAAGGGATATAAGTTCCCTTTCACCCGGTATGCATGAATGTAAACACAATACATGTAGGTATATGTGTACTGGGCGTTTATTTATTTTCTAGACGAGGTTTGAGATAATGGCATCCTGATTAGGAAATCGAATTTCATTAAAGCAGAGGCACTAATAGCGTCACCATTGCTAAAATTATGAACGCTTCGCAGGACTTCCGATCGAGTCGCCGCATTTACAAACGTCCTAATTGCCTGATGTGACCACCAGGTTGTGCGCTTCAGCCAGCGGTGCTTGAACTGACCAGGGTGAAGCTGGAAAGGGTACGTTGGAGAATCGTATCCTGATTCAACTGCTTCTACTATTACAGGACTACCTTCTGATCTCGTATTGCTAACAATCAAGAGGACTTCAATAGCTAAGAAGATGAATAAATAAAAGGGTTCATACGTATGAAAGAAAAAATTGAAGCCACCTCCGCTGTGATATTTATACCGTGCTGCCATATAGGTATTATGGTGTAGGGATAAACAGAAAGTAAGGCATTCTAAAGAGACCTGCAATAGCAAGCTATGTACTATCTGAGCGAGCGAGATGGTTCCATGGTAACGTATGAGGCTGACATTTGGGAGGTCCCGGGATCGATTCCCGTAGATCGTCCACTATAACCTTGGTTATTTTGTGGTTTTCGCTGCGTATAACATTGAAGCTGTTATTTAGATAATAATTATCTTTGAATATCATTTATAAAAATCTGATATGTTACACTCACATGACTTTCTCTACTCTTGTACAAACTGTTTTTACAAACGCTTATTCTCTATCTACTTCATGTTAATCGAGATAAACATTTGAGGACTCGATCTTATTGCTAATTTCCTTGTAGATGTAAGGGGAATATATATTTACAAGGGCAATATAGAAATACAGTAGCCTTTAAGCATATACATATCTCTTAATAGCTGGTTGCTATGTACAGCACCATTCCCTTTGCCACAGATTAATACTCTTTGCATATCGAAGACAAAAAAATAAATAACGAATTCCCATTTGAGAAAATAAGTATTGAAAAATTTAAGGGAACAACAAGCAATATCTCGAAAATGGTTCACTCAACAACCAAAATGTATATGACATAAATTGTGTATTTTAACGCGATCTACATCTTTTGTGTAGTAACATTTTGTCTATCTCTTATGGTTTACCACTTTACCAAAAGTCGTTCACATTGAAGAATACTTTTGGAGACATTCCCAGAAAATTCAAGATATACATTTTATTTGTCATGAAAGTATCTTAAACATATGATATTTTAAACAAAATCGTTGGAGGCATTTTTGGAAAAATTAAAATTTTCGAAAAATATTCCATGTAAAGGGTAATCTAGGGTGGGGGGATTTTCTTGAAAACCTTCGTATCGCATCTCTGGAAGATACTGAACCTAAATACCAAGTTTGGTGTTTATCTGACTGTTCGTTTCTGAGTTATGCTGTTCACAGACAGACACACACACGGACATGTTTCCAAAAATGCTTTTTTTGGATTCAGGGGTTCTCAAAACATGTATTTCTGGTGAAATCTCAGTATCGAATTTTTGGGTGGAATACAATACTTCCCCTACTTACTGTATGTAGTAGAGAAAGTAATTATTATAATAATAATTGGAAATATAAGACTTAATTTTAATTATTTCGACTCTGATTTAGACTGGTAGGAGAGGTTATAAGTTTTACACCAAAACCCCTCTTAGGTTCTAAAGCAGTAATTCAAGTATATGTTCCTATACCTCCAATAATTCAATACAAATTCGATGTCTACAATCAGCCAGTAGATGTCAGTAGGCGAATGTTAGGGTGGTTTCTCATGTGCCAGGATTTCCTTTCTATAACTTTCTTTTCATTCCGCTTCCTTCTCATCTTTCAGGCATGGTTCTAGCTTTCTTGGCGTATGGCGGTGCTGCGGAGGCTTGTTCAAAAATTAAATTAAATTGATTTTGTAAAGGTAGAATTAGGCGAATGAAAAATCCAATGCAATACTCGGGATTTGAACTCCGCATCTCCCGGTCTCCGTTCGGTTGCTCTAACCACTGAGCTACCATTGGCAAAATACCGGCACGCCATTAAATTCTCCAACTGATTCGCATTTTTCCCCGTAAACCTCAAATTATATTGAGATGATATACCCCAATGGCGACTTACAATGTTGTAAGTACTTTAAGTCCCGGGTTTCATAGTTTCAAAAACTATTACGTCAATTAATTCCATAAGTTGAGTTTTATTTATGGATACTCTTTAACTGCTGTGGTACTTAGTGTCCCACTCTATATTGGGCGTGAAAAACCGGTAATTTTGCTCAGAGGCCTCTTTATCAGGCTTGAGGTTCTTTTACGTGCCATAAATCTATGACACGGGACCACGGGCTTTACTTCCCTTCCGAAGAAAGCCATACTAGGATTTTTACGCACGAAAAAAATCCATCGCCCTCCGCCCGGTTTAAACCCGCGACCTTGGAACTAGAGACTAGCATGGTAACCACTACACCACGGAGGACGACTGCTTGTTGAAAGGAAAGAGTACTCCGTGGACACTAGAGGACTGCTTGGTCGAAGGGTCGTTCATTGCCCTCTCTAGCTGGTTGCAGCAGTAGGAGGGTCTTCAAGCCTGGAACTGTTATGGACTTTCGCGCGTCTTCGTGGCCTGTAGCCTCCTGTGGTGCCTTCACTTCATCCACTCTTCCTGGAGGGTGATAGCCACAGTAGCATTCTCATAGTTCGCAGTGTGTGCGATATCCCCTCCGTTGTATATGTATCTATACTTAAGTACTAACTGTGGAAAGATGCTTCGACTCCATGTCCCCTCCTGGCGTCTAAAGGATTACGATTCGGGTGACTGCAGAAAAGTTAATTCCGCTGCTCCCCTATGGTTCTAGTTGCTTGGCAACTAGGAATGATACTATTGGATATTGCAGGTTGATTTAACTTCGGCCAATTTTGAGATTATGTCTCCTGAAGTTGCTAACAACCCTACATTTAAGATTAAAAGCTCCCATTTTAGGACAGACAGGCAGCCTGGTTGGCTGATTAGGGAGTCATTTCATTATTGTGATATCTAAGGATATTGACATAAGTTTATATATTTTTGACAATCTTTGTACATTGTGTTCCTCGACGACTAAAATGTCGTCCACCATGGTCTAATGGTACCATGTATCTAGTTCCCGATGTCGCGGGTTCAAAACTGGCGGAGGGCGATGGAGTTTTTTGGTTGTAAAAATCCTTAGAATGGCATCCTTCGAAAGCGAAGTAAAACCAGTGGTCCCGTGTCGTAGATTTATGGCACGTAAAAGAACCTCAAGCCTGATAAAACGGCCCCTGAGCAAAATTTCCGGTCCTTCACGTCCAATATAGAACGGAATGCTCAGAACCATACAAGTTAAAAAACCGTCCATAAATAAAACTAAATTCTGGTGTGATACATTCGCATGATTTTCTCTACCTTCCATGGCTTATTAGTGAGTAAACAAACTATTCTTACTAAAGCTTATTTTTATATCTGCTACGTTTTAATAAAAATAAACCTTTGCAGAAATAGCTACTTTACACGTTCGTTATAGACACAAAGAGAACAGCGATAGTCAAATATTTAAGAACTGGACGCTATATACTGACCTTAAAATCTTATATTGTTTCTATGCAATCGCCAGAAATGGATCGCTTGGAATGACCAAGAATCGTACGAGAGGTTTCGGTTAAGTAAACAGTCTGCGATGATGGTACTAGAGATTATTGATGTTGAAATTAAACATAAAACAGACTGGTAAGTAAAACTTAATATTAAATCTATTCTTACACCTTTATAATATACTTTATCGCTCATGAGATATTATTACTTTATACCGGGTGCTTCAGAAATACTTTTACAAACTTCGAGTATGGGTTCCTCAAACCAAAAGAAGGAAAAAAGTTCATATGAATATATGCCCCATAATCCTTGGTTTTCGCGTTGTTCCCATTGCACTACATACGGTAGATGGCGAAGTGTTGCCATGGAGACTTATTTAGGTTTGTCATTTGTCATTAGTCTGTCTTCAACGTTTCAATTGTGTACATGTAGTGAGTTAACTGCACGTGTTTCGTTCCACCATGGCTGTATATTCATTTCGTGAACAGGCAGACATGATTTTTATGTATGGTCGCGCGAATGATAATGAACGCGAGGCTGCACGACTCTTATCAGATGGAGTTTCCAGAACAGAAGACAACCGAGTCATCCAACCTTTGTCGCTGTTTATCGTCGCCTTGCTGAGACAGGAACCGTTGCACCACGGACTATTGATCCAGGAAGACCTAGAGACCGATGGATAGGCAGAAGAGGACCAGTTACATGGCCTGCACGTTCTCCCGACCTCAATCCTGTGGATTATTACCTCTGGGGGCATCTTAAATCATTGGTTTATGGAGCAGCCATCCCGGATGCAAAAACGCTTCATCGACGTGTCATGGAAGCCTGCGAAACCATTCGACACCATCCCGGAGGTTTTGACAGGGTGCGACATTCCATGATTCGACGAGTACAGGTATGCATAGAAGCAATAGGAGGACATTTCGAGCATTTATTATGAGTTTTGTGTGTTATAAGTGTACCACTGTGTTGAACACCACCTAACGAGAAAACAAAAGATTATGGGACATATGTTCATATGAACTTTTTTCCTTCTTGTGGTGTAAGGAACCCATACACGAAGTTTGTAAAAGTATTTCTATTTCAGGAACAACTTTTGACGTTGAGGTTATATGCAAGTGGAAGCTGGAGATTTTTCCGGCGTCTGAAAATCTACAGCATGCAGGGTTGTGAAAATTGTTTCACACCCATCAACTTGGACACCAATTAATTCCTTTATTATCTCGTCGATTGGCGTAATTAACGATGACACAGCTGGACCTCCACCTATACCCCGAGTAGCACATTTCTCGTCGGCGTATTTCTTTTTTGTAACTTTCTTCAAATTGTCATATTTCTTCTTCAACACGGTAGCATCTCTGTATACTATTCCGCTCTTTGCTTTGAATAACTCCGCAGTTTTCCCCCACGTTTGGTTCTTCCTGCTCCACAGTATCTTATCAGATTGCTTGCACTCTATTATGTGTTTATACTGCTTTACAATTTCTAACAGAATGCTAACTTCTTGAGAAGTGAAGTTACCATTACGTTTTGGCTCTGATTTTTCCGTGATTTTAATGTGTGTATCTGAATAACCTATAAAACCTTATTTTCAAGAACAGCGCCGCCATAAACAAATGATGGGAATTCGCTCGATGCGCATGCGCAAGCATTACTAACTTTAAAGTTCCGAGGAGTTGTTCAGCTCAGTAAAGTCAAACGTGGTTGTCCAAAGCTTAAGTTTTGTGAAAGCTGCGTCCGTAGCTTAGTAAAGGTTGCACTTAAGCCTGAACTGTGAAACCGGCCCTTAAGGTGGCACTGCCCAAGAAAGCAACAGTGATTCCCAAACTTTTTCTACAGTCTGTACATACGATTTTGAGGGATAAAGCAGCGGTAGACGGTGGACATTCCAGAGACAAATTGAAGAACAGAGTGGCCTAAATGGAGATAAAGAGTGAACGAAGTGGAAGAGAAGAGAAACATGTAGCAAGGGGTCTGAAATGTAAATGAGAAGGAGTGAGCGTCACACAGATAGGGCAGGAGACAAATAGGGACAGGACATGCACTCAAGGAAAGATGCGAGCGAGCAGACAAAGAATAATGCAAACATTTAGGGAAGCAAACGAAAGGTGGCATGTACACCTAGAGAGCCAAGCAGTACAAAACAAAAGAATACTCCAATATGGTAAATTTAACACGGATTTCTTTTAGAGCTGCCGCAAACGAAACTAGGATCGGTAAAAATACCTTCCTTCAAATGTGCAAATCGCGTTCATCACTCAGCAGCGTGTGAAGAACAAACGTGCAGTCCAATCAAAGAAATATTCGTACCGTCAGTCCAAATGTCTCACAAGCCTCATTCTCGTGCAGTAAATACAGAAGTAGCCATAACGGATAGAGTAACGGACGATATGTCTTGGCAATAACTTCAAAATCTACAATAATTATTATAGAGCATAAATTATACCATAGCTCGCTACTATTCGTAAGGGCTTGGGCAATTTGGGCAATATGTTTCGAGACCCCCTAAATCAAAAAAAAAAAAAACATTTTTGCAAACATGTACGTGTGTGTGTCTGTGAACAGCATAACCCACTTACACAATTTATGTCATACATTTTTTTGTTGAGTGAACCATTTTCGAGATATTGCTTGTTATTTGTTTGAGTTTTTCAACATTTATACCTTTTCTCAAATGGGAATTCGTTATTCGTTTTTTATGTCCTGGACATACAAAGAGAATGGAATGCTCCACATATCAACCAGCTCTTAAAAGATTTGACTATCGCTTAAAACCTACCAATTCCCCTTGCACCCAGAAGAAAATTAGCAATACGTTTATAATAATTATTACAGTTATAATTTCCTTTTCTGAACAGATTGTTACCTAAAAAAATCTCAAGAACGACTTTTGTAATTACACTAGTCTGCATGATATCGGATGACTGAAAACTAAGACGTGATTCTGACTCACTTTTTTATGCCGATTTCAGAACTGCTTTTAGTTTTTTCTATCACGTACAGTTGTTTCACAATTTCACTTCAAAGATATAGAGATATAAAGGTATTGCTATCGCCAATACACATAAAATTGGGCTTGATGAAGCAATTTGTAAGGGCTCTACCACAGGATGGACCCTGCTTCAAGTACCTTTCCAAGAAATTTCCCTTCCTTACACAAGACAAACTAAAGGCTGGAATTTTTGTTGGTCTTCAAATAAAGAAATTGATGAAGGATGAAGATTTTTAGAAGACAATGAATGAGAGAGAAATGGAAGCATGGACCGCTTTCCGATCTGTTACTGAAAACTTCTTAGGTAATAACAAAGATCCTAATTACAAGTTCATTGTCGAAAAATTATTGGAAAATTTCAAGAAGATGGGATGTAACATGAGTGTAAAGGTGCATTCACATATCGACCACTTTCCAGAAAATGTGGGACATTATACTGAAGAACAGGGTGAACGTTTTCACCAAGATATTGAGGAAATGGAGAGGAGGTACTAGGGGAGATGGAATGAAACTATGACGGCCGACTACTGCTGGATGTTGAGGAAGGACAGTCATCTTCAAGGAAGTCAAAGAAGAGAAAGTTTGAAAAAAATTAAATGAAACACTTTGGCTTCTTGTTTTGTTAAAATGTAGCCATGAAATAAATTAGGGGAGTTCTTGAGAGTATTGTTAAAATGTTTCTTGAATAAAAACTTATCTTATGTGAAATGTATTTGAATACTTTTCTATGCTCATTAGTAGAACTGTCAAAACACTACTTTTTTGTGTAAAACCTGACGTGATAGAAAAAAACGCAAGTAATTTCTGGAATGAGCATAAAAACTTGATTCAAGAACACCTACTTTTAGGAATTCATGACAAAAAATTTGAAAATGCATAGTGTTATTTCTACGTTGCGGATTCTCGGCTATTCTAATTTTTGTTATATTCTTTTGCGTGGTGTGAATTTTATACATTTAATTATTATCTTTCAATTAACTTCTTATATATTTGTGGTGAGCTCAACACAACATATTTATCATGGCAAATCTAAGTCCAGGTACTTTTCTTCGTGCGGATAATTTACTATTTCTCTACGCGTCTCCCGGAGCTTTCTGTTTAAATATCTCGTGACGGAGCTTTTCCACTTAACTATATACAGATACCATAGACTAGTGCTCAACCGTTCTCCAAATATCCTCTCGCTAACTCTTCTGTCTTCTTTATCTTCGGCAACAATTTCTCTTCTGCGCCGATCACGCGACTGCTACACAAAAGACACAATGGCGTCATTTTTACTTTCTCTACTACGTATAGTAAGCAGGGGAAGTATTGTATTCCACCCAAAAATTCGATACCGAGATTTCACCGGAAATATATGTTTTGAGACCCCCTGAATCCAAAAAAAGCATTTTGGAAACATGTCCGTGTGTGTGTCTGTCTGTGAACAGCATAACTCAGAAACGAACAATCGGATAAACACCAAACTTGGTATTTAGGTTCAGTATCTTCCAGAGATGCGACACGAAGGTTTTCAAGAATATCCCCCACCCCAGAGTACCCTTTACATGGAACATTTTTCGAAAATTTTAATTTTTTCAAAAATGGCTCTAACGATTTTGATTAAAATATCATATGTTTAAGATATTTTTATGACAAATAAAATGTATATCTTGAATTTTCTGGGAATGTCTCCAAAAGTATTCTTCATTGTGAACGACTTTTAGTAAACTGGTAAACCATAAGAGATAGACAAAATTTTACTACACAAAAGATGTAGATCGCGTTAAAATACACAATTTATGTCATACATTTTTTTGTTCAGTGAACCATTTTCGAGATATTGCTTGTTATTCCCTTAAATTTTTCAATACTTATTTTCTCAAATGGGAATTCGTTATTCATTTTTTTGTCTTGGATATACAAAGAGTATTAATCTGTGGCAAAGGGAATGGTGCTGCACCTTGCAACCAGTTATTAAGAGCTATGTATGTGCTTAAAGGCTACTGTATTTCTATATTGTCCTTGTAAATATATATTCCCCTTACATCTACAAGAAACTTAGCAATAAGATAGAGTCTGCAAATATTTATCTCGATTAACATGAAGTAGATGGAGAATAAGCGTTTGTAAACATAGTTTGTACAAGAGTAGAGAAAGTCATGTGAGTGTGACACATCAGATTCTTGATTTTTCACTGACAAGGGATAACTTATTGTTGACCTCACTCGTTGCTAGCGTTCATTTATTTTAACCATTATTTCTCTACACACTATATTCACATACCTACTAAACTTTAAAATCCTTCCTATCGTTATTTTCGTATCATTTCTTGGGATTTTGTTTGGGTTTTGCATAATTACATTCACTATATACCGAGTGTCCCAAACTGATGTATACACAATTTGAAACGTTATTTCTCAGCAACGAAATGGGACAGACATAATTTTTGTTATGCATGATCCAGAAGACACTGGAAAAGCATATCAACAACATGCCAGCGAGATTGATATCAAGACAACCATTGTTCATCGAATTGTGCGATGTCAAAAACTGGAAGCCTCACATTCCGAGACTTCTCGACGCATTAGCTGAGGACGACCCAGACAGCTGACTGCTGTGAGTGGTTCCTGGGCAAGTATGACGAAAGGGAAGATTTTCAAGACTCAATTGTTTGGTCAGATGAAGCCACATTCAAACTTAATGGCACAATTAATGGCATAGTTGTGTGTACTGGGCTAAGGAAAATCCACACATCGTTGGAGAAAATGCCGTCAATCTTCCAGGAGTAACGGTATGGTGTGATCTGTCTTCGAAAGGAGTAATTGGGCACTACTTCTTCGAAGAGAATGTCATGGATCAGACTTACCTGCAAATGTTAGAAATCATGATTCCACGGCTTAATGCTTTCTTTGAGAATGAAAATGAAGTTTATTTCCAACAAGACGGGTCTCCACCTCACGTCTTTGGAAGACGCTGTACTCAAACAGGAAGCAAGTTCCGTAGACCTGAAAGCATATATTGAAATCTAATCAGCGATGGTCGCATTCCGTAGGTCCTGGGTTCGATTCCTGGGGTCGGCCACTCTGACCATAGGTTTTTCGTGGTTTTGTGGTTGTCAAGGTGAATGCTGGGGTGCGTTCTCTTCAACCACAAATTTCCTTTCTCTCATTTAATATAATTTCGCTTTCCATTTCATGTTTCATGTCGGCTAATGTCTGTGCAGTGTGGACAAATGACGCAGACACTTGCTCGTTGGAAAGCTCTTCTCCGCCCTACCAGATGTCAGTCTTCTCTTAGCCGCCTCGGGTGAGTGGAGTTCTCCCCGGTTCCGAAGAGGGAAACCTCTTTGAGCATCACGCCGGCGTGACCAGGTAATCAAACTTGGATTCGTTAGAGACCTCTGGGCCTCGCTTCCGGTCCATCTGCCTGCGACCTATGGCCTCCTGCACAAAAGATCCGCGCTGGGTCGAGGTGCGAGGTGTCCCCTGGTCATAGGTCATAGGGAAGTCTCTATATCGAAGTTTTGGTTGGAAGATAGGTGATAAAGTAAAACTGCTTTATTAATTTTTACTTCATACCTGGGTTACAGAAGGCATTGCAGTCTACAAAAATTCAATATAGAGATTTCACCGAAAAATGTGTCTTGAGGTACCTTGAATACAAAAAAAATGTTTAGAAAAAGCTCTGTGTGTGTCTATGATGAGGCAGTATATTTAACATTTAAATGATCTCAGTCTAATTATATAATATATAAATTCAATAACAGCCAGTCTTAAAGCAATATGTGTATGTAACAATATATAAAAAGCGTATATTACAGCCATTGTATGTGTTTATGTTATTGTATACATGTGTAATAATGTTATGTGAATGTATTACGTAAGTTAATAATGTAGGAGCTGTGAGAAAAATAGGTTAAAAGGTTGCTAACAATGAGGTAACCTTGAGGCAATAATGAATTTGAAAGTTTAACAATACTACTTGTGATTCTTGGAAGCAATAATGTAATTTTTCTGACAGTTTATAAAGTAGCCAAACAAAAACCAGAAAAGCATTAGTTAAACGAAGGTATTCTATTGGACTAGGATTAGCCAATCAGAAACTGAAATATAGCAAAATTTACAAATTTAAAGTTAGTTGCTTGTAGACAGCGCTCATAACTGGACGTGTTGGTTGTAGACAGTGTTCCTAACCAGACGCGAGATGTGTCCTCGAGAAATTTAATATGTATTCGTGTGAGACGAAAATAGTTTACGTGTTAAAAAGTGCAAGTAATTAATACAAGAATCTCACAGCTCTCTCTATATCAGTGAAGGGTTATTTAAATCGTGTCAACCATTAATAAATGGAGTGAATTAAAAATTATAATCTGTGTAAGGCTACATTCTTCAGTCGCACCACGCATTGCAAAGAAATCCATGTGTCTAATAATAATACTGAGGCAGCCGAGGCAAACATAAATATATAATATTTAAACAGTCAAAATTACAAAGTTAATATTTTTTAAAACTTGGGTCTAAGACCACCGGAAAGTACATTTAGGGCGAAGGCTACCGGGTACCATACGTGCGGTTGCAACTACTTCAAGTTCGGCTCCTCAACAATTGAACTACAATACAACTTCAAATTCAAAATGGCTTTCCATATGTGAAGCAATAACCAACTTCAATGAACAGCATATAAATCGAAAAGTCGGATAAACACCAAACTTGGTGCTTAGATTCAGACCTTTCAAAGATGGGACACGAAGATTTTCCAGAAAATCTCCTAGCCCCAAAGTACTCTTTACATGCAACACTTTTGAAACCTTTGATTTCCTAAAAAACCGTCCAATTGATTTTTATTAGAATGTAATATCAACTCATATTAAGGACACTTACATGGCAAATAAAATGTATATCTTCAATTTTTTGGGAATCGCTTGTGGACTCCTCTACATTCGGAAAGAATTTTGTAAGTCTTCTATAACTAGTAAAGTTAAGGGATAGACGAAAAAGTACCACACAAAAATGTAGATCTCTTTAAAACACACAACTTATTTCATTAACTTTTTTGTGGGATTAGCCATTTCTGAAATATCCGTTACTAATGTCTCGAATTGTTTAATACTTAGTTATTCTTTCGATTTTCAGCTGTTTCCCGCAATGTCATGGAAACAGTATGGAATTTTAAGGCCAGCATATAGCGTCCTTCTTAAACATTTGACTATCGCTGTTCTCTTTGTATCTACACTGCCGTTTGTGAAAATTGCAACACCAAGAAAGAATTTCCCGAATAACTCCAAACTTGATGGAAGTGTAGAAGAGTGTGCAAGCAATAAGTGATTAGGTTTGCAGAGAGTTGGGGTACACTTAGTCCGAGCAGAGCCCTCTCGTGTCGGTTCGACAAGGTAAGTGTTGCGCCCAGTGTAGAACTGTCAAACAAGGTGGAAACAAAGTCAGTGCCAGTATATCTCGTCGACGTCAAAGGGAGCCATATCGGCATGTGGGCGAGTTCGAACGGGACAGAATGATCGGTCTCCGGGAAGCGGATTTGTCATACCGTGACATTTCGGCTCGTACAGGGCATGATGCGTGTGTGGAAGCAGTGGATAGATGGAGGTCGTTTACAGCGAAGAGCGGGTACTGTACCTCGGAACTTGACCACAGCACGGGGTGACCGTCATCTTGTCCCCATAACGGACCGTACAGCTTCATCCACAGTGTTGGCTCGACGCTGGAGCACTGCAACAGGTGTGAACTTGTCTGCATCAACGGTTCATTGCCGTCTGCTGCAGATTGGACTTGTTGCACATGTGCCATTACGTCGGCTTCCATTGTCCAGAAACCACAAGCTCTTCCGACTGCAATGGCCACGTAAACACCGTCACTGGGGTGCTGAGTGGCAAAATGTAATCTTTTCGGACGAGTCCCGCTTCAACGTGTCCTACAGTGATGGCCGCATGCGTGTCCGGCGATACCATGCTGAACGCAACCTGGAGGGCTGTATTGTTGAGCGGCATAGAGGACAAACACCAGGTGTGATGATTTGGGTCGACATTGGTTACAAGAGCCGATCTCGTTTCCTACGAATTGAGAGCACTTTGAACAGCAACTGGTACCTAACGTGATTGTAGAGCCTGAGGTACATCCCCTGCCACATTTCAACAGGACAATACCCGGCCACATATTGCGAGGAATGTACAAGCCTTCTTCGAATAATGACGGGTACTATTGCTTCCCTGGCCTGCACGTTCGCCTCACATGTCGCCCATCAAACATGTCTGGGATATGGTTGGTCGGCACCTGGTGCGTCACGGTCCTCCAGTAACCAGTGTCACGGATTTGCGGGCTCAAATACAAACTGTTACATACAGTTTACAAATTATTACATACACATATTGCTTCAAGGCGGGCTGTTATTGAATGTATATGTTATATAACTAGACCACAATTATTTAAGTGTTAAAAATACTGCCTCAAATGCAATACTTTCTCTATTTACTAAGGTAAGTAGTACAGAAAGTAAAACCCACTACTGATGCTGGGGACCTAAAAATAACTGTACAAACACGTTTACATTGTTTAACAAATTATTTTGAGGTGATGTGCTTTTTTCAGTGGTAAAATATGTGGCGAGTGAACGCTACGGGTGTTGTGGTTAACAGAAAAATTGAATTCCCTTTGCACTTTGATATTTGAAGGGAGTTTCGACACGAGCTCATTATTAGTACTCTGGTAAGCCACAGCACCGAGTGAGCACAAAGCTAGAATGAGGAAATGGGCTTTCGTTTCCATTAAAAAAGTTCTTTTTGTTCTCCGATTACATATTCAGTCCACGGACTGGGCGAGCTTGTCGCGCCGGAATTTTCCAACTTGTGCGAGTAGTCGCGATGCGTCACTCTTTCTGGCTTAAAATCCATTTAAATCAGCAGAACTTCTGTTTAAAGCGATGCAAACACCGCGGCACCTGTTGTTTACCACCTCTTTCTTTAAACGCATGCATATCCTGGCTACTGAGTTTGTTGCGTGTTATAGAACAACCAGACGTGGCATTCAGCTCTTCCTTACCTTCAAGGTTTAGCTTCCTTAGTATTGAGACCCCCTGAATCCAAAAAAAAACATTTTTGGAAACATGTCCGTGTGTCTGTGAACAGCATAACTCAGAAACGAACAGTCAGATAAATACCAAACTTGGTATTTAGGTTCAGTATCTTCCAGAGATGAGACACGAAGGTTTTCAAGAAAATCCCTCCACCCCAGACTACCCTTTACATGGTACATTTTTCGAAAATTTTAATTTTCTCAAAAATGGCTCTAACGATTTGCTTTAAAATATAATATGTTTAAGATATTCTCATGACAAATAAAATGTATATCTCGAATTTTCTTGGAATGTCTCCAAAAGTATTCTTCATTGTGAACGACTTTTGCATAACTGGTAAACCATAAGAGATAGACAAAATTTTACTACACAAAAAATGTAGATCGCGCTAAAATACACAATTTATGTCATATACATTTTTTGTTGTTGAGTGAACCATTTTCGAGAAATTGATTGTTATTCCCTTAAGTTTTTCAATAATCATTTTCTCAAATGAAAATACGTTATTCATTTTTTTTGTTTTGGATATGCAAAGAGTATTAATCTGTGGCAAAGAGAATGGTGCTGCACCTAGCAACCAGCTATTAAGAGATATGTCTATGCTTAAAGGCTACTGTATTTCTATATTGCCCTTGCAAATACAAAACAAGGGGAACACAGTACGCCTTAAGCGATAGTCAAATATTTTTAGAACTGGTTGCTATGTGTAAAATTTAATTCTCTTTGCATGTCAAAAGATCGTTTCTGCAAATGTTTATCTCGATTAATATGAAATAGATGAAGAATAAGAGTTTGTAAAAATAGTTTGTACAAGAGTAGAGAAAGTCATGCGAGTGTAACACTTCAGATTTTTCTATTTCTTTTACGTCGCTTTAACTACGTGGTCACATCGCGACGGATCTTCTGGAGATACCTCGTGAATTGGTGTGTGGTGGAAGTTAGCCTTCTAGGTTTCATCCCTTTACCATACCATTTTGCTTCGACACGTACTCACAGAGACCTTTGTGCTAGGTAGCTGCATCTTGTTTCCATACGTGACGGGAGATGGCAGCTTCGGCACGTGTCAACAAAGGCTACTTCCATGCAACTGCACCTCTGCTTCTTTGGCGAGCAGATGGCAGCTTCTACACGTGTCCACAAAGACCTTAATACCAGCGGCAACTGTATCTCTGTTTTTGTGACGGGCAAATGGTAGCTTCAACAAGTATCCACAGAGACCTTAGTACAGGCAACTGAACTTCTGCTTCTGTCATGGGCAGATGGCAGCTTCTACACGCGTCAACAGAGGCTTTAGTGTCATGCAAATGTACCTCTGGTTTCTAGCGGGCAGAGGCAGCTGCGACACCTGAGCACAGAGACCTTAGTGCTAGGCAGCTGTATCTCTGCTTCTACACGTACGAAGCAAATAGCATTAGGTACTGTCCAGCCTTGAGCTTAATTACAACGTAAGTACAAAGAAAATAAAGCAAAACCTTCTTACGTGAGGGTGATAAAAGCTTTCACAATTCAGAAACTTCAGTGCATACATCTATAAAAGGTTATTCAGAGCCTTTGACACTGTTTGATAAGATAGATACATCTGCTGATTTGATAAATGACAAAGAAATATAACTATACCGTTATAAACAGAATCGATTGTCACTTTTTAAGCTCTGTCTTCTGTTTCTGTGCAACGTCATGACCCTCTATATATGTTTCGTGGAATAAAATTAACCATCTTTTGTTTTAACATGCATTCTCTGGAGGACTACAGCAGCTAACAGACTTTTGTTTCTACAAGTGTCATTGTAGGAATTGTAAATATGTTTTAGTGCTTTAGTAATTTATCAATTTAAATTAGAAGGTGTGTTAATGTGCAAGTCTGTCAAAGAATTGGGATTTCCAAAGGTGGAGCAATTATCAAAATAGGTCGATTGCGTTTTTAGATTACCCCACATACGTACATATAATTTTTCTGTTTATAGGTTTTATTAGGTACTCGGATATAAATCTCGAGAAATTCATTTCTAACCTCTTGATTTGACCCTGGAGGTGGAGCCTTTTGGTTCTTACAGGAATACGGAAGCCACCGTGCTGTTTTAGAATACAGTAACTTTTGACGTTAATTCTCCTTACAGCAACTAGATGTAACGAATCCTAAAATGGGGATATATTATGCATTTAGTTGTAATTAAATTTGGACAAAAAATTAACGTATGGATATTAAAATATCTTTAAATCTACTTACTAAATTATTAGATATTAAATAAAATATTAAACAGGTCCGAGCGAGATTGCTGGTAACGGGTGAAGCTTGTATTCGGGAGGTCTAGGGTTGAATTCCCGTCGTATCGGCCACTGTGACCACAAGCTTTTAAGTGGTTTTCCGGGTCGGTAGGCGAATACTGGGTTGGTTCCCCTTCTACCACGAATTTCCTGTCCCCATTTCCTTTCATGCTTCAGCGTTGTAGGACCAGGTGACGGCGGTTGGTCTATGTGGACTACGCGCTTTGAAAATATTTCCCCCTGGCATTTGACGGGACTACTGGGGCCCTCTTCTTTCCTGGGAGCTGTCGTCTATTCCAGGTTGCGAGTCTAAGGCAGGGTTAGCCGGCGTCAGGATTTGTCATGTGAATCATTAGGGACCGCGTTACAGCTAGCGCACATCGTCGTCAGGTCGCCATTACCCCTTCCTCCCAGGTTCACGGTGGAATAACAAAAGGGCGCACTATGGCCTACGTGTAGTGTCTCCAGTTAAGATTAGGGTTATACAGCAGACACCTCGTCACCTAGGCCTAGATGGATCCATTCATTCCTCACCCAGGAGAAAGGAATGAAACCACAGTAAGCTATAGGTCGCAAGCAGATAGACCACAGAGACGCGCGGAAGTCCATAACTCCAGGCTTGAAAATCCGTCCTACTGCTGGGCTGCCTAGAGAGGGGAATCAATGACACGTCGACCAAACAGCCCTCAGTGTTCACGGGGAGTATTATTTCCTTAGAGCTGCATCCACACCATCTGTTCAGCTGCGTCATACGCCACGAAACCTAGAAGCACAGCTGAAGCATAAGATGGAAACGGAATGAAGGAGAAACCATCCCAGAATCCGCCTACCGACTCGGGGAAATAACGAAAAATCCACGTTCAGAGTGGACGGTCGCTGGGAATTGAACCCGGGACCTCTTGAATGCGAGCATTTCACTCGGTGGCCTTACTACTCCTAACTCTTAGTCAGGTAAAAATTGGACATGATTTGTATGATATTTTAAAGAAAAGAAACTCCCGGTGTGAGATTTATATTAATACGTACATAATCACAAATATATTTGGAGTGAAGGTGGTCTACCACGAATGTGCAACAGACAACCAGGAAAATAGCGAAATATTACAAGTTAGTCCTTTTCTGAAAGAAAAATAAAAGAGGGAAGAAATTAAAGTCCACTAATTAAAACCACTGAGGGCAAAACAAAAGTTTCCCAGGCAAGTTGGATGCCGGCCGCTGCCTAAAACAAGCCGTACGAAACAAAACATTTTAAACGAGAACACATTTAAACACAATGGATATTTCGGAGATCTAATTATTCGGTGCAACATTACGGTCTCTATAAAAAAATTCTGATGTGTTACACTCACATGACTTTCTCTACTCTTGTACAAACTATTTATACAAACGCTTATTCTCCTTCTCCATCATGTTAATCGAGATAAACATTTGCAAGGTCTATCTTATTGCTAATTTTCTTGTAGATGTAAGGGGAATATATATTTACAAGGGCAATTTGGAAATATAGTAGCCTTTAAGCACATACATATCTATTAATAGCTGGTTACTAGGTGCAGCACCATTCACTTTCCCACAGATTAATACTCTTTGCATATCCAAGACAAAAAAATCTGATGTGTTACACTCACATGACTTTCTCTACTCTTGTACAAACTATTTTTACAAACGTTTATTCTCCATATGCTTTATGTTACTCGAGATATCGAGATGTCAATCTTATTGCTAATTTTCATGTAGATGCAAGGGGAACATGGTAGGTTATAAGCGATAGTCAAATCTTTTAAGCGCTGGTTGCTATGTGGCGCATTCTATTCTGTTTGCATATCCAGGACATAAAAAATTGAATAACGAATTTGAGAAAAAGTATAATTATTGGAAAATTTAAGGAAATAACAAGCAATATCTCGAAAATAGTTCACTCAACTAAAAAAATGTATATGACATAAATTGTGTATTTTAACGCGATCTACATTTTTTGTGTAGTAAAATTTTGTCTATCTCTTATGGTTTACCTGTTATGCAAAAGTCGTTCACAATAAAGAATACTTTTTGAGACATTCCCAGGAAATTCAAGATATACATTTTATTTGTCATAAAAATATCTTAAACATATGATATTTTAATCAAAATCGTTAGAGCCATTTTTGAGAAAATTAAAATTTTCGAAAAATCTTCCATGCAAAGGGTATTCTGGGGTGAGGGGATTTTCTTGAAAACCTTCGTGTCGCAAGCTTGGAAGATACTGAACCCAAATACCAAGTTTGGTATTTATCCGACTGTTCGTTTCTGAGTTATGCTGTTCACAGACACAGACAGACACACAGACAGACACACAGACACACACACGGGCATGTTTCCAAAAATGCTTTTTTTGGATTCAGGGGGTCTCTAAACATGTATTTCCGGTGAAATCTCGGTATCAAATTTTTGGGTGGAATGCAATACTTCCCCTACTTAGTATACGTAGTAGAGAAAGTAACTAGTGCTAAAATCTATAAATATAGTAAAGCTGCAACCAAACATTTTTTGGTAATGTTGCAATTTGGATGAATAATTTATACTAACGTGTGTGACGGATTACTTCTAAGCCAAATATTGCATTTTTAAAATGTTGTGTGTGTGTGTGTGTGTGTGTGTGTGTGTGTGTGTGTGTGTGTGTGTGTGTGTGTGTGTGTGTGTGTTCAGATGGTACAAGACATGTTTGTTTAAACGTAAATATACTAGTCTGTAGGTTTTAAACATAAAACCAGTTGTGATCCAAGACCATATAAGAAAATAATAGCTCTATTTCCAAACATGAAATCTGCTAATGTTTCTTACTTTAGAAATTCAATAAAAAGTAGGTATTATTAGATGGCTAATATAAACTTTCAAATCAATTTATTACGACATTCTTTTGCTCTTATATTGATGATAATAATAATGGAAAAGTCGATGATTGCAAACCTCTTCTGTTTTATTATTATTATTATTATTATTATTATTATTATTATTATTATTATTATTATTATTATTATTATAAACCAGTCTAAGTACTCTGATCATATCAACGTTTTTTTTATTTATGGCCGCTGTTTAACTGCTGTGGTCCTCAGGACCCTATTATATATTGGGTGAGAAAGACCGGTAATTTTGCTCAGAGGCCTCTTTATCAGGCTTGAGGCTGTTTTACGCGCCGTAAATCTACGACTCGCCCTCCGCGATCACGAGAACTAGAGGCTAGCATGGTAACCACTACACCACTTAGGACGTCAATCATATCGACACCTTTAATTTCAGAAACATCTTTTCAGTTAAGTGGATTACGTATTCCTTCTGTTTTCTTTTTCTTTGTTTTTTTTTTATGAAACACACACTATGCAGTCCACTCTCTCCGGAGGTTAGGAGCGATTATAAATAAAGAGAAATTTCGCAAGCCGAGAACCGAGCCTGCGGCCTGTAGTTTGAGAAGAATACAGTGAATATGCTGATCACTCGATTGCAGATACAACTTATATATTGCTCGCACAGTACTATTTTGAAACTAATCGCAATAATTGGAGGATACATTCACTAATTTATTTATATTGTAAACAAATGAGAACAAGAGTTACTGCTACAAGCGCTTTATCTTTCCGTTAGGTGCTCAGCGTAGCACACTTTTGATACACACACAGAACAGAACACAACTGATCCGTCGAATCGAATCACAAGTAAACTGTTGAGTCACAATTAACAACTACACTGCACTCGGTACTGTCCAAACTCTTGACCGCACTTAACTTCGCAACTTCACTAACTAACCGCACAGACTGGGCACAGCAGCCTCTTAGGTAGGCCTGCATACAAAGCGGAACCTACTCGAAACGGCCATGGGAATCCTCTGCAACGGGGGAAGCTGCATATAATGGGCTATTGTTCCGCACGCCTATTGTTCTGAAGAGAGTGACAATCAAGCCCCACCCACGGCTAAGTAGATCAGCGCGTTGCAATAATATATAAACCAACTTAATCAGTAACAGTCATTTATTTCAGGAAATACATTAAATGCTCGAGGCAAAAATACTTTAACCAAAGTACATGTGAACTTTCACTTGAGAATTATTTTATAAATCAGCCACATCAGGAAGCAGCTCAGTGGCGTATCATTTCAAAATTCTGAATGGGAATTGGATGCAAATAGGGTACCATTATATAGAACTCTTCAAACCACACAACTTTCGTAGGAAACGTTTTTATTAATTGATACCCTTTCAATGAGATAAGCATGTATCTATTTTTGTTGTGGCTAGACTGCAGTGTCCAGTTGCTTGTACACGAGCAGCAAGACGCCTGACGAGCACGTTGAGGGTATCTCTCAGCATACACACCCTCGGTAGCCCGGACAATCGCCCAATGCAATCGACACATAATTACCCTCGCTACTTGAAATAGAAGTAACACATTTGTAAACACTGTTAGCTTTATACTTTTATACCATGTATTTAAGACACCTTAATGACATAAAATGTATATCTTTAATTCTCTGGGCAAATCCTTTGAAATTCTCTTCATTGTGAATGACATTTGTATAATGTTGGTAAATGGAAGAGAGACAAAATCTTACTACACAAAAATGTATATCCCTTAGAGCACACACTTTGTCAGATAAACTCTTTTGTGTAGTTAGGCATTTCCGAGGTATTCCTTTTTATTGCTTTGAATTTTCAAACACATGTTTTTCATACATGGGAAGTCGTTATACATTTTTTTCCCATGGTCTTGGAAACAGGATGGAATTTCAAAGTCATCTCATAGTGAGACGCTCTTTGAAAGTCTGACTATCGCTTTAGCTTATAAATGTTCTTATAGCTGCAACGGAATGTGTATTAAAATATAATCTTGATTAAAAATTGCATGGAAGAATACGATTTGAGACAGTAGTTCTTTTTTATTTTTATTTTTAATTTAACGTCCTTCAACCGAGTCTGACGATGAATGAATGAAAAATCCCTGAAATAACCTCATCCTAGAAAGAACATCTGTATGTCTGGAGTTCGGGTGCGTGGCATTTAGTATGACTCGGCAATGTTTGGTGAATTTGGCCACCTTAAATTATGTCACTGACAATTTTTACTTTCTCTACCACGTGCGTAGTAGGTAGAGAAGATATTACATTCCACCCAAAAATTCAATACCGAGATTTCACAGGAAATACATTTTTTGAAGCACCCTGAATAAAAAAATTATGTGTTACACTCACATGACTTTCTCTACTCTTGTAAAAACTATTTTTACAAATGCCTATTCTCCATATGACATTAGTAACAATGACATTCAACTTACACCCCCAGAAATTACGACAAAAGCACTCAATCTTAGCAATAACGTGTTGTCGCAAAAGTCAAGAATGATGTACGAGAAATTCTATTCACAATTCATGGATTGCGAATATCAAAAAGTATAAATTCGTTCTCAGAAAATGTCAGGTGCTACAAGGTTATTGTATTGTAACCATAGATAAAGGAATAACGATTGTAACACATCACTCAAACCCGAAACGAATACTTATGAAACTTTTAATTTAGATACAAGGTCGAGCATAAACAGTCGTATGAAACTTGGCTTTAATGGTGATTAAAACGCTCGTATAATAATTATTAACTGATGCTTCGCTCGCTCGGTTAATAATAATAATACTCGCGTTTTAATTACTACCATTATAGTCTCGTTGCATAATATACTATTATGGCACGTTTGGAAGATGTTGAACTCGAATACTACTTTGTGTGTGTGACAGCATAACTCCAACACCAAATGTTCGATAAATACCATACATTTTCTAAAAATGCTATTTTTAATGTAGATGACCTCAAATTTTTTATTTCCATTTAAATATCGATATCGAATTTTTAGGCAGAATACAATTCTTCGTCTGCTTATTATAGGGAAGTGACAAGATGCAGTATGTCTCAGTTTTTTCACCTTATTATGAATAACCAGGTACGCCCACTAGAGAAGTTTACGTATCTAACATCCCTTGGGGTTTTTCTGCGAAGAGCAGGGATCGAAATGGTGCGCTTCTAGAATCCCCCGCTGCTAAAAACAATAAAAAGAGGGAAAGCTGTCCGCGTGATTATGTATGTTAAGCATGTTGCAGCTTTATGGAGCGGGATAATGGCGGCGCCTTTTATTACCTTACGCGGTCTCCCTACAGAGTAGGGCAGGAAACCAATATATCTAAACTGGAGAAATGAGCTCGGTGCTGCACCTAATGGAACTTATATGAGGGTGTAAAGGGAGAAATATAACATGATATATGAGGTGCTCTGCTTCTTTAAGAATGTGGCTCATGGTCTTCGTATCACGCCTGGACGGCCATGTCCATCGTAACCGTTTGTCGTAAAGGATACGTGTTCAAGTACATCTAGGTTTAAAATATGTAGTTATTTCTCAATAAAGATCTAATGTGTTGCATTCACATGACTTTCTCTACCCACTGTTGCTTAGTAGTAGCTGTATGAAGTATTCTTACGAAAGGAATTGATTGTTCCATGTGTTGGACAAGGTTGGAAAGGTAGAATCAGACGACTGAAAATTGCAATGCCACAGCCGGCATTTGAACCACGGATATCCCGGTCTCCGTCCGGTTGCTCTAGTCACTGAGCTGCCATGGCAGCATTCCGGCACGATATTAAATTCTCCAACTGATTCGCATAATTACTTTCTCTACTACGTATAGTAAGTAGGGGAAGTAATGTATTCCACCCAAAAATTCGATACCGAGATTTCACCGGAAATATGTTTTGAGGCCCCCTGAATACAAAAAAAGCATTTTTGGAAACATGACCGTGTGTGTGTGTGTGTATCTGTGTCTGTTTGTGACTTTGAACAGTATAACTCAGAAACGAACAGTCGGATAAACATCAAACTTGGTATTTAGGTTCAGTATCTTTCAGAGATGCGACACGAAGGTTTTCAAGAAAATCCGCCAACCACAGATTATCCTTTACATGGAATATTTTTCGAAAATTTTAATTTTCTATTAATGACTCAAACGATTTTGATTAAAATATCATATGTTTAAGATATTTTTATGACAAATAAAATGTATACTTCGAATTTTCTGGGAATTTTTCTAAAAGTATTCTTCATTGTGAACGACTTTTACATAACTGGTAAACCATAAGAGATAGACAAAATTTTACTACACCAAAAATTTAGATCGCGTCAAAATATACAATTTATATCATATACTTTTTTTTGTTGAGTGAACTATTTTCGAGATATTGCTTGTTATTCCCTTAAATTTTCCAATACTCATACTTTTTCTCAAATGGGAATTTATTATTCATTTTTTGTCCTGGTAATGTAAAGAGAATGGAATACTCCACATAGCAACCAGCTCTTAAAATATTTGACTATCGCTTAAAACCTATCAATTCCCCTTGCTTCTACAAGAAAATTAGCAACAAGATTAACATCTCGATTAACATGAAGCATATACAGAATAAGCGTTTGTAAAAATAGTTTGCATAAGAGTAGAGAAAGTCATGTGAGTCTAACAAATCAGATTTTTTAAAAATGCCTTTTTATTAGGACTTCAAAACATGTATTTCCGATGCGATATCGAATTTTTTAGTGGAGTGCATACTTTCTGTACCTACTAGGTAAGAAAAAGGAAAAACGAGAACAGAGCTAGGGCTTCTGTTGGTTTGATACGAGCTTAAAGGCGGGTTGCTATAAATACGAAAGAAATGCACCTTTATCCCTTCCAGTTTCCAATTTTAACTTGAGCGGAGTATTCACTACTTTGAAGCAAATTGAGAGTTTATGAAAATAAGGGCAGAGAAATTAATTATTAATCCCAGCTCATCCGGATCAGATATTAAAGCCCCGTATAAAACAAGTGCCGGATATTATACGCGGGCCAAAGATTCTGCTGCCTTTAATTTCCTACCGTTTTACGCTCGACTTCCCTCCTGAAGGGGGTTGGTTTGTGTGTCACGTGCGATAATGTTGTGTGGGGGTAAGTCCCATCAATTCTGCCCTCATCCTTCCTGCTGGGTTGGCGTGAAGGAAGTGGGACGTCGAATTTAATATTGCGGGGAGTGGGTGTCAAAAAGTGTGACATAGCTGGCGGAAAAGGGGTCGGTCGGTCGGTAGTGGCTCATGATTTATACAGGCAAGACGACCCAGCCCAACCCAACAGTGCAAACACTGCGGTGGAGTTACAAGACAGTCAGTCGGCCTTAGATCGCGTGCACGTTTGCTTTTTTTCTGTCTCCTCTCGTCTCGAGTATAAAACTATTCCCTTCATCGCGGCTCACGGTTTTTAGGGCCTTAGGAAACACTTAAAAGGCGGGGCTGGGAGTCAGATGTCATCTTTTTTTGAAAGTAAATTTTCCTAAGTCTGTTATTGAGATTCTAAAGGAAACATGACTCCATTTACATGCTCAGTGGCGTTGCTAGACATATCGACGTTACCTGCATTGGTTAAATTGTAGTCCTATTGCAATCGGGTCACCTGAAAATGTGGAACACGTTTCTTCTTTTATTGTTTCATTTGCAAAGCCCCTTTAACATTTATGGCTATATTGGGAGCTTTGGTTTGCGAAACAAGTGACTGCGTTTTACTCCTGGACTGTAGGTTTGGCTTACGTGGAATTTTTATTAATTTTTAGCATTAACCACACTCTTATTCATCCATATTGCATCGGTAGCCCACCAGGATGGGTGCCAAATTTGCATCGGGTGTGGTGTATGTGTTGATAATAAAGTTTATATAATAAATATTTAAATTTTAATTACTAATGCTTTTTTCAAATTTAATTTATTTATGCCTCGGCTGCGTCAGTGGTATCTGGTAGAGCACGTATCTCAAAATAAGGGTGGTACGGCTGCAGAATAATTTTACACGTATAACACTAATTATAGTTGTAAATTATAACTTCTTTATTACTTCTTCACGGCAGTTGAATAATATATAGATATACACTATGTGATCAAAAGTATCCGGACACCCCCACAAACATACGTTTTTCATCTTAGGTGCATTGTGCTGCCACCTAGCCTGGTACTCATTATCCACGACCTCAGTAGTCATTAGACATCGTGAAACAGCAGAAACTCCGTGGAACTCAAGGACTTCGAACGTGGTCAGGTGATTGGGTGTCACTTGTGTCAGAAGTCTGTACGCGAGATTTCCACACTCCTAAACATCCCTAGGTCCACTGTTTCTGATGTGATAGTGAAGTGGAAACTTGAAGGGACATGTACAGCTCAAAAGTGTACAGGCCGACCTCGTCTTTTGACTGACAGGGACCGCAGACATCTATCCAGACCATCATACATGAATTACAAACTACATCAGGATCCACTCCAAGTACTATGACAGTTAGGCGTGAGGTGAGAAACCTTGGATTCCATGGTCGAGCGGCTGCTCATAAGCCACACATCACGCAGGAAAATGCCAAACTAAGCCTCGCTTGGTGTAAGGAGCGTCAACATTACACGATTGAACAGTGGCAAAACGTTGTGTGGAGTGACGAATCACGGTACACAATGTGGCGATCCGATGGCAGGGTGTGGGTATATGGCGAATGCGCGGTGAAAGTCATCTGCCAGCGTGTGTAGTGCCAACAGTCAAATTCGTAGGTGGTAGTGTTATGGTGTGGTCGTGTTTTTCCTGGAGGAGGCTTGCACCTCTTGTTTTGCGTGGCACGATCACAACGCAGACCTACATTGATTTTTTAAGCACCTTCTTGCTTCCCACTGTTGAAGAGCAATTCGGGGATGGCGATTGCATCTTTCAACACGATCGAGCACCTGCTCATACTGCACGGGCTGTGGCGGAATGGTTACACGACAATAACATCCTGAACACCATTAGGATGTTTTGGAACGCCGACTTCGTGCCAGGCCTCACCGATGTACATCGATACCTCTCCTCAGTTCCGCAATCGTGAAGAATGGGTACCATTCCCCAAGAAACCTTCCAGCAGCTGATTGAAAGTATGCCTGCGAGAGTGAACGCTGTCATCAAGGCTAAGGGTGGGCCAACTCCATATTGACTTCCGGTATTACCGATTACTTGTGATCACTTAGTGTATATCAAATAACAATTTACTGACGTATCTAAATATGGAGCTGTGGGATGTTTAACTATATTTTTAAACATAAAAATTTAGCTTTGTAGTACTGCACGAAATTATCACACCCTCCCACTCTGAGCTGCAACCACTGAACTGCTTGGGTACGCTACCTCTTAGCGTCCACAGCTTAAAATTTTAAATTTAATCTTCCTAGTTTCTGGTTGGCTAAGCCTACTCTAGCAGAACATCCTTAGTTTTATTTGGACTGGCTTTCTGCACCCACGTGACTATTTACAAACTTCTTGGACGTTACACCAGTATTTTTCCATCGACTGATGGTAACCTTCCAAGCTTTCTAAGTTATTACTCTCTCTCTTAGATTACCCTTAGGTTTCCATTTTATTACTTTGTTTGCTACTAAGGCAGCTTGCTTTTACCCTCACAGCTCCTGCGTTACTAAACTAAGAAATACGTTCATCTAACAATTTATACATATATACATATACAATAAATACATATACAATAAAAACACATAAAATGGCTATAATATTCCTTCGGAAGGGAAGTAAAGCCATGGTCCCGTGTCGTAGATTTGCGGCACGTAAAAGAACCTCAAGCCTGATAAAGAGGCCTCTGAGCAAAATTACCGGTCTTTCACGCACAATATAGAATGGGAGGCTAGGGACCACAGTAGTTAAAGAGCGCGCATAAATAAAACACAAATTTTAATTTCTATGGGTAAACACGAAAGAGTATAAGAGAAGTTGCCGACTATATCAGCGTTACCTCAACAGGTGTCACCCAGCCCACACCATGTTTCCAAAATTGAAGAGGAGTTTCATTGAAACAGGAAACTTACTTCCTAACAAACAGCACTGTGGACGTCGGTGAACACGGCCGTGTACCAGAGTTTGAACTCTTTTTAAGAGTTTAGAATGAATTAACCAGGTGTTGCACAAAATATATTCAAGTTGGCAACAAACCTTTTGAGCACAATGAGTAGTGGGTTAAAACGTTATATCTTTATTTATAATACTTTATTTTCTGTTTCCCAACTGCTACGAACTTGACATTTCTGAGATCCTAGCACATAAACAAAGCGTTTCTGAACAAGGGTTTATTAACAAAATATGATAACACGGTACCATCTACCTATCACCGAGCCTTGTAGTATGCTTTATTTATTTACATCCTGTATATTTTCAAAAGAAGAACTGCCTTATTGTAATCAGTGCAGGTGTCTTAAACATGAATGGAATCAGATATCTACAGCAGTAAATGGCATTTTGTTTCCGCATTTATGTCTCATATAAATTTCCTTGTATAATTTGTGATGTATCTACCCTCGTGATTTCTTAATAGTGTTACTCCTTTTCTGTTGCTATAAATTTTATTTTTTAATGTTGTACAGATGAGAAATGTTTAATGGATTTCATTAATACGACCGAGTTATATGTTTAATGTAGCATTATAACGTTGCAATTATGGAATCGCAAATAAATACGTTTAAAAACACAAGCATTGAATATTATTATAAAAATAGCATATTATGACTTAGACGCTTTGAAAGTACCAATTTTTCCAATTCGAGTGAAGCAAAATAAACCCAAAATTCTTATCATTAATTAAACGTTCATTAACGGGCAGGTCATATCGAAACTGTTGAAATGATACTCAAATGGGCCCGTGGATCCTGGAGTTACCCGACATTCATCTTCTCAGAATATGGGGAAAACCTTATTCAGGTAACTCACCCTAACCGAGATTCAAACTCAGGATCTCTTGAATGTGAAACAGACACGGAGGTGAGGTTCCATTACTTTGTGGCTACAACATTAATACATTTGCAATAACAATAGCCCCTCCCTGCCATGAAGGGGTTTTGATTAGTTCCAGAAAAATCTGATGTTACATTCACGTGGCTTTCTCTGCCCTGTATCATTTATTATTGGAAATACAATTAATTATTCTCACGAAAGCTCATTTTCTCAACTGCTTTATTTTAATCTAGGTAAACCTATGCAAGAATAGCAATTGCACATCTCGTTAGAGATACAAAGGGAACAGCGATAGTAAAATGTTAACCAGTTATACAAGGTTGTATAAAAATTTCTTTCGAATGAACTAGGCTTCACAGGCTATTCCCAAAAAATTCAAGATATACGTTTTATTGTCATGTAAATCTCTTCAGCATATGTAATTTTAATAAAAAAATTTAGTCATTTTTCACAAAATCAACAATTTCAAAAGTCGTCCATGTAAAGGGTATTTTGGTGTTGGAGATCTTCTTGAAAAGCTCAGTGTCACATCTTTGTATGATACTGAACTTAAATACCAACATAGGCATTTATTCGAGTTTTCATTTTTGAGTTTGCTGTTCACAGTCCACGCGCGTGGACTGTTTACTAAAAATTCTTCTTTTTTATACAGGAGGTGTTAAAACATGACATTCTCGATATCGAATTTTTGGGTCAAATGCAATAACTTCTCTACCTACCCCGTAAGTGGTAGAGGAATTAAAAAGGACCACTTAGGGTACTCGATACTGAATTTGCGATAAAGTTGAAATAAATCTGTTACATTCACATAAATTTCTCTATCCACACTCAATTATTTTTATATATTTTCTACAAACCACTCGTGCAACATTCTCTTCTTCTATTCCAACTCAATTGAGATAAAACTTTGTATAAATAATTTGAGAAAGGTTAGTTTTAAAAGGTGTTGTATCGTGTTTCAACTGTTGGGGAGCCGAACTTGTAGTAGTTGCAACCGCACGTATACTAAACAGTTTCCGGTATCCTTCGCCCCCAAAATTTACTTTCAGGTGGCCTTTGCCCCAAGTTTAAAAAACAAAACTACTGTTTCTTTAAATATTATATATCTATGTTTGCCTCGACTGCGTCAGTATTTGTTAGAGACACGTTTCTCTTGGCAGGGTTTTGGTACGACTAAGAATGTAGGCTTACACAGATTATAATTTTTACTTCACTCCTTTTATTAATGCTTGACACGATTTAAATAACACTTCACTGATATACAGAGCTGTGAGATTCTTTTTTATTAATTAATTACACTTTTTAACACGTAAACTATTTTTCGTTTCACACGAATACGTATTAAATCTCTCGAGAACGCACAAGCAACGCATCCAGTTATGAGCACTGTCTGCAGGCAACTGAATTGATTTCAACCGTCTATACTTGTAAATTTCTGTATTTAGAGTCTCTGAATGGCTATTCCTAATCCAATAGAATATCTTCATTTAACTAAAGCTTTTTCTAGTTGTTGATTAGCAATTTTTTAAACTGTTTCAAAATTTACATTATTGTTGTTCCAATAATGGCTAGTAGCATTTAAACTTTAAAATTCATTATTGCCTCAAGGTTACCTCATTGTTACCTTATTGCTAGCAACATTTAACTTATTATTCTCACAGCTCCTACATTATTAAATTACGTAATGCATTCACATAACATTATTGAACATGTTTACATAAGCGTATGCAATGACTGTTACATACATTTTACAAACTATTACATACACATATTGCTTCAAGGCGGGCTGTTATTGAATTTACATATTATATAATTTGACTAAAATCATTTAAGTGTTAAAAATACTGCCTCAAATTTCATTACACATTTTGTTTTAGATACAAAGGGGATAGAGAGAGCCATGTAATTAAAAACGGGTCGCTTGTACTGGTATTGAAATTCCACGCTCTTCCCATGTATTCGGGAGAATCACTTGAATGATGACCACTTCAAACATGACAAAATTATTGAAAAATTCAAATCAATAACAAGTATCTTGGAAATAGCTAATGTCATAAGAAATTATTTGAAATAAACTGTGCTTTACAGAAGTCTATATTTTCTGTGCAGTAAGTTTCTGTCTATATATTTTGGTTTACCAATACTACAAAATTATAAAAGTTCTTTCCAATTAACAGGGCTCTAGATGATTTCTCAGAAAATTCAAGAGTTATATTTTATTTGTCATGTAAACACCTAACATTTATGATATTTTAATCAAGACTGTTAAGAGTTATTTTAAGAAGATCAATAATAATGCATCATTTCCCATGTGGAAGGTTTACAAGACCTTCAAGTTTGGATTCGCTTTTGAGTTATACTGTACACATACACACAGAGATATTTCTTTTAAAAATGCTTTTATTAGAGACATGTTTTCCAAGAAATCTTGATATCAAAGCTTTAAGTGGAATGCAACCTTCTTATACGTACTATATACGTAAGAAAGTAAAAACAGTTTATAGCTATTTGTGTATCAAGTACGCAAAATAAGGCTTTGGCGGGCAGATTAAGGCGACGAATCGACGAATCCGCTACAGCTCTTCAGTACGTGATGCATACAATAGTTCTTAGTAAAAGCTCTCCAAGTCGCATTAAATAAAATAAATACATATAATATATTTACTCTATAAATATAAAAGGTTGTGACATGCTTCAGCAACATTGGTAACGAATTGTGGCAAGAAAACATTAATATAACGGCAACCCCTTTTTAACGACTCGTGTACCAGTACCATTTTCCGTACTGCCAGAGGATGTGGGTTTTGACTTTCGAAGAGAAACTCATGACACATTTGTTTTTAATAATCTAAGGACAATCTCCTCTAAGAGTATCCCCACGGCGATGAATATGACGTGTTATATGTCCAACATATGTCACACTATGTCATGCACTAGCTCAAACAGATATCACTGTATGTCATACGCTTATGCTGCCAACATATGAAAAATTAATGCCACCAAAGCGCCGCGACTGCGGAAACGACCACAGAGCGTAGCCGAGGGATCTTATACAGCCTTAGGCTTATGACTTCACGGAAGTTTAGGTTAGGTTTTTTTATATATAAGCTTACGTTTCTGAATTCACGGAAGGTTAGCCTTAGGTTAGTTTTTTTATATAAGCTTATGTTTCTGATTTACTTATATATATATATATATATATATATAAAACCTTGTTTTAAGTTGTTACCAGTGGTCACATCAAAGCACGCGAGCGAAGCGAGCAGTCGTTCCTAAGCTTAGGTTTCTGATTCACGGGAGGTTAGGTTAGGTTTAGCTTTATTTTATAAGCTTACGTTTCTGAATTTACGGGAGATTAGCTTGCGTTAACTATCTACCACTGTTGCAGTAAAGGAACTTCTTTGTTTAATGGAAATAACATATTAACATAACAAACTTTCACAAAAAGAATACAAAAATTACAATTCTGGTGGTTAGTCTTTCTTACTATGTATGCGTTGCGTTTTTCAGCGGAAACAAACGAAGAAGAAATAGTGGTAACAACAGCGCATCGCATTTTTAGCGGATTTCACATGTTCATTTAGGTTGGCACTTTGCAAGTAATTTATCGGCAAAATGGCTACGTTTGTTGTGTTCCTGACGCGATTTGCCTATATAAGTAAAACACCTAAAAGGAGCGGGCAGGTGGGCACCAGATATAGAAGAGATCACATTCTGTTCTAAATTCACTCCTAAGGTAATTTATTGGCTTTCCTTTTGATTTTATAAGCATTTTCAACGGGGATACTCTAAGAGGAGATTTTCCCAATTTAATGTATACCAATATAGATATAGATAACAATATATAAATAGAGATAGCTATCTTGACCTTTAAACAGTATTAAAGTTTCATTAAGACTTTCCAACATAAAATTATAACTTCAAATGTAAATTTGCATGGTATAGTTTGTTATTTAATTAAATTAAAGCTTATAAATTCCCTAGCTTCACTCACTTCTCACTGTGTCTTATAATGTCCACAAGTTTCCTCTTTCACTGTACACACTTTTACTGAGAATATAAAGAGTATGTTTCAGATTTTGACAAACAATTACTTGGCATGCTTTACTTTTCTGTCTACCAATTTAATTGACAATAAATGTTAGACCATTTTATACACCGGTTAAACTGAAGTAGCCTAACAGCTGAGAACCAAAATAAATAAGTGAAATGGAACGTTTTTACCGGATGATTTGCGATGTCTGATGTCTAGGTGGTGTGCCGTATAGAGCCAACTGGTTGACCTTCACTATCGATGTTCTGGAAAGGTCGTCGTTTGTCAAAATGCAATACAGGGCCATTTGACGAATCTTGCAGCCATCCTATACTTCTACCAGGCGTGTGCAGTACTGCTTGTATAATGAAATTCTTGCTTTTAAATATTTCCTGGAAATATTTGACGTAGTGAAGAGAGACTACATCGACGATCATAACCCCCAGTTGTGTCTAATATACAGTAGACAATTGTAATTTAATACACTGAAGCATGCAGGCGAAGACTCAACTTTACTGTATTGAAGTAAAGACACCACTGTATAATATGCAATCCAAGACTCCACTTTACTGCATGGTTACGAAGACTCGACTGGACTGTGTACAAAGCCTCTGCTGTACTGCTTGTATGCGATGACTGTACTGTTCTGCTACTCACAGTAGTGAGATCTATACACAACTGAATATGTCTCGTGTCGATATGCAGCGTACGTTAACCTCCTTCAAGTGTAATATCCCTACGCGGAACCCTCACGTCAAAATCAGTGGCGGCACTCTTTGTTCGTAATGTATTGTGGCGATATATAATGCTGGCATACTTTCTTGTATGTGAGGTTTAAATAATCCTCACAAGGTGTAGTCTAGTTCTAGTTCTAGTTATAGTTTGAAAAAGGGGTGGGTATTATGCCCAAGCACTGCGACCTTAAAGAATATATTGTGCATCCCCCCTTTCATCAGTTAAGAAGTCTGTTGCTCGTTATGAACTTAACCAGACTGCTAACTGAGGCTTTCGATAGTTCATCTATCTTTTGAAACTGATTGCCAAAAATACTTGCTCTTTGATACAAGGTGCAGTCAATCTAACATATTCTCACAGCCGCTTGAATTCTAGACTATGATCCGCACCAACGGCTCCTAAGATGTAGATGGTAGTGCATATTGCAAGCACTCGTTTCTAAACAACAAGCTTGTGACTGAAAATATGGTAAAACAACTCGAGGAAATTTCAATCCGAAGTGAAGCATTTAATCGCAGCTGCTGCCAGCAAATCTCGAAAGCAGAATGATAAGGAATAATTTGGACTTAAAGACTGATTCAAGGTAAGCATTGTTTCTGAAGGAAGACATATTCATGTTGCAAAATAAATCTTTCATCTTTTGTGATAGTTTCTGATAATAAAACGATGTTAAGTTACATGAGTTTTTAAATGATGACTGGTCACCGCCATCTGGAATTTGTTTATTATACCACTAAAGGTTTCTGCGACCATTTCAGCGTCCTAGGCCTTCAAGTACTATTTCTCGGCGTGTTAAAAGTCCCACAAGCAGCTGTTTTACACATACTAAAACAAATGTTTAAGGATACTTTACAATTTTAATATGGAGGGTGCTTTGATGACAAATTTAATAATGAAGGGAATAGCAACATTTGATGCCTATAAAGGACATGGACTCGGCTAGATTGAGGCTGAAAAAGGGATAGAAAGGATTGAGTAGAAAATTGAAGCGTCCACAGTTGAGGGGAACAAAAACATCCATTGTTAACATTCCATAGAACTCTAGGCACGAGTCTCTACTCATCTTGAAACCGTTTCAATGACACGAATGCTGCTAAGCAATCGATATTTTCAGAACTTAAAAGATCAGATAAAAGCAACGAAAGAAGGCCTGCGTTATATCCAGCACCCTACGAGGAGTGGAAAATAAATTACGCTCGGTGATGGATTAGCCTCGTATTTGTCAACCAAAAGAAGAATGATGAGGCAGCTCATTTCCACTTTTTCCTTCATGCCCACCCACCCCCTTCCTGCTGGTGCTACAGCGATGGGAGACATAGGATGATGTGGCAACCTCAAGTCTCGGCTGAGCACTTCAAACAGGCGTTAAATTCGAACTGCACTCTTGCCTTTTACTACGTGGTGATATCGCGACGGATCTATTAGGAGATACCTCTAGGATCGGTGTGGTGCAGACAGCCTTCTAGGTATCATAGCTGTGCCACACTATTGCTTCGTCGTGTCCACAGAGGTGTTAGTACTAGGCAACGTACCTCTGCTACTTCTGACGGGCATATGGCAGCTTCTACACGTTCCACAGGGACCTTAGTGCTAGGCTAGTGCTCTGTTCCTACACGTGCCAGAAGATGACATTAGGTTGCCGCTCATTATCTGTACAGCATTCGCTATTGCCATCTATTTTCATTTTTTACTTTCTTTTAAAGTTGAGGTTTTATTTATGGAAGCTCTTTAACTTATGTGGTACTTAGCGCCCCATTCTATATTGCGCGCGAAAGTTCGGTAATTTTGTTCAGAGGCCTCTTTATCAGGCTTGAGGTTCTTTTATGTGCCGTAAAACTATTACACGGGACCACGGGCTTTACTTCCCTTCCGAAGAAAGCCATGCTAAGGATTTTTACTCCCGAAAAAAATCCATCGCCCTCTGCCGGGTTTAGCTAGCCGGGAACTACTACACCACGGAGGACGATTTTACTTTGACGCTATTGCATTCCACCAAAAAATTCGATAATGATATTATGCCGCAAGTGCATGTTTTGAGGCCCCTGTATAAAAAATCTGATGTGTTACACTCACACGACTTTCTCTATTGTTGTACAAACTATTTTTACAAACGCTTATTCTCCATATGCTTCACGTTAATCGAGCTGTTAATCTTATTGCTAATTTTCTTGTAGATGCAAGGGGAATTGCTAGGCTTTAAGTGATAGTCAAATATTTTAAGAGCTGGTTGCTCTGTGGAGTATTCCATTCTCTTTGTATGTCCAGGACAAAAAAACATGAATATCGAATTTGAGCAAAAGTATAACTATTGGAAAATTTAAGGGAATAACAAGCAATATCTCGAAAATGGTTCACCCAACAAAACAAATGTACGTATATGACATACATTATGTATTTTAACTCGATCTAGATTTTTTGTGTAGTCGTTCACAATGAAGAATACTTTTGGAGACATTCCCAGAAAATTCAAGATATACATTTTATTTGTCATGAAAATATCTTAAACATGTGATATTTTAATCAAAATCGTAGGAGGCAGTTTTGATAAAATTAAAATTTTCGAAAAATGTTACATGTAAACGGTAATGTTTGGTGGGGGGATTTTTTTGAAAACCTTGGTGTCGCATATCTGGAAGATACTGAACCTAAATACCAAGTTTGGTGTTTATCCGACTGTTCGTTTTTGAGTTATGCTGTTCACAGACACACACACACACACGGATATGTTTCCAGAAATGCTTTTTTTGGATTCAGGGGGTCTCAAAACATATATGTCCGGTGTAATCTCGGTATCGAATTTTTGGGTGGAATAGAATACTTCCCCTACTTACTATACGTAGTAGAGAAAGTAAAAAGTATTTTTGGAAACATGTTTGTGTGTGCATATAAATTTTAAATATTTATTGTGTATCTAAATGTCGTAGAAAAACTATTGTACGCAACTCTCATATAACGGTTATTAAGATGCTCGTTAATATATCGACACGAGAAAGCGTCGAAAGTTACTCGACACTCGCGTCTTAATAAACGTTAAATGAGAGTTGAATAAATAACTATTATTAGAGAGGGGAAAACGATGATGCCATTTAAATGTTATTTAGTGCATATTTTCAGGGTTAATTTCATTGACAGCTCACTTTTGTTTTAAATAGGAACCCCAATGGTTTAAGTATAAAAGCGTAAAGTCTTCTATTAAACGAAAACTGCTTTTTAAAATATATATTTAGAAGTTTAAAAAATTATTAAGGTTAATACATTGAAGATCTTA